>JAQSUU010000123.1:0-2400000 GCA_038087645.1 Saccharum hybrid cultivar R570 | reverse complement strand
TCCGATGATGAGAGTGATCATAATAATGCTAGTGATAGTGATAGTGATGAAGAAGAATTCACTAAAGATGAACTAATCACTATGCTAGAAGATTGTACTCAACATTATAAAGAATCTAGGAAGGAGTGCAAGGGCTTGCTTAAGGAAAAGAAAAACCTTATGCAAGAACTTGATGAGCTTAGAGCATCTTATGAGAATCTAAAGGTAGACCATAAGAAGCTTCAAAAGTCTCACACTAAGCTTGAAGAAGCTCATTCCTCTCTAGTTAAAAAATGTGAAAACATGCCAACTAATGTTGAGAAAGCTAAAACTTGCAACATAGGCATATCTTGTGATATAGTTGATGAATCTTGTCATAAGCCTATTGTTGTTGCTCCCACTAACCCTTCATATAGCGCATCTACATCATCCTCATCTAGTAGTGATGGTTTCACTTGTGACTCCACACTTATAGTTGAGAATGAAAATCTCAAGAAGGAGGTAAAAGAGCTCAATCACACATTAGCTAAGGCTTATGGTGGTGAGGACCGCTTGCTTATGTGCTTGGGTAGCCAAAGAGCTTCTCTCTACAAAGAGGGATTGGGCTATAACCCCAAGAAAGGCAAGGCCGCTTTTGCTCCTCACAAGACTTGTTTTGTGAAGAACAATGGTAGCTATTGCAAAAGTTGCAAGCAAGTTGGTCACATAGAGCAACATTGCATGAACAAGAAATCCAATACAAATGTATCCTCAATCAAGTTTAATTCTTTCTATATGCTTACCAAGGGTACAAATGGTGTTCATGCTAAGTTCATTGGTGCACCATGGATGGGCTCAAAGAAGAAAGCCATTTGGGTACCAAAGAGCTTAGTCTCTAACCTTGGAGGACCCAAACAAGTTTGGGTACCTAAAAAGAATTGATCTTGTCTTGTAGGTCAATTACAAAGCCGGAGGAAGGCATTGGGTGCTTGATAGTGGGTGCACTCAACATATGACCGGAGACTCTTGTATGTTCAATTCAATTGATACAAGTCAAAATGGTGGTTTTGATGCTATCACTTTCGGCAACAACAAGAAAGGCAAGGTCAAAGGGCTTGGTAAAATTGCTATCACAAATGACATGAGCATATCTAATGTGTTGCTAGTTGAGAGCTTGGATTTCAATCTTTTATCGGTGGCACAACTTTGTGATCTTGGTTTCAAGTGCATATTTGGTAGTGATGATGTTGAAGTCATAAGTGTTGATGGATCAAACTTGATATTCAAAGGATTTAGACATGGTAGCTTATACTTGGTTGACTTCAATGATAGTGAGACACAATTGACATCATGCTTGCTTAGTAAATCTAGTATGGGTTGGTTGTGGCATAGAAGGCTTGGTCATGTTGGAATGAAACAATTGAACAAACTTTTGAGGCATGACTTAGTTAGAGGATTGAAAGATGTCACTTTTGAAAAGGATAAACTATGTAGTGCTTGTCAAGCCGGCAAACAAATTGGAAATTCACATCCTAGTAAAAGTGAAATGAGCACATCAAAAGCATTTGAGCTATTGCACATGGACTTGTTTGGGCCAACAACATACACTAGCATTGGTGGGAACAAGTATGGCTTTGTGATAGTGGATGACTACACTAGATACACTTGGGTGCTCTTTCTCTATGACAAGAGTGATGTTTATGATCTATTCAAGTCTTTTGTCAAGAAGGTGCAAAATGAGTTTGAGACTAACATCAAGAAGATTAGAAGTGACAATGGTAGTGAATTTAAGAACACAAGAATTGAAGATTTGTGTGATGATCTTGGTATTGGACATCAATTCTCACCAACATACACTCCTCAATCCAATGGTGTAGTTGAAAGGAAAAATAGAACCTTGATTGATATGGCTAGATCAATGCTTAGTGAATACAATGTTAGTCATTCATTTTGGAGTGAAGCTATCAACACGGCTTGCTATTGTAGCAACCGTCTCTATTGCCATGGGAAACTTGGGAAGACACCATATGAGCTATTGAATGAAAGAAAGCCCAACATTGCATACTTTAGAGTGTTTGGTTGCAAATGCTATATTCTTAAGAAAGGCACTAGATTGAGCAAGTTTGAAAAGAAATGTGATGAAGGGTTCTTACTTGGTTATTCTACCACAAGCAAGGCATATAGAGTGTGGAATCTCACTAATGGCACCTTGGAAGAAGTTCATGATGTTGAGTTTGATGAAACCCAAGGATCTCAAAATGAAGCTCAAAACCTTGATGATGTGAGAGGAGATCAATTGTCAAATGCAATGAAGAACATGGACATTGGTGATATAAGGCCGATGCAAGTTGATGATGATGATATTCATGTGATCAACCAAAGTGTGCAAATTGATTCAAATCAAGCAAGCTCAAGTGGTTATCATGATGAAGTGCAAGTTCAAGGTCAAACAAGTGGAAGCAATCAACTCCCAATACTCCAACCTACTAGCATTGCAAGAGATCATCCGTTGGACCAAATCATTGGTGGAATTCAAAGTGGTGTTCAAACTAGATCAAGGCTAGCATCCTTTTGTGAGCATTACTCATTTGTCTCATTAGAAGAACCAAAGAAGATAGAAGATGCATTGAAAGATTCCGATTGGGTAAATGCCATGCATGAAGAACTAAACAACTTTGCTAGAAATCAAGTTTGGGAACTTGTTGAAAGGCCAAAGAAATATAATGTGATTGGTACTAAGTGGGTCTTTAGAAACAAGCAAGATCAAGATGGCATGGTTGTGAGAAACAAAGCAAGATTAGTAGCACAAGGATACACTCAAGTTGAGGGTCTTGACTTTGGAGAGACATATGCACCGGTTGCAAGATTGGAGGCAATTAGAATCTTATTAGCATATGCTTGTGCACACAATATCAAGCTCTATCAAATGGATGTCAAGAGTGCATTTTTCAATGGCTACATCAATGAAGAAGTTTTTGTTGAGCAACCTCCCGGTTTTGAAAATGACAAGAAGCCCGACCATGTTTACAAGCTAAAGAAGGCATTGTATGGTTTGAAGCAAGCACCTAGAGCATGGTATGAGAGATTGAGGGACTTTCTTCTCTCTAAAGGGTTCAAGATGGGAAAGGTTGACACCACGCTCTTCACCAAGAAGCTTGGAAATGACTTGTTTGTGTTGCAAATCTATGTGGATGACATTATCTTTGGATCAACCAACCAAGACTTTTGTGAAGAGTTTGGAAATATGATGGCTAATGAGTTTGAGATGTCTATGATTGGAGAGCTTAGTTACTTCCTTGGACTTCAAATCAAGCAAATGAAGAATGGCACTTTTGTAAGTCAAGGCAAGTACATCAAGGACATGATCAAGAAGTTTGGATTGCAAGATGCTAAGCCAATGAGCACACCAATGGGCTCTAATGATCAATTGGGTATTGATAATAGTGGAAATATGGTAGATCAAAAGCAATACCGGTCCATGATTGGAAGTTTGCTCTATGTCACCGCTTCTAGGCCGGATGTGATGTTTAGTGTATGCAAGTGTGCAAGATATCAAGCTTCACCTAGAGAAAGTCACTTGAAAGCAACCAAGAGGATATTGAGATATCTAAAGGGCACTCATGATGTTGGATTGTGGTTTCCAAAGGGGTCTAATTTTGAGTTGATTGGATATTCGGACTCCGACTATGGTGGATGCAAGATTGATAGAATGAGCACAAGTGGCACTTGTCAATTGCTTGGAAGGTCTCTTGTTTCATGGTCATCAAAGAAACAAAATAGTGTTGCACTATCTACCGCCGAGGCCGAATACATTAGTGCCGGTAGTTGTTGTGCACAATTGCTTTGGATGAAGGCCACTTTGAATGACTTTGGAATTAAATTCAAGAATGTGCCTTTGTTTTGTGATAATGAAAGTGCTATCAAGATGACACAAAATCCGGTTCAACATTCAAGAACCAAGCATATTGACATAAGGCATCACTTCATAAGAGACCATCAACAAAAGGGTGATATTAGCATTGAGAGCATTGGCACCAAAGATCAACTAGCCGACATCTTTACAAAGCCACTTGATGAAAAGAGATTTTACAAGTTGAAGAATGAATTGAACATACTTGAATTCTCCAACTTGAAATGAGTGCACCCCCACATTCTTATATGACATGCCTCTCCTCCAACATAGCAAGGTAAAGTTGTTTGGCATATCATTCATACTTTGCTAAGGACATGTTTAGAACATATAGACATATTTGCATGTCAAATAGGCTCATTCATGAAAATCAAATGATTTTGATGTATATATGGTACCACTATTGCTTCTATGTTTGATTGATCTAGTGGTAGCATATGACATGTTTGTGGGCTTGCAAACCTAGTGTTGAATCTAGTAAACGAGCTCATGATGTGTAATTCAACATGGTCAAGATAACCCTTATACTTTATGAGGTGTGAAAAAGCTTGTCCTTGGATCAAACCGAATTACATATTCTAGGCAAGTGATCTAGGTTGAACCATAATTTGGACTCCCTCATATTGATTGACTTATCTCTCACTAAAATTACCTATTCTAGGCACCTTTTTGGTGATTGTTGACAAAGGGGGAGAGAAAAGTCATAAAGATATTGCAAAGAGGAAATAAAATATAATAAGAGGGAGAGAAAAGTCACAGGGGAGAGAAAAGTCACAAAGATAAAAAGAAAAGTCACAAAGATAAAAGGTTAAGTTACAAAGGGGGAGAAATCAATTAAAATTGAGCACACAAGCAGGGAGAGCAAGCTCATGAATTATTTATTGCATTTGTATGTGCACTAACATGATGATGTGTTGCATTGCAAAGCTTAAATTCATATTCATGTTTCTATGGTGTATGCTAGAAATAGAACTTGAATGATGATTTGTTAAGAGTAGCTTTACAAGTGGTGTCTAGCTACATCAATGCTAAGGATGGTATATAAAGGCAACTCCGATTGGTATCACGCTTCAAAGGTCCATTCTATATACCTTAGCATCAATTTGATAGTAGTAACTCTCCCAAAATTCAAATCCATATATATGTGCACAATTGAACCAAACTCATGTAAGCACATATGTAGGGGGAGTTAATACTATCGAAATTAAAAATTGATTTCATTTCATATCTTTGTGATGGTTGTCATCAATTACCAAAAAGGGGGACATTGAAAGCCCAAGTTTGGTTTTGGTAATTAATGACACCAAGTTGCTAATGCTATGTGTTAAGTGTTTTAAGTTAGGCATAAGCAACACATGGGATGAAGGTGTATGTGGCAAGGAGTGGTGGCCACAAGATCACAAAGAGATAGTGCATGGACATGAAATGATGATCATGATGGAGATGCACATAATATGATGAACTTGATGATCAAGTGAAGGAGAAGGATCTAAGAGCTCAAGGCAAAGGTATAACCATAGGGTTTTCCTTTTGCCGGTCTAAGATGAGTAGAGAAGTGATTGACCG
Organism: Saccharum hybrid cultivar R570; assembly: GCA_038087645.1. Taxonomy (NCBI): domain Eukaryota; kingdom Viridiplantae; phylum Streptophyta; class Magnoliopsida; order Poales; family Poaceae; genus Saccharum; species Saccharum hybrid cultivar. The sequence goes on along the minus strand of JAQSUU010000123.1, from coordinate 2,394,566 downwards.
GGTTTAGGATACATAGCCGACTATCAAGAGGGGCAATCACGGTTAGCTCGGGAATCAAGTGTCACTAGATCAATGTCTTGAGCATATGCATTAGGATCTAGTAAAAAGCTAACATAACGCCTTGAGAAATGATTTATGAATTGCTAACACACATGCACATGGTGGTGTACACTTGGTGGTGTTAGCACAGTTTATGAAGGCGGTGGAGTTTAAGCGGTAGAGAGGGGTTTTGGGTTCCTCTCTCCCTCCCGCCGAGCTTGCGAGGCGGGATTCGGCGCTTTTTGGAGAAGTGAAACGCCTATTTTCTATTGTGCCGAAAGTCAGAAAAGAAACAGAGGCGAAAGAGGTCACTACGCTGCACCGGATGCTGCACCGGACGCGGTCACGGTTTGACCGGACGCGTCCGGTCAGTTCAACGCGGCGCGAGCGCTAGGGTTTGTGACCGGACGCTGGTCTAGCCTGACCAGCGCGTCCGGTCAGTTCAACTGGGCGTAAAAGAAAAGCGCGCGACCGGCGCGTCCGGTCCTTCACGGGACCGGAGCGTCCGGTCATGCATCCAGAGGGGCAGTGAGCAGTGGAGTGACGATCGGACGCGCGGCGCGTCCGGTCACGTACGATCGGACGCGTCCGGTCGCAGCTGGAGCTTACTGGAACGCGACCGGACGCTGACACTGTCGCGTCCGGTCACTCGGTTGAGCGCGTCCGGTCAGAGCAACGGCTAGTTCTGACGCGCACTATTCACGTTTGTCGTATAGTGACCGGACGCGTCCGGTCACCCTGACCGGAGCGTCCGGTCAGCGCGTTTTTGCTGCGTCGTCTGTAACGGCTAGTTGCGTACCCCTTCGTTATAAATAGACGTTGAACGGGGTTTGAGGGTAACTCTTGCACATTCTGAGATATAGAGACATACTTTGAGCTAGAGAACAACCCCTCCACTCATCTCTTTGATTAGTTGCACATCTTGAGTGAGATTGAGTGAGATTCAAGTGCATTGCTTGAGAGTTGCATTCTAGAGGCACTTGATCTTCGAGTAGCTGCGGATTTCTTGTTACTCTTCCGTGTTTCCCGACACGGTAGACGGCTTGGAGCAGCGGAGGTGATTGAGCTCACAATTGGAGATTGTTGGAGCCTTCACCAAGTGTTGTAAGGGGTTCTTGATCCTTCCCCTGTAACGGATCAACGTAATTATACGAGATTAAGTAAGCCAATCTCCCACCGAGGCGGTTAATTTAACAAACTTAAACCCGTATAACTCGAGATTCCGTGAAATCACGAAGGATTTCAAACCAACCAACGTACAACCAAGATCGTACTGATTTAGCAGCCACAGTTCACAAGATACATAAAGTCGACCATAAGGTAAAATACATCGGAGTTCAGAAATAAAAGTTATTACAACATAGTTCGACATAAAGTAGCGGAAGCAAATAGTTTTACGCACACACCCTTAGTTCAATTACAGTGCCAGTAGATAGTCATGGTTCACAAAAGCAGTAGATAAGACAAATGGAACGACCTCTGCCCAAGGTCCTAGTTGTCACCCATCGCCGGATACAGACAGTTGGAGCAGTACCCGTAGTACATCTGACCATCTGCAACAACAATGGGAACAACGCCCTGAGTACGAGAATGTACTCAGCTAGACTTACCCGCCATAAACCAGAAACAACATGACACCAAGGAGCATGCAAGGCCTTATATAGTGTACTGGCTTGACTCATTTGCGAAAGGCATAAGCTATTAGGAATAACTAATAATAAGTACTTTTAGCATCATTTTATGATAACCTATTCATGCTAGGTAAGCACCTATTACTAAAACAATCACTTGATTAACCATTAGCATCAAAGGTTACTATCTCATGTTTAGCATATTCAACCTTATCCACATAATCAACAGTGTTCCATCGTTAACACTACGATGCCGTAGCTCGAGTCAAGTGCTCACTAACCGGGAGCGACGGCGATTCGAATCGAATTCCTATCCAGCTGGAGATTTATTCCTCACACAAACCATGCTTCCCCCGTCAGGGTCGCGTAGATCACCAATGACACTTTCCAAGAAGCCGCGGGATAACAATCATGGATCGCACTACCCAGGGACCGCCCGACTGCCAGGACGCACCTTGGGCTTACTCTTCGCGTCCCCGTACACTCCCTTCAACACCAGTCTGCCAACCCGAGTTTATCCCGGCTCGAAAAGGGCCGCTAGCTTCGCGGTCGAAAGGTACTTTATTCGGCCAGCTAAATGTGAGGCATGCGTTCAACATGACAAGAGGGACGAGCAACGATCGGTCCTTAATCGACACAGACAGAAAACTAACAGCACCCCAGAACCCTGTCTGGTTGCCTCCAACTTTTCCGCCCGGTCTCCAATTATTCACCAACACTTGGTTACTTATCAAGATTCACAAATACTGCTAACCATAGCCAGGTATTCACCTACAACTCGCAAGTGACAGGAAATCACCTGGCTTCTACCGATCTAAGCATGGCTAAGCGATTTACTCGATCCTGACCTAATAAGGTAACATTATTCTGGTGGACAAGGATAGTAATGCAACAACGGTTTCACTCAACTCCTATAACTTTTAATGCAACAATATATAACTATAAATCAGGTAAGTAAGAATAGCTTTTATAAAATAGGAGACTTATAATGCTCCGGGGCTTGCCTCTTTCGAACGAGCTAGGATGGTGGTCGACGCACTCTGGCAGCTCCTCGCTTGGCTCTTCCTCCTCGGGCACCTCCTGTGCCTGGGGCTCCTGCTGGTCCGTCCAAGCCTGCTCCTCCGGTACTGCTGCCTGCGAGTCCTCCTGCGATCCTGTATGATGCAAGTGCATAAGGGCATGTGAATGATGCATCGGAATATGATGGAATGATGAAGTGACATGAGATGCAGATGAGCACATGGAATGAGCAGTTAGTGCAAAACTTCATCTTCTACAAGGTAGTCCATGTCATCCAAGAACATGTATCCCAAGGTTTACTAAATTTGATTATACCAATTATCGTACACCTGACACAAGCAAGTAACCTTAATTAACCAAACCTTACCACCCTAACTCACTCACAACATCAGCAAGACCTAGTGATGCTTCAAAGATACACCAAACATATTTTATTCTTCTTAATTTCTCATAAAGAATAATCATTTATTCCTTATTTAACTAGGGTTGTACTGCAACACCTATCTCTGGTGTAGATAAAAATCTACAAAAATTACAGTAGAGTATTCTTACCCTAACTAAGCTATCACTAAATTTTCAAGGTAAATGGAACTGTAAAACTACTTATACAAAATAAACAAGTTAAGGCTTAAATGTGAGCATGAAATTGTTTTATACTAGGAAAAGTATCAAACAACAGATTCCCCATTTTTCCTAGGTTTCCAACAGTAAACTAATATGCTACAAAAATTTTCATAAGCATGTTATATACAAATATTGCTTTCTACTAAAAATAACAAATATTAACAAATAAAGGCATTTGAACTACACTTCAAAAATTTCCCACAGAACATGCTTCACTAGCATTTTTCCTAGAAAGTATATCACTAAAGAAGATTAATTCAACAAGAATCACATTTTTCTCTTTATTAGTTTATTTACTACAATTTTTCTAAGATAACAGCATATATAACAATTAAATAGAAATGTACAGTAAAGTGTCACAAAAATAACATGGGATATTTTTAAACTGTAGATCTATTCACAAGGAACATTTTAAAATTTATTTCCTGATTTTTGGAGCTATAATTATTGAGATAGAATTTTTGGAAGCTTTTTTTTCAGATTTTCTGGAAATTCATTTCTTTAAAACGAAATTCAAAACCGGACTTAAATGCTACGCGCACCCCGCTGTGACACCCGAGACTGAAACACTGCGACAGACAGGCGGGGCCCATGCGCCAGACGGGCCCACCCGTCAGCCGGTGCCGGTCAGAGGCGGCGGGGACGGCCGTGATCTCGCCGCCGGCGAGTCCTCCGGCGACGGGGAGGGCACCAACGTGACCCTCTCAACGACGCGAACTCAGTGGTACCTAGTGGGTGGCCAGACGAGCTCGGCATAGAGCTCGCCGGCGAGCATGGCGGCTCGGCGGCACGGGACGCCGTCGGCCGGCCAGCTCCGACCGAGATAGGCCGTGCGGTGAGGTCGGTGAGATTCGCGATGCAAGCGCGGTGCTCGTGCGCTCGAGAAAAGGGCGAGAAATGGTGCGGAGGGGTGCGGTCCACGGAGCGGGTTACTCCGGTGAGCTTGGCCGGAACTCCGGCGAGGCATTACCGCGGGTGGAGGCCGAATCAGCGCGGGCCGAGGCGAGCACCGGGTGCGCGATGACGAGGCGCGGCGATGGCGAAGACGGAGGCGGATGCGGTGAGCCGGAGCGGAGGCTAGGGCGGTGGCGGAGCTCGGGAGCCGGCAATGGCGAAGGCGGAGCTCGGCGGCTGCTGCTGCGGGCGAGAATGGAGGGAGCAGCGAGGCGGACGAGCGCGCGGAGGGGGAGTAGGCGAGCGCGGACGCTGCGGGGGCCACAGGGCGCGTGTCGCTCGGCTCGACGGCGTACGGACACGCGGCGGCCGAACGCTGCCGCGGCGCCACGACGCCATGCGCGGGCGCGCGCGCGCGCGCGGGCGAGCGGGAGGGGACGACGCGGACACGGGCCGGGCCGGCTTTGGCCGTGGGCCGAGAAGTGAGGGCGAAGCCCAGTAACGAAATTTCGATTTTTCTTTTTCCAAATATTTTCCAGATTTTACATTTCTGTTTGAAATTCAAATTTGAGGATGAAAACGAGGTTTTCAGAAATTTGTCCCAAAACAAAAGTTGTTCAAAATTTTATTCTCTACAACTTTCATATAGAACATTTTTCCAAATTCCCAATAGATTTTAAATTTGAGATTTAAAGCTAATTTAAAAATCAAACTCATTTATTTAGAAAAATTTATAAAACAGAATTTGAGGAGAATTTGAATCCAAATTTTTGCTCCAATAATCAAGTTGGTTTATTCTAAATTATTTAAAATTGCTACTTCTAAAAAGTACACCAACTTTTTAACATTCATTTTAAATTTAGGGTTTCCATTTTATTGCTTTTCAAGTTATATTTGAAAAGGGCTACAAATCACAAAATGTTAAACATGCAATGATGTTGAATGCTTATGCTTTGAAATGATGATGCATGCTTAACACCCAGGGGTGTTACAGCCCTCCCCCTTATAAGAATCTCGTCCCGAGATTTTGAGTTACGAACCATTTATCGTAAAAATCTTTATAAGCAGTTTGAAGGTATTCTCCCGTTTCCCAAGAAGCATCGCTCTCGTCATGGTGACTCCATTGAACCTTGTAGGTTGTGACCACTTTGTTCCGAGTGACTCGGTCCTTGGTATCCAGGACTCGGACTGGTTGCTCGCGATATTCCAAATCTGTCTTGATCCGAATACCCTGAGGTTGTATTCTCTCCTCTGGAACACGTAGACACTTCTTCAATTGGGATACGTGGAAGATGGGAAAGATCGAACTCATCTCTTCTGGTAGCTGTAACTTATATGCTACGGGGCCCTTTTTCTCCAAAATCTGGTATGGCCCTATATATCTAGCAGACAGTTTCTTCTTGATTCCAAACCGTTTCTTCTTCATTGGGGTAACCTTTAAATAGACATAGTCACCTACTTGGAATTCCAATGGTCTTCTTCTCTTATCCGCATAACTCTTCTGACGAGACTGCGCTGCTTGCATGTTTTGTTGAATAACACGGACCTTCTTCTCTGCCTCATCTACAAAATCAATTCCGTAAAACCTTCTTTCTCCGGGCTCTACCCAATTTAACGGTGTTCTGCACTTCCGGCCATACAAAGCTTCAAATGGTGCCATCTTGATACTCTCTTGGTAACTGTTATTATAAGCAAACTCTGCCAACGGTAACCAGGATTCCCATGAACCTCTGGATGATAACACACAAGCTCTAAGCATATCTTCCAGTACTGCATTAACTCTTTCTGTCTGCCCATCAGTCTGTGGGTGGTAAGCCGTGCTACGAATCAAACTAGTGCCCAAACCTTGATGAAGATGTTCCCAAAAGTGAGAGGTAAACTGTGAACCACGATCAGACACTATTGTTTTTGGTATTCCATGCAATCGGACAATCTCAGCAATATACTTTTCTGCATATTGAGGTGGTCGGAAACTTGTTTTGACTGGCAGAAAGTGAGCTGACTTGGTAAGGCGATCGACTATTACCCAAATGGAATCATGGCCTTTCTGTGTGGTGGGGAGACCAGTAATAAAGTCCATACTTATATCATCCCACTTCCAATCGGGTACCGACAAAGGTTGTAGAAGTCCTGCAGGTCTCATGTGAAGAGCTTTAACTCTACAACACATGTCGCATCGAGCAACGTATGCTGCCATCTCCTTTTTCATCTTAGTCCACCAATAACGGGGTCGTAAATCTTGGTACATCTTGCTACTTCCGGGGTGAATAGATAGCTTAGAACGATGGGCCTCATCCATCAACTTGTTTTTGAGCTCTCTATCCTTAGGTACTACCAGTCGATCCTTGAACCATAACACTCCTTGTTCATCCAAGCGAAAGTGTTTGGTGGGTTCTCTCTGTATCTTTTCTTTGATATGAAAGATTCCCTTATCTGTTTTCTGACCATCAATGATCTGGCTTTCTAGAGTGCAACTGATCTGAATATTATGCAACACAACTGGATGTAACAAATTGAACCCTTCTTCAAACAACGGTCGCACATCAATTGCATGAGATTTTCTGCTCAGTGCATCTGCTACTACATTAGCCTTTCCAGGGTGATAGTGCACGTTCAGATTGTAGTCCTTTATCAACTCTAACCATCTCCTCTGTCGCATGTTCAACTCAGATTGGGTAAAGATGTATTTGAGACTCTTATGATCCGTGAAGATATTACACACATTACCCAACAGGTAGTGCCTCCAAATCTTTAGAGCATGCACCACTGCTGCAAGCTCTAAATCATGTGTAGGATAGTTAACTTCATGTTTCCTCAGCTGTCGTGACGCGTAAGCAATGACTCTTCCATTTTGCATCAGCACACATCCTAACCCACTCTTGGATGCGTCACAGAAAACGTCAAACGGCTTTTCTATGTCTGGTTGGGCCAGAACAGGAGCAGTGGTCAACAACTTCCGCAAAGTACAGAAAGCTGCTTCGCACTCCTCTGTCCATACAAACTTGTGATCCTTCTGTAACAGGCTTGTCATGGGTTTGGCAATCTTCGAGAATTCTGGTATGAAGCGACGGTAGTAACCGGCTAAACCAAGGAAACTGCGAACTTCGTGAACTGAAGTTGGTGACTTCCAGTCCATAACCTCTTGTACTTTACTAGGGTCTACAGAAATACCATTTTCAGACAACACATGGCCGAGAAAAAGGAACTGTCCTGAGCCAGAACTCACACTTGCTGAACTTAGCATACAGTCGGTGTTCTCTGAGTCTAGTCAAGACTATCCTGAGGTGTTCTGCGTGTTCTTCTTCATTTTCTGAGTATATTAGTATGTCATCAATGAACACTATCACAAACTTGTCCAATTCGGGCATGAAAACCGAATTCATCAGGTACATGAAGTATGCAGGAGCATTTGTCAGTCCGAAAGACATGACGAGATACTCGTACAAACCATACCTGGTCGAGAACGCAGTCTTAGGCACATCTTGCGGCCTAATCTTTATCTGATGGTACCCTGATCTCAAATCTATCTTAGAGAACACTTTGGCTTTAGACAATTGGTCAAACAAGATATCAATCCGAGGAAGAGGATACTTGTTTTTAATTGTCACTGCATTCAATGGCCGATAGTCCACGCACATGCGTAAGGAGTTATCCTTCTTCTTTTTCACAAACAGAGCGGGGCATCCCCATTCGGACGAGCTGGGACGAATCAACCCTTTCTTTAGCAAGTCCTGAAGTTGTTTCTTCAATTCTGCCAACTCATTGGGAGGCATCCGATAAGGCCTTCTCGAGATCGGTGCTGTTCCTGGAATTAACTCAATGGCAAACTCGACATCTCGGTCTGGCGGCAGTCCAGGTAACTCCTCTGGAAACACATCTGGAAACTCACAGACCACTGGAATATGGGCTAGCAGAGTAGTTTGGACCGCACAAGATGTGCTAGCTAGGTCTACCCTCCTAGGTAGGACCACTCGAAAGGTGCCTTCCCCATTGGGTTCCTTAAGAGAGATACTCCTTCCTCCAACATCAATTACAACTCTCATGCGATTCATCCAGTTCATACCCATGATCACATCCAAAACTAACCCTGGCATGACTATCAGATTAAGCTTATATTGCCGGTTTGCTATGTTTAGGGTTACTCCCTGAACTATCTGATTAGTCAACAGATCAGCCCCAGCTGAACTAATTTTATAAGCACATTCCAATTCAACTATCTTTTGCTCATGCCTTTTAACAAATGCTTGACTTACAAAGGAATGAGATGATCCGGAATCAAACAAGACTACTGCAGGATGATTGTTGATAGAAAACATACCAGCTGTTACCGGTTCTCCTTCAGGGATATCCTCCACAGTGGTGTGGTGCACACGGGCTTGATACTGCGTTTGTTGTTTCTTAGGATAGGGACAATACTTTGCAAAGTGCCCAGGTTGGTTGCAGTTGAAGCACGGTCCCTTCACTTGAGCCACGGTTCCCGATGAACTGCCTTGTCCTGTCTTTGTTTGAGGTAATGCCATCTTGAACGGCTTCTGGTTTCTCTGGGGTGGCTGAGCATTCTGATTCTTCCGTTGCGGTGGCCTAAACCTTGCACCGGGAACGGGCGATCGATAAGCCGGGCGATTGGTCACTGGGGCCCTGGACTGAGATGAACCCGACTCAAAAGCTCTCTTACGGATCTTGGAAGCGGCATAAACATTGTTGTTCTTCTCTTGCTTCTGACAATCACTAACGAAGTCATTGAAATTAGTTCTCATGTTTGTACCCACGTGTTTCATCATCTTGGGACTCAGGCCTCTCTTGAAACTAGCTATCTTCTTGGCTTCAGTATTCACCATATCCGGGGCATAACGGCTCAGGTTATTGAATGCATGCAGATATTGAGTCACAGTCTTCGTGCCTTGATTTAACGCCAGAAATTCTCCAAGCTTCATCTCGGTCAGACCTGGTGGAATGTATGTTCCACGGAAAGCATCAGTGAACTCCCTCCAAGTGATATGGGCGTGGGGAGCAAAAGTGGTGCGGTGATGCTTCCACCACATTCCTGCCGGACCTTGGAGCTGATGAGCTGCGTACTCAGTCTTCAACACTTCAGTCATCCTCAGAACACGAAACTTGTCTTCCATCGTATTAATCCACTCTTCTGCATCTAAAGGTTCTGCGGCTTCCTTGAAGATCGGTGGACGAGTATCCATGAAGTCCTTAAAACTGCTGTATTGGTTTGCTTCGTGGCCACCCTGGTTTATCCCCCGACGGGTATTATCTGCGATACTGCGCAGCGCAGCTTCCATATTCTGTTGCATACTTTCCATATTGCGTTGGCTTCCCAGGAATTGGGCGAAAAACTGTTCTGCCGTGTAGGGTGGAGGAGGCGGTGGTGGATCACGGTCATCATTAGCAGCTGCACTGCCACCAGCCTCGGCGGCACCATACACGGTACGGCGAGTGTTCGGCATCTGCATGTTTCAGCAACAGTAATTATTAGGTGATGTTGTAGAAATTGCAACCGAATGAAAAATTATGCCGAACTGAATTCACTGGAGAGAACAAATTCATACAATAAAACAGGGGCACAATAAGTCATTCCAATTAACACAACATCACTAATTATATTACTTAAAGCACACACATCGCGTCCATTACAACCAAGTTGCCAGCATACATACACTGGACTTTTGACGTTCGGATATCGTCACAAACACATCCAAGCTTTCCAACATTACATCAAGCTCTAGTCTTTCTACTCATTATTACATGCTCAAGTGCCAACAACGCAAAAGATCATGCAAGCGGGACCTAGTAGCTAGCGCAACAACTACTAGCCTACTCATCGTGGTCGCTGTCTAGGTCAGAGACGTCGGCGTTGCCGCCAACGGCAGCGTCGTCGTGCTCCTCAGCTGGCGCCACGGGCTCTGCAGGATCTTCGTCCACATCCAAATCCATCTCGGCCGCGCCAGGGAGGTCATAAGGGTTAAGCTGATTGTTTAGCCTATGGACCTCTTCATGCAAGTTATCATTGTACTCCTCTGCATCGGCCAACCGCTGCTCTAGCTCAAATTGTCTAGCTCTCAACACATTCTCTGCGGACCAGGCTTCATTCCTCTGATGGAGCACATGAGCCAACATGCTCTCAGCATTCCTGTGGGCGGTGGTCAGTCGCTCAAGCTGCTCTCTCAGGGCACGTACATCTCCCTCAAAAACCACAGTCCTCTGAGTGGCCTGATCTCTCTGACGAGCCAACTGAGCCATCTCAGCGGTGAGCCTCTCAATCTCGGCGTCGTGATCTCTCTGAAGCTGACGGCGGTCATCACGAGCCTGACCAAGAGCACTAGAAACACGTCTCAGACTACCTTCCACTCCATCGAAGGCCCTCATCACTGCGAACATGGCACTCATAGCAGGGTTGTCACTGTTTTGTGCCTCTGCTGCGCTAACCTCCAAAGATCTGCCCCTTGCCTGCTGCCACGAGTCAGTGGAGGGGTTGCCCCTCGGAAAGACTCCAACTATAGCTGCTGCCAACTCCTGAGGAAAGCGATCCATGATATCCCTCAGGATCCCAAAGGCTGCCCTCTCAGCTGCTTCTTCAGGGGTCCTGCCAGTTGACTCAAAACGCCAACCGGTCCACTCAGAACCATCACCTCGGGAACGAACTACCGCTTCCACAGTCACCAAAAGTCCTTCGCCCATCCGCTCATTTGACCAAAAGTAGCGGGGCTCCATCCCATCAGGATAACCTACATAACTGAGCACTCTCCACAAAAGTGTAGGCATCCCAAACTCTCCAAGAAAAGTGTGGCGCTGGCGAGTGCGCGGAGCAAGCTGATGACGGGGAGCTCTGCCGGTGGACTTGCGGGCTGTCTGCTTGGTACGGGCCATCTGTAGCAAAATTTTATTACAGGGGTGAGAACAAATTTTTAAGTTTGCATTTTTATCGAAATGAGATAAGCAACTTATAAGGGGAGGAACAATGCCATGAATGAAATGCATAACATGATGCATGCACGTTCCGTACGTCCTCACAAACTTAGAAAATCAATAACTACTAACGGAATAGACGGTGGCATACAACGATCTCTTGTAACGTAACTAATACGTGCTACTCGAAAGCGCTGTTATGTACCTGCAGAAAATCACTTCAGCCCAAACCTCACAGTATGAAAATATGCAAGAAAGCAGTAAAGTAAGTTACTCGCTCTACACGCATCCCCAGATACGAGTATAACGGTAACCACTACCCGAATCATCGTCCTATTGACGGCATCGTCACGGTATGACGGAATTTCCCCCTCAATGATACCCTCATACAAACATGCGCATGGCACGTGAGTACTTCGGAATCACTTAAGCACTCCCCTAGATCGGCAGTGTATCCGACCATGCACTCACAACTCTCACTTACCAAGGCGTAGAGGTAATTGATCCATACATTACCACTCAAGTGAATGGCACTCATACAATAGCACGCCGTATGAGCGACGAAATTTAAATATGATGCAAACCCCCAAGTTAGTACTTAAATAAGCCACCTAGAGTCCTTATCGGGCATAAGGGATATGACCACTGGCACACCTTTAAGTTCAAAAGCTCATTTGAAAACACAGTTTTGTTTTTAAATACTCATGTGAACAGTCACATGCTAAACCATGCTCCGATGCCAGCTGTAACGGATCAACGTAATTATACGAGATTAAGTAAGCCAATCTCCCACCGAGGCGGTTAATTTAACAAACTTAAACCCGTATAACTCGAGATTCCGTGAAATCACGAAGGATTTCAAACCAACCAACGTACAACCAAGATCGTACTGATTTAGCAGCCACAGTTCACAAGATACATAAAGTCGACCATAAGGTAAAATACATCGGAGTTCAGAAATAAAAGTTATTACAACATAGTTCGACATAAAGTAGCGGAAGCAAATAGTTTTACGCACACACCCTTAGTTCAATTACAGTGCCAGTAGATAGTCATGGTTCACAAAAGCAGTAGATAAGACAAATGGAACGACCTCTGCCCAAGGTCCTAGTTGTCACCCATCGCCGGATACAGACAGTTGGAGCAGTACCCGTAGTACATCTGACCATCTGCAACAACAATGGGAACAACGCCCTGAGTACGAGAATGTACTCAGCTAGACTTACCCGCCATAAACCAGAAACAACATGACACCAAGGAGCATGCAAGGCCTTATATAGTGTACTGGCTTGACTCATTTGCGAAAGGCATAAGCTATTAGGAATAACTAATAATAAGTACTTTTAGCATCATTTTATGATAACCTATTCATGCTAGGTAAGCACCTATTACTAAAACAATCACTTGATTAACCATTAGCATCAAAGGTTACTATCTCATGTTTAGCATATTCAACCTTATCCACATAATCAACAGTGTTCCATCGTTAACACTACGATGCCGTAGCTCGAGTCAAGTGCTCACTAACCGGGAGCGACGGCGATTCGAATCGAATTCCTATCCAGCTGGAGATTTATTCCTCACACAAACCATGCTTCCCCCGTCAGGGTCGCGTAGATCACCAATGACACTTTCCAAGAAGCCGCGGGATAACAATCATGGATCGCACTACCCAGGGACCGCCCGACTGCCAGGACGCACCTTGGGCTTACTCTTCGCGTCCCCGTACACTCCCTTCAACACCAGTCTGCCAACCCGAGTTTATCCCGGCTCGAAAAGGGCCGCTAGCTTCGCGGTCGAAAGGTACTTTATTCGGCCAGCTAAATGTGAGGCATGCGTTCAACATGACAAGAGGGACGAGCAACGATCGGTCCTTAATCGACACAGACAGAAAACTAACAGCACCCCAGAACCCTGTCTGGTTGCCTCCAACTTTTCCGCCCGGTCTCCAATTATTCACCAACACTTGGTTACTTATCAAGATTCACAAATACTGCTAACCATAGCCAGGTATTCACCTACAACTCGCAAGTGACAGGAAATCACCTGGCTTCTACCGATCTAAGCATGGCTAAGCGATTTACTCGATCCTGACCTAATAAGGTAACATTATTCTGGTGGACAAGGATAGTAATGCAACAACGGTTTCACTCAACTCCTATAACTTTTAATGCAACAATATATAACTATAAATCAGGTAAGTAAGAATAGCTTTTATAAAATAGGAGACTTATAATGCTCCGGGGCTTGCCTCTTTCGAACGAGCTAGGATGGTGGTCGACGCACTCTGGCAGCTCCTCGCTTGGCTCTTCCTCCTCGGGCACCTCCTGTGCCTGGGGCTCCTGCTGGTCCGTCCAAGCCTGCTCCTCCGGTACTGCTGCCTGCGAGTCCTCCTGCGATCCTGTATGATGCAAGTGCATAAGGGCATGTGAATGATGCATCGGAATATGATGGAATGATGAAGTGACATGAGATGCAGATGAGCACATGGAATGAGCAGTTAGTGCAAAACTTCATCTTCTACAAGGTAGTCCATGTCATCCAAGAACATGTATCCCAAGGTTTACTAAATTTGACTATACCAATTATCGTACACCTGACACAAGCAAGTAACCTTAATTAACCAAACCTTACCACCCTAACTCACTCACAACATCAGCAAGACCTAGTGATGCTTCAAAGATACACCAAACATATTTTATTCTTCTTAATTTCTCATAAAGAATAATCATTTATTCCTTATTTAACTAGGGTTGTACTGCAACACCTATCTCTGGTGTAGATAAAAATCTACAAAAATTACAGTAGAGTATTCTTACCCTAACTAAGCTATCACTAAATTTTCAAGGTAAATGGAACTGTAAAACTACTTATACAAAATAAACAAGTTAAGGCTTAAATGTGAGCATGAAATTGTTTTATACTAGGAAAAGTATCAAACAACAGATTCCATTTTTCCTAGGTTTCCAACAGTAAACTAATATGCTACAAAAATTTTCATAAGCATGTTATATACAAATATTGCTTTCTACTAAAAATAACAAATATTAACAAATAAAGGCATTTGAACTACACTTCAAAAATTTCCCACAGAACATGCTTCACTAGCATTTTTCCTAGAAAGTATATCACTAAAGAAGATTAATTCAACAAGAATCACATTTTTCTCTTTATTAGTTTATTTACTACAATTTTTCTAAGATAACAGCATATATAACAATTAAATAGAAATGTACAGTAAAGTGTCACAAAAATAACATGGGATATTTTTAAACTGTAGATCTATTCACAAGGAACATTTTAAAATTTATTTCCTGATTTTTGGAGCTATAATTATTGAGATAGAATTTTTGGAAGCTTTTTTTTCAGATTTTCTGGAAATTCATTTCTTTAAAACGAAATTCAAAACCGGACTTAAATGCTACGCGCACCCCGCTGTGACACCCGAGACTGAAACACTGCGACAGACAGGCGGGGCCCATGCGCCAGACGGGCCCACCCGTCAGCCGGTGCCGGTCAGAGGCGGCGGGGACGGCCGTGATCTCGCCGCCGGCGAGTCCTCCGGCGACGGGGAGGGCACCAACGTGACCCTCTCAACGACGCGAACTCAGTGGTACCTAGTGGGTGGCCAGACGAGCTCGGCATAGAGCTCGCCGGCGAGCATGGCGGCTCGGCGGCACGGGACGCCGTCGGCCGGCCAGCTCCGACCGAGATAGGCCGTGCGGTGAGGTCGGTGAGATTCGCGATGCAAGCGCGGTGCTCGTGCGCTCGAGAAAAGGGCGAGAAATGGTGCGGAGGGGTGCGGTCCACGGAGCGGGTTACTCCGGTGAGCTTGGCCGGAACTCCGGCGAGGCATTACCGCGGGTGGAGGCCGAATCAGCGCGGGCCGAGGCGAGCACCGGGTGCGCGATGACGAGGCGCGGCGATGGCGAAGACGGAGGCGGATGCGGTGAGCCGGAGCGGAGGCTAGGGCGGTGGCGGAGCTCGGGAGCCGGCAATGGCGAAGGCGGAGCTCGGCGGCTGCTGCTGCGGGCGAGAATGGAGGGAGCAGCGAGGCGGACGAGCGCGCGGAGGGGGAGTAGGCGAGCGCGGACGCTGCGGGGGCCACAGGGCGCGTGTCGCTCGGCTCGACGGCGTACGGACACGCGGCGGCCGAACGCTGCCGCGGCGCCACGACGCCATGCGCGGGCGCGCGCGCGCGCGGGGCGAGCGGGAGGGGACGACGCGGACACGGGCCGGGCCGGCTTTGGCCGTGGGCCGAGAAGTGAGGGCGAAGCCCAGTAACGAAATTTCGATTTTTCTTTTTCCAAATATTTTCCAGATTTTACATTTCTGTTTGAAATTCAAATTTGAGGATGAAAACGAGGTTTTCAGAAATTTGTCCCAAAACAAAAGTTGTTCAAAATTTTATTCTCTACAACTTTCATATAGAACATTTTTCCAAATTCCCAATAGATTTTAAATTTGAGATTTAAAGCTAATTTAAAAATCAAACTCATTTATTTAGAAAAATTTATAAAACAGAATTTGAGGAGAATTTGAATCCAAATTTTTGCTCCAATAATCAAGTTGGTTTATTCTAAATTATTTAAAATTGCTACTTCTAAAAAGTACACCAACTTTTTAACATTCATTTTAAATTTAGGGTTTCCATTTTATTGCTTTTCAAGTTATATTTGAAAAGGGCTACAAATCACAAAATGTTAAACATGCAATGATGTTGAATGCTTATGCTTTGAAATGATGATGCATGCTTAACACCCAGGGGTGTTACAGCCCCGTGGGAGTTCGTGAATTGGATACTCTAGTGGAGCTCGTGGCTTGGAGGATCCCCATCTTGTGTGCGGTTGTGCGGCGCCCGCCGAGGGCTCAACTCTTGATAGTTGATTAGCTCGCGAACCGAACAAGTGGGTGTATCGCCACAACGGGGAGTAGCTTGCCGGGAAGCAAGTGAACCTCGGGATAAATTCTTGTGTCATTCTCTTCCCGAGGATTTCTCTTGTGTGATTGATTGATTGGTACATCTCATCTCTACACGGCGGTATAATCACTCAAAGCTCTTCTCTTGTATTACTTCTTATTTCTAGCTTGTAGTTGTTGTTGTGTTTAGTGAATAGCTTTGTTATAGACTTGTGTAGGTGGCTTGCTTAATTAGTTAGAGCTAGTGCATTTGCTTCGCCACCTTTCGTACTAACGTGTGGTTAAGTAATTCTTGTAGAAGTTTTAATTAGGCTATTCACCCCCCCTCTAGCCTATTTGGACCTTACAGAGATATGAATTATTCTTTGAAGGGTACAGAATCTGCCAGAAAAGTGACAATTATTGGATTGATCTAGAGTCACTTTAAGTGAAAGGTCCTCAAGTTGGAAACATATTTATAAGTGTCTGAGGCACCTAAGTTTGGTTTTGAATTGATCTAGAAGCATGACAGGAAATGAGTACAAGGGCATTGATTGTGGAATGTACTTAGTGTACAAATTTGGTACTCAAATTTGAAAATGAAGATCAAACTCAAGATGAAGATGAGGTTCAAGTTCTAGTAATAATTGGAGATCATTTGGTAGAAAGAAAAGGACTTAAAGAATAATTCAAGGTTACTCATAAAGTTAAGTCCATAGATCAATCAATCAAAGGCAATTCAAGTAAGTGTCAAGGATGGTTCTTTGGAGAGAGGTCACTTCTCCCTGCTGAGGAGGCTTGCCGCCCATGGGTGGGTAAACCGAGCACCGGCTTGGAAGGCTAACATGGAAGTGATGAATTCAAGGGATATTTGAGATGCTTAATTGAAGCAATCAATAGGGTTGATCAAGAAAAGCAAGCAACACCCAAAAGAGAGCTAGTCATGGTTATAAAATTGGTATCATAAGTACTTCTCTCACGCAAGCATTGATCAAAGAGAAAAAGCAAGCCAACCACAACAAGAGATAATGCACTTGATTATTAGTGGTTCTCATTTCATATGGGTGAAGAATGGATTTCTCTATAATGATTGGTCTTCACCAAGCTTATAAATTGGACTTCACATTGCTATTGGAGTAATGAATTGGAATCTATGTGACTATCCTCTACTCTAATATAACAAAGGTATCATTGTAATGTGCATGATCATTTCATCCCTTACTAGTATGTGATTAGTGCATATAGTACATGCTTACTAGGATCATGCATAACAAATGAAATATTTAAATTCATAGCCTACCACTATTGCTTGAATTGTTTAAATGATCTAGTGGTATGTGTATGAATTTGTTCATGAGCTAGTGAACCCAAGTACTTGATCTAGTTTGGATTGCTAACAAGTGACAAGTACAACATTGGCAAGATAACCCTTAGTATGAGGAGTGAAGAAGCTTGTCATTGGATCAAACCGGACTTAGAATCTTAGGCAAATCAACTTAGTTCAAGTCATACTAGAAGCTCATGACAATGATATGGGTACAAGCACAAGACAACAATACAAATGGATATCTAGGGTGTTTCAAATGGTATCTAGACTCAAAATATTTCTTCAATTGGTATTTATAAGTGGTGTCTAGATCATGATCTACAAGTACTATCCTATAAGTGGTGCTCATAAAGATAGCAAATGTTCAAGAAAAAATCATATTGACAAATCCTACAAGTGGTTCCATGATAGAGGATTCTTCAAATTGGTATCACACATTTATTCGTGGTATTTCTACACATGATATTATTTATACAAGACCGTGGTTCCACAAGTGATCCTCAACTTTAAGTGATCATCAAATGAAGAAAGTTCCCTCACACACAAGAGCTCAAGATTATCAAGTGAATGACCCATGCTATGACATAGGGGGAGGAGCCCCACCTAATGGTATCAAGGTCAAAGATCCTAAGTGGTATCTTAAGAGCAACATACAAGTAATGTCATTCCAACATGTGCAGTGATGTCCATCAACAACGCAATATTCAAGTCTCAACCATCTACCCCAATGCAAACCTTTGCATCAATGAGATGTACACCCTTTATGGAAATTGATGACAAAGGGGGAGAAGTTGGAACAAAGATATGTCAATACACCAAGAGAGAGAGGTTTGGGAAGAGATTGGACAAAGATATCATGAGAAGATGAGTTTGGACATGGAGATGGACAAAGAGGGAGCAAAGATATGTCAATACACCAAGAGAGAGAGGTTTGGGAAGAGATTGAACAAAGATATCATGAGAAGATGAGTTTGGACATGGAGATGGACAAAGAGGGAGCAACATTGAAGAAATGAGAAGGATCAAAATTCTTGGATAAAAGAAGCACACAAGTAGGGGGAGCAAGCTCATGAACATTGTTTGGTTGCATTTGATATGTTCATATTCATGTGCTTGCTTGCATTGCATAAGTTTTATATTTAATATGCATGCTTGTGTGTTGTATGCTAGTTATAGAACTTGAATGATGATATGATAACTAGCATGCATAGGATCATAGCTAGACTTGTGTTTATCATGAAAAACTAGAACCTTGCTTATAATGTTGATCTCACGGGGTTTCTAGTATTTTTGATGTCTAGCTACTCATGATGCTAAGGATGATGGCAAACTTGTGATTTTCAAATGATATCGAGCTATCAAATGGTATCGAACTACAAAGGTTTATTCTATACACCTTAGCATCACTTAGTAGTGCTAACCCTCCCACAAATTTCATATTTATGCATATGTGCAAGCTTGAAACCAAACCATTTGAGCACATATGTAGGGAGAGTTATCACTACCAAGTTGGATTTTATGATGCTTATCCAAATTCTAACATAGAGCTTAAATGTTGGATAAGTGGCATAAAGTCCAAAAGAACTTAATTTCCATATCTTTGTAGAGTTGTCATCAATTACCAAAAAGGGGGAGATTGAAAGGTCCTTGTTTGGTTTTGGTAATTGAGTGACAACCTTAGGTGGACTAATTGTGTTTATGTGAGATACACAGAGAATTAGTCCACAGATGATTGTGTCATGAAGGAGCTCATTGCATATGAGACATGACATGGAGTCATGTGACCAAGGTGGCGAAGATCAAGATGAGGCTTGGCTTGATGGACTGGTTGCAAGTGTGAAGGGCAAGTCGGAGGCTTTGGAGCGATGGACCGCGAGGCGGTGAAGCTTGAGCAAGACTTGGCGCCGATGGACCGACGCAACGGTGAAGAGCAAGTGAGGTCAAGATCGATGAACCAATACGGTCATGTGATGATATAAAGTGGATCATATCATTTGGTGATTGGTTGGTGCATGTGTTGCATCAACGTCGGAGGAGATGGAGTGGAATGCGCAAGGCAAAGGTATAACCTAGGGCATTTCCATTTCACCGGTCATAGGTGTGTAGAGAAGTTTATGACCGGGTTTAGGATAGATGGCCGTACTATCAAGAGGGGTAAACTTGTTTGCATATCGGTCATCTAGTGCCACTCGTGTGATCTAACTATGCATCGTTGCTAGGATCGAGTGGCGTGGCAAGTTGAGTGGTTAACTCCTTCGGTAAAATGTTTGTGAAAATGCTAACACACGTGCACAAGGTGGTGTTCACTTGTTGGTGTTGGCACATTTGCGAAGGCGTTGGAGTTTGAGCGGTAGAGAGGGTTTGGGTTCCTCTCTCCCTCCCGCCGAGCTTGCGAGCGCGGGATTCAGGCATTTTTGAAGAGTTGAAAAGCCTATTTTCCACTACGCCGGAAGTCGGAAAAGAAACGGAGGCGAACGGAGGTCACAGAGGTGACCGGACGCTGCACCGGACGCGGTCATGGTATGACCGGACGCGTCCGGTCAGTACAGCGCAGACGCGGGTGTTAGGGTTTGTAACCGGCGCGTCCGGTCACTCGCGGGACCGGCGCGTCCGGTCATGCGCCCAGAAGGAACTGAGGTTCGCAGAGGACGATCGGATGCGGGGCGCGTCCGGTCACACATGATCAGACGCGTCCGATCGTTGAAGGTGCTTACTGGACTCTAACCGAACGCTGGCACTGTCGCGTCCGGTCGTCGCAAGGAGCGCGTCCGGTCATGTCGTTGCGCGCGCGGTACTGTGCGATCGGCGCGTCCGGTCGTTGCCAGGGGCGCGTCCGGTCATCGGGACCGGCGCGTCCGGTCGTTTTGAGAAGCGCGTCCGGTCATAGGGTTTGACCGTTGGCGCAGTGACCGTTGGAGAATCGGATGCGGCTGAGCGCGTCCGGTCAGTTACGACCGGCGCGTCCGGTCATCTCGAAATCTACCCAGTGAAGGGGTAACGGCTCTATTTGACCGTGGGGTTATAAATAGATGCCTTGGCCGGCCGTGGCCGGTAGCTGAGCACACTTTGGCCTTGGTGGCTTATGTGGTAGTGCTTGGAAGCCCTCTAACTCACTCATGCTTGATAGTGTTCATCGGATCGAGTGAGAGAGCGATTCTAGTGCGTTGCATCGAGAGGATTGCATCGAGTGGCACTAGGTGATCGTGTTGTAAGCCGGTGGTGCTTGTTACTCTTGGAGGTTGCCACCTCCTAGACGGCTTGGTGGCTTGCGACTCCGTTGAAGCACGCGTGAAGATTGTGCGTGGCTCCGGAGGAGGATTTATGAGGGGAATTGTGCTCACCCCGCGGGGATCGCGAAGAGCAACTCTAGTAAAGCTCGTGGCTTGGAGGATCCCCATCTTGAGAGTGGATGTGCGGCACCCGCTGAGGGTTTGACTCTTGATAGTCAATTAGCTCGTGATCCATCAAGTGTGTGTATCGCCACAACGGGGACTAGCTTGGTGGCAACCAAGTGAACCTCGGTGAAAAACCGCCGTGTCAACCTTGTGTACTTCTTCTCGGTGGTTTGCTTTCGATTCACAAGCTTGTATTTACTTTCATATACTTGTGCTTGTGTAGTTGCTCTTGTAACTAGTTGGCTTGTGTAGTTTGCTAGCTACGTTCTTGCTTGTGTAGCATTGAAGTAGCAACCGTTGCGTGGCTAATTTGGTTTGTGTAACCTTGTTAGTCATATTGCTTAGTTTGTGTAGCTAAGTAATTTGCGCTCTCTAGTTTAGCATTAGTTGCTTTGCTATTGAGCATTGCTAGTGAGCTTAGGTGGCTTCGTGCTTTTGCTTACTAGAATTGTTTAGGAGAGCTCTTGCTAAGGAAAGCACCTTAGTTACATAATTAGGATCTTTGTGAGGTGCTTGTGAACTTAGATAGAGGGGTGTAGTCTTGGCTAGACCGATAGTTTTAATTCCGCATTTGTTTCGGTTTGCCGACGTGATTATTTTTAGAAAGGACTATTCACCCCCCCCTCTAGTCCGCCATCTCGACCCTTCATTTGTGCCTACCTCGGCGAAGCGCCAAAGGCAACGTTAGTGAATTACTCGTGTCATTTGCAACCTTTTGCCATTTGGTAGGTTCTTATGGCGCCTTTTGAGAGGCTCGGTGTGAGACCGATTAGCCACCGAACCACGTGGTGAATAGGGACACAACAGGGACTACCGTGCCGGCAAGCACTTGAACCTCGGGATAAATCTTCGTGTTATCACTTTCATATTGTGATATATTGATCCCGGTGTTCGGTTGTCTTGGTATTCATTGTTGATCATATTGGTTGGCTCAATACTTTACGCCTCGGTGAAACTCTCCCAACTCAACTCCGCATTACTTTCTTAGTTAGCTTTGCTTTAGTAGCTCCTTTGTGTTGCTTGCTAGTTGTAGTTGTATTTGTAGTTACCTTCTCGGTTTGACTTGTGCGGTTGAGTGCAAATACTAGAATTGTGAATTGGATAGGTGACTTGCAAACACCCCGTAGGCTAAGCAAAACTCGCATCTCGCTATTTGTTATATTGATAAACTTGTTTAGCTTGTCTTTGTAGAAAATTTTAAAAGGCTATTCACCCCCTCTAGCCATCGAGACCTTTTAATAGGTTAAGCACAGCTTTAGCTGGGCTAATGAAATGGTGCCATACTATTTTCCTTAACCCCTGGTACTAACATAATCGCCATTTATTTACCCCCGTAAAATTGAGGCCTCTAAATGTGGTAATTACTATATTTACAAACTGATGTCCTTGGTAAATGCTGAGCGGGTCACGCGGGAGGTGTGGGATCTCAGCCAGAGGGCAATCGCAATCCCCTCCTCCCCTCGACCAACGGAGGGAACGCATCGCCCGGATCCGGTAGTGATGGGCTGCTCGGTCCGCAGTGAAGTGGGCCCGATAGTCTGTGGGTCCCAACTGTCAACGAAAGAGCAGGATATTCGTTCGAGGCGTGTAGGCGAAGGTTTATCATTTCCATTGCCGTCCTCTCGTCGCCCATTCACATCCCATAAACCCCACCAAAACACACTAGCCACACCATTAGGCTTCCATCCTTATCTCGATGATAGGTGGGGACAAAAACACGAGGGCCCACATGTCAGTTAAAACCCGAGCAAGTTTCCAAGCGGCTTTCCAAGCCATGGCACGGAATACTAGTCCTTTACTCGCAAAACCAGCACGTTCCATACTGACTGTGGGGCCAACTGTACCCTGGGTCCACAAGTCACTGTGTGCGTAACAAGAGCATCGGCAGATCTTTGTACGTCCAGCGCCAGCGCATTGCGGCCGTCCTTTTCTCGCCTTTCCGTTAAGCAGATAATCTTCGATGACGCGTGGGTCCAGAATAAACTTGGGCCCATTCGCCAGTGTGTGTAGCTGGATCCGGACGCGTGACGCGAGGTCTCGCGTGGTGCGGCGGGCACTACGTCGTGGATGAGCAAGGGGGGATTAAATATCGGCGGAGGCGGCTTGGCCAATCCCTTTTAGCTCCTCTCGCCGCATTGGGTTGGGGTTTAAGCGAGTGTGAGGGAGGCCGGTGGCGACGACGACGGGCGCCGGCGTCGGAGAAGAAGAAGAAGCAGCCAACTCTCGTATATGTCTTCTTGCCCCTTTTCCGATCTGGTGGTGGTCGTAGCGCTCATCGTCGCCGTCGTCGCCGTCCTCCTCCGCGCCCTCGCCTGCTCTAGCCGATCTATGCGCAAGGGGCTCAACGGCTGGAACAAATCCTCGTCGATGCTCAGGTCCGTGCCCCCCTTTTTTTCACCCGCAAAAGATTCATGTTTTCACCGATCTTGGAGGTTTTGACCGGGTTTTATGGCCCGGTTCGTCCAGATCTGGGGAGTTTCTTGGCTGGTCCTTTCATGGGGTTTTGACAAAAATCTCTTCCTGTGATGGCAGGGACGGGTTCGGGGTGAAGTATTCCGGATTCCTCCACATAAGGCTGTGCGACTTCTGTCGAGGAGACTGACGGATTCGACCGATTTGCGCTCGGCTCCGTCAAATTTTTGCACCCAGAGAAAGTTTCTTGTTTTTCTTTAGAAGTTTTCCCCTTTAGTTTTGGCAATTTTGGCGACAAGTTTTGGAGTTCTCTCCGGCGGCAGAAGAGATGGCTCCCTTGAACCACCAGCAGGTTCTCATCAAGAAGGTCCTGGCGAAGAAGACCAACACCAAGAGGATGTCCGGGTTTGGCCTTAAACCCTCCGCTGCTCTTCTGAAGTCCCGGCCGCAGCAGCAGCAGCCGCCGGCGCCGGTCCAGCCAAGGCGCCGCGTCCGTGTCCTCTTTGAGGACCCCGACGCCACGGACTCGGACTCCGACGACGAGGAGGCCGGCGACCCTACGGGCCCTGCAGCAAATACCAAGCGCTTCTCTTTTGAGGCGTTCATCGGCAAGGCCCCAGCCAAGCCGGTCCTTCCGGCGGCCACTGTCGCCGCGTGCACCAGCGGCGGCGCGCCGGAGAGCTACCGCGGCGTGAGGCTCCGCAAGTGGGGCAAGTGGGCGGCGGAGATCCGCAACCCGTTCACCGGCAAGAGGCAGTGGCTTGGCACCTTCGACACCGCCGGTGCGGCCTCCGCGGCCTACCTCTCCGCCTCCCGGAGCTTCGCGGACGAGAAGCGCCGCCGCCGCGGGCAGCCTGTGCCGGCTTCCTCATCAGCTACTTCGGCAAGCGCCACTCCGACGGCGTCCTCTTCGTCGTCCACCTGGACTGCTCCATTCGCGCACCCGTCGCCGTCCACCTCGACTGCTCCATTCGCGCACCCGTCGCCGTCGTCCGTGCTCGAATCCACCAAGGCAGCAGCGCCGAACCCGCAGTCTCCAGAGCCGGTCGCGACACCAACACCACCCGTCGTCCTGCCGCTGCCGTCCACTGAATCCGCGCAGGTGCCGGACGATCCAGAGTTCTACCAGGACCTTCTGCGCGGCCTGCAGCTGCCCGACATCGACCCGATGGACTTCCGCGCCGGGCTGGACGCGCTGGACGTCTCCGACGCGGCCTTCTGCCTGGACGACGAACAGGACCTCCTCCTTGACCTTGGGGATGAGGAGCTGGAGATTGACCTCGACCTCGACGACATCAACGACGTCTTCCCGGAGATGCCCGGCTGCGACCTCGGCCGCGGCATGGACGACTTCCTGCAAACTGTCGATTTCTGCGTGTGAATTAAGGAGCGAGCTTAATATGTGTTAGGGTTGTTGGTTTGATAAATGGGGCCTCTGAGTGTGCTTGGAAGGGGGAATAGCTTGGGTTTTTTCCCCGGGCAATTCAATCTGCTCGTGCCCAAGTGATTTCTTCTTCTCGAACAGCACATTAGCGGCCGGAGAGGTCATTTTGGTAGTAAGTTATAGTGGCTGTGTTCTGTTTCCTGTGTCATTTGGTAATGCTTGTCAAGACATTATAGTGGACAAGTCATTGAGCTATTACTATTAAGTTTCGTGATAGACTGATAGCTGTGTGCATCGCCTCATTTACTGTGTTTGGTTCGAATGCTTATGTGGTTCCGAGCTGTTATAGACTGATGATAGTGCGATTCCAGAATGGAGGTCGAGCAGTTGAGTGATTTGTTTGACTATGCGGTTGGATACTTATGCCGTGATCGTGGTGATAATCAAAGATTCCTTTTTGGGCAGGGCGTGTAAGGGCTGGCTTAGATGCAATTTTTTTTTTGCAAAACAGTCCTGTAGCTCTTTTCGTTGTTATTTAGCAAATATTGTCCAATCATGGTCTAATTAGGTTTAAAAGATTTGTCTCGTTCATTTCGTCTAAACTGTGTAATTAGTTTTATTTTTTTATCTATATTTAATGCTTCATGCATGTGTCTAAAGATTCGATGTGACGGGGAGTCTGAAAAATTTTGCAAAATTTTTTAGGAACTAAACATGGCCTAACAGTAAACAACAAATTGATACTCTATAATCTATAGTACAGTATGCAACTACTAGTAGGCCCTTGTTTAGTTTCCCCAATTCTCTCCTAAATTTTACTATGCAAAAAGAAGATTCTCTGTCACATCAAAATGTCGGCAAATGCATGGAGTACTAAATGTTGATGAAATCAAAAACTAATTGCACAGTTTTGTTGTACTTTGCGAGATGAACATTTTAAGCCTAGTTAGTCAAAATTTGGATAATTTTTACCAAATACAAACGAAATGCTACAGGAATTCTAATACAGCGTTTTTCTCCCCAATTCACCGAACTAAACGAGGCCTAGATCCGAAGTGCCATTGGACTGATTCTGTTCCTGTTCGTTGTTAGTACTAGTAGTTTATGTGCAGGAAATCGTTTGTGCACGGACGTGGGTGTAATTGTGTCAACACACTTGAGTTCATACAAATCTGATAGTATCTAGTAACTAATTAAATCCGCTGCATCGTTGGACTTTGCTCAATGTTTTTGTTTAGTTCTAGTGCGTTAGCATTAGCAAGCACTAGTATCTGATTGTGACCGGACAGTGGACACCCAAGGCTGCCAGGCAGCACCTGCAGTCTGCAGCGAGTCCAGACTACCCCGGCGCGGCGAGAGCTGCGTGACTCGGCGTGACTCAGGGGCTGTTTAGTCGCAAAATTTTTGGCGAAACGCTACTGTAGCAGTTTCGTTGTTATTTGGTAAATATTATCTAATCATGGTCTAATTAGGTTTAAAAGATTTGTCTCGTCCATTTCGTCTAAATTGTGAATCATGGTCTAATTAGGCTTAAAAGATTTGTTTCGTCCATTTCGTCTAAACTGTGTAATTAGTTTTATTTTTTATTTATATTTAATGTTTCTTGCATGTGTTTAAAGATTCAATGTGACCAAAAATCTGAAAATTTTGGTAAAATTTTTGGCATCTAAACGGTGCCTCAGCCTCAGCGCCACCCATGCCGCGCGCTTGTCGCTTCCGAGGTGTCCTTTCGTTTCGGCCACCGCTGGAGGACCCCGGTGGGCAGGGCAGCCGGCAGCCTGTTGTGTCGCGCTCACGAGTCCCCGCGCTACACACGAGATTAAGGCTGGGCATTTGGTTTACCCGAAAAATTCGGATATTAAAATTACTATCCGATTTTTTTTTGTCTCGAAAAAATATTACTTGAAATTTCGGGTACCGATAATTCGGGTTCGGGTTTTACCCGATATACCCGAAATTGACAAAACCAAACATTTTAGAAGAATTAAGTACCATTTAAAAGCAATAAACAATAGTCGTATAAATCACATCATGTCTTCATATCAACTACCAACAAATCAATTATCAAGTTAGCATAAATCTACATTAATTCATACCAAATAATATATTTATATGGCATTAAAATACTTTATGTCTTCGTATTAGGAATAGAAGAGCAAATATTTGAGATATTTCGAGTAATTTGGGTAGTTCGGGTACCTGGAAACATTACCTGAATTACCCAAACTAATTTTGGATTTTTACAATCACTATCCGAAATTATGATCGGGTATTTCGGGTTCGGGTACTTCGGATCTGGATTCGGATAATTCGAGTTCGGGAATTAGGTACCGGATATTTTGCCCACCCTTACGCAACATGAAGACCGGCCGGCCACGGCCAGTCGGCCAGTTCCCCCGCACACACGACGAGAGAGACGAGCGAGCGAGTACGCGCGGATACGCACCCACCCCCACCGTGGCCGCCTCCGCGCTCTCTCCACCCGGGACGGACGTATCCGCCCACTCGGCGCGCTTTTGCCCCCGCTCTCGTCCCATCATCCTTGGCACGGCACGGGGACCGGACGTTTGCCGGAGTGTGCGTGTGTGGCGCGCGCGCGGCGCAGGTGCCTCTCCCGCGCGCGCGCGCTGGAGATAAGGTTCCCGATGGGGCCGCATCCTGTGGCTCGGTTTCGCCTTGGCCGCAAGTTGGGGACGGAAAAGGGAGGAGGTGCGTCGTCGATGCCGCCTGACGCGGTGGCGTGGCGCTTTCCGATCGGATCCCATGCATCCTCCCTTCCCCGGCGTGGCACGGCGCGACGGGTGGAGTGGCTATCCTATTCTAGGACCAGCCGGGGCCGGGGCGGGCGGTGGTACACGCACGGCGGCACGCTGTTGTACGCCACGACACGGACGTTTAGGCTTTGTTTTTTTCGGTCGGTCGAGCCTGCCGCCGCCGGCCGTGCCTACCTCCACCCCTACCATTTCTGTTCGGGCCCTTCCGCAAAGCGCTCGCTCGCCACCGGACAATGATGGTGCTACCACGCTTTGCACTGCATATTTGCATGCCCTACTGGCCTGATGACTCCTGAGGCGTGCGTGTCTAGGACTGCACTGCTGCTGAGGGCTTCCCCGTTGCTCCACCGTGACCTGCTGCCCCGTCCTCCAGCTGTGCAATGAGTATCCACGTCATAGCTGTTAGGAGCCCTTCAGGTTGTCATAGGCCGCGTTCACTTCCCCCTCCCAACCCAAAATATTTCCTCTTACACACATCACATCAAATCTTTCGACGCATGCATGGAGCATTAAACGTAGGTAAAAAAGATAACTAATTGCATAGTTTGTCTGTAAAGTTCGAAACGAATCTTTTGAGTCTAATTAATCCATAGTTGGACAAATTTTACCAAATAACAACGAAAAATGCTACAGTAACTTTTCAGCTACTTTTCGTTAAGTGAACACACCCATAGAATCCTGGTCTGACAAAAGCTGCAGGCATCAATCAAAATCGCGATGGAGCACCGAGGAAGGCAGCACGGAAGCCCCTCCGTAGTTGGGGACCACGTCCTTTTCTGTCGATGACCTCATGGATTGCAGCAGTGACGTTGCAGCCTGCGTTGTGAGTTTTGGACAGGCCGGAAGTCCCCGCGCTCTTCCCTGCATGCGTGGCACGTAGAATTTACCTGGGGCATACTCCCTCCGTCCCCTTTTAACCTCCGTCCCCTTTTAATCGTCGTCGGAGCGACAGTACCGTGTCCCCAAATATTAGTCGTTGGCTGGGCTGTAGCTCAGGCCCGTACAGCACAGCGCAGTCCATGAAGCAGTCTTGTCCCTCCCCTCCCCTCCCCTCCCCTCGCAGCCTCACCCACCATACAAAATTCCAGCCTAAAAAAAAGAAAAAAATCCCACCTTATCCCCAACATCGGGGCCTCATCCTCGACCCGTAGCTTCTCCGCCGCGCGGGAGCCGCCCTCCGCCCTCAGCCGCACCGCCGCGCGGGAACCGCCCTCCGCCACGCCCGCCCACAGCCGCGCGGGAGCCGCCCTCTGCCCTCAGTCGCGCCCGCCCTCCGCCGCGTCCGCCCTCAGCCGCGCCGCCCTGCGCCTTCAGCCGCGCCGCCCTCCGCTGGATCCGTAGCCTCCGCTCTCCGCCGTCCGCCGTGATCCCCTTCCACCGCCCGTCAGCTCCAGTATCTTCCTCTTCCCCTTCTCCATCCATGAAGGGACCTTCTCCATCGACGAAGGGAAAGGCCTCACGCCTGAAGGCTGGTTCGCGACGCCGCCCTTTCCACACCTATGTGAGCCGGGTGCAACAGGTTAGGCGCTCCCATGTTAGGGCAACGCTGGCCAGCTACAGCAGCAGCGATGGGAGCCCCGAGCGCCCAGTTAAGGTGGTGGTCGTCGGTGGCGATGCGGGCGGCGGCGGTGTAGTGGGTGACGAAAAGGTGACACTAATCGCATACCATTCCAAAACTACAGAACGTCAATCATTGGTATCTAGGGGTGTTCAGGTCTTTGACCACCTACCTTAATTCCTGTGCCCACCTCCCCAGCGACAATTAAAAGGGGACGGAGGGAGTATAGCTTTGACAGCCCGCGTTGGGCGTGCCTGAGTGCTGACTGGGCTAGAGCCGCGGCCACGCAAGGACGCGAAGGGACAGCTGGTGGGAGTGGAGTGAACTCGCTGCCAAAGTGAATGCGGCTGCGCGGTTGCGGGTAGGGTGTGTGGGTGGCGGAGGTGAGGTCGGGCCCGTCTATCAATCGGAGCCCTTGGAGCACGCGATGAGCGTGGCGCCATTGACACGAGTTGCGTGGGTTGTGCTCGTTTGTCCTTTCGCAGCGATGTGGCTGCTGTTGCACACACACAAGTCGGCACTTAGTTAGCATGTGTTTTGTTTGGAGACTAGCTAGGATGGATATCACAAACCGTTCATGTTTTCTGGGTTGGGATGACTCCATTTTGCTTATTGATTTTAGGGATATGGTCTTCCTTTTTTTTACTAGTTAGAGGAATGGGAAAAATGAGATACATTATTTTTGGTGCCTCGGGTAAACGATTATACGTGGCCTGATATTCCTTCTATGGTCGTCGTGTGTTCGCGCACATCGTCGATATCACGCGCATATAAAACAAAGATATGATAACGTTGAAAGAGGACATGCTTGTTTTCAGGGGATGAGGTCGTCTCTCCGTTTGAGGGTATATTCCCGATGTATTATGTAGATGAGTGTTTTGACCTAGCTTGACCATACTCACCTAGAAATGGAATGGACCTAGCCATCCCTCGTGGTACCTAAACCAAACATGTATTTGGCTTTGTCTAGCATAGGTCCAGCTCCGGCTTCAACAAACAAATTCGGTGGAGGGTCCATAACAAACACTCAAAAAGAGGAGCCATTTTTTTATTCACGTAAGCAATGGCGGAGCTTCAATGAACGAACATGGGGCTAATCTATGTAATTGAGCTCTAAATATCAATGAACAGTGCCAAAATTATTGTTTACTTAACAGAGATTAAGGCGAGCAGGGGGGCATTGCCCACTTTGGCCATAACTAAGCTCTGCATGTAAGAGCCGTAGCTGAAATTTGTGGCTCCTCCCTCCACCTCCTTAGAAGGAGCACATTAAGGAGAAGCCATGCCAAACCGGCATGTGCAACTACAATCGTAGCACTACAGATAACGTTTCTTGTCGGGTACCAAAACAAGAGGTACCCACAATCAACGATCAAGAAAAACAAACTCCTGAGAAAACCACTCCAAAAGCTCTGCCCACAAAGACGGGACGAGCCGAAACGACGAACGAAATGCCTCGACCACGTTCCGACTCGCACGAGGCTTGCTCGACGGGATGCCTCGACCACGTTCCGATTCGCATGAGGCTTGCTCCACAAAACACCTCGACCACCGAGAAATCTCCGACTCGCACGACCCTGGGTCAAGCCGGTCGACCCACCTCACTCACCAACTCGGAGACAAAAGTCAGAACATTTAATGCAACCGCCAACCACTTCCTACCCCCATGGCTACATCAACAATCGGCATAGAAGCAGTACCAGTGTCAAATCTCACTTTTTACTGCCCATCCCAGGATGGGCGGTGAAAATCTGTCACTGTATGCGCCATACCGAGCACTATTCCACCACTGATCACCCTCGAGGGTGAATACGACAAGTATCGTACCCCGAGATTTCCAGGACTCGGCCTTATCCATTCACCGTCGACCCACCTCGACCCGGCCTCGACCAACCGCCGGTCAAACAAGAAAGCAAGGCTCGCATGCCACAGGATCCGGAGTCTTTTCACCGTCTCATCCTCTACGTCACCGTGGTGTCCGGGGATGGCCGGCCATTCTCGGGACACGTCGCTACAGCGGCCTCTACAGCGTTCGACAAAACTTCACTCCTAAGGCACCCCCGGCGTCCCTGCCTCCTCTTGACCCTATAAAAGGGCAGGTAGGGGACTCTACGAGGGGGGACGACAGACAACAAAAAGCCAGTCACCATCCCACCGTAGAAGATCAACATCTGAAGCAATCTTCTTTGTACTCTCACTTTTTCTCTCTGAGACCTGGGATCGGTTCCCTGTCTCACAGCTTGTAACCCCTACGCAAGCACTTAGGTGCAAGGAAATACAATACTCCCCCCTCCCCGCTGGACGTAGGGCCTTCTTTTGCCCGAACCAGGATAAACCTCCTTGTACTCTCCTTGCATCACCATCCAGATTAGGGACACGCAACACTGATTCACTCGTTGGCTTAGGACCCTCACGGGACTAGACGCCGACACTTCTGTTCCTGAATGGTTTGTTGTGGTCAAGCACTAGTCGTGCGCACGCGTATCATTGGGCTGAGGCTAAGGCCAAGTTATTCCTTACCTGGTGTTGACATAGGTTTTTACCTTTTTCAACAATCTAACCAGAAAGCTGCTTTGCTCCACTTGAATGGAGAAAGCGAACCCAGATGAGTATTGTACAAACAGAGTCAAAGGCCATGTTGAGCTGGCTTATAATCCATACTTTTCAGCTTGTTTTTTTTAGTCGAAACAGTAATTTTCTCTCACAAAAAATCAGCCAGAACAGTGTTTCAGCTTGTTTTTCAACATAAGCGAACGGGGCCAAAGTCTAACAAGCAATAAACATAAAAATAACCTAGGGGATGTCTATGGAGACATGAATGGTATTTGCCTCTCGGCTACAATTCAAAGACCAACCTAATATTTGATTTTCTGCAGAGCTCAAGAGTTTGTCGCTTCAGTTGACTAAAAAATACTACTATTGTTTCTTTTTTCCCATGTCACGTGATTAGGATAATCAATTATGAAAAAATGTCGTAGGAGACATGGATGGTATTTTGCTCTCCGCTACAATCCAAAAGACCCACGTAATATCTGATTTTCTGTGGAGCTCACGAGTTTGTCGCTTCAGTTGGCTCGAAAAATACTATTGTTTCTCCTTTTTCATCTCTGTCACATAATTAGGATAACTAATTACGGAACCCCCCCTCCCCTGTGACATTGATTTCGATGTCTTTGGCAGCGATAGTCGGGGGCGGCAGTACTAGAGTTCACTGCTGCTCTAAAACTCGAAGCTTTAGAACTTAGGGTGTGTTTAGTTCACGAATTTTTTTTGGTTTTGGCTATTGTAACACTTTTGTTTGTGTTTGTTAATTAGTGTCCAATCATGAATTAATTAGACTTAAAAGATTCATCTCGTGGTTTTCTGATAAACTATGTAATTAGTTTGTTTTTTCGTCTGCATTTAATGCTCCATGCATATATCTAAACATTCGATGTGACGGGAAATCTTGAATTTTTTTGGAAACTAAACATGGCCTTAGAAGAAGGTTGAAGGATCCAGAGGAAACTGCAGTTGGAAATTTGGAGTTTCGGTTAATCTAGATTTTGAATTGAAGAATATCGGGCCTCTCCTTTTGAATGTTTGTGAATGGAGTTGAACATTGAACCTGAGTTGAAAACGCATGTTTTTTAGTCGGAGGAAGGTGAGGCTGGCTGTGATTTGTCTCAAACAATATTATTGGACGACTGCGACAATGACCTTGGCCACTGGCCAGTTTGCATTGTGCCAACCACAGTCCAAATTCGTCATAGCAGATTGAAAATACTGTTGTTTTTTTTGCTTGTCACGTAATTAAGATAATTAATTGGTATGGAAAAATGTCATAGGAGACATGAATGTTATTTTGCTCTCGGCTACAATTCAAAGACCCACGTAATATTTGATTTTCTGTAGAGCTCACGAGTTTGTCACTTTAGTTGGCTCAGGGTTCTCTGTCTGATCTTTTGCTGCTGAATGCTGTGCATTTCCGTTTGCTATAATGGAAATGGGGTTTCCCGCATGGAAAAAAAGTTAGCTTGAAAGTTTCTTTCTCCCTTTTCATATATAATATCTCTCACGTAATTAGGATATCTAATTATGGAAGCCCCCTCACGGGACATTGATTTCGATATCTTTGCTGGTGATCTTCGCAAGCGGCAGTACTATAGTACAGTGCTGCTCTAAAACTCGAAGCTTAGAAGAAGGCTGAAAAGGATCCGGAGGAACTTGCAGTTGAAATTTGGGATTTCGGACATTAGTCTAGATTTTGAGTTGAAGAATATCGGACCTGTCCTTTTGAATGTTTGTGAATGGAGTTGAACATTGAACCTGAGATGAAAGCGTAATTTTGGTCTTAGTCGGAGAGGATGGTGAGGCCGGCTGTGATTTGTGTCAAACAATATTATTCGACGACTCCAACGATGACCTTGGCCACTGGCCAGTTTGCATTGTGCCAACCACAGTCCGGATTCGTCATATCGGGCCACGTTTAGTTGGGGGTAAAAAGTTCAAAATTTTTTAAGATTTTCTGTCACATCAAATCTTTGCACATATATATCAAGCATTAAATATAGGTAAAAAATAACTAATTACACAGTTTGTCTGTAATTTGAGAGATAAATCTTTTGAGCCTACTTAGACTACAGTGGGACAATAATTACTAAATATAAACGAAAGTGCTACGCACTTTTCAGGTAATTTTTTTTCTATCTAAACGAGGGCTCGGTTGAAAACGACATGGCAGGCTTCTCTGAACGTTCGGATACGGAATCCAGCCAGCAGCACGTTTCCAGCTCTGATGGATCAGGAGGGACGAATCCTCGCGAATATCGATCTATCCAGGCGAATCTATCTCGCGTATCGCCCTCTCGTTTGTACATACGCTCGCTTAACGCTTTGCTCGGTCGGCTACGCCTCACTCACACCACTGGAGCCTGAAATGGATGGATGGCACGCTTGGCGCAATTCCCCGCAGCCGAAAAAACAGTTGGTGGCGGCGGCGTCAGCAGCAGCGCGGGTTGCGTGTTTGACGAGTAATTGCCGGCTGCCGGTCCGTTGAATCCTCCGCCCCGACCCTATTTGCCGATGGCGATCCGAGGCCCAACCCCAGCAACGCGAAGCACTCGTGCCGCGCCGCGCCGCGCCGAACGGGCGATCGACATGCTTTGCTTCCTATCACCGCTCAGCTCGGTGCCGATCACCACAGAAACCGGCCGGCAGCGTGACGCGCGGCACAGCGACAGAGAGGACCGAGGAAAAGGAGGCAGGAGTAGTACTCCGCTCCTGCACGTCACAGCTCACAACAACAGGCTCTGATGAACGGGCGCGGGACCTTGATGAATCCGATTTGAAGGGATCCAATGTGATGACTCGTGTCCCCGGCAAGTAGACAGTCCCCATCACCGGTGACATCCCAGTCCCGTATCGAACCGTACAAAATTTCCACACAAAGTCGTGGCGTCTTCGATCTTCCAAGCTCTTTTCCACCTATTCGGAGTTTTTTCGGACGAGGCGAGGTGTGATGATGGACGACGGATATTGGGCCGGCAAAGTCGACTCCAAACTAATGCCGATTTCAAAGCGGTTTTGAGGGGTAAGCTATGGAGTAGTTACTACTAATCCGCATACACTGATAGCTGGGCTGATACTATAACGAAGACATGGTGAAGGTATCGAAATCAGCTGCGTACCGCTATGCTACAAATGAGGACAAGTGCTCTGAAAGAACAAGGAGAGAAGCTCCAAAGACCAATGGCGTGTAAAGAAACGAGATCCATCCAGGGCCTTGCTTAGTTTCTAATTCCTCCCCTAAATTTCACTATGCAAAAAGGAGATTCCTCATCACATCAAAATACCGACAAATGCATGGAGTACTAAATATAAATGAAATAAAAAATTAATTGTATAGTTTTGTTGTACTTTGCGAGACGAACATTTTGAGTCTAATTAATCAATATTTAGATAATTTTTTACACTAAAAAACAAAACACGCTGCAGTGTCCGCAGTGCCGAATCGGCTCACCAACTCGGGAACTAAACAAGCCGAGGTACATCGCCTCAGGTCAAGCTCGTGCGAGCCGGGACAAAGACGTTTTCTTCCACGACAGGCGTCTGACTTGGCAGCTGGCGGACATGGTGAACTCCGCCCGGTTTCTCGCCGGGCTCAGTGCCGGTCGCTCTCACCCCCGAAACCACGTGGGCAGCTGAGCGGATCTGCTGAGCAGAGCAGCGTGAGCCAGTGACAATGAGCACTACTGACCACCTCGCTCGCTCTCGCCGAAACGCTGACGCTGTGACCCCGAACCCCGGGGTCAAAAGACCTCCCAGCCCGCCCGTGGCCAGCCAAGTTGGACGATGGATGGGAGGACGGGACGACGAGCGGAGGCCTGCCTGCCTGCTGCCTCCATTATTGGCGTTATTTTACAGCGTGTGCGTTGTGCTTGTGGAATCAATCATTCATGGCTGTTGTTGTCAAAAAAAAAAAATCATTCATGGCTGTCGGACCCGTCATGAACCGTCTTTGACCCGCTGTGCCTGTCAGGTGTAGTAGGTGGTTGCTTTGCATTCACTCCTGTGATAAGCTTCTGAAAAGATCAGCACTAAACCGCTGCCACGCTGCACTACCGGTGATATTTCTCGATGTTTATCTTTATCCCCTCTTTTTTGCAGCTTTGGGAGGGAGGGAGATATCAGTGAGGAGGATGGATCGATATTCTTCCTTCTTGGAGTATTTTCTTTCTTTTGAGGGGCGATGGATTCGGATTTGACAAAAGAGTACGCTTGCCGGATTTAGGCCACTGAGAAAGTGAGAAGAGATTCTTTGTGCTACTGAAGATGTTGAGGCCCGTCCCGTATGGACTCGGAAAGAAAAAAAAAGGATGGTGAATCAGATGCCGGCATATCGTGCTGCTGGTAGCTGATAGGGAAATTTCCCGTTGGAGCACGGCGCAATGTTCTCGACACCAGGCGACTTTTTAGCTTGAATTCCACGAATGCGTTGACACCTGTAAACAAGGAGACAGGAGATGCAGAATTCTATCGGAGAGCTGACATTTTAATACGGCACTGTACCATAATAGTACTTTTAGTGTTGATAAATTGTCGCATCACAAGGACCACTCGCGCAAGTCCTCGAGACCATTCCCGTTCTCAGGCCCCCAACATCTTGGGAATGCTATCGCTGAAGGCCATTTCAGAAGATCAGGAAGGAAATTCAACATATTAGTGCCATCTCCTATTGACCTCTTGCCTGCATGGTACTCCTGATCGTGCAGTCATGCTATAAAACTGGCCCCTTATCGGTTCAATTTCACACTTTGTTTTTACCATGATCAAACACCTTTTACATAAGAAAATTTGAGGGACGTTACGTTGGATCTTCACAGCTCAGGAACTGCAGATTCAGAATTCGCCATGCGCTGATTATGATGAGGAGCTTGGTGTACAAACATTTTTGCACGAAATCAACGAATTTTGTAGTTTATGGACAGTTGGCCGTACAGCAGTAGGAGCTTAGTAGGCGCGTACTAATGCGTAGTACTCCGTAGTACTTCAGAACGGCAGTTGTAGAAGAGCTGTACATCAGAACCATTGGCCAGCCATCGATTTCCAATCGAACGGTTGTCAGAGCTCACACACGTGTTCATCACGCCATAAACAGCCCCAGATAAAAGAACTCGAGGAAAAGCAAAATTCGGAAAAGGGGGGAAAGGTCGGTCGAAACTCGAAAGCGATGCACAGTTGGACGCAGCGCCTGTTGGCCGCGGCGACAACGGCCGTCGTCCTCCTGGCCGCCGCCTGCGCGGCCGCCTCCGCGCTCGACGCCTTCCATGCCCCCGCCATCCAAGCCCAAGCCCATGTATCGATCTCATCCTCTCCTCGCTTGTTTAACTGTTCTGAACTTGGTGCGATTCGCGACCCAAACCCTTGCGGTCAAGGGTTTCGAGGGTGTTTCGGGGCGATTAGTGTGGTAAACTGCATAGATTCTAGGACACTGGATGAAATCATAGACTTATTTAGATGCTATAGCTGACTGGATTGTGCAATTGCTAGCTAGATTAAGTATCTAGAGTTCTAGACACTGATTTCACTAGATAACCTTTGCGAGCGAATATGATTCTGATTCTGACAGTTGCAGAAATTGTAAAGCTATTATCGCAGTATCATTTACACCAATGTAGCTATGCTCACGTACGAATCTCCTTTTTTGAGTCGCAAGTTTGCATTGGCTACATAGACAAACATGGTTCAATCAACATGCTTGCTTATTGTGTTATCAATGTTCTTATGTAACTTACTCGTATCTTGTAGGTTGCAAAGGTCAACCGGTTCCACAGACAGATCAATGGCAATGACAAGGTTTGTGCCTGGTGCAGATCTAATTCCAACCACATTTCTCATCTAGAAAGATTATTATTATGTTCGAAGCATGATTCCTTCATTAGTTAACGGGTTAGGTTTACAGATATCCAATCTACTTCTTAAGAGTGGTCTCATATGATAAAATAGCATACGAGCATGTTCTATGTTGTTGCAATCTATCTGTTGTTTGCCAAATTGTTCCATACTTATGCTGCAGGTTTATCCCTCTTCTCATTGTGCAGAAATCTTGTTTAAGAGAATTAGCTTGATTATATTTCAGTTTTATGGGATAAATTGCACACTACAAGCTTAATTTTGCACACTGATAATTAATGGGCTTTTCTCTTCAACAAACTTAAGCAAAGCTTACTTTCTCCTTTTCCTGTAAACCTGTATTAGACTCTGGAAACAAGAAATATTTTCTAGTTGATGAGATGTGAAACTTTCTTCTACATGATGTCTTTTCTTACTGAATGTGAGCCATTTTTTACTTGTTCCATCCACCTATTGAACAAATTGTCAAGTACTAACTCCATCAATTCTACTGCATATCCTATAAAATTATAGGTTTTCAAAACCAAGATATGAACAATTCATATGTCAAATGGAGTCATCCATACCATTACGGGGATATATTTCCCTTACACATGCTGCAATCAGATGCATCTCATACATATTTCATTGCACTCCAAATGACAAACTTGTAAATTTGTCTTTCAGGTGACATTGACTTTCAATGTATCTGCAAATTTGGAGTCACTATTCAATTGGAACACAAAACAGGTGATACTTTCATACTGGTGCAGCATGGAATAGCAAAACTATCTCATGAATGTGCATAAGCTCAAAAGTGTGCACTTTTGCTGCGGGCCCACTAGAAAATGATGTGTGTATGTCACAAATGAAAATTGCTTACATGCCTATGATATATTTTTTGCTACTACATCAGTGCTACCGATTTCTCGTGCAGTATCTGTACTACACTCCAGACTATATTCATGAATATTTCCAACTAGATTAAGATACCATAAAACTCAGCATTAGTAGATCAAAGTGTTGCTATGCTGGAGGGAGCAGCATATAAGAAAAATCTTCTCGTTGTGGTCCTCCCATACTGCCATTATAAGCCCTTTTTATCTTTTCAGTTCAGCAACAAATAAATGGTTCAAAAAATGTATTGGTGATATCTTTTATACTAAAATTTCTGTGTCCAACAAATAATGATTTACATGGGTACTAGAATGTACCCATGCAAATGAAAAGATGAGGCATTTTTTTTTTCTCAAACAACGCAGGAGAACTCGGGTAGTCAGGTCATTAAGAAGAAATATTTGAGGCAGTTTATAAAACATATTTACTGAACAATTTATGTAGCAATGTTCATTCAGGAACACTGCCAACCCACATATCATTGCAACAATCACTACATGCTGTCAATTGTCATGACTATTGCTTTACTGAAACCAGCTGGTACAATGTTGTTGTATGGATGGTCGCTGATGAACTAATTGACAATATTGATAATGGATAATTCCATTGTTGTACTATCCTCTATAGACAGATGGTAATTGAATTGTTTTCTTGATACAGGTCTTTATTTTTCTAACAGCTGAGTATGAAAACGCGAAAAATTCACTGAACCAGGTAAGCTGCTGTTCATGACTTACCATTTTCGACATGCATCCTATCTGTATAAGTGTTTTTGAGAACAGAGAACTGGTTGGAATCAATGATTGCTTGAATCTTGAAATCTTCCTTAGTCACCTTAGGATAAATTAATAACTTGTACGTGGGTGTCCATCTTCGTGTATAGGAAAAAAAGTAGTGCATTAAGCATCACTAAATTGTATCACATAATTAACTAATGTGCTGGTCTTTCTTAGATGCTACTGGCATTTTTGTGAACATATGTTCCTGCTATCCAAGTTGGGTGAAGTTCATTCAGGGAAATCTCCTTGCTATGAATGACTAGCGACAGTCATGTCTATATGCATGGTACCTCATAGGACATGAAAAATTCAAGTTACTGCTTGTCTTGAGATGGCGGTGGGTGATTAGTGGGTGGATGATAGCATAGACTGTAGTCGTGCGACGTATCCGTACGTGGCCCTGGACCTCTAGGCTCTAGGCCATGGTTTGGGGCGCAGCAATGTCACACTGTGACTAGAGGCAGGAACAGCATGATGAAGGAGAAGATAGATTCAATTTATTGGTTAACTTATCTAAATGCTCACAGCCTCCATTTATTGGCTGGGGTACACAATCACACGGATCTGGCAGACCTCCTAACAACCAATAGTTTATTTATCTAAACTGAAACTCAGTTTCCTAATTGCCAACTAATGCACTAACTCTGAACGACCTGCCCCTGCTCTGAATTTCTCTTTCGAACTGAACACCAGAATCTGTCCTGCTTCAGCTACTCCCCTGTGCTGCAGCTGCGTCTGGGTCCAGCACAGGCTTGTGATCCTCTTCTTGCGCCTTTGATATTTGAGCCCCCACATAACAATCTGGACACTGCGATACTGTCATGTTTGGTCTATAGTTTAGGAGGATCTCTTTAGCCCTGTCACTAACGTTTTCATTTTTGTGGAAATTGTCCTATTCTATGTAATATGCTAGACAGTTGACACATTAATATGAGCTTGTGACTAAACTCTTGTGATAATCTGGCACTTGTATCTAGTTTGCGGTGACTCCTTTGCTAAACAGTAAAAATTCCTATTGAACTATTTTAGCAAGTCATTTCTAAAACTATTCAGGGGTTGTTTGCTTTGTGGAACAAAGTAGTTCATCATCATGTCACTCTTTTCACCACCTCATTCCTCACAAGTTAATTATTAGTACTAGTATCAGGAATGGGGTCATTCCACTAAATTTGAGGGATGGGCTCATGATGCATCGCCTCAGTTAGAATGAGTTGACTCCACAAACCAAACACCATTAGCTTTTTAGGTCATCCCGAGGCTACTTAGTTGAATATTAGATGAAGTACTCCGGTTTGTATTCAAGTGGCTCATGGATCAATGCTTCAAATTAATCTGTTTGGCAGGTTTCGTTGTGGGACCATATTATACTTGACAAGGACCTTGCAAAGCTGCAACTAGAGGTGAAGAGCAAGTATCCCCTGATAGACCAGGTAAAGTTTTTTTTTTCATCTTGCTTTTCATTGGCTCATTGCATATGTGCCCTGAGCTGAGTTTTTCTTGACAATACTATGCAATTTCTCAATTCAGGGTAGCAGTCTGCGCGGGAAGACGGATCAGTTTGTTCTGCACTGGCATGTTATGCCCAATGCTGGCGCCATGATCAGAGATCGGATGGCGCTCTCGGAGTTCACACTGCCTGACTCCTATACCTCTTGAAAGAAAAGCTTATTGATCTGGGAAGAAGCCTCTAATTAACCCTTTTCTAACCCGGCATCCACAATTGGTCGCCAGACGAGCGCAGGTCTGATTCATAGTAAGCGCTGACAGTAGCATATGAAATATTTTGGATATTCGATCAAGCGCTGAAGCATTGAACATCAGAGGACAGATTGGAGTTATAGATGACGATTATTTTTATTCACCCATGCTCGATTGAGCAGGGACGCACATACATAGTGATAGATGGATGGAAGCCGCGACGGCTTATTGATGGCGTGTAACGTGGAATACATTTGCGTGAGGTGAGCGAGCTCGGGAGGCCGCCGTGCTGAGCCTAGTTCTTCTTGCACGGTGGGCCGCACATGCCGAGGAAGGTGTCAGTGCAAGGATTTTAATTTCGTTATCGCAAAAATTTCGGTCACCACCGAAATTACCGAATTTCGCGAAATTCGGCCGAAATTTCGCCGAAATTTTTTTAGAGATTAAGACATGAAGTATGTTGTTTCTAAAAAAAGTTTAGATCTAAATAAATATTAGTATGATTTATGACTACACATCTATTGAATAGAAGAATATACAATATAATCAATAGAAAAATACAAGTCTAGAGTTATACATCACATGTATTAGAGTATTACAAAATTTCGGAGTTTTCTTTCGGCCATCACCGAAATAACCGAATTTCGCGAAATTCGGCCGAAATTTCGCCGAAATTTTGAACCCTGTGTCAGTGCACTGGAACTGCTTGACGGGGTACTTCTTGACGACGGTGCAGACCTTGCAGACGGGGTCGCACTTGCTGACGATGTCGTCGCAGGTGTAGAGGCCGGAGAAGGAGAAGTTGCACTTGGTGCAGCACCCGAGCTTGCCACCGTTGATCTCCATGTTGCCCTTGCTCTCGCCCACGGCAGCTGCATCCACGCGTTTGAGTTGACATCAGTTTAAATCTCGCACATGATAATTCCTTCTTTCTCTTCCTGCTCGCCTTTTTTAAAAAAAAATGTAGCTGCACGTAGCAATGTGGCGAACTGGGATAGATGTTTGGCGATCTCTATTGTTTTCTAGTGGTGCGGATTGCCATCTACGATCAGGTTCAGGCTGGCACGTCGGATCCATGCGTGCGCCTGGGTTTGTTTGCGCATAGCAAGTGGAATGGCAGTGACAGTGAATGTGGTGACCCCAATATGGCAAGATCTACAAGTCTATCTACCTGACGG
This sequence comes from Saccharum hybrid cultivar R570, assembly GCA_038087645.1. Taxonomy (NCBI): domain Eukaryota; kingdom Viridiplantae; phylum Streptophyta; class Magnoliopsida; order Poales; family Poaceae; genus Saccharum; species Saccharum hybrid cultivar. The sequence continues at coordinate 2,352,769 of JAQSUU010000123.1, read as the reverse complement.
GGACTCCAAAAAAATCTGATGACCTTGCCGCCTAAGAAAAAAAAATGGTGAGGATATAATCATATAATCCTCTCATTGTCTTTCATCCCTTGAGCTCTAGTGCATTGCATGGTGACAATGCGCCATGGGTTATTTTGTGGTTCTGCCTGGTATAGTTGAAAAGCGAGTTACCAAATCCAATTTTCGGAAGTCGTATGGCTATGATTCCAATGCGAATTTGGCAGAACTAATCTAACTGATGCACAAAACATCTGATCCTACTTTTTAGTTGTTTCCATAGACGCATTGTTAAAACGCACGAAACTACAGACCATTGGCCTCAGTGAGAAAAAAAAACGAGCGAACTAATTGGTAGAGTAATCTCGGTGAAAATTTTCAGCATCTAAAGAGTAGACGTACCGTTTTCTTTAGCCACAGCTGCAAAGATTCCCATGACCAGAACTGCATGGAGAACAAGGATCACCAACAGTGTGCTGCTCCTCATCTTCACTAGTTGTACGCAAGACGTTTTACCCACAACTCTCTGACTTTGTTGCCTCTACTAATCTACTTATAGAATGTTTTGTGTCACTGCTGCTGGCCAAAGCACGGTAGAGCAGCTCTATATATAGGCGTCGATCCAGACGGGAAAATGGCATATCACCATACATCGAATATCTTTCCGGAAACATCAATTAGGCGACTGTTTGACTAGTGGCGGCTAGTTGTGGAAGGCATGCATCTATATCATTTAATTAACGCTGGCCCTACGTCCTCATCAGCATGGTCCAAGCCAAGCGCACAGCAGTGAGCCAGGCAGCCAAACAAAGTGCTGGATAATGACAAAGAAAAATTTAATTAATGCCAAACAAATCAAACACAACAGTGACCAAAGGAAACTGGCATAATGGCAATCAGAAGATAAGTGCTGGATAATTTTTAGATTTGCTTAAAAAATAACAAGTTTTACTACCATTCCAATTCCTTATAGCAAGATTGTCTTTTGTCAGTATCACCTCCTTCTTTAAGAACCAAAGGAAAATTTTATTCTTTAGGGGCACTTTTCATATGCCAAATTTTTTAGATAACCTTAATCCCGTTATTGACTATGTATTTGTACATGGATTTAATAGAAAACAAGTCATTATCACTTCCTATCCTTATTTAAGTTAATAAACGATTATGATACATACCAGACGTCCGGATGGACGGACGCCTCCGTCCACTCATTTCCGCACCCGCTCATTCCTCCCGCGCTCCTTCCCCCCACCGAGGCATCTCCGCACCAGCCGCACCCACGCCGCAACGCTCCTCTGCCGAGCTGCGCCCCCACCCCGCCCCCACGCGTGTCGCACGAGCCGCGTGCTTTGCTGCCTTCCTCTCCCTCCTCCGGCTCCAGCGTGGCGTGGCCCCGCGTGAGGACGAGCTCTGATCCACGCGGTCATCCCTGGCGACCCCTTCCTCTTCTCCGGCTAGCCACACCTGGCCTCAACTCCGGTCCGGGGACGGGCGCGACCCCAGCGCGTGGCCCTGCTCCGGCACCGGGAGCCCCCAATGCCCGTAGATCCGGCAGCCATGGCGCTCCCCGCGTCAGGCTCTCTCTCTCTCCCACCTATGTTGCAATTGTATGTTTCAATTGTTTTAAACGTTTCAAAGGTATGTTGCAGTTGAATCATATGGATGTTGCAAAAGTAGACCATGTATGATCCATATGTTGTATATGTTGCAATTATTTTCATAGTCATATTGCAATAGTATGTTTTTAGTGTTTCGGATGTTTCAGAGGTATGTTTCATATGTGAAAGGATCAAGATGTCCAAGGGGGTGAATTGGGCTAATTCTAAAATTCTTGCAATAATTAAGCCCTATACTTAGCCCATTTCACCCCCCTATGCCTAAGAGTGATTCTATTGTTCTACCGCACAAAAGTTTTGCACCATAGGTTCCAATCCTACTCTAACATGACAATTCTAGGAATGTAAATACATGAATTAAATTGCTCAAATATAAAAGCTCAAAAGTAAAAGTAAAGAGAAGGAGAGGAACACGGCGATGTTTTTCTGAGGTATCAGAGAGTCGCCACTCTCCACTAGTCCTCGTTGGACCACCCGCGCAAGGGTGTAGCTCCCCCTTGATCCACGCAAGGATCAAGTGCTCTCTATGGGCTGATTCTTCGACACTCCGTCACGGTGAATAGCCCACAACCGCTCACAAGACGACTTAGGTCATCCACAATCTCCGCCGGATGATCACCAAGCTTCCAATCACCACCGAGCCATCTAGGTGATGGCGATCACCAAGAGTAACAAGCATAAACTCGCACTTGACCATGACAAGCCTAATGAGAAAGGTGGATACACACTTGCTACTCCCTATGCATTAATGCGGTCCTTAATCTTGGATTCTCAAATCTCAATCACCCCACTAGGCTCTTGCACTCCCTTGCACTCCAAAGGTGTTTCTCAGCTGAACAAATGAGCAAGAGAACTGAAATGGATGAGTAGGAGAAGTATTTATACTCCCCCATTCAAAACATGACCGTTACTATCCACCTCAGCAAAATACGACATGACCAGACACACCGGTCAGTTCATTGCTACAGTGTTGTTCACCTTTGCTAGAGCTAGCCATTGAAGTATGACCGGACTCTGACCAGCATCCGATCGGCACCCACCAGATGCGTTCGGTCCAGATTATCCCTTTCTAGAGCCTCTCTATTACCGACCTAATGCTGAGAGCCCAACGTCTGGTCAACTACTCAACATGTGTCCACCTTGCTATAGTGTGAGTATCAGTGCATTAGTTAACAATTATTGTACATCGTCCGGTTGCTCCTATGTTTCTGCTGCGTGAGCAATGTACTGACCGGACTCGGACTCAGCATCCGGTCACACCATTTTTCCCAATTGATCTTAGGGCAACTCTTCCAATTCAACTACTTTGTGAATAAGTTTGTTCCCAATTGATCTTAGGGAAACTCTTGAACTACCTAGTGCTAAGTTTGACAAGTGTGCAACACACCTTACACATTAGACTCACCTAGGTCAAACTACTAGTTCATACCCCTCTTAATAGTATGGCCAAAAGAAAAAACAAAGTCCTAAACTACTCTAAGTGTCTCTCCAATGCCAACCGATACTTAGAACTAGTCTGTCCTTAACCTTGTCGTCCATCCTTTGAAAACTGAAATGATTTCCATCGATGGGGACATGAAAACCATAATTGCCCAATCAATCAATCACCATTACTATGACCTAACTCAAATTGCCTCTGCAAAACACACGTTAGTCACAGTAATCTTGTGTTGTCATTAATCACCGAAACCCAACTAGGGGCCTAGATGCTTTCAATATGTGTTTTTCGGACGCATATTGCAATTGTGTTTATTTGGATGTTGCATGTGTTTTATTCGGATGTTGCGTATGGGTTGCAATGGTTTTCAAGTGCGTTTCAGGTGTGTATTTCAAGTGTTTCATAAGCATGTTTCAAGTGTTTCAACTGCCTTCAGACGTATGTTGCAACCGTTGTATTTGGATGTTTCAAAAGTAGATCTGGTGTTGCATCTCTCCTCCTCCCGCCTTCTGCTGCATCGTCTCTACTGGAGCTGATAGGGCATCCATACGAATGAGGGATGGACGATGGGCATGATGGGCGTGGGACGAGGCAGCTGCATGCGTCTGGAGCAAGCGAGGGAGCTCCATACGGACGGACACCATTGTAAGGTCCAAATGGCTAGAGGGGGAGGTGAATAGCCTATTTAAAAATCTACAAGCTTCACTAAACAACCACGTTAGAATAAAAGATGGCTAAGCTTATTCTAGCACTAGCTCAACTACACTATGCAAGCCACCTATACAATTCTAGTGAAGCAAGGCTATGATATCTAATACACACCAACAAGACTAAGTCACTAAGCTATTTACTCCTATGTGATAAAAGCTACACTAAGATTAGTACAAGAAAGTAAAGAGCAAGTGACTTGATTCTTATACCAATGATGTAGAGAAGTAATGCACTCGAAGAATCAATCACAATGATCAACCACAAGAGAAATCCTCGACAAAGAGATGACACAAGATTTTTACCGAGGTTCACTTGCTTCCCGGCAAGCTACTCCTCATTGTGGTGATACACCCACTTGTTGGTTCGCGAGCTAATCGACTATCAAGAGTCGAGCCCTCGGCGGGCGCCGCACAACCGCACATAAGATGGGGATCCTCCAAGCCATGAGCTCCACTAGAGTATCCAATTTGCGAACTCCCGCGGGGAAGGATCAAGAACCCCTTACAACACTTGGTGAGGGCTCCAACAATCTTCAATTGTGAGCTCAATCACCTCCGCTGCTCCAAGCCATCTACCGTGTTGGGAAACATGGAAGAGTAACAAGAAATCCGCAGCAACTCGAAGATCAAGTGCCTCTAGAATGCAACTCTCAAGCAATGCACTTGAATCACACTCAACTAAGCAAAAAGATGAGTGGAGGGGTTGTTCTCTAGCTCAAAGGATGTCTCTAGGTCTTAAAATGTGCAAGAGTTACCCTCAAACCCCAGACATCTTCTATTTATAGCGAAGGGGTACGCAGCTAGCTGTTACCGGACGACACAGTTCAAAAAGTGCTGACCGGACGCACCACTACAGGACAAGCGTGAATAGTGCACGTCAGAAGTTACTGTTGCCATGACCGGACGCGCTGCACCTGGCGTCCGGTCGGAGTCCAGTAAGCTCCCACCATGACCGGACGCCAAGTGCAGCGCGTCAGAAGTTACCCTAGCACCCGCGTGCCTGACTGCTGCGAAGAACTGACCGGACGCGTCCGTTCAAACCACGACCGCGTCCGGTGCAGCGTCCGGTCACCACAGTGACCGCCGTTCGTCTCCGTTTCTTTTCTGACTTCCGGCGCAGTAGAAACTAGGCATTTCACTTCCCCCAAAAAACGTCGAATCCTGCCTCGCAAGCTCGGCGGGAGGGAGAGAGGAACCCATACCCCTCTCTACCGCTTAAAACTCTACCGCCTTTGCAAATGTGCTAACACCACCAAGTGTACATAACCATGTGCATGTGTGTTAGCATTTCACAAACAATTTTTAAGGTGTTATGTTAGCTCTCTACTAGATCCTAATGCATATGCTTAAAACATTGATCTAGTGACACTTGATTCCCGAGCTAACCGTGATTGCCCCTCTTGATAGTCGGCTATGTATCCTAAACCCGGTCAATCACTTCTCTACTCATCTTAGACCGGCAAAAGGAAAACCCTATGGCTATACCTTTGCCTTGCGCTCTTAGATCCTTCTCCTTCACTTGAACATCATGTCCATCATTTTATCTGCATCACCACCATGATCATCATTTCTTGTCCATGCACCATCTCTTTGTGATCTTGTGGCCACAACTCCTTGCCACATACACCTTCATCACATGTGTTGCTTATGCCTAACTCAAAACACTTAACACATGACATTAACAACTTGGTGTCATTAATTATCAAAACCAAACTTGGGCTTTCAATCTCCCCCTTTTTGGTAATTGATGACAACCATCACAAAGATATGAAATGAAGTTAATTTTTAATTTCGATAGTATTAGCTCCCCATACATATGTGCTTCTATGAGTTTGGTTCAATTGTGCACATATGTATGGATTTTAATTTTAGGAGAGTTGCTACTATCAAATTGATGCTAAGGTATATAGAATGGACCTTTGAAGCGTGATACCAATCAGAGTTGCCTTTATATACCATCCTTAGCATCGATGTAGCTAGACACCACTTGTAATACATCACTTGTAAAGATCACGAACACTAAAGTACCCCGTGAGATCAACATTATAAGCAAAGGTGTCTAGATACCACTTGTAAAGCTACTCTCAACAAATCATCATTCAAGTTCTATTTCTACCAATCACCATATAGTCATGAATATGAATTTAAGCTTTGCAATGCAACAATTCATCATGTTAATGCACATACAAATGCAACAAACGATTCATGAGCTTGCTCCCTGAAAGGTCTTGATGGCTAGAGGGGGGGTGAATAGCCTATTAAAATTTTCTACAAAGACAAGCTAAACAAGTTTATCAATAAAACAAATAGCGAGATGCGAGTTTTGCTTAGCCTACGGGGTGTTTGCAAGCCACCTAACCAATTCACAATTCTAGTAATTGCACTCAACCGCACAAGTCAAACCGAGAAGGAAACTACAACTAGCAAGCTACACAAAGAAGCTACTCTAGCAAAGCTAACTAGCTAGCAAAGATAACTAAGAAAGTAATGTGGAGTTGAGTTAGGAGGGTATCACCGAGGGGCGAAGTATTGAGCCAACCAATATGATCAACAATGAATACCAAGATAACCGAACACCGGGATCAATCAATCACAATATGAAAGTGATGACACGAAGATTTATCCCGAGGTTCACGTGCTTGCCGGCACGCTAGTCCCCGTTGTGTCCCTCTTCACCACATGGTTCGGTGACTAATCGGTCACACACCGAGCCTCTCAAAAGGCGCCACAAGAACCTACCAAATGGCAAAAGGTTGCAATGACACGAGCAATATACTAATGTTGCCTTTGGCGCTTTGCCGAGGTAGGCACAAACCCCTCACAATCACCGGAGGTGGCCAAGAACAAACACCAACTCTTGCCAACGCCTCCAAGCTGCTCCAAGCCGTCTAGGTGGCGGCAACCACCAAGAGAAACAAGAATCCCGCAGCAAATCAACCACCAAGTGCCAACTAGATGCTATCTCACAATGCAAATGCACTTGGATCACTCAATCTCACTTCGAATATGCAAAGAAGCAAGAGAGATGAGTGGGAGGGGAGTTGCTTAGCTCAAAGTACTCACAAGTATGTCAAATGTTCGAGAGAGGGAGCCTTGAGCCGGCCAACGAGTATTTATAAACGTACCCCTTCGAATATAGCCGTTAGAAACTTAAACAGCCGAAATCGGGCTGACCGGACGCGCCGGTCGCCCAACGGCTAACTCGTGAAGTACTGACCGGACGCGCTGGTCCAAACGACCGGACGCGCTGGTCGCCCAACGGCTAACTGCGAAGCAACGACCGGACGGGCTGGTCCAACTGACCGGACGCGCCGGGAACGACCGGACGCGCTGGTCCCGTGAAGGACCGGACGCGCTGGTCGCCTGAGCAGCGCTCAACGAAACAGTGATCGGACGCGCTGAAGAAAATGACCGGACGCGACAGTGACAGCGTCCGGTTAGAGTCCAGTAAGCTCCCTGAACGACCGGACGCGTCCGATCATCAGTGACCGGACGCGCCTCGCGTCCGATCATCGAACTGAAAAACGCGCAGACACTGAACACTGACCGGACGCGTCCGGTCATGCAAGGACCGCATCCGGTTCAGCATCTGGTCACCTCTGTGACCTCCGTTCGCCTCCGTTTCTTTTCCAGACTTTCGGCGTAGTGGAAAATAGTCGTTTCAACTTCTCGAAAACGCCTGAATCCCGCCTCGCAAGCTCGGCGGGAGGGAGAGAGGAACCCAAACCCTCTCTACCACTCAAACTCCACCGCCGTCGCAAACGTGCTAACACCACCAAGTGATCTCGTCATGTGTGAGTGTGTTAGCATTTTCACAATCATTTTCCGAGGCGTTATTAGTTCTATCCAAATGCATATGATCATGAAATGCACATCTAGAGGCACTTAGGAGTTCAATAGACGCGTCATTCCCCTCTTTATAGTACGGCTATCTATCCTATAATGTAACCACACCCACTAGGTGTCTTGGTTACTAAAACACAACCCTTAAGCATATACCTTTGCCTTGATCACGTAGGGTTGCGTCCAAATCCAAGTGTGGCCATCATGATCACCATGTCCATCTTGCCACCAACCTTGGAATGTACTAATCCTCATATGCTTCATACAACTTAGGCATAGGATTAGTACCTAGGCATTGTCACTAATTACCAACACCAAACATAGGACTTTCAATCTCCCCCTTGTTGGTAATTGGTGACAAACCTTTCACAAAGATATTATGATAAAATTTTGATTGAACCCATGTCACATTGTCCAAGTATATTACCATGTGTAAGAATTATGGACATGTGATCATGAATTCAAATTGATAGCAATGGCTCCCCCTACATGTATGCTATATGTTTGGATTTTGGAAGCATACATGTTAGATAGGAAAGATTAGGAGCATTGTCTACCAATAGGTGCTAAGTGTTTAAGATTATAGACCTTTGAAGCGTGATACCATCGGAGTAGCGATAAACACCATCTTAGCACCTTGTGTAGTTAGATTTCACTTGGAAAAACACAAACATAACTAGAAACCTCGTGAGATCAACATTATAAGCAAGGCTCTAGTACCACTTTGAAAACATGAAGCAAGAAAAATCTAACTACTTCCTATTCATGCTAGTACCTTAATGCAACATTCAAATTATACTAGCAAGTCACCACACAAGCAAAGTATCAGAGAAAACGGAATGCATAACTATGCACCATACAAATGACGTGCACATGTAAATGCAACATTCATGCTTAAGAGCTTGCTCCCCCTACTTGTGTGCTCAAAATTTTAGTTGATCCCCTTCTTTTATCAATTCTCCCCCTTTAGGATCTATCTTTGTGAACAACATTTTCTCCCCCACAACATTTTCTTCCCCTTTGAGTTCTATCTTTGTGAACAATATTTTCTCCCCCTTTGGCACCAATTGACCACAAGGAGCAAACTTTAGATAGATTATCATGTTGAAATATGGGGTGAGGATCAAGTTTATGATTCAACCTAGATTGCTTGCATAAATAAAATACTTCGGTTTGATCCAAGGGCAAGCTTCTTCACACCTCACTAGAAGGGTTATCATGCACCATGTTGAAGCAAGTATTTAGACAAGTGTTCTAGATTAAACACTTAGGATCACAAGCTACTTAAACAAGTTATATGCTACCACTAGATCATACAAGTCATGGAAACAATAGTGGCACCATATAAACTTCAAATTCATTTGATTTTCATGAATGAGCCTAGAACATGTAAATTATGACTAGATGCACTAAACAAGTCCTTAACATAGAATGTATGACATGTCAACCAATTATACCTTGGGGCTCAAAGGAGAGGCATGTCATATATGGGGTGCATCAACTCATGTTGGAGAAGTCAAGTATGTTCAACTCATTCTTTAGCTTGTGAAATCTCTTCTCATCAAGTGGCTTGGTGAATAGATCGGCTAATTGATCTTCGGTTCCCACACTCTCAATAGCAATGTCACCCTTTTGTTGATGATCTCTAATAAAGTGATGGCGAACATCAATATGCTTTGTTCTTTGATGTTGAACCGGATTGTTGGTTAGCTTCACGGCACTTTCATTGTCACATAGCAATGGCACATTCTTGAAATTGATTCCAAAATCTTTCAATGTTGCCTTCATCCATAAGATTTGTGCACAACAACTACCCGCGGCGATGTATTCGGCTTCGGCGGTAGATAGTGCAATACTATTTTGCTTCTTGGATGACCATGAGACAAGTGATCTTCCCAACAATTGACATGTCCCGGAAGTGCTCTTTCTCTCCACTTTATCACCGGCATAGTCGGAATCCGAATAACCAACTAGCTCAAAACTAGCACCCTTAGGATACCACAATCCAACATCTTGTGTATGCTTGAAGTACCTCAATATTCTCTTTGTTGCCTTCAAATGACTTTCTCTTGATGAGGCTTGAAATCTTGCACACATGCATACACTAAACATCACATCGGGCCTTAATGCCGTCACATAGAGTAGGCTACCAATCATTGATCTATATAGCTTTTGATCCACCATGTTGCCACTCTTGTCACTATCCAAGCTTCCACTAGTGCCCATTGGAGTTGTAATACTCTTTGCATCTTCCATGCCAAACTTCTTGAGCATATCTTTGATGTACTTAGTTTGGCTCACAAATGTACCTTCTTTCATTTGTTTGATTTGAAGTCCAAGAAAGAAACTAAGTTCACCAATCATTGACATTTCAAATTCCTTGGCCATCATTTTTCCAAACTCATCACAATAATCTTGATTGGTTGAACCGAATATGATATCATCAACATATATTTGCAACACAAACAAGTCTTTCTCAATCTTCTTGGTGAATAGTGTTGTATCAACTTTGCCCATGACAAATCCTTTGGATAGCAAGAAGTCCCTTAATCTTTCATACCATGCTCTAGGTGCTTGCTTCAATCCATATAAAGCTTTTCTCAACTTGTATACATGATTGAGTTTCTTGTCATCTTCAAAACCGGGAGGTTGCTCCACATACACTTCCTCTTGAATGTACCCATTGAGAAATGCACTCTTCACATCCATTTGATATAGCTTGATATTGTGAGCACAAGCATAGGCAAGTAGGATCCTAATTGCTTCCAATCTTGCAACTGGGGCATAAGTTTCACCAAAGTCAAGACCCTCTATTTGTGTGTAACCTTGAGCCACTAGTCTTGCTTTGTTCCTTATTACTATCCCATCTTGATCTTGCTTGTTACGAAAGACCCATCTTGTTCCAATGACATTGTGATCCTTAGGCCTCTCAACTAGTTCCCATACTTCATTTCTCTTGAAGTTGTTGAGCTCTTCATGCATTGCATTTACCCAATCCGGATCTCTCAATGCTTTATCAATGTCCTTGGGTTCTTCCATTGACACAAAAGAAGAGTGACCACAAAATGATGTCAATCTTGATCTAGTTTGAACTCCTCTTTGTATGTCACCAATGATGGAATCCAATGGATGGTCTCTTGCAATGTTAGTTGGTTGAAGCACTTGGACTTGATTGCTTGGATGTTGATGTTGATCATGAGTTGGAGATGATGAACTAGCCACTTGTTGATCTTGTTGTACTTGAGATGATGTACTAGCTTGATTTTGCATTAGAGAACCACTAGCTTGTGTAATTGGACTTTGGAGCACTTGATCTTTGTTGTCATCCACATCAATCACTTGCTTTGGCCTAATATCATCAATGTCCATTTCTTTCATAGCATTGGACAATTGAGTTCCTCTCACATCATCCAAGTTATCTTCCTCATCTTGAGAGCCATTTGTTTCATCAAATTCAACATCATGCACTTCTTCAAGTTGACCACTAGCCAAATTCCAAACTCTATAAGCTTTGCTAGTAGTTGAGTAACCAAGTAAGAATCCTTCATCATATTTCTTCTCAAACTTGCTCAATCTAGTGCCCTTCTTCAAGATGTAGCATTTGAAACCAAATACCCGAAAGTATGCAATGTTAGGCTTTCTTCCATTTAAGATCTCATATGGTGTCTTCTCTAGAAATTTATGGCAATAGAGGCGGTTGCTATAGAAGCAAGCCGTGTTGATTGCTTCGGCCCAAAATGAATGACTCATATTATACTCATTCAACATTGATCTTGCCATGTCAATTAAGGTTCTATTTTTCCTCTCAACTAGGCCATTTGATTGAGGTGTATACTTGGCCGAGAATTGATGTTTGATTCCAAGCTCTTCACATAGCTCATCAACTCTTGTGTTTCTAAACTCACTTCCATTGTCACTTCTTACTTTCTTGATTGTGGTTTCAAACTCATTTTGCACTCTCTTGATGAACTTCTTGAATATGTCAAATACATCACTTTTGTCCCCAAGAAAGAATACCCATGTATATCTAGTGAAATCATCCACAATCACAAAGCCATACTTGTTGCCACCAATGCTTGTGTATGTAGTTGGCCCAAATAGATCCATGTGCAACAACTCAAATGCCTTGGAAGTACTCATAATGCTTTTCAATGGATGAGTGTTGCCTACTTGCTTTCCGGCTTGACATGCACTACATAGCTTATCTTTCTCAAATGTGACATCCTTCAAGCCTCTAACTAAGTCATGCTTCACTAACTTGTTCAATTGCTTCATGCCAACATGACCAAGTCTTCTATGCCATAACCAACCCCATACTTAATTTGGTGAGCAAACATGTTGAAAGTTGAGTGTCACTAGCATTGAAATCAACCAAGTATAGATTCTCATATCTAAAACCTTTGAAGATCAAGTTAGAGCCATCAACACTAACTATCTCCACATCATCAACACCAAATATGCACTTGAAACCGAGATCACACAATTGAGCAACCGAGAGAAGATTGAAGTTCAACTTTTCGACTAAGAGCACATTGGAAATGCTATGATCATTTGAGATTGCAATCCTTCCAAGAGCCTTTACATCACCCTTGCTATTGTCACCAAATGTGATGCTATAAATGCCACTATCATTTGATTTGAGAGAGTTGAACATTCTTGAATCACCGGTCATATGTTGAGAGCACCCACTATCAAGCACCCAATGCCTTCCTCCGGCCTTGTAATTAACCTACAAAATAAATTAATGTTTCTTAGGTACCCATACTTGTTTGGGTCCTTGGAGATTAGTCACTAAGCTCTTTGGTACCCAAATGGCCTTCTTCTTTGGGCCCACAATTGGTGTACCAACAAACCTAGCATGCACACCTTTCTCACCCTTGGTAAGTACATAACAAGAATCAAAAGGAATGTAAGGTACATTAGCATTTTTCTTGTTCTTGTTCATTTTATTGCAATTAATCTCTAGATGCCCAACTTGCTTGCATCTATTGCAATAACGACCATTGCCCTTCACAAAGCGAGACTTTGGAGTAGCAAAGGCCGCCTTGCCCTTCTTGGGAGTATATCCCAATCCCTCTTTGTTAAGAGAGAACCTTTGGCTACCCAAGCATTTTAGCAAGCGGGCATCCCCACCATAGGCGTTGCCTAATGCGCGGGTGAGATCATCCACCTCTCTCTTAAGAGTCTCAACCACAAGTGATGAATCACTAGTAGTAGAGGTAGAGTTGGTTGTGGTGGATGATGATGAGCTACATGAAGCATTAGTAGGACTAACAAATAAAGAATCATCAATAATATCACATGTTAGTCCAATATCACAAGTGACAATCACTTGCTCCTCCTTAGCTTCCTTCATGAACTTCTCCAACTTAAGGTCCTTTTCCTTGATGAGCTCAAGTAGAGTGGAGTGGGCTTCCTTAAGCCTAGTGTGAGCAATTTCAAGATCCTCGTGGTCTTCCTTTATACACTCATGAGAAGCCTCTAGCTCATCAAAGGATTTCCTAAGAGCTTTGAGCTCTTGTTCAATTCCTTTGCACTCCTTACTCTTTTTGAGAGCAACAAGCTCCTCCATCAAGGCATCATTTTCATTGCTCTTGGCAATGAGCTCTTGTTCCAAGATTTTGTATTTCTTGGTTGTCCTCTTGTAGCCCTTGCTCATTTGATCTATTATGCCTAATAGATCATCCTTGGAGTAGTCCTCATCCTCCTCATCATCACTCCTACAATCATCACTAGCACAAGAATCATCATCACTATCATCATGTTTTACCTTGGTAGGCTTGGCCATAAGGCATGTTGATGTAGTGTCGAAGATGGATGGCTTGTTGGAGAGGGCGATGTTTGCAATGGCTCACCGAGTGGTCCTCTCATCATCACTAGAGCTTTCATCATCATCACTATCAGAGTTGTCACTATCCCAAGTGACCACATAACCACCACCCTTCTTCTTCTTGTTGAATGTGAAGCTCTTCTTTGCTTTCTTCTCCTTCTTGTCCTTCTTGTTCTTCTTCAACTTCAATTCCCCATCATGATATCTTTTGTCTTCATAGGGGCACTTTGCCACTACATGATCGGGGCTATTGCAATTGTAGCAAAGCACCTCCTTTGCCTTCATGAAGTCCCTTCTCTTTCTTGCACCATAGCCTCTCTTCTTCATGAACCGACCCATCTTTTGCACTAGAAGGGCCATGATCTCATCATCAAAAGGATCATCATCATCATCATTCTTCACCTTGCTCTTGCCCTTAGAGGATGAAGCCTTGAATGCAATGGGCTTCTCTTGCTTGACCTTGGTTTCCTTCTTCTCTTCTACCTCATCTTCATCATCATTGTATTGGGCATCGGTCATTATATCTCCAAGCACATCGGTTGGTTTGACCTTGTCCAATCCCTCTCTAAAGATCATTCTTCTCAAGGTGGCAAACTTCTTGGGTAAGCACATCAAGAACTTATGTGAGAAGTCCTTGTCCTCAACCTTCTCCCCAAGCCCCTTGAGATCATTGACAATGACTTGGAGCCTATAGAACATCTCCGGGATGGATTCATCATCCTTCATCTTGAACGTGGAGAACTTGTCCTTGAGCATATATAGTTTGGCACTTTTTACTGTTGAAGTGCCTTCATATGTTTCTTCAAGCCTTATCCAAAGCTCATTTGCCTTTTCAAGATCTTTGATTTGCTCAAATACTTTATCATCAATGGCACGATAGATTGTGTCAAGTGCCGCCGTATTGCATTGTTTGTTGATGCGGTCATTGGGAGTGAGGTTTTCCTCATCAAGAATGACGTATCCTTCTTTGGTCACATCCCAAACCTTCTCATGTATATTGCCTAGATATTGCTTCATCTTCCTTTTCCAATGATCAAAGGAAGAGACGCCATCAAAGAATGGAGGCTTGCCATTAACATGATTGAACATAACTTGAGCCATCTTACACCGAGGTTGTTAAGCCTTACAAACGGTGACCACGGCTCCGATACCACTTGAAAGGTCTTGATGGCTAGAGGGGGGGTGAATAGCCTATTAAAATTTTCTACAAAGACAAGCTAAACAAGTTTATCAATAAAACAAATAGCGAGATGCGAGTTTTGCTTAGCCTACGGGGTGTTTGCAAGCCACCTAACCAATTCACAATTCTAGTAATTGCACTCAACCGCACAAGTCAAACCGAGAAGGAAACTACAACTAGCAAGCTACACAAAGAAGCTACTCTAGCAAAGCTAACTAGCTAGCAAAGATAACTAAGAAAGTAATGTGGAGTTGAGTTAGGAGGGTATCACCGAGGGGCGAAGTATTGAGCCAACCAATATGATCAACAATGAATACCAAGATAACCGAACACCGGGATCAATCAATCACAATATGAAAGTGATGACACGAAGATTTATCCCGAGGTTCACGTGCTTGCCGGCACGCTAGTCCCCGTTGTGTCCCTCTTCACCACGTGGTTCGGTGACTAATCGGTCACACACCGAGCCTCTCAAAAGGCGCCACAAGAACCTACCAAATGGCAAAAGGTTGCAATGACACGAGCAATATACTAATGTTGCCTTTGGCGCTTCGCCGAGGTAGGCACAAACCCCTCACAATCACCGGAGGTGGCCAAGAACAAACACCAACTCTTGCCAACGCCTCCAAGCTGCTCCAAGCCGTCTAGGTGGCGGCAACCACCAAGAGAAACAAGAATCCCGCAGCAAATCAACCACCAAGTGCCAACTAGATGCTATCTCACAATGCAAATGCACTTGGATCACTCAATCTCACTTCGAATATGCAAAGAAGCAAGAGAGATGAGTGGGAGGGGAGTTGCTTAGCTCAAAGTACTCACAAGTATGTCAAATGTTCGAGAGAGGGAGCCTTGAGCCGGCCAACGAGTATTTATAAACGTACCCTTTCGAATATAGCCGTTAGAAACTTAAACAGTCGAAATCGGGCTGACCGGACGCGCTGGTCCAACTGACCGGACGCGCCGGTCGCCCAACGGCTAACTCGTGAAGTACTGACCGGACGCGCTGGTCCAAACGACCGGACGCGCTGGTCGCCCAACGGCTAACTGCGAAGCAACGACCGGACGCGCTGGTCCAACTGACCGGACGCGCCGGGAACGACCGGACGCGCTGGTCCCGTGAAGGACCGGACGCGCTGGTCGCCTGAGCAGCGCTCAACGAAACAGTGATCGGACGCGCTGAAGAAAATGACCGGACGCGACAGTGACAGCGTCCGGTTAGAGTCCAGTAAGCTCCCTGAACGACCGGACGCGTCCGATCATCAGTGACCGGACGCGCCTCGCGTCCGATCATCGAACTAAAAAACGCGCAGACACTGAACACTGACCGGACGCGTCCGGTCATGCAAGGACCGCGTCCGGTTCAGCATCCGGTCACCTCTGTGACCTCCGTTCGCCTCCGTTTCTTTTCCAGACTTTCGGCGTAGTGGAAAATAGTCGTTTCAACTTCTCGAAAACGCCTGAATCCCGCCTCGCAAGCTCGGCGGGAGGGAGAGAGGAACCCAAACCCTCTCTACCACTCAAACTCCACCGCCGTCGCAAACGTGCTAACACCACCAAGTGATCTCGTCATGTGTGAGTGTGTTAGCATTTTCACAATCATTTTCCGAGGCGTTATTAGTTCTATCCAAATGCATATGATCATGAAATGCACATCTAGAGGCACTTAGGAGTTCAATAGCCGCGTCATTCCCCTCTTTATAGTACGGCTATCTATCCTATAATGTAACCACACCCACTAGGTGTCTTGGTTACTAAAACACAACCCTTAAGCATATACCTTTGCCTTGATCACGTAGGGTTGCGTCCAAATCCAAGTGTGGCCATCATGATCACCATGTCCATCTTGCCACCAACCTTGGAATGTACTAATCCTCATATGCTTCATACAACTTAGGCATAGGATTAGTACCTAGGCATTGTCACTAATTACCAACACCAAACATAGGACTTTCACTCCCCCTACTTATGTGCTCACTTTTAATAGATCCCTTTTCAATGTCATTCTCTCCCCCTTACTATATCTTTCTCCTCCTTTGCAACTTGACTTTTTATCTTTGTGACTTTTCTCTCCCTCTTTGTCAACAATCACCAAAAAGGTGTCAATTTTAGTGAGAGATAAGTCAATCAATATGAGGGAGTCCAAATTATGGTTCAATCTAGATCACTTGCCTAGAATATATAATTCAGTTTGATCTAAGCACAAGCTTCTTCACACCTCATAAAGTATAAGGGTTATCTTGAGCATGTTGAATTACACATCATGAGCTTATTTTCTAGATTCAACACTAGGTTTACAAGCTCACAAACATGTCATATGCTACCACTAGATCAATCAAACATAGAAGCAATAGTGGTACCATATATACATTAAACTCATTTGATTTTCATGAATGAACCTATTTGTCATGCAAATATGTTTATATGTTCTAACCATGTCCTTAGCAAAGTATGGATGATATGTCAAATAACTTTACCTTGCTATGTCGGAGGAGAGGCATGTCATATAAAAATGTGGGGATGCACTCATTTCAAGTTGGAGAAGTCAAGTATGTTCAATTCATTCTTCAGCTTGTAAAATCTTTTCTCATCAAGTGGCTTTGTGAATATGTCGGCTAATTGATCTTCAGTAAAAATGCTTTCAATGCTAATATCACCCTTTTGTTGATAGTCTCTTATGAAGTGATGCCTTATGTTAATGTGCTTGGTTCTTGAATGTTGAACCGGATTTTGAGTCATCTTGATAGCACTTTTATTGTCACAAAACAATGGCACATTCTTGAATTTGATTCTAAAGTCATTCAAGGTTGCTTTTATCCAAAACAATTGTGCACAACAACTACCGACACTAATGTATTCAGCCTCGACGGTAGATAGTGCAACACTATTTTGTTTCTTTAATGACCATGAAACAAGAGACCTTCCAAGCAATTGACAAGTGCCACTTGTGCTCATTCTATCAATCTTGCATCCACCATAGTCGGAGTCCAAATATCCAATCAACTCAAAATTAGACCCCTTTAGAAACCATAATCCAACATCATGAGTGCCTTTAAGATATCTCAATATCCTCTTGGTTGCTTTCAAGTGACTTTCTCTAGATGAAGCTTGATATCTTGCACACTTGCACACACTAAACATCACATCCGGCCTAGAGGCGGTGACATAGAGCAAACTTTCAATCATAGACCGGTATTGCTTTTGATCTACCATGTTGCCACTAGCATCAACACCCAATTGATCATTTGTGCCCATTGGTGTACTCATTGGCTTAGCATCTTGTAATCCAAACTTCTTGATCATGTCCTTGATGTACTTGCCTTGACTTACAAAAGTGCCATTCTTCATTTGCTTGATTTGAAGTCCAAGGAAGTAACTAAGCTCTCCAATCATAGAATCTCAAACTCATTAGCCATCATATTTCAAAATTCTTCACAAAAGTCTTGGTTAGTTGATCCAAAGATAATGTCATCCACATAGATTTGCAACACAAACAAGTCATTTCCAAGCTTCTTGGTGAAGAGAGTGGTGTCAACCTTTTCCATATTGAACCCTTCAGAGAGAAGAAAGTCTCTCAATCTCTCATACTATGCTCTAGGTACTTGCTTCAAACCATACAATGCCTTCTTTAGCTTGAAAACATGGTCGGGCTTATTGTCATCTTTAAAACCGGGAGGTTGCTCAACATAAACTTCTTCGTTGATGTAGCCATTGAGAAATACACTCTTAACATCTATTTGATAGAGCTTGATGTTGTGTGCACAAGCATATGCTAATAAGATTCTAATAGCCTCCAATCTTGCAACGGGTGCATATGTCTCTCTAAAGTCAAGACCTTCAACTTGTGTGTAATCTTGTGCTACTAATCTTGCTTTGTTTCTCACAACTACACCATCTTGATCTTGCTTGTTTCTAAAGACCCACTTAGTACCAATCACATTGTAGTTCTTTGGTCTTTCCACAAGTTCCCAAACTTGATTTCTAGTGAAGTTGTTTAGCTCTTCATGCATGGCATTTACCCAATCGGAATCCTTCAAAGCATCTTCTAATTTCTTAGGTTCTTCAAGTGACACAAATGAGTAATGCTCACAAAAGGATGCTAGCCTTGATCTAGTTTGAACACCACTTTGAATTCCACCAATGATTTGGTTCAATGGATGATCTCTTGCAATACTAGTAGGTTGGAGTATTGGGAGTTGATTGCTTCCACTTGTTTGACCTTGAACTTGAGCTTCATCATGAGTACTACTAGAGCTTGCTTGATTTGTATCAATTTGCACACTTTGGTTGATCACATGAATATCATCATCATCAACTTGCCTTGGTCTAACATCATCAATGCCCATGTTCTTCATTGCATTTGATAATTGATCTCCTCTCATATCATCAAGGTTTTAAGCTTTATTTTGAGACCCTTGGGTTTCATCAAACTCAACATCATGAACTTCTTTCAAGGTGCCATTTGTGAGATTCCAAACTCTATATGCTTTGCTTGTGGTAGAATAACCAAGTAAGAATCCTTTATCACATTTCTTTTCAAATTTGCTCAATCTAGTGCCTTTCTTGAGAATATAGCATTTGCAACCAAACACTCTAAAGTATGCAATGTTGGGCTTTCTTCCATTCAATAGCTCATATGGTGTCTTCCCAAGCTTCCCATGACAATAGAGACGGTTGCTATAATAGCAAGCCGTGTTGATGGCTTCACTCTAAAATAAATGACTCACATTGTATTCACTAGCATTGATCTAGCCATGTCAATCAAAGTTCTATTCTTTCTTTCAACTACACCATTGGATTGAGGAGTGTAGGTTGGAGAGAATTGATGTCCAATACCAAGATCATCACATAGATCTTCAATTCTTGTGTTCTTGAACTCACTACCATTGTCACTTCTAATCTTCTTGATGGTAGTCTCAAACTCATTTTGCACCCTTTTTACAAAAGATTTGAATAGATCATGTACATCACTCTTGTCATAGAGAAATAACACCCAAGTGTATCTAGTGTAGTCATCCACTATCATAAAGTCATACTTGTTGCCACCAATGCTAGTGTATGTTGTTGGCCCAAACAAGTCCATGTGCAATAGCTCAAATGCCTTTGATGTGCTCATTTCACTCTTAATAGGATATGCATTTCCAACTTGTTTGCCTGCTTGATAAGCACTACATGGTTTATTCTTTTTAAAAGTCACATCTTTCAAGCCTCTAACTAAGTCATGCCTCAAAAGTTTGTTCAATTGTTTCATTCCAACATGACCAAGCCTTCTATGCCAACATGACCAAAAGTTTGTTCACTATTATTAAAGTCAACCAAGTATAAGCTACCATGTCTAAATCCTTTGAAAATTAAATTTGATCCATCAACACTAATAACTTCAACATCATCACTACCAAATATGCAATTGAAGCCAAGATCACAAAGTTGTGCCACCGACAAAAGATTGAAATCCAAGCTCTCAACTAGCAACACATTAGATATGCTCATGTCATTTGAGATAGCAATTTTACCAAGCCCCTTGACCTTGCCTTTCTTATTGTTGCCGAAAGTGATAGCATCAAAACCACCATTTTGACTTGTATCAATTAATTTGAACATACAAGAATCCCCGGTCATATGTTGAGTGCACCCACTATCAAGCACCCAATGCCTTTCTCCGGCTTTGTAATTGATCTACAAGACAAGATCAATTCTTTTTAGGTACCCAAACTTGTTTGGGTCCTCCAAGGTTAGTGACTAAGCTCTTTGGTACCCAAATAGCTTTTTTCTTTAAGCCCATCCATGGTGCACCAATGAACTTAGCATGAACATCATTTGTACCCTTGGTAAGTATATAGAAAGAATCAAACTTAATTGAGGATACATTAGCATTGGATTTCTTGTTCATGCAATTTTGCTCTATGTGACCAACTTGCTTGCAACTTTTGCAATAGCTACCATTGTTCTTCACAAAACGAGTCTTGTGAGGAGCAAAAGCGGCCTTGCCTTTCTTAGGGTTATAGCCTAATACCTCTTTATAGAGAGATGCCCTTTGGCTACCCAAGCACATAAGCAAGCGGTCCTCACCACCATAAGCCTTAGCTAATGTGTGATTGAGCTCTTTTACCTCCTTCTTGAGATTTTCATTCTCAACTATAAGTGTGGAGTCACAAGTGAAACCGTCACCACTAGATGAGGATGAGGTAGATACGCTACATGAAGGATTAGTGGGAGCAACAACAATAGGCTTATGAAAAGTTTCATCAATTATATCACATGATATGCCTATGTTGCAAGTTTTAGTTTTCTTAACATTAGTTGACATGTTTTCACATTTTTCAACTAGAGAGGAATGAGCTTCTTCAAGCTTAGTGTGAAACTTTTGAAGCTTTTTATGGTCTACCTTTAGACTCTCATAAGATGCTCTAAGCTCATCAAGTTCTTGCATAAGGTTTTTCTTTTTCTTAAGCAAGCCCTTGCACTTCTTTCTAGATTCTTTAAAATATTGAGTGCAATCTTCTAGCATAGTGATTAGTTCATCTTTAGTGAATTCTTCTTCATCACTATCACTATCACTAGCATTATCATAATCACTCTCATCATCGGATGATACCTTAGCGGCCTTAGCCATGAAGCACGATGGAGCGTCGAAGAGGGAGACCTTCTCTTGGATGGTAATGCTAGCATGTCCCTTCTTCTTGCTCTTGTTATCATCCTCATCATCGCTTGAGGAGTCATCACTATCCCATGTAGCAACATAAGAATCATTCTTCTTCTTATGAGAACTCTCCTTCTTTTCTTGCTTCTTCTTTTGCTTCTTCCTCTCCTTCTTGATAGCATCTTCATCATCACTATCATAAGGATACTTTGCAATGAGATGGTCCTTGCTATGGCATCTAAAACATCTCGTGGTATGCTCATTATTCTTGGATGAGTTCTTCCTCCTTGCACGAAAGCCCTTCATCTTCATGAATTTGCCAAATTGCTTGACAAAAAGAGTCATCTTCTCATCAATGTCATCACTATCACAAGAGCTTGAGTCTTCATCACTTGATGATTTAATCTTGGATTTGCCTTTGGATGTGGTGGCTTTGAATGCCATACTCTTCTTCTTCTCATCATCCTTCTTCTCACTTTCCTTCTTCTTTTTCACCAACTCCTCTTTATCATCATCTTCTCTATATGAATCATTGGTCATCACTTCTTGGAATACTTGTTGAGGAGTTGAATCCTTCAATGTAGTCCTCACTAGCACGGTGATCAATGTATTAAATCTCTTGGGCAAGCTTCTCAAGAACTTTATAGAGAATTGATTTTCCTTGACCTCCTCACCAAGTGCCTTGAGCTCATTGATAATGACTTGCAACCGATGAAACATTTTTAGTACACTCTTATCTTCTTGCATCTTGAAGCTAGAAAACTTTTCTTGCAAGATATATGCTTTAGCGGTCTTTGTGCCTTCGGTGCCCTCAAAAGTTTCTTCTAGCTTGGCCCAAGCATCATGAGCAATCTTAATGTTTTTCACTTCCTCAAAGGTCTTGTCATCTAGTGCCTCATGAAGAGCACTAATGGCAATGTCATTGCATTGGAGCTTCTTCTCTTCCACCGGTGTAGGTGCTTCCGGATTAGCAACCTCAAATTTTGTTTTGGTGACCTTCCACACTTCTCTATTGATTGACTTGAGGTGTGCGGTCATCTTAACCTTCTAATATGCATAATTTGGTCTATCAAAGTGAGGTGCATTCTTGGTGTTGTTGATGTGCAAGCTTAATTGAGCTATTTTTTTTCATCGTAGGTTGTTAAGCCTTAAATAAACGGTGCCTCAGCTCCGATACCACTTGTAAGGTCCAAATGGCTAGAGGGAGGGTGAATAGCCTATTTAAAAATCTACAAGCTTCACTAAACAACCACTTTAGAATAAAAGATGGCTAAGCTTATTCTAGCACTAGCTCAACTACACTATGCAAGCCACCTATACAATTCCAGTGAAGCAAGGCTATGATCTCTAATACACACCAACAAGACTAAGTCACTAAGCTCTTTTACTCCTATGTGATAAAAGCTACACTAAGATTAGTACAAGAAAGTAAAGAGCAAGTGACTTGATTCTTATACCAACGATGACCAACAATGTAGAGAAGTAATGCACTCAAAGAATCAATCACAATGATCAACCACAAGAGAAATCCTCGGCAAAGAGATGACACAAGATTTTTACCGAGGTTCACTTGTTTCCCGGCAAGCTACTCCTCGTTGTGGCGATACACCCACTTGTCGGTTCACAAGCTAATCGACTATCAAGAGTCGAGCCCTCGGCGGATGCCGCACAACCGCACACAAGATGGGGATCCTCCAAGCCACGAGCTCCACTAGAGTATCCAATTTATAAACTCCCGCGGGGAAGGATCAAGAACCCCTTATAACACTTGGTGAGGGCTCCAACAATCTTCAATTGTGAGCTCAATCACCTATGCTGCTCCAAGCCATCTATCATGTCGGAAAACACGGAAGAGTAACAAGAAATCCGCAGTAACTCGAAGATCAAGTGCCTCTAGAATGCAACTCTCAAGTAATGCACTTGAATCACACTCAATCTCACTCAAGATGTACAACTAAGCAAAGAGATGAGTGGAGGGGTTGTTCTCTAGCTCAAAGGATGTCTCTAGGTCTCAAAATGTGCAAGAGTTACCCTCAAACCTCGAGCATCTTCTATTTATAGCGAAGGGGTACGCAGCTAGCCGTTACCGGACAACACCGTTCAAAAAGTGCTGACTGGACATACCGGTCAGGGTGACCGGACGCGTTCGGTTACTACAGGACAAGCATGAACAGTGCGTGTCAGAAGTTACCGTTGCCGTGACCGGACGCGCTCTAGCGTTTGACCGGACACGCTGCACCTGGCGTCCGGTCGGAGTCTAGTAAGCTCCCACCGTGACCGGACGCGTCCGATCGCACGTGACCGGAAGCGCCGCGCGTCCGGTCGGCTCTACGACCAGTTCTGCCCCTCTAGGTGCCTGACCGGACGCTCTGGTTCCATGAGGGACCAGACGCGCCGGTTGGAAACCCTAGCACCCGCGCGCTTGACTGCTGTGAAGAACTGATCGGACGCGACCACAGTGACCGTCGTTCGCCTCTGTTTCTTTTCTGACTTCCGGCGTAGTAGAAAATAGGCATTTCACTTCCCCAAAAAGCGCCGAATCCTGTCTCGCAAGCTCGGCGGGAGGGAGAGAGAAACCCAAACCCCTCTCTACCGCTTAAAACTCTACCGCCTTTGCAAATGTGCTAACACCACCAAGTGTACACCACCATGTGCATGTGTGTTAGCATTTCACAAACATTTTTCAAGGCATTATGTTAGCTCTCTACTAGATCCTAATGCATATGCTCAAGACATTGATCTAGTGGCACTTGATTCCCGAGCTAACCGTGATTGCCCCTCTTGATAGTCGGCTATGTATCCTAAACCCGGTCAATCACTTCTCTACTCATCTTAGACCGGCAAAAGGAAAACCCTATGACTATACCTTTGCCTTGCGCTCTTAGATCCTTTTCCTCCACTTGAACATCATGTCCATCATTTTATCTGCATCACCACCATGATCATCATTTCTTGTCCATGCACCATCTCTTGTGATCTTGTGGCCACAACTCCTTGCCACATACACCTTCATCACATGTGTTGCTTATGCCTAACTCAAAACACTTAACACATGTCATTAGCAACTTGGTGTCATTAATTACCAAAACCAAACTTGGGCTTTCAACCGCCTCCGGAGCGGGATGGGCGCTGGGTGGAGGGGGTTGTGTAGGTCGCGGTTTCGGAGCAGGGGCACAGGCGCGTGGTGACGTGGGCATGGCGGGCGGGCGCTCTCCTATTGCGCTGGTGCAGCCTACGTGAGGGGGTGCGGAGGTTGTGTCGAACGGGAGCCGCGTTCGGACGCAGGCCTAGGGCCGGACGTCCGGGCGCTAGGCTTGCCGATTAATAAAAGCAACTCTCGCAACTACACTTTGCCATTCTAACAACTTGTTCCCAACTACTGCCCTTCTAAAAAACACATTGAGAGGGGGTGGAATTAAGTAGATCAGCCATTATATATTGCTTGTTTCCTATGCACTATATTAAATAAATTCAGATACGGGATGTTCAAAGCTTGGGAGCCCAACCATTTATCTTCCCAAATCTAATATGGGTTCCATTGTCTAGTTTAAAATCCCTTAGACTTAAGAAAGTTGTGAACCCCTTTTTTATTTTCAACTTGATTTAGAGTCTTATTCTTAAGTTATTTGTTCCTTATTAACTCTGGCCAAGTGCTCTCCTCGTTACAAAGTTAAAAAAATCCATTTGCTCATACTTATTTTCAAAGAAGACATTGAGATTAGAAACATGGCATTCTTGTAAGGGCTGTCCATTTGCCTTTTCACGTAGCCTATGTTTGTTGTGTTTGCTGCATGGGGTGGGTTATTGTTGTTATGCACATAAACTCTCTAATTTTCACCTGTCTTAATTAAAAGACAGAGCTCCTGTCGTTTCTTAAAAAAGATACTTATTTTTGTAAATCTAGATTTTGAATTTTTAAACCACCTTGCTCTTTTGGTTGACACAAAATATTTTACTTTTCTAATCTATATTTCTTTTTGTGCTCATCATTTTACCAAGATAAACCTTTAATTATGGGTGTGTTGCTATAATAACTTTGGAGACTGATGCTTCTTCTTAGAAGAAAAAGGCTCAAGCCAAAAAAAAATCATTATCTAAAAAAACATATGAGATTGAGGAAGAGATGTCCAGATTTTGTTGAAGCCTTCCATGACATGACAGTAAAGCCTAGTCCACGGCTTGCCAAAAGTGTGTGTGATATCGTGCCGGTGGCCCTCTGCCCATCTTATATCTTAGAGCAAGTCTTTCTAAATCATCATTTGGAGAGTCATTTATTTAAAAATCGTTTTCTATATCCTCTCACTCTCCAACAGCTTTTCTAAATTTCGTGCGTACTCTAGAGAGTCATTCTCGTCTTCTATTTTTGGCTAGCGAAAAATCCGGAATAGAAGATGGCTATATTTGGATAACCATTTAGAAGAACTGTTGGAGGGTAGTTTTTCACTAAAATCACTATTCCTAGCATTTAGAAAGCATATAGAGTCTCTTGGAGATGCTCTTATATTTTTATAAAGCAAAACCATACTAACTATTTATCTTAACATGCAATCGGTCTCAATGGGGAGTTTCATTACGTTGTTTCCAAGACTGCCATGTCATTTAAAATGAAATGAAACTTGGATGAAACACCCACTCTCAATGAAAAATTTTATTCCATGATTTCATAGGCATTTAATTCCAAAATTCATAGAGTTGGTAATCGTGTCAAGAGAGTTTCATCTAAATAAAACCTATTTCATTTCTCTTTTCTTAAATACACTATCATGTCATTAAAAATGCTTATATGATAACTTATTTAATGCAAATGAAACTCACGTAAAACTCTCGCTAAGACTGGCCGGCCTAGGCAACATCAAAGGGTTTCGTCCAACCGACATTGGTGTGCGCGCCTGCCAAAGAAAGATCGCCCGATGCTACCTCAAACGGTTTCCTTATCTGAATCCTAAACAAATTTGGATATCTATGGAAGCGTCTAGAGAAAAGGAAGCTAACGAGAAGTTAAGAGATCAGGCAAAAAAAATACATACGTGATCCGATATGGAGGTAGTATCCCTGATCTGTTTTGCTTCAGCAAGGGGCCAATTGCCTCCTGTCCTCCTTAGATGTTTTGATGATGAGCATGAGCAACTGCAGTTTCCTTTTATCAATTTACGTGAGATGCATCTACTCAGATGTAGTTGGCCAGTCAGATCGATCGGTATACGTACGTCTAGGCTGCGTGTAGACGGCGGTAGGTATAGATCTACCGGTGAAGTCATCATCTACTCGGTGATACATGTGTCCAATATTATCCATCACTCAAAACTCACGCATCTGTGTCCTACCCGGTCCGATACAAAGACCAGATCCACACATCCATATCTGGTACGAAATCTTCGGAGCTCATCTATCTGTGTGTCTGATACAAAGTCCTCTAGGAGCTCTCACACATCCACATCTGATTACTGAAGTTCAATAAAAATTCGTGACCCCTGAGCAACGCTCGGGCACATACTAGTACAATTAAAATCCACTAGCAAAATCCTACTAACTATTTATCTCAACATGCAAGCTATCCAACTAGGAAATGCACTATCACATACAATTAAAATCTACTAGCACATGCAAATGTGTCCACATCAGCAATACACATAAGCATTTTGTTGTCCACGTAATTCACTAATCCGCAAGCAAAACCTCACTAGCTATTTATCTTAACATGCAAGTTGTCCAACTAGGCAATGCACTATTACATAAAATTAAAATCTACTAGCACATACAACTATAATGTTCACGTCAGCAAGACATAAGCATTTTATTGTCCATGTCATTATACCACGCAATTCATTAATCCGTAATTTCCGGAGCAATGCGTGGGGTATGCTTCCGGTATGTTTCCATTTCGCTACCTAGAAAGAAAATCATAGTTAACCCGAAGCTGTTAGGTTTAAGTCTACTGTGCTCATCTCCAAGGGCCACGGTAATAGCGTTACCACTTACCAATCGCATGGCACCCATCTTCCCGATCCATGCTCCACCTCGCCCGTGGATCACACGTCGTCAGCAATTCAGGTGCCCGCAGTCCGCAGGAGCACCTTCCCGTCAATCCACGCCCGTCTAGATCTTTCCCTCACAGCACGCCGCGGAGACGGAGAGCGGCGGAAGTACGCCAGACCGTACGATCTCCTTCGCAAACCATAGTGCCATCTCCTCCAAGCGGACGTACATTAGCCTCCTCCGCGCGGACGTCCAACTCTACCGTGGCATCTCTTCCGCACGGACGACGTCGACCTCATCCACGATCTCCTCCGCGTGGAGAACGTCGGCCTCCTCCGCGTACACGAATTGGACGGTCGTCGTCGTTTGGCATGTCATACCAGTGCTTGCCCTTTCGTTAATCGATTGCTATTGATAGAAAGAAGAAAAAAAATCGATTGCTAATTAACACGAGGATAATTAGCATCACAAGTCTCTTCCCCCGTAATGCATCACTCTTTGTCGGCCCCCTTGGCTAGTATCTCATTGCGTGAAGCATACTTCTTTCTGGTTTTTGGCTTCGATCGCCTCTGGCCACATCCACTAATTAACCGATTAATCATGTGTTGCCATTAGGGTCAAAGCATTTATCTGTTATCCGCAGTCGCAGTCGAAGATCATTGTGCATCCATCCCAACACTGTAGCACGTCGCTGGTTTCTTTCAAAGCATATAAGTTTTTTTTTTTAGAAAACCGGGTATATATTTCATAAATATTTTTGATGGTTTACAACCCAACACTTACAATGACACCCTCAAAAGAAAAAGAAAATTACATTCAGGTCGTTACAGGCTTCTCCCGGTCATCCTCATTGCCGGCGGTCGGAACAGTCGCGTTGAAGCTGACCACCCTTCCGACAAAGGATTTTCAAAGGTTTTAAATGGCACTAAGAGCAGCATACCGGCAACACCAACATGCTTTTTACCCGCTGAACGTACAGGACTAACAAGATGGCTAGCGGCCATCTCAACGTCGGACAACAGGGAGCCTGACGTCTCAACCACCGACACCCCCGGCACGCCAGCCAACAGACCACCCCGGAGAGGAAGGAAAGAACAACCCGATTTTATAAGTCCCAAGAAATCCGTCGGAGAATCCAGCATCGGTGCCGGTGCCAACGAAAACGAGGGAGGGAAGCTTTATTCCACCACACATGGGGAAAAAAAGAAGCCCCATCTCGTCCACGGTTAGAAAAAGCAACACAAACCTCCGTAGCCCCACGCCGGGGAGGACGCAGACAAAGGCGACGTCGACGACACCGCGAGATCCGCACCGGAGGGATGCCGTCATGCCCTCTTCCACCAAGGGAACAGCACCAGCAGCGGCGCCGCAGGAGAAGGAGCAGCAAAAGAGCCCACCCAAGCACCTCAAAGTGGGCACACAAGCTCCAAACCTATCTAGATCTAAACTAGTAAGGTGGAATATATACATCGAACACTGGAATCGCAGCTCCTCATCCCCTCCGAGGCCGAAGAGGCCA
Source organism: Saccharum hybrid cultivar R570 (assembly GCA_038087645.1). Lineage (NCBI taxonomy): Eukaryota > Viridiplantae > Streptophyta > Magnoliopsida > Poales > Poaceae > Saccharum > Saccharum hybrid cultivar. The sequence continues at coordinate 2,324,023 of JAQSUU010000123.1, read as the reverse complement.
CCGGACGTGATGGGGAGCCGGCGACGCCGACGCCGGAGCTGAAGTCGCCTCGGTTTCGCCCTCTTGTACTGTAGCAAAGGGAAAGGTCGTGAAGGCTCCCGCCGACTGCCCCACCCTCCGCGTTTCTAAGGTGTTAGTTTTGGCCCAGTCGGCCCAGGAAGCCTAAATATGTTATTTTTCTCTTTTTTTTCTTTTTCTTTTTTCTTTTCTTTTTTACTATTTCTGTTTCCTTTTTCTTTCCTTTTTTTATTTTTTTTGTTGTGTTCTATTATTCTTGTCATCTTTTATTCTTTTTTATTTTTCTTTCTTTTCAGCTTTTATTTCTTTTTTATTTTTCTTTTATTTTCTTCTATTTCTTTTTTTCTTTTTCTTTTTCTTTTTCTTTTTCTTTTTCTTTTTCTTTTTCTTTTTCTTTTTCTTTTTCGGTGGCCTTTTATTTTCTTTTTGTTTGTTTTTTTTTCTATTTTTCGTATTTTATTCTTTTTTATTTTCCTTTTCTTTTTCAATTTATTATTTTATGTTTTATTTTTTTATTTAAGATACACGCGATGTTTATGTATTATACATGTAATGTTCTATGATTTATTTTTGATGTCCGCGAGTGAAAATATAATGTTCTACGATGTATTTTGTGATGTTCAGTAAGCATGCGTTGATGTTCTAGGATACTTTTTGTGATGTTTGGTAGCTTTTTTTTTCTTCTTTTTATATGACTCTAATTAATTACTTCACTAATTTTATTAATTTATTTTACATTTCATGATATTTTATGATGTTCACATAGTATACATATGATGTTCTATGTTATATTTAGTAATGTTTGTGTAGTGTTAATGCGATGTTCTATGATATATTTGTGATGTTCGGTAGTATACATTGATGTTCTAGGATATATTTTATTTTTTATTTTTTAATTTCATGATATATGTGATGTTCGCGTAGTATACATATAATGTTCTATGCTTTTTTATGTTCGTGTAATGTTAATATGATGTTCAACGATTATTGTTAAGTATAGGTTCATCATGAGATAAATGTTCATTAAAAAAATTATCGAAATGTATTCATATGTACTTGAACATCTTGCCCGAGTAGGTCTGCACGGCGACGCACTTCTTGCAGACGGGGTCGCAGTCCTTCTTGACGTCGTCGCAGGTGTAGAGCCCCGAGAAGGAGAAGTTGCAGTTGGTGCAGCACTTGAGCTGCCCCGGGTTGATGTCGATGGCCTTGCTCTCGCCCACGGCTGCACGCACACGCATCAATTTTCAATCCATGCGTCATAACATGATAACAATCATGCATGGTAACACATGCATAGACTCATTCAGATCAGTCAACCAATGTACGATTAGAATCATAAGATCGTCGATCAAGTAATAACGTACCATTTTCTTTAGCCACAGCGGCGAAGATCCCCATCACCAGAGCGGCCTGCAGGCACAGGATCACCAGGAGCGTGCTGCTCTTCATGGTCTCGATCGGTCGGCGACGTGGTCGTCAGACGAGCTGTTTTTCCTCTCTACCACTTCTCGCTGAAGCAAGCTGTGTTGCTGTGTTAATTTTGGTGGTGCCAACAGCGCAGTGGAGAAGCTACTTATAGGCGCCGAGAGATCTGAACATGGCATTGCCGCCGTAGTCCTGCACTAACGTTTTCTTTCGGGGACGATGGATGGACGCTGCTTCCAACTCATGCATTTTGTTAGGCGAACTTTGATTCATGGCTGCAAGTCGTATGGTATAACGATGACTCATTTCCTTCTCATGATCATGTCCAATCATCCTCATCAGCATATATATTCGGTCCAAAATGGACGGAAGTGACCATGATGTTATCGGATCAGCACAATTTTGTGGCTAAGGCGCAGCTGGATTATAGTAATATGGTATGCATTAATCCTAACCTCGACGGTGCATGCAATTTCAACAGGATGTAAAATAATGGAATAATCGGAATGTAATGTATACGTATATATCTGCAGCGGTAAGAATATGTTACTGTTTCTCCATTCTCTCAATAGAAACGGATCATCCTAAGCTGCCATCGGTGCATTATTACTGCATTTGGTATGATTAGGGCGCGGAGAAAACTGTCAAATTCTCTAATCGAGTTAGGACCACGCAGCTATACTCTTCACTTCTCTAATCAGGCAGTGCCATCTTATCATAGTTTTGTGAACAATGGTCCAGATTGGTATAATGGACATGTACAAAATGACCTATTATTTTGATGATTCTTAATATTTTGGTGTTGTGTTTATCTTATTTATGTTTGATTATCACTTATATCAAATAAACAACAAAATAGGATACATAGATCTTACTCATGGTTGATCATAGATAGATGTATACATTAAACAGTTTGTACACAATCATATAGATTACCCATGCATTGTACAAGTTCTCTATTCAGCTGTTTGTGTTGTGATGTTCTATGTACTTGCACACAACAGCCTGTAGGGTTGTACGTGCCCTAAGCTGCTATTGGTACATTTGGTATGGTTAGGGCGGAGAAAACTGTTAAATTCTTTTATGCTCTTACTTTCTCTGAGCAGGCACGTACTGCCTTTTTATTTTGTTGGACCAAATTAAAATAACCGACTTGTGAAGACTTGCGTGTCCTAGTAACTATCCTAGTTAGACATAAAAACAGCAGTCAACAGGTGAACTTTTTTCTGTTGTTTTTCTTTTGACAAAACTGGAGGGGTCACACCCTACAGAAAATTTATTAAACTGAATCAAAAGGGGAGTTTACAGGTCATAGATGCAGAACATAAAAGGGAGGAAGGAGGAGACTAGTACTTTTTTTTTGAGAGAAAGAGGAGATTAGTACTTCAATTGTCATGTAGTGGTGCCTCTTTGTTATTGTTGATGATCTAACTTTTACTTCCTCAACATAAAGGTAGTTTCCTCGATCTGCTCTTTTTCTTTTCTTTTCTTTTTTAAAAAGAAGAAGAAGAATGGAGTATCTTTTTTATCTATGAAAAAAATGATTACTACTGGTTCAGTGGTTCTGTCAAAAAAACGGTTAATGTTCAGTTAAGTGCAGTTACTATGAGTCCGTGACGACACTGACAGCACAGAGGGAGATGCTAGGGAACAAGGAACATGGGGATGGATAAGCATGACACGCGGCGGTGCTGCTGCTGCCGCCGAGCGGCGGCCGTCGCTGTCCCGGTCTCCCCTCCCCTCGCCTGCGCGTACGAATGCACGATTCGGCAGTAGCTGCATTCATTTTGGTCGCCTTGTGGACCTGGAGGCGGCTATTGGTGATGAACTGATCCAGTTCAGGGGGGAAATAAAATACGGCGCCGGTTTGACGCCGACGTGCGTCGCGTGAACGGTCCCCTGGTTGGTAGCGAGTTTAGAGGTACGTAGACGAAGCAACGAAGCTTCACTCGCTGTCGTCTCGAGATTTTGATGCGGCGCTCACATCACAGTAAGCACTAAGCACCCCTGGAGGATGTTCAAGTTTTGGATTGTGAACGCGATGGCACTCTGCGTAACAGGCCGAGCCGCATTCACGGGCCCGAGCGCTCACCGGCCGGCCTCCTCATGGGCCTCGCAGCAATTGGCCCCGCATCAATTCCTCGTCTCCGTATAATGCCTACAGCCCGTTCGGCCTAGCACGTGCTAAGCCACTTTTCCCAACAGACTGGGGCCGCGTCTCCGGCGGCAGCGAGCTCCCTTGTTCCCCTCTCATACGGCCACGAAGACGAGAGAGGTAAAAGGCTGAATTTAAAGACGGGGTACATATAAGATCCGTAAGATAACTAGAGTGGTATAGAACCTAATCAACCTAAGGAGGTGCACAAAAGGAGCAAAAGTACTACCAGGAGAAGCAGATATATATGACACAACTTCCACGTTTTAGTAGAAAATGACAGCAGTAGGAAGAGAAGCATATAGCCAGAAAAAGCTGCAGTTAAAGCGTATCGTTTGGCTACCAGTTTCAGCTTATTTTGACCATAACGTGACGAGAACTGTCCCTAAACGACTTTCCTAACAAGAAGAAAAACTAAATTTAGCTGCAACGTCAAAGGTTCTTGGTTACTTCGCGTTGGGATAGAAAAATTGAGTGTATGTAGGGTGGGGGTGTTGGGGAGGGGACCAGCTAATTCCAATATTTATCCCTAATAATAAAGAGGCAAAATTTCTAGCGTGTTTTTTTTTTCCGTCCGGCCCATTCTAATCTGACCTAATTGTTCAGTCCGTGATTCGCTCTAGCTACAGACTATCCAACTAGCCCACTCACGGCCCACCTGCGCAGGCGAGGGAACTCCATTGTCCGGTCAAATTTTCAGCCCATTGGCCCAACGCGTAAACAGCCAGTCCACTCCACCCATTAGGAAATCAACCGGAAAACGAGACAAAAATTCCAGCCACGCGAGGATTCGAACCGTGGCTTCCACTATGCAATTAACAGTTGCTAGCCACTAGACCATGTGAACTCGTGATGTCAAATGAATCGTTTTCTATTTAACCTCTACCACATTCAAACCTTTATATTGAATCTCTTTTTTTGTTTTTTTCTTTCTGATTCTGTTTTTCACTTGTTCTATTTTTTTTATTTTCGTCCATTTTTTTTTTGCATCTAATTTTTTTCTTTTTCGGACCCTTCATTTATTTTCTTTCCATGTTTTTCTCTTCTTTTCTCCCAAAGTTTCCGTCTACTCCGAGTTTTCTTTCCATAGTTTTGTTTTTTTTTCCCAAGTGTACCTCTCATTTTTATTTCTTACTTATGGTTCTGTCTCCAATATTAGACGACTTGGTCGTATTTCTTTTCTAATAACAAGTATCATCTATTCTTTCAACAAATATTTTTTACCACTAATTTGTTGCATCCATTATATTCTTTGCTCGAGTTACATTCATCTATCCGCTTCCTAATCAATGTGTCTGTCATCTGTTTTGTCTTCGTGCCGGATGAGGTAGCTTTGTTCTGCTTCCTCTCCTAGGTCCAAACACATTACACCTCTAGAGTCTCATTACCATGTGTGCTATAGATTATCATAGATCTATGACCCTACAAGAATCGGAGTCCCCAAGAGAGTAGGAGGAAAGTAGGAGATCAATGACGATGAGACAAAGCAAAAGACACATCAAGCATACGAAATTATGTGGACCTGCGGTTCAAAAGACCGATAGTGGAGCAATCGATTGACCCTCACGTCATACATCTACTCCTTGCCAGGCTTATTTGCACCAACTATTGCGTCATCACGGGCACTAATGGCACAACTAGATCTCCCATGGACGTCACTCTTATAGATCATTCAGGGCACCATAAGGGTTGCATGCTCTCTAAATTGCGATCGTCAGGCCACGCCTATGCCGCTGCAAGGAGTTTGATCTGCTCAGCCACCACTAGAGTCACGCCACACGAGCGTTGTGTCGCACTATCGCGTAATTGCACAGTGCTAGCCCATGTCTTAATGGTTGGCGCACCGGCGTCCTACATTGCTTGGCTGTGCACGACGACACTAGGCATGCGTGCTATTGTGGCCACTGTGCCACACACGGCTTTACCATACAACAACACTCGTGACGCCGATGACATAATAAATTGTTCTCCAGTTGCAACTCACGGGTATTTTTCTAGTAATTTCCTATGAGGCTATTCATTTATGGTGTGGAATCCAAAGAACATACACGGTTTTCATCACGCGTTAGCTACCACTAAGATCCATGGGGGTAGATCGTCTTATAAGCTATGTATATTATTATTCTAAACACCACACTTATAATCAAATATACAACGTTTGTATTGATCTAAAGAGAGGGCACATCTATCTAAATCGAGTGGTTATATAGCGAGGGTCCACTAAAGGCATGGTCCCGATGAGCAATAAAATTAAAGTACACTTGACCAAGACAACAAGCACGATTATTTTGCAAAACACAAGCCAAGTATACGTGGAAAAGCGAAAAGTAAAGCTTAACACAAATATCTGCAAGATACAAGACAATCGCTTACTCATGGTTGAGTGAATTGAGATCAAGATGAAAGCCTAGACAACAACATCTGATGACACTGCTTAGTGCTTACTTGTAAGTGCATCTAGCCTTTTAGTGGGTTTTGGTGAATTGAATGACAACACCATTAAAGATCTGACAAAGTTTGCAAAGTGTTGAACAGGAAATTGAGTCTATTGCATAACTTGTGGATTGTGAAATGAGAAGTATATATAGGTTCAACAAGAAGGAAAATCGTATGATATTTCACATATCAAGCTTGATTGATCTCAACATTCATATCAAGAAGATATTCAAGCAATAAGGATCACAATATCGAAGAAATGGTTTTTCAGTGGATGCTTAATATGATGTGACTTGAGTATGGCTCGATAGGGTGAAGATAGCAAGGAAAGGGCTTCGAGGGACTAAGCGAAGGTGAAGGGCAAGCAATGGCTTGTAGACCAAGGTACCATGGCTAAGGTGAAGAAGAGAGTACTTGTATTGAGTCAAGGTACTAATTGAGCCATGAGGAGTCATATTGTATTGAGTATCAAATCATTAGTGGAAGTGACTTGAAGCCATGGATTGAACTCACATGTGTTGAAATGGTTCAAGTCACATGCTCAAGCTGTACTTGCTCAAAGAGAGAAGATGAAGTTGATTGCATCCCCTTATGAAGTGATATTGAGAAGAAGTGACATATGAAGACATTGAAGACTCAAGTGGTTAAAATGGTAATATTCCTTTGATCTTGAGTTTAGGCTATGCCGCACTATAAAGGGGGATGCCAATCTAGTTGGTTTGAGGAAGATAGAGTGCTCAAGTATTAAAACTAAATTATAAGAGAGACACTCTAGCACCTCACGAGCACATAGAATAGTTTTAGTGACTTTTGGTGTTGGAAGTCCCGACGTATGTCGGGAGTCCCGACAGTCAGAAGTGCTGACTTGCGCCGGGAGTCCTGACGTCCAGTCATTTAGCCTGTGCGGTGACTGAGGACGTCGAAAGTCCCGACGTATGTCGGAACTCCCGACGGTCAGGAGTCCCGACCCTCGCCAGGAGTCCCGACGCTAGGCCCATCGGCTCGCTCTGCTGACTGCTGCGTCGGAAGTCCTGACGTACGTCGGAAGTCCCGACGGTCAGCAGTCCCGACGTTGACCTTCGCGCAGTGACTTTGACCTAACATGAACAGTGTTTTCTCTAAAGGCCAGCAGTCCCAAGATCTACATCAGCAGTCCCGACGTAGATCTGAACGGTTAGATTTCTACTATGTATATAAATAGCTCTCCCCTCATTTCTAACCGTTGCCCACTCTCTCTCTCACGCCCCAAACTTCAGAGAAGTGCCTCCTAGCACCCAAGAGCCTCTCTCTTCTCTCCTCTTTGCTCCTAGCTTCAAATCTTGTAAGAGTTTGAGTTGAGAGAAGGGATTTGGTGAGAGAAACATCAAAGAAAGCTTGAGCACTTGATTTCTTCGTCAAGCCGGTTGGATTTTCATTTGTTACTCTTGGGTTCTTGGAACCCTAGCCAGCTAGGCGTCGCCCGTGGTGCTTCCAACTTGTGTGGTAGCCCTGGGAGGTTTGTAATCACCCCAATCATCTAGTGAAATCATCCCTCATCTCAAGAGATTGCTCTCTTGACTTGAGAACGAGGATAGGGTTGAAAGAGACCCGAAAAGCCTGTGTGGCTTCCTCAACAACGTGGACATAGGCAAGCCTTAGTGGCGAGCTGAACCACGGGATAAATCGGTGTCTCACTTGTGTTCTTGTGATTTGCATTGCTATACTTGGTTTTGTGGTGATTCTAGGGTTTGGTCCCGATCTACGTTTGGAGGCATCTTGGCATCAAGGAAGTGAGCTAACATCTTCACCTTACCACTAGGAAGTGGGGTTGTAAGTTATTGGCTTCACAAAGTTTATTTGAGCACTTGAAGTTCATTCCCCGTAGGCGTCGGGACTGCTGACAGCTTGCGTCGGAACTGCTGACGACGTCGGGAGTTCCGACCTGAACTGTCGGGACTTCCAACAGTTGCTGACAAGTAACTTCAAGTTTTGTGTAGAAATTTTTAGACATGCCTATTCACCCCCCCTCTAGGCGACATCAAGGTCCTCACAAGTGGTATCAGAGCTAGGCTCTCAATTTCGGGCTTAACCGCCTTGAGAGACGATGTCAACAAGTGAGGAGGTATCTCTAGAACTTCTACTTTTAGATGGCTCAAATTATGCATCTTGGTCCGCTAATGTGCTTGATGTGTTTAGGGCCATGGGTCCTCATATTGAGCGGATTGTAGATGTGAGCATTTCACCTCCAAGTGACGATTTGGCCATCTTATCTAAAGAGGAAGTGAAATGCTTACAATACAATGCTCAAGCTACTAATGTCTTATTTAGTGCTTTGAGTGAAGATGTTCTTGATGCCGTCATATTTGGAGATGGTGAACCTCTTGATGATGCTCATATCATTTGGACCATGCTTAAAGAAAGATATGGCAAGTCCAAATGTAATGAGAAGTTGCTCTCATTAGAGGAACCACTTGAGGAGTGCTCAACTTCACCAACAAATGATGAGCCTCAAGTGATTCTCCCAAAAGGCCTAATGGATCATGCCACATCCACTTCCTCACAACACATGACTTAATGGATGGTAATGAAATGGTTGGTGAGAATAATGATTTTACATGTGGTACTTCTACTTCCTTTAGTTCTTGTGAGACTAACATTTTGAAGGAAGGAGAAGCTTGTGATCGGTGGAGACCAAATGATTAATCCATCTCACCTAGAAGCTCAACTCTTCATGCCACTTCTCCCGTGTGCCTCATGGCAAAAGGTGGGAAGGTAACATCAAAAGCAAAACCTCCTTCACCTCCTAGTGACATCTCTAGTAGTGATCTTAGTGATAGCTCTAGTGATGATAAATCTAGTGATGAGAGATCGATAACACAATTAAAAATTTAGATCCTAAGACCAAACTCTTTATCTCTAAGCTAATGGAGGATTTAGAGAGCGTCCAAGCCGAACTAACAACTAGAGATGATGATCTCATTGCACAAGAAAACATCTATATTGCTAGTAAGAAAGCTCTTGCGGTAGAGAGAAGTGAGGTGGCCTCTTTGCGTAAGGCTTTGGCTAAAGAGCAAGATGACCATGCTCTCACAAAGAAGGCAAATATTGCACTCAATCAAAAGTATTGTGACTTAGATGAAAAGCACAAAGAACTTGAGTTGCAATATAGTCTTCTTTGGGATAGCACCTCACATCCCTCTAAGGCAAAGGATGCCTCTACTCCCTCCACTAGCCAAGGTTGTGAAAAATGTTTTAATCTTGATTTGAATATTTATGCCACTAACCTTGCTAATATGGAGGCTATGAGAAAAGAGATTGCTAGTCTCAATGAAATGATAGCAGGAGGGTGCATGAATGACATGACTCAAAGTGGTTGCAAGAAAATTAAGAAATCAAAAGGGCCACAATACAAAAATGGGTGGCATCCCTCAGTTAAAGATGAGCTCAGGCACACAAAAGGAGCCAAGACAAATGGTAAGAAACTAGTGAATGGCTTTGGATATGTGCAGTTTAAGATGAGGGAGCAGATTGGTACAGTTCAGGCTGCACAGACCGCGGCAGTGCCGCACCTCAAGGGTGGCAGTGCCGCACCCCGCAAAAATGGGAAGGCTACCATCTGACTTTTGATCAAACTAAGCTCAAAATAAAGATGCCTAGATAGAACAGCAAAGCCCCCAAGGCCACCAAGGTGCAACTCCAACCAAAGACGACTCTCATCACTTGCTTCAAGTGCAAGAAAGAGGGTCACCATATAAGAGATTGCACCTTGAAGAAAGGAAGGAAGGGCGTGAGCAAGATTCAAGAGAGGAAGAAGATGGCTCATGTCAAGGCTCTAACTTGGGACACAATGCCTCTATGTGTTCCAACAAGGCTGATGACCAAGCTACACTTCTAAAGAGCAAGACAAGAAGAAGCAAGAGGAAGTGTTATGGATGCAATGAGAAGGGTCATGAAATTGCATCAGTCCCTCCATGAAGGATGAAAGCTTGGCATCATCAACAAAGAGGCTCGTTAGCGAGGTAGCAAACAAGAAGCAAGACAAGAAGATGTCCTACAAGATCAAGCGCCACATTTGCTACACTTGCCGAGGAAAGGGACATCTAAGTATGGATTGTCCTATGGGTAACACTCCTAAGCTCAACTCAACAATTGATTCAAATATGCTTAGGAGGCCCAAAAATGACACTTGTGCTAGAAAGGTGATTGGTTCACCACGTGCTAGCACAAAGGCCATTTGGGTGCCTAAGTCTCTTGTGACTAACCTTAGTGGACCCAACATGGTTTGGGTACCAAGTTGTGCCTGATAAAGTATTATAGGTACTTAAAGGTGATATGAAGCTTTGGGGTGCTTGAGCAAGATGATTGAAAAATATTTACTCAAGCTATCAATCAATTCATATTGTCTTTTCTAATATGGTTGACCCAAAGATAAATCAATGGATATATTTCTAACTTCATACTCACCTCGGTAACTAGTACCTAACCCTTGCTAGATAGCCACTTAACTTGTGTAGTCTCTAGTAGTTCACAAATATGTGTGTTTGTGAATTATTAGGAGTGGCTAGATGCTTGTGCTTCATCACTTGTTGTTACATATGATGCTTTTAATGGCTCTCTGGTAGAGCAATATCTTTAGATGTGTTGCAGGTACTCATATCATAAAATATAGCAAGAGAAAAGCACAAGACATGGATCAATATAAAGAAGAGCATAAGGAGTTAGGCTGAGCCTGTCTAAGTTGGCCAGGCCGGGATGGCAGCTAGGCCAGGTACCTAGGCCGGCCAGGCTAGGTTGCACAACCTAGGAAGAAAAGTCTACTTTTGTGGAATTCTTTCCCAGTAAATTATTTAATATGCCTATGCATGATCCATGTAACAAAATGGTTGTGAGTATTGCTCTCTCTAGTTAAACTCTTGTTCAATACTCTCTTTATGTGAGTTAGTTATAAAGTGAGCATCCCTAGTTAAGAAATTGGCTATGTGCATTGCTAAGTAATTCCAATACTTGATGCACTCATTTAGGGGGAGCTCACTATATATCTAATCTCGTTGTTACTAATCTTTTCATTGAGCTTAAGTGTAGATTCAAATGAAAAGATTTTTGTTTCAAGTATGACCTCTACCATTGAACATTAAAATACTACTTGAGACCTATTCTAAGATGTGCACTCATGATGTCTTATAAATCAAAGGATCTTGTGAATAGCTTTGTGAGTATTTCTATGGCATAAGTTCAAATCTGATTATTGCATTGTTGCCATGACCCAGACATAGAGTGAAATCCCATGTTCTTAAAAGAATTACGTGTTATATGAGTCATTCAAATACTTAGAGCACTTATCAAGGGGGAGCTTACTCTATGGCTAGTGTTGTGAGACTAACCGTTTCTCGAAGTGATTTATGTAGTCTCACTAAATGAGAATGTGTTTCTCAAATGAAGTGTGCTTTGTGTGCTCTTGTATGCACAAATTAAGGGAGAGTTTAGACTATATCTTGTGGGACTAATGATTTCTTTTAAGTTCATTTTGAGTAGTCTCACACATTGGAGATAAGGAGGATGGATGGTTCCTTTGGACTCTCTAGGTGCTTCACAATTATTCTAGAAAGTCTTGGTCTTTATAAACCAAGTGCTCCCGGTTTAGTATCGGATGCCCCAATCCTTTAGTGGAACGGGATTTGAATGAGTTGGAGAAAATAATTGAAGAGTGGACTTTCATTGCTATTTCTCCTCTCTAGAACTCATCAAGTGCACATAGATCCATCTCATTGGTCATCCAAGACCATGTCAACAAAGGAATGGTAACTCCTAGTTATCAAATTTGCAAATTTCATGAATTTTACCTCTTGCTCTCTATGTAAGTTGCCTTAGGTAAAGAAAGAACTAGGAACCTAATATGGATCTTGGATGATCACAAGAGTTTTCAATTTCACCACATTTCATCAAGTGAGAATTATGGTCATCCAAATCACTGAAGTCTCACTTATGATTGTCATGACAATCAAAATTTATGTGGTGATCTATATACCTTGGTGGTGGTATGTTTTCTTTGGCATAATTTCAATTATTGCAAGATTGTTATGCCTTGACCAAGATATAGGATGAACTCCTCTAGATTCTTAAACCGATTCAAGTGCATTTCATAAGTAAGTCAAGTACTTGATGCACATATTAAGGGGGAGCCCATTCTATGTCTTGTGTCTTTTGAGACTAACCTTTTCTTCTAGTAAATTTGTATAGTCTCTTGGTGAGAATGAGTTTATCATGGGTATGCTACATTAACTCAATCCAAATTGGTAAAGTTATCCTTCATATTTATTTTGAATGCAATATTTATCTCTTAAGTAGCTACTCTCCATAACATAGCTTAAATTCCTTTGTTTGGACTTAATTGACCAAAAAGTGCATATGTTCTTGCTTTCCACATATATATGTATGCACTATCAAAAAGGGAGAATTTAGTCTATGTTATGAGGTTTTGCAATTAGTGATCCACTTGTCATCCACATCCAAAATGATCACTAGTTATGAAACTCTAGCTTGTGCAATTTAATGTTATCTCTTGTCTTTATGAGCATTTCCTAGGTGACATTATGAGATACAAGAATCCATTTCAATTGGCATCAACTTGTGAAGGCTCTTTCAATTGATGTCAAAATTGTGAAGATCATATTTCAATTGGTATTGATGGATAATCTCTAAATTTGGTGTATCAAGAAATATGTCTTCAATTGGTATCTCAAAATGACAACAAGAGCTAGCAATGGACTTTAAATTGAAATCAAGCACAAGTTTGTGATATCTCCTATGATCAAGAGAGATGGGCACAAATGAAATCTTTTGCATCGTGTTAAGCCCATCAAAGCACTAAATTTAAAAATTCATGATCACGGTGGAGATTATGAGGCTTAGAACAAAGGTACATTGCTCCATGAACTCTTGTATTACCTTTGTGCATCTAGGCCCTTACATGCTAGTGTGTGCATGTGTGATAGAATTCAAGCTAATCTAAAAGAGTGTCATTTGATGACCATTAAGAGAATTTTGAAATGTTGCACACCTTGTTTGATCAACTAGCATCTAGGCAAAAGACTTGAAAAAGTTCATAATGTGCTTCAAAATGCTTTATCAAAAGAGAACTTGCATTTTATGGTCATTGCTTGTTTTGGTTATCTTTTATTGACCATATTTTGTCAAGTTTGTTGTATCCCTCTTCGTTCTTTTCTCTCTTTTTGGTGCTTGTTGCCAAAGGGGGAGAATGAGAAGGGAGAAGAGAAGGGGGTACAATTTTTTTTAGTCACCTTGGATGCTTGTGTGCACACCTGTCATATGCATCACGGTTATCATGTTGACACCTTGCACCCCATGGATCCTAAGATATAGAAGAGTTCCCACACTTCATCTTGAATATGTGCATTTGGCATTTGAGGCCAAAATCTGAATTTCCTTCAATGCACATATTTAGGAGGAGCTCACTATATCATAGGATTCAAAATCTTATTATTTATCAATCTCTTGTAAGCTTTAATTGTGTTGTCATCAATCACCAAAAAGGGGAAGATTGTAAGTGAATCTAGCCTTTTAGTGGGTTTTGGTGAATTGAATGACAACACCATTAAAGATCTGACAAAGTTTGCAAAGTGTTGAACAGGAAATTGAGTTTATTGCATAACTTGTGGATTGTGAAATGAGAAGTATATATAGGTTCAACAAGAAGGAAAACCATATGATATTTCACATATCAAGCTTGATTGATCTCAACATTCATATCAAGAAGATATTCAAGCAATAAGGATCACAATATCGAAGAAATGGTTTTTCAGTGGATGCTTAATATGATGTGACTTGAGTATGGCTCGATAGGGTGAAGATAGCAAGGAAAGGGCTTCGAGGGACTAAGCGAAGGTGAAGGGCAAGCAATGGCTTGTAGACAGAGGTACCATGGCTAAGGTGAAGAAGAGAGTACTTGCATTGAGTCGAGGTACTAATTAAGCCATGAGGAGTCATATTGTATTGAGGATCAAATCATTAGTGGAAGTGACTTGAAGCCATGGATTGAACTCACATGTGTTGAAATGGTTCAAGTCACATGCTCAAGCTGTACTTGCTCAAAGAGAGAAGATGAAGTTGATTGCATCCCCTTATGAAGTGATATTGAGAAGAAGTGACATATGAAGACATTGAAGACTCAAGTGGTTAAAATGGTAATATTCTTTTGATCTTGAGTTTAGGCTATGCCGCACTATAAAGGGGGATGCCAATCTAGTTGGTTTGAGGAAGATAGAGTGTTCAAGTATTAAAACTAAATTATAAGAGAGACACTCTAGCACCTCATGAGCACATAGAATAGTTTTAGTGACTTTTGGTGTCGGAAGTCCCGACGTATGTCGGGAGTCCCGACGGTCGGAAGTGCTGACTTGCGCCGGGAGTCCTGACGTCCAGTCATTTAGCCTGTGTGGTGACTGAGGACGTCAGAAGTCCTGACGTATGTCAGAACTCCCGACGGTCAGGAGTCCCGACCCTCGCCAGGAGTCCCGACGCTAGGCCCATCGACTCGCTCTGCTGACTGCTGCGTCGGAAGTCACGACGTACGTCGAAAGTCCCGACGGTCAGCAGTCCCGACGTACGTCGGGAGTCCCGACGTTGGCCTTCGCGCAGTGACTTTGACCTAGCATGAACAGTGTTTTCTCTAAAGGCCAGCAGTCCCAAGATCTACGTCAGCAGTCCCGACGTAGATCTGAACGGTTAGATTTCTACTATGTATATAAATAGCTCTCCCCTCATTTCTAACCGTTGCCCAGTCACTCTCTCACGCCCCAAACTTTAGAGAAGTGCCTCCTAGCACCCAAGAGCCTCTCTCTTCTCTCCTCTTTGCTCCTAGCTTCAAATCTTGTAAGAGTTTGAGTTGAGAGAAGGGATTTGGTGAGAGAAACATCAAAGAAAGCTTGAGCACTTGATTTCTTCGTCAAGCCGGTTGGATTTGCATTTGTTACTCTTGGGTTCTTGGAACCCTAGCCGGCTAGGCGTCGCCCGTGGTGCTTCCAACTTGTGTGGTAGCCCCGGGAGGTTTGTAATCACCCCAATCATCTAGTGAAATCACCCCTCATCTCAAGAGATTGCTCTCTTGACTTGAGAACGAGGATAGGGTTGAAAGAGACCCGAAAAGCCTGTGTGGCTTCTTCAACAACGTGGACATAGGCAAGCCTTAGTGGCGAGCTGAACCACGGGATAAATCGGTGTCTCACTTGTGTTCTTGTGATTTGCATTGCTATACTTGGTTTTGTGGTGATTCTAGGGTTTGGTCCCGATCTACGTTTGGAGGCATCTTGGCATCAAGGAAGTGAGCTAACATCTTCACCTTACCACTAGGAAGTGGGGTTGTAAGTTATTGGCTTCACAAAGTTTATTTGAGCACTTGAAGTTCATTCCCCGTAGGCGTCGGGACTGCTGACAGCTTGCGTTGGAACTGCTGACGACGTCGGGAGTTCCGACCTGAACTGTCGGGACTTCCGACAGTTGCTGACAAGTAACTTCGAGTTTTGTGTAGAAATTTTTAGACACGCCTATTCACCCCCCCTCTAGGCGACATCAAGGTCCTCACATTACTTCCTTGGAGGTGTCCTCTCTGTGCCTCTCTGCCCTACTCTAGCATTTGGTTGCCGCCAAAAACCCTAACCACTTTGGGTTGGCATTGTTACCTTCCAAAAGGCTTCGTCAGACAATTCAGCATCTCCTGATTTGTTTTGTTGGATCTTTCTTTTCTTTTCTTTTCTTTTCTGAGTGGTTCTTGTGCAGGTGCTTCTAAGTTATAGTGTTGGAACGATGATATGACAAAGTTTGTTGCCATGATGTACTTGGGTTGGTGAAGTTGTTAAGTAGATAGTTTATAGTCATGCTCGTTGTTGCTCTCCTTGGCACTTTGGCAGGTTGTGGCCCTGGGTGATGGGATCGTTGGCCTTGTTGTTTGGTCTTTGGCTTGGAGTTATGTATCCTTTTTTAGAGGGAGTTAGTTGTACTATCGGTGGACTCTATAGTTGTGCGTTTTATGGACTCAAGTCATGTAGGATTTATACCCTTGCTTGTATGGTTTTGGGCCTGATTTTCTTTGTAAATTAGATTGATTCTTTTCTTCTAATAACATTCGCAATAAAGCAAAATATTTCACCATACTTTTGGAAAAAAAACATACCTACGAATATTGAAATCTCCAATATTTGTCTTGCAAAAAAATCTCCCCATATCCATCTCTTTATTGTTGAGTATAAAAGCCGTTATTAGGTATTTGAAATTTGGGTATACATTTCGTCTTAGGCTCGTCCAGCCACACACGTATCAGCCATGCCCTCATGGAGCAACCCACGGGTGCTAGACCGATCGATGATTACTACATGTCCAACCCATGGCCCATTGATCTCTCTATATTGCATTGCCAAGTTTTCATCACGTCCATTGATCTCTCTATATTGCATTGCCAAGTTTTCACCATGTCCATTGACCTCTCTATATTGCATTGCCAAGTTTTCACCACGTCGCATATATATAGTACTAGATAGTATTGGTACAATCCACAATAGTAATCGCTATAGGGTAGCGGCCCCTACAGCTAGTGCTATAAAGGTAGCGTGTTGAAACTTAGCGGCTGTTATTGCACTTAGCGTTCACTATTGCTATTGTTTGTGTGCTATTCGCTGTGTGATCGTGGATGGTTTGAATGGTAATAAAAATGTTAAGATGGTGATTTGGACCATGATAAAGAATGATGGAATGATTAATGATATCTTTTTCAATTATTACGAGAACTTAAGATAATATGTCTCCACCTGTTTTCTTTATATTTATTCATTTATGTGTTTTTTAGTTTTAATGTCATTAAATATAATACCTGATTAATTTTTTTGTAAAAATATTTTAAAAAACATCATATTAGTATTAGTATATGCTTCAAAAAATAACTATTTTTAATATTTTTATTAGAACTTATTATCCGCTATAGTACCCATTATATATGATTCACTACTTCGTTTTTTCGAGAACATGCGCCGGGCCGCAAGCTTCTCATTAAGAGGACAGGTGTGAAACAAGTTCATACAACCTAGGAATTGTAAAAGCCTGGCAACGCAAGACGTAGACCGATGCTTATCAAATCCTAAAACCCCACACTCAACACTTTAAGGATCACACAACAAAGGAAACTACCAGAGTGCTGAAGAGCCAAATAACCAGTTACTGGCTACGGCAACCGAAGCAGTGACCTTGAGGAGTTGAGGCCATCCGATTATGCCTCGCTTAACTCTTGCACGCTAAAGTTGCGCCCTCCATTGAACAACTCGTTCAAGGCCTCATGTTTTGCCGAGGAAAGAGGTTCCTTGAAGGCTTGCTGAAACTCTTCAAAGGAGCTAACCGGATAAAGCCATAAAGGCCTACGATGATCTTTGCGCAGCCAAATAATATTTGATATGTACTGAAACCACACTGCAACTAGCAAGCTGAACTCACATGACATGCTGGCATGCTGCGAACCAACAAGCCTGGCCACACCAGCCATGCGATGCGAGATTGCGAGCACGGAGCCGATCGACGTACAGGCGGGAAGGTGACAGTTAGGGAGTATGTTCGTTGATTCTGGGCAGTGGTTGTTAGGGAAGCCTCACAATTACCAACATTTATGCTCCTTCTGACCATCGCTACACTGAACTTTTCCTCTCTGAATTAATTGAGATTGCCTCTTCCATCTCTGGCCCTTGGATTCTCATTGGTGACTTCAACCTTCTTCGTTCTAGAGAAGATAAAAACAACAATAATTTTAACAGTGCTCTGGCATCTTCCTTTAATGATGCTATTCTAGCTATTGCTGTCTCTGAATTTCCTCTTTCAGACAAGCGCTTCACTTGGTCCAACCAACAACCCAATCCGATCCTGGCTAGATTGGATCGTGCTTTCGCTAACATTGAGCACTGCCAAAAATTCCCCGACTCCACGTTATACTCCCTTCCTAGGCCAACTTCTGACCACACCCCTCTAATGCTCTCAATGTCCACCACAATCCCGCGGTCTAATATCTTCCGGTTTGAAAATGCCTGGCTGCACAATGCCTCCTTCCTTCCTTCTATTCTCCCGGCCTGGAACAATGCTCCTTACAGCTCAGACTCGGTTGGGCAGCTTGCTGCTTGCATCAAAGCGACTAGGACAGCGGCTAAGGTTTGGGCTCGGCGTAACAGGGCGCCACACTTCCTAATCCCAAACTGCAAATTCCTAATTCAATTGTTCGATTCATTCGAAGAAGAACGTGCCCTCTCTCCTGCTGAGTTTCAGGTTCGCAAGGCGTGTCAGGAACAGCTAGCAATGGTTCTCAAAGAAAGAGCAACTTACTGGCGGCAAAGGAGCAAGCATCGCGCTATTCGTGATAGCGATGAAAACACAGCCTTTCATCACGCCAATGCAACGATGCGGAGAAGACATAACAACATCAGAATGATTGAGGTAGATGGAGCTCAGGTCACTAATCACAATGGCAAAATTGCTGCTCTAACTGAATATTTCAGTTCCATCATTGGTCAGCCAGGAACCTCCAGCTTACAATTCAACCTGGACAACTTGTTCTCAGACTGTCCAACTCCAGGGGATTCAATCAATAACAGCTTCTCTGAATCTGAAGCCAAGCATGCTCTTTTCTCCATGAATTCAAACAGTGCTCCGGGGCCAGATGGATTTGGACCTGCTTTCTTTCGGTCATCTTGGTCTACTGTAAAGCCTCAGGTTATGCTTTTGCTGGATGCTTTTCACCGTGGCGATGTAGACTTGGAGAGGATCAATAGATCATTTATGGTGATGCTACCAAAGAAGCCGGGCGCAGTTGCAGTTGACTCTTTTAGGCCAATTTGCCTTCAGAATTGCAGTGTTAAAATTATTGGCAAGGTACTAACAAGAAGGCTGCAGCTGCATATCAGTGAACTTGTGGACCTCAACCAGACTGGATTTATAAAAGGTAGATCAATCTCTGAAGGATTTGTTTATGCAGCAGAATTGGTTCAAGTTTGTCACAAGAGAAGGCTTCCCACATTGGTACTGAAGCTGGACTTCACAAAGGCTTTTGATACTGTGAATTGGAATGGGTTGCAAGCAATCCTACATGCCAGAGGCTTCAGTCAGCGCTGGATCTCATGGGTGATGGCGATGCTCTCCTCCTCCAAGTCCGTAGTAATTGTTAATGGATGTCCCGGACCATGGATCAATTGTCGCCGGGGACTCAGGCAAGGGGACCCGTTATCTCCGTATCTCTTCTTGCTAGTCGCTGAAACTCTGCAAAAGCTGATTCGCTCAGCTAGAGACGTCATTGTTCACCCAGTAGACCAAATGGAACCCTGTGCAGTGTTGCAGTACGCCGATGATACGCTAATCCTGCTCAGAGGGGATATCAATGGTGTCGCAATGCTCAAATCCATCCTGGATCAGTTTGCTGCCTTCACCGGACTATGTATCAATTACAACAAGAGCACTGCAGTCCCAATCCATATGGAGGAGGACGTGGTTCAACAATGTGTGGACATCCTAGGATGCAGGCGAGAGTGTTTCCCTCAAACATATCTTGGTCTGCCCCTCTCGGTGGCAAAGCTTCCAGCCTCAGCCTATGACCCTTACATCGCCAAAGCAGACCGGTATCTCTCTACTTGGCAAGCAAGTTTGCTAAACACAATGGGGCGTGTCGTCCTTGTCAATTCGGTCTTGGACTCTCAGCTGGTCTACCTCATGAGTTCGCTACCAATCCCTCTAGGAGTTATCAAGCAAGTTGATGCACGTCGGTGTCTGTTCATGTGGGGTGGCACACAGGGTTCTACTCATGCACAGTGCCTGGTTGCCTGGACAAATGTGTGCACAACAAAAGATCTTGGTGGCTTGGGGACCAAAGATCTAGGCGCTCAAAATATTTGCCTCCTTCTCAAGCTCATCCATCGCCTCCACTCAGCAGAATCCTCGGCCTGGGCTCATTGGGTTCGTCAGCGTGCTTCTCTGTCTAACCTGCAAGGGGATCTTCATGGTCACCATTGGGAAATTTTGCGATCCCTTCTCCCGCTGTACCAAGCCATCACATCGGTTGCTATTGGAAACGGGAACAACACCTCATTCTGGTATGATGTTTGATCTGGAGACGACTCCATGGCTGATCGTTTTCCTATCCTGTTCAGTCATTGCATCAAGAAGGATATCTCTGTGAGAGCAGCTGTTTCATCACAGCTTCATGAGTCCTTTGTCACTCGCCTGTCCCCGCAGGCCATCTGCGAGTTGGAAACTATCACAGCTATTATTCAGTCCACGATTTTGGATGAAACTGAAGACCGACGTCTCTCCCCTTTTAGTCTTGGCAATGGGAAGCTTGACACCTCTGGGGTCTACAAACTAATCAAATCCCAAGGATGCTCCAGTAATCCAGCTTCAGATTTCATTTGGAAAAGCTCGGCGCCCCCGAGAGTGAAGTTCTTTGTCTGGTTGCTCCTGCAGGGCAGGATTCAATGCCGGCACAACTTGTGCAAGAAGACCATTGTTGACTCGCCAATTTGTGAAGTTTGCAATTCTGAAGATGAAACCTCCGAGCACATCATCCTCCGATGTGGCTTCGCAGTGGCCTTCTGGGAAGCGATTGGGTTCTCATGGTCCTCTGATCAATCAATTGGCGAACTATACCAGGCCACTAGACCAAACAACATACTTGAAGATCAGTTTGGAACCTTCATTGCCTTGTGTTGCTGGCAGCTCTGGAAGCGAAGAAATGGAATTGTGTTCAGGAATGAAGCTCTAAACCTGCAACAAGTCTTAGCAGCTTGTAAGGTTGAGGCCCAACTTTGGCGCCTGAGAATGCCGGTGCCTTCGAGAGCCGTAACTAATCTCTGGTGTCATGTGTTTAACAATGTAATGTAGAGCCGCAACATCATCAGCCACCCCCCCCGGCCATTTTGTGGCAGAACAAATGTAACCTGTACCTCCAAATTTTGAAATAAAATTCAGGTGGGGAAACAATCTCCCCTGGTGACATTTCAAAAAAAAAACGTACAGGCGGGAGTCTCCAGCTGCACCTCTGCACGCCACCCTTGATGAGGCTCCCTCGAACAAGCATTCCCCACAAACACATGGCCATACTTTGATCACACTCCATGCATGCCCCGCCAAGCAACCGGTAATCAACAACAACACAACCAAAAAGCGCCTCCGATCCCATGCATGCCAAGCAAACAAAAGGGATCTTTTTTAAAAAGAGAAAAAAAGACCATTGCTCTATCATTGCCACCTTTCCCTGTCGTGCAGCACCACCAATTCTCTCAATTTAATTCAATCATAATTTTTTTCTCGGTCACGCAAAAGATTTGCGCATTTCTGCTAAGAGAGAATTGTTTGTCTACGGCACGCCCTTGAGGTGCTCTAGGGGGCGAAATTGTTTTACAGCTTAGTATTTGCCCTCCCTAAAATAATACAAATAGAGGACAACCTAAGTTCCTTGCGCTTGCTTGCGCCCGCCCACAGCTCAGCAACAACCAGGGCACAAGCCGGCTCAAGCCCGAGCTGAGCAGCAAGTTTTCTTAATTTCATATATATGCAAGCATGGCTGTAACTTGTAGCCATGCTTTTGGAATGCGTGCGTACGTTAATTCACAAGCTCTTTGTTTGTGAGTTTCACAGGAAATTGTTCACCATATTAGCTGGGCGCCAGGCCAGGCCAGTTACCTCTAGAACTCCCTACTCTTCTTGGTCCTGCCGTGGCTACAGTCACAAAGCAAGTAGCTGAGTACGTTGGACACACTCGCGCCGATGAACGGCACGTTAAGCACCGGCGGAACCCTAACACCATGGCTACCACTACCGCTGCTGCCTTTTCTGCTACCTCCATAGTAGTAAGCTCTTGAACCACCACCACCGTTACCAGTAGGTGCCCCTGCGCCGCCCAATTTCTTGTAGTACTGATGATGATGAGACCGGTGGCCGGCGGCACCATCCCGCGCCACGGCGGCCGAGCCGACTGACCAGCTGCGCATCAGCGGGAACGGCGGGCAGCCGAACCTCCCCGCGGACCGCGGCGCGCCCGTCGTCGCTGTCGTCGTCGTGGCGGAGTTGACGCTGCTGCTGCGTGAGAACGGGGACGCCCACGACAAACCCGGCCGCCTGGTCTGCTGCTGGCACGCCTGCTGCGCCGCCTTGACACGGCAAGCCTGTGGCTTGCACGGTGGGGTGGGCTTTGGTGCCGCGGGCGGCAACGGCGGCATTGGGAGCAGCTTGCCGCCGGCGAAGAGGCGGTCGGCGGGGGCGACGTCGTCGTCGTCGACCGCGACGACGGCGTTGGCGAAGTCGAACTCCGGCTCCGGGACCAGGAGGCGTGAGCGTGGCGCGAGCAGCGACGCGTGCGACCGCCGGCCGGCGAGGGCTGCGGCAGGCGGTGGTGTCGCGACTACGACTAGGTCGTGTGAGAAGGAGATCCTGGGGCTGATCAGCTCCTCCGGGGCTTCTTCTTCCATTGTTGGCGGTGTCAGGAATGTCAGTGGGAGATTAGTGAGAGATCAGAGGCCGGCACGGAGGACTTGGGACTTGGGAGGGAAACGGATAAATAGAATAGAGCTGCCGAGCCTGAGAGCCCCGGCGGTCCCAGAGTGACAGGTTGGGACCGTGGTCCGTGGGGTACAAATTTCGCACCCGAATTCGCGAGGTTGATTCGATCTCACTCGCGCCCGGTCCCTTGGTCGGTCACCTACCTACGCTACGCGAATGGCAGCTTCCTTTATTTGCCGTCTAGTCCTCCTTCCAGACGTGAAACTTTGGCGATCAACCATTCAACCTACAGCATTTCTCGTCCAACGTCCAGTCCTCCGGGCCGGCTTGCTTTACGGTGCAGGCGTGAAGCCACCAGCCAGTAACTGTCTCTGCCCACATACATGCATGTGGGGGTGGGTATGTAATCGTGCTGAGAATTCGATCGAAATCTTTTTGGCGACGCCATCAGATCAACTGCTTGAAGTACGCAACGGGCGATGGATGTGATGGGTTCGGGTTCGGCACCGTACATTGGCTTCGACGCAAGAGTTCTTTTGAGCTGAAAAAAAAGAGAGAGGAGGACTGTGTTAGACAATCAGATTGCTTTCATATATACCAGTATACCACTGTTTAGATACGCTGTATGGCGAGACGTCGACAGGCATTCCGAGTTAAGCACTACTGTAGTTGGGAGCAGAATATGATGGGAGGGGCCTCTGTGGTCACTATCTCTCAAACTCGATGGATGGAACCAGCGAAAACACAGGGGGATGGGAGCAGGAGCCCGATCCTTCGGCACAATCTCTCTCATGAACATTCGGATCAGCAGGGCCTCCAAATCATGGTACTCGTCAGAGACATACAGCCATGGCAGCATGCAAGAAGATCCAGAAAGGAAGCTCTACCCATTTCCCTTCAATTCCTTCTTCCATCGGCGAAAAGGATAGCAATGCAACGCAACGGAATGCAACTCAACTGGAATATATATCGAAAAGGCGCACCGAAAACTACTGCTAGCTCATCGTGGCCTATACGTACGGGTGAGAATGAGATCGAGAACTCAGCAAGGATTCATTTTGATGAAATCAATGGATCGGAGCTGCTACTTGTGTAACAGAGGCTCTTCATCTTTTTCTGAATGTGACGTGTCGTGAAAATGCGCAGCGCATCATAGTTGCTGCCTCGTGGACACGCTCAATTATTCATCCATACGTGCCTTCCTTCGCTTTTCTGCAACGCTGGACCAGATCAATGGGCTGCTAATTATTGTGCGCTGCAACTGTAATGCAGTGCATGCATGCAAAATGATTTGGCCTTGCATCGATCGATGTCAGTAGCAACATTTTGCAGCCAGAAAGAATGTCGTCTCACTGGTGGCTGGTGTAGTGTAAATTCAGGTGACTGGTATGCCAGTCATTGTTGCCCAGTTGGAGTGACACCTGGTAGGCTGGTACATCCATCATCTTGCTATGTTAGCATCCTGAATTGCCCATGAAGACAAGCTCGGCTAGCTAGTAGCTAGGGCACCAAGCGGTGGCGGTCCAGGAGTAGTATGTAGGGGGCATCTGGAGCAGCGCCGTCCCTGAATTCCGGTTAGCATCATGCCATCAGCCCATCATGCATGATCTGAAGAGATCAGCAAATGGTTGGTCGTGTGGTGCAGTCGTTAGGCTCGTAGACAGACAGACTGTTCCTCCTCAGTGTTGCGCACTGTTCTACCTGGCTGGCGTATCTCGCCCCGTGCTGCTTCTGATTGTGCTTGCGTGCTCTGTAGTTATGGGGTCAGTCCGGTTCCTGAATCCGTGGTGGCCTTTGGCACCCTGTACACAATCTCTCACTGTTCCACTTGTCACGTAAGGAACAAGGTAGGGGCCGCGGATTGAGTGGTTCAACAGATAAGTTTTTGGAGACCATCTGGACGTAGCAAAAGTAAGCAAGACTTGTATTTTTCTGGCTCGTGATCATCATCGGCTTAGTCAATAAGTTGGGCTCGGTCTTGGCCTAAATTGAGGGTGTTTTTGTAAAGGCAGACGTATGCAAATGTACATGGCGTTGTTTTGCCTCCCTACATGTGACCGATGCCTCATGATCAGTCGACATTGTCATGAACTCGACGTGGAATGGCTCCGAGCCTTCGGAGCTTGGGCTCACCTCCGGCTCGCTCCAATCTCATTCTCATGCATTGCCTCTTTCGGACACACCACGTCGCACGAGATGTGGATGCCTTGGTGTTCGGGTTGTATAACCTGTATGCCTTGGAGCTCGACTCGTACCTGATGATACCCGTCTGTGACCTTGACATGCACAACACAGCCAACACATGCAAAAGAAGTGCATCGGTGGCTTGTAACCATACCAGGCGACGCTCCTTGTCAGCGCACGGTTAAAGATGAATACGACCGTCGTGACCGCCTCCCATGAAAACCAGTTTGGGGGGTGGGAGGGGGGGGGGGGGGTGAGAACTGGAATTGGAATCATATAGTGTGGGGGCGGAGGAGAAAAGAACTGGAGGTATTAGCAGCATTGGAATCATATAGTAAAGATTTTAGTAATAGTGTTTGAGACAAACAAATTGACAAATCCTTTGCTTATGCGCCTATTTTTGAAATTAAATTGTTTTAATTTTGTCCTAAATCAAACTTGTCTAAACTTTGATCAAGCTTATAAAAAATATATAAACATATACAATATCAAGTAAATGCACTATCGAATATATTTCATGTTGTATCTAATCAATCTTGTTTTATGTTGTAGATAAGTTAGCGTTGTTTGACACCGGAGCCAGTCGGGACAGATCTAAAATTACTTATAATTTGGAACAAAAGAAGTATAAGCCAGGCCATCCCAATGCAATTCTGATTGACAATATGTCTAAAGTAGATGGCTAGACGCAAATGCGCAGTCGGACAACAGCATAGCAGCCTAATGAGCTGAGACCATTCATGTGATAAACCAGACCGTAACAGCTTGGCATTTCAGCATAAACTTTCATGTTCAGCAGGAAACAAAACAGTACTACTGCTTCTACCCAACTTACTAAAATATTATCGGAGAAAAATGATTACAAGCGCTGTGTTTTCCTTGGCAAAATAATGATGTAAATGATTGACAAGCCGACTGGAGATCGGAGAAATGTAAGGCAGTGGAGAAAGATTCATGCATGCCGCCAGCCAAGTCCAGACTGGATGACACGACAAAATTCAGTGTAGATGCTATGCGTAGGATCCACTGCAGCACGGTCTGGAAAATATGTACCTGGGCTTCAAAATTTTGGAAGCTCCTAATCGTGACCTATCTAAAGTGATTTCTACTACTGCTGATGCTCTTTTTAGTACTAAATTTGTCTAACTAGCTGCTGTATATGTACTTTATCGTGCACTGGAGGACGGGCAGATGGCTTAGGACTTGAAGAGTGAGCAGAGTATAATCGTCTTGAACTCTTAAGATGATCAATCCCTTGTCTTCTAAGAGCATTTGGATTGACACCTGCCTTGTGAGCAGCAATGACTCCAATTGCTTCCCAGTAGTTCCGGACATTCAGCTGAGAAAACATTCGAAGTTACCAACAATTGCCAGAAAGAGCCAAAGAGAATGCGAAAGAAGATTATAGATGCATGTTGTGTACCGCTTCTATGCCGAACTTGTCTGGAGTATCATCAAGCACTGTCTCATTTTCCTGTACAGTAATGATTAAGGGCTGCAAAAAAGAAGAAGAAGAAATGAGTAATTTAGCTGACCTAGTTAATTATGACCAACACTTTTTTGCAATTAGCTCCAATCATGATGCTAACATAACTTGCATTGATGAACTTATCTAACACACTGTGTGTGTGGTCAAAGTGGATACATACTTGCATCTTTCATCACGAATTAATATGGACATTATACCTTGTCCTTTCTTGCAGCCCGAGCAAAAGCAAGTGTACCATCTCCTCCACAAGAGTCTTTGGGAAGAATAACACTGTCAACATCACCAGCCACTATGCAACCATTGTCCAAGCTTCCTTTCCTCATGACATACTGTGGAGCATTGCTTAACCCAGCAAGCACACAAGGCAGAAATGTATATCCAATCTAATTGATAAAGACATATTATGAATAAACAAACAACATATAGAAGTAATAAGCAATCAGGTTAAAAAGAAAAGAAAAAGATATTGAGTTTGACATAGGACAGGATATATATCTATATATATGACCAAAGGGGCAAAAAGGTGGCTGAAAACGTTTTGTAACTAAAAACTGAACACATAGCACTAGTTTAATATAAGCCTTGTAGTGGTAGTGTGATGTGAAACATATCACTAGTAAATTGATAATTACTTAACTAAGTTATGCACGAGTACACATGGACATATACCTCTTCAGCAGCAGATCTAGGGCATACTGATGGGCTGAGTGGTGGGGGTAACACTGCAGGAGCATGTGCACAAGGGATTTTGAATTCTTTCACAATTAGATGACTGATAATTGCTTCAACTCCTGCCAATAGATCAACACCCTGCAATGAAATATCAGTCAAGAACATGAATGACGAAAAATGCAAAAACATTCACTACCTAGGAAATGCAGAAAATGAAAGATACGCTTGCTAACAAATGATAACCTCAGCGTACTGTTTATTGTCATCAACTCATAGAACTCAGACCCGTCAATATACAGATCCAGTGCCATAAAGGGGCAATGACCTCCATGTTCTAGGGGAATGATGGCAATAGCTCTCTATTCACTAAACTTTAGAACAGAATCCGTGTAGCTATCAGACTTCTAAAATTGAATGTCTTGAAAGTTGAGAAGACACATTCTCGACTCAATTCTCTATTAAAATGCTTTGATGCAAATGTCAATGGTACAAGACATCATACAAATAAAAATAAAACGAACTACTTGAGCAGACAAGAGTTTACCTTTCCTTCCCGGTAACAATCTGAATCTTCTGGGTCATCATCTGGAAAGCGTGTGACGACTGCCACAGCATTCACGTCTGAATGTGTCACTAGTGCGTCCACTGCTCTCAGAAGAGAATCAGAGTTACCAACACTCCCCGTCGACTTCCCACTCCTGGGATCAAACCATGTCTTGATCTACACCAAAAATGGGCATGCCCAAAGACCAAAGTAAACATCAAGATTATGCAAGCAGTTTATTATACTTACAATTACAACTACCAGTACTAGTATCAGAACAGAGTGTGCACCTCCAGAGGAGCATCTGTGACAATGTAATCCACTACAGGCAAGCCAAGAGAAGCCCTCGTGGCATCTGCAACCTGCAAGTGGCGCAGCCGGAGGTCTTCCTGGATTCCAGAATCCAGCACCAAGCCTACCTAGGTGTCATCAGTAGGTCCCTAGTCATCAGATACAATATGCCATTGCCTATCTCTTTCGGGAACAATAGTGCATAGCAGCAGTATAGCCAATGTGGATGTTGGTGGGAGTAATCCCCACAGCGCGAGTAAATGCAACACTAACCTTGTTCTGGTGAACAGGTTGGAGTGCCCAGGATCCTTCTGCGAACCTGTCAAGGGCGTACCCTTCCACGTAAAGTGTATTGGGCATCGGCCAGTACAGCATCGCAGCGTTCAGCACCTGCGACGTGAAATTTCCGTCACCAAGTGAGCAACCAAATTCAAATAGAGAAACAGCAACAGAAGAAGTACAGCAGCATAATGTTTATGACGGGATCCATGATGTTACGTTAGGGTGGGATATGACGCAGTCGGCGACGCCGGCGACGGCTCGCGCAACCGGAAGGGCGTCGCCGGCGAAGCCCCCGACGGCCGCGCCGACGCCCGTGGGGACAATTAGGACGGACGTGTAGGGTCTCCTGAAGCACGCGGTCCGCGCATCGGCGGACGGAGAGAAAGAGCGGGCCCGGGTGCGCCTGCGCGGGGCCGACGCCTGCGACGGCGTAAAGCGCGAGGTGAGGAACGGAGCAGAGAGACGGAGCGCCATTGCTTTGCCGGGGCAAGGCAAAGCGTAGCGAACGACAGCTGCGGGAACGAAAGCGGATAGGGCTACGCGCAGCTCCACAGGATCAGGGCTAGACCCACATGAGCCGGCCCAACACGGTCCACGTTTTTTCTTGAGTGGGCTGGGCTGTCAGTTCTCATTCCTGGTCCCACCTGTCAGGCTCTCGGATTTACCCAACCCACGCCGGCACCGTAGCCACTGGGCAGACGAGGAGAAGCTTCGCGGACGCCATGTCCTCGCCTTCGCCGCTGTGCGCCGCCTCCTGCTCCACCGCTCTCCGCGCGCCGCCGCCTCTCCTTCGCTTCCGCCGCTCTTCGACTCCAGTGTCCGCCTCCGTGGCGCGCGCGGCGCCCGCCGTCTCCGACGACCTCGTCCTCCGCATCGCCGAGCAGCTCGAGGACTCGGTGACCTCCACCTCACCGCTCCTCGACCCCCTCCGCTCCGCCTCCGCGCTCTCCCTCCTCTCCACGCCCTGGCCGACCCGCCGCTCCAGCGAGGCCTTCCGCTTCACTGACATCTCCTACCTCCGCTCCCTCCCCATCTCCCTCCCCTCCCGGCAGCCCGACCTCACGCTGCCGTCCTCCCCTTTCTCTTCCCACGTCCTCTTTTCGGATGGAATCCTCCTATCCTCCTCTGGTGCCCATGTCAGCACCCTCGCCGATCTTCCCCCTGGCCGCGCCCGGGACCGCGCCGCCGCCGCGCTTGCCGCCTCCCCTGAATTCGCCCACAAGGACCTCTTCTACGACTTCAACGCCGTTGGGGCGAGGGACGTCGTTGTTGTGCACGTGCCTGAGGGAGTCAAGGTGGCCGACGACCCAATCCACATCATGTTCGCCTATAACGATAGCGGTGCTGAGAGTATGCTGATGTCCAATCCAAGGGTTCTGGTCGTGGCCGAGAAGGCAGCAGAGGTGGCCATAGTGGAAGAGCACTTTGGGGCTGGAGAAGAAGGTGGTTGCTATTGGGCCAATCCAGTGACAGAGATTATCATCGACGAGGGCGCAAGAGTGGTTCATTCATACGTGCAACAACAATCATTTGCTGCAGCACATACTAAATGGACAGTCGTCAAGCAGGTGAGTCTGGATTTTAGATAAATAAATGTTGTAAGATACTTGTAATTGTAGTTATGAATGAGTGTTATATGCTCTTGAAATGGGATAGGATAGTGATGATAAGAGAAGCAACTCTGATCAAATTATGGAAGAGAGATTCTTGGAGTTACTCAGATTGATTCTGAGCTGGGGACATTTGTCATTCCAGGGTCTCATTGTTTGATCTACCTCATGACTCAAGAGAGTTGCCTCCAATTTTTTAGTGCTAAGAGTTGTGGGTGTTAGGGGAGTTGTGCTTGCTCTAGTGTGTTTGGGCTGGGAGCCTGGGATTGATCAATGAATCTTAGTTGAACAGGGGAAATCAGTCTTATTTGTTGTGAAACTTTCTTTTTTTTTTCTTTTTGCAGGATACAACTAGTAAATATGAGTTTGTTGAGGTCAGCACTGGAGCAAAATTGAACAGACATAATCTCCATATCGAGCAGTTGGGTCCTGAGACAGAGACAGAACTATCAACACTTCACTTAACATCTCAGAATAAGCAGATACATGATCTGCACAGCAGACTGATACTTAATCACCCTAGAGGTTTTTCACGACAGCTCCACAAATGCATTGCTTGTGGCACAGGAAATAGCATATTTGATGGCAATATTAAAGTCAACAGGTATGTTTATCAGCTTTTTTCTTTTTGTTGTTTTGTTCTTCCTGGAGAAATGTCATCTATTCCGGTCATTTACCTGACTAGCATTGCATAGATTTCTAGTTTCATGCCTGTGCCGTACACTTTTTTATTGCTAGTTTCATGCCTGTGCCAGAGACCTTTTTATTGCTCGCATTTCACAGTAACTGAATATATCGCATCCGAAGATTAAATATTTGTTTGGGATAGATTTAAGTTAACTTGAAGTCTATAATATAGTATGAGTAGTTGTATAAGGTGTTTGGTGTGTTACTGTGTTTCATGACATAAAATAATTGAAAGAAAGTTAGCAGAAAGCCACACAAACATTACTTATTGCCTTGTACAAAGCTGTTTTATCATCCTTCTTTACTTACGACGTATCGACTGTTGAATTTTGTTTCAACTATAGTTATATTGTTATGCAGTTCTATGTATTACTGATTCGCCAGGGAGGCGCAATACCTGTATCTGTACGGCCATATGGCGTGATACACATATAACCAAGTATCAGAAAAACTAGAAAAAAATCGTCTAGTTTAGCTCGCGATACGGCGAGATGCGCTGTGCCCATACGTGCCAGCCGAATAGTACCTCATTTTACAGCCCAATGCAAGCCCAACAGCATGAGCCCATCCATTCTCAAGCCTCACCCCAGAACACTGGGTGTCTCATCTCCGGCTCCCATCTCTTGCTTCTCGGCGCCACCACGGACAGGGAGCGAGCTTTGCCACCTCGCACGGAGCACATGTCGCTAGGATCTAGCGCCGCCGCCTCACTAGGAGCGCATGCTGTCAGAAGCTAGCACCGCCACCTTGCTGGGAGCCACGTCGCCACTGGGTGTGCTTGTGTCCCTGTGAGTGAGTACCACCGCTTTGGATCTGAAGCTCTGATTTGGGAGATCGTCTTGCGCAGCTGCTGAAGGTTCAGAGATAGGTGCGCTCTAGCTATGGTGACCAATCAGTTCCTGCCTGCTTGTTCATTTAGATCCTCTCTTTCCTTCATACGTCTTGTTGAAATTGATTCCATCATCTCTCTAAGGGCATGTAGATGCAATTATTTTAATTATAAATTTTTTATATTGGACGTATTGGCTTATCCTTGTTTTTGGACAAACGCTGTATTGCTGTACCTGTACCCGTATCGTGTATCGGTGATAATTCCTAGGACGTCCATCATCTTTGTTTAACTGATGAGTCATGACACACAGCTATGTCTGAAGCTGCAATCCTAGATTTGCATCCTAATATTGTGATGGTATTGATTCACAGGTATGCACAACAAACTGATGCGGGGCAAGAAACCAAGTGTCTTATCTTATCACCAAAGGCGCTTGTTAATGTCAAACCGAACCTTCAGATTATTGCTGATGATGTGAAGTGCACTCATGGTGCCGCCATCAGTGGTGAGCTTGATCCAAATGAGCTCTTCTACTTCCAGGCAAGAGGTATCAACACGGAAACTGCAACAGATGCCCTGTTATACTTCTTTGGAGCCCATGTGATAAAGCGCATACCGTATAAGCCCATAAGTGAGAAGGCATTAGCACAGTTCAAAGAGTTGCTTGCTTCATCCAGACAAACAACGAACGAGGCCCTTCATTCGTAATATTGTTTCAGTTAGTTTGACACATTTTGGTGAGATGAGAAAAATAGCAAAGGTTATAAGTATTTCTGCCAAACAAGGGGAGGCTCTATAACCACATTTTGAAATGCTGTAAGCAATACTACTCTAGCTTGCAAATGCAGTTTGTTTGCAAACGGCTTGTTCGTCTCTAGCAAGGCAAGATGCTGTGAACATCAGGGTAGATTATTGCTATTGCGCATGTTACAGTATACTTGAGTCGAATATGTACTTTTGAAAAAAAATCTGTAAAGAAATACCACAAAGTGATGCAGCTCGGCGGAACAAATAAAGCTTTTTTTTTTCTCCAGACGAGATTTTGTAAGTAAAGACATGGCAGGTACTCTTTTTTTTTTGGCCGAGTTTCCAGTTGTTCGGTCTTATTAACTTTTCTGTAATATTTTTTCTGGGTTCAACATAACGTTTAATTGTATTTGTGCTTCTGTGTGCGCCGACTGCTCCACAAGCAAGCAGATTAGGTTTGTTGTTGCACATTGACCCAGAGAATGAATAGTAAAGATTTAAAACACGCAACAGAGTTGCTTTCGTAGCTCAGTTGGTTAGAGCACCCGTTTAGTAAGCGGGAGGTCTTGAGTTCGACTCTCAACGAAAGCACTTGTTTTTTTCTTTTTGCAAATTCATTCTGTAGCTAGACTTTTAAAATCTCTCAATTAATTTTTTTATTTCATTCTGTAGCAAATTCATTCAATGGAATTTTTTATTTTCATTCTGTAGCTACAAAATTCGTTCTGTAGCTAGACTTTAATTCATTCTGTAGCTAGACTTTTTAAATCTCTCAATGGTTTTTTTTATTTCATTCTGTAGCTAGACTTTTTAAATCTCTCAACGGAAATTTTTTATTTTCTTTTTGCAAATTCATTCTGTAGCTAGACTTTTTAAATTTCTCGACGAAATTTTCTTTTTGCAAATTCATTCTGTAGACTTTTTAAATCTCTCAACGAAAGCACTTTTTATTTTCTTTTTGCAAATTCATTCTGTAGCTAGACTTTTAAAATCCTTCACTCATGGAACGAATTTTGATCTGTAGCCTAATTTCTTTTTTTATTTCTTTTTTGCAAATTCATTCTGTAGCTAGACTTTTTAAATCTCTTCACTCATTGAACCAATATTTTATTGATTTTTTATCTGTAGCCAGCCTATTTAAATGTCACGCGTTCACCCTTTTTTGCGATTTTGTAGCTATTGTTTCCTCTTTTTGCGAATTCATTCTGTAGCTAGTCCTTCCATTTATAAGAGAAGAGCATAAATTACAAAGCCTATAAACGGCGCAAGCTACGCCAACCCATTTTTTGGGTGGGGTTCGACTTTCTGAGTCCCGTGCCACCCTAGTTTTACAAGAAAGCGATTTACAAAAAAAAAAAACAAATAGCGACTTGACTCAATAGTAGAAGTCAGTCCTAACCTCTTGTTGCATGCGTAGCTCCACAACCTTCGTCTTGTATTCGGTGCACCACTTGTTGGGCAGCCATGCATTGGTTTCTAAACATGTGGTTATTTTTGGGTTTTTTGGATTGCTACCATTATAAATTTTGAAGTTTTGAGAAACGCTATTACTATTCACCTATTCTGAATCTCACCATTACAATTCTTCCTATGTTTGAAATATGCCACTGTATACGTCCGAAGAGGCCTTGGGCCCAACTGCAGGTGAACATATTTTCATATGGACAAAACTACCCCTTCCACCTTTCTCTCTGTCACTGATGTGTGGACCCCACTAGCCATCTTCTCCCTACTTCCCTGTCTTCTCCATTACAGCTTCTTCCCCAACTCCCATGGCGACCAAGTGTCCGCCGACCGCCATCGTGCTCCTCGGCAGTAACATCCCAGATGTTACGAAATAATTAAAATGTGATAATGATGCATCATCAAGCATAAGTATCAATTATTATGCCATAAATGCATTCATATTGCAAATAATAGATATCATATGTTGCATATGTAATGTTGCCATATGAAATGTTTCCTATGTTTCTTTGTCATGTTCACATATTGCAAATCTGGTATTTTAGTTAATTCCATGAAATGATGGCATGTTGATACATTAGGTTCTTTATGAATTTATATATGAGAATTGGCTTACGCAATAAAGTTTCGTTTAAATAAAAGTTGTAGTGTTAAATGTGCTTTATAATATGGGATCAAGGCTTGATAATATTTTGTAAGTCAAACATGTTTAAAATGGAGCTTCAAGTTTGAGTTTAAATTTGGAATCCAAAACTTGTTGCAAATTTTCCGATTCGAATTTGAATTCAAATTTGGAGAATTATTAAAAGATTTTCAAAGGTCAACTTGGTCAACCAAGAGTGGCATTTGGTCAAACATGTTATGCTTGACTCAATGATGCCCTTGGGTAATGGTGTGATAACTAAATAATCACCAATTAATAGAACATCAAGTTTCAATTTGAAATCTTTCCGAAAACCCTAAAATGCAAAAACCCTGATTTTACCCCTTTTTGATTAATTCAAAATCTAAGCAAAATTTGGGAAAAAGTTTAAAACCAAGTTTGTAGATCTTTTCAAGGGCTACAAGTTTGGTGTTTTGAGTTTTCAAAGTTTCGGTGTAAAATTTAGAGTAATTTTGAAAAGATTCAAATTTAAAAATTGATCCCTTTTCATCTCCACAATACAATTTCAAAATGGAGGAATAATTTGAAAATATTTTGAATAGCAAAGTTGTAGGTCTTTCCTGGATGTACAACTTTGGTATTTTAAGTTTTTCAAGTTTCAATATAAAATTCAAAGTAATTTTGAATTTATAGATTTCCAAAAAATGTCCCCTTTTAAATTCAAATTAACATTTTAAAATCTAAGCCGAATTTGAAAATGTTTATATTGAGAAAGTTGTAGAACTTTGAAAATTGAGCAACTTTTGTTTTTACAGATTTTCAATTTTTATAGAAATTTTTAAAGTAATTTGGGAATTTTGGTCAGTGGCATTTTTGTAAATATTTCAAAATCAACCCAACAGCAGGGCGCCACCTCCG
Source organism: Saccharum hybrid cultivar R570 (assembly GCA_038087645.1). Taxonomy (NCBI): domain Eukaryota; kingdom Viridiplantae; phylum Streptophyta; class Magnoliopsida; order Poales; family Poaceae; genus Saccharum; species Saccharum hybrid cultivar. The sequence goes on along the minus strand of JAQSUU010000123.1, from coordinate 2,289,156 downwards.
CTTGCTGCCGATGGCCTTCGGCCGGCTTCCAGTCATGCCCGGGGTCACCTCCTGCTCGACGTGGCCGTGCAAGAAGCTGCTGGCACGTCCCCGTTCATCGCCCGCGCCTATAAAGCCCTTGTCGTCGTCGTTTTCACCTTCTTTCTCCTTTCGGTGCCACCGCCGGTCACCTCCACCCACCGCCGCAATTGGCCGCAGTAGTAGCACCACCTCCTAATTCCTCTTGCACCAAGAATCGCCACTTCCCTATGCACCCAACCGACTCATTGGTTTGGCCTCTCCTCGCCGAGGTCACGCGGGAACGGAAGCCGTCATCGGGGTCACACCGCTATGCCCGCCATTAACGCCGGTATCCATGCTCGAGCCATCTATGCTTCGTCCATGAGTGCCACTAGACCAGGGTGAGCTCCGCCTTCTGTTTCCCCACTTCAATTGGACCGAGGTCACACCGGAACAGTGAGTCCGCCGCCACGCGCACCATGGCCGCCGTGCCCGCTCTCACGCGGCCGGCTCGCCCTAGCCACTCTCCACTTCCCCTCTCCTCCATCTTAGCTTCACAGTGAGGCACTGAAGCTCAAGCCGGAGCTCGATTAACCACCACTGCGCTGCTTTCACCAGAACCGACCCCGCCACCTACGTGCTCCGGCCACCGCCACCATGCGCGCGGTCCTACTCCGCCCGAGCCACCCAGAACCCTAATTTGGACTTGGGGGCTTTGTCGCTTCTCCCTGAAGCTCCTGCGCGTGCCCTCCGCTCACCTCCCTACCGGCAACAGTGAAGACGCCATCCGCCGCCGTCGCCTTGCCATGGTCGGCGCCTCCCCTGCTCCGTGTCTCTAGCGGGCGAGGTCCTTTTGACCGCAGGCCCCAGCCGTTAGCCCGCGCCTGGGCAGGCCTCGCTGGGCCGGCCGGTTGGCGCGCGCCTGGGACGCGCGCACGCCCCCGGTTGGGCGGAGCGGCCGGAGAAGAGCGAGAGCCGGCTCGGGTTGCTGTCTTTCGTTTTTCTTTTTTCTGAAAATACTAAACAATGCTGAGATTTGTTTATTTTATTGTGAATTAATTATAGCACCAAAAATGATGCAAATTTTTGTGTAGCTTGTTCATGATGTGCTCTTCCATGTAAATATATGAAATGTTTAATTTGATTACTTTTGTAAGTCAATTAATTAGCTCAATTAATTATTAAATGCAACTTCCATGAATTTTAGTAATTTAAATAAAAGTCCAAAAATCATGAAATTAATTTTGGTACAGTTTTTAGGGTAAGACTAATATGTAGAAAAAATTTGGGTTTAATTGGATAAAATTTATTTTATTCTTAATTTCTGTCATGTGTTTAACTTGATAATTTAGGATTTGTGTGACTTTGAGATTGATTGTTGACCTTAGATCATTAACATGTGATGATCCATGGCATCTTATTGAGTTGCTTGAGCTCATGATTAACTTGTTAACTATGATTTGTTAATGATAATTAATATGTTTAGCATAGATCATTAATGGTTAATGATTTCTTGTGTATGTAATTAGTGGTTTTATGATAGACTTACTTGCTTATTAGATGCAACCTCTTGGGTAAAAAGTAAAGTTAAGTAGTTTTCTTAACAACATCTTAAGGTGATTAAAGTTGTTTAATGGTTCTATTGCTTTGGAACTGTACCGCGGAGAAAAATTGTACTCAAGTAGATAACTAATGTTTATCCTTTCTAAATGTCTCTCGTATGATATGCTTTGTTCATCATCATGCATCATAGCATGCATTCCATCATATTAAGCCTCACATCATTTGTATACGTGTAGTGCATACGAGAGTGTTTTGGATCATGTCGATCAAACTTCGGAGAAGGTGATCCACCCGAGGTGTTGGTGTCAAATCTGACTTCTACGAGAACTAACCACCGCTGCAATGAAGGCAAGCCCCGAACATACAACTACTCTTCTGTTTCATAAATGCTTTATTACACTTTAAGTCTAGTGTAATGTGCATTAAGTTAGTAGGAGTTGATCGATACCATTGCTGCATGATTACCTTGATCTACACTTATATCCAGATGATATCCCACTAATATGTGTAGGTCAATCCCTTATGCTTAGTAATGCTTAGATTTCGGTAGAAGTCGAATGCTGATTTCATTGTTCGTGAGAAATATGTTTACCTTTGCTTCTTCTGACCTAATGATGAGTCATGAGAGCATATGAATATAAATATGGTAATATTAAGCTGAGACCGGTCGATGGACTTGCGTCAGGAAAGGAGTCCCAATATAGTGTCCTCGGCTATGTCGGTTAAGGACCGTACCGTTGATTAAATTGTGTACGTCGAGACTTTACAACTGACCACATGCTCCGGTAAGCCTAAGACCTCGGTAATTCCATCATGTGAACGGCTAACCACGTACTAGGAGTGGAGAGATGGCGAGAGTAGTGTATACCCTCGTAGCCAAGGGTTGGATTAGAGGTGTACTGTACTCTCGGGTGGCGCTGGACCCGGTCACATTTTGAAGGATCCGAGTGAAGGTTGATATATGTCGGTTAGAGTCCTACATATGTCATGTGGTTAGGAATCCCTAGCTGGGTATAATCGGTTTAAATCGTCGCTGCTCCTCGGTTATGGAGACTCGATTCTCTATTCATCATCGTAGTTAACAATGGTACATGGTGATTATGGAAATGAAGTAAAAAGATGGATATGAAATGTGATGCTTGATACAAGTGATTGAGATAGAACAGGTGCAAATATAGCGATAATAAGCTTCACTAAAACTGATTCTAAAACTTGTTTAAAATATTGAAAGTAAGGATCCACTTATAGTAAAGCTTTTCTGCAAAACTCCTCTTTTCTAGCTCTACTACTTTCCGTAGAGCCAGCATATCATTGGAGTCTTTTCTTTTCATCGGGTAAGTCTTACGGAGTACAATTGAGTACTCAGGGTTTGTTAACCCCTGTTGTAGGTACTGACCGGTACTTTTAACCGAGGTCATGTCGGTGGGCTTGATATGATCTGTTTGTCCTCTCCTGACTTAGGTGCTCTACCTAAGTTGTCTTATGTAGTTCTACTCGACTTCTGCCATTTAAGTTAAGTTTATAAAAAAGTTAATTTAATCATGATTTGTAAATTTATTGTTATTCTTCCGCACTCTGATGTAAAGTTTTGTAACAAATGCTATAATGTTGTAGTTACTCCTTTGTTGATCCTGTGTGAGTTGTAAAATGTGGATGATTCGGGGTTTTCGAGGACACCCGACAGACTTCTTAAGTTTTATGGTACACATGTATGGTTGTTAGAGGTCTTTAAGACGATAACAAGCACATGTGGGCCATATTATTTAGGAGGTTCACCACAGGTGGTATCAACGCTCATGCAATGGATCAGCTACAACATTACATTTGAAAACTTCAAAATGATTTTACAAGATAAAAGTTTTTGAAGGTAACAAGTTAAAAATGAACTTCTATCTATCTCTTTGCTTGCTGAAAGACTATATAGAGACTTTCTGATGACTCAAGTACAAAGGCTTCAAGAAGTTCTTCATTTCTTCCTTGGAAGGTCAAGTAAAGAGTTAACTTCATCGACAAAGCTCTACTGAAGTACCTCTCGATAGTTCGTCTTGGCCAATGAAGATAGTGTATAAGTAAAGTCCTATAATCTACTAACATGGTGAAGACGAAGCAATCCTGACATTGGGAAGACATATAGGACGAGCATATCTCATATCATGCATAAAATGATAATATAATGATACTTAAAATTTCCTTCTTATGTTTGGAAAGCAGTTATTATTCGTTATAGCTGTTCTGTTGATTAATCTCGTCTTGTACCAGGTTTTGTTAGCCCTTTGATGATCTCTGCTCCACAAGTTCCTAATCTTCGGGGGACTTCTGGATACACTTTATTTACCATGTCCACTCAATAAAAACCTGGGACTACTCCTTGCATTGACTTCTCAATGTATGCATGTGTCACGTCTTAATTTCTTCCATTCTAACACATGCTATTACTTTGAGATTGATAATCAACATGTGTTGGACAAGAGTTACTTTAGTTGTGCTCTATAGTAGTGCCTCGACCCGTGACTCTGGTGTCGTGTCAAAACCGGGAATATTCTGTGATTCGCGACCATATGAGTTTCCACCAGTACACACACTGGTACCGTAGTCAATGTTCCTGAACCATTATAGCTCACAATTAATACGCTTTCGCTCATTGGACATTCTTTGGAGAATTCTAACCTCTCCAGATCCCTTGTTATTATAACCATTCTCTGATCTCGGTTATAATATCGACAATGTGAAATGAGTTACTACAGTTGTGCCTATGATGATACCATGGATCAGTGACAATGGTACAGCAAGTATCCTGGAAATTTCTATGGTTGATCACTATACGGGAATACGGGGTATTTGCTATAGCAAGGTCTATGACCATGATTCATAATAGTCCGCAGTTGACGTGCTTTCGATTCTCTTGGAATTTCTTTTTGGAATAATCCATGTCCCCTGAATTTATCTAAATACCTTGTTAATTACAACCACCATTATGAAATCGGTTGTAGTTCGTGAATCAATCCTCGTTGCTTTGTGAACATTTCACAAGATCGTGTGTTTGACACATTTTCTTTTCCATTAATTGACCCACGAGTTTTAGTACTCTAAAATCTCGGGACGAGATTTCTTTAAGGGGGGTAGAGTAACATCCCAGATGTTAAGAAATAATTAAAATATGATAATGATGCATCATCAAGCCATGGTGGGCCACCCGACACCTGAGGACACCCGACAGACTCCTTTGTTGATCCTATGTGAGTTGTAAAATGTGGATGATTCGGGTTTCTCAAGGACACCCGACAGACTTCTTAAGTTTTGTGGTACACATGTATGGCTGTTAGAGGTCTTTAAGACGATAACAAGTATATGTGGATCATATTATTTAGGAGGTTCTGCCACATCGGCCATGGTGGGGCGGAGCTCCCACGCTGCCATGGCGGGCCAGAGCTCCTCTGCCTTGAGCTCCCACGCGGCCATGGCAGGCCGAAGCTCCCACGCCTCGAGCTTGCGCCGGTGCCACCGGGAATGGGCAAGCAATAGCAGTAGCAGTAGCAGCTTCGTACAAGAATGGCGAGGATGCGGACGAGGACAATGCCATGTCCGGCGCCACCGGGAATGGGCGGGGCTTCTTCTCGTGGCTGCCGGAGCCAGAGGCGGGCCCGTCGTTGTCCTCATCCTTGTCCGCGGAGCCAAAGCTCTGAAGCTCCAGCGGCCCATGGGAAGGGTGCCATGGGGTGCAGCGCGTGTGCTTGAACCGAGCCAGCCGTGTGGACTCGGTGAAGCGCACCAACAGCTTGGGGATCTCCGGCGCGCCACTAGCGAGGTGCCTGCTGAGCGCGGCGACCACGGCCCTGTGCGCCGGGGTGGAGAGGATGGTGAGGCTGGTCCTAGAGTCTAGGATCGCATTTGCGCCGCCGTTCCGGTCGACGTCCCACACGTCCACAGGGATGTCGAGCGCCTCGCCGGCTACGTACACGTCATCGACCGTCACGGCATAGTCACATAGAATGGGCTCATCCGGTGGTCGAGCGGCAGCAGCGTCTGCGCAGCGGGCGCTGCGGCGGAGCTGGAGGACGCGGCGTCCTCGGGCCCTGGCCCGAAGGTGAGGTAGCGGGCGGCGTTCCACGGCGCCAGGTGGTCCACGAGGTAGTAGGAGAAGCAGCCCCCGAAGCGCGCGGTGACGCGGGACGCGAAGGAGATGTTGCTGTTGGCCAGGCTCAGCACCGTCGCCTGAGGACTAGAAGGCCTGCCCGTCGTGACATGGTCACCATGGAAGTTGGGGAAGCTCTCATGGAGAAGACTGGGAAGCCAGAAGATGACTAGTGGGGTCCACACCTCACTGACATAAAAGAGAGAAAGGTGGAAGGGGTAGTTTTTTCCATACAAAAATACGATGACGTCGTGTACGCCTGCAGTTGGGCCCAAGGCCTCTCCGGATGTATACCGTGGCATATTTCAAACATAGAAAAATTGTAATGGTGAGCTTCAGAATAGGTGAATTGTAATGGTATTTTTCCAAACTTTGAAAATTGTAATGGAAGCAATCAAAAAACCCATATTTCTTTCCCTCTTTATCTCTCATATTGTCAACATGATCATCGATTTTATCCTAGGTCTTGTCTGTTGTGTTGCACCAGCCGCCAGACCGAGGAACCAGTCGCCAGTCTTTTTAAATCTCTTCACGCATTTTGAACCAATATTTTATTGGTTTTTAATATGTAACCAGCATTTTTAAATCTCACACGTTCACTCTTTTTTTAAATTTTTGTGAATTTATATCTCACACGTTCACTAATTGAACCAATATTTTTATATTTGCAGCCAGCCTTTTAAAATCTCATCACACGTTCACCCGTTGAACCTTCCATCCGGCTTCATGAAACCTTTTCATTAAAACTATAATTACTACTCCCTTTGAAATATAGGGAATCCAAATTTGTCTTAAATCAAATTATGCAAAAATTGACTAAATTTTTTAAAAAAAGAGTATTAACATCTATCATATCAAATATATAAATCATGAAAATATTTTTTATAATATATCCAATTATACAAATTTAATATGATAACTGTTATTATTCTTTTCTATAATTTTGGGCAAAATTCTCACAGATTGACTTACAATAAACCTTTATATTTCAGGATGGAGAGAGGAGCATGATGATTGACACAAACAGCTTGGGTAGTCAGTACTTTTTATACTAGTTGGTCGATCTTTTCTCCCATTCAATAATTTGGATAAAACTTTCAGATACATCCAACTGAACACGTGTATATATACACTCAATGTTGCTTTTCTTTCTTAAAAAAAATAGGACTCACGCGAGAGGAGTAAGATGAACAATGCATAATCTTTAGCCGTTAGATCATCAACCAATGGCTCCGCCTGAGAAAAAGAAAAAAAATACAGGCCCGTGAGGATTGTAGTCTGAGGAATTACTAATCCCAAAGTCTAACAGTGTATATTTTCATCTTTTAACACTATTGTATAGATAGACATGGATATAAGAATTCGGAAACTGCAAAGCTGGGAGTTTAAACACAAAAATGTCACCTTCCTGTCATTCTGAAAAGCAGATGTACAAGAAATATATAGTGAACAGCAATAACTCGGTTCCATTCCCCACAACAGTAAACTTTCCAGGCAAAAATCACTTCCACTTTTTACATATTTGCAACTCCAAGGATTTCACATTTCACTACTCCTTCGCAACAACACATGAACTGAAGGACCTTAGCTGCCTTTGCTGAACGCTGAAGCCGGACCATTCCGATCGCTCACTGAAGAACAACTGAAGCCGAAGTTGAACCATTCAGATTGCTCACTGAAGAACAGACATGCACGTCAGAACCTAGAAGAAGCAGCAGACCAGCAATCGGTCATCACTCATCTGAACTCAGAAGCGAGACGCTTACCTTCTTCTGGTTTGTGTCGGGCAGCCCAGAGGCTGTTCTCTGACCGACGATGTAGAAGAGCACGCACGAGACCAAGCTGAGCGCCAGGGAAGCTCCGAGAATGGCGACGATGGCGAGAATCCTTGCGCTCCCGTCAGGCGGCCCTTCTGGACCGCCCGCTGACTCCGTCCTCGAGACATCGCTGCCGTGCTGTCCCTGGACGCCGACATCGTCTGCCGTGACATTTCTCACCCACTCCGGCCTCTGTTCCGGCGTGGTGCGGACCAGGTAAGTGAGGAACCTGTCGAGGACGACGTTACCCCGACGAGCCTTGGCACGGGCTGCGGCTGCGGCCCCGGCGTCTTCCTCGGGGTCGGAGATGCAGCGATCAGGGCGGCGCTGCTTCCTGCTGCGAGAAGGATGGCGGCATGACGAGGATGCCCGCGCCGCTTCCACATCCTTCGACTCGGCATTGTGATCGTCGGAGCATGACTTGTCAACCGCAACGTGAATCTCTGGCAGATGCGTTCGATCAGATGCATCAGAAAGACGTCAAAGAACGAATGCGCTCGGGCTATATACACCTTACCAGAGCGTCTCGTCGCCGTCGACGAGACCGCCGCTTCGTTCTTGGGGCCATGCCCGGCATTGGCCAATGCAGAGACACCCGCGGATCGCGACGTCGCCGACGTTGAGCCGAGGCTGGCGGCGGGCAGTGGGCCGCTTGCTGCTTCTGACGTGCCAGGATCATCAGCATTGGCGATGCCCGACGCTGCGTCTCCCGCGAAGACGAAGCGGATCGGGCTGTACTGCTTCCGGCTTCGCAGTGGCAGGCGGCTGTAGGACGACGGCGGCATCGCGTGCGCGACCGCTCGCCTGTTCGGTCGAAACCCTCGAAGCTCTGAGAAATCCATGGTTAGTTAGAAACGCAGAATCAGGAAGACAAACAGGAACAGGGGAGCACTTCGGGATGGGATGCAGGCATTACCGAAGTAAAGGTCTTCGTTCCGTGACTTCCGTCCACTCCCCATCCCCGGCGCATCGCCACGGCCAGCATTGCCCACCGGAGCGACCCCTTCCAACTCCTCCGTCAAAGCTCCCTGTCCCTGTTAAAACGAACCAATCAAGAACGAAATCAAGAACGGGGCATTCCGGAATTCAGAATCGCTACTCGCCTCACCGAAGCAAAGATCGCCACAGGATCCTCCTCCTCGCCACTCTCCGACCCAGCAGCGGCATGGCAACCGGCATTGCCCGCCCCCGAGAGGCCCTCCTGCTCCGATGAAGCGGCCCCGCGCGCCATGCCGCGCCCGGCACCGGCCACCCCGCGCGGCACCGGAGCATCGCCTCCCTGCTCCTTCTCCTTCTCCTTCCCCTCGGGCAGGTCGGGGACCTCGCGCTCATCTTGCTCCATGGCGATTGCGTTCTCGGATCGTGGGTGAGACACTGAGACGAGGGGGGAAGCGAGGAGTTCGAACGAAGCAGAGCAGGGGTGGATGAAGAAGTGGTGGTGATGGAGGGACAGGGCGCGACGCGAGCGGTTATGAACTCTCAAGTCTGAAGCGGTTGGTTGCTGCTGCCGACTGCAGAGCAAAATTCATCAGGCGGTTGACTGCTGCGATGTACGGGGACCGGTAGGGCCCAGCTGGCAGGATGAGATGGTGGGACCCTAGGTTTGATATGCTCTGAGATTCTTATAAAATGCCTATTTGTGAGAGCAAGTATAAAGTGCATATTTTATCTAAAAAAAGTAAGTGCATATGAAACCTGCTTGGATTCCTTGAAGAAGGGGATATAATATGGCATTTGATCGATTCGTGGATTTCAAGTTCATAGGGGGAAAATCATTGTCCCGGAGTAGTAACATCCTATATGATTTCATATACATTGGTAAAATCCTCCATAAGATATGTTCAAGAGAAACAGACTTTGTCAAGTTGGCCGGTCATAGCTATAGGTATCTAAATTATACGGCCTCGAACCCCTCAATGGATTCACATGATTTCGACCATCGATTTAGATTTGCCAATACATTTTGCCGTATTTTACTCTCTGCAGATTGTTATATTTCAGAAAATATTGTAATATTTGCTGTGTAGGGTTCAAATTTTCAACAAAAACGTGAATTTTGGTAATTTGGTGGCCGAAAGAAAAATTCAAAATTTTGTAATCTAGGACAACTTAAAAATAACAAATGGCATCGTCTGTTGTCCCGCCCCCAAGCCTATACGGAAAAGAAAAAAAACACCGTAAAAAAAGTCCCCCGCTCCAAATAAAACTTCTATACAGCTAAAAAAAAAGAAGGAGAAAAATGTTCTGTCTCCAGCTCAAAGCCTATACCAAAAATCGTAGGAGAAAAAAAACACCGCAAACAAAATGTCTCCCACTTAAAAAAAAAACTCCTACACGGTAAAAAAACGTCCTTCATTTCTAAATAGAGGAATTTCATCTCTGTATCTAAAAAATTCACAATATCAACATCATATGTTAAGTTATTTCGCTTTGCCTAGCTTAATCTGCATGCTCCCGCGTCGCCATCTGCGTGCTCTGCGTCCAAGAGTCCACGCCGCTCGGATGCAAGTTAATTTGCTCCGCCCCAGCTTATAATGGCAAGTGTGGTATGTGAATCCCACATGCTCTGGCGTCGCCCTACCTCCTCGAAAAAAACACACCTGCACGTGCACCCTAGCTACAGCCTGCGTCGGCGACGGCGACACCTGCGACCTGATGGCTGCTGCTGTGCATAGTCCCGGCGTACGCGGGAGCGCGCGTCTCGCCACAGATGCGATGCTGCAGTATGTGCTGCCGGCGGCCACGGCGCTCGTTGTGCTCTGCTTCGCTCCGTGCGCGCTCTAGCTCCAGTTTGTGCTACCGGCAATGGGCACATGAGAACACTCGACTTTCTCGCGCACCCACGCACGTGTGCCCGCGTGTCTGTGACTCTGCGTCTCGCTCGCCTTTGTGCGTGCCACCGCAGGTCTACAACCCGCTCAACCTGGTGTGAGAGCAAGAACGAAGGAACGATGTGTCGTGGCCCGTGTGCCGAACATACGTCCTCCAACTTGCACATAATAGATGAGTCCGTTGCGTGGTGATTCACCTAATGCCCGCATGTAACAACTTGGCCCATTAGTCTACCACATCCACATAGAAGAAGGAAAGCTAGGATGAATTTAAAAATAGTTTAGGGTTCAAATGCAAAAGTGTTTATTAGATTTTATTAATTTTTCAAAATGTATATAATTAAAAAATGAAACCAATTTGGTTAGGTTTCCGTTGTACACGATATATGTCATAAAGATCATAAAATATACTTTATGAAATCAAATTTTTATATTTCTTAGTACATTCGTCTAAACCACAAACCATGTGTATTATACTACACATGAATAAAAAATAAATAATACGTTTGTCTAAACCATAAAACATGTGCATCGTTGTATAAATGGATACAAATTCATTGCCCCGTGCAATGCACGGCCATATATCTAGTACACTAATACATATGTTATTATATAACTGTATATTCATATTTTTTCTATTATTTATATTACGTATTCTTCTATTCAATGGATGCGTAGTCAAATCATACTACTAGTATTTGTTTAGATCTAATTTTTTTAAGAAAAAAAACATACTTCATGTGCTGGTCCTTAAAAAAATGGTGAAATTTTGGCGGAATTTTGAGAAATTCGATAATTTTGGTGGTGGCTGAAATTTTTTCAACACCGAAATTAAAAACCCTCTAGAGGTGTGTACTGGTTGAAGTGTATAATTTCACATGAAAATTGATTGAAATGTATAAAATAAGAACATACTGCGTGACCTTTGCTACGGAGACTAAATCCTATGAAACAGAACACGATTCTATCATCTACCGCTGATATGGTATTCGTAACAAGTCGATCAGTTATATGTAAACATAGTGGTGGGTTCATAAGGTGGACGTACATTATTTGATTGTATTGCGAACATAAGACGATCAGTTATCATGGGCAACCGAGACAAACCGAGACTTGCTGTTCGATGTTGCTCGTAGATGCCGCCGAGGAATCCGTTTCATGCAAGGCATCCACAGCCCACAGGCGCACAGGACAACGCAAGCACCGAAGCACGCAACACGGCAGCCACAACAGTAGAAATCCGTTTCACGTCGGGTGTTGGGTTTGTCGCATCAGAACACGTCGAAGCAGAGAAGAGCACGCCGGTTGAACAGTCCTGACCACGAACGAATCTACAGGCAGGCAGGCCAGAAATCAGAGAAGAATCGGCGGTCGCATCGCGAAAGCTCCCCGTGCTCTGCATCGGACGAGGTGGGGACTGCCGGGCCCCCACATGGCAGCCGCGACCGACTGGTCGCGAGCAGCCTCAACAACGACTCGCCCGGCGGCAGCCCTCAGCCCGCAGCGGCAGCGCCCTCGTGAGTTGTGAACATTCGAACCTGCTTTATCAAAAAAAAAAAAAAATCGAACCTGCGACTGGTTGGCTGGCTGAGACGTCCAGAGTCTCAAGGCCAGCATGGCACCATGCGTCAAGCATCATACATACTGACACGCGGGCCCTGAATCCCGGGGCCCACGCGTTAGTGGCAACACCCGCCCGCACGCCGCGTCGTTCCGTTCTCGTCCCCCAAATCCGAGGCCAGCGGGTACTCTAAAGCGATACACTAGAGCTTCTCTAAAGCGATACACTAGAGCTTTAGAGTATGAATATAAAGTAAAAATTGCTGCACTAGGTACTCTAAAACGTTACTCTATCCTTTCTCTTACTCTATATTTAGAGTGATACAGTGCTTATTCTATAGTGAGCAGTGGCGGACCCCACTAGCTAAACAAAAGGAAAAAAAAATGCTATAACTCACAAACTAAAAATCCAAATTAAATTCCGATTACACCATTAAATTCGTCTCAATAAATCCTTTAAAAATAGATCACACATGAATATATTTAGATAAAGTGACAAATAGGTCTCATAGTGAATAGAGTGGATAGATGATGATATAGATGATGGATGGGTGCGGGAGAATTGAGTATATATGAGAGAATATTGCTGACTAAAACGTATAGAGGATGAATATAGAGGTCCATCATGAGTGCGGATAGCTTGATGCACAAGTGGTACCGGTACAGGCCTAAACGGTACGGGCGCTGCGTACACTGCGTAGTACTCCCTCCGTCCATAAAAACATGCAATTCTCGCTTTTCGAGAAGTCAAACAGTTTGAACTTTGACTAAATTTATATAAAAAAATACTAATATTTATAATACAAAATAAGTATCATTAGATTAGTTATAGAATATATTTTTTTAATAAATTTATTTGGAGACATAAATGTTAATACTATTTACTATAAACTTGGTCAAACTTGAGTCAGTTTGACTGGCACGCTTCCCATAATTGCTTGTTTTGTTGGACGGAGGGAGTACAAGCGAAACCAGCATGTGGGCCCAGGCAATCCGGCTGTTTCCGTGGTCCTACATGTCATCCAGTTGGTTGGGCATCCCGTCCGGAAGTGACGGCGTTATTAATAAACGTGCAGGTGGTTGTGCTTGTGCGGGGCGGGCGGGCGGGCGCTCGCAGATGGATCCGCAGCTCGCGTTGCGTGCGGCAGGCAGCGCCAACTCAGCCAGCGAGCGCCGGCCAGCCGGCCGAATAGCCAGAGCATAATAATAATCTCCTTACCCCTTTTGCCCCTTCTCAGACTGGGCTTCTTTGCGTACAAGACCACGGGTACTTTGCCAACAATCATCAAGGAATCCCCTCGGGGGCATACCGCTTTCCGTGATCATACCAAGCACGCTCTCTTTTTGTTGCGTCCTCGATCTATTCATCCAGGGCTGGTGTTACGAAAACAAGCGGCCGTGGCTCGAAATTCTTGCAGCTTACACACGGGGAAACCAATACTACTCTGAGTAATCCATGTAGTAACTATACGTTATTAGCACATTGTCCCTTCCTTTTTTTTTTCATTTTGATGTGCTATGCTACGCTTGTGCACGGTAATAAGTAATGATAAGAGACATGATCTGGTAAACTTTACGTCTCACGATGGTACAAAAAACAACTTCATGTGTACACCAAAACCCACTTGTTGTTTGTGAGTTGTGACCGATAAATGAGCAACAAAGTCCCTCTATGACTAAATAATCTTACTTGCAAATTCTAAAAAAGAGAGTTGACATAAGCAAGAAAAAAATGATAAACATAGACTTCTGAAAGAGTAAGTGTTACAATGTAATGAAGCCAAAACATCGCAATGTGATTCGAGCTCTACTCCGACATGTATTCCAACTTGCTCATCATCTTCTCGTGACCTAATGTTGTCGCATTGCTTCCCCTTTCTATCTTGTATCCTTCTACTTTTATTATCAAATCCTCTGTTACTTGCTTCCCACGCTAATAATATGCCACCAACTACGTGTGACACCTTAGCATGCCACACTTCACTATTATTGTCGTTGAGTAAACCTGACTCCTTAGACGATTTTCCTTATTTTGGAAAGATTCTATACCTCTAAAACCTAATCATCAAAATTAAAATCATCCTTAGCATGAAACTTAAACTACAATATTTTTAAGGAAAAAAAGTCTAAAACGATGAATAGAAAAACAAAGAGACAGTCTCTCTAGAAATGAACACAATACCACACGGGGCGTTGCATGCCACTAGAATCCAGCACTATTTCCGTGCAGATGCAGCTGCTGAGTGCAACTCACCGTCGTCCATCCAATGATCTACTCCGTACGTAAACATCAACACAGCACGCACTGTTAAAAAAAGAGAGCACGCGTCGTCTCTCATCTAAAATCACAGAAGGAAAAAAGAAATCGAACCACAACACTGAAATACGAAATGCCCGTCAAGCCCTCAACGCCGCACACGCCCTCAATATTTATTCATCACCAACACCCACTGTTCCATCTATTTTCCTTTCTCCCCACACTTTCATCGTCGAGAGCCGAGGACGAGCCGACGCACCTCCTCCTCGTCTCGGTCTCCTCGCCTCCTCCCTTCCCCTCACCACGTCCCACACGCTCCTCTCTACGCCGCCGCCCGCCGCCGCCAAGGGTTGCTCCCGCATCGGAGCGCGTCGCAGCCACGTCGCCCACGGCCATGGTGATCTCGGCCGAGCCGCCCCCGCCGCCTCCCCCGGATCCCGTCGCCGCCGACGCCGCGGCGGTGGAGGCGGCCGCGGACACGTCGAACGCCCGCCAGGCCGCCGCGTTCTCCTCGTTCCCGTCGCTCAAGACGTGGGGGAGCCACCGGGCCCTGCGTTGCGCCCACGTCAACCGCGCCGGCGACGCCACCGCCACCGCCACCGCCACAAGGCGCTCCCCGGGGAAGCTCGCCGTGGTCGAGGAGAAGGCGCTGAGCCATCTCCACGAGGTGGAAGCAGGGAGAAGCGACGCCGCCGACGCGGACCACGTGGCGGCGGCGGAGGCGGAGGCCGCCCCCGCCTTGCCACCGTGGAAGCTGCGCACCCGGCGGCGCCCCAAGCCCAAGGTGGCGGCGCCGTCCGTGAGCATGTCGCCGCGGCACGAGCGGAGGCCGTCGCGGGCCTGCGCGGAGGCCCTGGACAGGGCGCGGTTCTCCGTGACGCTCACGAGCGAGGAGATCTTGGAGGACATCTACGCCGTGACGGGCGCGCGGCCGCGCCGCCGCCCTAGGCGGCGGCCTCGCCCCGTGCAGAAGCAGCTCGATGTGAGTCCCCCGCTCCCTCCGGTCCGGCCTCCTCCGTCCCTTTGCCCTGTTCCAGGGACCCGTTTGTAATTTCGTAAAACCTTGCATCCCCAGATGCTATTCCCCGGCTCGTGGCTGTCGGAGATCACCGCCGAGACCTACCGGGTGCCGGACGACCGGTGAGAGACTGCGTCGTCGCCGGCCCATGAATCAAGCACCATGGAGCCGTCGTCGTCCCGTCGACGACGGCGCAGTAACCCTGGAAGGCAAATTGGCCAATCGCAATCCGGTGCTGTTCATTCTTTCTCTTTAACTCTTCTTCTGCTAGTGATGTTACCATGAGCTAATCAGCTACTAGTAGCTATCAGTAATTGTTATTAATCAATTGATTGAATAGGATGCTAGTAGCAGTCGCAGGAAGCAGCAAGTGACTGTAGTATCAGCTTGTCATCTTCTTTAGCAAAAGTACGTAAGGGATAGTTTGGTAACTTTTGTTTGATGCGTGCTGGTATTGCCCTCGATGGTACAGTACCTTTGTTACCATCTGGATTCTATCTAAAATGCTAATGCTAATCTTTCTCCTCACACATCGCTGTTTCGTGCCCATGAAGTTGCAACGTTGCATGCGCAAAACTGGCGAAAACTGACTCATAGTTGCTATATATGTTCATTCATCTGTGATGTTGATACTCCTACATTGATTCGTTGTTTTTCTGTAGTTTTGCTGGGGATGATTAATATGACAGTGGTGGTTTTTGGTCACATACCGGGTGAGGTTTTACCGGCAACGGCTAGGGGTGGTATGGGTTACGTTACTGACGGGCCACATGGTCATGGACTCAAGGCACGGCCCCTTTGAGCAGGAGTTCACGGCCGTTCAGGCGGGCCCGACGAGCGCTGGGAACCGAACAGTTTGGAGAAAAACCTGGGGCCGCTCGCCCAGTGGGCAGGGCCTTTTCGATGCCTGTTTGTTTTTAGCACCCGGGGAGGGCCCGCCCGTCAGGGAGGCAGAGTTAGTTGACACATAGGAGTACTCCTAATCCGATCCATGGTGGTCCCGGGCCGCGGACCGTGCAGGCCTCCCCGGTTTGTACGCTTGCTCTCGGCCTGGCCTGGTGGCCCCCGTGGCCGGTCCATGGGCCCGGTCCACGCGCCCCCCATGCGGTTGCGGGCGGGGCTGTCATGTGCTAAACGAGCTGTTAATGGTAAGATAACAAGTTGTTTTGGGTTGGGCGTCTTTTTTGTCAAGAGAAAAGAAGTTGTTTTGGATTGGGTGGCCACGGTTTTGGACCAAACTGTTCGTGAACTTGCTGATCATCACTGGTGGTGAGGAGTTCCATGTACCCTTAAATGATGGACCGTGATCGATCCTCCGCCGCCGTCCGCACGGCTCCGTTCGTACGGTGCACCTACCTGGTCTGAAAGCTCTGGACCACTTGCACGCAGATGTGGTTGGACCTTGGGACATCATGCCTGATGCTAGGCGTATATAGAGGAGGAGGATCCATGTTACCCGCTCTGCACAGCAACCGCTTGCTCCCTTTCGGCCTTTCGGGAGTGCTGTGTCGCAAGCCTCCCTGCACTTGCGGCCTTGGCCAGAGTACGAGCAGAGCACAGAAGTCTACCGGGCAGTCTAGCTATCAGGTTTCTTTTCAGGCCGAGTTCAAAAAAAAAGTTTCTTTTCAGGCAAGCCAGCCTTGTTTAGTTCCTCCCTGAAGTTTAGTCTTTATCTCATCGGATGTTTGACACATGCATGGAGTATGAAATATAGACTAAAAAATAACTAATTACACAGATTGCGTCTAATTTGCGAGAAGAATCTTTTAAGTCTAATTAGTTTATGATTTAACAATGTGGTGCGACATTAAAGCTACAGTAAACATGTGCTAATGACGGATTGATTAGGTTTAATAATTTCGCCTCACGGAGTACCGAGGACTTTTGTAATTTATTTTATTATTACTATCTGAATACTGCCATGTAACATCTGATATGACACTCTAGAACTTTTCGCCCTGGATTTAACCGCGGCGCAATTTACAGCGGTGAACACCACTTGGGTTTTGTCTGTGAATGCAGCAGCAGTACGACCGCAGGGTGCGTGGTTGACTTTGACACCCACAGTTCTACTGTTGCGCGTTTATATATATATATATATATATATATATATATATATATATATATATATATATATATATATATATATATATATATATACAGACAGAAAAGTCTGCTTCTATGCAAAACCTTTGTTGTACTATAATCCAGCTGAAGGAAAGGAAGGCCAAGATGGTTGAGTATGCACGGCAAAGTGCATACATCCTTTTTGTAACCCAAATCTCTTGGTTTAGAGAGTGTTTGGTTTGAGGAGTTAAAGTTTAACCAACACTGTAGCACTTTTGTCTTATTTGATAAAAAATTCAATTTTGAACCAATTAGGCTTAATAGATTCGTCTCGTAAATTACTCCTATTCTGTGCCGACATGCATGCAATTAGTCTACATTTAGTACTCCATATATTTGAGGGAACATTGATATGATGGGAATTAAACTTTAACACATTGAAACCAAACATACCCTTAAATGGCTCAGAGACAGACAGTCAGACTGCGACGGAGACGACCCTAATTATGGATTCGGGAGACGACGGCACGTGCTAAACTCCGTCTCATTCCATGTTGTACCGACGCTACCGTGGCGGCGGGCTGACAGATTTATATATTATTACTATTACACGTTGACTGGAGAGAGGGTGAGTAATCAAGCGGACATGGTCAACACGTTGGGTCGGGTCGGAGGGCAGGCATGCTCGCGTCGTCTCGTCGCTCGTCACCCAGCCATGGTCCGGGAAGCTCGGCTATTCCTAATTCCTGGTCCGCTCGCCGCGTGTGGAAATTTGGAAAATACCGGACCTGTCCTCTCCTATAGAGTAGAAAACAGTACGTAGGTGCTGACCTTGTACTTTCCCTTCTCGGCCTAGCCGGCAGGGCCGCAAGGGTGTCGTCGTCTTTATATGTTGGGTCCATGAACGATGAATCAGTCATTTGCAGCCAGCATCATCAAACCTACTGTACGGGGCTTCTGGCACCCCGAATCGGCATATGGCTCAGCTATTAACGTCTGCATAATTGTAACACCCAAATTTTAGGAGTAATAAATTTTAAATAATTTAGAGAAAGGGAATTAAAATTTTAAAAACTATTTGGTGATGCATTCATGCTGTTGCATTTATTTTATTTTGTGACGTGAAATTTATTTTATTTGAATCGGATTTGAATTTCTCTTTGAAAAGGGTTTTGAAAAAAAAAATCTATTTGCTGTACAGCCGGCCGGCCTATTCCTTTCCCTTCCCGCTCTGGGCCGCGAACACAGGTCGAGCCGCTGCCGCTCTCTTCTGCGCCGGTGGGCCGGCCTAGGAAGCCATAGCCGCACGCCTCTCCCTTTCTTCAGTCGCTGACGGGTGGGTCCCAGGTGGCAGCCGCGTCCTCTTCCTCCGGTCGTAACCGGGACGGACACGAGCTATGCCTCAACCGAATCAAATCGCGTATCTTTGTATCCTACCCGAAATCGATGAGGTGAAGCTACAAAAGGGTAGCCGGGGTTCTTCTCTTTCTGTTTTCCATCTAAAACCCTAGCCTATCCACGTGAAACCGAGCAATAGGGATTGGGAAAGTTGGAGACATCGGTTGATTGTCGGCGGAGCTCGCGGGTGGGTTTGAGGCCGTGTTCTTCGCGTTGGTGAGTTCGAAATCTCCTTCTCTACCTTCCCGTGCTTTTCTTTTGGGTGGAGATGCTTTGAATCATGTTTTTGAAGGTCACCGGTGAGCCGGCAATGGCGCCGCCGCCCTCCCCACGTCGCATTCCGTTTTCAATCTATCGTAGCTTGCTTATACCGCATAGATGGGTTAACATTGAGTTTCTCATTCGGTTGGTGTTGGTTGCAAAGAGAATGGTGGTCGGGAACGGGAAAACCGAAGTTTTCCGGCGAACTTCGACGGTCAGCCATGGTGGCCGCCGGCCGGAGTCGAAGAAGGAAGCCGAGCCCCCTCTCTGTGAAGCTGGGAGCGATGTCAACCGTTCGATTTTAAATCTACGGCCGAGATTAGAAGATACCCCTTCGCGGGGTAAACTTCTTAAAGAGCCCCTGGATTTGTTAATAATTAACCCGCCGTCCATAGCGTCAAACTGAAAGTGTGTTTTCGCGTTGTGAAAGCGTATTCTTTTCCGGTTTATTCAAAAATACGTTTTCAGGTATTTACAGTTTGGCCACTAGGATTGTTTTGATCATAAAATCTTCGTTTTAACTCCGATTTGATCCGTTCAAGTTGCGTTAGGTTCGTATTTGCGAGCTCTACATGTTAGTGTAGTTGTACAGTTAGTTTTGTGATAATTTATTTTCGAGTTTATATTAAAGTAATTATTTATATATAGGAAATCTTAGAAAATACATAACTTTCACGTTTTAACTCCGAATTTGGTGATCTTTGCGTCTGTGTGATCGTAGAAACGTGTAGAAGAGTTTTATAAACTTTTATTACTGTTTTGCTACTGTTGGTGTACTGTTCTAATTATATCTCTTTGTTTGCTTCGTGTATGTTTGATTGGATGCATGTATGTTGTTGATTGATGATCGAATATAGAAGGTGAGCAGTATCTGGACGATTCGGAGTATTACTTTGAACCAAGTCAGCAGTATCACTTGGAAAGCTTTGATCAAGGCAAGTATAACACAGGACTATCCTTGCTACCTATACATTGAATTGTCATACATATGCATGTGCTTACCTTGACAACCTTAGAGATTATAACTTAGTGATTGATATCTTGATTCCTTGTCAACCTTGGGAATGCATATGGGTAGCTAATGCTAGTGCTTAAACTAAGAACAATGATCTTGTAATTTGATTAATGGATTAAGCAATCAACCTTTAAGATGATTTTATTACTGTTAAAAGGGGGCTAGAGCATGTGTATTATTTTGATGCTCTGGTTTTCTCTCCATAAGGACTTATCTGTACGTGATTATCCGAGATATACAGTACAGCTGTGAGGGCTATATGGCTCTGGCTTTAGTTGTTCAAGAGACCTTTTCTAGCTTGTTAGTGGTTACCTTAAATGGCATAAGAATGGCTTGCCACTTTGGGTGTAGTGCGAGCCCCTGGCCTAGTGTGTATAGGCTGCGGTTGTTGTGCCACAGGGAAGGGGGGTTCTACATCTGCCTGCCGAGTGAATCTAATGGCCCTAACTTGTTAGACGAACTTTTGAGTGGCTTTATATGGTTCTCGGGTGTTTGGGCTTGATCTCCCCACTCATTTGGAAATCATGACTTACAGTGAAAGTGTACACCTCTGCGCAGAGTTAAAAACTGGTATACTAGCCGTGCTCACGGATACGAGCGGCCTTGGAACATTTACAGATAGATGATCACCATTGCTATATCATGTTTAATTATTGTTGATTATTATTATGCTCATGTTAATGCTATTCGTTATCATTATTACAATTGATCATTGGTTCTTTAATGGGAAGCGGTTTATCTTGATGCTACTCAATTGCTAATATATGATTAAAAGCTAAACGCAGTTAAACAGTGTCTATCCTTTTTGAGCCTCATGAACCCTGTGTTATATTTGTGGAGTTCGACATGGACTCACCCTTGCTATTTCCACCATAACAGATGAAGATATTGAGGAAGATTATCGTAATGAGTACTAGTCTTGGTGTCAACCAGTCAACCGTGTCCCTGTGTGGAGTTTCCGCTGAAGATTTATTATTAGTTATTATTATCTATCGCTCAAGACTATGTCTTAAATACTTATTCGTTATGTAATAAGCACTGTGATGATACTTTGTAATTTGTCAACTTATGTGTGCGACTGTTCCTGGGGCGCACATGAGTCTTATATGCATCCTATTTTTGTCCTTAAAAATGGGTGTGACAATAATCTATATCTATATCTATACCTAATAATAAAGAGACAAAATTTCAGGTTTTTTTTTCGTCCATCCATTTGTTTGGTCCGTCTCCCTTTAACTACCGGACGATGGAGAGTTTCTTCTGTCCGGACTTATATGATCGAGTTAGAATAGCTCTTGTCTAACGTGAAACGAAGTCCAATTCTAAAACGTATTGGGTCGTGTATGTTACCCGGACTCATAAACCGCCAAATAGATTTCCTCTCATCCTAAATAAATAAATTGAAATAGGAGTCTTTAAGGTAAATAGTAAAAGATAATAAGAGTTCAAATCTACATGTGTAGTTTTCTCTAGGCGCGTAGTCTAGGCTCTACTGACGTGACAAACTCCGACTTGAACTACTCTATGTGATGGACTAAGGAAATAAACTACGTGACCAACTCAAAACCAGCCACTTGCATGTAAATGGCAGGCAAGCCAAGAATAGTTACATGTAAATGGCAGGCAAGCCAAGAATAGAAATAATAATATAATCTGGCAAGGATACTGATCATGATATCTAGGCTTTTTAAAAAATAAAGCTAAAACACAGATCGGACTGCAACTTTCTTAACCTTGATTGACATTCGATCTTATCATCTCACGAGAAGGCACACGACAGTAGAACTCTGTTGCTTCGTTGCTTGTTCTATTTTTTTGTTTTTTCGATTGTATTTTTTCTCATAAATATATGAAACAAATAATAACCACAGCTAACTCTTTCCATTGCTAATTTGTTAATGTAATTATGATTAAAGTAAAACTTATTTTTATTAAAATTAGATCAATCGGTGCTCTAACTAATCAAACAATAGAATAATATTGAAAATTGAAGTTACCATATACATCTAGGATGAGTAAATATTTTTGTCTTTACAGAAGAAAAAATATACTAAAATTGCATTTTAATTTGATATATATTATTGCTAACATTAACTTATATTATGGATATCATGGTGATAATAGATAAATATATCTTTTAAATTTTATATAAAAATAATAAAACATAAATAGATATGTACCATTATCGTCATTGTTTTCCATAAATCTGTTAATATAACCAAAATAAATCTATCTCTAAGCCGTATACATATAACAATGTGATTCTCGACGTGGGCCGCTACAATAAGGAAATTGAGATAGATCTCTATTATAGTCATGACCGAATAGATCAATCCTTGACACAAAACCTATTACTGACTTTGATTAGATAGAATTACATACTTTTATAGGTCTTCAATAAAAATCAGGTACCTAGAAATGTAAGTCTTCCAACACAATGATAGTATTATAAAAATTAAAGTTATGATATATTTATGACTAAATATTTTTATGCCTTACAACGAAAGAAAAAATATCTATCAAGATTATATTTTAAATTTGAAACAAACTTAACATGACATTATCGTATTATTGCCAATATTAACTTATAGCGTACTCCATAGATGTCATGATTATTATAAAATAAACTATACTTTGTTAGTCTAATGGGAAGTGTACAAAAAAAGTATAAATGTAACATTCTCATTTTCTTTTAACGTTAAATAGGTTTTTTCCACCCGTTGTAACGCACGAGCACTTTTGCTAGTACTATATATGAGTCATTTTCTCAAGGTCCGGAACACTTTTAGGGTATATGCCAGCCAAGGACGGCTAGAAAGGGCACACACAGTGGTGAACCGCTCGTTAAGGAGAGAGACAGCCATGTCAAACAAATTGAAGAGTCGACTCCCGGTTAAACAAGTATCGTGAGCCCCTCAAAAGAATAAAAAAATCGATAATGATTGGATACGGGCGACCGTCCCGTCCGGATACGCCTCCCTGGACCTACGGAGCTGCTCGGCCTGCTTCCCCTCATGGCCCATCTAAAAAAATGAATAACACATTTCTCTTCCTTCCAGCCGACCCCGCTCCTCTCCATCACGTGCGCCCGCTCCTCTCCATCCCTGCGTCGCTCCCTCTTTCCCATGGCTGCAACGATGTGCTCCTCTCCATCGCGTGCGCTGCCAGCTCCCTCCCTAGCTGGCGGCGGCACTGTAAGGTCCTAGATGGCTAGAGGGGGGGTGAATAGCCTATAAAAATCTACAATAAACACTAAGCAATCTTGTTAGAATAACTAACGGCGTAAAGCGAGTTTTGCTTAGCCTACGGTAGTGATGCAAGCCTCCTATCCACAAGTCTAGTAGATTATGATCTCTAGTTCACACAAGAGCTAAGTCACTAAACTTACACTAGTGAGCAAGCTAACAACTACTAGCAAAGGTTACCACTAGAGCTACACAAGATATTCTAGTAAATATAAATGCAAGAGAGAAGATTTTGATTCTTATACCGACGGTGGAGTGAAGATGTTGCCAATCACCAAGATGATATACAATCAATCAATATTGACAACAACAAAATATGAAGACCAATCACCGGGAGACAAGAGACACAATATTTTTTGTTCACCCGGTGTTCACTTATGCACCGACAAGCTATGTCACCGGTTGTGTCGACCAACACTTAGATGGTTCCTCGGTGTGACCCTCAAGTCACTTGCCCCTCAAGGCACGCCCCGCAAAGCACCGCAAGACACCACTCTCAAGTGAGGTAACTCAATGACACGCGCAATATAATAGAGTTGCTTTTGGCACTCCGCCGAGGAAAGCACATGAACCTCTTACAATCAACCGGAGGTGGCCAAGAACAATCACCTTCTCTTGCCAACGCCTCCAACAATCTCCAAGCCAGCTAGGAGCGGTACTCTCCAAGAGTAACAAGAAATCCACCGGCTAAACCACCCCCAAGTGCCACTAGATGCCCTCAAGCTATGCAATGCAATTTGGGATCACTCAATCTCACTTTTGATTTGCAATCAAGCAAGAGATGAGTGGGAGGAGATGCTCTAGCTCAAAGGATGCACAAGTATGTTAGAAATCACGAGAGACCTCCCCAAGGGCCGGCCAACAAGTATTTATAAGCATCCCATCCAAATAGAGCCGTTATACCCCTTCACTGGGTCTTTTCGGGATGACCGGACGCGCCGATCATAATTGACCGGACGCGCTCAACCGCGTCCGATCCTCCAACGGTCACTGACCCCAACGGTCAAACCAATGACCGGACACGCTTCTCATAACGACCGGACGCGCTCCAGTCAACGACCGGACGCGCCGATCGCACAGCACCACGCGCCCGCGAAGTAACGACCGGACGCGACCCTCGCAACGACCGGACGCGACAGTGCCCGCGTTCGGTTAGAGTCCAGTAAGCTCCCTCAATGATCGGACGCGTCCGATCGCGTGTGACCGGACGCGCCTCGCGTCCGATCGTCCTCGTGAACCGCAGTTCCTTCTGGGCACCTGACTGGACGCGCCGGTCCCGCGAGTGACCGGACGCGCCGGTTGCAAACCCTAGCACCCGCGCGCCTGACTGCTGACCGGATGCGTCCGGTCATACCATGACCGCGTCCGGTGCAGCGTCCGGTCACCTCTGTGACCTCCGTTTGCCTCCGTTTCTATTCCAACTTCCGGCGTAGTGGAAAATAGACATTTCAAGTTCTCAAAAACGCCTGAATCCCGCGCTCGCAAACTCGGCGGGAGGGAGAGAGAGATCCAAACCCTCTCTACCGCCTAAACTTCAACGCCTTCGCAAATGTGCCAACACCAACAAGTGATCACCACCTTGTGCACGTGTGTTAGCCTTTTCATAATCATTTTCGAAGGTTTTCCAATTAGCACACTAGGCCCTACATGCAATGCACTTCATGAATTCACCTAGTGGCACCCATGCATCGAATAACCGATAAGACTTCCCCTCTTAATAGTTCGGCTATCGATCCTAAACCACTCACACCTCTATGGTGTCTTGAGTGCAAAACAAAATGGCCCTATGATTATACCTTTGCCTTGAGCCCATTTTGTTTTTCCAAAAGATATGATCCACTTCATATCATCACATGACTGTCTCGATCCATCGACCTTGACTTCACTTGCTCTTCACCGTTGCATCGGTCCGTCGGCGCCAAGTCTTGCTCAAGCTTCACCATCGCATGGTCCTTCACTTCGAAGCCTCGACTTGCCCTTCACCTTCACAACCGGTCCATCGAGCCAAGCATCATCTTGGTCTTCATCATCTTAGTCATATGAGTCAATGTCATGTCTCATATTCAATAACCACCTTTATCTAAATCATCCACTTAGATACAAAGGTTAGTCCTAGGTTTCATCAATTAGCCAAAACCAAACTAGGGACTTTCAGACACCCTCACCCACCCCGGCATCTTCCTCCCCCACCGTGGCATCCTCTTCCTCCACCCTAGCGGATCCTTCCCCCACACCGGTGGCTCCTTCACCCACCACGGCGTCCTCCTCCCCCACCCCGACGGCTCCTTTCCCCACCCGGCGTCCTCCTCACTACTATAGCATTTTTTGGGGTGGGCAAAAGAGCTTTCCGGAGGCCGGCAAGCCGCCCGCCTGGAACATAAGGTCACGGTTAATGGACTGTTTACCAAGGCGGTCCGGCTGCCCGCCTCCGTTAATAAAATAATAAAAAAACAACTCGCCCAAACGCGAGCCCATCTAGAGCCCGCGTCGAGCCCAACCGTCGAAGCGCAGTCCATGCCACCACCACCGGGGAGCCGCTGCAGGGCACCCGTCGCCGGATCCGCCTCCAGGGAGCCGCTACAGGGCACCCGCCACCGGATCCGCCTCCGGGGAGCCGCTGCAGGGCACCCACTGCCGGATCCGCGCACTGTCATCACTAGATAAGGGAGCAGGCCCACCTCACCTCGCCTCGACCATAGCCAGGCGTGGGAGTGGGCACCGCCCCATGCTACCCCATCTCGCCTCGCCGTGCACGCCGTGGTGCCGCCCTGCCTCACTCCGCCTCGCACGCCGCTGGAGAAGGCCGACCCACGCCATTGGGCCCTCGACGAAGAAGGCAGAGTGAGGGTGTTGGGTAGGGAGAGGAGTGAGAGAGGGTGCTGGGTAGGGAGAGGAGTGAGAGAGAGAGATGGCATGGGGAGAGGAGAGTGCTCCGATTGGGCTGAGAGACCACGTGGGGAGAAGACCAAGAGACCGCTTGGCTGCTCGGGCGGAGTGAGGGGAAGTGAACCAACAAAACCCTAGGTTCATATATTTATATGAAGATGGCTATCGAGCTCCGAGTGGGCCGGTTGGGCCTCGACTTTATTGGAGGCGGACGTTATAGAGTGCCCGCCTCCAAAAATAGATTTAAGGAGGCGGGCTTTTTAAGACGACCGCCTCCGAAAATAGACTATTTTTGGAGGCGGTTTTCTTATAATGCCCGCTTCCGTAAATCATTTTTGTGAGGCAGTTTTTTTAACCGCCTCGGTTAATAAAAAGCGCCCTCCTCGGTTAATCCGTGGCATTAACCGAGGCGGTTGGAAGTGTTGCCCGCCTCCGAAAATAATTCCTAAACGCATCGCAAAATATTTTTTCTAGTAGTGCCTTCCCCACCCCGGCGGTGCCCCTCCCCCCACACCGGTGTCCTCCCCCACCGGGAGCCCCTAATGCCCGCAGATCCAGTGCCCATGACGCTTCCTGCGCTGGGCTCTCTCTCTCCCCTATGTTGCAATTGTATATTTCAATTGTTTCAGACGTTTCAGAGGTATGTTGCAGTTGAATCATTTGGATGTTGCAAAAGTAGATCGGGGGATGTTGCACATATTACATATGTTGCAGTTGTTTTCAGAGGCATGTTGCAAGCGTATGTTTCGAGTGTTCCAGATGTTTTCAGAGGTATGTTTCATCTGTGTTTTCCGTACGCCTAGATGTTGCATATGTTTTCACACATACGTTGCATGCGTTTTATTTGGATGTTGCATATGGTTGAAATGGTTTTCAATTGTGCTTCAGGTGTTTTTTCAAGTGTTTTAAAAGAATATTTCAAGTGTTTCAACTGTCTTTAGACATATACGACTATTGTTTTTGGATGTCTCAAAAGTAGATCGGACGTTGCATTTCTTCTCCCCACCTTCTGTTGCATCGTCTCTCCTAGAGCCAATAGGGCATCCATACGAGTCGAGTCCTTCTGAATCGGAGGCACTGCGCGTGCCTTCTCCTCTTGTCGCTCGGGCGATGCGGGCCCCGTGTGCATCGGGAAACGGGCGTGGCGCTGCAGGGGCTGCGGAGAGGGCGCGATGTGGGGCTTGCAGCGCCTGAGATGGCAGCGCGTTGGCGGGATGGGGGTGTGGAGGAGATAGGCCACGGATGGGGACACGCGCACGCATGCTGGCGTGGTTTCTGTACGTAGGTGCCGGAGCGTCCGGACGCGTCCTGGCACCGAAAGTCCGAGCGCTAGGCGTACGGATAAAAAATCACATGCAAACAACCTTTTGCTCCACCGCACACAGGTTTCTTCAACCTCGATCGTGCGTGTGCCTATTTGAGGCGGAGCCATGGCGCATCTCGCTCATGGACTACGCATCTCATCTGCAGAGGGGTGTGCCTTCGTCATCACCACCAGGGGCTGCATCCGCGAGTACCGCCACATAGCCGACCGCCTCCGCACATCTCGCCCATGCATCTCTACCTCGTCGCTGCGGAGGTGTGTGCCTTCGCTCCGCCACCTCTTGATTGCTCCATCGCCACCGTGCGAGTGGCAGACAAGGCGAGCCAAAATCTTTCTATATTTAGAAAGAGTCAACTCTGAATCGTGAGTCGACTTTTCTCTCTCCTACCCATGATTCGATTGATCCAGTTGTTGAGTAGATTCATGTGGCTTCCACGTCGGATGGTAAGTCACTTTGCCATTCCCACTGGAGAAGCCCTAAGGGCATGGCCACCATGTCTGAGTAGGTAAGGATGAGAAAATGTTTTAGCAACCGTTCTTTTGCGCGAGGGATGAGAAGCTGGTAGGACCGGAACAGTTAAGTGCAAAAGGGCACCCAATTCTATAGATTCTATACCACCATTTTAATTCACTAATGCTCCTTTTTTAGGTTTTGACATCTGAATTTGTTTGATTGGATAAGCTTGAGTCGAGTCAATCACCTGGAGAAATCAAAACCTAACACATCCTCCCTCTAGTCGACCAAGTACCCCAATTCCCCAAGGCCCAAGGTACCATGATCATAGAGCATTATCCTGTCATTTCCGTCCTTTCTTTATTACGTCGGCAAGAAGCTTTGCTCGAGTGACGATATCTACGTCACACGTTTCTGATTGAAGAAAAAGAAGACGTGGAAAAAACCCGCGTTGCATCCACAAACACAGGCCACAGACCATGCAGATCTCGAGCCAGGTATACTAGCCAGGTGAGATCGAGCTGGAGTTCTGTACCCACGCTCATCTCTCAGCTGTCTGCATTTGCTACATAAGATTCCGCTTAAATACCAGTGGAGCGGTTTCCAGCCACATCGCATCCCATCGGACGAGACACGAGAGCAGCATAGCATAGCATAGCTGATCACCTAAGCGGCTGAACGGGCAGGCTGCAGGTACTCCCTCCGTCCCATTGAAAGCGTCGTCCGGAAAACGTGTTTGTGAGGGGAGCACATTTTTCAAATGACACTTTCAATGAAACGGAGGGAGTAGACACTACGCCACCACGGGAATTTAGGGCGTACAAGAAACAAGGGTGGAAGATGATGGAGTATTATATGGCAGCAACTATGTGTTTTTGGAGTAGTGGCGTGTGGAATCAAGGGAAATGCTTCTACTAGTATTAGTAGTTGGAAATGGATGGATGAGTTCACTTCCCCTTTTTGTTTCCTTCGCTTGCTCTGCTTTCTTTGTGTAAGCAAGGCTTGTTGCCTTCTCAAGGTTGCGCCCTAGTGGAGCTTTTCTAACCAGGGGTGAAGGTATGTACTATGTAGTTGTAGTGTGTAGGGGATGCAAATGCACCCCCAAAAAAGAAACAATTTTCCATCATATATGTGTCTCTACGAGACATATCTATGCACATCTCTAATTTTCTCTATTATCGCCATTATTTTCAACTGTGCGAGTTGACGTGTGGTCATAGTTGAATGCTTTTTATTATACACTTCAGGGGGCATCCATAGGCCCGTGCGGGTTGTGCAACAGAACAGGGTCCCAAAAATCATGGGGGCCCAATTACTAAGTACCCTAAGAATGTATAGTAATTATGGGCTTTCTTTTAATTAATAAATCAGCAACAATTGTCTTTTTTGGCCCATAAACGTGCCCTGTTGCCGCATATGAGTTAAAAAACATCTTCATTGTGATGTGCTACTTCATTCGGGAGACAAACCGACCGCAACGATTCTAATTCTTTTTTACGTACACTTTGTCGCTTCGACTTCCTATTCCTTCTATTTGCCATTAGTGCCGCCGTTCATTGTCGCTCATGACCCAATCCCAATTCGGCAATCCTAGATCAGAGACATTGAGATGGAAGCCACGACTCGCCAAGGCTCTAGAGCAGTCCCCATTTTACCACGCAACCGCAGGTTGGAACATATGAATCGGGAAATCCAAAGCGTACAATCCTTGTATACAACTATACTTTGCAATATAAGTAATACATTGACATATATCATTATTTTCATGTTTCGTCACTAGAGATTAGGCCTCCACTTTTTTCATACAGGGTCTCCCATTTTGCTGAGACGCCCTGATACACTTGTGCATTAATCTCACTTGTGCACAAAAATGACATGATTTTGTGTATCAGTGGATTAACATAGTTGACGTCAAGTGCAACTTTCGCACTTCCCTTAAATTAACGAGGAGTGGTAGGCACAGTTTTTGCACTTCCCTTAGATTAGTGAGGGAGTGGCAAGAGCACTGCCAACACACAAGGTCAAAGAAGACGAGCACAACATAGGGGGCCAAAGGCAAGTGTGTGAATGGATGGGGAGACCGGATTGATATAGGAAATTATATGAGCGAGAGGCTAACACGAGGTATCTTGGTACTCTATCACTTCTAAAATATAGGCCATTTTAATTTTGTCACAATCCAAATTTCTATAACTGCAACTAAGAAAATTCACCATCTACAATTTCAAGTTAGTTTCATTTATTTTTGTACTGGATAGTTCTTTTACATGGTATTGCATATGTTAATGTTTTTTTAATCAAATGCTTGGGTGGTTCCCAAAATTTTGTCTCGTGGTGTTATGCAGGTACTGAATTTTCAAAATGTATTTTCAGGTCTCTGAACTCATGTCGGGGTGTTATCTAGGTCATAAACTCTCAAAATGTGATTTTTAGGTCACCGAACTTGTCACACAGTGTCATCCATGTCCAAATGGTGTCTGACTTCTTTTGTACCTTAACGCGGCATGCCATGATAGATCTCTCGTAGCTTAGGTCTTGACTAGTGGATCTTACACGAAGATACGACACGCATATGAGTATATGACCCTCTGAGATGACATGGTGGATAGGTGCCCATGTCAATGATGATGAGTGATTATTAATATGACATGATCAAGCTTTGATTGAGTTGGTCTGGCTGAGTAGAATTAACTAGTGAGTCTAGTTGGTGCATATAGAGCAACGATCATGCGCAAGTGTTTAGTGTGTCAAGGTCGATGACAATGGCTAATAAATCAATGAAGAACGAACATGGTTCTAAGGGACTAGGCCAGACGACAAACCATGGATAGCTAGAACTTGGACATCACAACAAACAGGAGTACATGTGCGAGATGAAGGTCCAAGACAGTATTGACTAAAGTCCAGGCAGGAACTTGACCAAGTCAAGTTGGAGTGCAAGAGAACTTGGTGGGTTGGCCAGACCGGTAACTTACAATCGATGCATAGAGACGGATAGATGGTGGAGGTTGGAGTTACAATAGTTATATTCTCTAGTTCAGCATCTACCACTGGAGACGCCATACCTCAATTTAGTTCCTTCCTCTACCACTAGAGATGGTGGAGGTTGGACTTACAGTGTCGATGCATAGAGATGGTGGAGGTTGGCCCCTGATTTGGTTTCGGTGATTAATGATGACACAATCATTATGACTAATATGTGTTTTGCAGCGACATTACTTAAGTGAGGCCACAATGATGATGATTGATTGGGAAATCATGTTTTTCATGCCCTAGTTAGTATTCTTTTGGTTTTCAAAGGATGCGCACAAAGATTAAGGATTGACTAGTTCTAAGTGTCAATGGTGTTGAGAGACACTTAGATTAGTTCTATAATCTTTATTTTTCCTTTGGTCATACTATAGAGGTGTATGAACGAGTAGCTTGACCTAGTTGAGTCCAGTGAATAGATGTGGTGCACACTCCTGAAAACTAGAGTTAGGTAGCTCGATTAGAGCCCAAGATTAGTTAAACAAAACCTAACTCAAAGAGTGCGTGAAATGGATGAGTTGGTGGTCCTATGCATGCACCGGAACTGTGCACCAGATGTGCATAGTGCTCAATTTTTCAGTTGAGGGACAGGAGCAGCACCTCGGTGTCCAGTATGCATCGGACATGAGTCACAGTAGGAGTTGTAGTAGTGTTTGGGAGCTCGTGAATTCATTGGGTGTGTCAGCGCGATGCACCGGAGCTTCCACCGGACTAGAGTTCCAGTGAGTTCTGCAACATGGACTTCGAGGCAAAAGCATTCACTGGAGGTATCCGTTGAGCAGCGGATTCGTTGTACTATTAACGGCTAGTTTAAGCAGTGTTCCCAGCTACTGAACAAAGGGAGTGCATGTCCCATCTAGTGACCAACTTCAAGAAAAGGTATCGAGGAAAGGTGTTTGATGACCACTTTTGGGCAACGACCTATTCATGGTCTCCATATTTTTTAGAAGCATTGACAAGCAATGGATAAAGCTAGACCAATGCAATGAATTACATAAGGGAATACCATGAAAGGGTATGGACAAGAAGCCAATTCTTAACTCATTGCAAGATTGACTATGTACAATCTAGTTGGGAGTTTCAATAACTGGATTAAGAATTATAAGGCAATGAACTTGGATGATTTGATGGATTAGATGAGACAACTCCTAATGGGGAAGTGGGATACAAGGGGGACAATAGCAAAATTTTTTGAATGATTAATTTTGTCACACGTCAAGAAGAGGTTAAAGGAGAGTTTCAGTTTGGAGATGGATGTGACTAGATGCTCAGGTACGTACGGTTAAAGTTTGTGGGAAGGAGAGCAATGACTTCAAATGTGTGGTCAACCTACGAGACAAAACTTGTTCACGTAGAAAATTTCAGTCTTATGTAAACAACCAAACACAATTTTATCAAATGCGACTTTTTTTTTTGGAGGGAACTGGAGGGGCCGAGGCCCCTACAGAGATTTTATTAAAATGGTAAGTTCAAATACATAAAAGTACACTTGGAATAGGTAAAAACTTAGGGAACAAAAAAAAGAATTATCAAATGCGATTTACCTATGTAGAATAACCAAAACATCAAAATAATGCATATGCTTACGCTTATTTATAAGGTTTAATGTATTTTTTTTAGAGGAGCTTTAATGCAGTTAAGACTAATGCAAACGTAAAACCAGCTGAAACCAGCTTGATGTGCTGACCGCATGCGTTGGGTTGAAAATCCGTACCAAACTGCATCCAACCGCAATCACCGGACCACAATTCAGAGACGCGCGGATAATCTGCCTAGCAGTTTAGCCCGCAACCAAAAGGAGCCCAACTCAACATGACTCACCTCTTTCAGGCCCATTGGCAATCCGTACTTCTGTGCTTCCGGCTCGGGCTCGCTGATCGATATTTTTTCCATGTCCCTCCTTCCAAATTTTTCCTCAGAAGAAAAAAAAAAGGCTAAATCAAATCCTCTGGCCTCCGCGTTTCCTATCCTTTCGGTTCGGCGCCGGCGCCGCCACCGCCTCCTCTCGACCGCTCGCCCGCCCCTTCGCCATGTCGTTGCTCGCCACGGCCACTCCCACCACTTCCTCCCACTTCTCCGCACCCCTCCTCCCCTCCTTCCACATGCCCCGCAGGAACCTCACCGCCCCACTCCACCGCATCCGCCGTTCGCGGCTGTTGACCGTCGTCGCTTCCGTCCCTGACCCCGCGGCGGGGCCGGTGGAATACACGCCTTGGCTCATCGCCGGCCTCGGCAACCCAGGCAACAAGTACTACGGCACGCGGCACAATGTTAGAACCGTTGCCACCCTTGTTCGTTCGTATTCCCATTTCCCGCAACTTCGGTGTGGTGGTTCTCACTTCTCGCTCTCCGTTCCCTTGTGCGCGTGCTTGTGTCATTGATTAGGTGGGGTTTGAGATGGTGGATCGCATAGCGGGGGAGGAGGGGATCACGATGAACACAATCCAGTCCAAGTCGCTGCTGGGAATTGGTAACTAAAACCCTTATCACCTGGATTGTGTGTGCTTAGGTTGTACGTTCCTTCTTTATGCTGTGTTCTATTTTTAGTTTCCTTACTGCATAATTTGGGGATTGACAGTGATGAAGGAAACATACGTATTGCAATCATTTTGCCATGCAGGTGTGCATTGTATTGGTATAGTTGGACATCAATCTCGGTTGTACTCTTTGTGTAGTTGTCTATTTCAGTTGCTGCAAGTCAGCAACTTTAACTTAGATTTGAGCTGGAGTGTGGTGTTGGAGGGATGAATCTGTGGAGATTTCTCCATGTACCTCTACTCAGCCAACCATTAGGTTGACAAGTTTTATTATTTGATTTCTGTAGAAACTTGTTTTGTGCAAGCTTTAGCAAAATGAACTTCAAGTTATTATTATTTGGTTAGATCATATATAATGAACAAATTGCTTGGTGACATAAACTAAAAGTTTATTAAAAATGATAAATATAATGTTGGTCCAGAGAAAACGAGATATCTTTTTCTCATGTTCATTGCCATTTGGTTTCCATTATTGTTATATTCAATCCAGTGAGAAGCCATGCAGTTTACTTAGGCCTTATTGTACTGCTTTCACAATTGTGTATTCATGTTATTAATTTGTTTAACCCATCATTGGGTTGGATTTTAGTGCAGGTTCAATTGGCGAGGTGCCAGTCTTGGTAGTAAAACCACAATCATACATGAACTACAGTGGAGAGGCAGTGAGTTATTCTTAGTCTTTCTAGATGACATTATTAGCTTGTGAAATGTAAGGGGCAATGATGTTCTTTTTTTGATAAGGGGGCAATGATGTTTTAGTTACTTAAATAGATGCTTCTATGGGAGATTGATTACTTGTGGGGATAGCTGCATTCCGTACTGCTTAAACTTGCAATATATTTACATGCATTTCATTCTTTTTTGGTATTTGTAACCTTTGAGAAAGTAGTGGATACAACATGAGCACAATTGTGAACTTG
Source organism: Saccharum hybrid cultivar R570 (assembly GCA_038087645.1). NCBI lineage: Eukaryota > Viridiplantae > Streptophyta > Magnoliopsida > Poales > Poaceae > Saccharum > Saccharum hybrid cultivar. The sequence continues at coordinate 2,254,841 of JAQSUU010000123.1, read as the reverse complement.
TTTATTTTTTGGTGTAAAGGAGTGGACATTTGATGCCTGTTGATACGAAATACTGCCTGTTAGGAGTATTAATATGAAGTGCACAACAGGCAAATTGGCTCTTTATATATTGGATTGAAGTTGAGGTTTAGCTTATTCCATTGTATGGATATATTATTCATTAATGAGAAACCATTTGTATCAAATGAGTATAGTTAGTTTGGTTGAATGCACAGTACAGCAAAAGCAAAAAGCATGGCTATTATGTTGATAATCTTATGATTTCATCCTGACTTGCCTACACATACAATTTCTCGTTTGCCTCATTCTTGCAATCTTGCTAAAGCATCACACTTCATGTCTTGCAATGTGCTACTAGAAAATGTCAAGACTAGTTGAGATCTGTTATCATTTATAATGAGTTTACAGTTCACTATCCTAACCTGACCTGTTGTCATGTGAAGATTGGACCTCTTGCAGCCTATTATCAAGTACCATTGCGACACATCCTCTTGGTACTCATCATCAATGTTCTTTTGATGGTCTGCAGCTTTCAGTTATTATCATAAATTCAAAAGTTGACTGCTGCAAGTTCCTTTTTTTTTCAGATTTATGATGATATGAGCCTGCCCAATGGTGTACTACGGCTTCAAAAGAAAGGTGGTCATGGTCGCCACAACTGGTAGTCTTTAAATTTTCAAATCATTTGACCAATTCATATAGGCTACCTTATTAGTCAAAACTCAAAAGAAACATGCTGTTGTCATTCACATACAGAACACATAAGATTTGGTTAGCCACGTCATTTAGTGACACTCTTTGGTAAGAGATCAAGAAGAACCAAATTGAGACATAGTTTAATGCACTAATAATTGGCCTGATGTATTTGCCGAATGTAACACATAGATTTACTTGCCAAATACTCAAATGTAAGCTGCAATCAACAACAACAACAACATAGCCTTTTGTCCCAAGCAAGTTGGGGTAGGCTAGAGATGAAACCCAAAAGAGACGAGAAAACAGGGAGACACATAAAGGGACAAAAGGAGCACAAGACAAAAAGAGGTCACGGTTCAGGCACGTTGATTACCAATCTCCAAGCGCTCCTATCCATAGCTAAATCCTTAGGGATATTCCACTCCTTAAGATCTCTCTTAACGGACTCGTCCCAAGTTAGTTTAGGTCGACCTCTACCGCTCTTTACATTATCGGCCCGCTTTAGAACTCCACTACGCACCGGCGCCTCAGGAGGCCTCCGTTGGACATGTCCAAACCATCTCAACCGATGTTGAATCAATTTCTCCTCAATTGGAGCCACCCAAACCCTATCCCGAATATCGTCGTTCCGGACTCTATCCCTCCTTGTGTGCCCACAACACCAACGCAACATACGCATCTCTGCTACACTCAATTGCTGGACATGTCGCCTTTTTGTAGGCCAACACTCAGCACCGTATAACATCGCCGGACGAATCGCCGTCCTATAGAACTTACCTTTCAGCTTCTAAGGCACCCTTTTGTCACAGAGGACGCCAGAAGCTTGACGCCATTTCAACCAGCCGGCTGAAATTCTATGCCTAACATCTTCATCAATGTCTCCGTCCTTTTGTAGCATCGACCCTAAATACCGAAAAGTATCCTTCTTGGCCACCACTTGCCCATCGAGGCTAACGTCTCCCTCCTCATGTATCTTAATATTAATATTGGAACCTGTATGATCTGATAGATAATTTGTGTAGAGATGTTTATTTGGACTCTGAAGAACTAATAATTCAGTATTGTATCAAACTCTGGTACTTGAATATGTGGGTGCATCGCTTATGTAACAGTCTTGAGTTTCTCTACTCAAGATTAATTTAATTGATTGTCATGGAACTTCATAATGTCATTTTGTGATTGCAATGCTATAATTTACTTATGGACATAAAACCTTTGAAGTAGCTGTCTCTATGATCACCGTAGTATACATTCATTACCTTCACAAAATCATTTTTTCTTGAAACAGGCTACAGAATGTGATTGAGAATTTGGATGGTCGCAGAGAATTTCCTCGTTTATCTATAGGTACACTACTATATTCGTGTCCTGACTTGTCTATACTTGATGGAAAGTTCATGCCATTTTGTTGCTGGCTGCTGGAGTATAGGCATTGGTAGCCCACCTGGAAAAATGGATCCACGAGCTTTCCTTCTGCAGAAGTTCAGTTCAGAGGAACGAGTCCAGGTATTGCCTTTGCTACATTTTTGTTTATTCTAAAGAAGATAGGACAAAATTTAAAACCATCTTCTGTTTATTTTCACTCAGCTCCAGCAAAAGACCTTCCACCATTTGGCTGAGCTATCATAGTTGGTGCATATAAATGTTGGCTATAGGCAATGCTAAATGTTGGCAGTAAACATATCTTCTATACAGAAAACAAGGACTTGGTTCCACGTTGTATAGACTCCACTGTTTGGATTAGTGCTACAAGAGTCATTAGCGCAGAGGACTATCCTAATTTACATGTGCCAACAATACCAAAAAAAAAAACGACCTACGGGGGTAAGACAGTGCCGGGACATTTTGCTAAGAAGACCTTCTCCACAGGTCAACAAAACCCTTGAACCCTGGCCCACCCATACACGGCGGCACCATAGCCCATGTGAGAACAACCACGACCTTAGGCCAGACCTTGTACCTGTGCTTTGGTGTGGGATAGACGAGGAGATTTTTTTTTAACCCCAACCTGAAATTCACTCATACGGGGAGTCGAACCCAGGATCTGAGGAGTGCTACTAGAGCCACCTAACCAACTCAGCTAGAGGCCTGTCCGCAACAATACCAAATCAAACTGCTGTTAATAAGGGTGTGGTTTTTTTTTGGGGGGGGGGTGAGTTTTGCAAAGTTGGTTCTGGAAAAAAAATATTAGGATTCTCAAACTTTATCACCCTAGGACAAATGTTGTTTACTTAAGCCTCGAGTTGCTCATTCTGTAGTGGTGCACCCTTTTCTAGTATGAACTATGTGATATAGCTGCTCTTGGATAGTTGATTTAAACCTGCTTTATAATTTTGATCAAGATCGACGCTGCTCTGAAGCAAGGGGTGGACGCTGTGAGAACTGTTGTGCTTAAGGGTTTTAGTGGGAGTACTGAAAGATTCAACCTTGTGCAGAAGTACAAGTTCCACAGGGTTTGAATGCTTGAAGATCCATGAAATGGTTGGGTTTACTTCTGCAAGAAACCTGATACGCACCAATATCATTTGAAGTGTTGGATGTGGTGATTTGCAGTTTTGAACTACGCATGCAAGTGTACTTAGTTTCTTCCAAAAGGCACCTGCAGTTTTGGGGATATTAAGTACTCATCAGTGTGTACATAAGGTAGTATTTTCTCCATATTTTTCCTAACGAGAACATATGATTGACTGAAAGTGGAATTTATAGTAGGCTAATTGTGATCAAGGCCCTGTAAAAATATTCATTTTTTATGTAAGTTGATGATAAGGCATTTGAGTTTGATGTAAAATATGAAATATAGACCTTTTTGATTCTCCGATTTTCTAACTCTGGTTTTATCCTTGGAAATACATACCATCTGTCCTTGTTGGTTCGGATAGTTTCCCTGCAAAGAGATAACATATCTATATTTTTTTATCTCAGTCCGTACAACTCGTTTTCATCAACTTGATGTGGTAAAGTTGTTTAGCAGTGTGCCATGTTATGGTTAGAGATGTCGAAACCTCTACGTTATCTCGTCCTTTAGAAAACTATTTTAGGAGATCCCCAGAACTTCTTTGATAAGGACATGAAAGTGAAATATAATTATTATTTTCTTATTCTTATTCTGGTATGCCAGTCTGAACTTTTCTGGCAAAGGATTGAAAACTTGTTGTGTTACTATTTAAAAGGCAGTATAACTTCTTGCATCTGTTAACCTGTACTACCATCTAGAAGAACAAGAGTGAAGTGCTGCGGTGATTAGCTTGAACAGGTTTTCTCATGGTTAAATGCTACCTACAACAATCTTGCAATCAATTTATAGATTAACCTTTTAAACTAGGTCTTGAATTGTCTTGATAATCTAAGATGGTGAAATCTGTTAGACTTTTATGTCCTCTGACAGAATTGTTGAACTTCCTAGTTGATAGAGCAAATGGTGGAGATAATAATTGGATCACCTTTAGATCTCATGCCTGGTTTACCTATACCTAAACTGTATATATATGGCTATGTGCTTATCTTCTATTAAATGCTAACAGAAAGTACTGGAAATTTGTTGAGTAGCTCTTGACCTGGGACCATATACTTTTACTGTCATGAGTCATGAACAGGAACATGCTTAGGTGTGAATTAGCACATGATAAGTAGCGTGGAGCTGTGGAGCATACATAATACTAGGTTGTTTTTGTAGGGCATTTGTTAATCATACTAGGTTTGGTTTGTATGTTAGATTGTGGGGTCTGATTTTCCTAGTGGTATGTTACCCATTTGAATAGCTTTTTACACTCTTCTAATTGTCACTTTATTTCGTATTGTTATTGAAGTTATATCTTGTTTTCATGTTATGTTAATGCATCTTTTCTTGAACCTTATGAAATGAAATACATGATTTATAATTTCACAAATTTGTCATTTCTGTACATGAACTTACAAATACAGACGTTCAGAAAGTAAAGATGTAATGGGCTAATGGCTATAAACTCTTTGTTGATACTCGATACAGAGATGCAAAATATGTTTGAATCGCTATTCTATATTTCTTTGAAAGATCTGCGTTCAGCAACAGTTTGCAAGGTGTTTTTGTCCTGTACCTCAATCTTCTCCCATACCAGCACTAGGGACTACTATGTATTCGTGGAAGAGCTGTCCATAGGACAACTTCACGAGGGAGGGAGGAGTTTGAGTAAATGATCCACTTGATCTGTACCCACAGAAGAGTTAACAAAATGAAATGGAAAGTAACTTACTCTCAGTCTCTGATTAAAGCTTTTCTACTAGACATCCAAGTGCAAATAAGGAAAACTAGTCTGAGTGCTTACTGACTATAATCTGTAAAAGCCAGAGATAACTTGTGCTGTAATGTCCAAATAACAATAAGGTGGCTTGTCTAATACATCAAACCAGATATGTTGTTTGTCAAAGGCTTAGTTTTGACTTTAGTTTCAAGACCTAAAAACATCTAATAACCTCACTTCCACTACTTTTTGCTGTTAAAAAACTTGTGCCTAGTTCTTTTCAAATTGCCAAGTGGGCTCTAAAGTTTTAAAGATTACATTTATAAAGCTCTTTCTTCCACCATCATGTTATCTAAACTCTTCGCTAATCCCTTTCTTAAAGGCATAACACAATGAGGGCGTGAAGTAATCATATATCTCCATCTGTTGATCACTCGCATACAGAGGTGTAGTAGTTTTTCCAAGTGTCACCATCGTAGCTGTATTAGCTTATTCAATTCTTTATACTGGATCCCTGTGTTCTAAATTATTCTCTGTGCTATTTAGCTTTATACATTCTAGAATGATTTTGGTCTAGGTGTTTCTTTAATCACTTGTTGCATAGTTAAGTATACTGGGGAATCACTTCACATGACTTTAAGTGAAATCCACCCAATCTCAAGTGCTTGTTTTTATGCAGTAGGTAATGTCACTTGGAGTAATAGAGTATAGTTTATAGTCCTTGCCCACATTGCTTGGGTTTGTTAACTAGCCTTCAAACTTGTTCTGCAGGAAGACATCAGGCTCAATTATTAAGGCAAGCTATTGTTTATTATCCTGTGGTGGCCCAAAAAGCACTTATGGAGAAAATAAAGAGATATGGTTGCTGAATATTGTACATATGTTTTTTCTTAGCAGTGAAATGGGTGAGGTCACCGTGGGGATTAAACTACGCTCTAAACTATTGTCATCATGAGCCAAAAAGAAGGATTTTCCTTTGACAGCACAATTTTATGCGGGCCCCTACTGGGATTCGGGTGATCTTAAATGCTGCCTACTTTGTGCTTGCAATCAACTAACAAAAATGTTGTTGATGTGACCAGGATCCTTTCTTGAGGCAGGCCTCGTTTAGATGCCAAATTTTCCCCTAAATTTCACTATGCAAAAAGAAGATTCCCCGTCACATCAAAATGTCGGCATATGCATGTAGTACTAAATGTAGATGAAATTAAAAACTAATTGTACAGTTTAGTTGTACTTTGCGAGACGAATCTTTTGAGCCTAATTAGTCAATGTTTAGACAAAAATTCACAAATACAAACGAAATGCTACAGTGCTGAATCTTGCACTGTGCAGATTTTGGACATCCAAAATCGGGTCAACTAAACACGGCCGCAATACAACTCAACGCAAACTTGAGACCTTAGTGAGGAGCCTAGCTTTTAATCAAATCCCAAGTGACGTGCTCTTGTTGCTTATCAGACCTCCATCAAGGTTACTAAGTAGTGATTTTGTTTTTTCTTTTCTGTTGTGATTTAATGGCCGGTCACATGTGTTATTGCATTAGGTTACTTAAGGGTTCTGACTAAGAAGCTTTTTAAGTGTGACACTAAGTTAGCAACATGCTATCTATCTCCGTTTTGTTTGCCTTACACACACTAAGAGCATTTGTGCAGTAGTTTCATCAGCATATTCAGAATCGGATCTTCAGAACCAGTTTATCTTGTTTTTACATGGTCACATAATCAACATGAGACATTTTACTTTTTGAATTACAAGATGGTAACACATTGTGTCTAAGAAAAATAAAGTATACAATATGCATAGCTAGTTTGCAGACAGAATATTCTTGACATAAATCGTAGAGTAGATATTAAAAATTTCGCATAGAACAACAGCGTGGAAGCAAGTAAGGGTAGATAAGCTGTGTACCTTTTGCTCTGAGGACTAAAGAATGTCTAGATGAGGTACACTGCTGCGCAAGGTGGAGACCACTGCAGCAAGGAAAAACTTATTGACCTATGCAACACCCAAATGAAGTTGTCCCTTGGAGACTAGACCCTAATGTTTAATCAGGAGAACACTGGGATGGTTCACTGACCCTATGTTTGTTTTTGGTCATAGACTAGGTAGTGGCTAGTGGAAAGATACAAAAGGAAAACAGATGCACCTAGCATTTGATTCCATCATATTAGAATAGAATCATCATCAAGAAGGGGCATATATATAGCAGCATGGACAGAAAACTGACTAGGGACTCCTATACTACTGGATGGTGGATGCAACGTATCGGATCCAGCATAAATTGCCAATATCTAAACCTAAAGCTCCATGACTAACAAACAATAAAAGCCAAATAATAGTGATTCATTCTAAAAACTCGACCCGGTGGGGGAAAGACCGCCCCCACGGCTTTCAAATAAGAAGGAACTCTCAGTTCCCCGAGCCGAGAAAACCCCCGAACCCTGGCCCCGTCCCGACACTAGGAGCGGACACCGCGGGGACCGTTACCTGGGCCGGTGCCGGGCCGGTGACTTCCGTTGCCCGTAGGCCGGGTCATCCGTTGCCCAGACTTCCGTTGCCGCAGGCCGGACGGGCCGCACCACTAGTGCTTTGGCACACGGGACCAGCGAGGGGGTTTTTTTTTAACCACAGCCTGAAATTCGCTCCCACTGGGATTCGAACTCAGGACCTGTGGAGTGCCGCTCGAATGTCTTAACCACTCGGCCAGACATCCTTTGGCATAGTGATTCATTCTTGTATTTGGACTAATTCTGTCATTTTCTTTTCTAGCAATTTCTAAGGATAAAAGAATAATAAATTGTATATGATTAGCTGGAAGTGTTATTAGTTTATTACAAGAACCCGATTTTTGGATTAGTACAGATTCCGTATCCAGGGTACCCATACCATTACTGAATCTATCATGTTGCAATGTTTCAAAAATCCATAAAAAGATCATGTATGTTGTGCACATAAATTTAAATATATCCGCAATTAATTCAGTTTGAAATTTGACCTAGATGTTACGAAACAAATCGACAAGCAGTCAATCTGACACTATTCGTATGTGTTGTCAGTAACAACTTGTGTCTTTTTAAATGTCAATATCAGAGATATATTTGAGATTTGATTTTTGCTGGTCTATTTAACTTTATGTGCACAACATACATGATTTTGTGACGAGTTTTTGGAATTCACAACTTCTTGTGTTAACTATATGTTGGCTAAAGGGGATGCCCAAACCCCAAGGCATCAATGAATTATTGTTTTGGATTAGGACCATGTGCCTGTGTAGCTTGCTTCGTGACAATTTAATTGGTGTATCAGAATAGCCAAATATGCATATAAATAGTTCGATAAATTACTTTGCAACTACATGTACTAGTTTTCGTTGCACTGATTCACTTCTTCTAATTAATATCTTTTGAAAAATTTCTGTTAATATCTATGTGGGTTTTTTAGTATTTGATGACTAATTATATATTATAAAAGATAATGCTTGAAACTCAAAAGATAATGCTTGTATATATAACGCTGGCTGGTTAGAGTGCATGTTAGATTCCTGGCGGGCATAAACTAATGAATAACTGTCCTTCAGAACTTGTATATATTAAAAGAAAAGACCATGTGCTTTGCTGCAAATTGCAGCCTGTGAGGAAAGCAATTGTGATCCCTTACCCGCCAACCACTCAAGCTTCTTTAAGACAATTTCTCCTGGGATCAAAACAAAATATTTTTTTTCCAAAAGAAGTTTGTATCTTTATGGGGTCCTAGAGTTGCTCATCCTATAAGGAAGCTTAGAATTGGAAGAAAAGGACAAGTAGACGACAACTTTGGAAGCTAAAGAGGACAAAGGTTCTTTATAGAACATAGCAACTTGGCTTCTCCATGTTTTGTATTTTGATAGCACAGGGTCACAACTAGCATGTGGGATGGGCTGGAACTGGTTCTTACTAACCATTAGCTTCTACCATGCATTACAAAGGATGAGTTCTTGTACTTTTTGTTACTGAGAAATAATTGTTTGGCTGATCATATGGAACATTGAATACTGTTACTGAGTTAAAAGATAATTTGTTGCAGTTCCCCTTATTTTATTGCACTAAAGGTTTATATAACTTTTTTTGGCTACAATTTTACATTGGTGGAAATACCATTTCTTTTAATTTGATATGAGCCAAATTGACTGACCCTAGATGATTGGACATTTAATTGGGGCCAATTCTTGCCAATATTTTTCCTTATTAATCGAGGTGATTGGCATCTTGCAGAGCTACTTGCCCCATAGTGAGGAGTCATAAAATCACAAGAGAGCTTGAGACAAGATATGACTAAATATGAAAGAAACAACTCAACTGCTTTGTCACGGTATCCTAGTAGATGAGACGGATCCGAATTTAGTTTTGTTAATAGTTGAAATTTGGCCTATATATATGTAAGAGTGGAATCTATCTCAATTGTAGCATGCATGTTAGTCATAGTTGTGAACAACTTTCCTTTATCAAATGATTGCTGTTCTGAAATGTGCATCAAATCATGTGATTATTCAGACATGAAAAAAATGTAGCAATAGTTAAACGTCAAGTTCAAAAACCTTTTCTATTTTTTCCTGTTTCTTGTGGGCATGTCATAATTCACGTGTGGATCGAGCCTCAGTTACATGGTAACTACTCTCTTTCGGTGATTGTGCGGGAGCATGTTTTTCAAAGCAACTACTAATTCTGATACAGTAACTAATGGAGTCAAAGTTTGTGCTCACCGATTCAATTTCGCGGTCATTAAATTCTACAACTTACTCCTATATTTGTAGGAAGATACTGACTCCATCTGTTGAGAAACTTTAACCACAATTTAGATTTGGCCTGAGCTTGTCTGAGGGAAGTTTTCTCTTAGTCTTTGTTGGTAAACAGTCTTGGGCACATGTACGCCTAAAACAACGCATGATCTTTCCTTGTTGGTAATAATTTGCTATAGTGGAATAATATACTCATGAACTTGTGGTTACTTTATCTGTATCTAGAATCTAATATGTAGCACCGTCAACAAAATAGATAAACAGGGGAGCAAGATTGATTCCGTGCATGTGAGTTCTTATCAATCGTGTCTACAAGTCTGTAGCTGTTGTTTTTCCTGTAATACTGTGTCATATACATATATAATAATCTATCCTAGTTTCTGTGTCTACACCTTGTGATTTAGGGTTATAGATAGATGTCAAAATCAGATGAAAGGTGGCTTCGTCGCTGTGACACGGGGCTATCAGCAGGTTACCGGATCCAAAGCACCCACGGTAGCCTATTTAAATGATTCTTTGACTCTTGATTTGTTACGGATGTGGCATGTTTGGAGAATAATAAAAAGGTACGTAGTATAGGTCATATACTTTATGGCCACCAATGCAATCAAGTATTTGATCAACTTAGCTAACCTGAAACCATTAAATTAACATATATAAATGTCCATGATCTAAGCAGTAGTTAAAAATTCCAGGGTAAAAAAAATTAAACCGGATTAAAGTCATCATAGATGACAGCTATGTAACCACGTCTCCTCTAAGTAATAAACAAATGATAATAGATCACTCAAGATATCATATAGTTTTTATATAGCCACAACAGCGTTCTGTAAGTCATGCTTTGCTATTTGAAAGGGATAGAAAGAGAGGAATAAATGGGTGCCAAGTTTAGGGGACATGGTGGGCCTTGTTTGGAAGTTGGGGAAAGACTTGAGAAAGAGCGAGGAGAGAAGGGAATTTGGGTGAAAGACACACAAAGAAGCTTTCGTGGATGGTGGAGATGAGATTGCGTTAGGAAAAGCTGCGAAATTCGAGCTTTCTCTGGGGTTAGTAGGATTTGGGGAGATTTCTTTCCAACCGGGTTGAAGCAAAAGTCTAACCGAAAAGTTTACTGATCTGAACTCATATAGATGCTGGAGACGACACTGGCTTTGATGTGCTGTGCTGTCCCAACTTGTTTAGCCATGTGAAAACGCACCGAAGGGAAGAGGGTGATCTTTGCGCACTAGTTACAGCTGAGATCTGCAAAGGCCGGGCACCACTGATCTTGCTGGACAATACCAAAGCTGCACGAACTGAAATACTTGGTGGTTCCATTCGCCTTTTAACTTGAAGTCAAACATGATATTCTTCTGAGAAGGTATAATATAGTTAGTGCCAGTGATTCACTCAAAGCAGTGTGATGGCAAGTACAACGACAAGAAGACCATCGCATTGCGTTGCCCAGGTTCTTAATTAACATGCATGTTTTTTTTTCTGGGTAGACAGACTGATACAGAGGTAGTGTTTAGATGGTGTAAAAGTTGGTGTAAAATTCCTGTAGCACTTTTCGTTGTTATTTGGTAAAATTTATCTAATCATGGACTAACTAGGCTCAAAAGATTCGTCTCGACATTTACAGACAAACTGTGCAATTAGTTATTTTTTTACCTACATTTAATGCTCCATGCATGCGTCCAAAGATTCGATGTGACGGAAAATCTTGTAAAATTTTTGGAAGTTTGAAGTGATCTAAACACCGCCAGAGTAGAATTGCACAACAAAAATATCGATCAGATGGCTCTGTCGTCTGTCCTTGTTGATCAGATGGCTCTGTCGTCTGTCCTTGTTCATACTATATATATAATGATCTTAGGTGTGCAGCTCGGTGCTCACTAACTACCACTAGCTGATGTTCTACTCAAGTACAGAAGAAAGTCATAAAACATGATTGAGAAAATTGTCTCCCCAACAATTTTTGTCAGTCGGCACAATTTCCGCTGCTTCCGTACTATAGACCGATTTCTTAACCTGTAGCTTCTGAGCAGCTGCTATATTTATGGGTTCAGATCCATTGAAAAGTGCACTATGCAAAAAAAGATTTTCCGTCACATCAAACTTGTGATATATGCATGGAGTGCTAAATATGGATAAAATCAAAAACTAATTGTACAGTTTGGTTGTACTTTGCGAGACGAACATTTTGAGCCTAATTAGTCAACGGTTGGACAATTATTACCAAATACAAACGAAATACTACAGTGTCGCTACAGTAAATTTTGACACTCCAAATTTAGAAACTAAACACAACGTCAAGTGGAACTTTTTCATCGATCCCAGCTATCATATCGCTGTTGATTAATTCCCACTTCTGGTAGCAGTACAGCAAGTGGAACTTTTTCACATGAGTAGACTATCAATAATTAAGCACATCGTCATGTTTCATTACTTGAATGACGTGAAATGTTGATATAAAAGGTGGCTGATTAGTTAGTTTGGTAAGATATGTTTTTCATTTCTTATGCTTTAGCTATTTCTTTTTGTGAAGTGTTACTTTTGCCTTGTGTTTATATGGAGCATATAAATACCAGTCAGACTGGAAACTTGCACATCCCAAATATTGTTGTGGAATTGTGATAGAAGCGATTTTGATGTTTTACCGCAAGAGATTATAACAATACACTAGTGTGCGTTGGAAATTGGTTGTAAATGAAAAGAATATCAGACACCGCACAAATGGAATAGTAAGAATTAACTGTTTCATTCATTGATTGTCACTACAGAAAGTTTTTTTTTTCAAAGACTCATTCCTTTGCTGAGGTGGCTCTTAACTTGCAATCTTTATTTAGCACTCGTGAGGACGCCGCCGTACGGTGCTTGTCCACTCATCAGCTGTGTGACCTTGAACTAGAAGATTGTGGCCGCGTTCCTGATACCGTATGGGAGGTTCAGAATAGTGCACCAGAAGCGGAGCACCGGCAACAGCTTCTCTGACGTTGGCTAGAGTGTAGAACATCCGGTGGCAATCCGTTACAGTGAGGTTCTAGCCCAAATGAGGCGTATCTGGCGAGAGAAAACCTCCAAGTTGCTCCGTAAAAGGACGATCAAAAGAGGAGATGCTAGGGGTGATCCCTTCGACACCGCTCCGTCACGAAGGTGGAGCTCGTCGCGGTATCAACAACGTAGTCCAGGCTCTCGAAGCTGAGCCTGGCTGGGGTGGAGATGCCAGCAGAGAAGGCCTCCTTGGAGAAGTGCACACCACTCTCGCGGGTGACACCTCTAGCTCCAGAGACAATGGTGGCATTCGTCATTGTATGATGTGGAGGCGAAATAACATGAAATGAAAACCCTAAAGAGGCATTCGTCATTGGTTTCTCACATGTCTAGAGGCGTTTGTGGGACCCATGTTCCCATTTCTATCTCATCCTCTTAATATCTAGGCAGGTTGTGGTTCTAAAGCCATTCATCATAGAATGGAGAGATATTGTATGGCAAGTTCCAGTTGGCGCCATGGCGAGGGAGGACAAGCAGCTGACAGAGCCACGGTGAGATGGAGTGGCGTAAGTTGTGGGATGTTGTGGGGTGGGCGAGGTGCCATCCCGACGGTGAGAGGGAGTCGCGCCAGCTAGCAGCGCAAATGTGGGGAAGGCAACGTGTTGAGCTCGGTAAGAGGGGCAGCAAGGGCAAACATGAGCCAGCTATTAGATTCCGAGAGAAGATGTGGCTTGGGACCTATGTTTTATTGGATACTATATGAGTAAATTATTGTGTTATATCTGAAGATTACATAAACATCAAATAGCTAGCAAATTAGTTTTATCGTTGAAGGTGCCATGTTAGTGGGTTTGTACTTATTAAGAGCCTATTTGGTGCTGCTCTAGCTCTAGCTCCTGCACTGACGAGGAGCTAGAACTAGCCGCATCAAAACAGCCAAGGGGAAGAAGCGCTTCTTGGGATAACAAGGGAGGAGCCAAAGCTATTTTAACGGTACGACGTTGTACGATGGTAGAGCTGTGTTTTTTTCCCGCTTCGAGTCCTGCCTTTGTGGTGTGGGAGTCACATCCTGAGTGATATCGAACATGCTCTAAGGTTATGACTGAGTAAGGGAGGGTGATTATAAAGCTACTACTAGTTGCATCAACGTGCAACAGTAGTATATCTATAACTACGTTAGGCTTGGTGAAGGGTTTGCAGTATCCTTGTAGGTTTACAGTACTATCAGTAGCCTTAGTGAAGATATCGTTTTACCGTGCTCAGTCCGGTACTCTACACCGGTATAAGCAATATACAAGAGTACTGTTGTGTGAAAACGTTTCTGTCGGATCTTATATTCTTACATCATCATTGCCCCCTGTGGCTGATGACACCAGTTGGTGTTTCATGGCCAATTGGTCATGCACTACTAATTAAGCAATGGTGGTGACGACCTTTAGGATTTGAGCTTGTTGTTAAATTTTATAGTAAATGCTTTTCGTTTTTTAACTAAATCTTTCTTGTGAATTATTTCTCTGTATGAAATTAGTTAAGGATATTTTGCTTCGTTAATTAGGGCAAACCTTTAATTGATAATTTATTTATTTATTAGTTCCATATCATAGGGATTTTGAGGCGACCCCACTAATTAACGAACTTTCACTCATTTCTAGATCAAAGATCGATCCGACACGTCCCACGAGTTTTATTTATTTTTTTTTGGAAAAAAACGAATTTCCACCTCTTTCCCTATTTGGACAGCGCTGGCTCTCTGATGACCTAGCTAATCAGCGATCCCACACCAGCCTAGCAACTTTTCTTTTTTAGAAAAAAAAATATTTTTGCAACTTTCCTTTTTGGGGAAAGTTACAAAGTTATACACAACTTTTACGTATAACTTTTTGTGTAAAATTTGTCACCATATTTTCTTAGAAAGTTGCAAAGTTATACACAAAACTTCTATATATATATATATATATTATTTTGTGAAACATAACTTACCAACACAATTTTCTTTTCTACAAAAAAATCATTCCTGCATTGTTTCTTTTTTGAAAAGTTACAAAATTATATATATAACCGGTATGCATAAGTTTTTACGTAACAACTTATCATCATAACTTTTAATTTTTTTGGAAAAAATATTTCCATAACTTTTCATTGTTGGAAACGTTTTACGAAACAATGTATCATCATAATTTGTCATCATAATTCTTTTACTTTTATTTTTTTGGAAAAAATCATAACTTTTTATTTTTAGAAAATAACAAAGTTATACTCACAACTTATGTACATAGCGTTTTACGTGACAAATATCATCATAACTTCTCATTGTAACTTTTGTAGATTTGTGATCATAAGATTCAATTAGATCGAAAGAAGGGAAAAAGTGAAAGAAGAGAGACAAATGGTGAAAAAGAAAAAAAATGTGGTCACTATTTTATATTATACGTATACAACTAGTTTATGAATACATATATGATCATGTAAAATAGATAGGTTAATGTATAAAAGATAAAAAATGGTAAAGGAAATAAAAAGGAGAAAGATGGGTGCACCTGCGATTAGTGTGCGAGCACTTGCGCACGCCAGACTCGAACGGCTCGGCAGCCTACGATCCACGTAATAGAAAGAGGCAAGGGAGAGATACATAACAACGGAAGGTTTCCAGGAGGAGCAACGAGCGACATGGACACATGGCGGAGAGTGTTCATTCGGTCGGATCGTTCTTGCTGGATTGGAAACTGAGAGTGAACGCTTGTGAAAATGGAATTTGGATTTTGAGGTCCGTTGGGCACTTGAGGAGCTGCATAGTATCCGGATTTTGAGTATTATTACCGTATATTTTGCTGTAAAAGTAGTATTAGCTAGTCTTAACTAGGCGTGTGTGTGGAAAAGGAATATTTATTCCATGTCTTACCCGATGATATCTCCAAAGATATTCTGGCATGATTGGAATCATTAACTGAGCACTACGCCGCTATTATGGATTGACCATAGAGAGGTCTTTCCACTGACAGTGTAGTATGCATATGGTTTATTCCTTCGGTCTAGTTATACTAGTTGTACGCTAACTTTTGCCGTACATGAATGCGAATGTATATATATACATACATAATACATCATACATGCAAATTACCATTCAATTAGTGTAAAATACATAAATAGGAGTAGTTGCTGGTCCATTCTGTTTTTTCTTTAAAAAATGTCATGTTCTAGGGTTCTTTTCTTGCTGAAGTATATAAGAATTTGCATTACAAGAACACAATAATGGTTCCAGTGATGGGAATTACCATTCAATTAGCTAATGTAAAAATACATACATAGGAGTAGGTGCTGGTCCATTCTGTTTTTTCTTTAAAAAAATGTCACGTTCTATGGTTCTTTTCTTGCTGAAGTATATATATAATAATTTGCATTGCAAGAACACAATAATGGTTCCAGTGATGGGAATTACCATTCAATTAGTGTAAATACATTCAGAGGAGTAGGTGCTGGTCCATTCTGTTTTTTATTTAAAAAATATCATGTTCTAGGGTTCTTTTCTTGCTGAAGTATATAAGAATTTTGCATTGCAAGAACACAATAATGGTTCCAGTGATGGGACTGCTACAAAGGGATTCTTTGCCGAGGTCATGCATGTCGCTCCATCATCATGATAGGAAAGCCGCACACACAAGGGAACAAAATGGGCACATACGTACATACGTATACATTCCAGCATACACTTTAATAAAGACAAATACACAACCAATTTTGTATAGATGTTACTAAAGAGAACTTTAATAGTAGTATATATATAGTGTCATGAACTTCTGCATCTCCCACACATGAGCTTTGCAACTTTACACTGTACTAGAAAATAATTACAACTAAGCTACTCTAATCAAGAACAAGCTAAGTGGGTGGCACTTAGCTCCTGCACATGCCTGCATATGGTCCCCAGCTCGTCTCTTTCTACATAGTACATGAACAATGCCAATATAATCGATCAGGCTATATAATACCAAAGGAGCCTGCATTATTGTAATGCCTTGCCTCATCTCTACACAACACCACGACGCTGTCAGGGCAAAAAATAATCGCATTACGTACGTACGCATATGATAAACAACGCAACTGAGCATCCATATCCTGCGGCAATCAGGCCGAGTAAACTAATGCGTCCCTTAGTACGTATTAGTTGGCCACTTAAATACTTAATCAGTCTACCTAGCTCATCCTCACCAATCTAGCTAGCTAGCTGATTAATTAGGAGCTGAGGTTGGGTGGTGCGCGTGTCGATCGTCAGAAACCAACGAGGAGGCCACGCACTTAGAATACTCCGCAACATGGAGCCCGGACAAGCGCAATCTAGACCTCAACGCTGTCTTTTGTGAATTGCTTGCATCTCCTGTTCACAGTCACAGCAGCTACTCTCTCTCCTTCTCTTTCTTTGCAGATGCAGTTGCACCGATCGATCGTCCTTCTCTCTCTAAAGTGCAGGGGGGGCAAATAAACAATGCAAGCAAGAAAGTTTGCTAGCACTACTGGCCTGAGAGGAAACATAGCCACCGCAAGGGTTATAATATCTGGAGCCCCTGTTCATGCATGTAATGTATTCAAATGACTCGTTGATCAGAGCCAGCTGATTATATATCCACTCGGGCGTGCTGTGTGCCTCCGGCAAGCTCCAGGCTCCAGGTCGTATATATACTGCCCCTTCTCACCTGACACAGCTCCCTCTAACCCATGCACCTCCTCCAGCTTTGACAGCCACTTCCACTACTACCTCATCTCTCCTGCTAGCTGCAGCTGCTGCAACCAGGGAGTACTAGCTAAGCAGTCATGAACATGACTAGCCCCAGGCTAAAGCTCTTCGGCTTCCACGTCTCCGAGGAGGAGAGGCACGAGCTAGCGGGCCCGGAGACGGAGGCGGAAGCCGAGCCGGAGGAGGCGCCGGCGTGCGGTAACGGTGGCGGAGGGTCTGACTCGTCTTCCTCGTCTACCACCACGACCACGGCCACGGCCACGGCCACGGCGGCCGGCGACGGGCGGAGGTACGAGTGCCAGTACTGCTGCCGCGAGTTCGCCAACTCGCAGGCGCTGGGCGGCCACCAGAACGCGCACAAGAAGGAGCGGCAGCAGCTCAAGCGCGCGCAGCTGCAGGCCGCGGCCGCGGCCGCTGGCCGCGTCGCGGGCGGGGCCGCCGCGCTCTACCCGCGCGCCAACCCGATGGTGTCCGCCTTCGTGCCGCCGCCGCACCTCCTCGGCGGTGGCGGGGGAGGCGACGCGGCGCCCACGAGCTGGGTATACTTCTCCCCGCGCGCCGCCGCCATGGCCGGGGGCCCGCAGGGCCAGCAGTTCCAGGTCTCCCACAACTGCGTGTTCCCGTCGTCGCGCGCCACCTCGGCCGCCGTGACGGCGTCGCCGGCCGTGTTCTCCTACACCGCGGCGCCCTCCGCCGCCGGCGCCGCCTCCGCGCCCTACGTGACCGACGACCACAGCGGGCGGAGGGCCCACCACGTGAGCCCGGCGGCCGCCCTGGGGAGATACCCCGGCATGGCAGCCGGCCCTGGGATGGCGGTGGTGGCGGAGCCCGTGGTCGCCGGGCCGGAGGACGCCCTGGGGCTGGACCTGCAGCTCAGCCTTGCGCCCGCCGGCTTGTGACTTGGCCGGTCGTCGTCGATGGTGATCGCGCGTGCGAGCGAGCTGCTGCCACGCACTGTCGTCGCCTTGGTAAAAGAGAATTGATCACCTACTAGTACTACTGCTGCTGTTACTACTAAAAAGTCTGTTGTACTAAGATCGATCGTCCCTGTGGCTAGGTAATTAGCGCTAGTAATTATGTTTAGTTGCTGGGATTTGGAGAGCTGCATGCATTAAGCCACCTGTAAGATTCCGGTTCTAGCTAATTGATGTGCATGATGATGATCTCAAGGAGGATGGCCATGCTAGGAAACCCTGTAAATTTTTGGTTGATCCGTCCATCCATCAATCAATCTCTGCCATTTTCTTCAGTTCTATGCCGCTCATTTTTTTTTCTTTGGTTGCTGCTGTGTATTAACCCGGCCAGCTACTACTAGTAATAAAATATAAATTATTTAGTACCTACAAATCAGTGATGAATGTCGTGTTTGATTTGGTTTGCTGATCTAGGATGCGATGGGAATGAGAGTTTTTTTTTTGACAACAAGAGTTATTTTTGCATATAGGTTGAAGTTGAACATGCATAAACCTCTCTCTCTGCAGGCCAGCTGCTGCTGCCTTTAGTGCTCCATGAGTCATTTTCCTCCTCTTGCCTTTGTGATGCCACCGTATATAGACTTTGTCACTTTATCTGTTTCCTTCAACTAGTTAACTAAGGGCTAAGCATATTTTAATCCTCCAAATTCAACATGCATCAACGCATGTTATCAAAAAGGAGATCACGCCCCTCTCCTCCCAACCATTTCTTCTTTGGCAATTAATTAACTACTCCTGCAAAGCTGCTTTTCTACTGATGGTTACCCCTGGGGTTAGCTGCCTAGCTGGTGATAGAGTAGTACACGACGCACGCAGACGCAGCTGTTGATGTGTGCTGCTGCCGTGCTGCGTGCGTGCCTCCTCACGTCGTCAGTGAGTGAGTCAGCACGCTGTGTGTGTGTGTGAGATGTGCAACACGTGCTGGATTGCTACCGCCGGGTCGTTCTCGTGCGTGCGCCCGCGTGATTGGGTTTGGATTTGGACGCGGCGGCACCTGGCACGGCCGGGCGCACGGCGATCGGCGAGGCGTCGTCTCGTCTCGTCGGAGCCGTCGAGTGCGCGCACCAGTCACCAGAGAGAGGTGACCATATGGTGGGTGGTGTTCCGGCCGGTCCGGCGGGTACTCGTCGATCGGGACCAGAAAAGCATGCATGCGCCACTGTGTGCCGTGTACTTGCCTTGCAGAGATGGATCGAAGTGACAGGCATGCTATGCCTAGTGCTGTTTGCTCGCGGCGTGGTGCAGCGTGTCCCTTAACTGTTGGGGCTTACGTGTCGACAACGGACAACCCGGCCCGGAACTACTGCTACATGAGCCCTAGCTTAGCTAGGGCACTCCATCACTGTAGTGCTTCTGGACGACCATGCACGAGCCTTTACATGATCGATCCATCGGTTCTTGCCAACTTTATTTTAGCACGCACGACCATTGCATCGAGCTTGAAATATTTTTTATCTAACGCCGGCCGACAGGTAATTACGTGACCTGCTTCTGCCATTCCGGTAGATAAGCACTGACTGAGTGACGGACGAGTACGAGTAATTAATAGATAAACGAGCTAGTACGAGTACTTCCAATTAGTACAGTACGTAAAAACAGTGCAGGTGAACAGAAGTGACAACAGAATTTTCTTTTTATGGTAATGTCCGGCGAATCCCTGCATCGAGATCGCGCCGGGCCCCACGGCGGTCTGAACTGGTCCGGCCCGGGCCACGTAGGCTCCACATGCATCCAAAACCCGGCATCCACGTTTCGTGCCGCGGTTGGACCGTCCCAGCCAATGGGGTCTCAACACGTGCCCTGCACTCCCCGCGCTCCCATTGGCTGCATCGGCGGTAGCAGCCAGGCATGCCAATAGGATCCGCCTGCGCTTTACGCTAGGGCTAGGGGGGTTTTGTTTACTGCTACTGTATTACATGCGACTAGTCTAGAGCAGCAGAGCGAGGCTCGCTCGACTGATAATTTTTGTTAATCCCTGGAACCGTACCTAAATTAACAAGGATTAGCGAGTCAACATGTGCACAGTGGAGTGACCTCTAGCTCAGGAGGGAGGTGGATGATGATAGATCATCCTAAGATTCGTATCCCATATAGTATTCAGCGGGGGATTACTTGCTTTTTTATTTGACGAGTTTTCTATTCGCCCCACTAGCCGGCGGCATGCGCGCGGTCTCGTTGGTCCCCTCTTTCCACCCCCGTTCCCCGCCCCTGGAGACCGTATTATAAGGCACAATTGTCGGTGATAAATTTGTGTGTTCCAGACATAGGTTAATCATCGGTGGTTACGTGCGGATAACATTGGCTGCCTTTCCTTATTGAATTCCTATAGTACAAGTACGTATGTTTGTATACTCCCTCCGTATCGGATTTAGAAGTGGTTTTGGATAATGTTTGAGTCAAACATTGGGAATATAAATCATCAATAACTTTTAAGTCGTTGAGTTTGCAAATGTAAAAATTATATGAATAGATTTGTCTTGAAAAATACTTTCATAAAAATATACATATATCACTTTTCTATAAATATTTTTTTATAAAAACAAGAGGTCAAAGTTATGTTTTGGAGACCGTATCGCTGTCCTAAACGACTTCTAAATCCGATACGAAGGGAGTACATACACAGTCTCTGATCAACGGCAATTTGACTCTTGCATAACTTATTATTTATACAATACAAAGCAAGCCCACAAAAGAACTGAATTAATGTATATATCCCTAACTCCTCGTCACTAACTAATACCAGACCAATATGTCGCATCGACTGGCTGTTGCTTATCAAACTCGCATCGCATTCAGATCATATTCAAGTGGATTAGGCTAGGTTAGCTACGAACTGGGGTTAACCCTAGTCTAAGCTAATAAAATTATATTATGCCCTACATGGGTCATTATGGAGTCACTTCATTTGGCAAAGCATGAGGCATTAAAATAATCCATGATTGTACGGGAGGCATGTAGAAAGGATTTGATAGGATGTCTCCAGACAAGCAACTAGCTTAGTTTAATGGCTAACGCAAAAGATTAACCTAATCGTCAATGTCATGTGGTTGCATGTACACCCCCACGCAGCACCAGCTCAGTTGATCTAGTCGACAAGCCTATAGCTGACAAGACTACGGATGCACGTCGTCTGACCTTTCCATCTCCTCTATCTTTTTTTTTATTTCTGCTTATTAATTCATGATGAATTCATCATTATATTAAGTAGTAGTACATACAGTATATGGTTCAAATCATCAGCCTATATATTATCAACAGTTTAATTGTGATTTCATCATCTTTTTCTCGAAGACTACTATTAGTTGGGCCTTTGCATGAGGCGATTCTTAAAATCTAGGCTTGCATCATCTTCGGATCATGTGTTGCTTGTAGGATTAGTTAATTGGTGGCTTAAGTACACGTAGGCATAAGTCTTTTAATAAAAGGACAAGTAGGTGACGCATGGCGAGACCTGTCTAGTGTAGAGTATTTTGTGGCAGGCATATGGAAAAGAAGCTTAGACGACCAAGCGGTGGGTTAATTAATTAACTTGGTTAGAGCCGGCCAATTTCAGTTGGCTTTGTTTGGTGACTAGAAATAGAGATAAGAGCCGGGTAGTATTAGAATATTTGTTGATTGGCACACGATTGGGGATGGAGAAATTTCTAGCTAAGGGAGCATGTGCAAGAGATAGCTGAAAGGGATGGCCAAACACTTCATTAAACTTTCTTTAATCAGAAACTAGTCACCTTCTAGAATGTGTGGGGTTGACACCCTTCATATGGTTCGTTTAGCCAAATTCTTGTGCTGCTGATGTGATATGAAAGGTGATGTAAACCTACAAATTTTGATAAATAATTTGGTGTCGGTAGGTTTCTCTATGATCGTGGTGTCAACTTGGACTTGTCCCTAGCTAGCTTTTCTGTCCTCATTTTGGTATGCATAAGTATACTCTATAGCTAGCTACAAAATAAGTTATTTTGTAGCCACCTCTATTTACGATAATTTTATATACTAATTTACGACAATATCAGTATATATTTACGATAGTTGAATTACTATAACACATGGGGATATTTACCATAATGTTATAGTAAATCACATAGTAAGGAGTTACTATAATCTTGTAAATTAGCATAGCAATTATCGTAACTCAAAGTGGGTACAGAATAAATTATTTTGTAGCCAGCTGTAGGGTAATAGTTCTATATAGAACTATTACCCTACAGCTGGCTACAAAATAACTTATTCTGTAGCCACTTTGATTTACGATAATTGCTATACTAATTTACGAGATTATAGTAACTCCTTACTATATGATTTACTATAACATTATGGTAAATACCACCATGTGTTATAGTAATTCAACTATCGTAAATATATACTGACATTGTCGTAAATTAGTATATAAAATTATCGTAAATGGAGGTGGCTACAGAATAACTTATTCTGTAGCTAGCTATAGAGTATACTCTCCCTATATATATATATATATATATATATATATATATATATATATATATATATATATATATATATATATATATATATATATATAGTCATCCTAAGACCTAAGCTAAGTATTTGATCCCTATAACAAAAAAATATTAGCAAGAGAGAAGATATATGAGCGCAATAATTTCCCGTTGCTTTAGGTTTGGATTTTGCTGTGGTACTCCCTCATTTAATTAGATCGGACTTGCGATGCATGTGTGATGAGCGGCTCTGCTATATATACTTTCTTATTACATGCACAGATGAACAATATGGTACTGATTTATATTCTAGTTGGATCACTTGTATATCATGCTTGTCATATACTAACTCCAATTTGGTACTAAACATTCCTTTGTGAACCGGACGCTCAACAGACGAGTACAGTTCTTTTTTATTTGTTGTCTAGTTTCGTCGTTGCATGATCTTTTTCTTTGACAAAATGGTACGAAATGTGAAGGTAGTGCGTTCCCTTCTTGTCTACTACAGGCGCTACTAATTATATATGTCTTGTTCTATTAATGCTCCATCCGTTTATATATGACAAAGCTTCTAATTAGTTCAAAATCACCATCCGGATGAATGGAAAGTGTATATATTTTTTGACTGCTGATATTTGATCGCGGCTATGTGAAACATACAGTATTCACCTATTTTGGAAAGGTGCTTGCTTTTGAAAGAAGGTGACATAACAAACTGAATGACTACCGAACAGCATTTGTCCACAAAAGGTTTTCTTAAACCACACTTGTTAAGTAGGACACCCAACCACTAGAAGCAATGAACTGATGAAGCATCATATTTCCCAACAAACTATAGCTAGCTCAGTTGATACCCTTACCACATGGCATCTAGAAATTTTCTTCTAGCTTACCCCCTAGGAGAGTAAAGGCTAAAGAGCTAATGCTAGCTAAAACCTTTGGCCTGAGGCCCATGTGAGTCCCATCACCAAGATGTCCCAACTACAAACAAGATCTTAAAAGGGGAGATTTGAAAACACTTTTGCTATGATCTCACTTGAGTCCTTGATGTAGTTTTATGTCAAGAAACCTTATCCCAAATGGAACGTGATTAGATTGTGGGCCACAGGCTGCCCCTTGTTTGTTTGTAAGGTTCCTCAACTTGATTATGCGCCGAAAGATGTCAGCGTGTGTGTTTTTGGAGAACTCCAATATGCTATAAGCATACATATATATATTTTTTGTGGTCCAAGAGAATATATACCAATTTTGGGCAAGCATGCGAGTTGGCATGCATCCTCTTAGTGGAACCAGGACACGATAATACACATCAAATTAGTGCTTTAGAAAACTTGGAACCCTATTTATGATTGTCCATCCAAGGAGTGTCCAACACGAAAGCTCATTTAGTCATAACCCTCGTCCTTTTAACTAGTGGTGTTATTCTATTACAGTAACGGCCAGAGAAAAGGTAGAATATTTTCAGGAAATATTTTTTTCTCTCTCTTTGCAAAGTATATTGAAGAACTATCATAGGGAAAATTTCACCTATGTACCATGTTTTTTTTACAATTGCAAATTGAGTGCAGCTCAACTCTTTTCCACCTGTTTAAGTTCTTGACTTGGTGTGGGTGCTCGTATTTTAGTCTCTCAAAGGTGCTCATAGAGGTAGCGGGATACCAAAAAAATAACAAACTACTGCATCCATCCCAGAAAGAAAGAATGTAACTCTAGTATAATTCAAAGCCCTATTTGGATCAACTAAACTAAGTTGCTACTAGTTGTTAAAAAAAAGCACTAATTGATCCAAGCAACTTAGCCTATAGTCCAGCTTATAGCTTATTTTGAACTATTCAATCATCCAGCTTATAAAAAGCTATTAGTGGGCTCCCTCCAGCTATTGCAGCTTATAAAAAAGTTTAACCGATCCAAACAAGGCCTAAGTATAATTATATCGAATTTGACCAAATTTATATGAAAACCTACAAATGTTTATCATACAAAATAAGTATATTAAATTGTTATTATGGAATAAATTTTTATAATATAGATTCGAAAAATGTTGACAATGTTTTCTATAAATTTAGTCAAACTTAAGACTGTATTACTTAGACCAAACCTAATGTTGTATCTTTTTTAGATGAATGTAGTAATTAATAACCTGTGCACGATATGTGAGACAAGCTGAGCCTTAACTTTTAGTTGGTAACTGTATATTGCAAAATGGTTATTTTGCCTATCATTGAGTAGTTGAGTTAAAATGTTCAATGAAATTGTAAGTTACATATAAATGAAACAGTATAGTACTAATCAAAGCGTAACCCTTTTTGTCAAACTGAAACGATTGGAACTAGCACACAATATAGGAAAATCCACTGCGTGCTCATGTCTCAAGCCCCAATAAACCTTTAGTCTTTTTCCCCAAAAGAACATTGTTCCATGCACTAGCACAGATTTGATTAGCTAGAGAAGCAAACAGCTTTGCTTCGTGTTCAGGAGTTCATCAATCCCCTTCTTTTAGGGGGCCCTAGTCTAGAAGTGAAGCAATGGAGTCAATGTCTCCTTTGGAATCATTGACAAGCCTAGGGCATGCTCCTGAGTTTCCTTCGGGTGGGTCTCGCTCGCCCCTGTGCAGTGGCGGAGCTTGCATGAATGTGTAGGGGGGGGATTCAAAGCTACGTTGCTACAGTAATTACCAATAGTAGTATAGACAATTGGAATTCTGTGAAAAATCTTTGTTTTTTCAAGTTCTATCTATATAGACTGCAATGAACAATTGAAATTCTGTCCAAGAAGAATGAACAATGTGTGGATTTACATATTTGTAAGTTGTGATCCATTCATCAGCAACATCAAGCATGATACGAGAGAGGCATGAATTAATTAAATGCATGCAGTGATATGCAAACCTCCAGAGTGATACATCCGGAACAAGAGAGGCCAGGACCCAGTTTGACCCCACATAGCTCCGTCCGTGCTTCTAACCGTGGGCTAACGGGCTATTTGACACTGCTCCGGTAGCAGAAGTGACGAGAAGCTGTAGCAAACACCACAAAAAGCTAAACTATTTTTTTTGTACGGAAGAGGAGTGACCAATACCTGAGTAAGGGTATGTACGTACCTCAGCCAGAAGTATAACGACACATATTTCAAATCCCCGAAAGGTCACAAGAAACAAGACGCACTAAATGGGCGGACACTAAGTCTTGGGGCGAGGACTCTATGCGCCACGAGTCTCCTAGAGTAACTCGATGGCAAGGACTCAGTTGTGCTCAGGTCACGCAAGTCATCGAGTTGTGAGGCATAACTAGAAAGTTTATTAGTCTATGTTTATTAGAATGCTACGCCTGACTACCTTTTAAAGGCTTGTCCATGCTCTGATCTCATCCCACCGCATACATCCTCATTTTTTTTACGGGCAGGGGGGGCGGAGCCCTATGTGGCCAACACACGGCTCCGCCGGTGCCCCTGTGGCACCAACCAACCAGTCACAGATCAACAGGTAGAGCCAAGATTGTAGTAGCCCTAGGAGTGAGTGCTATGATTACAAAGAAGATGCCATGCTCAAGCTGACACATTGGCATTGGGGTGAGGAGAGATGGGGGATAAAAAGTGCACTCTGGTGGACTGCTGATCATTTGGTCTGATGAAAGCTTGCCCACTTTATTGGTATCTGTACTTCGCCTTTCACTTGGCTAGCCAGTTTTCTGGTACACTACTCTTTGCCACAGGCCACAGCTGCTGGCCTGCTGCTATTCTTCTTTGCCACATGGCTTGATGACTTGATGAGCTCTGATTGGATGGGAGATCAGAGTGAGCACTTCCTCTTTTTCTGTTCCTCTTCAGCGTATAGGATGCATTTAGTTTCCAAAATATTTTGGTTTCGGGTATTATAGCTTTTTTGTTTTATTTATCAATTACTGTTTAATCATGGACTAATTAGGCTTAAAAGATTCGTCTCGCGATTTCACGGTGAACTGTGTAATTAGTTTTTTATTTCATCTACATTTAATGCTCCATGCATGTGCCGTAAAATTCGATGTGATGTTTTGGGGTGAAATATTTTGGGAACTAAACACACCCTATAGTAGTAGGATGGATTATGTTGGTGCTGTGTGAACTGTGGTGACTAGTGAAGTGTGAATTATTTTTCTTTTTCTCCATAAATTCAGTTCCAGAAGCACTTTCACAGTGGCCTCCACCTAATCAGCACATTCAGAAATTTACAACTGCTGGATTGCTTTCCAATCTGATCCAAGATTAGAGATCAATCCCCAAAACAAGGTTTAAAAAATATCTAGACACTGAATAGGCACGGTGTTCTATATTTGATAGATAGTCGGGCCAAAATCCTTTTAAGTGTACCACATGCTAAGCGCATTAGGTCTGAGGCTCGATTAGAGGGGTCCAACCACTAGCTTATTAGCTTCTTAAGCATCGTTGGTATCTCATAATTGAGCTACCTAGTAATTTTTTTACTGTAGTGTGAGCCAGAACGGCACCATGCATGCGCTCTACTTAGCTATTATGCTAAGAATGGGCACTAATTGTGTAGGTTTGTTAGTGATGAAATGTACTATGTAGCCAGCTAGCAGGCATCTAAATTCTAAAGTGGCTGTTGGAGCTAGCTGGCCGTTCATGCAGGTTGAGTTACTTGCAAGGCAGAGGAATAGCGGTGACGTGAGAAAGTGGAATCAAACGCTGAGAGATAGTTCTTGCTCCAACACAACACGAATAGGTAACCACAATAGAAAAGAAAGGGTTAATTTCTTTAGAAGACAAAGAAAATAATGGACCAGAAAACCATGTTCGCTTATGCTAAAATTTGGCTTATGCTGATTTATTGTGAGAGGAAAACAATGTTCGTTGGCTAAAAAGTAGTTTCAGCATAAGCCAAATTTCAGCAGATTCTTGCGCTTCGCCCTATCGTTTAGTTTCCAGTGACTACACACAGGCACAGACATGCTGGAAGACTTTGTCAGAGCAAATGGAAGATCAAATAATGTACAGAATGCTTAGTTTCTTTGGAGAAATGTACATATGTATACTCTTGCTTTTTTCTAGATTAGTTACTCGTATCTAACTATTTCTAATAGAAGCTCTTTTGGAGCCTTCACATATTCCTCGTGAGACTAGCTAAAAAAGGATAAATAAAAAACAACCTGTCGTCAATTGGGTATACTAATAATCATCATTGATATAGCTAGTGTATCTATATTATATTTTCTAAAATAAAACAATATCCTAAAGTAACATTTAAATCTACATCTAAATTACACAACTCTGCCGTTATAAAAATAGCCTCAAGTAACCCATAAATCAATATCTAAATTACTTATCTCTATTATTATAAAATAGTCTAACTAATCCCCTAAATCTATATTTAGATTACCCACCTCTATAAGTACAAAAAAGAAGCTAAAGTAATCATGTAATTAGATGTAATAATTGTGGGTTAATAATCCTTTATCAAAAAAAAGTTAAGAAAAGAAACATATACCTTTAATTCATAGGTATATTTCATTTTCTAATCAGATGCTATCTCTGCGTCATTAATGGAGATTGGTTAATAAATAACAAGTAACGATATGATACCTACCAAATTCTATGTCACTATTTAATGCAAAAATATTTCTTGTTCTCTAGAATCCCTTAGATTTGGGTATGAGTTGTTAATTCTCAAATGCACTATATTACATGATGGAGGGAGTATTTATCAACTAATGGACTAATTGTTAACACCTCCACTTACTAAGCTATTATATTGGGCATGTTTGGATCCACACCTGTTAATTTTAGCTGCTAACTATTAGAACTAATATATCTAAATAATCTATGCTTAATAATAAATTTCAAATTTACTAATTCATGTTTATTCCAACTTTTCTTCAGTCTGTTCGCACTAATGCAGCTGAGTAGCTCCCAGGCAAGCAAATTAAAAATACTCCGAAAAATAACCGGCTCTAGGATTTCCTACGGGTGAGAGCGGTAGTGCTGGTTCCCGTTGAATCGAGAACTGTTTAAAGCTAAGCTATTGGGCCATGATTGAGATGTCCGTGCAATTGGTACGGGCCGCCATAACATAGCTAACGCTTCGTCAGGCCCACGAAAGAACCCTGGGTTCATTTCCGCTGAAAACGTTTATTTCAATTGTGTGTGAACTAATATCGTAATTGGATTTTCTATTTAAACTCTAAACTAGATGTCTTGTCTTCTTATAATTCTTAAAACTATTCAAATTTCCTCCCTATTCTGGATTGAAGAGATTTTGAAGGCGGTTTGGTATTTGTTTAGTTAATAAAAATCCAATGAACACTTGACAAGATTTTTAAACTTTAAAGATGTCTCCAACCTTCTTAAAATTATGAAAAAAAATAAAGATAGATCTTGACACAACAAAACCAAATAGAATATTAGAGCTCATGAAAATACCTCTAGAAGCTTCACAAAACTAGATTTAGCTATAGGATAATGGAAAATTATCCAAAAAATGTAGAAACTCCCGCAGTCTAAGCATGTTTTTAAAACTTTACACGGCAAGAATATGATATGAATCCAACATTCCAACATGAATGTAATATTTATTAATTCTGAATGCATTCAAGCTATGCATTTGTGTAGGTTACATCTTATGTTTTTATTGTGAAATGTTTTCATAATGTGTTTAGACATCAATTAGAATATTTTGGGATTTTTCTTTGGATACTTTTGTTATTTTTGAGAGCTAAGTCTATCTTTCGAAAGTCTCTATAGATATGTTCACGGGCTCTAAATATTTTATGTAGATTTTTCATATCCAAATCTATCTCTAGGACTTTTATTAGAATTTTTAGAAGCTTCTATGGTTTCGAAATATTACCAAGTACTACCTCCGTCCCATTTTATCTGGCACACATGCATATCAAGATTTAAAATTTAAAAACTTTGACCAATAATTAGGCTAATAATTTTTAACTATTATAATAGAAACTTTATATGATTAGATATGTAAGGAATTATACTATCCAAGGATTATAAGTTTATAAGCATAATGTCGGTGTTCGGACCCGAGGGGGTCCTAAACCAACGAGTAAATGCTGCGTGTCTCTTTCCTGGATGGTGATGCAAGGAGAACACACGGGGGTTTATCCTGATTCGGGCAAAAGAAGGTCCTACGTCCAGCGGGAGGGGGGAGAAGTTTGTATTTCCTTGCACCGAAGTGCTCGTGTAGGGGTTACAAGCATGCGAGAGAGAACGTCGAGCCCAAGTCTCAAAGAGAGGAAAAAGAGGACAAGGGTGATTGCTTGAGATATTAATCTCTATCTTGCGTTTTGCCTGTTGTTTCTTGTATTTCTTCGTTGTTCCCCCTGTTGTAGAACCCTGGCCTGCCCTTTTATAGGGCGAGAGGAGGCCAAGACGACGGGGAGCCTTGAGGTGATGTTTTGTCGATTCCTGTTGAGTTGACCGTAGCGACGTGCTCTGGGAATGGCCGGCCATCCCTGGACACCATGGCGTCGTGGGAGACGAGACGGCGAAATGACCCGGAGCGCTGTGCCATACCGTCCTTCCCTTGCCGTTGAACTGTGCCGAGCGTTGGGGTTGGGTCGAGGACGGGTCGAGACCGGATGGATAAGGCCGAATCCCCGAGATTACGGAGAACGGGCCTTGTCTTATCCTCCCTCGAGGGTGATCGATGGTAAACAGTGCGCGGTCAGGTGGGTACAGTGACGGTTTTCACCTCCCATCACGGGATGGCGGTAAAACAGTGAGATCTGACACGGGCATTGTTCCCACGTCGATCCTGGTCGCAACCATGCCGGTAGGTGGTAGTAGGTAACTGCATTAAATGCTATGGCTTTTGTCCTGGGGTAGGTAAAGAGGAGTCGAGGCGCTCGACCCGGGCTCACGCGAGTCGGAGTTTTTTCCAGTGGGCGGATGAGCCTCGCGCGGGTCGGAGCGCCGTCGAGGTACCTTGCTGTACAGGATGGGGCGCGGTCGAGGCGCCCCGTCGAGCGGGCCTCGTACGAGTCGGAGCCAGAGCGCGGTCGAGGCGCCCCGTCGAGCGGGCCTCGTACGAGGCGGACTGGATACGCGGTCGAGGCGGGCTGCCTTTTATTGCGGTTTCAGTTATTTTAGTTTTTTATTAACGATGGATGTGGGTACCCTCGTACTGTTGGCACCGACAGTAGCCCCGAGCCTTTGGGTGAGTGTGTGATCACTCTCCCAGAGGTTTGTTTGAACTGGAGTCGTAGCGTCGTGATTTTTTCCGGTGGGGGCGCGCGAGCGCACCCGCCGGGTGTAGCCCCCGAGGCCTCGGTGGAGTGTTGAGACTCCTCCGAGGTCTTGTATTCGTTTTATTGGGGAATGATTCGTTGTGATCAAGCCTCTGAGCCTCGCGCGCACGAGGTCGATCAGAGTCCCGGCCGTCTTTTGCTGTGCGACCCTCACGCTCCTCCTTCAGGAAGGAGAAGGAGGGGTGTGGAACGCCGTACTACCCCTGTTTGGGCGAGTCCCGACGATCTCCGGTGAGCTGCTAGCGGGAGAATTCGAGTGAGAGCCCGTGCCCCAGTCGTTAGGGGTCGGCTAGTGGCCCGGAGGCGCTCTCAGAGATGCTAAGAAGTGGTCGTGTGGATCTCGATTCCCCGCGGCAGGATTTGAGGGCTCGGTGCCTCCCCCGAGGGGATTCCTACGTCGACCTCCTCCTTTGGCCTCGAATACGTCCTAGGGTGCCTCGAGAGCGTGGCTCGGGCCCTGGCCATGTACGAGCGCACTCTTGGTCGTCCCTAACTCTGTTACTCGAGGGCAGCTGTCGAACCCTGGTCGAGGGCCAGCTTTCGATCCCTCAAGGCTTAGGTTTCTGCGGTCGAGCCCCCGAGCCTCGCGCGCGCGAGGTCGATCAAAGTCCGGACCGTCTTTTACTATTCGTCCCTCACGCTCCTTTTTCCGAAAAAAGGAGGAGGGGTGGAGAACATCGTACTACCCTCGTTTGGGCGAGTTCCGACGGCCTCCGGTGAGCTGCTAATGGGGGAATTCGAGTGATAGCCCGTGCCCCAGTCGTTAGGGGTCGGCTAGTGGCCCGGAGGCGCTCTCAAAGATGCCAAGAAGTGGTCGTGTGGATCTCGATTCCCTGCGACAGGATTCGAGGGCTCGGTGCCTCCCCCGAGGGGATTCCTACGTGGACCTCCTCCTTTGGCCTCGAATACGTCCTGGGGTGCCTCGAGAGCGTGGCTCGAGCCCTGGCCATGTACGGGCGCACCCTTGGTCGTCCCTAACTCTGTTACTCGAGGGCAGCTGTCGAACCCTGGTCGAGGGCCAGCTTCCGCTCCCTCAAGGTTTAGGTTTCTGCGGTCGAGCCCCCGAGCCTCGCGCGCGTGACGTCGATCAGAGTCCGGACCGTCTTTTACTATTCGTCCCTCACGCTCCTTTTCCGAAAAAAGGAGGAGGGGTGGAGAACGTCGTACTACCCTCGTTTGGGCGAGTTCCGACGGCCTCCGGTGAGCTGCTAACGGGGGAATTCGAGTGAGAGCCCGTGCCCCAGTCGTTAGGGGTCGGCTAGTGGCCCGGAGGCGCTCTCAAAGATGCCAAGAAGTGGTCGTGTGGATCTCGATTCCCTATGACAGGATTCAAGGGCTCGGTGCCTCCCCCGAGGGGATTCCTACGTGGACCTCCTCCTTTGGCCTCGAATACGTCCTAGGGTGCCTCGAGAGCATGGCTCGAGCCCTGGCCATGTACGGGCGCACCCTTGGTCGTCCCTAACTCTGTTACTCGAGGGCAGCTGTCGAACCCTGGTCGAGGGCCAGCTTCCGCTCCCTCGAGGCTCATACCAGGCTCGGGGCCCGTTTCCCAGGTATCTGGGAATATCTGTCTGCGGATCCCTCCCCCACCCGTTAGTCGGGCGCGTCTTTTTAGGAGGGGAGGCGAGATCGGCGCGGTAGTGGGCGACGTGGCGTACGGTTACGACATGGGGGACGGCCACGTGCCCAACTCTTGCGAGATGTAAGGAAACGGTTAGGTGGGCACATTTAATGCGGAAAACTGTTCCTACCTTTTTGCGCGGTCGTTGGGCTTCCGCGTGGGCATATAAAATCAAGGCCTAGGGGTCTGCGTTCCCCACCGATCCCTTGCGCCCCTGCAATCTTCTGCCTTAGACAACCCTTTCCTTATTGCGCTCTCCGCCCGCGTCGCTGCCGCCACCGCATCTTCTCTGTCCACCCCCCTTCCGACAGCACCGATGGTAGGAAAGAGCCAGATCCTCCCCGCCGACGACTGGGCCGCCTCCTCGGTGACGGAGAGGAGGTTGGAAGAGTTGGTCGAGGACGGGCTGCTGCGGCCAAGGACGAGCCGGTCACAGCCGGAGTGGATCGCGCCGCCTCCAGCCCACCGGGAGCCGGCACCCCCTGAAGGGTACGTGGTGAGCTTCGTCTGCTTCCACGAGCGGGGGTTTGGCGTGCCGGCGTCCATCTTCATGCGCGCGCTCCTCCACTACTACCAGGTGGAGCTTCACCACCTTGCCCCCAACGCCGTCGCGTAGGCTGCCATCTTCGCGGCGGTCTACGAGGGCTACCTTGGGGTGGAGCCGCAGTGGAACTTGTGGCTTCACCTTTTCAAGGCCGAGCTCTTCACCAAGAAGGCAGGGGAGAAGGGCGTCCTGTGCGCGGCTCGAGTAGGGAGCTACGTCCTGCAGGTGAGGTTGAGTCGGGCGGATCTGTACATCCCGGTTTGCCTCATCTCTTCGAACAGCGGGTGGCACGAGGGTTGGTTCTACCTCCGCAACGATGAAAATCAGTTGCCGAGGTACACCGGCCGCGTGCTGACCGCTCGAGAGGATCGCTGGATGTACGGAGTGCCGGAAGCCAAGAAGCCGCTGCTGGCGGCGCTGCAGCAGCTTCGCCTTCGGGGCTTGACGGCTGCGGCGGTGGCCGCGGCCTTCCATCGCCATAGAGTGATGCCGCTGTGCCGGCGTCGTCTCCGCCTTGACCAGATGACTCCAGAGGCATCTCTGGAGGAGACCCGGATGTCCCATGAATCCCTTGCCCTCGAGGAGGTCCTCCGACGAGCACGCTGGATGGTTGGGAACTTCAAGGTGGAGGAGGCCAATCGGGTCCCTATGAGACCTACCGAAGGGTTCGAGCCCGTGGTACGTATCTTAGGGCTAGTATGTTTGCTAATTTCGTTTATTTTTGGATTTTGCTGATTTGGTTGAGGCCGACGCGTAGGATTTGTCGGCGCTGCGGGAAACGCGTTCGCCAGTCCTAGAGGACCGGCCCGCCCGGGAGGCTCGACGCCGGCATGCCTCCAAGAAGAAGCAAACCAAGGAGACGGCCAAGAAGCGGGCAATCCGCAAGGCCAAAGAGGCGGAGGCGTTGAAGAAGCTCCGATGCTAGCAGACCATCGACGGGGTCCCCCTGGCGCTGTCGCCTTCCGAGACGATCTCGAGGGAGGACGACGATAGCAGCGGCGAAGACGACGACGCCCTGTCGCGGTATGAGACCGCGACCGGACTGGGGGACCTTCCCGACATTCGCCCCCTGCTGGAGCCCATTAGGGGGGCGTCCTCCTCGGTCGTCGTGGTCGTGGTGTCCGAGGAGGAGGAGAAGACGGAGAAGGAGACGGGCCCCTCGACGGGAGGGGCCGCTTTACCCCGGACCCAGCAAGAGGGGTCAACGGGGATGCCCGCACCAGCCCAGGCCCCGCAAGCTCGGGCAGGGGCTGGGACGGCGGTACCGGCGTCGTCATCGGCGGCGGCGCCGACAGGCGTGAGAACCCGAGGCCAGCTGGCCTCGGAGGCACAGAAGGCGTAGGGCGGTGCGTCGGTCAGGGCCCCAAGGAGTGCCCGGCCTGCGGGTGGGGCCGCTGCGACGCCACAATCGGCCGCCCCGGGAGGCTCAAATCGCACGGGGTCGAGGCCCTTGGTGCCAATTTCTGGGTAAGCGTTTCTGCTTGGTTGTTCTGCCTTTCTTTGGATCCGTTGGCTGACATTTCTTCTCACTTTGCAGGTTAAAGCGGAAGGCGGAGCCGATAGGGCCTACCCCCGCGAAGTCGCTGCGGGCCAGCGCCGTTGTCCTTAACTGGACGGCGGAGCAGGATGCGACCTGGGTCCGGCAGGTCGAGGCCGCGAAGGGGCGCCTGCGACGACGGCAGTGGGCAGCGGACGCCACGGTGGTTGCTGGCCCTGATCCTGCCGTGGAGGGGTCCGAACCGACGGAGATGGTGGCGCCTGGTGCGGTCGAGGCGGGGCCCAGGTCGTCGGCGACGGCCGAGGCTACCATCGAGGTCGTGACGGGTGAGGCACCCGTCCGCGGCGCGGAGCGGGCGGGTGCTGACGTGACTATGGAGGAGGTCGCGTCGGCGTTGGGGCAGGAGGCGGCCCTAGCGTGGGGGTCGTGGCCGCAGCAAGACCCGTCGACGGAGCCAGCGGGTACGGTGGAGGGCGGGGCGGTCGAGCCCCTGACCGGAGCACCAGAAGAAGAGGCGCCGACTCCGGGGGCACCAACGGTCGAGGCGCCGGTGTCGGAGCCGTCGTCGGTCGATGCACCGGCTCCGGAGGCGCCGGCGGTTGAGGGGCCAGTTCTCGTAGGAGTGCGGGCACCCATGACCGTGGACCTTACCCTCGACGACACCCCCCTGGACAAAGGGAAACAAGTGATGGGGGTCGAGGGGGGCGAGGCCGCGGATCAGGCCGGTGCCTCGACGGCCGTTGGAGAGGCGGGAACTGCGGGCGAGGCCGGTCCTTCCGCGGGACCGGGAGACGGCGGTCGGGTCGTCGTCGTCATGGCCCGACATCGCCGCGCTGGCGATAGCGCGGGCAGAGACGGAGATACCGAGGTGGGGGGGCCGTCCCTCCAGTTTAGGGACGCCGCGGACCCCGACGCCGAGCCCATCTTCGTCCTAAACGACAAAGATGAAGTGCACCGATGGGAGTACCTCGAGGGCATCCACCGGCACCTTGATCGGTTGCTCGGAGTGGCGTCTGAGGCCGTGCAGAGTATGCGGGATGCCACCGAGGTATGATCGACCCGTCGTCTTTCTCCGTGGTTTTCTTGGTGTCTTTTTCCCTCGGCTTTTTAACCTTTTCGGTTTTTTCGGATTGCGTTCAGGAGCTGAAGGAGCACTCCCGCCGCAAGTCACTCTGCATCCGGGATGAGAGTGGCGTGTGGGCCGTGCTGTCTCAGCAACAGGTCCTGGTCGAGGAAGCCTAGAAATGGCTTTCCGATCGGAACGCCGAAATGGCTAAGCTACGCGTCACGTACGCGGTGGTGAAGGAGGAGGCGATGCAGGCTTGGGCGGCCGAAGCCGTGATGCGCACTGACATGGACAAGGCTCGAGAGGAGGCTGTCCAGGCCCACAGGGATCTCGAGCCCCTGTCGGGACGGGTGAAGGAGCTCGAGGAGGATGTCTCCCGGGTTAGCCGTCAGCGTGACGCCCTCAACATCGAGGTCGAGCAGGCCACCACTCGCTCTGATGCTCTAAAGGACAAGGTCACGACGCTGAAGGGAACCATCCAAGAGAAGGACGCAGCTCTCGAGTCTGCTCGGCAAGAGATCGAGGCGCTAAAGGCGACCATCAGTGATAAGGACAGCGCCCTCCTAGGGCTCGAGCGGACGTGCGGGGGGCTTCGCAACGAGGTCGTGGGCCTACAGACCCATATCGAGGGTAAGTGTGATTGTTATGGCCACGACGTTGAGGGCCTCGTGTTGGGTATTAATTTGTTTATCGTGTTTCAGAGATGGAGAGGGAGAATCGAGAGGCCCAATCTTCTGCCAACTCCTTCCAGAGCCTCCTCGAAGCCGAGATCCGGAGGACCCAGCTGCTCCAGGGTGCGATCACCACCGTATGTGACGGCCTGGGGGTCGAGCCCGATGTCGACACCAGGGAAGATGTTCCGGGGAACTCCTTCGTCCGTCGGATGGTGGCGCTGGGCCGCCTTGCCCGGGAGAAGATACGGGACGGCCTCCATCACGGCGTAAAGAGGGCGCTGGCCATTGTCCATTCAGGGTTTGTGTTCGACATGAAGCTCGTCGCTAAGGGCTTCATCACAGACCTGAATCGGACGGACAAGGAGAACGAGGATGCCTGCCTGGAGCTGATTGAAGCCGCGGAAGAGCCTGGAAGCCGTCTGGCCTCGCTTTTTGAAGCCGAGGTGGTTTCGCCTGCTGATGATGAGGGCATGTGAGCCAAATCTGGGCATGAAGGCCCATGTAATAAGTTAGTATTTTGAATTTTGGTCGTGGTGGCCTCGAAGGCCCTAAGAACTCGAAACATAAACCGGTTCGTGGTTAATTTAGTTTTATTCGAGCCTTTCTTCCCTTTATCGCTTGGATCGTGTTCTCGCATGATTTACTTAGCACGCAGTTGCATCCTTTGGCGTAAGAGAGCGAGTGGAGGTACCGTAGCCTCAGGGGCGTAAGTGATCTCACGGCTCAACTGCCCTTGAGCTTTAGGGTGATGTTGCGGCCTTGTAAATCGTGTGAGAGCCTGATCTAAGCGATAGGGGGTATGTTCTTTTTCAAAGTTAGGAACCGTTATTTAGATCTCCTTAGCGTGAAGTCGCACCTCTAAAAGGTGTGAGGGGTGAGTGGAGGTACCATAGCCTCGGAGGCGTAGGTGATACTCCTGACTCGAGAGCCCTTTCGAACCTTAGGGTGCTCTTGCAGCGAAGTCGATCTAAGAAGCGGTTCTTAATTTTTAAAAAGAGCATAAGTTTTTTCGGGGACTGGGGGGTTCCCCCCTTGTAGCCCCCGAGGGAGGGTCAATTCTGGGAGTGCAGAGTCGATCCTTCCTCATTGTGAAACGAAAGTTTGAACATCGCTGTATTCTTTATTGACGAAAAAGAAACTACAGAGCCTCGAGGCTTTTTTAAGGAAAGAAGCGACGTAGTTGTTCAATGTTCCAAGCGTTGGTGAGGATTTCGCCCTTCTCGTTGGATAGCTTGTAGGTGCCCGGCTTTAGTACTTCTGCGATGATGTACAGCCCTTCCCATGGTGGCGTGAGCTTGTGCCGTCCCTTGGTGTTCTGGTTCCGCCGTAGCACCAAGTCACCGACGTTGAGGTCACGCTTGCGGACGTGTCTATCGTGGTAGCATCGGAGACCCTGCTGGTACCTGGCAGAATGCAACAGAGCCACATCTCGGGCTTCCTCGAGCTAGTCGAGGGCGTCCTGTCTTGTGGTGTCATTATTTCTTTCGTTGTAGGCCTTCAACCTTGGAGATCCGTATTCTATATCAGTTGGGAGCGTAGCCTTAGACCCGTAGACTAAGAAGAACAGAGTGAACCCCGTGGCTCGACTCGGCATTGTTCTTAGGCTCCACAGGACCAAGGGTAGCTCGGCAACCCATCTTTTGCCATGTTTATTTAGTTTGTCAAAGATTCTGGGTTTCAGGCCTTGTAGGACCATGCCATTGACACGTTCCACCTGACCGTTTGTTTTTGGATGGGCCACGGCTTACCAGAGCACTCGGATGTGGTGGCTGTTGTAGAAATCCAAAAACTTTTTACCAGTGAACTGGGTGCCATTGTCTGTGATGATACAGTTGGGGACCCCAAAGCGATGAATAATGTCGGTGAAGAAGAGCACAACTTGCTCAGACCTGATGCTGGTGATAGGGCGGGCCTCGATC
The DNA here is from genome assembly GCA_038087645.1 of Saccharum hybrid cultivar R570. Lineage (NCBI taxonomy): Eukaryota > Viridiplantae > Streptophyta > Magnoliopsida > Poales > Poaceae > Saccharum > Saccharum hybrid cultivar. The sequence continues at coordinate 2,216,447 of JAQSUU010000123.1, read as the reverse complement.
CACTTGGAGAATTTGTCGATTGCGACGAGCAAGTGGGTGAAGCCGCCAGTTGTCCTTTTCAATGGTCCGACAAGGTCGAGCCCCCAAACGGCAAACGGCCATGTGATGAGGATAGTTTGTAGAGCATGTGCCGGAAGATGGGTTCGTCTCGCATAGTACTGACAACCCTTGCAGGAGCGTACTAGCTTGACAGCGTCGGAGACCGTGGTCGGCCAATAGAATCCTTGTCGAAAGGCGTTCCCGACGAGGGTTCGAGGTGCTGCGTGGTGACCGCAAGCCCCCGAGTGGACATCGCTAAGCAGGTTCCTGCCTTGTTCATTTGTGATGCATTGTTGGAGGATACCAGTAGGGCTACGGCGGTAGAGCTCTCTGCTGTCGCCCATGATTACAAAGGTTTTGGCCCGGCGTGCGGTCCGTCGAGCCTCAGTCTTATCCGAGGGGAGGTCCCCTTGGCTGAGGTAGTCGAGGTACGGGACGCGCCAGTCAGGCTCGAGGTCAGATGGTGGGGTCAAGGCTTCCACCTGCATGGCTTCAGCCCCAGTCGAGGGGGCTTCTGCCTCAGGTGGAGGGTCGAGTGACATCCCGTCAACCCCTCCGTCTGGCCCGAGGTCGACGGATGGCTGCTGAAGGTCTTTTGCAAAAACGTCCGGTGGAACCGTAGCTCGACTGGACGCGATTTTTGCCAGTTCATCGGTGGCCTCATTATACCTGCGTGCGATGTGGTTGAGCTCGAGGCCGTGAAACTTGTCCTCGAGGCGCCGTACTTCTTGGCAGTAGGCTTCCATCTTGGGGTCACGGCAGCTCGAGCTCTTCATGACCTAATCGATCACGAGTTGGGAGTCGCCTCGAACGTCAAGGTGTCGGACCCCGAGCTCGACGACGATTCTTAATCCTATGACGAGCGCCTCGTATTCGGCGACGTTGTTAGACGCAGGAAAATGAAGCCGGATGACGTAGCGCATGTGAACCCCGAGGGGTGAGACGAAGAGCAAGCCTGCGCCTGCTCCTGTTTTCATCAATGACCCATCGAAGTACATGGTCCACAGCTCCGCCTGAAGCTGTGCAGGGGGGAGTTGTGTGTCGGTCCACTCAGCCAGGAAATCTGCTAACACCTATGACTTGATAGCTTTTCGCGGCGCATAGGACAAGGTCTCGCCCATGAGTTCGACTGCCCATTTGGCAACCCTACCCGAGGCTTCCCGGTTCTGGGCTATCTCTCCCAAGGGGAAAGAAGAAACCACAGTAATCGGGTGACCCTCGAAGTAGTGTCGGAGCTTGCGCCGTGTCAGGATGACGGCATATAGCAGTTTCTGGATCTGTGGGTATCGAATCTTGGTTTCTAAGAGCACCTCGCTAATGAAATAGACCAGCCTTTGGACGAGCAAGGTATGTGCCTCCTCGGCCCGTTCGACAACCAGGGCAGCACTGACTACTTGTGATGTTGCGGCGACATAGAGTAGGAGTGGTTCCCTCGGGGTTGGAGGGACGAGGATTGGTGAGCTAGAGAGTGTGGCCTTGAGTTTTATGAGAGCCTCCTCAGCCTCAAGGGTCCAGGAAAAATGCTCTGATTTCTTCAAGAGACGGTACAGAGGGAGTGCTTTTTCACCGAGGCACGAAATGAAATGGCTGAGTGCCGCCAAGCAACCTGTGACCCTCTGTACGCCCTTCAGATCTCGGATGGGGCCCATCTTGGTGATTGCAGAGATTTTTTCAGGGTTGGCCTCGATGCCGCGTTTAGACACGATGAACCCTAAAAGCATACCTCGTGGGACGCCAAAGACGCATTTCTCTAGATTGAGTCTGATGTTTTTTGCCCAGAGGCATTTGAACGCAACGTCGAGGTCATTGACCAGATCGTCGGCTTGTTCGGTTTTGACAATGATGTCGTCGACATAAGCCTCGACGGTCGACCCGATGTGCTTTCTAAAAACGTGCTGCATGCATCGCTGGTACGTAGCCCCCGCATTCCGGAGACCGAAGGGCATCGTAACATAGCAATACATGCCGAATGGGGTGATGAATGAAGTCGCAAGCTGATCGGACTCCTTCATTTTGATTTGGTGGTAGCCGGAGTATGCATCTAAGAATGAGAGAGTTTCACATCCCGCAGTGGAATCAACGATTTGGTCAATGCGTGGCAAAGGAAAGGGAACTTTTGGACATGCTTTATTTAAACTGGTATAGTCTACACACATCCTCCACTTCCCACTCTTTTTCCTAACTAATACAGGATTAGCTAGCCACTCGGGATGATGAACCTCCTTGATGAATTCGGCCTCCAACAGCTTGTGTATCTCCTCGCCGATGACCCTGCGCTTCTCCTCATCGAAGCGACGCAGGCGTTGCTTCATCGGTTTGGATCCGGCCTGGATCTCCAAGGCGTGCTCGGCGACTTCCCTGGGTATGCCCGGCATATCCGAGGGACTCCACGCAAAGATGTCGACGTTTGCGCGGAGAAAGTCGACGAGCACTGCTTCCTATTTAGGATTGAGGGTGGCGCTGACGTTCAGCGCCTTTCCCTTGGGATCAGCGGGGTCGAGGGGTACGAGTTTGACATCTTCCGTAGGCTCGAAGCTGCCGGCATGGCATTTTGGGTCGGGAATCGCATTGGCGAGGCCATCGAGGTCTGCAGCCAAGATCGCCGACTCCAAAACAGCCTCGCCGTGCTTGACGCACTCGACGTCGCACTCGTAGGTATGTTCATATGAGGGCCCTATAGTGATGACACCGTTTGGGCCTGGCATCTTGAGCTTGAGGTAGGTGTAGTTCGGGATTGCCATGAACCTGGCGTAGCATGTGCGCCCTAGGATAGCGTGGTACGTTCCACGGAATCCGACCACTTCGAAAGTGAGAGTCTCCTTTCTAAAGTTGGCCGGTGTGCCAAAACAAATAGGCAGATCGACCCGTCCGAGGGGTTCCGCCCGTTTCCCTGGCACGACTCCGTGGAAGCCCCCGACGCTAGGTTGGAGGCGCGCTCTCTCGACCCCCAGAAGGTCGAGGGTCTAGGAGTAGATGATGTTGAGGCTGCTTCCGCCGTCCATGAGCACCTTGGTGAGGCGTGTGTTGGCGATGACGGGGTCAACAACGAGCGGATAGACTCCCGGGTTAGGGACGTAGTCTGGGTGGTCGTCACGGTCGAAAGTGAAGGCCACCGCAGACCAATCAAGGAAGCGGGGGACTGCCGTTTGTATGGAGAAAACCTCACGCCGTTCTCGCTTGCGCTGGCGCGCCAAGAGGCGGGTCGAGGGCCCTCCGTAGATCATGAAGCAGTCATGGATCTCGGGGAATCCCCCGTCCTTGTCGTCACTCTTAGGGTCCTCCTTCTTGTCGTCCTTCTTGACGCCGGCACCCCCAAAGTACCTGCGAAGCATATGATAGTCTTCGAGGTTATGGTTAGTGGGTCCCTTATGGTAGGGACACGGCTCTTTGAGCATTTTGTCGAGGATGCCCCCGCCGAGGGGGCCTCGAGGCTTCTTGTGCTCGGTAGCAGCGACGAGCTCATCGGCCGGGGCCTCGAGCTTGCCCTGCTGGCCTTTCTTCTTCTTGCGGTTGTTTCTCTTGGAGCCCTGGGTGGAGCTCGCGGGATCGTCGACCTTCTGCTTCCCCCTTTCCGGGTCGTCACCAAAGATGGCACCAACCGCCTCCTCGCCGGCGGCGAAGTTGATGACAATGTCCATCAACCCGTTGGCAGTGAGTGGAGTGTTACGACCCAATTTCTGGACCAACTCCTTACAGGTGGTGTCAGAGAGGAAGGCCATAATTACGTCGGAGTCGGTGACATTGGGGAGCTCGGTACGCTGCCGGGAGAAGCGCCGGATGTAATCCCGGAGGGATTCACCTGGTTTCTGCTTGCAGCTCCGGAGGTCCCACGATTTGTCGGGGCGCATGTAGGTCCCCTTGAAATTTCCCTCAAACACCCTTACGAGATCGTCCCAGTTGTGGATCTGTCGAGGTGGGAGATCCTCGAGCCAGGCTTGGGCAGTGTCGGAGAGGAACAGGGGGAGTTGTCGAATGATGACCCGGTCGTCGGTGGCCCCGCCCAGCTGACACGCCAAGTGGAAATCGGCGAGCCAAAGTTCGGGTTTGGTTTCGCCATTGTACTTGGTGAGAGTCGTGGGGGGGGGGGGCGAAACCGAGCCGGGAGCTCCGTCTCACGGATAGACTTACCGAAGACCCGAGGACCCGGGGGCTCGGGTGAAGGGCTACGATCTTTCGAACTGTCGTAGCGTCCGCCCCTGTGGACGTGGTAGCCTCGAGGCACGCCATCACCGTGCTTGCGCGTGCGGCGCTCGACGATGTTGCCACGGGTGTCTCGAGGCTCGTGGTCGTTGGTGGTGGGCTCAGGGGCCGGAGCTACCCGGTTTCGCCGGGCAGGCTCGGGGTGAACCGAGGCTTCTCTCTCCTATCGGGAGGGCTCGAGGATCCGCTCCGAGGCTGCCTCGCGTCGCCTCGAGGCAGAGCTCTTGGTCTGCTGCATGGCGGCGGTCTCGAGGAGTTCTCGGATTTCATCTCGAGCCCGACGGGCGTCGGGGTTTGATGGCTTGGGCATGTTGCGGAGGAGCATGGCGGCGGCGACGACGTTCTGGCTGGCTCGAGCGAAAACCGGGGGGTCGATCACCCGGTCCTCGTTGATGAGACGGTTGACGTCGCGAGCTCTCTCGCGAGCTCTCCTGCCAAGTGCGCGTTCCGCACGCTCACGCTCGAGGGTTTGTTGGAGTAGATCTAGGTTTTCCCGTTCCTCGTCAAGCCTGTCCTGCAACTCACGAATCTGCTCGAGCTGCGTTCCTTGATCCGCAAGGAACTGGGGGTCGTCTCGCTCAGCAAGAAGCTCGACATGTGGTGGCGTGTGCCTTCCTTCGACTGGCTCTTCGTCCTCTGATTCCAAAGTGCTTTCAACATCGATGTTGAAGCATTCGCGGGTCAGATCATAGGTGTCGTTAGCTGAGTCGGAGTCAGGAGCGCCAAAGTAGTAGTATGACGGGGGAATGTGTGGCCGTTGCAAATCGTCACTGGGGTTGCGATGTTGAGAAGCAGTCACATGGGGCTCTGTTTCCGGTGTCTCCGTAGAGTCTCGATAATCAGAAGCCGGTGTGGATGCAACGAGGTCCAGAGTGAAGCGTAGATGGTGCCCGGGGAGTTCCTCATAAGCACTCATGCGAGTGCTCATGGAAGATGCGTACACCCGGGCAGCCGAGTCTAGCTCAAACGGGAATGGTGATGGAGATGTTGCTGCCCGTGCCGAAATGGATGCTCCGGACAGTGGTGTCTCACCGGACGGGGGAGCGGCAGGATTCTCCGTCGGCATGTTACCCTTAGTCAAGCTCGTCCTACCCAAACCTTTCATAAGGAGATCTGGGCCGGCGCCTGGCTGGGGGGTGCCGGACCGGGGGATCCCATCACCCTCCGCGAGGTGAAGACGGTGGTTGTACCGGGCTCGTCGTCGTCGGGCGGCCCACGCCCGCCTAGAGCGACGGTACCGGCGGATTGCTCCCCCGGGCTGGGAGAGCTCATAGTCCTCGTCGGTTGGGTGCCTGGGTGGAAGTAGGACCATATCGTAGCCATAGCCAAGCGACATGAATTCCAAACTCCCGAACCAGATCACCATGGCCAACGGAATAGGGCGTTCGGGGTCAGCCATCCAGGAAAAAAGGCGAGAAAGCGACGTTGGCACGCAACGATCCCCTACCTGGCGCGCCAACTGTCGGTGTTCGGACCCGAGGGGGTCCTAAACCAACGAGTAAATGCTGCGTGTCTCTTTCCTGGATGGTGATGCAAGGAGAACACACGGGGGTTTATCCTGGTTCGGGCAAAAGAAGGCCCTACGTCCAGTGGGGGGGAGAAGTTTGTATTTCCTTGCACCGAAGTGCTCGTGTAGGGGTTACAAGCATGCGAGAGAGGGCGTCGAGCCCAAGTCTCAAAGAGAGAAAAAAGAGGACAAGGGTGATTGCTTGAGATATTGATCTCTATCTTGCGTTTTGCCTGTTGTTTCTAGTATTTCTTCTTTGTCCCCCCTGTTGTAGAATCTTGGCCTGCCCTTTTATAGGGCGAGAGGAGGCTAAGACGACGTGGAGCATTGAGGTGATGTTTTATCGATTCCTGTTGAGTTGACCGTAGCGACGTGCTCTGGGAATGGCCGACCATCCCTGGACACCATGGCGTCGTGGGAGATGAGACGGCGAAATGACCCGGAGCGCCGTGCCATACCGTCCTTCCCTTGCTGTTGAACTATGCCGAGCGTCGGGGTTGGGTCGAGGTCGGGTCGAGACCGGATGGATAAGGCCGAATCCCCGAGATTGCGAAGAACGTGCCTTGTCTTATCCTCCCTCGAGGGTGATCGATGGTAAACAGTGCGCGGTAAGGTGGGTACAGTGACGGTTTTCACCTCCCATCACGGGATGGGCGGTAAAACAGTGAGATCTGACACGGGCATTGTTCCCACGTCGATCCTGGTCGCAGCCATGCCGGTAGGTGGTAGTAGGTAACCGCATTAAATGCTATGGCTTTTGTCCTGGGGTAGGTAAAGAGGAGTCGAGGCGCTCGACCCGGGCTCACGCGAGTCGGAGTTTTTCCCAGTGGGCGGACGAGCCTCGCGCGGGTCGGAGCGTCGTCGAGGTACCTTGCTGTACGGGATGGGGCGCGGTCGAGGCGCCCCGTCGAGCGGGTCTCGTACGAGTCGGAGCCGGAGCGCGGTCGAGGCGCCCCGTCGAGCGGGCCTCGTACGAGGCGGACTGGATACGCGGTCGAGGCGGGCTGCCTTTTATTGCGGTTTCAGTCGTTTTAGTTTTTTATTAACGATGGATGTGGGTACCCCCGTACTGTTGGTACCGACACATAAATAATATAATATAAAATAAATGAATGGTCAAAGTGTAATCTAGGAGACCGTGTCACTCTAACTTGCGCCAGATAAAATGGAACGGAGGGAGTATTTATGGATTTTGTTAACTAAGACACTGAAATCGCTTTGAAAACCAATTCTAATCATAACAAGAAGGTAATTTGCATGGTTTTCAAAGTTTCGAAATAAGATGTTTGGTTTTAGAGTTTGAGTAGTAAAAAGCAACTCTAACGGCATCTTTATATCCTTCCGTATTGATAGAAACATAGACTTTTGGTGAAAAATGTTTTCTAGTAGCTTCTTCAATTAGGACTCCGAATATTTCCATTCTATATTTTTTGTTTTTTCGCTAGTCAAAGATAAAGAGCGGGGACTGGCTCTCCAAAAAAATATAAAGAACGATGTTTATCCAAATAACTCTCTAAATAAACATTTAGATAATTTTAGGAAAGATCGTTGGAGATGCTATGAACCAAGGAGAGTTCAGGAAGGTAAAAAGCCCTCCCCCTCCCCCTTGCTCGGTTTCCGCACGAGGCGTTCTGTCTGTTTTAAATTGTAAGTTATTTTAGTTTTTTTAATATATAATTTTTTTACTATAAACCTAGATATATATTATGTCTAGATATATAATAAATTTATGAATCTAGAAAATCAAAATGAACCCATGGAGTAGCAATCATTCTACCTCATCTTTTTTTAGCAAACTTTCTACCTCATCTCACCGTCTCTAAGGCTCGGGCCCATCCATCGTTTAAGCCCAAAACTGCTTATTTTTTGTTGTGGCAGGCCACTTTCTCCCTGGCCCACATTCGGCCTTAGTTGCCTCTTTGAATTGTACTAGCAAATATGTTCGTGTGTTGCAACAAGAAATATAATTTATTATATATGGTGCTCATGTTAATGAGAATGAAATAACTTTCTTATTAGATTTATTTATTGAGTTTGACCTAACATTAAATTTAAAATGAAAGTCGATACCCATAATAAATGGCAGCAGCGATTGGTGAGTGCATGCACTGATGCACTCCTCATCTACAGCTGAAGCCAAGCGGGGGAGCACGCACGTGCCAGAGACGCGGAGCGACCGATGAGATCTGGCCAGGGGAGTCACCTGCTGGCTCTTCCTCAGATCGAGCGGCGTGAGTTCGGTGGCCATTGATGAGCTTGTGCAGACATTGGTCGCAAGCGGCGCGATAGGTCCGGTCCTGTATGTGTGCAGATTTGCAGGCGAGCAATCTCACACAAATAGATGGGAACACGACATCTCATATCTCCACGACTCCACCGGACAGATCCAATTGTCGGCTTGTTTTTTTTTCCCCAGAAGCACCGGAGTCGACTTGGATTTTGTTTCAACCTTTTGATTTTGATCATGATTCACCGGTGGAGACGAACAGGTGCAGTATGGTTAGTCATGGCTGCTTCTTGTATATCCGTTGTTTCCATAAAAGCAATAGGATTAGGACTTGTGTAACGACGGACGCTGAAAGGGCACCGCTATTGATTTTCTTTTATATATTCCTTTATTTATTTATTTATTTATTTATTTATTTATTTATTTATTTTTCATTCACATCAGACCACCATCCGTTGAATCCATCCAACATCCGACCACTGTCCCCATCCGGCCATCCCCGCACATCCCGTCGCCTCCACATCGCGAGTCGCGCTCCAGTCCGTCTCCGTCGCGGCTTGACCCTGTCCCTGACCCGACGACGACTCCTCGCCGCCCTGCGTCACGCCCGTCTCGGTGGCTCATCTCGCCGCCCTGTCCACTTCCCCGCCTGGGACTCCCAACTCCATCCCAACCTGACCTAGCTACTCCACTCTACGCCGCCGTCTTTGGACCTCATCCGCGCTGCCGTCTCTCGACTTCGTCTGTCGTGACCTCACCCGCGCCTCTGTTTCCCCACCCGTTTCGGTTCCCTGGAGCTTGTGGTTGAAAGGTCCTAATATTGCTAGAGGGGGGTGAATAGCCTATTTAAAAATCTATAAATCACTAGAGCAAAATGATTAGTATAACAAACGATGTAAAGCAAGTTTTGCTCTAGCTCTACCAGGGTTGCAAGCCACCTATCCAATCAATTCTAGTAGCTATGATCTCTAGTCACACAATGGCTAAGTTGCTACTCACTAAGTTAGTGTGCTCTCGATGGGCTAATTAAAACAGCCACACTAACCAAGCCTTACAAGCTCTCACAACTAGCTACACTAAAGAGCTTGGCAACTACTTTGCAAGAATGTAAAGGAGTGAGTAGATGATTTATACCGCCGTGTAGAGGATGAACCAATCACAATGTATATAATCCAATCACCGGGAGAAATCCAATCAACACAAGATGGACACCAAGATTTTTCTCTCGAGGTTCACATGCTTGCTGACACGTTAGTCCCCGTTGTGTCGACCAACACTTGGTGGTTCGGCGGCTAAGAGGTGTTGCACGAATCTCGTCCTCACGTAGGACACCGCAAGAACCTACCCATAAGTGAGGTAGCTTAATGACACGCGCAATTTACTAGAGTTACCTTTCGGCTCTCCACCGGGGAAGGTACAAGACCCCTCACAATCACCGGGAGACAGCCACAAACAATCACCAACACGTGTCGGACCTCCACAGCTGCTCCAAGCCGTCTAGGTGGCGGCAACCACCAAGAGTAACAAGAACTCCGCAGTCATAACGATCCCCAAGTGTCACTAGATGCAATCACTCAAGCTTGATGGTGAAGATGATTCTACTTCATGCACACTTGATGGTGAAGATGATGGCTATAAGAGTGATGCTTCAACAAGCTCTTCAACATCACCACATTGTTCCATGTCACATGGTGACACTAAGGTATCTATTTGTAGTTTTGTTGTTGATTGTGATGGTCTAAATTTTGAGCTTCTATATAAACTCTCAAAGGCCCTAAGAAATAAGATGGCAAAAACAAGTAAATTAAAAAATGAGAACTCATTTCTAAAAACCACATGTGAACAACAAAAGCATCTACTTTATGTTACTACTTGTTCACATGAGGAGCTAAAATTGATTCATGAGAAACTTAGTGTTGCTCATGATAACTTGGTACAAGAACATGCTTTACTCACTAAGAATCCTTCTAATGAAGAAACCAAAACTAGTGAGAGCTCATCATTTGGGTCAAATGATCAATCACGTATTGCTAACCCTTGTGATGTAGGCAAGAAGCATGTATCCACCTCTTGTGATGATTTAGATATGCCATGCTCTTCACATTTAGATACTTGTTCTACTTCTATGTCTTGTGAGACTAACATTTTGAAGGAGAACAACGAGCTCAAAAGTAAAGTGAAGAATTTGAGCAATAAATTAGAGAGGTGCTATAACTCAAAAGTCACTTTTGAGCATATATTGAGCAACAAAAGAAGCTATGATGACAAGAGTGGCATTGGCTTCAACAAGAACAAGGGCAAGAAAATGAAGAAGCAAGAACAAAAGAAGTTATCGCATTTCACATGCTTTAAATGCCATGAGATGGGTCACCTTGCCAAGTCTTGCCCAACCAAGAAGCCAAAGATGAGGCCACAAGATAAAAAAGAAGAAGCCCCAAGAGCAAATCAAGATCGACCACGAAGATGTTGGTGACTTGATGAAGAAGAAGAAGAATAGAACAAGAAGGGGTGGAAGAGCAAAGCATCCAAAGAAAATCCAAGATGCCAAGATGATGAGCAAGAATCAAATTGAGAAGAGATATTTTGCTCACATCAAGTGCTTCAAATGTGGAGACATAGGACACTTTGCCTCAGGGTGTCCTACCAAGCTTGAGAAGAAGGTTCAAGCAACTCATGAGAGGCAAGGCAATGAAGAGCATCACATGAGCATGGAAGAAAAGGCTCAAGCAAAGAGAATGTGCTACTCATGTCGGGAAAGGGGACACATGGCACATTCATGTCCCCTAGGTGAGAATTCTAAGCCTAGTTCAATTGATGATACTAATATGCTTAGAAAATATGGCAATAGTACCTCGATGGCTGCAATTGCAAAACATCCCGCTATTCATACTAAGGCTTTGCCTAAGTATGTTAATCCTAACTTAAGAGGACCTAAACTAGTTTAGGTACCATCAAAAAGTGGATGATTGTTTGTAGGTACCATGGCATTAGAGGCTTGATTCAATTAAATTCATTATTTTTTCATTATATGTTGAGTCAAGTTATGAAGCTTAGTGCACATCCAAACCCAATGCCAAGTCAAATAAGTGAAGTCCAAAGTGCTAGAACATACAAGTGTCATGATCTAGTTGTGGTGATTTATTGGAATTAATTGATGGCTTACAAATATTTGAGTTGAAGCTTGCTATTAGATGATCATGAGCTAACCAAGGTATATCTCTTGTTGGTCATTTCATTTGGGTGCATATGAATTGATTGAATTGGATAAATATGCAATGTTGCTTGCTATGAGATGGTTGAATAGATAAATGCTTAGTAATCAAGTTTGGATTGATTTGGATAAATTCATAAGATGACCTTTAGTAAGTGGATTGAATGGATATATGTCTTGTGAGAGTATTCAAACAAGTTGATCTCAAGTTTGATTCACATTTGATGAAGTATAGCTCTATTGGTTCAAACCTGTCCTATATTAAAAATATGAGCTAGCTGTGATCTTAGCCATGTTTGAGTGACAATCTATTTGGATTGGCTTAAAAATTGGTATGCATGCTCTAGACTTATGGTATAAGATGTTGTACAAATTTTATGAGAATTGGATAAGAGATGCTTCGGTTTTGGAGTACATCTTGTAAGCTATAGTGCAGCAGTTTTCAGCATGTAGCAGTGGTGGAAGAATTGAAATCTGGTAGCAATCTAGAAGTCAAATGAAGCTCAAATTCTTACAGCTGCTAGATAATTTAGTGAAGCTCACCTCCACCAAATTTCATGGCTCTTAGATCTGCACATTGAGAGATATGAGTTTTTTTTTGAAGGGTACATAATCTGCCAAAAAAGTAGCATTTATTAGATATATTTGGAGTCACTTTGATTGAAATGTCCTCAAGTTAGAATTATGTTTACAAGTGTCTGAGGTACCTAAGTTTGGTTTTGAATTGATCTAGAAGCATGACTAGTTATGAGTACTAAGCCATTTGATTATGGAATGTACTTGGTGTACATATTTGGCACTCAATTTGAAGATCAAGATCAAACTTAAGATAAAGATGAAGTTTAAGTTCTAATGATAATTGGAGATCATTTGGTAGAAAGAAAAGGACTTAAACAAGTAGAAAGAAAAAGGACTTAAAGAAGAATTCAAGGTTACTCATCAAATTAAGTCCATCACTTTGATCGATCAAACAATGTCATTTCAAGTGAGTATCAAAAATGGTTCTTTGGAGAGAGGTCACTTCTCCCTTTGGTAGGGGCTTACCGCCTTTGGTAGGTTAACCAAGCTTGGGACTTGGAAGGCTAACATGAAAGTGGTGATCCGAGGGACATTTGGGATGCTTAGTTGAAGCAATCAAAGGGGTTGATCAAGAAAGCAAGCAACACCCAAAAGAGAGCTAGTCATATATTTCAATTGATATTCTCATGTTAGTTCTCTCATGCAAGCACAATGAGCAAAAGATGAAGCAAGCCAACCACAACTCAAGATAGTGCACTTGATCGTTAGTGGTTCTCAAATCATATGGGTAAAGAATGGATTTATCTATGATGATTGATCTTCACCAAGCCTATAAATGAGACTTCACATTGCTATTAGAGTAATAAATTGGAATCTATGTGACTATCCTTTACTCCAAAATAGCAAAGGTATCATTATAATGTGCATGATCATATCATCCCTTACTAGTATGCGGTTAGTGCATATAGTACATGCTTATTAGGATCATGCATAACAAATGAAAAGTTTAAATTCATAACCTACCACTATTGCTCGAATGATTACATGATCTAGTGGTATGTATATGAGTTTGTTCATGAGCTAGTGAACCCAAGTACTTGATCTAAATTAGATTGTTAACAAGTGACAAGTACAACATTGGCAAGATAACCCTTAGCATGAGGAGTGAAGAAGTTTGTCATTGGATCAAATCGGACTTGAAATTTTAGGCAAATCAATATAGTTCAAGTCACATTAGAAGCTCATGATGATGATATAAGTACAAGCTCAAGACAACAATAAAAATGGATATCTAGTTTGTTTCAAGTGGTATCTAGACTCAAATTGATCTTTCAAGTACTATTCACTAGTAGTGTCTAGATCATGATTTACAAGTGATATCCTACACATGGTACTCATAAAGATAGCAAATGTTCAAGAAGTGATTATTATTGATAAATCCTACAAGTGGTTCCATGCTTGAAAGTTTCTCCAAATGGTATCATATTTCTACACATGGTATTTCTACAAGTGATATCTATCATGCAAGACGATGGTTCCACAAGTGATCCTCAACTTTAAGTGATCAAATCAAGAAATGCTACCCTCACCTTCTAGTGGTATCTCAAGTGGATTGACCCATGCTTTAACATAGGGGGAGGTGCCCCACCGATTGGTATCAAGGTCAAAGATCCTCTGTGGTATCTCAAAAGTGGTGTCATCCCAACATAGATGTTGACGTCCATCAAAAATGCAAAATTCAAGCCTCAACCATCTACCCTAATGCAAGCCTTTGTATCAATTAAGAAGAACACCCTTTATAGAAATTGATAACAAAGAAGGAGAAGTTGTACAAAGATATGAAAGCATTTAAGCTTAGGGGGAGAGATTGGTATAGAGATAAAAGATGGACAATGGACAAAGAGAGAGCAACATTGAGGAAAAGAGAAGGATCAAAACTCTTGGACAAGAGAAGCACACAAGTAGGGGGAGCAAGCTCATGAACATTGATTGATTGCATTTGATATGTGTATATTCATGTGCTTGCTTGCACTGCATAAGTTTTTATATTCCATATGCATGCTTGTGTGGTGTATGCTAGTTTTAGAATTTGAATGTTGACTTGATAACTAGCAAGCATAGGATGATAGCTAGACTTGTGTTTATCATGCAAAAACTAGAACCTTGCTTATAATGTTGATCTCACAGGATTTCTAGTGCTTTTGATGTCTGACTACTCATGATGCTAAGGATGGTGGCAAACTTGTGCTTTTCAAATGGTATTGAGCTATCAAATGGTATCGAGCTATAAAGGTTTATTCTATACACCTTAGCATCACTTAGTAGTGCTAACCCTCCTACAAATTTCATATTTATGCATATGTGCAAGCTTGAAACCAAACCATTTGAGCACATATGTTGGGGGAGTTATCACTACCATATCGGGTTTTATGGTGCTTATCCAAATCTTGACATAGAGCTTAAATATTGGATAAGTAGCATAAAATCCAAAACAAGTTAGCAATTTACACTTTTGTGTGAAGTGCTAGCTTGAAAAAGCTTAATTTCTATATCTTTGTAGAGTTGTCATCAATTATCAAAAAGGGGGAGATTAAAAGGTCCTTGTTTGGTTTTGGTAATTGAGTGACAACTTAGGTGGACTAATATATGGTTATGTGAGATACACAGGAGATTAGTCCACATGTGATTGTGTCATGAAGGAGCTTATTGCATATGAGACATGACATGGAGTCATGTGACCAAGGTGGAGAAGATCGAGATGAGGCTTGGCTCGATGGACCGGTTGCAAGTGTGAAGGGCAAGTCGGAGGCTTTGAAGCGAGGGACCGCGTGTGACGGTGAAGCTTGGGCAAGACTTGGCGCCGATGGACCGAGGCAACGGTGAAGAGCAAGTGAGGTCAAGATCGATGAACCAATACGGTTACGTGATGATATGAAGTGGATCATATCATTTGGTGATTGGTTGGTGCATGTGTTGCATCAACGTTGGAAGAGTTGGAATGGAATACGCAAGGCAAAGGTATAACCATAGGGCATTTCCATTTCACCGGTCATAGGTGTGTAGAGAAGTTGATGACCGGGTTTAGAATAGATGACCGTACTATCAAGAGGGGCAAACTTGTTTGCATATCGGTCATCTAGTGCCACTTGGGCGATCTAACTTTGCATACGTGTTAGGATCGAGTGGCGTGGCAAGTTGGGTGGTTAATTCCTTCGAAGAAAATGATTGTGAAAATGCTAACACACGTGCACATGGTGATTCATATGGTGGTGTTGGCACATTTGCGAAGACAATGGAGTTTGAGGGATAGAGAGGGGTTTGGGGTCCTCTCTCCCTCCCACCGAGCCTGCGAGGCGGGATTCAGGTGTTTTCAAGGAGATGAAATGCTAAATTTTCTTTCCGCCGAAGGTCGGAAGAAGTGGTGAGGTCACTGGAGTGTTTCTCGAGAAACACTCGACGGACGCTGGCCTCGGTGGCGACAGACGCTGCCCTAGCGTCTGTCGGCTTACCCTAGGCGCGGCCTAGATCGAAGGAGGCGACAGACGCTGCCCTGGCGTCTGTCGGCTTACCCTAGGCGCGACCTAGATCAAAGGAGGCGACAGACGCTGCGGTGCTCGAGCGACGGACGCTGATGTCAGCGTTTGTCGATCAGTTCACGAGGGCGGCTTCGGTGCGCAGGAGCGATGGACGCTGAGCCACATCTGTCGCAGCTCCACGCGGTTTCACCCTTTCTGGACCGCGTCTGACGGTGCGATGGACGCGCGGGCTTGCTTGCGTGTGACACGTCCGTCGGTTGGTTCGAGAGCGCGTTGAAGTTAGCCGACCGTTGGAGATCAACGGCTCGTATTTGAAGTGGGACATGTGGCGGCGAGCAGTGCATCAGACGCTGGGGTGCCGCGTCTGTCGGTGGCGCGACAGACGCGTCTGTCGCCCCCAAAATTTGCCCAGTAAGGGGACTAACGGCTATATTCGTTTGTGGGCTTATAAATAGAAGTGGTGGCCGGCCTTGGCAGGTGTTGAGCACCCTTGGGACTTAGTGTCCATGCTTTGGGAGTGCTAGAAGAGCCTCTAACTCACTTGTGCTTGCAAGAGTGCGAATCGATTGCGAGTGGGTTGATTCTAGTGTGTTGCTTTGAGAGATTGCATCGAGTGGCACTAGGTGATCGTCTTGCAAGCCGGTGGTGCTTGTTACTCTTGGTGATTGCCACCTCCTAGACGGCTTGGTGGCTTGTGGCTCCATCGAAGCTCGTAAGAAGATTGTGCGAGGCTTCAGAGAAGCTTTGTGAGGGGGATTGTGCTCACCCCGCGGGGATCGCGAAGAGTAACTATAGTAGAGCATGTCATTGAGCTACCACACTTGATGGTGGGTTCTTGCGGCGCTCTTTAGAAGAGCTCGGTTGTGGATACCGATTAGCCGCCAAACCATGAAGTGTCGGTCGACATAACGGGGACGCAGCTTGGTGGCAACCAAGTGAATCTCGGGAGAAAATCACCGTGTCAACATTGTCTACTCTTCTCGGTGGTTTACTTTCGTGCAACACAAGCTTGTATTTACTTTCATATATACTTGTGCTTGTGTAGTTGCTCTTGTGACTAGTTTGCTTGTGTAGCTTGCTAGTTATCTTCTTGCTTGTGTAGCTAGAAGCTTTCTCTTTGCGTGGCTAATTTGGTTTGTGTAACCTTGTTAGTCACATTGCTTAGTTTGTGTAGCTAAGTAATTTGCGCTCTCTAATTTGGCATTGGTTGCCTTGTTATTGAGCATTGCTAGTGAGCCTAGGAGCTTTATGCTTTTGCTTACTAGAATTGTGTAGGAGCTCCCCAGTGCTTGAAGTACTAGTTGCATAGGTTTGTGTGACCTTGCAAGCTAGAATTGTTTAGGTGGGCTCTTGCTAGTCCGGCACCGTATTTGTTTGATTAGGATCTTTTGTAAGGTGCTAAAGTTATAGATAAAGGGGTGTAGTCTTGGCTAGACCGATAAATTTAATTCCGCATGTATTTTGGTTAACCGACGCGATTAAGTTTTAGAAATAACTATTCACTTCCCCTCTAGTCCGCCATCTCGACCCTTCAGCGGGGCGGGGCGGGGATGCGGCGGTCGGAGGGGGAGGGGCTCGAAGATGACGGCCATGGCGATGTCGGGCTAGGAGGTGACGACCATGGCGATGTCATGAGCTGGGGTTGGGGTACGGGCAAGCAAAGGAAGAAGATGAGGGGAAAAAGAAGATAAGGAGGATGACGAGCGGGCCCCACTAATGATACTGTTAACAGTGTCAAAATGGCGTCTATTTGGTCCCTCTTTAACCTTGCAACCAGACAAAGAACTGGATTCAATCCAACCCCTTAACCAAATACGAGATGGGTTCATCCCATCCTAAAAATCTGGGTTGGATCCCAACCCACGTGGTCTCCAAACAAACACATGGTACAAGTTCGATCCGTGGGATTAGATCAACCTCTGCCTGTGCCAGGTGCGTATAGAAGAATAAGAAACGAAAAGTCATGGGCTGAATGTAGAAATTTTGCTTTTTATTCGATCTGTTTATTTGGGCTAAAATCTGTCTGATTTTTTTATGAGAAAAATACTGCTGAATCGCCGTTGATCTGGCCGATACTCTCGAGCGAACAGCCAGATTATCAGGATACATACAAACCAACACGCGCTCTCACGTGCAGCCCACAGAGGTCGAAGCGGCAGTCACCCGCGATGAGCAAAGCAGGCGGCGGTCCCGGCTCGGCCCCGGGCCCGACGGCCGCGGCGGCGGCGGCCGCGGTGCAGAAGCAGAAGTCGCTGCTGCAGAAAGCGGACGCCGACGTCTCCAGCCTCGTCGACAATTTCTCCTCCCTCATCAACATCGCCCGAGTACGTCCGTGCTCCCTCCTTTCCCCCCTCGAATCCGGCAGCCTGAAGCACTCCGGACTAACCCTAGCTCGGAATGCCATGGTCAGGTCAACGATCCGCCTGTGCGCAACTCGCAGGAGGCCTTCCAGATGGAGATGCGTGCCGCCCGCATGGTATGGACCTGCTCGCTGCCCACCAACCGTTAGCGGATTTGATTCTGACACTGTGTCTGAATCAGGCATCCCTTGTTAGTTATTTTTCTAGATACATGAGCAAAATTTTGGAGCGAGGATATTTATACACCAAAAAAATCTGTACCGTGGTTTCTAAGCCGTTTTAGCATGCAGTGCCCCAAAATTGGGGTTAGAGGAGAGATAAGTAAATTGCATGGCCTGGTTTTTCTTATAAAAGCAACAGAGTATTGCTTTCTCGTTTCTCTGGAAATATTACTTTCGCTTTACTTTTGTGATTCTGTTGGGGCATGGGAAGCTAGAAGGCTGCACATTTGTTCCAAGCATACTATACTATAAAAGCAGTGCATGAGGTTCTTCCAGGTTTTAAGTTCTGACAAGCTCAACTTGGCTCCAATCTAGTTAATTTACTGGACAAGGAGGAGTTGGGTTCAGCCAGCTGTCCTTTGTGTCATTGTCATCAGTTTATATCATGCACAACATAGAAGCTGTTGGGTGATGTAATCTTATTATAGCTTGACTGCTTGAGATAGCCAGGCTGTAGAATCATAAAGGATATGCTTCCTCTGATCGGTGAAATATTGGTCCTAGGTTTGTCCTAAGTCAAACTCTTTTACCTTTGACCATCAATATCTAAAGTTTTGTATAGATTGACAGCACACATTATAAAAACTAAAGAATATTTAATGATATGTATAACTCTCTTATATTTAAGGTAATATATCTGTATAAATATTGCTACTCAAAATTAAAAAAGTCTCCGGTCAGTGGAAGTAATATGCTAAGATAGATGTCTGTTTGTAATATTACATTGGATACTCCATGGTGATATGTAGTGCAAAATGTGATACTGTTATAGGTATGACCTGCCATGGGGTTGTGGTATCGCCCAAATGAAAATGAAGGAGCTAGATTAATATGGATATTATTGAAACAGGGACCAGTTGGGTAGAAGCAAGATCTGATTATGTATAATTGGAGAAGTGTAGATGTACATAGCACTATCTCAGAAAGATAAACCTGGGTTGGGGCATGAGAACCTGGATTTCATTTAAAGCCATGCATTTAGAGCCGATGTTCCATGATAGACAGTAGACACAGCTTATAGACATGACAAGAGGAGAAGTTTACCTTAGAATTGACCCTACTTAGGTCACTATAGACATAGTGGTCATGGAAGACCGGTGAATAACCATGCCCCCCCTTCCATATGCTATAGAGGAAAGTGATGTTTTGCTTAATTGTCTCTGACATATGCAGTCAGTTATTTACCTAAAGCACAACTCTAGAATATGATGAAAATGGCAAGAAGAATCATGTATCAACTCTTGAACCTAAAAATTTCTGATATTCCCTTATGTCTTTATCTGTTTAGGTACATTCAGCAGACTCTCTGTTGAAATTAGTGTCGGAACTTAAGAGGACAGCCATCTTTTCTGGGCTTGCTTCATTGAATGAGAATGTGGATAGGAGGATTGAAGTGCTGGGTCAGCAAGCTGAGGGAACTGAGAGAATGCTGGAGAGGATTGGGCAGGAGGCAGCAGCAAGCCTCAAGGAGCTAGAGGCACACTACTACTCATCTGTTGTGCGGTCATCATCCTATGATTGAGGTTAATCTTATCATTCCAGGATAAAATTGCTCGTCTTTCCAATATGCACTCATTTCACATATGGTTTAACAGCAATTATTTGTTCTATCATTGGAGTATCACTAAGTTGTAGCAGTGTTAATGTTCGGTGGAATGATTTAACCTCAGTGCTAGCTGTATCTTGCTTTTACATATATATAGGTGCATGATGCATAGTTCATAAGGTTATATATCTGTTTGATTATTTATCTAGTATAATTTTTTTTCTTTTTTGATAATAATTTAAGGATAAATAGTTTACAAAGGAGAAGATAAAATCATAGAAAATGAAATTTCTAATTCAGATTAGAAGGAAAAAGGAATGAATATAAGTGTTATGGTATGATTTTGAATACTCTAATAAAGGGAGGAGGGAGGAGGGAGGCTGGAGAGAAAAACTTTTGGATATGTACATTGCGAATATATCAACAATAGAATCAATTTAATTCTGAATTGCAATAAGTGAGTGGGGTATCTCAAATAGAGATGAGCTGCTAGACTATGTCAAATAATGTAGTCAATGGTTCGAAAAAAACTAAGAGATGGATGAAATTATACAAGGAATCCTGGTTTCAAAACAAAGGAAAATGGGGATACACGAAACTGGTATATGCTACACTCAATTAGCGTACTGCGTACCTAATAAAAGTACATAAAATGGATCTTCTGTCATGGCTTTTACATGGGAAGTATAAATGCTAGAGGACCTTGTATAATGGACTTGCTGATGGCTATCAAATTGATTGTCTTGACCCATAAACTTGACTGGGTCTTGACTAGTGAAGACGGAAGACAGATTTCTTTTGCTTTATTGACTCCATACACTTGAATTTGCTACAGAAACTTGTCTACTGAAATATGGAAACTGTACCAATGCAGCAAGAAATTCTTATAATCTGTTTAATCTTTAGATGTTAACCATTTTTATTTATAATATTGAATATTGCCTACTGATATTATTTGTAGAAGCTGTATATTAATTAATTTTCTTTTCTTCATGGTTGCAGGGTTATCTCAGGTTATCAGTTGATAGACTTGGCACAATAACTATGGTTGGTGTATCTTTTGTAGAAAATACTTTAATTTATTAGTTACAACAACTATAGTCACTTCTGAAGGCTATTGTATTACTTTTGACTATACTAACCCACAAACGCAGTCATCTCTCTCTTTTTTTTCTCACAATTCTCACCATACATTAGTACCTGATGCTTATGAGGTGGATAAGATGCTTAAGTTTGCACCGATACTTAATATGTGCTAATAAGGTAGTTGAGTATATCTCATTAGGTTGATAAGGATAGGTAGGGCTCGATAGAGAGGTCGAGCCAAAGGAAAGGATCGTCTTAGATTATCTGAACAACTGGGATGAGCTAGGCTAGGAAAAAGGGTATCTCTTGTTTGAGAAGTTTCAACTAACCAGGTTTTGATGCATGATTGCAAGTGGCTAGGTTCCTTCGGGAGATCATCTAAGGATTATGTGATAGGATTGGGTTTTACAAGGAATTATTGAAAAAATTTGACAAGGTTGGGTTTTTGGGTCATTACAATTCCAAATGGTGAAGGAATTTCCATGCCGATGTAGCTTTGCTGTATGGCAGCGTTGACGATGACAAATGTGATTATTTCTATTTTGACTTTTGTTTCCCTCTAAGGGGACTGGAATGTCGTTTTTCCCAATAGCATTGATTTTCTTTCCCTCGAACACATACAAAGGTTTCCTTTTAGCTCTAGCAACCTTCTGTCCATATTCATACTGTTAAAAGGTTTGATGAATAGTATATCTGTAGACCTTCCAGTGTCAATGAGTATATTGTGTAAAGTGTACCCTGCTACATTTGCATCAGTGTGTAGGTAATCCCAAACCTTCGAGTCTTCTTCAGTGAAGGTTATTGGAGCCATGGACCATGCTAGTCTGTTTTATGGGAGCTGGGGCGCTATGTTTAGCATCCTTTGGTAGTCTTTGTGGACACGTTTGTTTTCGTGGTCTTGATTCGAGGTGATTGTGAATATGTGACTGAGAGATTAAGAGAAGGTAGAATGTTGTTAACTTCAATAACTTGCAAAATACTATTGGGCTGGTTTTCTTGTTTTGGAATATTCTGCTGCTATAGTTAAGTGGTTGACTAGTGTACTGTTGCTCTAAAATTTGGCCAGAAGACGTGGCGGGTACTACACTATACTAGACTGGGCTGAATCAGGATGCAGGCTGATGTTGGGCCACCATTTGTTACTTGAATTTGCGTAGTTAGCTACCACGGCGGTTGACCCAACAGACTGGAGGACTGGGTGTGTGAAGCTGGAATCTTCCTACGGAGCAGTCATGTGATAGATATGATTCGTTGGATTTGATCTTGATGTTTCTTTTGTCTTCAATTCCATCGCCATTTTTTTAGAATTTGAATTCTCTCGAAATGTGCCCTACGTTTTCTCCGTATGTGAAACAGTTTCCACCTCGGCCTCCACAACCTCTATTGTAATGGCCTCCTTTTTTTTTTTTTTTGACAACATTGTAATGGCCTCCTTGGCTTCCGCGAGAGCCGAGAGGCATTCCCATTACCTTTTTGTTCTTGGCTTTGCTCTTCACTTCTTCAGGTTGGGACCTTTTGTTCTTGGCTTTGCTTTCACTTCTCCAGGTTGGGACTCCGGGGTTTGCTCGAGGTTGTTAGTATGATGGGCATAAGCTTTGATTTTTTTTTTTGACTTCGTAGCTGCTGCAAAGACTTAGGTGCTGTTTGGTTGCATCATGTAAATGTAAACGCAAACGGTAATAGAAAGCACTGCTAATGGAAACAATTCAAGCCAATACTGGCTTTGTTTGGTTCCTGTCTGTAATGGAATCAGATAATGGAGACCAAGAGGTCGCCTTCATCATCCACGGGACATTGCTTAGCGAGTCAGCGCCACGCCAGCAGCCAGTGTCCATCTCCTGCGTACACACCCTGAGGCGGAGGAGACGCGCGGAGTGGGCAAACTTTGGTGGCGCGGCACGGGGCGAATACCAGCGGCCCACGGTGGGGAAGGTCTCCGGTGACGCGATGGAGGTGGACTGTGGCGGCGCAGGCCACCTTCCCCGGCAAGGATCCGTCGGAAGCAGTACGTCGCCGGCGGTGGTAGGCGTGTCATCGGTGGCGCTGTGGCGGAGACTGTGCGAAGGGGTTGCCACTTTTGTCGTCGAATCACATCTGTTGGGAGACGTGCAGGCCGTTAACGATTAACTCCGGAAGGTGGGCGGTATGGGCTTTACACTAGCTGGTAACAGATCACACCGCAAACTGATCACTGCCCGTCTAAAACAAACACAAACGTATGGGATACCCTGTAAACAGATCACGGAGCAAAACCTCCGAACCAAACAGCATCTTAAGGACGTGTTTGGATGCACATGTGTTGAGGTGGATTGGAGTGAAATTTTAAACTAATTTATACTTCAATTCACTTCAACACACGTGGATTGAGATGGATACATGTGTATCCAAACGAAGCCTAAGTGTTGTCGTTGTTTGCTTAACTAGCGGAGGTATGATCGCGCTTCACATCTCTAGTCTCCTACGATAGTTGGTGTCTGACTTTGAATATTCAGCCATAACTTCAAATAATTTATTTACTAATGCTGGTGGATTTCTTGCGAAGTGTGAGACGCTCTATCCTACACCAAGTCCTTCGACTGCTGTGGCGATAACGGTTGCATGTTCGATTTGCTCCTACAGCTAGATGGACCGCGGTTTGCCGGTTCGAGTAAAGTGTATCAGACTATCCGTCGTGACGGCTTGTTCGCTTGGGCTGAAAATAAGTGGCTGAAAGTACTGTTGGCTGATTTATGTGAGAGAAAAACACTACTGGCTGGCTGAAAATAAGCGGCTGAAAGCTCAAGCGAATAGGCTTGGTACCATCAATTACTAGTATGAATAGCTTTGAGTGCAACAAACGTTGTCCCCTACGGATACAACGGTTGTCTTGTAATTGGCGATGAACTTGCGATGGTTGGCTTGCCCGTCTGATCTTGGTACTCTGGGTTTGTAATACGCAGGCCAAGACTATTCTTGCAAGTGATTTGCGAGAGGAGAGTTCTTGTCAAACAATAACATGTCCCTCAAGCGTGCTTGAATTTACGTGTTGTTTGGTTCGGCAATACGTATAGGAACAAAAATGGGAAGTGGAACTCATTCATGCCGCTACCTGTTGCAAAGTAATCAATACTGTAATTTGTTTGGTTTGGCAAAATGGATATCCGTTAACCTTAACCAAACTAAATGCAACGCTACCTGGTACCGGCGTAAACGGATAACGGGGCAAAACACACCAACCAAACAAAACCTTAGCGTTGAGGATCCGGTCTTGGAATCTTGAGTGTAGTCTCTGCTTTTCTTTAAGCCGCGTACTTTGCTATTGGGTATTTTGGTTGTGGCTTCTTTGGCTTCGTGCATGCTTGATTTCATGCCTCTGCCACAATGTTTGCAACGATTTCATTAGTGATTTGCTGCTTTTACTTCAATAGGTTGTTGAATTCTTCTTTGTAGGCTTCGAGTTTTCCTTGTACTTTGCACTCATTATGTATCTCTTCTCTTTGCTTTCTTCTTGCACTGTAAATGGCTTCTTCGTCGCTAGTTGTGCATATTGTTCAGCTTCTTCTCTTGATGCGAATCTTAGTTTTTGTCTCATGGAGGGATGACTACGAGGGTAGTTTTTTCTTTTGGTGCTTCGAAGTAGCACTATCCGAGGTGGATGCTGGTATTCTCTTGGAGGTTTCTGGTGGATTTCCTCTTTTTTACCTCTTTCTAACATTGGAAAGCTTGGCTACAGCTTATGGGTTGGCGCCAACTGCCGTCGAGGTTAGAGGGGAGGAGGGGCAAAGATATTATTGTTCCATTGTTCGCCTTTCATTTATTGTAAGCTCACTACAGTGGCACTCTTTACAACACATAGACCATATTTACCCTCGCCCTTAGGCCATCATTCCTAGAATATTCCACTACAATCAGGGCTAAAACGGTCCTTACACAACCAAACAGTACAAAACCAAGTCAAATTTGGCTTATGGCCCTACTAGCAACCTTGTGGGACAAGCTGGTAGGTCCGAAGGTGACTTTGCCTCACCGCCGCACAAAATCTTTCTAAGGAGTCTTGGCCTCATTGCCTCCGCGGCCTATTTCCATACGGGAGTACTAGCGTCTGGACGTCCGGATGGACGCCCGCGCCTGCACTCCGTCTCCCCCTGCACACCCGCATCACGTGCTCGCCTACAGGGCCCGCGCCGCCCGACTGCACGTGGAGAGTCCCCGTTCACGCCCCTTCGCTTCTCACGTGTATGCACGCAGACAGTAGTTGCAGTAGGTGACTACAGCAGGTGGCTACGCCAGCATCCAGAAGAGGGGGAGGGGGCAGCGGATGCCCAGCCAGCGCCGGGAGGAGGAGGAGACACCGAGGCGAAGGTGAGGCAACAAAAAAAGCAAAGACAAATACGTAACACCCGATCTACTTTTGAAATATTTGGATGCAATACTTGTAACATACGTCTGAAGACATATAAAACATGCATCTGAAACACTAGCTGGTGACCAGATCTACTTTTGAAACATCCAGATGAAGCACTTGCAACATACGTACGAAACAACTGAAACACTCGAAACATGTGTATGAAACACTTGCAAAAACACCTAAAAACACTTCATATGTGTGAAAACATATGCGACATCCAGATGAAACACTTGCAAACATACGTCTGGAAAAGGAAATAAAATATTTGGAACATACACTTGAAACATACTTGTATAGCCACTTTAACATGTGCAACATTTCGATCTACTTTTGTAACATCAAGATGAAACACTTGAAACATACTCTTGCAACATGGGCTTTGCTTAGACGAACAGAGGCACGTCGGCGCGGAGGTCGACGACGGCGCATGGACCTCGCTGTGCGGCAGCGGCACAGGCAACTTGCCAGTGGGCGCGGCGTCACACAATCTCATCCCCCTCAACTGCTTGCTGGAGCATCCGTCGTGGAGGCGCTAGCTCGATGGAGGCAATCCCGGTGAGCGGGCTGGCCACGGCGAGGAGGCAGCACAGTGGTGGCAGGTCAAGTAGACTGAGCCCGGTGGGAAATGAGGCGCGGAGGAGGCCGCAGGAGATAGGCGCGGTGCGGCACTGTGGGGACCGGCGACAAGGGGGAGTGAGGTGAGCGGATGGGCACAACGACGCAGGGAGGAAACGGCACAGCGAGCATCGAGGCGCGCGGACGGGACAAGCGGATAGGGTCGCTGGGCGAGCAACACATGCGGGAGTGAGCAGAGGGAGGCGTCCGTCCGTCTGGATGTCTTAATTGTATCTTTAGCGTTTTTCATAACCCTGGTGAAGTCGCTTTGCAAAGGTGTCGTGCAACCTACTCCCTCCGTCTCAAAATAAATCTCCATCTCATATTTCTAGAAGTCAAACAATCCAAACTTTGACAAAATATATATTAAAAAATATTAATATCTGTGATACTATTTTCTATAAATATAGTTAAAATTAAGATGTGTTGACTCCTTGATATGCGAGATGGAGACTTATTTTGGGACGGGGGAGTATTAAAGAACGAATTTAACAATTCCAGTTCCAAATGAAATGTAAATATTTTTTTTATGAATCAATCGAGTTTAAGTTTCACTAGATTTATAGAAAAACAAAACAACATTTGCATCTCTAAATAAGTTAAGAATATATATTTCATGTTACCTATCATAAATATTAGTTATATTTTATACATTTAATTAGATATGAGATTAATTAACACACCGAGAAATGAGATTTATAATCACTCTGGAGCATAACAATAAGGTTAGTTTGCACGCAGTGGTATCATCATCATCACCGTCCCATGAGGCCATGATCCACTACTAGTTGAAGCACCTAGCCTTGAAGCCATGCTGGTTGGTGGGGTGGCGGGGCCACTCAAAACAAAAAAAGATTTAATTCTCGAGAAAAATGATTTGCAAATCATGAGGCGCGCATCATGGATCGGTTCGAGCAAAGGGCTGGCGCTAACAATGATACAGTCTATTCCACGTAGCGCGCTAGCAGGCTAGCAATAAGGTACCGTAACCATCAGTCATTGTTTGTCTATGGACTGTTCACCTGTTTTTTATAGAAAAAATTCTTACACGTCATTGCTATAAACCTAAATCCTTTATCCGTCACCTTAAAAACATGCTTCTGGTATTGTCATTGGTGCTAACCTATAATTCCTTCCATATGAAAGTCACAGGCGCCAATTGCATTTCTGTCCTCGTTTTCACATCTAATTGCATGTTTGCTCTTCTTTTTGGAATTTACATATTTGCTCTTACTTTCTGAATTTGAGTGTTCATATTGCCCTCATTCGGTAAGACTAACGATGCGTGTTAGATGCTACAAAGACATATATGCCCTTGGCATAAATGACCCTATGATCCATACGTTTTTTTTTATACCTGGATATGAAAAAAATGGTAGAATATATTTTCCGGTTAAATGACAATGGCATCACACAATTGATATATTAAACAAATGTCAAATATATCTCCAGGTAAATGACAATAGTCACATCTAAGTAGACCTAAATAATGGGACTAAATGCTAAATCACTAATCCTAAATCTTCCAATAAACCGAAACAAACCTCTGCTTGCATAAAAGTTGAAGAGTTTACACAATCACCAAGGAAGCAATTTCGCCATCGTTATTCGTCAAAGAAGCTCACGACGCCGCTCGTCGGAGCTTGTTGTCATGCCGTCCAGTGGAGCAAACCACTGCGTTGCCTACCCACATAGATTGTTGCGCTGGTTGCCCGCCCACCGACGCAGCTCGCAACGCTGGTCTCGTGTCTGCGTCGCTCACGAAAACTCGGTTGCCCTGCTAAAAGGTCCTTGTTTGGTTTTGGTAATTGAGTGACAACCTTAGGTGGACTAATTATGTCTAATGTGAGATACACAGGGAATTAGTCCATAAGTGATTGTGTCATGAAGGAGCTTATTGCATATGAGACATGACATGGAGTCATGTGATCAAGGTGGAGAAGATCGAGATGTGGCTTGGCTCGATGGACCGGTTGCAAGCGTGAAGAGCAAGTCGGAGGCTTTGAGGCGAGGGACCGCGTGTGATGGTGAAGCTTGGGCAAGACTTGGCGCCGATGGACCGAGGCAACGGTGAAGAGCAAGTGAGGTCAAGATCGATGAACCAATACAGTTACGTGATGATATGAAGTGGATCATATCATTTGGTGATTGGTTGGTGCATGTGTTGCATTAACGTCGGAGGAGTTGGAATGGAATGCGCAAGACAAAGGTATAATTCTAGAGTATTTTATTTCATCGGTCAAAGGTTGTATAGAGAAGTGCATGACCGAGTTTAGGATAGATGGTCATACTATTAAGAGGGGCAAACTTGTTTGCATATCGGTCATCTAGTGCCACTCGAGTGATCTAACTTTGCATCATTGCTAGAATCGAGTGACGTGACAAGTTGAGTGGCTAACTCATTTGAGAAAATAATTGTGAAAATGCTAACACATGTGCACAAGGTGGTGAACACTTGTTGGTGTTGATATATTTGCGAAGATAGTGGAGTTTGAATGGTAGAGAGGGGTTTATGATCCTCTCTCCCTTATTTTCGAGGAAATGAAACGCTTATTTTCCATTGCGCCGAAGGATGAAAAAGTGGTGAAGTCGCGGAAGAGTTCTCTACTGAAAATCGGGCGACAGACGCTGGGTTTGCAGGCGTTGGACGCGGGCCTAGTGTCTGGTGCTAAACCCTAACTCGCGCGACGTAGGAAGGCATGCACTGGTGCGTCTATTGCTCGGGCGAGGGATGCATGATGTCAGCGTCTGTTGAGGTTGTACAGAGGCGACGTAGAAGCTAGTGGCATTGGACGCGGTGGTGGTTGAGCGTCTGACGCTAAACGTCAGCGTCTGTTGCGTGTGACGTCAGCTGTTCACGAGGGAGCGTGGCGCTGAGTACTCGTCGGACACTGACGTCAGCGTCTCATGTTGGAGCGACTGATGCGTCCGACGATCGAGCGAGGAAACGAGCTCTCTAGACTGCGTCCGACGTAGTGTCAGACGCTGGGAGTTCAAGCGTCGGACGCGTCTGTCGAGTGGTGATGAAGCGTAGTATCGTTTTAGTGACCGTGGAGATCAACGGTTCTCGTTCAACCGAGGACACGTGGCGTTGATCTGTTGCGAGCTGCTGAGGGGTATCAGACGCTGGATGTGTCTATTGATTGGGCAACAGACGCGTTTGGTGACCCCGTTTTCAGCTCAGTGAGGAGGCAACAGCTCTATTTCGTGGAGGGGCTTATAAATAGCCCCTTGGCTGGCCTTGGCTGTGAGCTGAGCACACTTTAACCTTAGTGGCTTATGTTGTGGTGCTTAGGAGCCCTCTAACTGACTCATGTTTGATAGTGTTTATCGGATCGAGTGAGAGAGCGATTCAAGCGCGATTGCATTGTGAGATTACATCGAGTGGCACTAGGTGATCGTGTTGCAAGCCGGTGGTGCTTGTTACTCTTTGAGGTTGCTACCTCCTAGACGGCTTGGTGGCTTGAGGCTCCGTCGAAGCTCGCAAGAAGACTGTGCGAGGCTCCGGAGAAGCTTTGTGAGGGATTGTGCTCACCTTGCGGGGATCACGAAGAGTAACTCTAGTAGAGCGTGTCATTGAGCTACCACACTTGATGGTGGGTTCTTGCGACGCTCTTTGGGAGAGCTCGGTTGTAGATACTGATTAGCCGTCGAACCACGAAGTGTTGGTCGACATAACAGGGATGTAGCTTGGTGGCAACCAAGTGAACCTCAAGAGAAAATCACTGTGTCAACATTGTCTACTCTTCTCGGTGGTTTGCCATCGTGCAACACAAGCTTGTATTTACCTTTATATATATCTTGCTTGTGTTGTTACTCTTGTATCTAGTTGTGCTTGTGTAGCTAGCTAGATAACTTCTTGCTTGTGTAGCTAGAAGTACCCTCTTTGCGTGACAAATTTGGTTTATGTAACATTGTTAGTCACATTGCTTAGTTTGTGTATCTAAGTAATTAGCGTTCTCTAATTTATCATTGGTTGTATTGTTATTGAGCATTGCTAGTGAGCCTAGGAGCCTTGTGCTTTAGCTTACTATAATTGTGTAGGAGCTCCCCAGTGTTTGAAATACTAGTTGCATAGGTTTGTGTGACCTTGCAAGCTAGAATTGTTTAGGTGGGCTCTTGCTAGGAAGATATCTTATTTGCTTGATTAGGATCTTTTGTAAGGTGTTCGAGTTATATATAGAGGGGTGTATAGTTTTGGCTAGACCGATAGATTTAATTCTACACTTATTTCAGTTAGCTAACGCAATTAAGTTTTAGAAAAGAACTATTCACCCCCTCTAGTCCGCCGTCTCAACCCTTCGCCTGCCTCGTCTATCGTGCTGCTAGGCCACGGTGCCACCCGGTCGCGTCGTGAGATGCGATGGCCAACCTCTCCTGGCTCTAGTCCGTGCGTCCACTGTTCAGGGAGTCTGGATATGAACCAGACGTGAGAAGGGGCAAATGTGCAATTAGATGTCAAAATGAGGGCAGGAACACAATTTGCCTCTACTCCCTCCGTCCCAAAATTATTATTGTTTTCGCATCTCGAGAAACAACTTTGACTAAATATATTTTAAAAAATATTAATATTTATGGTACATAATTAGTATCATCGGAAAGATCTTTAAATCTAATTTTTTAACAAATTTATTTAGAGATACAAATATTGTATGTATTTTCTACAAGTCGAGTCAAACTTGTGGCACATAAACCCAAAACGACAGTTAATTTAGGATAGGAGTAGATGCCAGTGTCGTTTCTGCTGGTCATCCTCCGATCACAAACGACTTTTTCACTGTTGGAAGGAGGAAACTGTATTTTGAACTTCGAACTTTGTTGACTTGAGTTGAGCCGATGGAAATTAACGAAAATTCATGTTCACTTCGCTGAAAAGCCAGATTAAAAAGTATTATTCGTTGATTTGTTGTGAAAGAAAAACAATGTAAAAATGGCTGAACATGACCAGACTGTCTTACGAGTACTCCATACCGGAAAGAATAAAATCTGGCTTGTCTAGAAGTAACAATTTTAAGTTTAATTAAGCATTTTTTAAAAGTAGTAATAATATTTATATGAGTAGAGTATTCCCTCCGTCACTAAATGTCTGTTGTTTTCACTTCCCAATAAACAACTTTGACTAAATATATATTAAAAAAATATTAATATTTATGATATATAATTAGTATCATTGATAGATATTTGAATCTAGTTTTATAATAAATTTATTTGAAGATAGAAATGTTGTACGCATTTTATAAGGCCTTGTTTAGATCCTCTCTCAAAACTTTACATCCTATTATATCGGATGTTTTGACACATGTATGGAGTATTAAATGTAGATTAAAAAAATAACTAATTGCACATATTGCGTGTGTTTTGCGAGACGAATTTTTTAAGCCTAATTAGTCCGTGATTAGACAATGTCGTGCTACAGTAAACATGTGCTAATGATGGATTAATTAGTCTTAATAAATTCGTCTCACAGTTTACAGGCGAGTTCTGTAATTAGTTTTTTTTATTGGTATCTGAACACCTCTTCTGACATTCCATGAAACGTCCGATATGATATCCAAAACTTTATACCCTTAGAGCTAAACGAGACCTAAATCGAGTCGAAGTTATCGGCACGTAAATTGTGACGACACACGTTTAGGGACGGAGGAAGTAACTGCGACTGCAGATTCCCAGATGCACGGACGTCCCGATCCGATCGAGAGCTGAGAGCAAAGAGAAAGCACTGGGAAACATTTGCTTGCCGAAGCCGCAAACTGCAACAATGGCCATGGGCTGGCCAGGCTGCTGGCATTGGCCGCTGGGCACACGCTGCGAGAACAGATTGTGCTGTGGGTGTGGCTGTGAGGAGGGTGTCGGCGACACGGCGTCGGTGTGGTGGATCCTCTGATCCCGCCGATGCAGACCGGCGACACTGTTGGCCCGTGGCCCAGCCGGCGTCCGCATCACGGAGTCGCTTCGACCGCCGCTTTGACTAATCGATCCACTCCTGCCCCTCCCTGCCTGCCAGCGGCGCAGACGTCCGCTGCGGGGACACGAGTGTCAGAAGCGAGGAAGAAGACGACGCGCTAGCGGGTGTTGTCACCTGCCCGACTTGTCTTCTCTCTTTTTCCATTTTTTCGCATCGTCTCTCTTCTGTGGATCCGTCGGCCAGACACACGCGGAGCTCTTCTCCGCTTCTCGGCTCGACGCGACGACTCCTACCTCCACAGTCTCCTGCCCTCCGCCTTGTCCGTATCCCGTTCCCGTCGCCATTACTCTTACAGACAACAGCACGTTTGTTACGCATGAAAAACACAGCGGATCACAGCGCCATGATTAGCATGACTACGTCGTGATAGTCATGGAGAGAGACAGACGAGTCTCTGCCCCTGTCGGTGGTCCGACATTGACCCTTTTCCCGCCCATTCATGTTTTGTTTTTTAATTTTCTTTCGACTTTTGTTGCTTTTCGGGACTCCTGTAATATACTCGCTTTTCGGGAGTAGTACTGTATATGTTTTCGAAGCTTTTGACTGGCCACTAATACACCATACTGAGAAAATCTAAAAAGGAAACTGAAAAGCCACGAATTTCTCCACTCTAGCCTTATTTAGCAAAAAAAAAGCCACGAAAATCTTATTTAGCAGCTTTGAGCGTTCGGCCACCGCCTCCGCTCCCGCCGGCACAAACAAGTCCGAGCAGGCGGCACGGAGAAGGCTGCCATCCATTTGCATTGCATCGTTCGGTGAAGCCCGCTGCATTGTCCGTCCTCTGATCCCCACTCTTTGCACGAGGGCCGACCTGTCAGTTGTTACACACACACGGAGTCACGGACACACCTAACCAGCGGTCACCATTTTCTACTCGGCTGCTCTAGGCCAAAAAGCTACGACCAAGAGTACCCTTCGCTGATTTACTACAGGCCTGTTTAGTTCCTGAAAATTTTTAGAAAACGCTACTGTAACAAATTCGTTGTTATTTGATAAATATTATTTAATTATGGACTAACTAGGCTTAAAAGATTCGTCTCGTGAATTTCGTCTAAACTGTGTAATTAGTTATATTTTTTATCTATATTTAATGCTTCATGCATGTGTCTAAAGATTCGATGTGACGGAGAATCTAAAAAATTTTGCAAAATTTTTAGGTAACTAAACTGGACCTACGTTCGTTAACTGAAAAAATACGGTTTACACGACAACCGAACAGACCTGCCGCCATGCCCATAGGCCATCGTCCTCGGTCCTTCATCCGCTTAGTTGCTTCCGAGGCCGTGTTTACTTCCTCTGCTATAACTTTACGTCTTATCACATCGAATATTTAAATATATGTATGAACTATTAAATATAGACTAAAAAAGTAACTAATTATACAGATTGCGTGTATTTTACGAAACGAATTTTTTAAACCTAATTAGTCTGTGATTAGACAATATCGTGGTACAGTAAATATATGCTAATAACAGATTAATTAGTCTTAATAAATTAGTTTTAAAGTTTACCTATAATTAATTGTTTTACCAGTATCTGAACACTATTCTAATGTCCAATAAAAACATGTAATGTAATTAGTAAAGCTTTATGGCCAGTAACTAAGGCTGTATTTAGTTCACTTGGAAAGTGCACTATGTAAAAAAAGATTCACCGTCACATTAAACTTGCGATGTATGCATGGAGTACTAAATGTAGATAAAATCAAAAACTAATTACACAGTTTGGTTGTACTTTACGAGACAAACATGTTAACCCTAATTAGTCAACATTTAGACAATTATTACTGAACACAAACGACAGTGTGTACGGTGAATTTTGGCACTCCAAAATTCACAACTAAGAGCCTGTTTGGTTTCGTTTGGTTAAAATTTAACTCACATCACATCAATATTCCCTCAAATGCATGAAGTACTAAATGTAGACTAATTGCATACATGTCGGTATAGATTAGGAGTAATTTACGAGACGAATCTATTAAGCCTAATTAGTTCAAGATTGAAAACTTTTTGTCAAATAAAACGAAAATGCTACAGTGTTGGTTAAACTTTAAATCCTCAGACCAAACGCCCCCTAAACACACCGAGGCCGTGGCTTACTCGCGACGCGTTCTTCTCTTCCGCGCTAGGAGTACACTCACGCTACTTCCTATCACTGACAGTCTGACATCTGCGCCCGCACTAGGCAGAGCCCCACCCGTCATCCGCTACCCCTGCCTCCGTGAACAGACCGGGTCGCCACTCGCCACCTTCTCTTCTTTCTCCGAGGGAGGCCACGCCCGCGCTCGACCCTGTTGCCTCCCTGGACCTTCCTCCTCGCGGTGCGTGCCGGGGTTGGAGGAGGAGCAGAGCAGAGGGCCAGAGGCAAAGGAGCTAGTTGCCGTTGCGTGCCAGCTACTACACCTTTCAGCTCCCGGATCGAAGCACGGGTCGGTTAAAGCACGGGGCCCCGAGCGAGCGAGCGAGCGGCAAGGCCGGGGCCTGGCACGGAGACGAGAGGCCGACTAGGCAGCCCGGTGACGAGGAGGGATGAGCAGCCTCGCCATAGTGGAGAAGAAGCCGCCGCCGTTCCCCGGCGGCGGCTGCACGGGCGGCGTGCTCTTCCACCTCCTCGACTGGCACCGCCGCCTCGCGCGCAAGCGCAGGCTCTTCTCCCCGCGGCGCCTCCTCCCCTCCTCCCTCTCCCTCCGCTCCTCCTCCCCACGCAGGCTCCCACCGTGCCCGCCTCCTGTTTCCCCGACGCCGCCGCTTACGGCGCCTCACCCGGCCGATGGGCCCGCCCCGGGCGTCGTCGCGCGCCTCATGGGCCTGGACTCCTGGCCCGCCACCGCCGCGCCGCCCAGACCGCAGAAGCAGAGGAAGGTGGAGGCGTCGCGCCCGGACGGCGCCGCCGCCGACTCGGCGGTCGTGCTGGTGCTGCCTACGACCCGGAGCCGTCGCCGTCCCGCGCCCGCGCCTGCGCCGACGGCCAGGAGCCACCACGGAGCCGACCTGCCGGCGCGGAGCCCGAGGCGGACCCGGCTCGTGCACGCGGCCGCGGCCAAGCTGCTGGACCAGGGCTCACGGGCAAGCGCCAGGCTGGCCCTCGCGTACGCTTGCTCTTCCCCGCAGCACCGCCGCAAGGATGGCCACGCCGGCGCCTTGCTTCAAGGCTCGTCGGGAATGGGCGACGACTTCCTGTCTCGCTCGGACAGCTTGCCCTTGGAGCGTTCCGCACGGGTACAGGTACAGCCTCCTGGTCTTCCTGCGGAGACAGATTGCGACACCGCCGCTGTCTCGCGAAGGCACGGCTATTGTTCCACTGGCAATGCCGATGCAGCAGCGATCAGTACCAGCACGGTAGTGTTGCCTAGAATGGATTTTGGCGATGGAAACAGGAGCAAACGGAGCTCTGATATGGATGCCAAGCACAAGGAGAGTAGAGTAAGAAATGAGGTAATGCGCACTTGCGCCAGGGTTAGATCGAGCGGTGCTGCCGTTCAAACTGGGGATGAGAGGTTGTTGCGCAAACGGGCAACACCTACTCGGCCGGAGGTTTCTGAGCTTACAGAGTCTGGGGACTTGGCTGGTTCGACGCGCCTAGTTGGACGCGCTCGTGAATTGGTGTCTGCTACTAGGAAGGTTGCACACGGTGGTTCTGGTCCAAGAAGAGAGTTCGTGGGATCGATCGGTGGACAAGGGAGCACGACCCGCAGGGATTCGAAAAGCCAAAATGGATTAGCATCCACAAGTAGGATTTCAAGCAATGGATCTGCGCATAAAAGGGGATCAGGGAGGAAGGTGGGGCATGATAGAGCAATCAGTAACAGAGATGACAGAAATGTAGTTGCATCTACTTCTAGATCATCTACAAAACCAGTGGCCAGAGCTTCGTCGCGGAGCAATCTATCGAAGAGTGGATCCTCAAGTAGACTAGCACCTGATACAACTCGGACACGAGCGCCGTCTCCTGAAAAAAGAT
Source organism: Saccharum hybrid cultivar R570 (assembly GCA_038087645.1). Lineage (NCBI taxonomy): Eukaryota > Viridiplantae > Streptophyta > Magnoliopsida > Poales > Poaceae > Saccharum > Saccharum hybrid cultivar. The sequence goes on along the minus strand of JAQSUU010000123.1, from coordinate 2,181,068 downwards.
ATATTGAAGCTTCACCTTCTGTTATGTCTACTTCTGAGAAAGTTGAATTTAACCGGCTGTTGAAAGCAAAATTCAGTGAGCTTGGCATGTCAGACAGGATTGAGTGTACACCAGATGGTTCACCTTCAGGAAAATTGAAAGTAGATGTGCTGCAAGATCTCATTTCTGCCCTTACAAATGACATGAGCACTTCAATCTCCCAATGTAGCAACTACTCTGGTGCATCAGCACCCTTAAGTTGCAATGGAAATGTTGACTGCATCAATCAACCGCATTGTATATTCTCCAATGATCAATCACCTGATTTTCAGAAATGCTATCAGGTCAGTTTAGAGGCCAGCATCCTTCTTTACTGTTACCACTTATTATTTCAGAGCTTCTGATTTGTTGTTTCTGTAGTAAATGCTGCTATGGTCGATCATGATGATTCACAACTGTCTTTTTATCCATGTCATTTTCTTTTCCAATTTGGTTAGTAAATACATGGTGTAGTTTAGTGCATGTAGTGTTACATGAATCAACTTGTATGATGGTTACTATTGCTCAAGCAACATGTACTGTATGACATTCCTATGTGGTAAGGTACTAAGGTCTTGTTTAGATTGTAAATTTTTTCAACTCTGGCTACTGTAGCACTTTCGTTTGTATTTGGTAATTATTGTCCAATCATAGACTAACTAGGCTTAAAAGATTCGTCTCGTGATTTACTACTAAACTGTGCAATTAGTTTTTTTTTACCAACATTTAATGCTCCATGCATGCGTCCAAAAATTGATGTGATGGAGAGAGAGTGAAAAAACTTAGAATTTGGGGGCAATCTAAACAAGGCCTAAGGTTATCAGTGCATACATCTACTTGTACAGTTTGTTAACCGTTGTTCCACAACAACAACAACATAACCTTTTGTCCCAAGCAACTTGGGGTAGGCCGTTGTTCCACATGCATTCTTATACATTGAAGATTTTTGGTCCCACACAAAAGTTTATATCAAAACTAAATATGTCATCATTATGAACCATTCTTTAATGAACCTTATACAGTTGTCAGATGCATTGGAAATTGTTGTGCAAATGAACGGTTGATCCGACATCCACGTCCTTTTCTTACTTTTATAGAACTTACTATTTTGCATGTTTTCTTCATCAACAAAGTTGTTTTTTGTTTAGAGCACTATTGAACTTTTTTGAATTAACCATTTACCAAACTGGTAGCTTCCAGAACAATTTTGTACAAGCTTTTGAAATTAACTACTATACTCTTTGGTAACTGTTTGGACATCCTCTTTCATTCTGTGTACAGGGTGAACAAGATGTCGATTCTTCTGCTGCATCATTAAACAATGAGCCTAATCAACCAAGTCCAACGTCAGTCCTTGAAGCATCCTTCTCAAATGACACTTCTTCTTTAGGAAGTCCAGTTGAAAAGAATGGTAAATATTTCTATTACCTTGACGTCTTCTGTAGGTACTTGTATTATTTGTTTGTCAGCACTTGGAGTTATCCAACATATTACTGAAATGTCAAATGAGAAACCAAATTCTGCCTATCTCAAAACTGACAAGTGTAGCATGTCTTGGATACTCTAGTACCAAATTCAGTGGCATGTTTGTCAGAGCTCAACCATTAAGAGCATGGCTAATAATACAGCCTGCTGTTGGCTGTATGAATCTTTACAGCCTACTCTTAGCCCACTCTTATAGTAGTTAGCTCTTCACAATTAATATATGACTCACTTGCCTCTCTCACAAAGTTTCTTGATTTTTGTGTCTAAGTCGGCTGTAAGCTAACAGCCCGCTTCCACTCTTTCTCCTCTTCTCTCTCCTCCACCTCAACATACAACCCACTTATAGTCCTTTATTATACACGCTTTAAGAAAATTAATGCTGAACTGTGCCAGGTCGAGATGCTTAGTTATTGTCAGTCAGATTATTAATTGTTCTACAATTCGACATTTCTAGCTAAAAAAGTGCTTGTAATTGGCTTCTCTGATTAGAGTTGATAGCATTTAGTCCAGAATTACTATGAGTGGTACAATGGAATGGGCCTGTAAGTTTTGGGCAGGTACTGTATAAGTTTTGTTCATGTTATTTTGGTAGCACTGTAGCAGTAGCACTTGTGATGTGTTAATGAACTCTATCTTCTTGCTTTCAGAAGGAAAAGACTTGATTGTGTCAGTTGAGAACAAGATGGAAGATCTCTTTAATTTGGAGTCTGACATTGTTGATTTAGCAATGTCAATTGACACAAGGAAAACTGATGCTGAAGAAACACTCCACGGCAATGACAAGTTACCATGTTTACAGAATTTTCTTTCACATGATTTCAATATCTTAGAATCCAGGCTCTGCAGCATTGAAGAAGCTAAATCAAATGCTGAACTGCTTTTGGGCAGTAGCCTCTTGCATAGCACAACATCAGGTCTTCCACGCCATCCTTTCATTGTTGAAATGCTGGAAAATACTATGGATATGTTTAGTGGAGGAGAGTATTCAGATTTTACTGAAGATAAGAAGTATCAACATACCAACTTCCTGTTTGACTGCATTATAGAGTCACTGGATTCAAAATTCTGCAATTTTGGCAAATGTGGATACAAGGCTTGGCTGAAGTTGCCTCTCAGTTTGAGCAAAGATCTGTTGAAGCGCCAGGTATTGGAAGATATCAGCAACTGGAGGGAGTCAAGTGGGACTGCTCTTAGACAAGTTTCTGATAAAGAAATGGACCAAGTGACTGGCAGGTGGGATGCAAGCCAGGTTGAAGCATTTGATGTAAGCATCGCAATCGAGAACGACATTCTTGAGGCGCTTGTTGGTGAGTTCGCAGTTGACCTGTGGTGGTATTGACTGCTCTATGTGAGATATTGACATGTTTGGACTTCTGCTCGCATGATTATGAATAAATAAGGTACTGCAGATATGTTTGTTTTTTCTCTGCAGTAAATTTTGTACAGAGTCATGTAAGGTTGAAGGTGAATGACCTCCCGGTTGTTTTACCCTTTGTATGTTCTAATGGAAACGTTCTAAAGCTTAAAGGTGTCTCCTATCTCTGTGGCCTTTTCGTCGCTCCTCTTTTCACCCAACTGATAACGTTGTACGCCAGGGTACATTTTGTTGTGTGCGATGAGAAAGCCACCTTTTGCTGGATCTAGTGCTAAGCAAAAGCATGAATTGGAAGACCGTTAGTTTACCCATGTTCTGCTCTAGGATCCCACTCTGAATCTCGATGCAACCCCAAGAGAATTCAAAATCCACATGTTCAACCTTTTTGGCATGGTGGTTGCAAAATGAAATAGTACCAGTTTACCACCAATTGTATCGGAAATGATATTTTTTATATTATATATATATTTTCCTGGGCTTGTACAGCTTGTCAACTGTCCGGTCAAGTGGAGGATAACTTGGCAGGAAACAGGCAAGAATTAGGGCGTGTTTAGATCCAAAAATTTTTGAGGAAAAGTTTCTGTAGCACTTTTCGTTGTTATTTAGTAAAATTTGTCCAATCATAAACTAACTAGGCTCAAAAGATTCATCTCGATATTTACAAACAAACTATGCAATTAATTATTTTTTTACCTATATTTAATGCTCTATGCATGCGTCCAAAGATTCGATGTGACAGGTACTACGCAAAAAATTTTAGGCCTTTTTGGCCATCTAAACGCGGCCTTAGAGAACAAATCAGCGCCAGTTCTCGAAGCAGTACTCTGTCAAAAAGGCGCTCCTCGATTAGCTTAATTTATCCCGGATACGAGACAGCTGACAGTCAATTGTTCTTCGACTTGTTGTCCCCACATTATATATGCTTATCATTTTCCATGATTTGCTCTGGTACCTACTCTGGCCGGCGGCCGCTCCTTTCCAAATTCCCAATTCCGAATTAAAGAATCCATGAACACGAATTTGAATCCAAAATTACCATTTGTGCCAATAGAAACAGGTACTAGCAGCACGCATTGATTTGTAATAATTGTACAAACTCAAAACGCTACAAAAACGAACATTTCAACATAAGGATGGATTATAGGTGAATACTAATACTAAAAGTAAGACTACATCAGGGGAGACGAATGTCTCACCAGACACCCAACAGACTCGGACAACAGAATTACCACATGGAAAAAAAAACAACGGTAACAAGAACGACGCAAATGCGAGACACGAAGAGATTAACTGCGGCTAAAATAGCAGCGACAACCAACTGATTCTACCCAGATCGACAAGGAAGCAGCAACGGACGGACGAAACGAGAAGGTGTCTAGAGCCGGCGCTGGACCAGCGAGCGCTGCCTCTGCAGCCTCATCTCCTCGTAGAACCGCTGGATGAAGCGCTCGGCGCGGCCGTCCACCTCCTCGTCCCCTTCCTCCCCGTAGTCCACCACCACCTCTTCCTCCTCCTCCTCCTCCTCCTCATCGTTGTAGGCGTAGGCATCGTCGTCGCGCTCGCGCCCCCACTCCAGAGCCGGGGCGAGCACCAGCTGGTCCCTGTCCGCGCGCCCTTCGGCATCGCCGCCCCGACGAGCCTGCAGGCCGTCGAGCACGGCGACGTCGAGCTCGTCGGCGCCGCAGAAGAGGGAGGCGAGGATGACCCTGGCCCTGCTCCGGCGCCGCTTGGCGGCGGCCCTCCGCCAGGCCGTGACGCCGGGGGCCCCCGGCGGGGCCGGGAGGAGCGGGGAGCGGGAGGGCGAGAACTGGTACTCCCCCACGTAGGCGTAGTTGTAGTGGCGGAACGGCTTGTAGTTGTAGCAGCGGCGCCTGGCGGCGGCGGACGCGGAGGACGCGCGCTTCTTGAAGAGGAGCAGGCCCAGCTTGGCCTTGGAGATCGGCGTCAGCGGCAGCGCCAGGATGGTCGCCATCGCCCTCCCCAGGATGGGCTTCGAGCCGGAGCCGGAGCCGGGGGTGGAGGTGGAGGAGGAGGATCTCGGCATGGCCGGCGACGGCGACGGGTGCGGCAGTTTCCCTCTCTTTCTCACATTCAAATGGGCTGGCCAAGGGAGGCGGATCGACTTGGTTGCTGCGAGAGTGCGACTGGTGGTGTGTGGGGTTTTATGGTGGGTGGTGGGGCTTGGGGTGCAGCGGCCCGGCTCCTCCTCCTGTGCAGCCGCTGCCCTGCCGCTGGCTGGATCGTGCGTACAAGAAAGTTATAGTAGCAGGCAGAGTGGCTATTCCCTTTAGCGGTACTACTACTATTCCCTTTTCGGTTTATATCAGCTCGTTAATGGCTACCGGGATCGGGGTTAATTCGCATTGAAATGGTGTTTTTGTTGGATCCGGATATGCACATCATGGATAGATTTATGAACCACGATCTGTATATTGATGGGCTACGTGTTTGTGCTACCAGTATACACAATTCCACTGGATCAGTCAGTCAGTCAGATTGCGAGTGCTGCCAACAACGAACGCGAGAAATCTGTTTCCCCGGTACAGTATCTAGCACCTACCTACTCGTTGGGCGTTGGCGTACCGGGTGCAAGCGATCGCGGCGATCGCGATCTCGTAGCATCGCCGCATTCATATTTTTAGCGAAGCACTGGTGATCCTACTCGCACCGGGGTAGCGTAAGTGCGTAAGACTACCCGCACTCATGGACCTTTATATTCATCCTTTATATGTCTTAGCAAGATTCTCTCCTCTATACTCAATTCTCCCGCACCCATCCATCCTCTATATCATCCTCTATCCACTCTATTCGCTGTGGGACCTACTTGTCACTTTATCTAAATATATCCATGTGTGATCTAGTTTTGAAGGATTTATTGAGACGAATTTAATGGTGCAATCGAAATTTAATTTGGATTTTTGGTTTGTGAGTTATAGCATTTTTTCCTTTGTTTAGCTAGTGGGGTCCGCCACTACAGAGTGTAGAGTAAGCACAGTACTACTCTAAATATAGAGTGAGAGAAAGGATGGAGTATCATTTTAGAGTATCCAGTGCAGCAGTTTTTACTCTATATTCATACTCTAAAGCTTTAGAGTATCGTTTTAGAGTACCCACTGCGCATAGTCTAACTGCTTTCCAATCCGCCACGGCGTACGCCTTCCTAGCAGGCTACCAGTAGCGGTTTTCAACACTCTGCTCATATACCGCGTAGGCCTTTTTCCGCCGACCGGCCCTTGGACGGACCACCGGTCCGTCATTAGCGCAACGGCGAAAAAATCGTTGATCACACATGATTATCATACGGTGTACGTAGCCGGAGCAAGTGTGGCAGCAGTAGGAACCGACAGACGAATCGTCGTGGCGGCGTAACTGGCCGCCTTGTAGTGCTGTGGGCGCGGGCCTGGCCAGGTAGCCGAGCAAATCGCACCGATGGCGACCGACTCGTCCGTCACTGGGGCAGGGCAGGGGCGCGGGCGCGGTGCCGCCGCGGCCCGCGCGCTCGACTGACTTGCCGTGGTGGACTGGGTGGGGTTCGCAGCTGGAAAGCGCTCGCCGAGGACGGTGGTTTTGTCGGATCAGTGGCGACTGGCGAACCCGAGCCGTGCTCTGCCTCTGAGCTGGCGGGCGGACCCTTTTCGCGCTTCAAACCGAGCTAGCCGTTGCCTCCTTGCCCTTGGCGTGGCGCCTGCCCTTTCCGTTTCCGAGTCTGAGCCAGCCACCTCCGATCCTGCGTGCCACCCACGTTGGGCGTCAATGCGTCACGTCCTCTCTAGGCCTGCAGCGCGAGTCCGCGACGCGCGCAGAATCCGGTGTTGGCAACGCGCCGCACAGGGACTCGGCGCGTGAGCGGATGGGTGCTTCCACAGTTTTTCCACCCTTCCCAAGTATCCTGATCACAGTACTTCTCCAGATTTCCCAGCGGTTCGGTAGATTCGGCATTCATTCCCTTTCGTGGGCCCACCAGTTAGTCGGAGAACTTGTTATTTTTGAATTAATCTTTTTTTAAAAAAAAAACTTAACATTCTCACATTCTAGAGCATCGTCAACTCGCTATCCCTGATCAATATAGCCCCAACAGCCAATCACATCCCCTTAGGCCTTAGCCAAAGGCACAAGCCGATGATTGCGATTTACTTAATGATGAGAGAATATTTTTCACTTTAACGCTCCTTATTTTGTGTGAGATTAGCTAGAACAATATTCTGAAATAGTGGGAGTATTGTACTCTCGTCTCCTATCCAAGGATGTCATAATGTACAGAGGGCATTGAATTTTTTTCGTTGAAATAATTTCTATAATATCTTTATCACTAAATAAATCAATTTCTAGAGTTATCTTAAGCCAAAAAATTTTACGTTCGACCGAATTTATAAAAAAAGTACAAACCATTTGTGACACGAAATAAACATATTATGAAAATACTGTCTATGGTGCATTTGATCATACTAATTTGGTGCCATAGATCTTGGCATTCTTTTCTATAAATTCGATCGAACTTACAAAAAATAAGTTTGACTTAAGAAAACTCTAAAAAAATTGGTTTAAGTGTTCTATTACTATATCTAATAATACTATCAAGATAATTGATTCTCATCCATTGTGCCTAAAAAAGTGGGACCAAACTATTGAGTTTAATGCTAAACTATTTGATTTTGTGTCAATCAATTCATCACGGTGATACACCTTCCTTCACTCTCTCCTCTATAACGACCGATCATATAAATTATGGCCCTAAGGATAATGGCCCTGTTCATCTGGCTTGTAATCCGTCTTATTCAGCTTGTTTTTTCAGCCGGAACAATATTTTTCTCTCACAAAAAATCAGCCAACAGTGTTTTTCAGCCGGCTTATAATTCCAGCCGAACGGCTCCAATGAGGACCTCAGATATTCATAATATGACAACTAGGGATTATATCAAAACCATGAATTATGGTTAGATATACCTGAAAAGATAGTCCATGGCGCATGGATTGATGTAGTATATGATGCAGACGAATGAGGTGACTGCCAGTGATGTTCATGCATGTCTTTTCTTGGCGATGAAGAATTCTTCCTTCGATATTGCCATGCCTGATTGTTTTGCTTTTGCATGGGTATCTACTGGTATTTTGATAAAAGCTCCTCGAAACATGAGTTCGTCTTCACCTTACTCTTTAATTTGAAACTCTCTTCAGTTTTTCCAGAAAAAACCCCCCAAGCTAATTTTGAGATCGTCTAGGCCAGTTTCTATCGCACGTACAGTTTTGCTCCTGTCTTGCCCCCAGCCGAACTTTTTTTTTATGAAACAGGAGGGGCTGCGCCCCTACTGAAATTTTATTAAATAAATGTACAAAAAAATACATACAAGGTTCAGGATACAAAGAAGGTAAGGAAAAAATTGCTAAAATTACACAACATTGTCTCTCCATTGATCAATCATCGGGTGATATCTTGCTTTTGCTCTTAGCATAACTAGAGCAAATTCTTGCTTGAAGACTGCCTTGCATCTCTAAATTGAGTGAGCCAAGTTTCTAAATATAGCATCATTTCGCATCATCCAAATTGCCCAGCACATTGTCACAATTATTTCCATAAAGAAAGGAACTCGCAGTTGAGACTTGAGAGATTCCAAAATAACCCAAATATCCTCTGAGTTTCGAATGAAAAGCAACAGGTTGTAACACCCTTGGTGTTATAGTAACTAAAAATATGCCATGTCATCATTTGCACTGTAAATCATCTATGATTAGGTCAACTATGTTATGCATCAACTAAAATGAGTTTACCTTCTTAGGTTTGATGTGTTTCTCGTTGTGGGACTCGAATCCGAAAACCCTAATTTCGAATGTCACCGCAAATACTTAGTTTATGCCCTGCGTAATTTGAGGTGTATGACTGTGTTATACACTAGTGCCAAGTGTAGGGTATGAGCTCAAGTCCAACTATAAAGCTTCAAGTTTGAGTTTGCTTTTGGAGTCCAAAACTTGTTGCAAGTTTTCTGATTCGAATTCGAATTCAAATTTGAGGAATTATTAAAAGAATTTTCAAAGTCAAATTGGTCAAACAAGAGTGACATTTGGTCAAACATGTGATGCTTGACTCAATGATGCCCTTGGGTGATGGTGTGATCACTAATTAATCACCAAGTAATAGAGTATCAAGTTTCAATTTGAAATCTTTCCGAAAACCCTGAAAAGCAAAACCCTAATTCTACCCCTTTCTGAATAAATCAAAATCTAAGCAAAATTTGGGAAAAAGTGTAAAACCAAGTTTGTAGATCTTTTCAAGGGCTACAAGTTTGGTGTTTTGAGTTTTCAAAGTTTCAGTGTAAAATTTGGAGTAATTTTGAAAAGATTCAAATCTCAAATTTGACACCTTTTCATCTCCCTTATCCAATTTCAAAATTGAGGCATAATTTGAAAATGTTTTGAATAGCAAAGTTGTAGGTCTTACCTAGATGTACAACTTTGGTATTTTGAGTTTTTGAAGTTTCAATATAAAATTCAAAGTAATTTTGAATTTACAGAATTCCATAAAATGTCCCTTTTTCAATTCAAATTCAAATTTCAAAATCTAGGCCAAATTGGAAAATATTTATATTGAGAAAGTTGTAGAACTTTTAAAATTGAGCAACTTTTGTATTTACATATTTTCAACTTCTATAGAAAAATTTAGAGTAATTTGTAAAAATTCACCAGTGGCATTTCTATAAATTTTTCAAAATCACCGCCAACCGCAGGGCACCACCTCCCGCCTGACGCCGGCGAGCTTCGAACGCCTTCCAGGCGTGCCTTCGACCGCCAGCTCGGGCTTCAGCATGTTCGCGGCGTGCCGCGCGTCGTCGTGAGGCCACCTTCTCCGCCCTATATATACCGAGCACTGTCGTCGTCGTGTTTTTGTTTTCCTCTGTTTCCGCCGCCACCGAAGCTCCGCCGCTCGCCGTCGCCTCCGTCGAGCCACCTCCGGCCACACAAACTGCTCCACAGCAACCGCCTTGCTCCCGCGCACCTCCTCGGTCACTTGCACCCACCTCTACCGCCCGAGACGCCCGCGTAGCCGTCGTCTTCTCCGCACCCAGTCGGAGCACCGCCACCACCGCCCTCACATGGCCAGGCCTCTCTGGTCCGTCTCCGTCCTCACCGAGAGCACCATTGTGATCGCGGTGAGCTCCCGAGCGTTTTTCTCGCGTTGTTTTAGTCGTTACTTCACCAGTGGCGCGTTTTCACGGCTCACCGTCGCCTCCGGTCCGCCATGGCCGTCGGGGAGGGGTCACCGGAGCACTAGCTTAGGCGTGGAGAGTCACAGTGAGTTCGCGAGGTCGGTCTAGTGGCGCTGGTCCATCGCAGTCTCACCGGAGCACCATCATCGGCGAGGTAGCGGTCGGCGGCCACCGTTGGTCACGGCCGGTGGAGAGGAAGGCGATGACAGGCAGGGCCGCCGTGTTAGTCAGAGCGGGAGAGGGAGCAGGAGCGCGCGGGTAGGCCGCGCACGCAGCTGGGCCGGGCAAGCGAGCGCGCGAGGGAGAGCGTGGGCGCGCTGTCGGGCCGCGCTGCTGGGCCGAGCCGAGGGAGAAGAGGAGAAGCGGCCCGTGTGACTGGTTTTTCATTTTTTCTATTTCCAAAAATGTGAATAGTATTCAATTTTAATTATTTTGTTGTAAATTATTTAGGGTTCCAAAATTAGTGAAAATTTTTGAGTAACCTCTATGTACTGTGTACTATTTAATAAAAATATTAAATGTCAATTTTGTTTACTTTTTGTAAGTTAATTAATTAGCTCATTTAATTATTAAATGACTTTTCCATAATTTTTCTAGGATTAAATAATTATCCAAAAATCATGAAAATTGTTTTGCCACTTAATTATGATATAAGCTTCCTAAAATAAAAATTTGAGATTAATTAGACTAAGTTGATTTTATTCTTAATTTATGCTTTATTAATTAATTAGTTAATCAAATAATTAGGGCTTAATGATTAGGGTTGTTTGACTTTGTGATTGAGTGTTGACTTTAGGTCATTAACACTTAATGACCTCTAGCATCCTTAATTAATTGTTTAAGCTCTCTTAATTATGTTGTTAAGGCTTAATTAGTGTTATTTCATGTGATTAACGAAATTCCTGAATGAAGTAATTAACGTAATCGAACCCTAGGTTAGGGTTAGGTTGGAAGCTTTTGTTGTTCAACTGTACCGCGAAGGAAAGTTATACTCAAGTTGTTAACTTTGTATGCATCCATCGAGCATCATGTTTATTACTTCATTATCTTAAGCATACGCTATCGTCATGTGTAGTCCCCGTGAACGAGGAGGTTACCGAAGTCAAATCCGTTTCCAAAGAAGAGCCGAAGTCCGTGGAAGTGGGGTTTAACATTTGCGGGACTGATCCAGAGCCCGAGTTTCCCGTTGACCAAGGCAAGCCCCGGTTACATTTAACCCTTCCGTGCGTTTTGAAAAGTTTACTTCACTTATATTACTGCTTTATTGCATTAAGTGATAGGAGTTGAGTGATAACCTAATTACTGCATTACCATCCTTGATACTTCGATATCATCCTTGTTACTATTTTTATTTGAAAATGCTTAGTATGCTTATTCATGCTTAATGAGAAAACTTTAAAAATATTGAGCAAAGTTTGAAGGGTTGTTGGACAACCACTTGATGAATAATGATGATGATAATCTGGGACCGGTCGGTGGACTTGCATCGGGAAAGGAGTCCCCATGTAGTGTCTCCGACTGAGTCAGTTAAGGACCGTACCGTTGTTTGAATTGTGTGCGTCAAGACTTTACAACTGATCACATGCTCCGGTAAGCCTAAGATATCGGTAAAGCCAACATGTGAACGGCCAATCACGCACTGGGAGTGGAGAGATGGCGAGATTAGTGTGTATCCTCGTAGCCAATGGCTGGATTGGAGGTGTACTATATTCTCGGGTGGCGCTGGACCCAGTCATGCGTTGGAGGATCCGAGTGAAGGTTGATATCTGTAGGTTAAAGTTTTGCATATGTCGTGTGGTTAGGAATCCCCGGCTGGGTTTAATCGATTCGAATCGTCGCTGCTCCTCGATTAAGGAGACTCGATTCTCTGTTCAACATCGTAGTTAAGAAATGGAACTTTGGTTGAAGAATCAGAAAGATATTGAATGAGTTATGTGATCTAGATTAGAATCACTTACATTATGTTGATAAATAATACTGGAATAAAACCTTGATCTTAAGGATTCACTATTAGTGGCTTTTATGCAAAAGAACTTTGATTCTTGTTGGAACCTCACCTTGATTCCCCTGAGTCTGCATTCTTGAGTCATTTCACCCGGTTTTGTCAGTTAAGTCTTATTGAGTACTTTCGTACTCAGGGTTTGTTGAACCCCTGTTGCAGGTGCGTCTCATGAGCAGGTGTGTTTTGGACCCTGTTGCATGACAGTCTTTGCGGTGAGCGATGACGAGTAAGATGTTTGGCTCTTGGGCAGAGCGTCACGTTTTGGTGCTTGTAATAATATTAATAATGCTACTCCACTATTATGGTTGTAACACTAAACTTAAGTTTTGTAAGTTTGGAACAACGAGTTTGTAAACTTATGTTATGTAAGACTTCCGCTTTTGTACTCTAATGTAATTTATTATATAAACTGTTGTAATACTGTAATGACTCTGAAATGTGATCCTGCTCGGAAGATTGTGGATGATTCGGGTTTCCCGAGGACACCCGATAGACTTCTTAAGTTTTGTGGTACACGTGTACAGTGGTTAGAGGTCTTTAAGATGATAACAAGTGCATGTGGGCCACATTAATTAGGAGGTTCTTCCACACAGGCTATACCAACAGGCCATGGCAAAAGGACAGTGGAAGAGCAAGTGCAACAGATCCTCTTCAATGTTGAGAGTGCAGAAGACACAATTAAAGTCTTGAAGAAACATACCTTTCCTTCTGAGCAAAGCTCTAGTGCTCAACCTATTGCTTAGAATTGGCCAGAAGAAAATTTTTCTCTTATTCTGACAAGAGGAAGTCCAGAGCCATCTATATGAATTATAAATATGCTGATGCCCAATAAGCTGCTTGTATGCCTGTTTCGAGGAGAAGCTAGAACCCCACACATAAGACCAAACATCATTATCTTCACTAAGGTGCAAAGACTGAAGCAAGTGAGACAGTAGATGAAACTGATCAAAAGCCTCAATGGACAGAGGTAAATGAAAATGATCTTCCAAGGATTCAGAGGCAGCTGCAGATTTTAGAGATATGAATTGTGATTTTGCAAAAGAGAAGAGCTTAGGATAAATGAGATTCCGAGAACCATTATTCCAATTATCAAGCCACAGAAAACAGGTAGAACCATTTTTGACAGTAATTCTTGCCATTTTCTTAAAATCTTCAAGGACTTTCAGAATATCTCTCCACCAAAAGGAGCCTCTAAAGGGCCTTTGGGCGGTAGGCAGATTGTTCCTAGAGTAGTAATGATCCCAAACCAGCTGCACCCATGGTATCAGCTTCATGTTGAAAAACTTATGGATATACTTCATCAATAAGCTTGCATTCTGACTCTGCAAGTCTAAAACTCCCAGGCCTCCTTCAATTTTTGGTTTGCAGACTAAGGGCCAAGCAGCTTTGGAAGGTTTCTTATTGTTTAAGTCAGATCCTCTCCAAAGACAATGTTTTCTGAATTTGTCTATTTGTTTGATGATTTGCTTTGGTAAAAGAAAGGTGCACATGGTGAAAGTAGGCAGAGCAGTGAGGACAACATTGACCAATTGAAGTCTGCCAGCTTCACTGAGAAAAGAAGAGAAGTTGACGAGTCTTCTTTCACACTTAGAAACTAAAGGCCAAAAGTGAGCAACTGAAGGCTTTGTTAAACTGAGTGGAAGGCCCAAGTATGTGAAGGGCAAAGTTTGCTTGTTGCATCCCAAAGTAGTTGCCAAAATGTCCAATCTTTCTTCAGTGACATTAATAGGGACCATAAAAGATTTTTCATAGTTAACTCTCAAACCAGCAGATTCAGCAAAAGTCTGAAGAATATCCTTAAGATGTTGTAACTGATTAACATCCCCTTGCATAAAAATCAAAGTGTCATCTGCATACTGTAGAATTGAAAATTCATTATCACTTGGGAGAGGGATAGGCAAAGAGAGAAAATCATCATTTGTAGCAGAATTAAGCACAGTCTGTAATAAATCTGCTGACAGGACAAAAAGCAAGGGTGAGAATGGATCCCCTTGTCTAACCCCTCTTTTACAATGAAAAACCTTTCCTGGTATGCCATTCAGAAGGACAGATAAGGTGCCTGAGTCAAAAATAAGCTTCATCCAATTTAACCATTTGGGGGGAAATCCCTTGTGTTCCATGATTTGCAACATTAGACCATGTTCCACTTTGTCAAAAGCCTTTTCAAAGTCTAACTTTAGAATAATGATTTCTCTTTTAGATTGATGGCACATGTGCAAGTATTCCAAGGCCCAGGCAACACAATCATGTATTGTTCTATTCTTAACAAAGCCATACTGATTCTTGTGGATTAAAGATGGGAGCACCAGCTGCAATCTGTTTGCAAGTAATTTAGATTGTTGTGCAGCTATATTTTTCTAAAACATGATCGTCATTGGGGACAATTTGATCAAAAAACTAGCTGATATTTCTTGAACTACTAGGTTTTCTTTGTCTTGTGCCAAATCTTTTTTCTTCAAATTCCCATCCTTCTTGACACGATAGACTTGTCTAATCACCTTGTGCTTCTTTTCTCCACAGACCGGTTTGTTTGATTAGAATGATCAACTATTTGTAGGTGATGGCTTGTGAATTCCTGGATCTCTGTAAGTAAGTGACTGAGTAACGTAATCCAAACAAAAATATCTAGGAAGAGGCGGAATCCATGGATTATAATAAATACCATCAAGGGATTACAAGAACACCATAGTAGAGAAAAAATAAGGCATGCTGAAATACGGCATAGATGGCTTAGCCATATATGGTACATATTGAAAACAGGACGTTGATTCATGATAATCATTTCGTTATCGATTCCGACTCCAAATTGCTTCATAGTATATTATTTGACTTGTTTGGAATTGATAGGCCGACTAGCATCTTTGGTATTATTTTTATTTTTAGCACTTAGCTTAAAGCTTTTCAGTAGTATGCTTGGGATGCTTGTTAGCAACTTTGGATTCAGTAGTTTTTCAGCGTGTTTTCTATAATTTGCCTGGTCTAGGTGAGTTTTACATGGTGAATCTTTTTTGAAGTCATAATTTTCTCATTCAGGCTCTAAAGTAAGTGTTGTATATATAATTTTCTCATTCAGGCTCTAAAGTAAGCTTTGAAGCCAACCTAACTGTTTTTTCATAGAAAACCTTTAATTAACCTCCTTTGGGTAATTGTGAGTGTCAACAAAAGACACACATTTAATATTATTAATACTAGCAAAATTGTTTGTATGTTGCAACAGAGGTCTAGAAGACTTGAGCCAACCTAAGATGAAGAAACAGAGGAATGCGTCGGCAGCCAACACACGGGTACCGCGTGTTATGTTTGCAAATCTGATGCCCATAGCTTGCCACCGCTTGGCTAGCTCCCACAGTGGTTGCGACAGCCGACGGGTCCAAGTACCATAAGTGCTATTTGTGTGTCCCCATGAAAAGGTTGCTCAGATTGTTCGTCCCTCGATAAATGGGATCATCCAGTCCTAGGTGATCTTCGTCGTGTTCGCTATGTTGCCGCATGAAAAAGAATTTATCCATTAGGTCGAACTCCATCGACCGGTCCTGTCCTCTCGGAGATGGCCAGGAAGAAGTTGTACCTATTAGCGTCCACTGGCATGTTATACCCATCTAGCTTCCTCTCCGCTACTACACGGCAGTGTGGGTGAGCGAATAGTACGTGTGGGCGCACGTACGGGTGCTTCGCATGGAGTTCCTTCACTGAGGCCTTGTTTAGTTCCAGGGGTGGAAAGTTTTGGGGTGTCACATCTAATGTTTCATGGGATGTCGAAAGGGGTGTTCGAATACTAATAAAAAAAACTAATTACAGAACTCACCTATAAACTGTGAGACGAATTTATTAAGACTAATTAATCCGTCATTAGCATATGTTTACTGTAGCATGACATTGTCTAACCACGGATTAATTGGGCTCAAAAATTCGTCTCGCAAAATATACGCAATCTGTGCAATTAGTTTTTTTAGTCTACATTTAATACTTCATGCATGTATCCAAACATCTAATGTGATAGAGTATAAAGTTTTGGGAAGGAACTAAGGGGGTGTTTGGTTTGAGGAGTTAAAGTTTAACGGACACTGTAGCACTTTCGTCTTATTTGACAAAAAGTTTCCAATCTTGGACTAATTAGGCTTAATAGATTCGTCTCGTAAATTACTCCTAATCTGTGTCGACATGCATGCAATTAGTCTATATTTAGTACTCCATGCATTTGAGAAAACATTGATGTGATGGGAGTTAAACTTTAATAAAACGTAACAAACAGACCATAAACAAGGCAGGACATCTAGAGCCTGGAGGTACAGCGTGTGATTGGCATCCTTTTCACCGGAAATTGTTGCGAGCTGGTCGAGCTACGAGCGTCGCGTGTTTCCGGGAACCAATTGGGAGCAGGCGTGTTTCCGGGAACCATCGTCGGATTGCAAGACGTTTCAATCAGGAACGTTTACCCATAGCCGCACGTACGCATACCACTTCCATTTTTTTTTCCCCGACGATGGTTGCATGTGTCCATGCCTTCAATCCGAACGCCAAGCTTCAACTATATTTAACGGTTTTATTTATACTAGTAAAAGTGCCCGTGCGTTACCACGGAAGAGAAAAACTATCTGATATTTAAAGAAAACGATAACGAGAAAATGATACCTAGTATCCGTGTTTCTATTTTTTCCCCATTCGTGTGCTTTAATTTGTTTATCCACTCAGGTAGTTTTGGGTTTTTTCCAAAATAAATTAACATAAAAATAATAAATGTAGCATTATAAGTCTTTTAGCCATAGACTCTTTTCTAAAAAAAATTCACCACCAAATTATTCGAGTAGTTTTGATTGAAAATAAATTTCGTTGTTGGTGGACCCTAGGTTTTTTAACATAAATAAATAAGAGTTCTAGTTATTGAAGCGTGTAAACCACTTTAATCATTCAATTTGGAAAATAGTGGGCTCATCTTCCATTTTGATCGCATTTTTTGTTAGTTATATAGATATAGGGTGGATAGTATTTCTTATATATATACAATATATACACGCATATAGATGGAAACGTGCAATTTTTTAGTCTACATTATTGCCCAGCCAAACATGCAGGAAACGTGTAGGTGCAGCACCGACTTGGCCATGCCTAATAATATCAGACTCGAAAACAAAATCGGAAATCCTAGAACTATGGCCCTGTTCATCTGGCTTATAATTCGTCTTATTCAGCTTGTTTTTTCAGCCGGAACAATATTTTTCTCTCACAAAAAATCAGCCAACAGTGTTTTCAGCCGGCTTATAATTCCAGCCGAACGGCTCCTATAAGAGAAAGATATCAAAAACCAAAACAAAGAATTGATCGATCGGTGTGGAATCGGATATGGACTCAAAGACACCACGTTCGCAATGGCCTGGTGACTGAGGCTTCTCTCAGATTGATATCCTATTTTTTTCTATTTTATATCTATACTATTATTTCCTCTAAATCAGAAACAGCTACAAGAAAAAAAAACAGTTGCAAAATATAAACACAAACCATCACGTACATTACATGGGAGAAAGACGGAAAAAAACGGTTTCACGCAAAAATAGTTTGGAAAAAATATAAAAGTCGATTCTCAAACAAAATTGTTGAATTAGGATTCCTATTCAAATTACTCAAAATCAAAGAGATCTATTTGGATTAGAATTAGGATTCTTAGCTATCATAACTATCTAGGGTCATATAAGTGTAGACGGAAGAAACTCTCGACGGTAGATAGGGGGAGGTGGACGAAAAAATAACCTGAAATTTTGCCTCTTTATTATTATTACTATTACTATTACTATTACTACTACTACTATTATTATTATTATTATTATTATTATTATTATTATTATTATTATTATTATTATTATTATTATTATTATTATTATTAGGTATAGATTTTTTCCAACCGAACAAGCATTCGTTTTGTTTTTCCAATGAAACACGTGTTCCTGTTCATCTAGGACCCCATGCATGTTACCCCACGTGCATGTTAGAAACTCATTTTCATCTAGGACTGCATGCATGTTACCTCCCGTGCATGTTAGAAACTCATACACGCGCAGAGCAAAGCAGAACCCAAACTGGACTCATGCCTAGAGGCAAACCACGTCACGTACGTACTCAAACCAAAAACTGGACTCACACAAACGCGGAGAAAATAGACGTACTCCCTCCGTCTCAAAAATATTACAATCCTACAATTCAAAAATTTTCCACAAAATTTGCACAAATGGGTAGCAGATGTAGGGTATTTGTTGGTGAGATCCACTATTAAAAAAACCCACCACACGTCACCTTGCGGTTGTATCTCCTGTCACTGAAATAAAATAAGTAATGGCACCTCAAGCATGGACACGTGGATGTCCTCTGGTCCACTCATTTTTTCTTGCACCACGTGTACGAAGGGCTCTCACGCTGCTCTGAGCTGTGGCAGTGGCAGACCACTAGGGGTATTTTCGTCATTTCTTTGCAGCATTGGTTTCTCTCTCATGTCCTAGAATTGCAATCTTTGTGGGACGGAGGGAGTATATATTTTATGAGACTTTCATCACGAGCCGTCCCATTTTATTTGTACATCTGGAGTTTGAATGGAAACCTTAGTGCAGGTGGCAAATGACGCGGTTGCCCCTATGAATTCTCTGGAAATAAAAGTGCATCTAACACTCTAGTGAGTTTTGGTGAATTGAATGACAACACCATTAAAGGTCTAACAAGTTTGCTAAGTATTGAATAGAAAATTAAGTATATTGTATACACATGAATATTGCATAACAAAATGTATCAAAAGTTCAATAAAAAGACAAGTTTAATGGTATTCCACATAGTGTTGAAATAAAGGCCAAAATTGTGTATTGTTGTATTGGAAGATCATGAAAATAATCTAGTTCAAGCAAAAGACAACAATGCAAATGAAATCAATGAAATAGCTTCTATGTTGTGGGATATCATAGCATCATATGAAAGCAAGCATATTTGGCAAATGGCAAATGAGACATGAGTTGATGATTTTAAATTGGTCTCTATAGTGGCTTGCTTTGCATGAACAAGAGGAGTTGGACAGTGGACTAGCCTTGATCAAGGATTGGAGAATGAATCAAGGGTACATAAGTGACGACATACTAAGCAAAGGTCAAATGACAAAGAACACGGGTCATAATTGAATCCTGTGAAAGTCAGAAGTTCTGATTTTCGTTGTAACGGTCTCTACTTTGGTTTGCTTGTATGGATAAAGATTTGAAAAATCACTTTGCATTGAGTTGATCAAACTAGAAGTACGAAGATAAAGATTGAAGTGAGTATTAGAAATGTCAAGCCAAAATGAATAGGATATAAGGAATCGTGAATTGGTTTGACCATATTGATGATGATCCATATTTGTCTCTATGAGAATCAAACTGAAACTTGATTGATCTCAACATTCATATCTAGAAGATATTCAAGTAAGGATCATAATATTGAAGAAATGATTTTCAATGGATGCTTAATATGATGTGACTTGAGTGTGGCTCGATAAGGTGAAGATATCAAGGAAAAGGCTTCGAGGGACTAAGCGAAGATGAAGGGCAAGCGACGACTTGAGGACCGAGGTACCATGGCTAAGGTGAAGAAGAGAGTACTTGCATTTAGTCGAGGAACTAATCGAGCTATGAGGAGTCATATTGTGTTAAGGATCAAATCATTAGTAGAAGTGACTTGAAGCCATGAGGTAAACTCATATATATGAAAATGTTTTAAGTCACATGCTCAAGTTATGTTTGCTCAAAGAAAGGAGACAAAGTTGATTGCAACCCCTTATGAAGTGATATTGAGAAGAAATGGCATATGAAGACATTAAAGACTCAAGTGGTTAAAATGGTTATTTTCTCTTGATCTTGAATATAAGTATGCCGTACTATCAAGGGGGATGCAATACGAATCATAGACAAGTCTCAAGTGCTCAAACTAACTGAACCTAAGTTCTAGCATGAGAGAGACACATTAACACGACACTTGCACTTATTGATCTTGGGGCTTGTTCACTGCAGGGTTGGATAGCCCTCGAAACAAGATTTCCGAAAAGTCCAAGATCACTGAAAATGAAGTTCGGAGTAAAAAGTTAAGGCATTTTCCGTGAGGTGACCTGTGCTGTTTCAAGGAGCTGGGGCAGTGCCACACTGAAGTGAGGCAGTGCTGCACCCCCGGTAGTGTCGCACACCAAGTGTGGCCGTGCCGTATCTTACAGACCATAACGGCTAGTTTTCGAATTGTAACGACTAGTTTTTATGGGGTGGCTATATATACTCATCTCACGTCTCCTGGCTCGGCTGCTGATGTTCTGAATATTCCAAACCCTTCCCAAGTCTTGTGAGAGCTCTCTCTAACCCTCTCTTTATGAGAGTGAGTGATTAGTGATTGATTAAGTGTTAGAGAACTAATTAGAGCAAGCCAAACCTTGAGCACTTGTTGGCTGCGTTGAGCATTCGTTGCGCATTCATTACTCTTGGAGGTGAAGTCTCCTAGACGGCTAGGCGTCGCCTGGCAAGCTCCCGTGTTTGTGGTGAGCTACGGGAATGTTTGTAAATCATCCATTAATCTAGTGGAATCACCCCTCATCTCAAGAGTTCACTCTCTTTACTTTAGAACGAGGAGAAGGGTTGCAAAGTCCAAGCCTTAGTGGCTACCTCAACAACATGGACATAGGCAAGTCTTGGTGGCGAGCTGAACCACGGGATAAAATCGAGTGTCTTCTCTCTTGTGTTGATTTGCGTTATTTGTGTTCCACTCGATCTACTTGGTTATGAGTGTCTGTGAGTGCAGGTACTTGATGAACTTGTCACTGGACATCTCTAGTACATCTCTACCAAGCTTGGTCGGTGTTGAACTCTCTGAAGGAGTGAGATAATGCCGCACCTGGAGTGAGGCGCTTGGTCTACGTTGAACTCTCTGAAGGGGTGAGACAGTGCCGCACCTTGAGTTTGTAAAAGAACCGCCCAATTATACGAGATTAAGTAGGAAATCATCCAACGGAAGGACAATTTAACAAACTTAAGCCCGTATAACCCGGTAGTCCGTGAAATCTCGACGGATTTCAAACCATTTCACATAACAGCCAAGATCGTACTAAGTTTAGCGGTCACCATCATAAGTTACATAAATATTCGCGGCATAAAATACATCGGAGTTTAAACAATGTTATTACAAACCAGGTTCGAATAAAAGTAGCGGAAGCGGTAGTTCAAATCACGCACACACACAACATTTTGAAATAAAGTGCTAGCTTGTGATCATCTCCAGCAAAAGCATCAGACTAGAAGTAGCGAATGACCATTGCCCATGGTCCTAAGCTTCGCCCATTGCAGGATAGAGGCAGTTGATACAGTAGCCGTAATACATCTGCCCATCTGTAACAAGTGGGAACAAAGCCCTGAGTACGAGAAGGTACTCAGCTAGACTTACCCGTCATAAACCAGAAATAAAAGACACCAAGGAATCATGATAGGCTTTCTGGTAGGATAGCTAACTCATTTGCAAGAAAAGCGTTTTTAACTTAAAAATTCCTTTCCATAAGCATGCAGTAATTAACTCTTTATTACCCTGTCAACTATGTTTGCACTGGTGCTAGAGTAACATGTAATTAAGCAAGTAAGGATTACCATTGATCATTAACAATAGTTATCATGTCATCTTCCACGTAACTATCCAAGTGATTCATCAAGATTACTACGATGAAGTAGCTCAAGTCAAGTGTTCACTATCCAGTGAACGATGGCGATTCGAATCGATTATTAACCAGCTGGTAAGTTATTCCTCACACAAACCTCACTCACCCGCTAAAGTGAGGTGTTGGTCACCGAGTCAACCATTCAGGTAAAGTCGCGAGCTTGCCAGGAACCACTTGTACCCGGGGGCCGCCCGACTGCTCTTTGGCCTTATCATCGCGCCCTCGTATCCTGCCACTACTGCTCCGGTACAGTGCGTTGCGGGCAATCCACTCGGCCCGAATAATCTCCCAGTTTCGCGGTCGGAAGGTACTTTATCCGACCAGCTAAATGTGAGGCATGCGTTCAACATGACCCGAGGGACAACAACGGACGGTTCTTAATCGACACAGACGGAAAACACTACAGTCCGAAACCCTGCAAGTTTCCGCCCGGTCTCAAATTCATTTCACACTTAGTTATACCATGACTTCATAGTCATCCAAGCAGATCTAGGTAACCACCTATAGCTCGCAGGTGACAGGAAATCACCCGACTTCCACCGGTCTAAGCCAACTAAGCATTGACTCGACTGTGGATACCAGGGTAACAAGGATATAGTATAACAAAGGTAAGCAAGGTATAATGCAGCAACGTCTACAAACAACACCTAAACGTAATGCATCAAATTAAGTAAAGTTAATAATAAATTATTTGCAAACCGGGAGAGAAATACTCCGGGGCTTGCCTCTCTCAAAAGAGCTCGGACGGTGGTCGGGGCACTCGGGGAGCTCTTCACCGACCTCCTCTTCGGCTTCTGTCACCTCCTGCTGCTGCACCTCGAGCTGCTCCTCTGGCTCCTCGGGTAAGACGACTGGGTTCTCGGTTTGCGATCCTGTATGATGCAATGCGCGTAAGTGATTATGCAAGCGTGCATCGAAGGAGATGAATGCAATGAATATGTTGAAATGCAAGGTAGTCAACAACATCCAAGAAACTATACACTACAAGCACATGTCATCTACTGCATTCTCTTCTACTACTAACATGTCAAGTTAACATATCTTATGAAATGTTTCAAAGATACACCAAAGCTTTACTAATTTCTTAATCACACTTAAAGCAACACTTGCTTAAACCCTAAATAATAATAGGTTTGAATAGCAACATATATTTTTGATGCTCCTAAAAATCTAAGAAAATTACAGTAGCATAATACTACCCTAAACAGACTAACATAAAAATTTCATGACATTTGGATAAGTAAACTATCCTGTACAAAAATGACAAGCTCTAGCATAAAAATGAGTATGAAATTACTTTGTACTATGAAAAGTGTCAAACAACAGAATTAATATTTTTCCTAGGTTCTTCATGGAATATAATGACTGTACAAAAATTATCACATGCATGTTTTATACAAAGTTTGCTCTCTAGCAAAAATAACAAAAATCAGCCATTAAAGGTACTTGAACTACTTCTCCAAAGTTTTCCACAGCACATGCATGAAACATATTTTTCCTAGGAAGTACATGATATAAGAAGATTAACAAACTTGAAATCATATTTTTCTGATACATATAGGATTTACTAACTATTTTACAAGATATCAGCAATATCAAGAATTAATTAAAGCTCTACAGAAAAGTATCCCAAAAATGACATGCAATATTTTTATATTGTAGATCTGGTTCCAATGAGTCCATATAAATTTATTTCACAATTTTTGGAGCTCAAATGAATACAAAAACATTTTTCCACAATATTTTTCATCATGAATAACAAAAGAAAACAGAAAACGATTTTTATTATTGAAACTGGGCCGGCCCGTGGAAATAAACCGGCCCGCGTCCGTTTTCGGCCTGAGTCACGCGCGCGGGGGAAAGAGCGAGCAGGCCCGCTCGGAGGCGCGGCCCACAGGGCGTGGCCCAGTGACGACCGACGGGGGGAGACAGGGCGTCCTCGTCGGCGTTCGGAGCCGCGACGGCGTGGCGGTGGCCGACGGCCAATGGCCATCTCCGGCCACGACCCGTCCAGCGAGCGCGCGCACAGTGTTCGCGAGGAGGTAGCGAACTCGAGAGAGAAGCTCAGGGGGATGGAGAGGGAGCGAGGAAGACGGTGGGCGGAGCACGAGCTCGGCGGCCCCGTCGTGGTGGCGCGGCGGGAAGAGCTCGATTGAGCCTTACCGGAGGCGAACAAGGCAAACGGAGGTCCGTTCGGAGGAGAGGAGAAGGTGGCGGAGCTTCGTGCATGACCAATCGAACGGTGGTGGTCCACCGGTGTCGGAACACGGCGGTGAAGGCGAGGATGGCGGTGGTGAGCGGCGCTCCCGCTCGGTTTTCTCCGGAGGAAGGGAAAGAGGGAGCGAGCGAGTGGCGAGTGGGATGGAGACCGGACGCGCGCGGAGATTTGAGGCGGAGCGCGCGCGGGGTCCACGGGCGGCCACGCGGGGGCGTCGCCGACATGCGGCCGCCACGCGGCGGGCGCGTTCTGCCGCGGCGGACAGCGAGGCGCGGGCGAGCGGGAAGAGGAGGAGGAGGCCGAGCGGACGCGGGCCGAGCCGAGGCGGGGCGCGGGTGCGCGCGCGCGGGAGTGGCGTGGGCCGTTTCCGGTCGCGGGCCGAAACCGGGGCGGCGGCCTGCTTAAGGTAGGATTTGATTTTTTTCAAATTTCTAATTTCAAACAAAATTCAAATAAAGTTTTTAAACCTCATTTTGAGCAAGAAAAAGACATTTTCTAGAAATGACCCAAAAATAAAAGTTGCTTAGAATTTAATTCTCTCCAACTTTGATTAAGGGGCCAACTAAAAATTCCCAACAGATTTTGATTTTTAGAATAAAAGCTAATTTAGGGAGGATTTTTGAATATTTTCAAATAACATTTTTAAAACAAATCTTTGACAAAACTTTGAGTGATTTAGTGGCTCCAAAAATTTCACCTATAATTCTAAGTGATATGAAATTTATAGTTGCACAAATTTGATGAATGTCATTAGCACATTATCACAACATGTTATGCAATACTAGTTTCCACACTTTTATTTTATTAAAGGTACACCCTAAGCACATATGATTATGAATGCCATGACATGTTGTGCTCATGATTGCAATGCAAATACTTGCGTAACACCGGAGTGTTACAGCCCTCCCCCCTTATAAAAATCTCGTCCTGAGATTTAGGTTACGAACCATTTTTTATAAAAATCTTCGTATGCTTTTTGTAGGTATTCACCCGTTTCCCAAGATGCATCTCTCTCATCATGATGACTCCATTGTATCTTATATGTTTTCAGCACACTGTTTCGAGTAGCCCTTTCTTTGGAATCCAAAACTCGAATTGGCTGCTCACGATACACCAGATCTGACTTAAGTTTTATGCCTCGAGGTTCAATTATTTCCTCTGGAACGCGCAAACATTTCTTGAGATATGATACGTGAAAAACAGGGAATATAGCACCCATTGATTCTGGTAATTCCAATTTGTAAGCCACTGGACCCTTCCTTTCTAAGATTTTGTAGGGTCCTACAAATCTGGCGGCAAGCTTTCTGCGTATTCCAAACCGCTTCTTCTTCATTGGCGTGACTTTTAGATAAACATAGTCACCAACTTCGAACACAAGTGGTCTCCTTCTCTTATCCGCATAACTTTTCTGACGTGACTGAGCTGCTCTCATATTTTGCTGAATGATATGAACTTTCTTTTCGGCTTCT
Source organism: Saccharum hybrid cultivar R570 (assembly GCA_038087645.1). NCBI lineage: Eukaryota > Viridiplantae > Streptophyta > Magnoliopsida > Poales > Poaceae > Saccharum > Saccharum hybrid cultivar. The sequence continues at coordinate 2,155,611 of JAQSUU010000123.1, read as the reverse complement.
TCCACAAAATCAATACCATAATACTTTCTTTCCCCTGGCTCAATCCAGTTTAAAGGTGTTCTACACTTTCGGCCATACAGAGCCTCAAAAGGTGCCATCTTGATACTTTCTTGATAGCTATTATTATACGCGAATTCTGCTAAAGGTAACCACGACTCCCATGAACCTCTGGAAGACAACACACAAGCTCTTAACATATCCTCCAAAACAGCATTAACTCTTTCAGTCTGACCATCTGTTTGAGGATGATAGGCAGTGCTACGAATCAGACTAGTTCCCAAACCTTTGTGCAAATGCTCCCAAAAGTGAGCAGTGAACTGTGACCCTCTGTCAGACATGATAGTCTTCGGTATGCCATGCAATCTCACAATCTCTGCAATATACTTCTCGGCATATTGAGGTGGTCTATAAACTGTCTTGACAGGCAAAAAGTGGGCTGTCTTGGTAAGACGATCCACGATTACCCAAATCGAATCATGGCCTTTCTGAGTAGTGGGCAAACCTGTGATGAAATCCATACTTATATCGTCCCACTTCCAACTAGGTACTGACAAAGGTTGCAACAATCCAGCAGGTTTCATGTGAATAGCTTTCACTCGACAACATGTGTCACATCTGGCTACATAAACTGCAATTTCCTTCTTCATCTTTGTCCACCAATAGCGAGGCCTTAGTTCTTGATACATTTTACTATTGCCAGGATGAATGGATAACTTAGAGTGATGGGCTTCATCCATAATTTTATTCTTAAGCTCTCTATCCTTTGGAACAACAAGACGGTTGTCGAACCACAACACGTTCTACTCGTCCACTCTGAAGTGTTTTGAAGGTTCTTCTTTAATTTTCTTTTTGATGTGGAATATCCCTTTATCTGCTTTCTGACCTTCTATTATCTTACTCTCCAAGGTGCAACTGATCTGAATACTATGTAACACGACAGGGTGCATTAGATTAAAACCATCTTCGAGTAAGGGTTGCATATTCAGACAATGTGACTTTCTACTCAAAGCATCAGCTACCACATTGGCTTTCCCAGGGTGATACTGTACATTCAAGTTGTAATCTTTAATTAGTTCTAACCATCTTTGTAACAGAACCGACCAAATTATAAGAGCACAAGTACAAAAACAAGCACCGAAGTGCTCAAATTTTCGAACTTGAGCCCATATAATCCCGGTAGTCAATCAAAACCACGAAGGATTTTAAACCAACTCGCTTACAACCAAGATCGCATCATTCAACATACAACATCATACGTTACATTTCGCAAGTAGTTTCGAATTAAGTTTACACACACACGGAGTCGTAATTATTACAAACCAAGTTTATAAAAGTAGCGGAAGCAAACGCACACCAGATGTTTAACTACTGCCAGTCTTGATGATCAACAACCCACAAAAGCATGAGGAAAGTACATAAAAGATGATCACGCCCAAGTGATCTAGTCTTCTTCACCCGCAGGGTGGAGACAAGTTTTGCAGAAGCCTTGGTAGAGCATATCATCTGCAACAGGAGGGAATAAACCCTGAGTACTGGAATGTACTCAGCTAGACTTACCCGTCGAAACCAAAAATAAGATGACACCAAGGATTATGCAAGGCTTACACAAGAGGCTAGCTGACATAACATTTTGCATAAAGGCATAAGTAATTGAAACTCTTATAGCCTGTACTAGCAGTTATTTTTAGCATTTACCTGTCATCTATCTTAGCACCTGTACTAAACATGCACTTGATTATAATCAAACAATTATCATCATTATATCCAGAGCAGGTATGAATTGTGGCAACATTGTATCATTCCCTTAACCACCAGTTCATTTTAATGAGATCTACGTTGCCGCTGCTCAAGTCAAGTGCTCACTAACCGGGAGCGACGGCGATTCGAATCGAATTCCTATCCAGCTGGAGGGGTATTTCTAACACTCACCGCGCAGGCCCCTGCCAGGGTCGCACAAGCCACCTTTTCATATGATTCAGGAATCGCGGGTCCGAATGATGTCGCGACCCCAAGGGCGACACTCTGCCAGGTGATAGGGACTCTAACCCCCCCTTGTCTCACGCCAATGTCCCCAAGCACATCCTTTCACTCCTCCAAGAAGCAACCTACCATTCGATTCCCGGCCTGAACCACATTACTCGGCTTCGCGGTCGGAACGACTTATCCGGCCAACTAAGTGTTAGACTGCGTTCAACATGACTCAAGGACGTACAGCGAATCGGTCCTTAAATGACTCAGACGGGCATAGCTCCACACCCAAGACGTGAAGTGTCTTGCGGCTGTACTATCGAACTCCCGCCCGGTCTCAATTTCATTTTTAAGCAAGGTTCCATCCACGATAGCCATAAAGCCACTCGTGACTCCTTCCTACATCTCGCGGATGACCGGAAATCACCCGACTTCTACCGTACTAAGTAGGGCTAAGCATTGACACGTGCCTAAACCTAATATAGGATTAAGTACGATATCTGGACAAGGACAGGTATAATGCAACAAGTGTTTTTATATAACTCCTACAACTTAATGCAGTAAACAAGTAAAAGTACTCAAGATTAATTTATAAATCAGTAGGTTCAGCATGCACCGGGGCTTGCCTTTCAGAAAGGTCGAGGGCCGGTGGTCTGGACACTCAGGAAGGTCGTCTGCGGGCACTCCTTCGCCTGCTGGATCCTCGGGCTCCTGCTGGTCCTGGATTTCCTCCGGAATCACCGGCTCGAACTCGAGGAGAGTTACCCCTCCGGTACACCTATTGCATGAATGCACAATAAATATAATGGATGCATCAATGGGTGCAACATGCTCGGAATGAAATGCATTTCAGAAATAAAATAATAATCTAATCAAGTTACTTTATTAGTACGTGCAAATCTCTTCTCCGGTGGAGAAGTACTTACCTAATCTACCCAATCTAAGATATAGTTGTTCCTCTTCGGTTAAGGCCCTAACACCTAATAACACAAGAGTGACATTATTTAGGTTACCACAGTAAGTTATTCTGGACAGCAGCTCAAAGATTCTGACATAACTGAAGATTCCTAACTCCAAAAGATATGATCTAAGACAATCTGGAAAGCTTAAGAAATGTACCACAAAATGTTTTCAGATCACAATACTAAATTCCAAAGTTTACCTAATCGAAATTCCAAAGTTCCAGAATCTGTTCTCTCTAAACAGAGAGCAGTCAATTCTGGACTGACACTGTAAACAGCAATAACTCCCAAACTACGAAGTCAAATGCTCCCAAATTTTGACACAAGCTCATTCACAAATTTTACTACAACTTTGGTATTTACAAGTTTTCCAGCAACCACCTTTATCCAAGGTCAAACCTAGAAATACTATCAGCTGTCCATAAAACCTAAAATTGTAAATGTTAAATATTTATTGATGTGGCAAACATTCTCTAAGACCAAACTAATACTACTACAAGTTCACAAAGGTCACAAAAACACCAGAAAATAAGATGTGCCCACCTAGAATATTTATTTAAACTCATTTCTTAATTTACTTAAGTAATTAAGTGGAATTTCAAACATATATGTAAACTGCTCCTCAAATTCTACAAAAATTACAGGAGACTCTCTGACCCAAAAGGAGGCTACTGTAAAAATTTGAACTAAATTTATTCACAGGAACTTCCTACACAAAATTCCCAAGCCAAAAGGCTGATTTTTGTATAAATAACAAAGCACAGTAACAAGTGTCAAACAACAGATTTCTAAATTTTCTTAGACACTCTAGGGTACCAAAACATTCTCCAAAAATTTATAAGAACATTGCACATGTAGAAAAATTACTAAAATTCATTTAAGTATTTCCTAGAATAACAAGATAACATTATAACTTGAAAAGTACTTAAGCACTACTGCCCAAATTTTTACCAAAGCTAGAGCAAGTATAAATTAGCCTACTCACCAAATTTCATAATTTTTGGAACACTGAAACTCAAGGTATAATTTAAACAAGTTTGAATGTGATTTAAAACACATTTCAAAGACCTAGTTAAATATCCCAAAAACTAAACATCACATAGCAAACTCCTATTTTTCTAAAATACTACACCTCATGCAGATCCTAACAAAATTTATCTCATGATTTTTGAGCAAGTAAAACCCTAGATCTATATTTTCCAAACTTAACCAAAATTCTGTAGCAAAAATAAATAAAAATGAAAAAGATCTCATTTTATACTGGGCCGGCCCGGGAAAGGACGCGGCCCGCGACACACGCGCGGCCTGCTTAGCCATCCCGCGCGCGCGCGGGTGCTGACAGCGCGGGCCCGCAGGTCAGAGAGAGAAGAGCGAAGGGGGAAGAAGGCCGCGACTCCGGCGAGCTCAAGCTCGCCGACGACGGCGCTTCCGGCGACGGGAAGAGCACCAACGGCTTCCCCGTGACCCTCCGCATCGACCAGACCCATCTTGGCTGACCCTATCCCAACCTAACTACGACGGCCATGGCGACCGCGGCTCGGAGGCGGCACCCGGTGGCGGTCCGGCGAGCTCCGGTGGCCAGGGACCTAAGCGAGGTGTACTACGGCTTGCTGAGGACATGGCGGACCCCTCCATGCCAAGGAAGAGGACAGAGGTGGAGTGAGTGCCGCTGGCCGCGTGAGCACCGCACCGGCGGCCATGGCGCGGCAGCGCACGACGGTGTTCCGGCGTGTGCCGGCCCTCCCAACCGGTAGCGTCATCACCTAGGCTGCTCTACCCACCCCGGAACCCAGAACACTTAGCGGGAAGACTGGAGGGTGACCGTAGGGAGCTGGCCACGGTGAGCCGCCGTGCGGACAGTGCGCCGGCGAGGACTTCCGGTGGCGGAAAACGAAATTCGCCCTCACCTCGACACAATCCGGTCAAGCCACGGTTGGAGGAGGTGGAGGGGATTCGGGTGGAGCGGTGGACGGGATTTGGAGGACGGGGGTGCGACGGTGAGCTTGCACGAGCACAGAGTGGGCTGTGGCGACAATGGCGCCTTCGTTCTCCGCCTCAGTGAACCCGGCCAGAGCGAGAGGGAGGAGGAAGTAGAGTGAGTGCGGGTGATGGGGACTGAGGTGTCGACTCCCACTTCACTCACGCGCGCGAGCTCGCGACGTGGAGGCGATGGCAGGGCGTGAGCGCCACGCGGCCACCGGGCTCTGCCCGAGCGCCACGACGCGAGCCGGCTGCATGGCGTCGCCGTTTACTGAATGGAGGTCGTTTTCGTTCGACTGACAGAGCAGTTTCGTCGTCGATTAACTCCCAAACCAGTGAGAACCAGGCGTGGTTGATGTTGGTAATGTTGTAGAGCTACATGAGGGCTTCAACATTGCCAATAGGGTCGTGAGCCAATTCGGCTTGGTTAGTGAGATACAATGCTCCAAAGTGAGGCACACGAAGTCTGAACTGAGTTTCAGTTATTTTCCCCCGACTGAAACTTGATTTTCGAAGCACGCTAACTCATAAACGGTTGGGAACCAGGCTTGGGTAATGTGGACAATGTTGTAGAGCTACATGAGGGCTTCAACTTTGTCAATTGGCTTAAGGACTGGTTTGGCCTGGTTTGTGAGTTACAAGTTGTCAAAGTGAGGTACAGTGAAACGGTTTTCAGCTTCACACTTAGCCAAAATTTGCTAAGTCCCAAAACAGCCCCTAATACTGACTTGTGGGCCATTTTTGAGCATGTTCTGGTCATTTTCATGAGATGGCCATATTAGAACTTTTGTTCCTCATGAAATTCTCTACAACTTTGCTTAAGATTTCTCCTCCATGCAAGATTTCTAATTTGGACTTTTTAATTGGTCAAACCAGATCACTCTAGGGATCCAACTTAGTCAACAACATTTGGAAGGGCAATTTGGTAATTTTGGTCAACATGAACATTGCTCCACTACTTACCCTAAATGTAATTAAGGTGTTATAAGACCTAATTAGCCACTCTACACCTTGGTTGCACAAAATTCCTAGTGTCACATTCTTTGGAACAAGTATTTCAATACTTTCACCCAAATGTTGCAAGCCCATGTTGCACATGTTGCATGAGTGTGTTGCATAACACTTGCTAGTTAGGTTACACTAAAGTGGTTGACATGTCTCACAAGGAAATTGCACATAAGGTACTTATGTTTTGCACACTACTCACTTCTTACTTCACATGAAATATAAACATATCATAAGCTTATGCATGAAATGAATGATGCTTGCTTATGCTCATGCAAATGCAATGCAATTAAGGAGCTAAACACCTGGGGTGTTACAATCTTCGCTGTCTCATGTTCAATTCTGGTTGGGTGAAAATGTACTTGAGACTCTTATGATCGGTGAAAATGTTGCACACATTACCAAGTAAATAGTGTCTCCAAATCTTTAAGGCATGCACCACGGTGGCAAGCTCAAGATCGTGTGTCAGATAATTGATTTCATGTTTTCTCAACTGGCGGGAGGCATAAGCAATGACTCTTCCTTCTTGCATCAGAACACAGCCTAATCCTGTTTTTGACGCGTCATAGAACACATCAAAAGGTTTCTCGATGTCTGGCTGTGCAAGAACTGGAGCAGTGGTCAACAGTTTCCGCAAGGTGTGGAAAGCTGTCTCACACTCCTCTGTCCACACAAACTTGTGATCTTTCTGTAACAGACTTATCATTGGCTTGGCAATCTTTGAGAAGTCTGGGATAAAGCGGCGATAGTAACCAGCTAATCCTAGGAAACTCCTGACTTCTGGCACTGTGGTTGGAGTTTTCCAATCCATAACCTCTTGCACTTTGCTCGGATCTACCGAAACTCCATTCTCAGATAGAATATGACCAAGGAAAGGAACTTTCTTTAACCAAAATTCACATTTACTGAACTTAGCATACAACTTATGATCTCTCAGTCTGGTCAAGACAATTCTCAGATGCTCTTCATGATCTTTCTCATTCTCAGAGTATACTAAAATGTCATCAATGAAGACAACTACAAACTTGTCCAACTCTGGCATGAAAACCGTATTCATCAGATACATAAAGTATGTAGGAGCATTTGTTAAGCCAAAAGACATAACAAGATACTCGTACAACCCGTATCTGGTAGAAAAAGCGGTTTTCGGGACATCTTGTGGCCTGATCTTTATCTGATAATACCCTGATCTTAGGTCTATCTTGGAGAACACCCTAGCTTTAGCCAACTGATCAAACAAAACGTCGATATGAGGCAAAGGATATTTATTCTTGATAGTTACAGCATTAAGAGGTCGATAATCCACACACATTCTCAGAGTACCCTCTTTCTTTTTCTTCACGACAAGGCAGGACATCCCCACTCAGACTTACTCGGTCGGATAAACCCCTTCTTTAGCAAATCTTCCAGTTGCTTCTTTAGCTCAGCTAACTCATCCGGAGGCATCCGATAGGGTCTCCTCAAAATAGGAGCTATCCCGGGGATCAACTCGATTCCAAACTCAATATCTCTATCTAGAGGAAGGCCAGGTAACTCGTCTGGAAACACATCCGTGAACTCACACACTACCGGGATCTGGTGGATAGGAACGACTTCCATGGCACAGGTCACACTCACAAGGTCTGTTCTTTTGGGCAATGGTACCTAAAAAGTACCCTCTCCCTAGGGATCCTTAAGGGTAAGCAACCGACTGCTTGTATCTATGACTGCCCCCAGTTCTTCATCCAGTTTATTCCTATTATTACATCCAAAACTAGTCTAGGCATAACTATCAGGTTCACTCGGAACTTCCGACTACCTAACTCAAGGGTTGCCCCTCGAACCATCTTATTGGTTAACACATCAGCCCCGGCTAAACTTATACGATAACCATAACTCAATTCTGTGCATAGTTGTTCATGCTTCCGTGTAAATGCTTGACTCATAAAAGAATGCGAGGATCCAGAATCAAATAGAATAACTGCAGGGTGATGGTTAACAAGAAACTTACCCGGCAGTTACAGGCTCTCCCCTCAGGAATCTCATCAACGGTGGTATGGTGTACACGGGCAGTATAAGTCTGTTGCTTCTTTTTAGGCGGATAAGGGCAGAACTTTGAAAAGTGGCCTGGCTGACCACAATTGTAGCAGGGCCCCTTCACTGTACCAGCAGATCCTATAGCTCCCTTGGAGTTGCTCTGTTCTGCAGCTGCGGTGATCTTTGCTGGCGGCACGGCCATCTTGTACGGCTTCTGTGGTCCCCTGTAGTTCTGGGTTTTATGCTGTGGCGGCCGGAACCTTGCACCAGGTGTGGACGGACGATAAGAAAGACGGTTTGCAGTGACAACTCTGGACTAGGATGGTCCTGACTCAAACACCCTCTTGCGATTCTTGGATGCAGTGTAGGCGTTGTTGTTCTTTTCTTGTTTCAAACAATCACTAATAAAGTCATTGAACCTAGCGCGGGTATTGGTACCCACATGCTTCATCATCTTCAGACTTAACCCTCTCTTAAAACTAGCAATTCTCTTTGCATCTGTGTCGACCATATCGGGAGCATAGCGGCACAAGCTATTAAAGGCATGCAGATACTGTGTTACAGTCTTGGTACCTTGATTTAAGGCCAAGAACTCTCTGAGCTTTATCTCAACCAACCCTGGGGGAATATAATCTCCTCTAAACGCTTCAGTGAATTCTCTCCAAGTAATCTGGGCATTGGGAGGAAAGGTGGTGCGGTGATGCTTACACCACATCCCTGCCGGTCCTTGTAACTGATGTGCAGCATATTCTGTTTTCAGAACTTCTGTCAGTCTCAACACATGAAACTTATCTTCCATAGTGTTGATCCATTCTTCAGCGTCGAGTGGCTCTGCTGCTTCCTTGAAAACTGGCGGCCTGGTGTCCATGAAATCCTTGAAATTGTTGTACTGGTTCACCCCATGGCCACCACCTTGATTATTTCCTCTCTGAACATTTTCAGCGATGGTACGCAGAAAATCTTCCATATTTCTTTGTGACTGCTCGGCGTTGCGCTGGCTTCCAAGGAACTGTGCGAAGAATACCTCTGCAGTGAGCGGTGGAGGAGGGGGCAATTGTGGCTCTGGCTGTGGCTCCTGGTGATTGACGTTGTTTGCACCACCCCCACCAGCCCCTGCACCGTTGCCACCAGTTTCAGTGGCCTCATACGTGGCACGACGAGTGTTTGCCATCTGCATATTTCAGCAACAAGTAATAATTGAGCGAAGTGGTTGTAATTGTATTCGAATGAACAATCATGCCATACTGAATTTATTGGAGAGAACAAGTCATGCAATAAAACAGAGGCACAATAATCACATTCCAATTAAAACAACATCACTAATCAAATTACTTCGAATGCCACATCACGTTTCATACAACTACGTTGCCAGCATACATACACTGGACTTTTATGCGTTCGAGCATCGCATACACAACCAAGATTCAAAAGATCGCCAGTCTCAAGATCGAACAGGATACAACATGATACATGGAAACCAAAAGAAGGCCATCGCGACAGAGCCTATCACTAACGCAAGGCAACTAGCCTACTCCTCGGGGCCGTCGATGAGGTCGGAGGCGTCACCATTGCTACCATCAGTAGCGGCGTCGTCGTCGACGTCCATCTGGGCGGCGTCCGGAGGAGCATACGGGCCCATCCCGTTGTAGAGGGCATGAAACTCTTCATGCAAGTTGGCATTATACCCTTCTAGCTCTTTGACCCTCTGCCTCAGAAGGTCCCTCTCGTTACAGGCTTCATTCCTTTCCTGCACTAGCTGTCCCATCATGCGGTCTGCATTTCTGTTGGCCTGAGTCAACGTCTGTACCCGCTGCATAGCACTCTCACCTCTCTCGAGAGTCCGATCTCGCTGCAAGCTCATGTCGGCCAACTGCTCCTGCAAGCTAGCTATAGCACGTGCTTGCTTCTTCTTCTGCTTCCTTGCTTCAAGCCGGTCATTGCCACGCAGACCAGTCAAGGTCCAATAGGTACTCTCAAGACCTTGGTATGCTTTGATGGCTGCATACATGACACTCATTGTGTGGTTGTCGCTAGCCCGTCCTTCACTTGGGCCTCTAACCAGGGCACTTCCTTGCGGTTGCACCCAAATGGCATCACGAGGATCATCTCTCAGGAAAGTACCGGCCAAAGCTGCTGCCAACTCATTAGGAAACCTGCTCATTATGTCTCGGATGACGCGAAAGGCTGCGCCCTCTGCACCCTCAACTGGAGTGCGTCCTTCAAACTCCAAATGCCAACCATCCCATTCTGGCGTATCACTAAGAGCAGGGACGGTGATTTCCACTACCGCAAGTCCATCCTTAGCTAACTGGCTCTCACTCCAGGAGTACACCGGCTCTTGACTCTCTGGGTACCCCACATCATGGAGCACTCTCCAAAGCAAGGTGGGCATGCCAAACTCACTTAGAAAAGTGTCCGTGCTGCGGCGCTCCCGCGGGGCCATCTGGTGACGGGGTGCTCTTCCGCCAGTGGACTTACGAGCAGTCTTCTTCGTGCGGGCCATCTGTAGCACAAGATTTTAAATTACCCGGTGAGAACATATTTTAAGTTGATGTCACTTTTATCAAACTGGGATAATCCTTTTATAAGGGGAGGAATGCATGTTATGAATGAAATGCACAGGCAATATGATGCATGCGCGAGTCTTACGTTCTCACAAACTTAGAAAATAAAGACATCTAACGATGAATTCGGTGGCATACAACGATCTCTCATATACGTAACTAATTCGATCTACACGATAAACGCTGTTATGTACCTGTAGAAAATTCATTTCAGCCCATTCCCCATGAATACATGAAAGCAGTAAATCTACCTACACGCTCTACACGAATCCCCAGATGCGCGTACAACGGTAGTAACTACCCAAACATATCGTCCTATTGACGGCATCGCCTCAACGGACGGAACACCCACACATGTGATACTTTCATAAAAACATGTGTAAAACATGTAATTATTCTAGTATCATATAAGCACTCTCCCTAGATCGACGGTGTATCCGATCATGCTCTCACAACTCACACTTATCAAAGCGTAGAGATAACTGATCCATACATTACCACTCAATTAAGTGGCACTCATACAATAGCACGCCGTATGAGCAACGAAAGAGAAATATGGTGCAAGAACCCCAAGTTAGTACTTAAATAGCCACCTAGAGTCCTTAACTGGGCATACAGGATATGACCACTGGCACACCTTTAGTTTTAAAATCACACTTTTTAAATATAATTTTGTTTTAAATACACTTATGAATAGTAATCACGTTAAACCATGCTCCGATGCCAACTGTAACAGAACCGCCCAATTATACGAGATTAAGTAGGAAATCATGCAACGGAAGGACAATTTAACAAACTTAAGCCCGTATAACCCGGTAGTCCGTGAAATCTCGACGGATTTCAAACCATTTCACATAACAGCCAAGATCGTACTAAGTTTAGCGGTCACCATCATAAGTTACATAAATGTTCGCGGCATAAAATACATCGGAGTTTAAACAATGTTATTACAAACCAGGTTCGAATAAAAGTAGCGGAAGCGGTAGTTCAAATCACGCACACACAACATTTTGAAATAAAGTGCCAGCTTATGATCATCTCCAGCAAAAGCATCAGACTAGAAGTAGCGAATGACCATTGCCCATGGTCCTAAGCTTCGCCCATTGTAGGATAGAGGCAGTTGATACAGTAGCCGTAATACATCTGCCCATCTGCAACAAGTGGGAACAAAGCCCTGAGTACGAGAAGGTACTCAGCTAGACTTACCCGTCATAAACCAGAAATAAAAGACACCAAGGAATCATGATAGGCTTTCTGGTGGGATAGCTGACTCATTTGCAAGAAAAGCGTTTTTAACTTAAAAATTCATTTCCATAAGCATGCAGTAATTAACTCTTTATTACCCTGTCAACTATGTTTGCACTGGTGCTAGAGTAACATGTAATTAAGCAAGTAAGGATTACCATTGATCATTAACAATAGTTATCATGTCATCTTCCACATAACTATCCAAGTGATTCATCAAGATTACTACGATGAAGTAGCTCAAGTCAAGTGTTCACTATCCAGTGAACGATGGCGATTCGAATCGATTATTAACCAGCTGGTAAGTTATTCCTCACACAAACCTCACTCACCCGCTAAAGTGAGGTGTTGGTCACCGAGTCAACCATTCAGGTAAAGTCGCGAGCTTGCCAGGAACCACTTGTACCCGGGGGCCGCCCGACTGCTCTTTGGCCTTATCATCGCGCCCCCGTATCCTGCCACTACTGCTCTGGTACAGTGTGTTGCGGGCAATCCACTCGGCCCGAATAATCTCCCAGCTTCGCGGTCGGAAGGTACTTTATCCGGCCAGCTAAATGTGAGGCATGCGTTCAACATGACCCGAGGGACAACAACGGACGGTCCTTAATCGACACAGGCGGAAAACACTACAGTCCGAAACCCTGCAAGTTTCCGCCCGGTCTCAAATTCATTTCACACTTAGCTATACCATGACTTCATAGTCATCCAAGCAGATCCAGGTAACCACCTATAGCTCGTAGGTGACAGGAAATCACCCGACTTCTACCGGTCTAAGCCAGCTAAGCATTGACTCGACTGCGGATACCAGGATAACAAGGATATAGTATAACAAAGGTAAGCAAGGTATAATGCAGCAACGTCTGCAAACAACTCCTAAACGTAATGCATCAAATTAAGTAAAGTTAATAATAAATTATTTGCGAACCGGGAGAGAAATGCTCCGGGGCTTGCCTCTCTCAAAAGAGCTCGGACGGTGGTCGGGGCACTCGGGGAGCTCTTCACCGACCTCCTCTTCGGCTTCTGTCACCTCCTGCTGCTGCACCTCGAGCTGCTCCTCTGGATCCTCGGGTAAGACGACTGGATTCTCGGTTTTGTGATCCTGTATGATGCAATGCGCGTAAGTGATTATGCAAGCGTGCATCGAAGGAGATGAATGCAATGAATATGTTGAAATGCAAGGAAGTCAACATCATTCAAGAAACTATACACTACAAACACATGTCATCTACTGCATTCTCTTCTACTACTAACATGTCAAGTTAACATATCTTATGAAATGCTTCAAAGATACACCAAAGCTTTACTAATTTCTTAATCACACTTAAAGCAACACTTGCTTAAACCCTAAATAATAATAGGTTTGAATAGAAACATATATTTCTGATGCTCCTAAAAATCTAAGAAAATTATAGTAGCATAATACTATCCTAAACAGACTACCATAAAAATTTCATGACATTTGGATAAGTAAACTATCCTGTACAAAAATGACAAGCTCTAGCATAAAAATGAGTATGAAATTACTTTGTACTATGAAAAGTGTCAAACAACAGAATTAATATTTTTCCTAGGTTCTTCATGGAATATAATGACTGTACAAAAATTATCACATGCATGTTTTATACAAAGTTTGCTCTCTAGCAAAAATAACAAAAATCAGCCATTAAAGGTACTTGAACTACTTCTCCAAAGTTTTCCACAGCACATGCATGAAACATATTTTTCCTAGGAAGTACATGATATAAGAAGATTAACAAACTTGAAATCATATTTTTCTGATACATATAGGATTTACTAACTATTTTACAAGATATCAGCAATATCAAGAATTAATTAAAGCTCTACAGAAAAGTATCCCAAAAATGACATGCAATATTTTTATATTGTAGATCTGGTTCCAATGAGTCCATATAAATTTATTTCACAATTTTTGGAGCTCAAATGAATACAAAAACATTTTTCCACAATATTTTTCATCATGAATAATAAAAGAAAACATAAAACGATTTTTATTATTGAAACTGGGCCGGCCCGTGGAAATAAACCGGCCCGCGGCCGTTTTCGGCCTGAGTCACGCGCGCGGGGGAAAGAGCGAGCAGGCCCGCTCGGAGGCGCGGCCCACAGGGCGTGGCCCAGTGACGACCGACGGGGGGAGACAGGGCGTCCTCGTCGGCGTTCGGAGCCGCGACGGCGTGGCGGTGGTCGACGGCCAACGGCCATCTCCGGCCACGACCCGTTCAGCGAGCGCGCACACAGTGTTCGCGAGGAGGTAGCGAACTCGAGAGAGAAGCTCAGGGGGATGGAGAGGGAGCGAGGAAGACGGTGGGCGGAGCACGAGCTCGGCGGCCCTGTCGTGGTGGCGCGGCGGGAAGAGCTCGATTGAGCCTTACCGGAGGCGAACAAGGCAAACGGAGGTCCGTTCGGAGGAGAGGAGAAGGTGGCGGAGCTTCGTGCACGACCAATCGAACGGTGGTGGTCCACCGGTGTCGGAACACGGCGGTGAAGGCGAGGATGGCGGTGGTGAGCGGCGCTCCCGCTCGGTTTTCTCCGGAGGAAGGGAAAGAGGGAGCGAGCGAGTGGCGAGTGGGATGGAGACCGGACGCGCGCGGAGATTTGAGGCGGAGCGCGCGCGAGGTCCACGGGCGGCCACGCGGGGGCGTCGCCGGCATGCGGCCGCCACGCGGCGGGCGCGTTCTGCCGCGGCGGACAGCGAGGCGCGGGCGAGCGGGAAGAGGAGGAGGAGGCCGAGCGGACGCGGGCCGGGCCGAGGCGGGGCGCGGGCGCGCGCGCGGGAGTGGCGTGGGCCGTTTCCGGTCGCGGGCCGAAACCGGGGCGGCGGCCTGCTTAAGGTAGGATTTGATTTTTTTCAAATTTCTAATTTCAAACAAAATTCAAATACAGTTTTCAAACCTCATTTTGAGCAAGAAAAAGACATTTTCTAGAAATGACCCAAAAATAAAAGTTGCTTAGAATTTAATTCTCTCCAACTTTGATTAAGGGGCCAACTAAAAATTCCTAACAGATTTTGATTTTTAGAATAAAAGCTAATTTAGGGAGGATTTTTGAATATTTTCAAATAACATTATTAAAACAAATCTTTGACAAAACTTTGAGTGATTTAGTGGCTCCAAAAATTTCACCTATAATTCTAAGTGATATGAAATTTATAGTTGCACAAATTTGATGAATGTCATTAGCACATTATCACAACATGTTATGCAATACTAGTTTCCACACTTTTATTTTATTAAAGGTACACCCTAAGCACATATGATTATGAATGCCATGACATGTTGTGCTCATGATTGCAATGCAAATGCTTGCGTAACACCGGAGTGTTACAAAGTTTAACTTTCGCTGCAAATTTATTTTAAACGGACCTATTCATCCTCTCTAGGTGACATGAAGGTCCTTTCAGGAAAAGGCTGACACGCTCTGTCCTGCGGCCGGTTGAGGCACCGTTTAGATGCCAAAAATTTTGCCAAAATTTGCAGATTCCCCGTCACATCGAATCTTTGAACACATGCATGAAGCATTAAATATAGATAAAAAATAAAACTAATTACACAGTTTAGACGAAATGGACGAGACAAATCTTTTAAGCCTAATTAGACCATGATTGGACAATATTTATCAAATAACAACAAAACTGCTACAGTAGCGTTTCGTCAAAAAATTTGCCAACTAAACACCCCTGAGATGAGAACGACCAAGTGAACTAGTGGATGAGATAATTTGGTGATTTTTTTATTTCGTTAGTTCCATAGCCGGTTGCAGGAGACAGCTACTGCTCCTTTGTACAGACTAGGCCTGAGACCCTATGCTGACGTTTATTTTGAGAAAAAAAAGTGAACACTAGATGTGCGATTATTATCGGACGGACAGAGTACTTAGACTGACTGCACTGGTATACTGTATGGGTCACTGCAGTAACATATAGAGTGAAAAGCAGCTGCAGCGGGTACTGGATGTTCAACGCTACAGAGCATTCTTCCGCCATATTTAGCGCTGTACCGGGTCTGCGCTATGCCGGTGGGACCACAAGCTGCAGCAAACAGAGCAGCACGCGGGCAGGAGAAATGGCCAGCAGGCCCACACGCAGAGAGAGCAGCGCATGCGCGCTCGCGAGGAGGGAGATGTGACGGCAGACCCCACTTTTTTCAACTACTAAAAAAATGTTTTAACTAACAAACCACAAATTTAAATTAAATTCTGATTGCACCATTAAATTCATTTCAATAAATCCTTCAAAACTATATCACACACGGAAATATTTAGATAAAATTTATAAAGGATGACAAGTGGGGCCGCTATGGGTAGTTGGTATAGAGTAGAAATATAGAGAATGGATGAGTGCGGGGAAAGTGGTATATAGTAGAGAATCTTAATGACTAGGACGGATAGAGGATGAATTTAGAGTAACATGAGTGCGGATAACCCTAGATAGCTATGAAAGGGCCGGACCAAAAATAGAGAGAATTTTTGCCTATTTATGTTTTGAAATCGGACTCCGGGTCGCGCTAGATAAGAGCTATTCTAATTTGTTTGAGCATGTGTTATTATATATATAAATCTAGATTGAAGAAACTCTCCATTGTCGATAGTTAGAGGAGACGAACAAAAAAAAATGGATGGATAAAAAAAAGCTGAAATTTTGCATCTTTATTATTAGAGATATAGATATAGATATAGATTAGTATTACTTTTTATATAAACTAGTTCAATTCTAAGATCGTTTGACTTAGAATTAAATTTAAGTTGCATTTTCTTTACAGCGGCAGTATGTCAGTACGTGTGACATGTCTCTGCTGAACTCTGTTACTTCTCGCTAATCCGTACGGTACTTACTGTGTGAGGGATTGAGATTGTTGAACTGATGACACTTCTGCTCCCTTTTGCTCCGTCGCTCTGCTGAACGAAGGTGCCACCCAAGCACGCACCAGTAGAATCAGAAAGACTGTGCCATCTTGTATTAGAAATAATTAAAATACTAGCAACCGAGCGGCTGAGGCTTGGTCATCAAAGAATTATATGGATGTAACTAGGATGCAGAAATTAAACTTGAACAAAATAAACAAAAAAGAAAAAGAAAACCAGCACATTAAATAATACTCCCTTCCTTCCAAACTATAAAATATTTTGGGTTTTCTAGATATATGTAATTTTTACTATATACTTGAATATATACTATGTCTAGAAACATAATAAAAACATAAGTTAAAACTTCTATATAAAGTGAAACGGAGGGAGTAGTTTATGACTGTAAACCTTTACGCTCTCGCCTGGAACAACTGGGCAAAGTCCTGGGCCGAGCTGATATTGATACTGGGCAAAATTCCAAAGTCTCAGGTTGCCTTACTGTAGCATTCAGATGGGCCATGTTGAAGCACACGTAGGGATGAAAACGAATCGGATATGGACGGATATCGCTGATATCACATTTGTTTTTATATTTTTGTCCGGAATCGGATTCGAATACGGATAGTATTAACCATGCTGGATAGGATACATTTGGATATCGGCATCATAAATATGCGATTTGGGTATTCGGATACGGATACGGTATCGGATGTTGAATATCCGGACTCAGATACGAACAAATTTAAACCCCTCTAAACGGATTCGGTCTCGAATACGGTCGGAAAATATCTATACCATTTTCATCCCTGAGCACACGTCTTACCAGGCCGCATGGGTATGGGTATCGCTTTCTCCGTTGCCAAGGAAGCCATCAACCCATCATGCACCCACCCTGGCAGGAAAAAGTCTAGATCACCTCCTCAACTATGAGGGTGAGTCTACTTAACCCCCAAACTATGAAACGGTCTAATTTACCCCCTGAACTATTCAAAACCGTCTATTTTACCCCCTGGGGCAGTTTTGGACGGCGGTTTGCTACAGTAACCGTAGTTTTGCTACAGTAACCGAATCTTTAAAAAATCATAGTAAATCACAGAAAAATCGTAAAATGGAAAATCCAATTTTGTTGGACTCCACGTGAGTAGATCTACACAATGAACATATAATATGGTGTGCTTTAGTACAAAGTTTTTGCTGTAGCTTTAAATTTATTAGAATTTTCTAATAAATTTAAAGCTATAGCAAAAATTTTGTATTAAAGCATACCATATTATATATTCATTGTGTAGATCTACTCACGTGGAGTCCAACAAAATTGGATTTTCCATTTTACGTTTTTTCTGTGATTTACTAAGATTTTTTAAAGATTCGGTTACTGTAGCAAAACTACGGTTACTGTAGCGAACCGCCGTCCAAAACTGCCTCAGAGGGTAAAATAGACGGTTTTGAAAAGTTCAAAGGGTAAATTAGACCGTTTCATAGTTTATGGGGTTAAGTAGACCAACCCTACCGTAGTTGAGGGGTGATCTAGACTTTTTCCCACCCTCCCATGGCGCATCCGGCGGTCACCGATAAAATTTGCTGTTATCGATTTTCGGACGCTTCTTATCCGGTGCACGTGTCGACGTCGTTGCCAGCACGGCAGGTCCTCCGACTCCAGACGTGTAGCCACCAACAGCCGTGCCAAAAGAAACCTGAAAAAAAATAAAAAAAAACTAAAGAGTGGGGGAGGAGAGGATTCGGCAAGCTCCGGCCTCATCTGCTGCTTGCCTCGCAACTATCGGATCTTGCGAAGGCATCGTCCTCTTCGTCTCCCTCGTCGTCCTATCTATAATCGCATTTCGAATCCCCAAACGGAGACCTCGCCGCTCTTCCGAGCTTCTAATCGAAGGTACGGCCGCGAGGTCTCGGATTAAATTTTAGTCGTTTTCCCAATCTGCAAGCTAACGTAAGTACTGCTACTAGTACCCACTGCCACTAGTCAACTCAACGCTAAATTGTGGCGACTTTTTTTAACCTATTTTTAATTATACAGAGGTAAATTTTCTGTGGTGGTGGTGATGTGCGATCGCAGGAACAGTCGTCACCATCGTTAAGAAGATGATACGCTGCGCTGTAACGGGCGGCGGGTGCGTCGCTTCGTGGAGCGGCGATCGGAGGTCGCCGGCGGTCAACCCTTGCAGCGTGCGGATGCCGACGGGCAACGGTGGTGGGTGGTGCGGTGGCCTGAGGTCGCGGGCGGCGGATCTCGCCGGCCTCGAGATGGCCAGCCTGCGCGGCGTCGTCGGGGGGCTCTTCCGCGCGAGCCCACGCTATGGGCGCTTGCAAGCCACGGCCGCAGGTGCGTCTCGAGGGCTACGGATTGATTGATGCGTTGGCGTTGCGGATCGATGCTGTTGGGGTTGGGTCACGAACACACGCTGGTGGTACTGGGGGTTGGTTCTGGGAGAGGGGGTACTGTAACTGCTGACTGCAGTTAGATTCTGTGCCAGTTGCCAGGGGATCGTGATATTGGATTTGGAGGTCGATGGATTTGGTAGGGCATGTTTTATGCTCAGCAATTTTGTTGTGTTTGCGTTGGGGATTCATGGAAACACTGTGCATTTTCACTATCTGAATAAGCTGATGTGATCGTCCTGGGTGGTGGTTGGTTGGGGACCTGCCGTGCTTATTATTTGATGATTCAGGTTTTTGAGGCGTCATAATATTTGGTATGGTCCCTCTGAACCATGTGGGAGCTATGATCCTGAGGTGAACGCGTCTACTATAAATGCAAATTTTATGTGTATGTTGAATAGTGCCTTCTAAGTTTCAAATATTTGTTTTTCAAAGAAAGGCAGGAGCATTGCTGCTCACAATTAAATTGAGACGCTTATTAGAAACCTGAGAAAGTGGATAAGAATTCTTGCAGAAGAGGAATCTGCATGATTATAGAGTCCATGTATTTTGTGTGACCCATAACGTAAGGTGATGTGGGTAGATTACTATATCACCTTCAGTGTTGCAGATGTTGTTCATGTGCACACCTTTCTACTTTGCAAGTTTAAATGGCAGACGGTGTTCAGTCCCTGCTAATCTCTCAACTCATTTGAGTATTTGACTATCTTATACAGTTGACCCTGAAGATATTCCATTGGAGAAGGTTCAAGTTAAATCCTCAGGACATGTTCTGCCATATGTTGGCGTTGCTTGTTTGGGGGCTATTCTGTTTGGTTATCATCTTGGGTATGTACTTTATTGCTGCTACAAGATGCATGTTCCTTAAGCACAATTGGATAAAGCATAATTTTCTGCATTTCAGTTGACAAAAATGAATAACAAGCTGGAAGTAAAACAGATCCATCTTTTCTGCACTTTTCTTGTGAATGCAAAAACTGTTTGTTAATAGCATGAATCCATTTCATGGAATGTAGCGTGGTCAATGGCGCGCTTGAATATCTCGCGAAGGATCTTGGGATTGCTGAAAATGCTGTCTTGCAGGGTATGGCACACTTTTACATGCTCAACTTACTCAATACTTTTTCTCCATGTATGTAAAGGAACATCTGGCACTTGGATTGATTGTGCAGTGCATTTCTTTCTTTGCCAAGGCATACAATTGGCATGTTTTCTAAAGTAGCAGATAGATGACTATAATCACTCAATGATAATAGTTGCTTCTGTGAGGTATCTTTTTGCCATATCTTCACTAGACATCTGTTTGTTACTCAGGATGGGTGGTTAGCACATCCCTGGCTGGTGCAACACTAGGTTCTTTTACCGGGGGATCTTTGGCAGATAAATTTGGGCGGACAAGAACATTCATCCTGGATGCAGTCCCACTTGCTCTAGGTGCATTCTTGAGGTGTGTTTTGAACTATTTAGTTGTAACTTGTAAGTATACACTGTTATCTTATATGAAACTGACACAGAATCATCTGCAGCGCAACAGCTCAAGATATCCGCACCATGATTATTGGTCGGTTGCTTGCTGGAATTGGTATTGGGATCTCATCTGCTCTTGTACCCCTTTACATATCTGAGGTTGTGATATGTTGAAATGACAGTTGCTTTGTTCAAAACCTAATGCTATTGTGATATGTTACAGTTACTTCTGTCTTTGTTCAATAGCTACTGCCTGTGTTAACGAACATCTCCAACAAATGAACTTCTTGTACTTTGCAGATCTCACCAACTGAAATTCGTGGAACACTTGGTTCTGTTAATCAACTTTTTATCTGCATTGGAATTCTTGCAGCTTTGTTAGCTGGATTGCCTTTGGCAGGAAATCCTGCCTGGTAAGTTTTCCATTAGCTTGTTCATTTGTTTCCCTGTGATTAACGGAAGCAATATTGAAATATTGACAGTGGAAGAACTACACATTTTTTTATTCAACCTTTCTATCCTATAAATTACATCTAGATATGCAATTCATATGGCAACAAATTCCATATGATATATGGATTATATTCATGCTCTCATCATTTGTAACTGTATTTAATCAGGTGGAGGACAATGTTTGGAATTGCTGTAGTTCCATCCGTTTTGCTGGCTGTAGGAATGGCCTTTTCGCCTGAAAGCCCTCGTTGGCTATTCCAGGTTTCTGTTTGCAAATTCTTTGAACATACTGTGTACTTTGGCCTCCAGACTGTGGCACAATACTCAAGATTTACTTTTCTAACATTAACTGCAGCAAGGAAAGGTCATTCAAGCAGAATCAGCTGTAAAAAGACTGTATGGAAAAGAAATGGTTACCGAAATTATGTATGATCTGAGAGCTAGTGGCCAAAGTTCTTCTGAGCCCGAAGCTGTCTGGTTTGATCTTTTCAGCAAGCGTTACTGGAAAGGTAGTTTTGTTTTGACAGTTTCAGAATTGGCAAATTTGGTTCCCTAATAATTGCATGATGAAATATTCTCTGATTATTTTCTCTTCTCATCCCACTCTATTGCTAGCATCATCCAATATCTAATGAAGTCAATAACTTGGTGTAAATATCTGCCGCTTTACCAGAAATTGATGGTTCTTGGAATTCCAAAGATTTTTAATGGGATGAAAGTGGTTTGGTGCATAGCAATTGCTTAATTTAAGCCATGTCTATGGAAACAAAAATGCATATTCATTACTTATCAGGAAAATAAGTATGTTAATGGATTTTATGCTATTACATTTGCAATGGCCTTGTGTTTCATGCACATATGTCATCACTCATAGTTACATCTGAACAACCTAAATTACTTCCTCCAGTCACCAAAATGCGATGTTCTGGACATTGATACAGTCCCCGAAGATACAACTTTGACTAATATTTTCTTTTACAACTATAGCATTTACAATATTCAATTAAATGTACACAAAGTAATTGATGATGAAAGTTTTGATATGTTGACTGCATACAACCTAAAACGTCAAGGAATTGATACTATGGTGAAGACGCTACAAGACATGTTTTCTGATATATCTTTCATTTGCAGTTGTGAGTGTGGGGGCAGCACTGTTTTTGTTCCAGCAGCTTGCTGGTATAAATGCCGTTGTATATTACTCTACATCGGTGTTCCGCAGTGCAGGCATTGCATCTGATGTTGCTGCTAGTGCTCTTGTTGGAGCAGCCAATGTTTTCGGTAAGTTTACTTTTAGTAATAAGATTTTAATATTGACAGAACATGTTTTCTGATGGGGGTATATATTTACTTGTAGGCACCATGATTGCATCTTCTCTAATGGACAAGCAAGGAAGGAAAAGCCTTCTGATGACAAGCTTTTCTGGAATGGTAATGCCCTTGTGTTCAACAAATCATGTGTTTAATTTCTCTCTCAATCAGCAAATGGAGGGTTCATATTCACTTTTTTCTCCCTTGAAGGGTGCTTCAATGCTACTCCTAGCATTGTCCTTCACCTGGAAAGCTCTGGCACCTTATTCTGGTACTCTTGCTGTTGTTGGCACTGTTCTGTAAGTTGTTAATGGTTCATCTTGTTTGGTCTTGCTGATTCTATTTGAATGTATAACTTGAATGTTTGACATATCTGGAGTATGATTTTGTGCAGGTATGTGCTGTCTTTTGCTCTAGGTGCTGGTCCTGTTCCTGCCCTGCTTCTTCCTGAAATATTTGCCTCTAGAATAAGGGCAAAGGCTGTTGCATTATCTCTAGGCATGCACTGGGTGAGTCACAACTGTTCATACATACGCTAATCCCAAATGTATATAGTTGTCCTAAGTCCCAACCAATCACATTCTGTTTTATTCGTTGCGGTATATCTTGCTTTGTTTTTCTCATTCCACTACATAATTTGCGACACATGATTTTGCAAAATACAAGGTAAGATAATTGCTCTGGTGAATAGAGATTGATTAAATGCTTGGGCATGTTAAGTTCGTTTTCTTATCCTCCTTGATTAATATCAATTGCTCTGGTAGATAGGTTTAGTTTCAACTTTGAAGGCATTACTAGTAAGAGCTTCAGCCATTTCCCCATTCGCTCCATTAAAAGATGTTTTATTCACCTGAGTTATGTTAGTAAATATCTAGATTTTTGAAGCTTTTGCCCTTAAATTTGTTCAAACTTCTAAATTCTATGGGATCCTTTCTAGCTGCCAAGATGACGAACACTACAATAATTAAGTAATTCCTTGGCTTTACTTACATATACCATTGAGTCCTTAACCTGTTTTTCGTTTTCTTTCTTCAGGTATCCAACTTCTTTATTGGCCTGTACTTCTTGAGTGTCGTCAACAAGTTCGGGATCAGCAATGTATATTTGGGATTCGCATCAGTGTGCGCCCTTGCAGTTCTTTACATAGCTGGGAATGTGGTCGAGACCAAGGGGCGATCACTTGAAGAAATTGAACGGGAACTAAGTGTAGCAGAATGATGTGCTGTTGCTAGTCATGCTGCGGCGCCGTTTTGGTGATTGAGAATGCAACCAAGCACACAGCCGAGCATCCTTGGAGCTAGAGACTCTTCTAGTTTCATGTAGTTTCAGAAATAAGCGAACGGCAAGAGTGCCAATCGTAGGTGACCTGGTGTGTGCAGTGAGGGGTTGTGTTCGAGCAGTAGTTTAGCTGTGCCTCCCCTACCCCCCTGTCATCAATCAGAATTCAGAAACAATGAACCCGTCGATGTTTCTGGAGATAAATTTTTCGTTTTTTGTTCTCAAATTTCGTCGCTTCTCGTGTATAGGTGAACTCTTGTCTCCTGAAAATAAATGCTTTTTTTAATTAAAAAAATGGTAGAAAGTCCCGCTCGCTCTTCGTCTGGATCCATATTGCGATTGGTTCCTGTCGATGGAAATGGAAATGCGGGATATCCATGTGACTTGTGAGCCTGCAGTGGTCCAGTGGCCCGCTCTACATCGTTGTCCACCGGCCACCGCCGCCACCGGTCACCGGATGCGCAACGTTTATTTTACTCGCAAAGTCGCAAGCACGGAACGCGCCAGCCAAGCGTGTAGGTCGCTGTCTGCTGCCATAGCTCGCCCCGTCTGCCACTCTGCCTGCCTGCGCGGATGAAGCTAGGGAGCTCGCTCCTGTAAACACCCGCCCGGTAGTCCCAACCACCAGCAATCATTTCACAGCAGCGCGGCACCGAGAAGATGGGCTCCCCCTCCTACAGGCTTGCGGCGGCGATCACGGTCCCCTCGACCGGCGAGTTCCTTGTTGTCCGGCAGCCGCGCCCGCCATCCCCACCCGATGAGGAAGAGGACTACCGGCGCTTCGTCGACAGCGATCTCTACGACCTCCCGTCCGCGCCCCTCGCGCCACTCGCGGGGACACCCCGGTCGGAGGTGGCCATCGGCGGCGCGGACTCTGTCGCTGGCCGCCTCGACCTCTCGCGCCTTGACGTGTCCGCCGCCCTTGATCAGGTGACCTACCCATTAGCCGGGTTACAGAGTTAATTTTTGCGCTCTGTTGCAGTTGTTACCCGTGGCTACAGTTTGTTTAACAACAGCAAACTAGTTCTCAAAGTGGCACCTCGATTTCGACCAGTAATTTTTGGTAGGGTATCTGTCAGCTCAATTTTGGCAAACTTTGTTCTAAATGATGGCTTCTCGTAGATTTTTGATCAATTTGGCTTGCCGGATGGGATGCGTGGGGAGTTGAGGCTCCTCAAGTATGTGGAGGAAGCAGAGTTTGGCCCGGATGCTGGCATTAACACGGTGTACATCATCGGGTCCCTTGAGTCGAAATTGGATGCTCTACAAGGTCAGATGCTTAATGTTTTAGTGTTTCTGAATAGGGAATTGCTTGACCATCATGCGTTGCCCATGGCAGAGTCATGTAAATGGATGTCCAAGAAGTGTGCATTGAGGTTGCTTTCGGAAGCGAAGCCAGGTAATGATCGCATAGGACAGTATGCATATATTGGACTTTTGAATTCGGAGCTGTCATCAAACTGCACGGCTTCTCCTGCATTGCCCTCCCAGGTATCACCCTTTTTGCCCCTTCAATTCATGCCATATAATGACAGATAGTTTCCCAGTCCTGAAATGCATTGTTCAATAGGAATACCCACCTGGAATAACACTTGTACCTATGAAGAGTAGGACACTAGCGCCATTCCGCACAACTAATCTTGTGGTAGTACGATCAACCAATGGTGCTGGTGGATCTACATGTTCTGATTTTTTTGCTTCGGGCGAAGCTCTGCTTATAGATCCTGGATGCAGTTCTCACGTTCATGCAGAGGTAAGAGAAAATTTCATTACATTGTGTTCTTTAGAAAAGCCAATGTGCATACATGTAAGTATCTGTAACATTGCTGTTTTATGAAGTGCATTTCCCACCTTAGGTTTGTTTGTTTTAATTGGATTGTAGATTTTCAGAAGGTGGATTGTAGATTTCAGAAGGTGTCTTCCCCTTATTTATTTGCTACAGTTCCTTCCATGCTAGACCTATATTACTGAGCACTGACAGTTTCTTCATGTGCCCTTATTTCCTTGAGGCCTCAAGATTTGCCAGTAGCTTTATGAGGAAAGGGTTAGTGCCTGATTATTTCTGTATATCACAGCACAGTAGAAGTAGCAAAAATACAAAAGGATGACACCAGGGACAAAATCTATGAGACTTCTTGATAAAACATTACCTTTTCAAAATGTTCCAACTGTTTCTGTAGGAATAACACTGTATGCACACCTGCAGACACCATGGAGTGTTTATTGGAATGCTTACTCTGAGTAGACCTTTTGCATGTACTGGTGCCTCCATTCTATTGACTAATTGCATTCGTATCATGTTCAGCTTGCAGATCTCATCGATTCCCTTCCAAAAAGGTTATTAGTTCTTGTTACACATCATCATCACGATCACATTGAGGGTACGATGAAAAATATTTATTGAACATTTTGTTTGCTCTTTAATATTCCAATTTTGTTCAAATTGAGACCATATCTAGGAGTATCAAATCGAGATGGTGAAATGCAATCATGCTATAGTGCCTCTTGTAGTCAATTACTGTCAGGTCTATCTATGCTATGCATCATAAACAAACTGAATCCATTTGGTTCAAAATTGTAGGTCTTTCAGTCGTTCAGAGATGCAATCCTGATGCTGTTCTTCTGACACACCAAAGTACAATGGATCGCATTGGGAAAGGTTATAGCCTACACATGTTCGATTTATTTTGCCAATATTGCAAAACTTATCATTGTCATGGCAGAAATGTGTTCATCTCCCTATTTCTGAGGTTCTGAAAACTTGAATGACCGAGGTATCTGGCAAGTTTTATTACTCTGACCCAACTACCAATCTGTCACTTCACTCTTTATACTATCCACATCTCCTCAGATTATCATACTTAGACCTTGCTGTGGATATTGGGAAATCATCTAAATAGTTTTGTAGGTTGGATTACAGATCCTTTGTCCTAAGCCAGATGAGGTTTCCTTTGATAAATGGTGGGCTAGAGATGGGACCCTTACTCCCTTATCATCTTAGATGCTTGGATGATTTGGAATCACCATAAGTGGTGTGTGTTTGATGGTGCTGCTCCTAGCATAGCTGGAGCTCTGACGCTTGCTGTTGAGGAGCTCCACCTTTGGGGTTTGGCAGGGGCTCAAGGAACTACATACCTTCCTGCCCTTGCTCCAGAAGGTGGATGATGGGTAGCAGCTACTGGATCGGGGTAGTTTGTTGTGTTTTAGTCAAGGTCAATGTCGTTTTCTTCCTAATCATTAGGGTGTGTTTGTGGGTTTTTTGGTCTCTGTTTGTAAGGGTCATTTTTTTCCTTCTTAATACTCCCTCCATTCCAAATTATAAGTCATTCTAAGAATCTTGGTGAGTCAAAGCATTTTAAGTTTGACCAAAATTATAGAAAAAATTACAAAGATTTATAACATCAAATAGGTACACTATGAAAATATAATTGATGAAGAATCTAATGATACTTAGTTGGTATCATAAGTATTGTTATCTTATCATATAAATTTGGTCAAACTTGATATCCTTTGACTCTCCAAGATTCTTGGAATGACTTATAATTTGGGATGGAGGGAGTATAATGGTATTTAAATCTTCTTCATTTCAGGGTTTTCCTAAATGAACATGTTCTCTTAATAATCTAATATTCGATATAATAATCTAGTGTATCACACAATCATTTTAGACTATTATTGTCATTTCCCTAACTTAAGCTGGGCTGCACTGCATGTTTGTGATTTAGCCTTAAGATGTACTTTTTTCTGTTTATTATGTTATCCATGCCCTGATGCCCATGTTTTTGTTCATCTCAATGTGCATGATGCCATGATGTATAGGAAATTGGCAGATTGACTACAGTTCAGTAACTGGTGGTGAAAAGATATGCATAGGTGACCAAGAACTACAAGTTGTTTTTGCACCTGTAAGTATAATGCTCTTGGATAATTTTCTCCCATTTGTGTTTTTTGCTTACAATTTTTTATACCTACATACTTGCTGGTAAGAAGAATTTTCTTCTGTTGAGCTCTTAACGCATGATAATGGATTCAAATGGTCCAATAATTATAAAGTTTCTGAAGTCTTTAACTTATTGTCCTAGCTAGGTCTATTTAGAGCCAAGTCAAGAACATCAACCTATAAAAATAGTCTGTAAAAGTTGATAGTAATACATGCGTAGTACTATAGTGCATATCTTGTTTTATATTGCAGTTGCACAGAGGCAAATATATTAGCAAAACAAGGGCATGCCTGAACTTACTATGAGAAGTCATAGGAGAAACATATCTTGTTTTATTTCAGATTCTAGGAGCTAAGCCATTTCCTGATGTGATCTTAACTCCAATTATTATCGATTCTTGATTGCTTTATTTTTCATAAAGAATTTTTTATTTGAAAATGACGTAAATTTTACTCAACTTTACACTTTCTGGAAATTCTTTTTTCCCTTTTGTTAATTAGACCAATGCACACAACTGTAGTTTGTTTTTATTTGATCAATAATAAAGTGATGCAGACTGTTCAAAAAATAATAATAAAGTGATGCAGTGCTTGTATATTACATTTCTGTGTATTCTATTTTGGTTCTTAATTCCTCACCATATTTGAATTTTAGGGTCATACAGATGGTCATATGGGGCTTCTCCATGTAAATACTAATACATTGGTTGTTGGAGATCATTGTGTAGGGTAAGCATTGTTCAGATTTTTTTTTTGTGAATTACACAGTACAGACAAAGACGCTCACAACGCACGCACACTCACCCCTATTGAACAAACACACGCAAACCCTACCCCTATGAGCACCTCCGAAAAACTGCGCCGGCAGATCTTGAGATTGACGAAGTCACCATAGTTGTCTCGCTGTCGACGGGAACGTCGCCTACCACTGAAAGCTCCTAGAATAAATCAGGAAAATGCGAGCACCCGTGCCAAGTCGAGGACTTGAACCCGGGTGGGTAGGTTCCACCACAAGTAACCTAACCAATTGAGCTAGGCTCGCATAGGGAGATGATATATGATCTTAAGTGTGAAGTCAACTATAATTATAGTATCACCTTTAAAATGTTAACTTGTTAGCCAAATACTCATGTCACAGCTTCTCCAATTTCAAGATCACAGTGACAATTCTCATGCACAGTGGATATATGAACGCCACCCTGCAGTACATTTACACATTTCCTGACTTTTTTTCATCCTGCACTAAAGTTTTTAAAAAGAGAAATGAATCAAACTTTTTTTTGACATTTGGAAGTGCTGGAATTTTGTAGGAAAGGAATATGCCTGTTTTTGTTTTTGTCTATCTGGAACCTAAATAGCTTCCTTTTAAGATGCAAGTTGACTTGATTTATCTTCCTCTGCTATTGCAAGCAATATTGCATTTCATTTTTGTTTTCTGAAGCAGCATCATTAAATGGTTATAGATTAAAACATGGCCAAAAGGAACATAACTAATCTTTGAAACAAAGTGGTAGAGTCAACATTCGTATGCTATGTACTCTTTACTTAAATGCATCATGTATGTGCAGTTCTTAAAAGATGTTTTTTTACCCATTTGCAGGCATGGAAGTGCAACTTTGGACAGTAGAAATGGTGGCAACATGAAGGTAATGGTAACTTTTTTTGGGAACCTGGAAGGTTAAAATAGCAATGTGGCATCACTGCACTCTAAGCAACTGAATGGAATATGTGCCCCCATTCTTTCTTCATGTGCACTCTTCCCTCCAGAATAGACTGAATAGTGCTTTATAACAGAAGTGTTTGATTTGAAATGTGCAGGATTACTTTGAAACTACATACAAATTCTTGGACTTGTCACCACATGTCTTAATTCCAATGCATGGAAGGATCAACCTATGGCCCAAGTATATGCTTTGTGGATACCTCAGGCATGGAGAACTAATCATTTCTTTATACGAGTTTTTTTAAGAAAAAAGAAACTTTATCGCTCCCTAGCTTCTCTGGCTCATGTTCTACAGGATATACGTACATGTTATAAGTTCTATTGTTCACAGTTGCTTTTGGAATTTTTTTCCATATCCAATTCAAATGTAGCCTGCTTACTTCTTACCTTATATGAAGGGATTTTCATTTTAAAAAACAATATACCTTTTTCAAGACTGTGCGCATTCTGATCCAGTCTGTGTTTACCAGGAATCGAAGGGCTAGAGAAGTGTCCATTCTGCAATCCATAGAGAGTGGGGCCCAAACTCTGTTTGATATAGTTTCAAAGACTTACAGTGATGTTGACAGGAAGTTGTGGATTCCTGCTTCTTTCAATGTTCGCCTTCATGTTGATCATCTGAACTCCCTACGTAAATTGCCCAAGGTGAGTATTAGAAATATTACATCCTGAGATACACCTTTACCCTGTATGCATTATTAAAGAAGATAAAGATATTCTAAATTTATGCATAATCTGTTCTATTTGATATTGTATAAATGATTGATATAGTGTAGGGAAAGTGCTGCAGAATGATCATTTAGTCAAATAGAAATGTTACTCTCAAACACTGTTGATTTAAATGATTGAATCCACATGATTGGGCTAGAGCTTCTCATTGTGGATGAGACTTGAGTTGGTTTGCATTTTGCAACATTAAAATTGTAATTGACCCATTTTTCACAAGTTTTTTGTTCCAACCTAAAGTAGGAAAATTTGAGCCATTCCCCCCTGTACATATGGATAGACTTAATCATGGGTCATCCGACCCAATCTCAGTGGATCAGATCATAATTTACAACCATGATCTGCCCTGACTACACCTGAAAAAAAATCCACCCCCCCTGATGTGGCTGGCCTTAATACAAGTTTGTGCTAGCTTCCATGATTCGTGGAGTTATGCTTTTCCTCATTTGACCTGACAAACGTAGTGATAGCGCGATGGTAGGACCTCGAGTTGGGAGGCTGAGCCTGCTGGCGAGGTTCCAAGTCCTGGCTTGCACAAAAAGTAGGCCCCTTGCTGTGTAACTGTGCAGAGATACACGTGATGCAGGCGCGTCCGGTGCAGCCACCTTTCAGAGCCTTTTCTCGACCCTACAGTTCGATTAAATTTCTAGCTTAACTGTAATGACTCAGGAGGTCTTCCCCCCCTCCCCCAGGTCAAATTTTTTCTTTTTCCTCATTTGACCTCTACTTTGTTGCTAGAACTGATTATTCAATCGTAAAGCCAATTACTTAGTTTAATCAAATATTTTGGGGATTATCATGCAGGATTTCTCTTTGGAAATGTTCAGTCGAAGTTGTGATGATTTTATCTCTAGAGTTTGATGGCAAGTATGAGAGAAAGGATCTTCCAAGTCACATTCTGTGTTTTGATTGCATTTAAGCTGCTCTGTTCACCATTTTTTGTTTTATTTTGTGCATGACACTGAACAATTCAATGATGGGGAACAAAATCTTGTAATAATCCGATGAATATTTAGATTGTCCACCAAGGCTAGCATTCACACTTCCGAAATAGCAAGATTAACAACTCTAATATATGCAGGACTTCTCATTGGAAAACTTTAAGGAAAGCTGTGGAGTGCATTTCATATTCCGTTGGGCGGTGGCATATCTGCATTCCAGGAGCTCCCCAGCTATCCTTGCGGCTAGTGCCCTTGCTGGTGGTCTTGCAATTGCTTGTGCTCTCAGAAGGAACTATTGGAAGCAATCATAGATTCTCTCGGTCGATAATTTTCCAGCTACATGCACATTATATTATTCCCAGGATCCTGCTACCAGTATGTTGAGTCGAAAGGTGAATTGCCAAAACTCTTATTCTACAATTATTGTCCTTGATTGCCACATCTATACACAAGAGAAGTATCCAGACTAGGAGCATGGAAAGTGAGGGATTAGGATCTGAGTTCTTAGGATTTTAATCAAATTTTAACCGAATCGTAGAATCCCTGAAAGCAGTTGCCTCATCAAAAACAGGGGCAAGTAAGGTGTTATTAAGGGCCTACGAGGTCAAATATGTTAGTGTCTGCATAGTTCCTACGGCTCACAATCGTCTAGGAGGTAGACTGGTAGTTAACCTTAGCATTGGACGGAAGAGGCAAAGCAAACTTGAAAGTGAGCATCTCTTGGCTCATGCCGTTTCTATGTTGACCCCGTGAGCATAAAAAAAAACTACTAACAGGCATGAAAAACTATGCCTGTTGTCTCTCCTACGCTTAGTCGTGTCACTTCTAAGTTTCCTTTGTTGCCACTCTTAGTTGTTCCTGCCTTATTCCTTTCTTTGGAAATTATTGTGGAATACTCTTGTCACCAATGCACTTGGATGAGAATTTAAACATCTGAGTGTCGTTTCAGTGGGAGATTTGATCCTTGCGCCTTCTGATCGGCATTTCTGCTGTGTATGCACAGCTGAATGATAACACAGTCCAATGAATCGGCATTTGTTCCTCCCAAACGAGCACGGCAACTTTGTGCAGCTATATAATTCATGACGGAAGCAAAGGATCAACGTGCGACCCATAAGTTGCTGCCAACATACTAGCTCCTACTGATAATTCGAAAGAGGTTAGTGAACGCAACTGACTTTTGCAGGGAGAAGTCAGAAGCCATGTTAATTTGCAGAGCAAGCAAAGCGGAGCTGTGGGAGTGCGTGTATTTTAGTTCCATCGCGTTCAGGCAGTAGAACACCGGAGATAGTACTGTATAAGTGCATAACCAAGGTAGCTGAGCTCACCCAG
Source organism: Saccharum hybrid cultivar R570 (assembly GCA_038087645.1). Lineage (NCBI taxonomy): Eukaryota > Viridiplantae > Streptophyta > Magnoliopsida > Poales > Poaceae > Saccharum > Saccharum hybrid cultivar. The sequence goes on along the minus strand of JAQSUU010000123.1, from coordinate 2,123,443 downwards.
TGTTGTGCTGCGAACTTCAGGCCAGGCCAAGCCATGAACGACGTAAACAAAGCCATGGCTGTGTCTCACTCCCACATAGGCGGGAAGCTCATCAAAGTGGCGCCTATGCTTATCCTCTTCTCCTTGGGATTTGTGCTCGGCATGACCTCCAACTCCAAGTTCCCAAACTTCTACCCCTCCTCTGTCGCGCCATCGCCCTCTCCGTTGCCACCTCCGGTACCATCGTCTCCACCTCCGGTACCATCTTCACCACCTCCGGCGCCGCTGCCACCGCAAAACCCACAAATGGGGCTGGCACCCTTCCTGGAGCCGCCCAGCGTCATGCACAACATGACCGACGAGGAGCTGCTGTGGTGGGCGTCCATGACGCCCAAGGTCCGCAGCACGCCGTACCACCGCGCGCCCAAGGTTGCCTTCTTGTTCCTGGCGAGAGGGGACCTGCCCCTGCGGCCGTTGTGGGAGAAGTTCTTCGCGGGACACGAAGGCCTTTACTCCATTTACGTGCACACCGATCCTTCCTACACCGGGTCGCCGCCGGAGGACTCCGTCTTCTACGGTCGCACGATCCCAAGCCAGGTAACAATAGAGCAAAAGAAAAAAAAAATCTATAAGATGTTGCTGACAGTTCGTATTAGTTTAGTGACTGTAGCACAGCTTTTCGTTATCATATCGATCTCAAGCTGAAGGCAACTACTGCTATATATATAAAAATTGCAGAAAACGATGTGGGGAGACGTGAGCTTGGTGGCCGCGGAGCGCCGGCTGCTGGCGAACGCGCTCCTGGACCTCGGCAACGAGCGGTTCGCGCTGCTCTCCGAGACGTGCATCCCCCTCTACAACTTCACCACCGTGTACGCCGTGCTCACCGGCACCAACACCAGCTTCGTGGACGTGATCGTCACCCCGGCGCGCTACAACGACCTGTTCGCGGAGCGCAACAACATCACCGTGGCGCAGTGGCGCAAGGGCGAGGAGTGGTTCGAGATGGACCGCGCGCTGGCGCTGGAGGTCATCTCCGACGGCACCTACTTCCCCACGTTCCGCGAGCGCTGCGTGGGGCAGAGTGCCTGCCTCATGGACGAGCACTACGTGCCGACGCTGCTGAGCGTGCTGCGGTGGCCGCGGAGCGCCAACCGGACGCTCACGTTCACGGACTGGAAGCGCCGGGATGGGCTGTTCCACCCGCACAGGCACGGCGCGGAGGAGGTGACGGCGGAGCTGGTCGAGGAGATCAGGGGAGGCGCGCGCTCCGGCAGCAACTGCAGCGCGTACCACGACGGGGCCAGCGGCGTCTGCTTCCTGTTCGCGCGCAAGTTCACGGCGGACACGCTCCAGCCGCTGCTCCGGTTGGCGCCCAAGGTCATGGGATTCGGGTGAGACGAGATCGAGATTGTATATTGTTGTGGCTGCTTCGGAAGTTTTTAGAGTTATTACTGTACGAGTGTCATCTATTAACACCAGTCACTAGAAGAATAAAATGATTTTTTAAGCTTCTTCTAACGTGTAGCTGCAGAAACGGGAACACTAGCTTTGGTTAATTTGGCGGCGAGCGAGAGCCATGTTGCTTGCTAGTTTCACGGCACGCAATCACATTCACGCCAGCACCCGCGTGCAGGCCCGTGATCGCCGTGCGCCCGCCCAAGGTCATCGACCTTTTTGACTTTTGAATTTTGGGCCTTGTTCACTTCCCATCCCAACCCAAAATATTTCCTCTTTCACCCAACACATCAAATCTTTCAACGCATGCATGAAGCATTAAATGTAGGTAAAAAAGATAACTAATTGTATAGTTTGTCTGTAAATGTCGGGACAAATCTTTTGAGCCTAGTTAGTCCATGATTGGACAAATTTTGCCAAATAACAACGAAAGATGCTACAGTAACTTTTCACCTACTTTTCGCGAAGTGAACACACCCTTGGTTCCTGAGGTCAAAACTAAACTGAAAAGAGGAGCCAGTGCAGCCACGATTCCTAACTACACCGTCTCCATGCTACAGTACTACTACAGTACTATACAGTGTTGTGGAGCCGGAGCCGGGAAGAACCATGCCAAAGAGGCCCCAAGACCTGCTCACGCTCGAGCTCAGCGACGGTATCCAACAAGTATGAGCGCTTTGAGCAGAAAAGGTTCGAGGGTCAATTGGCATGACGAGCTTTGACTTTCGTCACTCTCGTTGCGTTGGGAGCTAACTTCCTCCATCCCAAATTATAAGACATTCTAAGAATCTTAGAGAGTCAAAACATCTCAAGTTGACCAACATTATATAGATAATTATAAAGATTCATGATATCTAATAGGTACACTATAAAAATATAATTGATTAAAAATCTAATGATACTTAGTTGGAATCATAAATGTTATTATCTTATTATATAAATTTGGTCAAACTTGAGATGTTTTGACTCTCCAAGATTCTTGAAATACCTTAGAATTTAGAATGGAGGGAGTAAGTGTTTACGTCAATGTATAGAACGAGGTTGGGTGCAATTTACAACTAAGAGCAAAGATAACAATACAACATGCTACTAGCTATACAAATCTTTGCAGCCTACATTGGCCCATCCATATAGTAATTACCTCTTTACAATTTACAACTCTTCTCCTCTCTCTCCTTCTCAGCATACAGCCCGCCTATAGCCCTTTACTACACTTGCTCTAAGTGATGAACAAAGACAACTATTGATTTGAGCTTGCCTTTATCTAGAGTAGACAACTATGCACTTTTGACATTTCAATCTCAAACTAAACAGACATAAGTGTATCCATTCACACCTCCTCTTTCGGCCCATCTTGATCGCCCCACCCCGCTCCACATTTGCCTCCACCCCCCTCTGACGACACAAAACGGATCAGATCCCCTTTCTCCCAACAATGTTTCATGAAATACCAAATATTTATAAAAAATATATATGGTTCCCAGTGCAACGCACGGGTAAAAACCTAGTTTTACATAAAATTGAAATGTACATAAAAACATAAAAATCTTGAAGTCATTTTTCAAAAAAAGTTAAACTAGTTTCGAAGAAAAGTTAGTTATACTAGCCCATCATTCTAAATATATCATTGTATTACATCCGTCCCCAAAAGAATATAATTCTAGCACAGTGTCACGTTTTCTTTAAGTTTGACCAATTATAGATAAAAAAAGTATCCATGTCTATTATACCAAATAAATACCATCAGATTAATTATGAAATGTATTTTCATAATAAATTAATTTAAAGATATAACTGTGAATATTATTCGCTAAAAACTTGGTCAAACGTGAATCACTTTTCGTGGCACGCAACTCATAGTTGCATTCTTTTCCGGACGAAGGTAGTACTATTTTCTCATATAATATGTTTATACAAGAAATTAATTAGTCTTTCCTAAATTGTTGATCTAGTTAAACGTGGAATCCAACTTGTAAATGTAATTCACATATCTCAAGGATTTGAAAGAATATTAGGAAAAGTAAATGAAATTGGGCTTACTATGCGCAAGTTGGGCCAAACTTCTCGGGTTCAGCATGCCAGCCTCCGTCGGGCAGATTTTGGAATGAAAAAAGTCCACATTACCTCTCTTAACTTTTGCGAAAGTCTAATTTTCCTCTCTCATCTTTTAAAACCGTTTGTTTTACCTCCCTGACCGGTTATAAATAGTTTTCAAAGACAGTTTTGTATTTTTCTTTTTTATTTATTTCGGCTAAATCTTTAAAAAAATCATAGTAAATCATAAAAAATCATAAAATGAAAAATCCAATTTTGTTGGACTCCAAGTTAGTAGATCTATACAGTGAACATATAATATGGTATGCTTTAGTACAATTTTTTTATTGTAGCTTTAGATCTATGCTTTTCCATAATTCATAGTTGCAGTTTCTCTGGTCCAATTATGGTGAAATTTTTATGATGAGCTAATTATTGTATGTTTAAACTGTAGTAAAAATTTCATACTCATTGGATCATGTATAACTTAGTTATAGATTTATTTAGGTGTATACTTGTTAAAAGTATTTATAAATCTATTGCAAGAATGGTGGTATACATGATCCAACAAGTATAAAAGTTTTACTATAATTCAAGCATAAAATAATTAGCCGACCGTAAAAATTTCACCATAGTTAGATCATAGAAATTGCAGCTATGAATTAATTAAAAAAACAATCTAAAGCTACAGAAAAAATTATACTAAAACATATCATATTATATGTTTACTGTGTAGATCTACTCGTATAGAGTCCAACAAAATTAGATTTTTTATTTTATGATTTTTCTATGATTTTTTAAAGATTCAACCAAAATAATAAAAAAGAAAAAGATAAAATCGTATTTGAAAACCGCTTATAATTAGGCGAGGGTAAAATGAACGGTTTTAAAAAATTTAGGAAGGTGATTTATCCGCCGTAAAAGTTAAGGGAGGTGACATGTTCCTTTTGGAATCCGGACGATTGGCCCAGCACGGTTTTCGTTTCCGTTTCATGTTCAACAATCGGCCAAGAACCTTTTTTAAAAAAAACAATCTGCCAAGAAGAGGACTCGAGGCAGCAGCGCGGTTCGTAGGGTTTGCAAATTGCAATCTCCGGCGCCACCAAATCCCAATCCCCACTGCCCAAATCCGTCATCCACCTCTCCGAGTCGATTCTCCTCTGGCGGATGGAGAACAAATTGAGGCGGCGAGATGCGGGCAGAGCGCGCGACGGGCTGTGCGGTGCACGCGTGGCGCGCGGGACTGCGCTCGGCGTTGCGGCTGGGTGGGGAGCCGAGCACGAGCAGGAAGCAGGTATGAGAACTCCCAAATGGAACCTTGAGTGCTTGAGTGGTTGATTGAATGGGCTAAGAAATGGAATAGGGGAACCTTTGTAAAATCAGGATTTATGTTATGCCCATAGATAAGTTCTAGGTCCGCCCTCAATTTGTAAAATCAAGATCTTCACATTTCTGATGAATAAATATCCTTATTACAAGACTAAAGACTTTAGATCGGTGTATTTTTACCAATTGGACCCCTCAGGAAACAGAACCATGGCAGTATCTCGCTTGGCCTCGTATCACAAAACATTGGTTTCCATCAATATAAACAGGATTTTTGCTCTGTTGTCTTTTCTTTTATTTGATAAATGTGGAATGAATTGAAACCGGGATTAACGAAATAACTAAAAGTTGGTAAGAACATAAGCGCCGGAGGCATCATTTCAGTAGGTACATTGTCTCTGATTGCAATGTCAGTGGAAATTTCTTGCTTTTGTGCAAAACTGCCTGATCAGGAGTCCCTCTTGCGCAGTGCAAGAAAGAGGTAGGGCGAATTTCTTTTGGCTACCGTCCATTCATATGGATAGATGTTCTTTTAGATTTCTAATAATGGAAGGAAAGGATGAGACCTATGGCTCATAGATTATTGCTTCTGAGGTATATCCTACTCATAAAACATTGCTTAGTCAATACTCAAATAGAACTTTTGAATGAACAAGCCATGTCAATTTGGACAAGTTGTGCTTGATTGCATGCGTGGACCCTCAAGGATGGTTAGATCACTACTTCAGCCAGCCCAATCATATAACCGGTAGCAGCATTTCTCTCTCATGCATGTTGCTAGCTTGAGGCTAAGCCTGCTAGTCATGAGCAACACAAGCAAGTCTATGCCAATGTCTCACTTAGACAGGAAAATCCTCAATGTGGTGCCTATGCTTCTTGTCTTCTCCTTAGGATTTTTCATGGGCATGTTCTCCGACTCCAAATTCCCAAACTTCTACATCCCTTTCGTTCCACCAATGCCCTCTCCTGCACTTCCTTTGCCACAGCTGCCTGTGTCATCACCATCTCCGCCCTTGCAGCCTGTACCGCCGCCACCAGCACTGCAACTGCAAGTGGCAGGGGTGATGCGCTTCTCAGTGCCAAAGAGAGCCATGCACAACATGACGGACGAGGAGCTGTTCTGGTGGGCATCCATGGCACCGAAAGTCCGCAGCACGCCATACCACCGCGTGCCAAAGGTTGCCTTCTTGTTCCTGACAAGAGGGAACCTGCCTTTGTGGCCTTTGTGGGAGATGTTCTTCAATGGGCACGATGGCCTATACTCCATCTATGTGCACACTGATCCTTCCTACACTGGTTTGCTTCCAGAGGAGTCCGTGTTCTATGGTCGCATAATACCAAGCCAGGTACTAAAAGATAGAGAAAGCTGTAAATAATCCATTGGTTGAGATGTACTTCAACTTCTAAAGATAGGAAGACTAGAAAATGCTACAGTGCATTGAAAAACCTTCAGACCATCACATTCATGACCCGCAAATGACCTAGTCTCTTGTGATTGTTCCCATTGAAACAACTCCAGCATTCTTATCTACACTTATTTTGTTAATTCTTCTAATCTGAGTAGCAGCATGTTTTTTTAGCTCCTGCATATGTTTGAAGTGCAACGACATATTTGGTGGATGCAGAAAACGACGTGGGGGGACGTGACCCTTGTGGAGGCAGAGCGCCGGCTCCTGGCAAACGCCCTGCTAGACCTCAGCAACGAGCGCTTCGTGCTGCTCTCAGAGTCGTGCATCCCCCTGTACGACTTCCCCACTGTGCACTCCCTCCTTACCAGCTCCAACACCAGCTTCGTGGACAGCTTTGTGAACCACGACAGCGAGGTGTTCGCCGACCGCAGCAACATCACCCTTGCGCAGTGGCACAAGGGCGCCCCATGGTTTGAGATGGACCGTGCCCTCGCCGTTGAAGTCGTCTCCGACGACACCTACTTCCCAGCATTCCGTGAGTACTGCGCTGTCCAGCCGGCCTGCCTCATGGATGAACACTACATCCCAACTCTGCTGAGCTTGATCGGGTGGACGCACAACGCCAATCGGACGCTCACGTACGCAGACTGGAGGATTGGGGAAGTGCATCCACAGACGTACGGGAGAGATGACGTGACAGAGGATCTGATCAGGAAGATCAGGGGAGGCGCCGGCAGTGGCAGGAACTGCACCTACAATGACGGGGCGAATGGGACCTGCTACCTGTTTGCGCGCAAGTTCGCACATGATGCGCTCGAGCCGCTGTTCCGATTGGCTCCCAAAGTTATGTGGTTTGGGTGAGATGATCAAGATTGTAGTTTGTTACCATTGTAATCCTTAGAAAAAGTGAAAAACAGCCGAGTGCTTATCAGCAGAAGATCCATTGCGTTTTCAACTTCGATGGAAATGGCATTGGTCTCTTTACTTCTTTATTTGAGACTTTGGTACTCCTACAATGAATGAGCTTATAGTGTTCGTATGCAAGTTATTAGGCCCTTTACGTATGTGTAGCTTTGCAGAAGGCTGCTGTTAATGCTGGTTTTCCCCTTCTCTGAATTTTTTTTAAAAAGTTCAACTATGAAACATTGGATAGGAATCTTAAGTAGGAGAAGCATCATTTCGGTGGGAGGAAATGGTCAAATGGGAGGATTTTTCTGAGTTGCCCCATGCTACTGGCATAGAGCATTAGTATGAATCTGATGTTTCTGTTGATCTCTTGGGGAGTTTAGTTATATTGTTTTCAGTTGCCTCTTTTAGATGAAATTTCTTCTGACCTCTCCTGTTACATACCCAAAAAAAAATCTTCTGACCAGAAATCAAAGTTGATTAATAAGTCTCTCTTAGGCATCTACAATGGAATGAAAAAATGGTATATATTATTGCTTGTAGTCACCCATCGGGATGCACTTATTATGCATCTAATCTAATACGGCGCGGGAGATACAAGGGCTAGATACGCTGTTTGTGCACACAATTATACGTTGGTATTGACCATTTTCTCTACCTTATTAATACAGAGACGTGTAAACATTTTGCGTGATCAAGAAGAAAACAATTATATGTGGTCTTTGCTCATCATAAAGGGCATATGTTCTTCTTTTTTTTCTTTTTTTTTACAATTTACACAAAGTGAATAGTTGTCCAATTATATATTTGTACCAATGATACCTACCGGAAGCAAAGGGGAGTTGAACTTGAACCTATCGCTCATATAGGTTATTCCTTCCAAGCGATAGGTATCCCACGCTGATACTAAATAGCTTACTGAATACTCCAAACTTTTGCACGAACAAGCCATGCATGCCAATTTGCACAACGAGTCAATCTCACCAGCAGTAGCAGTAGTATAACCAAGGCAGCAGCTGCATTTCTCACTCGCTCACGCCGCTAGCTCGAGGCTAAGCCATGAAGGACACAAACAAGCCCACGCGGGCGCCGCGCTCAGTCGGGAAACTCCTGTACGTGGTTCATATGTTCCTCTGCGTCTCCTTGGGATTTGTCCTAGGCATGGCGTCCATATCCAAGTTTCCAAACATCTACAGTTACACGCCTTTCGTTGCATCACTGCCCTTTCCGACGCCGCCGCCTACACCGTCTCCGCCGCCGCCACCTCCACCAGCAGCAACGCCATTGCTGCCAGCAGCACAGAGCCTACGAATGGGGCTGATGGACTTGCTTGCGCCAAGCGGCGTTATCCACAACATGACCGACGAGGAGCTGTTCTGGAGGGCGTCTATGGCGCCGAAGGCCCATCGCACGCCTTACCGCCGTGTGCCCAAGATTGCCTTCTTGTTCCTGGTGAGAGGGGAGCTGCCGCTGCGCCCTCTGTGGGAGAAGTTCTTCGCGGGGCACCACGAGCTCTACTCCATCTACGTTCACACTGATCCCTCCTACACCGGCTCGCCGCCGCCGGACTCCGTGTTCTACGGCCGCATGATCCCAAGCAAGGTAAATAAAATTCTAGCACCGCAAAGCTTCGTTCCAGCGCAACCATGGATATGCTGCTCATTGTTGGAAGTACGTGTGAAGGAAACGAAATGGGGACACGTGAACCTGGTGGAGGCAGAGAACCGGCTGCTGGCGAGCGCGCTGCTGGACCACAGCAACGAGCACTTCGTGCTGCTGTCCGAGGCGTGTATCCCCGTCTACAACTTCTCCACCGTCTACGCGTTCCTCACCGGCTCCGCCACCAGCTTCGTCGACAGCTACGGGAACGGCGACTGCCGCGCGCGCTACGACAGGTTCTTCGCGGAGCGCACCAACATCACCATCGAGCACTGGCGCAAGGGCGCGCAGTGGTTCGAGATGGACCGGGCGCTGGCGCTCGAGGTCGTCGCCGACGAGCCCTACATCCAGATGTTCCGCGACTTCTGCGTCGGGCGGTGGCGCTGCCTCACCGACGAGCACTACCTCCCGACGCTGCTCAACCTGCTGGGGTGGACCCGGAACGCCAACCGGAGCCTCACGTACGCGGACTGGAAGCGGCCGCAGGGGATGCACCCGCACACCCACGACGGCGCGGAGGTGACGGAGGAGCTGATCAACAAGATCAGGGAGGACGGCGGCAACCGCTGCTTCTACAACGGCGCCCGCGACGGGATCTGCAGCCTGTTCGCGCGCAAGTTCTCGCCGGACACGCTCGAGCCGTTGCTGCGCTTGGCTCCCAAGTTCATGGGCTTTGGCTGACTTCATGGAGTCATGTCATGGTCAAGATTAATTTTATCATTATTACCAGTACTTCCTACTTCCTGCTAGCAACATCTGAGGTCGAAAAAACAGTTGCTTTACTTCCTGGTTCTTGCAATTCGTTATTTATTTCGACTAAAAAGGTTGTGTAGTTGCGTGATGAAGCTAACGATTTTGCACTTGACTTACGCTACTTGAACCACTGCTGGTGGGTAGGGATGAAAACGGTACGGATATTTTTCAACCGTATTCGAGACTGAATCCGTTTAGAGGGGTGTCCGTATCCAAGTCTAGATATTCAACATCTGATACCGTATCCGTATCCGAATACTTAAATCGCATATTTATGATATTGATATCCAATTGTATCCTATCCGGCAAAATTGACACTATTCGTATTCGAATCCGAATCCGGACGAAAATATAAAAACAAATGTAATATCAGTAATATCCGTCCGTATTCGATCTGTTTTCATCCCTATTGATTGGGCATGGTTGACCCAGAACAATATATAAACAGATCAGAACATGCATGAGTGCATCACAAGTTATGCATCCTCGTTTACCGTGTGCCTACCACTTGTGTCAATACTAAGTTTCCTTTCTTTTCAACGTGTACCTGAATCAGCGGGAGATTTAATCTGGCCCTTTCATTTTAGATCTAAGGGGGAAACGAGTGATGGTTGATCTCAAAACACTTTGATACCTAGAAAAATATGTTTTGTTTGGGCGAGCCTATGACATTTCGATAACGATACGCACTGTCCCGTGACTCCGGTCCGGACGCGCTCTAAAAAAAAACTCTCCGCGACACCTCCATCACATGGCGCGGCACCTTCATCCCCGCGGTACCTCCATCTCGCGGCATGTCACCTCCATCCCCGGCCACTGCGCCCTTCAATGACCCTTGCGCCCGCCGCCGGCCCCTTCTTCTCGTCCCTCGGCCAGCCAGATCTCTGCGTCGGCCCCTTCTTCCTATGCCGCCCGACCAGAGCTCGCCGGTAGCCGTCTAGAGGGGTGAAAGTGGTATGGATAATCCTCCGCTCCGAATCTGAAATTAAGGATATGGAGAAGTGTTTTTAACATTCGTGCGGATGTGGATAATCCGAATCCGTTTATATGCGGATACGGGGTAGGATATGGGATTAGCAAAATCCGGTGGATATGGACTATCCGATAATTGAACACGGATTATCCGACGCTTATAATAGGATAATCTGAATATTTTAAAGAGCCCAAGCGGCAAGAATATAAGTCGTCCCAGCCCATGACACAAGCATTATTATTTGTAGACCACAAACAATGCTAGTCAACTATATATACTAATTTAAGTATATGTTTACACATGCCATGGAATGGTAATTCTAGTGATTGCCTATTTGCCGCTTTATGACCTTGGTTAATGAATTGTTTCTCGTCATAAAAAACAACACGTAAGGACATATTATCTGACTTTAAAAAGTCTGCTTCCGCTCCGACACCGGTCCGAATCCGTACCATTTCCGACATCCTAAGAAATCCTTATTCACATCCGAATCCGTATAATATCCGATCCGCTCCGAATCCGATAAAAAAAAAGTGGATTAGGATATGGGGAAGCCATTATCCGCTCCGCTCCGATCCGTTTTCATCCCTAGCCGCCTGCACCTGTAGCCGAAACCTTCCTCCCGGCCAGAGCCTGCTGACGGCCTGTGCCTATTGCTGGCCTGTCCCCGCCTCCCTCTCCGCCCACCTGCGACGACGATAGCCCGCAGCGTAGCCAAAGCTCGTCGGTAGCCTGTCCCCGCCACCACCTCTGCTCGCCTCCAGAAGGGGCCGCGACGGCGCTGCCCTCCGCCTGCCCATCCCCTGCTCTGCGCTGCGTTGTAGGGAAGAAGAAGGGTGAAAAACGCATGTTGCAAGATTATGTTTCAAGTGTTTCAGATGTTCCAGAGGCATGTTGCAAGTGTTCCATGCGAATGTTGCAAAAGTTGATCGGGATGTTGCATTTATTGCAATGGTTGTACACGTATGTTGCAAGCTTCTGTTTCCGATGTTTTATGTGTTTTTCCAGACATTTATTGCAAGCGTGTTTATTTAAATGTTGCATATGTTTCATATATATATATATATATATATATATATATATATATATATATATATATATATATATATATATATATATATATATATATATATATATATATATATATATATATATATATATATTGCAAGTATTTTAACTACAAGTTACGTATATTTTACACCGGTGGTTTCTAAGGGAAACAATGCAAAGCATGAAACTACAACCCATCGATTGCTTGCATCCTACTAACAAGTAACAACTAAAAGATTAACTGCTCGCGAAATGAAGTACACTAGTAGCTTTTGCACGAACAAGCCATGTTAATTTGCAGCGAAAGCAAAGCGATCGGCGGCGTGCGTGAATTCCGATTCCATCAACGAGGCTGCAGAGTAGCAGCCATTGTATAAAGGCTGCAAGTGTATGGCCAGGGCACAGCGTTTCTCCGTCACGCATGCTAGCTTGAAGCCAAGCCATAGCCATGAAAGACACGAAGAAGCCCACGCGGGCGGCGTCTCGTTTAGGCGGGAGGCTCGTCGGCGTGGCCTCCATGCTTCTTTTCGTCTCGTTGGGGTTCGTTCTCGGCGTGACCTCCTCCAACGCCATGTTCATCCGATACTACCTCCCCTTCATGGCACCGTCGTTCCGCTCTAGCACTGCGCCGTCGTCGTCTTCGCCTCCGCCGCTGACGACGCCACCAACACCGCCGTCGCAGCCGCCGCCGCAGCCGCAGCCACCGCCGCTGCAAAACCCGCAGGTTCGGTCGGCGGGCTTCCTTTCCCCGAGCGGCGTCATGCACAACATGACCGACGAGGAGCTGTACTGGCGAGCGTCCATGGCGCCAATGGTCCGCCGCACGCCGGTCAGCCGCGTGCCCAAGGTGGCTTTCTTGTTTCTGGTCAGGGGGGAGCTGCCGCTCCGGCCTCTCTGGGAGAAGTTCTTCGCGGGCCACGAAGGGCGGTACTCCATTTACGTGCACGCCCACCCGTCCTACACCGGCTCGCCGCCGACGGACTCCGCGTTCTACGGCCGCTACATCCCGAGCCAGGTAACCAAGATCATATCCAGAGGACTCTGATGAAAAACAAAATGTATGGATGAACATGAATCTCAGTGGTTCGGTTGCAGATAACGAAATGGGGCGACGCGAGCCTGGTGGAGGCGGAGCGGCGGCTGCTGGCGAACGCGCTGCTGGACCTGGGCAACGAGCGGTTCGCGCTCTTGTCCGAGGCGTGCATCCCGGTGTACGACTTCCCCACCGTGTACGCCTTCCTGACGGGCTCCGACACCAGCTTCGTGGACTGCTACGAGAACGGCGGCAGCCGGTCGCGGTACCGGCCTTTCTTCGCCACCCGCAACATCACGCTGGCGCGGTGGCGCAAAGGCGCGCAGTGGTTCGAGATGGACCGCGCGCTGGCGCTGGAGTCCGTCGCCGACGACTTCTGCTTCCCGGCGTTCCGCGACTTCTGCGTGGGGCGGAGGGAGTGCCTGATCGACGAGCACTACCTGCCGACGCTGGTGAGCCTGCTGGGGTGGGGCCGCCGCAACGCCAACCGCACGCTCACGTACGCGGACTGGAAGCGGCCCGTCAACCGGCACCCGCACACCCACGGCGCCGACGAGGTGACGGAGGAGCGGATCAGGGAGATCAGGGAGGAAGGCGGTCGGCGCTGCTTCTACAACGGCGCCAGGAAGGGCATCTGCAACCTGTTCGCGCGCAAGTTCTCGCCGGACACGCTCCAGCCGCTGCTCCGGCTGGCGCCCAAGGTCATGGGGTTCGGGTGACCTGTAGACACGGTCGACCGGACCAGAGAGAGTGTACCATAGCATTCTACTATTCTTTGCGTCGTGGATGATCGATCCAGGTTGAGCTGGGATCACAGGCAGAGAGTCCAGTATCAGGAGGAGAATAAACTCTGAATTTTTTGCGAACCATACAGATACAGTATCATGAACACCTCGTTTGTCAACCGATAACATGGTGCTGGGTTGCTGGCTGGTTCACGGCGACATGGCGTAGGCAAGTCGTTGTAGTTGCGCGGCGTGGCGTGGTGGTGGGTAACGCGGGCGGAAGGCGGAGCACGCACCTCTCGTGCGCCGCCGCCGCGACCGGCGCGGACGTTGGCAATGGAGTGAGCTGCCGGTTGCGTGCTTCCCGGAAAAAAATTGGGTGCACCCTGGGTACACTGTGCGGCCCGTGCTCCCCCAAACCGGATGGACGCCACGTGCACGGCCCTTTCATCCTGCGGCAGCTGGAAACGACGCTTCCGAGGGAAGGCAAAACACGGCTCGGCTCAGGTGGAATACGAGACGCATCGTGCCTTCAGCCCAAGACAGCTCGACTCCTTACATCAGCTGAGTTGGACGCCATCAACTAGTGCGGCACCTTCAACTAGTGCGGCGCCGTCGCCGTCGCCGTCAAGACGCCCCGATTGATCGTGACTTGAACCCTAGACCAGTGCGGCGGTTGGATGCCGTCGCCGTCGCTGCCGATTCCCTGGATGAACCAGCAGCCACCATGGCAGGCGTCGAAGGCCTAGAAGACCGGATGCCATCTTCTTCAGTCACGGAGTATTCACGTGCACTAGGAAATGATGCCATTGGTGGTGATCATCTTGAAGAAGAACAACAAATATCACAGGTCAGTTATCTGATTAGATCGTTGTTCCTTTTGTTTGTTTGCTTTCTGACATATATGGTGCATATTTCACAGAACATCATGTTAGTTACCATATGGTGCAAAAGACACTTTGTTTATTTGCTTTCTGACATATATTGGTTGACAAGCCACATCTCTTGCATCGAAGTGTTCATCGTCGAAAGAACTTCTTGATAAATTGCAGAAAACAATACATAACTTGAACTTAGAAGCATATACTTATCTAACTGAGATGCATGAAAAATCCCAAGAGGTTCCTCCAGTTCCAAATGAAAGTGTTCGAGAAGCATTAAATGGTGTAATATCATTTAAAATTCCTCAAGTAATAAAAGGTCCAAAGAATACACGTTTTAAAAACGTTGTTGAAAAGAAGGCAGGAAAGAAGAAGAAGGGTGCTCAGAAGAAAGGTAGTGACCTGCCACCAACTTTTGCTTACGTCTATAATTTTTTTTAAAAATATTGCATTATCATATATATTTGATTGTAGGTGAAGATCAAGAAAATAATGATGTAGAAACAAGAGTTGAACATGCTCCTTTCATGCAAGATGGATATGCTGATCCAAACCAAATAACTGTAAGACAATAGCTATTTTCATAATTTTTCTCTTATAAGAAAATAATACTGATCCAAGCTAGATAATGATTTCTGAACATTCTCTTGTGCTATGACAGAATTTTAATGCTGGGCCATCTTCAGCCATGGATGCTCCTTTCATGCAAGATGGATATTCCACAATGCCACACTTCAATTTAATTGCAGATCCTACTGCAATGGCTGCTCCACACATACCAGGAGGATATACAAGTCTCTTAATGGGAGTTGATCAAGATGCTTCAATGCAAACTGTAGTCAGGAAGTTACATTTTGAGGGAGTGCAAAATCATGAATTCATGTAACTTTGCTCTTTTACTGTTAAAAAGTGTCTTTTGCTCTGAATAGGAGCCCTACAGACTTCACTCTGAGTTGGAGCCTTACAAACTTTGTTCAGAACAA
Source organism: Saccharum hybrid cultivar R570 (assembly GCA_038087645.1). Lineage (NCBI taxonomy): Eukaryota > Viridiplantae > Streptophyta > Magnoliopsida > Poales > Poaceae > Saccharum > Saccharum hybrid cultivar. The sequence goes on along the minus strand of JAQSUU010000123.1, from coordinate 2,108,274 downwards.
TGCATTTTAGAGAAACAATGAGATTATTAAGAAATCCATTCTGCTGCTGCTTTCAAAACATCCAAATATATTTTAGATAAGTATTAAGTCTGTACAAAGGACAAGCAAACTAAACAAAACTAAACATGTGCAAGCCAAGATTGAAGAACAGGTTTCTTCACGGGCTTACGCTCATGAACATAAAGAAAAAGCTCCTCCAGATTACAGCATTTAGGTGGATCACACCCAACAGTACAAGCTAGTTACACCTACTACCACTAAGCATAAGCATTGCTCCCCAGTTCAGATCACCATGTATATACACCACTAGAATCTTCAAGGCTTCAAGCATCTCAGTTCTATTTTCCCAGGTTGAGACTGACCCACACTACGCCAAATTCTTACCGTAGGAACGGGGCATTTTTACGGTAGGGGCGGCTGGAGTTGGGGGCGCCCCTACAGTGGGCGTCCTCGGGCCCCAGCAGCCCAGCCGCCCCTACAGATGGCACTGTAGGGGCGGCCGGTAACTTGAGCCGCCCCTACAGTTGGGGCTGATCTGTAGGGGCGGCTCAATCACCAGCCGCCCCTGCAGTGCCTATTTGTCGTTTTTTAAAATTTCAAATTTGAAATGTTCAAATTTTGTTAAATTATAAGATGACTAAAATAAAAGTTGTAGATATTAATGAGTTGAACAACTTTGGTATTCATCACTTTTTATGTTGAAATCATTTTGGGTCTCAAAATTTGGTTCGGACTTGTCATTTTTTAAAATTTCAAATTTGAAATGTTCAAATTTAGTCAAATGACGAGATAACCAAAATAAAAGTTGTAGATCTTTATGAGTTGAACAACTTTTGTATTCATCACTTTTACATCTGAAATCATTTAGGGTTTGAAAATTTTGTTTGAACTTGTTAAATTTCAAATTTCAAAATTTAAAATGTGTAAAACATTGTCACATCCAAGTTTGATCAAACTTAAATGCTGAAGCAAGATTTTAGAAATTTTTAGGAAAAAAAATCATCACATTTAGAGTTAGTATGAGTGAGAACAACTAGTTACAAAGTTTACCCACATATTAAAAAGAGAAATCACACTGTTTTAGATGATCCTTACATGATTATAGTGAACAGTGTGATTTCTTTTTTTAATCTGCGGATCAACTTTGTAACTTGTTTTTCTTCCTCATACTAACTTCAAATCTGATGATTGTTTTTCCTAAAAATTTCTAAAATCATTCTCTATCAATTTAATATTTTGGTTTTGTCAATATATACATAAGAAAAGTTTGAGCAATTTAAATTTTGAATTTCAAAAAAATGCAACTTCAGACAAGATTTTGGTACCCCAAGTGATTTCAGCTGAAAAAGTGATAAATACCAAAGTTGAATAACTCATCAAGATCTACAACTTTTGTATTGGTCATTTCTTCATATGACAAAGTGGTAACGACATTGTTTACAAATGTGACACATGTCTCATAAGATTTTATAGACTGTATGAGACATGTGTAAGATTAGTGAACAATGCGTGCTAAGAATTTGTCAAATGAAGAAATAAACAAAATAAAAGTTGTAGATATTCATGAGTTGAACAACTTTGGTATTCATCACTTTTTATGTTGAAATCAATTTGGGTCTCAAATTTTGGTTCGAACTTGTCGTTTTTCAAAATTTTAAATTTGAAAGGTTCAAATTTTGTCAATTGGCAAGATGACTAAAATAAAAGTTGTAGATATTAATAAGTTGAACAACTTTGGTATTCATCACTTTTTATGTTGAAATCATTTTGGGTCACAAAATTTGGTTCGGACTTGTCATTTTTTAAAATTTCAAATTTGAAATGTTCAAATTTAGTCAAATGACAAGATAACAAAAATAAAAGTTGTAGATCTTTATGAGTTGAACAACTTTTGTATTCATCACTTTTACATCTAAAATCATTTAGGGTTTGAAAATTTGGTTTGAACTTGTTAAATTTCAAATTTCAAAATTTAAAATGTGTAAAACATTGTCACATCCAAGTTTGATCGAACTTAAATGCTGAAGCAAGATTTTAGAAATTTTTAGGAAAAAAAACCATCACATTTAGAGTTAGTATGAGGGAGAACAACTAGTTACAAAGTTTATCCACAGATTAAAAAGAGAAATCACACTGTTCTAGATGATCCTTACATGATCATAGTGAATAGTGTGATTTCTTTTTTAATCTGCGGATCAACTTTGTAACTAGTTTTTCTTTCTCATACTAACTCCAAATCTGATGATTGTTTTTCCTAAAAATTTCTAAAATCATTCTCTATCAATTTAATTTTTTGGTTTTGTCAATATATACATATAAAAAGTTTGAGCAATTTAAATTTTGAATTTAAAAAAAATGCAACTTCAGACAAGATTTTGGTACCCCAAATGATTTCAGCTGAAAAAGTGATAAATACCAAAGTTGAATAACTCATCAAGATCTACAACTTTTGTATTGGTCATTTCTTCATATGACAAAGTGGTAACGACATTGTTTACAAATGTGACACATGTCTCATAAGGTTTTATAGACTGTATGAGACATGTGTAAGATTAGTGAACAATGTGTGTTAAGAATTTGTCAAATGAAGAAATAACCAAAATAAAAGTTGTAGATTATCATGAGTTGAACAACTTTGGTATTCATCACTTTTTATGTTGAAATCAATTTGGGTCTCAAATTTTGGTTCGAACTTGTCGTTTTTCAAAATTTCAAATTTGAAAGGTTCAAATTTTGTCAAATGGCAAGATGACTAAAATAAAAGTTGTAGATATTAATGAGTTGAACAACTTTGGTATTCATCACTTTTCATGTTGAAATCATTTTAGGTCTCAAATTTTGGTTCGAACTTATCATTTTTTAAAATTTCAAATTTTAAATGTTCAAATTTTGTCAAATTATAAGATGACCAAAATAAAAGTTGTAGATCTTCATGACCTCTACAACTTTGATGTTTACCAATTTTTCATGACCTCTATAATTATAAAATTTTGTACTGTATTATTTATTATTTACATATGAATAATTTATTTTGATTTATAATTTTAAAAAAATATTCAACTGTAGGGGCGACTTCTAACCTCTCAGCCGCCCCTATAGCGTGACCGTCGCTGTAGACCCCAAAAAGATGAAATCCGCTTAATCGTTGGACTCACGTCCGTCGGCCCCTCCCCCCTCGACTCGCCCACGCTCCTTCCTCTCCTTCCCTCTCCTCTCCTGTGCTAGGGTTAGCCGTCGCCGCCGCCGCCGGTCATCCGCTCCTCACCGGTGTCGAAACTTTAGGATCTCACCGTCGTCTCCCCACCCCGTCCCCTCCGTCTTCTCTCATCGACTGGGAGCGCGCCCCCTCCGCCGCCAACACCTCTCAACTCGTGCTCGTCCAGTGCTGCTGTCCTTCCTCCGCCGCTGCCACCCCTCTCTATCGTCTCCTCTTCCGCCTCCTCCCTCCACCAAGAGCTAACCGGCACCGCCTTCCTCCACCCAGATCTAGCCGGCGGTGCCTCCCTCTTCCAAATCTAGCAAGGACCGACGGGCCCCTCCCTCGTCCTTGGAGGCGTCCCTAGTCACGGAAGCTGGGCTTCCCACTCGCGATGAGAAGCGGAGAACCGCCTTCCTCCAGATCAGGCGGCACCTCCTCCTCCGGATCTGCCGTGGTGGAGGCGACAGCTGCTTACCTGTCCGCGATAAGGTTTACACCGCGTCAGTCTCGAACTCATCGGCCACGGCCAGGTACGCATCACCCATCCTGCACGTTGTGTGCCCCCAATCCATGAGTCCATCCATCCATCCCTCTTCACCTCGATTCCGATTTAGCAGGTGCCGTGGAGTTGAAGGGGCGACGTTCATCTCTATGGAGCTTCTCTCAGCTGCATTAGCAGTAGAGGATAGATCTAGCTGTGAGGAGCAGGATTACAAGCTGGATCTCGACCTTTGCCAGGTGAGTTCAAGTGTTTGCGTGTGTGCCTTCTGGATGAGCGCTACGAGAGATGAGATGTGTTCCTTCTCAAAGAGGCAGAAGTGTCTCGATTATTTCTGTAGGGGCTTAATTCAGCGTTCATATTGAAGTCCAGATTTTCATTTGTTCTGACAAATGTTTTGCATATTTCAGATCTCACACTTTTTAACTAGAAATCTCTTCTCACAGTGGCAAGTGTGTCCGTCTATTAGCTTGCCCCCATCTACCACTAGATTTGCCTGATGGATGTGAGTTCTCAAGAGTTGAAGTTTTCATGTCACCAATTTTGGGATGACAGATAGGTGCTTCTAGCTGCTCGGGGAAGAGGTGATCCCACAAATATCTGCTTGGTCAGAACTAATAATTTGTAGCTCTATACCATGAAGTCAGATTATTATGTACTAATGACAATGTTTACTTGTACACCATACTATAATTGGGTATAATCTAATATATAGAACAAACATGAAGTAATCCATGTTATATTACAGTTCAGTTGTTAATATAATTGCTATTTTCCCTACAACTGGCCTAGAGATGAGTTTCCTAATATGAATCAAAGCTGTAATGTACTACATGATTGAAATTTCTTTGGCGGTCATGGAATATCCAAATATGAATCAAAGCTGTAGTGTCCTGATGTTTGCTAATAGATTTCTTAGATATCTGGTATCTTGATAAACACTTGATTCATAGTACGAATGATACATGCATGCTTAGACACCACACTGTGCTGTCCATGACGATTTCTTTATCAATCATGGAGTATGCTAATATGGTCCCAACTACTAGTGTCGGCACAGGAGTTTTCCTTCTCTACTTGGTGCTTTACTGTCTGTGTGTTTGGTAACTTGCTCTGCAGCTAACTACCGAAGCTGAAGTCTGTGATGCACTCGTAGAGGCATTTCAGAATGGACTTGTCAAGAAGGAGGATCTGTTCATCACAACCAAGGTAATCTGAATTACAGAATGCTACCTTCTGTATTCAAGCAGGAGCAATTGCCAAGTGAGGACATGTTTGGTTTCAAGCAGGAGCATTGGGACATGTTTCGTTAGAATTCAAAGCAGTTAGGTATGAATCAGTTTAATTAACCCTCATAGGAATCAGATAATTTTCTGTCCTAGTTGGGATGATGTGTATGAGTGTATGACTTGTGCTTATGCCAAAATTTAACTGATATAAAGTCTCAGTACCTTCAGTTACATTGACATCATGGAATACTTGCACTAAAATGGCGAATTTGCAAAGGGAGTCTAATGATGGCTTTTTGCTTGCTGCTAGTGTGCAGGATGCGAGCGGCAAAGATGTTGACCTCAGCACCTACAAGGGGAAGCTTCTTCTCATCGTTAACGTCGCATCACAGTGGTACGAAAATCATCTGCAGAACCTCATGTCTTCCTAACCTTGTTACTATTTGTCATTTTAGTAATGCATAGGAGTAGGATATATACTGCTAAGTCAGATAACTGTATCATTAATTTCACTGAACTTATATAGAACTCACTGGAAGCATCCCAAGTTAACTGTCAAAACTCTGTTGTCATTTTATTGCTTATGTTCTTCCAAGCTTTCCCTTGTAAGCAGGGATCATATAAGCATATAACCAGCATTTATTACTGTAGTGCTAGATAGGCCAAGGACAGTTTCTTGCATACTTCTATATTATTTATTAGTTACCATCACCCTGTCTAAAATAGAGGTCTCCATCTTCATGAGTTTACGGTTCAAGTGCCAAGTGCTTCTGTTGCTATTTATCTTTGTCAGCTGAACTGAACTTGTAATTTTACAAGTTGAGTGAATGAAATAATGATACATTTTCAATCAATAGAGATCATAATCTAACCACTTGTATGTATTTTCTTTATGTAGGTATAATGACTTGTCATCTGTGAACTGAGAAGTATGTGCAGACTATTCATAGGAAGCATTGTCTTGAAGTTAGTTTCCTTCCCTTCTAGAAGATTATTAGTTACATGCTTGCTTCTTATCTTCTTAGTTCAAGTAGCAAGTAGGTTTACTTGCAGTATGTTGGAGGGACATGTAATGGCTTTTGATACTACTTCATGTATATGAATTTGAATTAAATATATATATGTGGTCAGATTTGAATTTGAATTATTTATTTTTTTTGCTGAAAAATCCACTGTAGGGGCGGTTCTTGATTGAACCGCCCTTACAAATACACACAGCAGGGGCGGCTGGGGATACAACCGCCCTTACAGAAGTCCGCTACAGGGGCGGCTGAAAACACCAGCCGCCCCTACAGAGGGCGCTGTAGGGGCGGCTGAAAACACCAGCCGCCCCTACAGAGGGCACTGCAGGAGCGGTCAGGAAACCGCCCCTACAGAGGCACCCTCTGTAGGAACACCTTGGGAAGGGCGGCTGGCGCAGCCGCCCCTACAGAGGCTCTAGAGCCGCCCCTACAGTTAATTTCTGTTGTAGTGCCAGGCCAGCCCAATTTTTTTCCTTCTTCCCTCCTCGGCACGGGAATCGGAGGGGAGACCGGGAGAGCGGGAGGAGGTTCCGGTGATTTGGGCGGAAAAGGCGGGCCTTGGTGGAGGAGCTTGACTTTGTTCGCCCGTGCTGGGCCGGATCTCGGTTTTGGTTATTGCTGGGCGGAATACTTACTTGTTGAAACGAGCTCGAGCGTAGGATGATAGTGGGTGCAAACTGGCAGCCCATGAAATGGTGAGGGCTTCTTAATTTGAAGGCTTCTTTATTTTTTTAAAAGGAATTTTATTCCAGTATCTACGTAAGATATATATATAGTTAAAATTAACCATTCGTTATTATATTTTCAAGCCTCTAGCTTATATTAAAACAAACTTTCAAATGGCAATTAATTAAGAGCAATGAGACTAAAGCACCAAGGGTATTAAGAAACAACTACAAATAGTTGGTGAAGATCTCGATTTATCCCGTCTTTTTTTTTGTTTTTTAGCCATTTTTTCGAAAGATTCTCTTAAATATGCCCTTGGCGGAAAGATTTCAAAAAATAGACCCTTATCTTGGCGCCATGGTCTTGGCGCCGTGATCTTTGGCGCCAAGACTTGGCGCCACAGATCACGACGCCAAGACCCTGTTTTAAGTACCCAAATTTACCGTGAGATGGACATGTTAAAATTTGTTAAGTCTTAATATTTACTAAGGTTTAGACATATGCAAATTGGCTAAGTCTGGAATTTACCATGAGATGGACATATGCAACCATGACTTGGATATTTAAAATTTTGGCTAAGTCTTTAAATTTACCATGAGATTAAGTCTTTAAATTTTGCTAAGTCTGGAATTTACAAATTTTGGCTAAGTCTTTAAATAACCAAGTCATGGTAAAATTTGCATATGTCCATCACATGGTAAATTTGAAGACATTTAAAATTTTACTATGACTTGGATATTGCAAAATGGCTTCATGTTTTGGATTTGGATATTTAAAATTTTACTTGGGGCCAAAATTTAAAGACTTAGCCAAAATTTGCATATGCCCATCAAAAATTTACCATGAGATGGACATATGAAAATAAATTTGGATTTTTGCTACGGCTTGGATACGTTAGAATACCAACTACCATGTGGTAGACATATGAAAAAATGACTTTTTTACCATGACTTGGACATTTACAAATTTGAAATTTTAACATGACTTGGATATTGAGAAATGTGACTAACTCTATAGTTTTTACAGTGACTTTCTGTTTGATCACTTAGAACAACCTAGAAATACTTAAGATAAAAAATGATATACATGGTAACAGGTCTGTGGCGCCAGGCTTGGCGCCAATGACGATGGCGCCAAGCTTGGCGCCAATGGTGACGGCGTCAAGGTACTGCCACGTCAGCGCTAGCTCGGCGTTGTCGGCCAAGTGGCATGTGGGCTTGGCGCCAACGTTAACGGTGTCAAGCTGTGTTATCTTGGCGCTAGTATTGATGGCACCAAGCCCTGGGTCTATTTCCTGAAATCTTTCCGTCAGGGGCATATTTGAGAAAATCTTTCGAAAAAAACTAAAAAATAAAAAAGACGCTCGATTGTCATGGTCTCCGGGTGTGATATGCCCACTTCAATTTAGGCCCGTCCTTCTCCTTTCGAAGGATGTGACCAAAAGTATGTCTAGAATATAGCCCCGGAAATAACCTACAAAGAGAAATATATGATCTCTTATAAAAAAAAGCACACCATTTTAGCTCGAACAAATAGGTGAAAAGATTGTGCTTGCTCATACACAATATTTGAAGTATAAATAATTCGAGTACTTGTGGCCAAGGTCCAAGAAAATTTTGTTGCGTCCCCTTGGTGGTTGTCAGCCAATTACAACTTGAACCACTCTCCAAACAGAGTTACTGGAATCGTGAATTTCTCTGTTGGAGCAAAAAAACGATAGGAAAATTAGCATACCCACGTCATCACACTATAAAAGAGCGAGTTTTTTTTGAGAGGGTTCTCTCTCTATAATTGTCGTTCGATCTAGACGTCGTGCTATATGAGCCCTCCGTCATCTGTGATCTTACATGTAAAATGTAAGACTCATTCTCAACGAAGATTCCTCTTAGACCTCGAAAAAGAAAAATAATACACGTGAGATATAAGACTCCAATATCCATACGAGCCAAATTATCATGTTCGAGGACTCCGACGCAAAAATAAGCCAAAAAGAACTCTTACGCCCATACAAGCCAAAATATTAGTGCAAAATGTATTTATACGAGCCAAGAATATTACAGTCTATTTGGTTACGGGAATGACTTCATTCGTCATGGGGTCATCCGGCATGTGCTTGTCCGGCATTTTTTCAGGAGTGTCCGTCCAACGAGCTTGTCCTGCAAGTGCCCTATTTGTGTGATGTGAGGAACGTAATCATGATAGACGTCTTCAATCAACGCTACAAACTAAATGGCTCAATCAGGTTCGGATACTGGATCGGATGATTGTGTAAGTGCATCTAGCCCTTTAGTGGGTTTTAGTGAATTGAATGACAACACCATTAAAGATCTAACAAGTTTGCGAAGTGTTGAACAAGAAATTGAGTTTGTTGCATAACTTGTGGATTGTGAAATGAGAAGTGTATATAGATTCAACAAGAAGGCAAACCAGATGATATTCCACATATTAAGCTTGATTGATCTCAACATTCATATCAAGAAGATATTCAAGCAATAAGGATCACAATATTGAAGAAATTGTTTTTCAATGGATGCTTAATATGATGTGACTTGAGTATGGCTCGATAGGGTGAAGATAGCAAGAAAAGGGCTTCGAGAGACTAAGCGAAGGTGAAGGAAAAGCAATGGCTTGTAGACAGAGATACCATTGTAACACTCCGGTGTTACGAAATGCATTTTTTTTGCATAGCAATCATATTGCATCGCATTCATAACATCATGATCTTGTGTGACAATTCGTAATTTGATTTAAACAAAAGCTTGAAATTAACGTATGTGATAAATTGTATTAACATGATAATCACATTGCACCAAAACCTTGCAACTATAAATTCTAGATCACTTGGAACCCTAGTTCAAATTTTGGAGCTCAAAAATTTGTCAAAACTTGCTTAAAAATAATTATGAAAAATATTCAAAATTTTCCCCTATTTTAGCTTTTATTTTGTCATTCAAAATCTATCAAGAATTTTGAGATGGCCCCTTAATCAAAGTTGTAGAGAATTTAATTTTGAGCAACTTTCATTTTTGGGCCAAATCCATAAAATGCTTTCTTCTTGTTCAAAATTTGGTTTGAAGTTTGAAATACATTTAAATTTGAAAATCAAAAATCAAAAATTCATTTCTCCCCCTCGCAGGCCGCCGCCTCCGGTTCGGCCCACGGCCACATGCGGCCCGCGCCACCCGCGCGCGCGCCCGCGTCACCCCGCCTCGGCCCAGGCCCAGCCGGCCTCCTTCTCCCTCCCCTCGCCCGCGTCCGCGCGCTGACGCCGCGCCACGCCGCGACCGCGGCAGAGGCGCACCGCCGCGTGGCGGCCCCGCGCCTGCAGCGCCTGCCGCGCGTCCTCCGCGACCTGCCACCGCACCCACGCGCCCGCCTACACCTGCCGCGGCCCGCGCACCAGCTCGCCCGCGCTCGCACTCCCTCCTCCTCCCTTCCCGAGCCGAGAGCTCGCGCTCCCCTCTCGCCGTGACCGCCGCTCCGCCGGCGTGAAGCGCCCACACCGCCGCGCCATTTCTCAATTGCTCGCGCCCGCAGCTCCGCCTCGCCTTCCTCCGAATCAAGCTCGCGTTTGCGCCGTCTTCCGAGCTCTAGGTGAGCTCCTCCACGCCTCGCCGCCGACGGCCATGGCGCCACCGCGCGCGGCTCCCGTCGAGGCGACTCCCCGCTACCCCCTCGCCCCTCCTTTCTCCAAAAACGGATTCGCCACTTCACCGCGGTTCGCGTGCGCTCGTTGCCCCGCCTGCTCACGACCGGAGACGGCCGGTCGGCCGCAGTCGCCGCCGCGACGTCGAGCGTGCGAACGCCGGCGACGCGCTCTGCTCCTCGCGGGGGCAAGACCGCGCCCCTGGGCCGCGCCCCGAGCGGGCCGGCTCGGTGGTCTTCCCGCGCGCGCGAGACGGGCCGGAAACGGCCACGGGCCGACTGTTGATCTCGGGCCGGCCCAATTCCTTTTTCAGAAAAACGAATTTCGATTTCTTTTATTATTCTTGATGAAAAACACTTGGAAAATGATTTCTTGGTCATTTTTAGCTCCAAAATTTGTGAAATAAATTTTTATATACTCATTTGAATCAGATCTACAATATAAAAATGTTGCATGTCAATATTTCATTACTTTTCTGTAGTGTTTTATTTAAGCCTTGAAATTGGTGTTTTCTTGAAAAATTGATAAGAAAATGTAGAAAAATCAGAAAAATGTAGTTCCAAGTTTATTAATCCTGTTATGCCATGTACTTGCTAGGGTAATTTTTATTTCATGGTTGTTCTGTAGAAAAATGTATAGTTGCAGTTCAAATGCTTTCTATTACCAATATTTGTTATTTTTGTTATTTAAATAAATTTGAATAAAACATGCAAGTGATAATTTTTCTATAGTGTTTGTTTAGGTAATAGATAGTAGGAAAATTCCTAAATCTGTTGTTTGATACTTTTCATAATGTAAAGTATTTTAAATATCTATTTTAGGCCTTAATTTGTTATTTTTGTATAGTAAGTTCTAATTATCCAAATGCAGTAAAAATTTTATGTCAAGCTATTCTTGATATTAGTAACCCACTGTAATTTTATAAGATTTTTCTGAGCTACTAAAATATGTGTTGCTGTTCAACCTTAAGACTAATTAGGGTTTCTATTTATTCTTAATGCAAAGTTAGTTGGAAAATTATACTTTGGTGTATCTTTGAAGCCTCTTGATTCTCCAATACTCTCGCATGGTAGGAACTAGTGTTGGTAGTTTCCGAGTACATGTTCTTGGATGACGTAGACTACCTTGTAGAAGAGTCATAAGTTCCACATAATCCGATGACGTAATACATTCGTTACATCGCATGCATTCCGCATCATCATCATCTCATGTCACCTCTGCAATGCACCGATGCATATTGCACTCATACTTCTGCATCATACAGGATCGCAGGAAGTGGTTCCGGCAGTTGTTCCCGAGGACGCAGAGGAGCAGCCCGAGGAGCCGGAGCCAGCAGAAGTAGAAGAGGAGTCCGGTGAAGAGCTTCCGGAGTGCCCCGACCATCGTCCCAGTACCTTCGAGCGAGGCAAGCCCCGGAGCATTTCTCCCCCGGTTTGCAAATAATTATTTATTAATTTTACTTAATCTGATGCATTAAGTTTAGGAGTTGTTTGCAAACGTTGCTGCATTATACCTTGTTCCACCTTGTTTTACCCGATCCTTGTCACCCTGGTGTCCACGGTCAATAATTGCTTAGTTTGCTTAGACCGGTAGAAGTCGGGTGATTGCCTGTCATCCGCGAGCTATAGGGGATTACCTGGTTTTATGTGAAAGAATTGTCATGTGAGAATAACTAAGTGTGGGAATGAATATGAGACCGGGCGGAAGCTTGCAGGGTTCTGGACTGTAGTGTCTTCCGTCTGTGTCGATTAAGGACCGTCCGATGTCGGGCCTCGGGTCATGTTGAACGCATGCCTCACATTTAGCTGGCCGGATAAAGTACCTTTCGACCGCGAAGCCGGGAGATTATTCGGGCCGAGTAGATTGCCCGCAACGCACTGTACCGGAGCAGTAGTGGCAGGAAACGGGGGCGCGATGATAAGGCCAAAGAGCAGTCGGGCGGCCCCCGGGTACATGTGGTTCCTGGCAAGCTCGCGACTTTACCTGAATGGTTGACTCGGTGACCAATACCTCACTTTAGCGGGTGAGTGAGGTTTGTGTGAGGAATAAATTACCAGCTGGTCAATAATCGATTCGAATCGCCATCGTTCACTGGATAGTGAGCACTTGACTTGAGTTACTTCATCGTAGTAATATGGATACAACACTTGGATAGTTATGTGGAAAATGACATGGTAATTATTGTTAAATATCAATGGTGATCCTTGCTTGCTCAATTACATGGTTACTTTAGCTTAAGCGCAAACATAGTTGACAGGAGAATAAAGAATTAAAAGATGACATGCTTTTGTAAATGATTTGGTAAGCTAAAAATGCTTTTCTTGCAAATGAGTCAGCTACCCCACCAAAAAGCCTATCATGATCCTTGGAGTCTTTTTGTTTTGGTTCTGTCGGGTAAGTCTAGCTGAGTACCTTCTCGTACTCAGGGCTTTGTTCCCACTTGTTGCAGATGGACAGATGTACTATGGTTATTGTATCAACTGTCTCTACCCTGCAATGGGCGAAGCCTAGGACCATGGGCAATGGTCACTCACTACTCCTCGCCTGATGCTTTTGTGGGAGATGATCGCGAGCTGGCACTGTATTTTGGAAAAGATGTGTGTGTGTGTGCTTTGAACTAATGCTTCCGCTACTTTATTTGAAACTGATTTGTAATAACTATGTTTAAACTCCGATGTATTTTGTGCCGCAAACTACTGTGTAACTTATGAAGGTAATCGCTGAACTTATTACGATCTTGGCTGTGATGTGAAATGGTTTGAAATCCGTCGAGATTTCACGGACTACCGGGTTATACGGGCTTAAGTTTGGTAAATTGTCCGTCCGTTGGATGATTTTCTTACTTAATCTCGTATAATTGGGCGGTTCTGTTACAGCTGGTATCGGAGCATGGTTTAGCGTAATTACTGTTCATAAGTGTATTTAAACCAAAACCCTGCTTAAAAAGTGTGATTTTGAAACTAAAAAAAAGTGTGCCAGTGGTCATATCCTGTATGCCCAGTTAAGGACTCTAGGTGGCTATTTAAGTACTAACTTGGGGTTCTGCACCATATTTCTTTTTCGTTGCTCATACGGCGTGCTATTGTATGAGTGCCACTTAATTGAGTGGTAATGTATGGATCAGTTACCTCTACGCTTCGGTAAGTGTGAGTTGTGAGAGCATGATCGGATACACCGCCGATCTAGGGAAAGTGCTTATATGATACTTGGATAATTACATGTTTTACACATGTTTTTATAAAAGTGTCGCATGTGTGGGTGTTCCGTCCGTTGAGGCGATGCCGTCAATAGGACGATGTGTCTGGGTAGTCACTACCGTTGTACACGCATCTGGGGATTCGTGTAAAGCGTGTAGGTAGGTTTACTGCTTTCATGCATTCATGGGGAATGGGCTGAAATGAGTTTTCTGCAGGTACATAACAGCGTATCGTGTAGACCAAATTAGTTACGTATATGAGAGATCGTTGTATGCCACCGAATTCACCGTTAGATGCTTTTTTTTTTCCTAAGTTTGTGAGAACGTAAGACTCGTGCATGCATCATATTGTTTGTGCATTCCATTCATGGCATGCATTCCTCCCCTTATAAAAGGATTATCCCATTTCGATAAAAGTGACCTCAACTAAAATATGTTCTCACCGGGTAATTTAAAACTTGTGCTACAGATGGCCCGCACGAAGCAGACTGCCCGCAAGTCCACTGGAGGAAGAGCACCCCGTCGTCAGCTAGCCCCGCGGGAGCACCGCAACACGGACACTTTTCTAAGCGAGTTTGGCATGCCCACCTTGCTTTGGAGAGTGCTCCATGATGTGGGGTACCCGGAGGGACAAGAGCCAGTTTACTCTTGGAGCGAGAGCCAGCTAGCTGAAGATGGACTTGCTGTGGTAGAGATCACCGTCCCTGCTCTTGGTGATGCGCCAGAATGGGATGGTTGGCATTTGGAGTTCGAAGGACGCACTCCAGTCGAGGGTGCAGAGGGCGCAGCTTTTCGCGTCATCTGAGACATCATGAGCAGATTTCCCAATGAGTTAGCAGCAGCTTTGGCCGGTACCTTCCCGAGAGATGATCCTCGCGACGCCATTTGGGTACAGCCGCAAGGAAGTGCCCTGGTTAGAGGCCCCAGTGAAGGACTGGCTAGCGACAATCACACCATGAGTGCCATGTATGCAGCCATCAGAGCATACCAAGGTCTGGAGAATACCTATTGGACCTTGACTGGCCTACGTGGTGATGATCGGCTTGAAGCAAGGAAGCAGAAGAAAAAGCAAGCGCGTGCTATAGCTAGCTTGTAGGAGCAGTTGGCCGACATGAGCTTGCAGCGGGACCGAGCTCTCGAGAGAGGCGAGAGTTCCATGCAGCAAGTACAGAGGCTGACTCAGGCCAACAGGAATGCAGATCGCTTGTTGGAGCAGCTAGTACAAGAAAGGAATGAAGCCTGGAACGAGAGAGACCTTCTGAGGCAGAGGGTCGAGGAGCTAGAAGAGTACAATGCCAACTTGCATGAAGAGTTCCATGCCCTCTACAACGGGATGGGCCCGTATGCTCCTCCGAACGCCGCTCAGATGGACATCGACGACGACGCTGCAGCTGAGGGTAGCAAGGGCGACGCCTCCGACATCGACGATGGCCCCGAGGAGTAGGATAGTGTCATGCGTTAGTAGCTAGGCGTGACGCGATGGCCTTCTTTTGGGTTCCATGTATCATGATGTATCCTGTTCGACCTTGAGACTGATGATCTTTGGAGTTTGGTTGTGTATGCGATACCCGAACGCATAAAAATCCAGTGTATGTATGCTGGCAACATGGTTGTATGGAACGCGATGTTGCTTTTAAAGTAACTTAATTGATGCTGTTGTTCAATTGGAATGAAATTATTGCGCCTCTGTTTTCTTGTATGACTTGTTCTCTCCAATGAATTCAGTATGGCATGATTGTTCCTTCGGACACAATTTTACAACTTCACTCAATGGTGCTTGTTGCTGAAATATGCAGATGGCCAACACTCGTCGTGCTACGTACGAAGCCGCTGAGACTGGTGGCAACGGTGCAGGAGCTGGTGGAAGTGGTGCCAACAATGTCAACCACCAGGAACCACGTCCAGAACCACATTTGCCCCCTCCTCCGCCGCTTACCGCAGAAATGTTCTTCACACAGTTTCTTGGAAGTCAACGCAGTACTGAACAATCACAGAGGAATATGGAAGACTTTCTGCGTACCATCGCGGAAAATGTTCAAAGAGGAAATAACCAAGGTGGTGGCCATGGAGTGAACCAGTACAGCAGTTTCAAGGATTTCATGGATACTAGGCCACCTATTTTCAAGGAAGCAGCAGAGCCACTTGATGCCGAAGAATGGATCAACACTATGGAAGATAAGTTCCGTGTGTTAAGGATGACAGAAGTTCTGAAAGTAGAGTATGCTGCACATCAGTTACAAGGACCAGCAGGAATGTGGTGGAAGCATCACCGCAGTACTTTTCCTCCTAATGCCCAGATTTCTTGGAGGGATTTCACTGAGGCTTTTAAGGGAGTTTATATTCCCCCAGGGTTGGTTGAGATGAAGCTTGGAGAGTTCTTAGCCTTGAATCAGGGTACCAAGACTGTGACACAGTATCTGCATGCCTTTAATAACTTGTGCCGCTATGCTCCAGACATGGTTGACACAGATGCAAAGAAGATTGCTAGTTTCAAGAGAGGTTTAAGTCTGAAGATGATGAAGCATGTGGGCACCAATACCCGCAACAGATTCAACGACTTTATCAGTGACTGTTTGAAGCAAGAGAAGAACAATAACGCTTACACCGCGTCCAAGAACCGCAAGAGAGTATTCGAGTCAGGACCATCCCAGTCCAGAGTTGTCCCTGCCAACCGTTCATCTTATCGTCCGTCCGCACCTGGTGCGAGGTTCAGGCCGCCGCAGCATAAAACCCAGAATTACAAGGGGCCACAGAAACCGTACAAGATCGCAGTGCCGCCAACAAAGACCAGCGCAGCTGCAGAACAGAGCAACTCCAAGGGAGCTATAGGGTCTGCTGGTACAGTGAAAGGGCCCTGCTACAACTGTGGTCAGCCAGGCCACTTTTCCAAGTTCTGCCCTTATCCGCCTAAAAAGAAGCAACAGACTTACAATGCTCGTGTGCACCACACCGCCATTGATGAAGTTCCTGAGGGAGAGCCCGTAACTGCTGGTAAGTTTCTTGTGAACCATCACCCTGCAGTTGTTCTTTTTGATTCTGGATCTTCGCATTCTTTTATGAGTCAAGCATTTGCACGGAAGCATGAACAACTATGCACAGAATTGAGTTATGGTTATCGCATAAGTTCAGCAGGAGCTGATGTGTTAACCAATAAGATGGTTAGAGGGGCAACCCTTGAGTTAGGTAGTCGGAAGTTCCGAGTGAACCTGGTAGTTATGCCTGGACTAGTTTTGGATGTAATAATAGGAATGAACTGGATGAAAGACTGAGAAGCAGTCATAGATACAAGCAGTCGGATGCTTACCCTTAAAGATCCCCAGGCAGAGGGTACTTTTCAGGTACCATTGCCTAAAAGAACAGATCTTGTGAGTGTGACCTGTGCCATGGAAGTTGCTCCTATCCATCAGATCCCAGTAGTATGTGAGTTCCCGGATGTGTTTCCAGACGAGTTGCCTGGCCTTCCTCCAGACAGAGATGTTGAGTTTGGAATCGAGTTGATCCCCGGGACAGCTCCAATTTCGAGGAGACCTTATCGGATGCCTCCGGATGAGTTAGCTGAGTTGAAGAAACAGTTGGAAGAGTTGTTAAAAAAGGGGTTTATTCGCCCAAGTAAGTCTGAATGGGGATGTCCTGCCTTGTTTGTAAAGAAAAAGAAAGAGGGTACTCTCAGGATGTGTGTGGATTATCGACCTCTTAATGCTGTAACCATCAAGAATAAATATCCCTTGCCTCATATTGATGTTCTGTTTGATCAGTTAGCTAAAGCCAGAGTGTTCTCCAAGATAGACTTAAGGTCTGGGTATCATCAGATAAAGATTAGACCTCAAGATGTTCCGAAAACCGCCTTTTCTACCAGATACGGGTTGTACGAGTATCTTGTTATGTCATTTGGACTAACAAATGCTCCTGCATATTTTATGTATCTGATGAATACGGTTTTCATGCCGGAGTTAGATAAGTTTGTAGTTGTCTTCATTGATGACATTCTAGTATACTCTGAAAACGAGAAAGAGCATGAAGAGCATCTGAGAATTGTCTTGACCAGGTTGAGGGATCATAAGTTATATGCTAAGTTCAGCAAATATGAATTTTGGTTGAAGAAAGTTCCTTTCCTCGGTCATATCCTATCTGAGAATGGAGTTTCTGTAGATCCGAGTAAAGTGCAAGAGGTTATGGATTGGAAGACTCCAACCACAGTGTCAGAAGTCAGAAGTTTCCTAGGGTTAGCGGGTTACTATCGCCGTTTTATCCCAGACTTCTCGAAGATTGCCAAGCCTATGACAAGTCTGTTACAGAAAGATCACAAGTTTGCGTGGACAGAGGAGTGTGAGACAGCTTTCCATACCTTGCGGAAACTGTTGACCACTGCTCCAGTTCTTGCACAACCCGACATCGAGAAACCTTTTGATGTGTTCTGCGACGCATCAAAAACAGGATTAGGGTGTGTGCTAATGCAAGAAGGAAGAGTAATTGCTTATGCCTCCCGACAGTTGAGAAAACATGAAATCAATTACCCGACACATGATCTTGAGCTTGCCGCTGTAGTGCATGCCTTAAAGATTTGGAGACACTATCTACTGGGTAACGTGTGCAACATTTTCACCGATCATAAGAGTCTCAAGTACATTTTCACCCAACCAGAATTGAACATGAGACAGCGGAGATGGTTAGAACTGATCAAAGACTACAACTTGAATGTACAGTATCACCCTGGGAAAGCCAATGTGGTAGCTGATGCTTTAAGCAGAAAGTCACATTGTATGAATGTGCAACCCTTGCTTGAAGATGGTTTCGATCTAATGCACCCTGCCGTGCTACAAAGTATTCAGGTCAGTTGTTCCTTGGAGAGTAAGATTATAGAAGGTCAGAAAACAGACAAGGGGATATTCCACATCAAAAAGAAGATTCAAGAAGAACCCTCGAAACACTTCAGGGTGGATGAGCAGGATGTGTTGTGGTTCGACAACCGTCTTGTTGTTCCAAAGGATAGAGAGCTTAAGAATAAAATTTTGGATGAAGCTCATCTCTCTAAGTTGTCTATTCATCCTGGCAGCAGTAAAATGTATCAAGAACTAAGACCTCGTTATTGGTGGACCAAAATGAAGAAGGAAATTGCAGCGTATGTAGCCAGATGTGACACATGTTGTAGAGTAAAAGCAATTCACATGAAGCCTGCCGGAATGCTACAACCTTTGTCAGTACCGAGTTGGAAGTGGGATGACATAAGTATGGATTTTATCACGGGTCTACCCACTACTCAAAAAGGTCACGATTCCATTTGGGTAATTGTGGATCGTCTTACTAAGACAGCCCACTTTTTGCCTGTCAAAACGGAATATAGACCACCTCAATATGCTGAGAAGTATATTGCAGAGATTGTGAGGTTGCATGGCATACCAAAGACTATAGTGTCTGACAGAGGGTCACAGTTCACTGCTCACTTTTGGGAGCACTTGCACAAAGGTTTGGGGACTAGTCTGATTCGTAGCACTGCCTATCATCCTCAAACAGATGGTCAAACTGAGAGAGTTAATGCTGTTCTAGAAGATATGTTAAGAGCCTGTGTGTTGTCTTCCAGAGGTTCATGGGAGTCATGGTTACCATTAGCAGAGTTCTCGTACAATAACAGCTATCAAGAGAGTATCAAGATGGCACCTTTTGAGGCTCTGTATGGCCGAAAGTGGAGAACACCGTTAAACTGGATTGAGCCCGGAGAAAGAAGGTATTATGGTATTGACTTCGTAGAAGAAGCCGAAAGGAAAGTTCATATCATCCAGCAGAATATGAGAGCAGCCCAGTCACGTCAGAAAAGTTATGCAGATAAGAGAAGGAGACCGCTTGTGTTCGAAGTTGGTGACTATGTCTATCTAAAAGTTACGCCAATGAAAAAGAAAAGATTTGGTGTGCGCAGAAAGCTGGCCGCCAGATTTGTGGGACCTTATAAAATCCTGGAACGGAAGGGTCCTGTGGCTTACAAATTGGATTTACCAGAGTCAATGGGTGCTATATTCCCAGTTTTTCATGTATCACATCTCAAGAAGTGTTTGCGCGTTCCAGAGGAAAGGATTGAACCTCGAGGCATAAAACTGAAGTCAGATCTGGTGTATCGTGAGCAACCAGTTCGAGTTTTGGATACCAAGGAAAGGGCTACTCGAAGCAGTGTGGTGAAAACATATAAGATACAATGGAGTCATCACGATGAAGGGGATGCATCTTGGGAAACGGGTGAATACTTAAAGAATGCCTACGAAGATTTTTATAATAAATGGTTCGTAACCCAAATCTCGGGACGAGATTTTTATAAGGGGGGAAGGCTGTAACACTCCGGTGTTACGAAATGCATTTTTTTTGCATAGCAATCATATTGCATCGCATTCATAACATCATGATCTTGTGTGACAATTCGTAATTTGATTTAAACAAAAGCTTGAAATTAACGTATGTGATAAATTGTATTAACATGATAATCACATTGCACCAAAACCTTGCAACTATAAATTCTAGATCACTTGGAACCCTAGTTCAAATTTTGGAGCTCAAAAATTTGTCAAAACTTGCTTAAAAATAATTATGAAAAATATTCAAAATTTTCCCCTATTTTAGCTTTTATTTTGTCATTCAAAATCTATCAAGAATTTTGAGATGGCCCCTTAATCAAAGTTGTAGAGAATTTAATTTTGAGCAACTTTCATTTTTGGGCCAAATCCATAAAATGCTTTCTTCTTGTTCAAAATTTGGTTTGAAGTTTGAAATACATTTAAATTTGAAAATCAAAAATCAAAAATTCATTTCTCCCCCTCGCAGGCCGCCGCCTCCGGTTCGGCCCACGGCCACATGCGGCCCGCGCCACCCGCGCGCGCGCCCGCGTCACCCCGCCTCGGCCCAGGCCCAGCCGGCCTCCTTCTCCCTCCCCTCGCCCGCGTCCGCGCGCTGACGCCGCGCCACGCCGCGACCGCGGCAGAGGCGCACCGCCGCGTGGCGGCCCCGCGCCTGCAGCGCCTGCCGCGCGTCCTCCGCGACCTGCCACCGCACCCACGCGCCCGCCTACACCTGCCGCGGCCCGCGCACCAGCTCGCCCGCGCTCGCACTCCCTCCTCCTCCCTTCCCGAGCCGAGAGCTCGCGCTCCCCTCTCGCCGTGACCGCCGCTCCGCCGGCGTGAAGCGCCCACACCGCCGCGCCATTTCTCAATTGCTCGCGCCCGCAGCTCCGCCTCGCCTTCCTCCGAATCAAGCTCGCGTTTGCGCCGTCTTCCGAGCTCTAGGTGAGCTCCTCCACGCCTCGCCGCCGACGGCCATGGCGCCACCGCGCGCGGCTCCCGTCGAGGCGACTCCCCGCTACCCCCTCGCCCCTCCTTTCTCCAAAAACGGATTCGCCACTTCACCGCGGTTCGCGTGCGCTCGTTGCCCCGCCTGCTCACGACCGGAGACGGCCGGTCGGCCGCAGTCGCCGCCGCGACGTCGAGCGTGCGAACGCCGGCGACGCGCTCTGCTCCTCGCGGGGGCAAGACCGCGCCCCTGGGCCGCGCCCCGAGCGGGCCGGCTCGGTGGTCTTCCCGCGCGCGCGAGACGGGCCGGAAACGGCCACGGGCCGACTGTTGATCTCGGGCCGGCCCAATTCCTTTTTCAGAAAAACGAATTTCGATTTCTTTTATTATTCTTGATGAAAAACACTTGGAAAATGATTTCTTGGTCATTTTTAGCTCCAAAATTTGTGAAATAAATTTTTATATACTCATTTGAATCAGATCTACAATATAAAAATGTTGCATGTCAATATTTCATTACTTTTCTGTAGTGTTTTATTTAAGCCTTGAAATTGGTGTTTTCTTGAAAAATTGATAAGAAAATGTAGAAAAATCAGAAAAATGTAGTTCCAAGTTTATTAATCCTGTTATGCCATGTACTTGCTAGGGTAATTTTTATTTCATGGTTGTTCTGTAGAAAAATGTATAGTTGCAGTTCAAATGCTTTCTATTACCAATATTTGTTATTTTTGTTATTTAAATAAATTTGAATAAAACATGCAAGTGATAATTTTTCTATAGTGTTTGTTTAGGTAATAGATAGTAGGAAAATTCCTAAATCTGTTGTTTGATACTTTTCATAATGTAAAGTATTTTAAATATCTATTTTAGGCCTTAATTTGTTATTTTTGTATAGTAAGTTCTAATTATCCAAATGCAGTAAAAATTTTATGTCAAGCTATTCTTGATATTAGTAACCCACTGTAATTTTATAAGATTTTTCTGAGCTACTAAAATATGTGTTGCTGTTCAACCTTAAGACTAATTAGGGTTTCTATTTATTCTTAATGCAAAGTTAGTTGGAAAATTATACTTTGGTGTATCTTTGAAGCCTCTTGATTCTCCAATACTCTCGCATGGTAGGAACTAGTGTTGGTAGTTTCCGAGTACATGTTCTTGGATGACGTAGACTACCTTGTAGAAGAGTCATAAGTTCCACATAATCCGATGACGTAATACATTCGTTACATCGCATGCATTCCGCATCATCATCATCTCATGTCACCTCTGCAATGCACCGATGCATATTGCACTCATACTTCTGCATCATACAGGATCGCAGGAAGTGGTTCCGGCAGTTGTTCCCGAGGACGCAGAGGAGCAGCCCGAGGAGCCGGAGCCAGCAGAAGTAGAAGAGGAGTCCGGTGAAGAGCTTCCGGAGTGCCCCGACCATCGTCCCAGTACCTTCGAGCGAGGCAAGCCCCGGAGCATTTCTCCCCCGGTTTGCAAATAATTATTTATTAATTTTACTTAATCTGATGCATTAAGTTTAGGAGTTGTTTGCAAACGTTGCTGCATTATACCTTGTTCCACCTTGTTTTACCCGATCCTTGTCACCCTGGTGTCCACGGTCAATAATTGCTTAGTTTGCTTAGACCGGTAGAAGTCGGGTGATTGCCTGTCATCCGCGAGCTATAGGGGATTACCTGGTTTTATGTGAAAGAATTGTCATGTGAGAATAACTAAGTGTGGGAATGAATATGAGACCGGGCGGAAGCTTGCAGGGTTCTGGACTGTAGTGTCTTCCGTCTGTGTCGATTAAGGACCGTCCGATGTCGGGCCTCGGGTCATGTTGAACGCATGCCTCACATTTAGCTGGCCGGATAAAGTACCTTTCGACCGCGAAGCCGGGAGATTATTCGGGCCGAGTAGATTGCCCGCAACGCACTGTACCGGAGCAGTAGTGGCAGGAAACGGGGGCGCGATGATAAGGCCAAAGAGCAGTCGGGCGGCCCCCGGGTACATGTGGTTCCTGGCAAGCTCGCGACTTTACCTGAATGGTTGACTCGGTGACCAATACCTCACTTTAGCGGGTGAGTGAGGTTTGTGTGAGGAATAAATTACCAGCTGGTCAATAATCGATTCGAATCGCCATCGTTCACTGGATAGTGAGCACTTGACTTGAGTTACTTCATCGTAGTAATATGGATACAACACTTGGATAGTTATGTGGAAAATGACATGGTAATTATTGTTAAATATCAATGGTGATCCTTGCTTGCTCAATTACATGGTTACTTTAGCTTAAGCGCAAACATAGTTGACAGGAGAATAAAGAATTAAAAGATGACATGCTTTTGTAAATGATTTGGTAAGCTAAAAATGCTTTTCTTGCAAATGAGTCAGCTACCCCACCAAAAAGCCTATCATGATCCTTGGAGTCTTTTTGTTTTGGTTCTGTCGGGTAAGTCTAGCTGAGTACCTTCTCGTACTCAGGGCTTTGTTCCCACTTGTTGCAGATGGACAGATGTACTATGGTTATTGTATCAACTGTCTCTACCCTGCAATGGGCGAAGCCTAGGACCATGGGCAATGGTCACTCACTACTCCTCGCCTGATGCTTTTGTGGGAGATGATCGCGAGCTGGCACTGTATTTTGGAAAAGATGTGTGTGTGTGTGTGCTTTGAACTAATGCTTCCGCTACTTTATTTGAAACTGATTTGTAATAACTATGTTTAAACTCCGATGTATTTTGTGCCGCAAACTACTGTGTAACTTATGAAGGTAATCGCTGAACTTATTACGATCTTGGCTGTGATGTGAAATGGTTTGAAATCCGTCGAGATTTCACGGACTACCGGGTTATACGGGCTTAAGTTTGGTAAATTGTCCGTCCGTTGGATGATTTTCTTACTTAATCTCGTATAATTGGGCGGTTCTGTTACAACCATGGCTAAGGTGAAGAAGAGAGTACTTGCATTGAGTCGAGGTACTAATTGAGCCATGAGGAGTCATATTGTGTTGAGGATCAAATCATTAGTGGAAGTGACTTGAAGCCATGGATTGAACTCACATGTGTTGAAATGGTTTAAGTCACATGCTCAAGTTGTATTTCCTCAAAGAGAGGAGATGAAGTTGATTGCATTTCCTTCTGAAGTGATATTGAGAAGAAGTGACATGAAAACATTGAAGACTCAAGTGGTTAAAATGGGTATATTCTTTTGACCTTGAGTTTAGGATATGCCGCACTATAAAGAGGGATGCAAATCTAGGTGGTCTGAGAAAGATAGAGTGCTCAAGCATAAATTTAAAATCAAAAGAGAGACACTAAATCACCTCACGAACACATAGTTGCACTTTGCAGACTTTCGCCTGCCGGAAGTTCAGGGAATTGCTGGAAGTTCCGGCTCGCAAAGTTGCTGGAAGTTCCGACAATAGTTGGAAGTTTTGGCCCGCAAAGTTGCTAGAAGTTCCGGCTCCCTTTGCGAGCAGGCCCAGCGGACTTCGTTGTGAATGGTGTTTTAGTGTAGAGCTGGAAGTTCCGGCTCAAATTTGAACGATTGGATTTCTCTTTGAGTATAAATTGCTCTCTCCTCTCTTCCAACCATGAGCTCTTCGATTCACTGCTCATATCCCTTCGTCCAAAAAGCGCCCAAGCACTCAAGAGCTCCCTCTCCTCTCCCCTTTGCTCCTAACTTTGATTCCCCATGGATTTGAGTGATAGGGGAGTGGATTGAGTGAGAAAATCACCTTGGCAAGTTTGAGCACTTGATTTCTTTGTCAAGCCAGTTGAATTTGCGTCTATTACTCTTGAGTTCTTAGAACCCTAGCCGGCTAGGCATCGCCCAAGAGCTCCCGATCTGTGGGAGAACCTTGGGAAGTTTTTATTACCCTTGTTTTCTAGTGAAGAACTCAAGTTTATCTTTGTGGTTGCTTGAGTGAGGCAAGGAGGTGAAAGAGAGTCCAACTTTAGTGGTCACCTCAACAACGAGGACGTAGACAAGCTTGAGTGGCGAGTTGAACCTCGGGATAAATCCTTGTGTCTCGCGTGCTTGTTGTTGTTGGAAATTTGTTCTTGCATATTTGTTTTTGTTGTCTCTCCTCCTCTCCAAAGCTATTCTTAGGGTTTGGACTCGATCTAACGAGTGGTGGCGTTTCGACATCAAAAGACCAACCCCAACGCTTCACCTTACCACTAGGAAGTGGGGTTGTAAGTTATCATTGGCTCAAAGTTCATATTCTAGGTTGTAGCAGTTTTCACGAAGCTGCTGGAAGTTCCGGGATTTGCTAGAAGTTCCGGCTCAAATTGCAGGAACTTTCTACTATCACTGACATTTGCCTTTGAGTTGGTGTAGAAATTTTTTAGATACGCCTATTCACCTCCCTCTATGCGACATCAAGGTCCTTACAGATTCCAAATAGGGTCATTCTGGAAACCAAACACACTGTTAATGTAAAACATGTTTGAACTCGATGTCAAAAAATACTAATGTGTAACATGTTTGGACTTGATAGTTGCTCAGTAGGAGTATATGCATGGCCCTATCATTGAGATTGAACCCATCTATAAAGATATTCTATTTCTATATTTAAAGAAGTGTCTATGATATATATGAACTGATGTATCGAGATTTCAATTAATATTCCCATTGCATTTGAAATATTTTTTTTCATAAATACGTGTGTGTCGCACATGCATATTTGCTAGTGACAATAAAATAACGAGCTAGCGTTGAATGACTTCTTTGATATTGCAAAACCAACAACTCTCAACATCTCTTCTACTCTGCATAATAAGATTGTCTTTATTAAAATTATTCCCTTAGAAATAACCAAACAAAGATATTGACTTTGAAGGGTAGTTTCAGCTTGCACCAAGATTTATTTAAAGGCATCATGATTTATTTTACTAACTAACTAATTATACATTGATTTAACTGCAAGACCACATTGCTTATATTGAGGTTCTGCTTTTATTGAATCCTGTTGGTTATCTAGTTTCCCACATGCCTTCACAACGAACTCGTTCCATTTAACTAAATTGTCACCAACTTGTTGTTGTCAAGGTCCAAGAAAATTTTGTTGTGTCCCTTGGTGGTCGGCAGCCAAATACAACTTGAACCACTCTCCAAAAACAGTGTGCCACATAACAACTGAATAACAAGCGTCGAATGACTATTGAACTGCAAAGCTACATTGCTTATGAGGTTCTGCTCTATTGAATCATGTTAGATATCTAGTTTCCCATATGCTTTCAGCCTTTCACAACCAACTTGCCAATTTAACTAAATTTCACCAACTAGTATCCCGCGGAAAGTTTCATTAAGTGGTGTATATCTACAAATCTGAGCAACTAGAATGAATTTTTTCTAGTAATTATATAAAGATGAAAATTATTATTTAAGAGTAAAGTTTTCTAACTACTCCCTCTATTCCAAATTATAAGACATTTTCGCATTTCTAAATTCATAGCTTTTATCATGCACCTAGATAGATGTTGTGTCTAGATATATAATAAAAAAGTTATGAATCTAAAAATATCAAAACGTCTTATAATTTGGGACAGATGAAGTACTTCTTAAGGGCATACAAAAATGTGAAATATGAATTTTTAGGTCTTCAATGTTTTCCAAATAGTCTTAATTTTAAAATACTTGGGTCTAAGAAAAAAAGGGTTAGGTCTGCAGAGGAATAATTCTGATTATTATTCTCATTTCCAAACAAGTAGTACGTGTCAGGTTTTTTGTTATCGTGTTGTGTACCTCCAAGAGGACTACGAAAGGAATAGCCTCCGAGGCTCCAACATCAACCTGTACAGTCACGTGGGAAGTGCATCTAGCACCCAAGATTCGTTGACGGTTGATAAAATTTGTTTTCCAGGGAGAGTACATTAGAGTGTCTCAAGCAGTTCTCTAAAAACACCTCATAATTCATTTTTTATAAAAACGATTCTCTAATAATTTTGTATCTAAACTTTATAAAAAAATAAGTATTTGCTAAGGCCCTGTCTGATACAAGCGCAAAGAATTGAACTGCGTTTACAGAGCCGCAGTTGGAGGTCATTGGTTCGCTCCTTTCACTCACCGCAGAAAATAAACTATGTGCAGTTCAGGTACTGCACGATTTTTTCTACCACCCGCCTGACGCCTTGCGGCAGGCCAATCCAAAACAAACAACAAGCAAGGCCTAAGAGCCTGATTGGTTGGCTTCCAAAATTTACCAAATCAAAGATTTGACAAGCTATAATTTTAGTTATTATTTGGTTTGTCAAATCCATGGTAATTTTTTTTACCTAGCTTTGGCTTGCCAAATCTTTGACATGACAAATTTTAGTCGCAAACCAATCAGACCGTAGATCCGGCCTGCAACTCCTAAATCCGGCTTTCTTCTCCCGCTTACGTGTTTTTAGTGCGACGGGATAACGCATTGTTAGCTAAGAATTTAAATAATGTTTGTTGTGCTTAGTGTCTAATTACATTAGGACAGAGGGAGTAACAGCAAGAGAATACCTAGCAGCAATGTTTTCCTAAACGCTAAACGGTAAACAGTCGGTCACCCTTCGTTTAGTGTTTAGACCGTTAAAATGGTGTTTAAACGGAGTTAAACGGCCTAAATGGTTTTGAACAATAACAATAAATATACATATTTATGTAGGTAAAAATAAAATTTGCTAGAACTCATACATATTTTCACATGTAAAAATCAAATATTCTACCGAATAATCTTATTGGAAGAAATATAAATCCCACAACACTTCATATAATTACAATGTTAATTAGTTTCATGTTGATTGTGATAGACGTAGTACTTTAATTCACTTAATTATGGATTAAATGGTTGTTTAGCTCATTTAATCATGTTTAATCTGATTTTGTTTAGACCGTTTAGACGAGATTGAACGGTTTAAACGGGTTTAAACGGCAAAACCGTTTAATTCACCGTTTAGGACCTAAAAACATGACGGACTTCTGTCTACTGTTTAAACGGTGTTTAAACGGATTAAACAGCTATTTATGTGAAAAGTGCCTAGCAGTTATTTGTTGTTGCACTGCAGTTACTGGAGTTTGGTTCGAGAGCAGTAGAGCACCACCACCAACCTCTGCCGCGCGCGGGAACGCAACTTCTTGGCGCCATAATGATCTCCGGATTGCGCACGATCGTCTCCGGTCGCCAACCCGCCGTTACCACGCATCCCGAGGCCACTGGAGTACCACAGTAATAAAGTCCCACCGCGGCGACGATGTGCCATGATGCCGAACAACGGTATGGTGTGGAGGCCCAGGCGTCATCCGCTGTTTAACACGCCAACGCCACGGCTCCGTACCGTTTCTTCGGTTAACAATCCCATCGCCTTCGTCCTCCACTCCTCTGCAAGCTAGTGATGAAAACGGATCGGATACCGATATCGTATTTGTTTTCATATTTAATGTCCGGATTCGGATTCGAATACGGATAGTATAAAAAATACCGGATAGAATACGATTGGATATCAACATCATAAATATGTGATTTAAATATTCGGATACGAATACGGTATCGGATGTTAAATATCCGGACTCGAATACGAACGGATTAAAACCCCTCTAAACAGATTCGGTCTTAAATACGGTCGGAAAATATTCATACCGTGGTGGCAAACGGCGAGCTAGCCGCTTGCAGGGCTAGCTCGCCGGTTGCCACCGCACCCAAGTGGTGGGCCACGGTTGCAGCGGCTTCACTGTTCCCTACCTCCCGTGCTCAGTAATAAAAGCTGTAAAAGGACGGGAGGGCAAAAGGCTCCAAGCGACAAGGGCAGGCAGCGAGAGACTGTCCGTGCGGTGCGACGTGAGGGAAGCAACGAGCACCAGACAGACAAGAACCAACCCACCGTGGCTCCGTCTCTCTCGCCGCTGTCCATTTCCTACTTGCGGTTGCGGCGGAGCGAGTAGCGCGACCAGCGTGTGCGCGCGAGACAACCGCGAGCCCCCAAGAAAACACAAAAAGAAACGAGCATGCTTCCCAACGGCAGCACTTCTCTGCTGCCGCTGCTGCTGCTCCTCCTGCCACCGCTGCATTCCTTCGCCAATGCCGGCTCTCTGGACGCCGACGTCGCGGCGCTGTCGGACTTCCGGCTCGTCGCGGACCCGTCCGGCGCCGCGCTGGCGACCTGGAACCTGTCCGCGAACCCGGCGCCGTGCGCCGCCGGGGCGTGGCGCGGGGTCACCTGCGCCGGCGGCCGCGTCACGAGGCTGGTGCTCGAGGGCCTCGGCCTCTCCGGTGGCGACGCCGCGCTCCCGGCGCTCGCGAGGCTGGACGGCCTCCGCGTGCTCAGCCTCAAGGGCAACAGTTTCTCGGGCGAAATCCCCGACCTGTCGCCGCTCGCGGGGCTCAAGCTGCTGTTCCTCGCGGGGAACGCGCTGTCCGGCCCCATCCCGCCGTCGCTGGGGGCGCTGTACCGCTTGTACCGGCTCGATCTGTCGTCCAACAACCTGTCCGGCGTCGTGCCGCCCGAGCTCGGCCGGCTCGACAGGCTGCTTACCCTGAGGCTGGACTCCAACCGGCTCAGCGGTGGGATCGACGCCATTGCGCTGCCGAGGCTGCAGGAGCTCAACGTCTCCAACAATTTGATGTCCGGGCGGATTCCGGCGGCGATGGCGTCGTTCCCGGCCGCGGCGTTCGGCGGGAACGTCGGTCTGTGCAGCGCGCCGCTCCCGCCGTGCAAGGACGAGGCGCAGCAGCCCAACGCGTCGGCCGCGGTGAACGCGTCCGCGGCAGGGGACTGCCCTCCGGCTTCCGCCATGGTGGCGGCGTCCTCGCCTTCGGGGAATCCAGCGGGCGCCGAGGCGGCAGGCGGCGGCGGCAAGGGGAAGATGAGCCGCGCCGCCGTGGTGGCAATTGTGGCGGGGGATTTCGCCGTGGTGGGGCTGGTGGCCGGGCTGCTCTTCTGCTACTTCTGGCCGCGCCTCTCCGGCCGGCGGAGCGGCCGGCGCCTCCAGCAGGGGGAGAAGATAGTGTACTCCTCGAGCCCTTACGGCGCCGCCGGGGTGGTCGCGGCGGCTGGTGGTGGTGGCGCGACGTTCGAGCGCGGGAGGATGGTGTTCCTGGAGGACGTGAGCTGCAGCAACGGCGGCACGAGGCGGTTCGAGCTGGAGGAGCTGCTGCGCGCGTCCGCGGAGATGCTGGGGAAGGGCGGGTGCGGCACGGCTTACAGGGCCGTGCTCGACGACGGCACCGTGGTGACCGTGAAGCGGCTGCGTGACGCCACGGCGCCGGCGGCCGCGTCCAAGAAGGACTTCGAGCACCACATGGCCGTGCTGGGCCGCCTCCACCACCCCAACATCGTGCCCCTCAACGCCTACTACTACGCCCGCGACGAGAAGCTGCTGGTGTACGAGTACATGCCCAACGGCAGCCTCTTCTCCGTCCTCCACGGCAAGTCCTCTCTCTCTCTCTGCTTGTCTCGCTCACCAACCAGTGCATCCCCAGTGCATTGCATCGTGGATAGTTTTTGTTGGCTTGATTGAATGTTGAATTGAAACATGCCTATGGTGTATGATGACGATGCAGGTAACCGGGGCCCTGGGCGCACGCCGCTGGAGTGGGCGGCGCGCCTGCGCATTGCGGCCGGCGCTGCGCGCGGGCTAGCCTACATCCACCACTCCGGTCGCCGTGGCAGCGGCACGCCCAAGCTGGCGCACGGCAACATCAAGAGCACCAACATCCTGCTCGACAGATTCGGCGTGGCGCGTCTCGCGGACTGCGGGCTGGCGCAGCTGACCCCGGCCGCCGCCGCGGCCCGCTCCGCGGGGTACCGCGCCCCCGAGGCGCCCCCGCCGCCCCGTCCCTGGGCGTCGCACAAGGGCGACGTGTACGCGCTGGGCGTGGTGCTCCTGGAGCTCCTGACGGGTCGGTACCCGGGCAGCGAGCTCCCCAACGGCGGCGTGGTGGTGGAGCTCCCGCGGTGGGTGCAGTCCGTGGTGCGGGAGGAGTGGACGTCGGAGGTGTTCGACCTGGAGCTGATGAAGGACAAGGGCATCGAGGAGGAGATGGTGGCGATGCTGCAGCTGGCGCTGAGCTGCGCGGCGGCGGCGCCCGAGCAGCGGCCCAAGATCGGGTACGTGGTGAAGATGATCGACGAGGTCCGCGCGTGCGGGGTGGAGGCGTCGCCGTCGCACGAGTCGTCCTTGGACGAGTCCTCCGGCGTCTCCGACTCGCCCGCCGTGTCGGAGGGCGGCGGCGGCGGCGCGCTCAGCCAGTGACGGAGGGCGCGCGTGGCATGGTGTTGTGGTCCTTCGGAATTGCCTTGTGATGAGTGCCTTTGATTTTAATTTTTGTTGCTTTTGGGGGTGAGATGGATTAGCCAGGGCCGTTGGATCCGATGATCGGCGTGTACAATGGTTGGCCGGCTCTGATTCTGATCGTTTTGCTCCTGGGCTGTGTTTACTTCTTAAAAAAAAGTACTGTGCAAACAAAAGATTCTCTGTCACATCAAACTTGCGATATATGCATGGAGTACTAAATGTAGATGAAATCAAAAACTAATTGTACAGCTTGGTTGTACTTTGCGAGACGAACGTTTTGAACCTAATTAGTCAACGGTTAGACACTATTTACCAAATAAAACCAAAACGTGCTACCGTACTTTTTTACACATTTTCGCGGAACTAAACACACCCCTGTTCTTTTTTAACCTGGCAGTAGATCCCTAGAGTGAGTAGCTGCGGCGGCGGTTTGTGTGAGGGCTTTTTAGGCAGTGCCCTTCGTTCCCAACTTCTCCCCTAATTCCACTGTGAAAAAGAAGATTCTTCGTCACATCGAAATGTCGGCACATGTATAAAGTACTAAATATAGATGAAATTTAAAACTAATTACATAGTTTTGTTGTACTTTGCGAGACGAACATTTTGAGTCTAATTAGTCAAAGTTTGAACAATTTTTACCAAATAAAAACAAAAGTTGCTACAGTGCGGCGTGCCCTACACTATTCCAAATCGGCCCTCTCAATTCCGCATCTAAACACGTGCAGTGTTTACTTCCTTCAAAATTCAAAAAATTTTACAAGATTCCTCATCACATCAAATCTTTGGACGTATGCATGTAGCATTAAATGTAGGTAAAAAAACTAATTGCACAGTTTATCTGTAAATGTTGAGACGAATCTTTTGAGCCTAGTTAGTCCATGATTGGATAAATTTACCAAATAACAACGAAAAGTGCTACAGAAACTTTATACACACTTTACAACCATCTAAACACACCCTTAGTTCCCGAAAATATTTTGCGACAGGCTACTGTAGCACTTTTCGTTATTATTTAGTAATTAGTGTTCAATTATGGCTTAATTAGGCTTAAAAGATTCGTCTCGTTCATTTCGTCTAAACTGTATAATTAGTTTTATTTTTTATCTATATTTAATGTTTCATGCATATGTCTAAAGATTCGATGTGACGGAAAATTTACTGTTTTTTCTGAAATATTTTGGAACTAAACAAGGCCTACAAAAGTTGTGCTCTAATTGCGTGAGTGGATCATGATTGTGTCTTTTGGTGCTTCTTTTACGCTTAGGGGGTGTTTGGTTTGAGGAGTTAAAGTTTAACAAACACTGTAGCACTTTCGTCTTATTTGATAAAAAGTTTTCAATCTTGGACTAATTAGGCTTAATAGATTCGTCTCGTAAATTACTTCTAATCTGTGTCGACATGCATGCAATTATTATACATTTAGTACTTCATGCATTTAAGAGAACATTGATGTGATGAGAGTTAAACTTTAACAGATTAAAACCAAAGAGACCCTTATAGCGGTGTTGTCACTTTTGGCACTAGTAACCATGTCCTTGGAACAGCAACTTGCACTGATTCATGGCGGCTCGGCTGCTAAAATGCGTTTATCCTTTGCGGTTTCTTCAACTCGGTTTGCAGGCGTCGTCAGAACTCAGATGCCATGCTTGTGTGATTGATTAATGTACTGAGAGAGATTGGATAAGTGATGATGGCCTCATTCGCTGATTAATCAATCCAGGGCTGCAGCAGGCCCAACGAGGGCTGCTGTGGCCCGTGGCGGACGACCGTTGGGTCCGCGGGCCGGAAGGGACGAGTGAGACCGGCGTCAGTGTGTAATGATGACGGCCGCTAGGGCTACGGGATGGGAATGGCCGGGAGGGACCCCGGGCCGTTTGCGGACGTGTTTTGGACACATCCTCGCCGTCTTGTCTCCATCTCATGGGCTGCAGTGTCTGCCTGCCGTGCGGCCGTTCCACGCGCGCGCGGCCTACCCACCCGCCTAGAGAAGGAGAGGGGCTCACGCTGACGCCCCTGCATCGCTGCAACCCTGATGCGAAGGAAAGGAACGTTGGAACTCCACAATCCTATCGACGTTGTTGTGTTGTGCGGTTCGTTCGGACGCGATGCCATGGCTCCTGGGCTCATGGCTGCCTCTTGTGTCCTGTCCTGCCTGGAAGCGCATCATCAGTCGCTTGCATCGCCATGGCCATGGTGCGTGCACAATGACTTGTAACTGGTCTCCCGGAATGCTGTTACTGTGACATACTACACGGCTAGTACCAGTACAAGTTGTCCCGGAACTCTGCGAGCCTGCACTTGCCATGCCATGATCCCCCAAGGGCCAAAGGCCTCAGCGAATGAGCGACGTTGGCCATGGAAGCATTGATGAGTTCAATGTTGGTTAGGCGGCCAGCGGCCAGCGCGCGCGCATGAACAGAACGGAGCACGAGCCACGATCCACCTCGGCATCATAAAAGATCTCCGGGTCCCGGTCCTGCAGTCACAGTCCAGGACGATCATTGCAGCACCCGGCCACCGGCGCCCAGCAGTACAAACGTCTCCTCCGTCTCAGCGCCCAGCAGTACAAACGTCTCCTCCGTCTCAGCAGCACGGAGTCTACTCCGAGTACACCGAGGCTGCGTCAAGTTCGCGAAACGATTTTTTTTTTTTTTTTTGTGTCACATTAGATGTGTCAAAAATGTTAGAAGATGTTTTTGATACTAATAAAAAAATAAATTACAGAACCCGTCAGAAACTATGACACAAATCTAATGATATTAATTAATCTGTCATTAGCACATGTTGATCACTGTATCACTTAAGACTTTTTTATGGACTAACTAACTTAAAAGATTTGTCTCGTGATTTCTCCGAGAACTATGTAATTAGTTTTTTTCGTCTACGTTTCGTAGACTGTGTTAAAACATTTGATGTAATGGGTGGGGGTAAATTTTTTTTAAACTAAACGTACAGTCTAGTACTCTGCGCTCTGCCCCTGCCCCTGCCCCTGGCGGCCTGGCCGGTGCTCGCTCGGAGATTTTTCCAACACCAATCTTTTTCTTTCTCAATGAAAACCTTATTTTTACCAAACTTTCAAGTGGTTTTGGTACTACTGTAGTAGTACGAGTATTTTTGGCACGAAGTAATGAGATTCGGTACTACGGTTACAGAGATCTACCTGACCTTGTCAGTGAAAGTTTATACTAGTACCGGTAAATCTTGCACCCTCAGGACACTGCAAGTTATAAATCCTCACTCCGTAACGTGGTTGATGCGTACTCGCTCCGTAAAAAAAAACGATGTTTTTGACTTTTAGGTATCATATTTGATCATTCGTCTTATTTAAAAATTTTATATAAATTATAAAATAAATAAATCATTATTAAAGTATCTCTAATGATAAAATAAGTCATAACAAAATAAATGATATTTATACAAAAAAAAATTTGAATAAGACAGATGGTCAAATAAGATGTCTGAAATTCTAAAACGACACTCTTTTTAGGATGGTGGGATGGAGAGAGTATGGAGCAGGAGTACACTACTACAAACAACAATTAATTACTAAAGTGCTCCTTCTGTACCCCAAAAAAATATAATCAGAAGGTAAACAAGATGTCCGTACCCCCCAAAATATAATCAGAAGGTAAACAGGATGTCTGAAATTCTAAAACGACACTCTTTTTAGGATGGTGGGATGGAGAGAGTACGGAGCAGGAGTACACTACTACAAACAATAATTAATTACTAAAGTGCTCCTTCCGTACCCCAAAAAATTATAATCAGAAGGTTCATGCTAGTCAAATAAGGTTAACTTTGATCAGATTTTAGTGAATAATATTAGCATTTATGTCCCTAAATAAGTTTATTAAAAAACATTTCGTAATCAATCTAATGATATATTTTGTACGTATTATAAGTGTTGTAGCATGTCCGTGCGTTGCTACGGGATAGCTAACATTTTGTATTAAAAACACACGGATCGCACGATAAGATAACAATACTGTAAAAATTAAATGCCAACGTTAGAGTGACATTTAATCCAAAAAAAACAAACTTTGTAAAATTAACAGAGCCACGGAGAGCGCAGCATCACAGTCACGGAGAGCGCGGCGTCAAGAAGAACACCATGCACAAGCGGCCATATATAAACTTAAATATAATATTCGAGTAAATATAAAGTGTTACACGACATTGTTCTTGAAATGTAAATCTAACATGTACGGATGATTTTTCAGTCCGCATATAGTGTGTATACAATATCTCCATATAGAGTCTGATAAACCATTTAAAAATACCTAGGAACAACAACAAATATAACGTTAGTGGAATAATATTTGTATAATATATATTGAATGAGAAAAATGCATTGTATAAGTTAGTAATGTTCTATTACCTCGCATATGGCGTTAGAACCTCCTTAAATACAGCATTCTTTATGTCCATCCCAGTATTGGGGTCTTCTTATCCTTAACTTCTTTATTAGACACATTCTTTTTTTCCCTCAGCATTCTTTTTAGCATTTTTCTTTTCCATATTTTTGGCCTCCTCCTGTACATCCGCATCAGACGACAGGGCAAGGATCTTAATATTAATTCCAGGTGGGGTCCCCAACCCCCACCCCCACCCCCCTAGGTTGCCTAAAAAAACAATAGCTACAATAGCAGCAATGAGGAACGGAGAGAAACAGCATACCAGGAAGCAACATAACATCCAAAATTGACTCAAAGAAAATACATACTTGCATAGTTGCATTCGAGGTTCCTCGGCTTGTTCTCCATATCCTCTTGCCATCCATGAGAGCACGTTGTATGTACAGGCACAATTTAGATTAAACAAGAATACATGCTAATGTAACCACTTCCCCTGTCATATTGAGATTATCATGATGATTCAATGATCTTGCTGGACAGGAAAGAATACCACCAACAGTTTAGTTTTTGTCAGTGATAGGGAACAGTGCTCGACAAAAACCTAAACACAAACAGCAAAAGAAATCCCATTAGAAAAGTAGCAGAATAAACTAATCTCAAAAAGTAGCAAAATAATAACACTACAATGTTGCAGGCACTGACTAATAAGGTTATCTGCTCCTCTGTACTATTGAAAATCAGGATAGCTCCTCTGTAGGTTCAGTGAAGATGATCAAGATCATGAGGATCTCTGCAACGCTCCTTTCAAGAGGATCCCAGATGACAAAAACTAACAGTTGACATGCAGAAGACGAAACCTATTTATGGATAATGGAGAATGACCATGTCTGTGTGTAGAATCATACCTACTCCCATGTATAAAGAGCCACATTCTGTGTATAAATAGACCAACAGAGAGCGCCTTTTCTGTCTTCTACATGCATGACAATAAAACACTACCAACTACGGCAATCTTAATGGACAGGACTGGCAACAGTAATGGTACAAGGCTAGTGACATTAGTTACAGATGTTCTGAAGGAAGAGTACACAATTAGATCACACGATAAACACAAATCTTCTCCAAAAGAAAAAAATCCCAAACCTTGTATTGTAGCTTATAATTCCAATTCATCAAGTTTTGCGCCCCGGTGGATTTGGAAAGAAATATCACCTTATACCATGTATCTCACCTGCACAAAATCACTAACATCGATGATACCTCTGGGAATCAATGAACTTGGCCAATTTTTGATAAAAGTAGGCAGGAACATCTATATGCAGGAAAGGCGTCCAAATAATACTTCTGCATGGATTTCCACCATCCCATTAAAAAGGCCCCAAAATTATATTTTCTGTTACCAAATTTCAGACCATGGATATAGCTTTACGAAGCTTTGTGTTAATAAAATATTGAATGGCCCTTAAGTTATCACCACTTGTCTAGATAGACAGGTAATGGAAACTGAGAATAGGTCTCTAGTTATGGTTGAGAGGCAAAAAATTAGTGCAGACATTGGAAGATATCATAAATACCAAATCAAAAGAGTATAAAGGACGGAGATTAGTGCGGATAAGATATCATAAATACCAAATTTCATGTTGCTGAGTTTGGTTACTTTAGCAAACGTGTGCTTTATTCACAAAAATAGCAAACGTATGTTACTTCAGCAAACATCTGTTTTATTCACAAAAATAGCAGCACTTCAACACCATGAAATCAGTAATAGGTAAATAATTAAAGATCTAAATATGTAGTCAATTTCAACATCAGCATGCCCCTAGTGCCAAGTTCTGAAATCAGCAGGTAAGCAAATTGTGACATGGGTGTGCGCATGTACTATCTTGAAAGGGACATGGGTACGTGTGCAGTAATGACATGGGTGTGCACATGTACGCATGATAATCTTGAAAGGGATCAAAGTTAATACGTACCAGCGCTTGGCCTCGGGCTCGTCGCCGTCGCTCTGCTGCGATCCGTTCTCCGCCTCATCGTCGGTGAAGGCCGTACTCCTCTGCGAGGGCGGGCCTAGGGTCTGCGGCTGCCGGCAGTGGCCGCGCGGGACGCCTGAGTTGCCGGCGGGGCTGACCTGGATGGCCGCGGGGGCGCCTTGGGGACCTGTGGCGGCCGGTGCTCCGGGAGGCAGGACGCCCCCGCGGCAGCCAGAGGGAGGACGTGGACTTGCCGCTGCTCCCCTTCGACCTGTGTACGACGACGACCGGAGTGCGGTGGCGGCTAGGGTTTCCATGTAGCCATCGCTGCCTGCCTGAGGTCGTTCTGCTTAGTGTTGATTGGCGCCGATTGGGGGATCAGGGTGAGCGGCAGGGGATAGCACGGGGAACAGGTAGAGCGTTTGAGCTTAGGAAGATAATTTACATGAGAAATTCTTTCTTATTTTTTTACCCTTCCACCTCTACATTTATATATTCTTTCTTTCTTATACATTTACATCGGGAATCCTTTCTTATTCTTTATTTTTTTCCGCACCCTTCCACCTCCTGTGCACGTTGGCAGCGGAACACAATTTTACATCAGAAATCCTTTCTTATTCTTTTTTTTCGCACCCTTCCACCTCCACGTTTATATATTATTTCTCTCTTCTATATTTGCATCTGGAATCATTTCTTATTCTTTATTTTTTCACCCTTCCACCTCCTGTTACGAAGCACGCGGTATTGCAAGGGGAGGGGCGGACCGACGGAGCGACGATTGTCGCACGAAACGGTGGTCTTACTTTCTTTCTTTTTAGTTGTAGGAGATTTGAGTCAAAGTTTAAATCATTTGACTTCTCGAAAAGCAAGAATCGTGTTCTTTTTTGGACAGAGCCAGCATATTTAGATCTCATTCTCGTATTGAGATTTTGGATTCTAGACAATGAGTGTAGAATATGGATTCTATTTTGAAAAAAATGAGGGATGTTTTGATCTCATTCAAATAGTGATTTGTCTTGTTATAGTGAAAATTTTCAAAAAGTAGGTTCGAGATAGATAGATTCTAGAATTTCAGCCTATTTTGGTATGATTTTAGCTCTGGCTCTAAAAATAGTTTTGCTAGAGGAGTCAAAGGAATCATACCAAACATCTCCTCTCAGGAGAAGTCATTTTTTTACGTAAGAGGAGCCATAGTCATTTTCTTTAGAAGCCAGAGCTACAATTCGTGGCTCCTTCCTCCTTCGGAGGATCACCTGGACAAAAAGTCAGTGTCAAACAAACACTTATTCTTCTTTTTCTGTCTCACTCTAATTTTCGTTAAGTTGAGATTCAAAGAGGGCCTTAAGCACTACGGTAGGCGTAGGTAGACGTTTTTTTATCTGAATGATTGCTCGCCATGTGCCTAGCATCGCAGTGCAGCAATGGAGCAGCCCGAATACGCGGACAATGGAGAGGGATAGAGGGCGTGTTCTTTTCTCTAGTCCTAAGGCTAGAGACTAAAACAGGAACGAGTGAATGAACTAAAAATGGTGTTTGTTTCCATATGTAACACCCGAGGTGTTTGCCACCAGTTAACCCGTGGGTTTGAGCTCAAACATGCTAGATTAAGTGATGATGAAGATGTCAAGGTCAAACCTATGGAAGCGAGCCCCAACCCAAACTTGGATGCTGCACCATTGCTTTACATATAGTCCATTTTCAAGATATATGCTCGGGTGGTGTTATTGCAATATCTTCAGGTGTCTCACCTTAGTACCTATCTATATTGATCCCTGGAAAAGTTTCATGACGTTTGGAATCAAAAAGTCACATGAAATGATAAGTTATATGCTTGTTGGAATGACTTTACTAAGTGTTGGAATTTCATTATTAAGTGGATGGAAATATAGGTCATCAACCAAACCTTGCCACCTTGCTCCAACAACTCTAATTGAACTCTACAACAAAAGTTATGAAGGGTTCGTGTTGAGCAAAGATGGAGAAAATATCCGAAAACCATGGAAACCCAAGATTCTATAGCAAAAGGGCTTTGCGTTGACCGAGAAATAAAGTTGACTTCTGAACCAGATATGAGGGTTGACCAAAAATGAAAGTTGAATAAAAGTTTGATTATAACAAACTTTGTTTAATGGTCAAGAGCTAGTTTGGTCTCTAACCTAGTCAAATAGAGGCTCAAAGATTGGATTAACTGCTGTTTTTCAGCACTTAGAAAATTTTCTAAGTCTGGAATTCATCGTCGTCGACGTTGGCATGCCGCGTTCTCGTGTTTTCGTTAAGCAACTTGAGTTGAGCCAAAAATAAAAGTTGGAGCTTACATCTTGGAGAAGAGCATGCAAAAAGTTGGGTTCAGTCGGACCGAGTTTTGATCTTCGAAAGTGAGTTTCCATGACTATTTTCAAAGCGCCGACAATGCCATCTTGGAGCTTAATTATCTACTAATCCAGAGTCTGAATGGTCATGCACCCTTAATAAAGTTTGAAGAGGATAAGGAGAACATCAAACTTGCTTCAGGCGACAGGACCCGAATCTACACCGAATATGCTCAAAAACGGCATCCAATGCGCCCACTGTAGCACCCGCCACCTGCTCGGCTGAATGTCGGCGTGGCGACCATGCATGGGCAGTGCCCCCACCACGATGCCGCGCGTCCTGCCGCGTCTCTGCTGCTCCATTTCAAATGCCGAGCTTCCCACTCGCCTCAGCTCACTCCTTCCTCACTCACATCGCCCTCCCCACTCCCGTTCTCGCCGCGACGCGCGCACAGAGCGCCGCCCGCCATGGCCGCCATGGCCGAGCTCGGCCCCGCCGCGTCCCCGCTGTTTTGCCCGTCTTTCGTCCAAGCCGACCGCACCATCACCTTCCCCTCGCCGCGCCGCCCCTCCCGCGCCTCTTCCCTGGCTCCAACCGTCGCCGGAGTGCCGCGGCCGCCGTGCCTCTGTCGTCGCCGCCGCCTGCTACCGTGGCCGCACCGCCACGGACCGCGTCGCGCCGAGCTAGGTAGCCCAACGGGTGCGCGAGGACCTCCGCGTGCTTCCCCACCCCTCAGCCACGGCCGACGACGACCACAACCACCGAATCCGCGAGCTCTGCTGCTTCCTCTACTGTAAATCGCGACCAGGGACCTCGAGGAAGAATTCGACTAACTCCAGGGGCCTAACTGCACAGTCAGTGACTCAAATGAATAGTGTCGCGAGGATTGATTCGTAATTATTTTTGCAGAAACTTTGGAAATTCATAGTAAATTGTAGAAAAATCGTAAAATAGTAAATGAGTACTTTTTGGAATCCTTGTGAAATTCTCTATGCAGTAGATCTATAATATTGCATGTTTTAGTCTAAAGTTTTCTCTGTAAAAATGGATTTGTGCAGCTAGGTTTTCATTGCTAGATGTATTTGTCATTTTCATAACTGTAGATCTAGGGCTCCAAATGAAGTGAAATTTTTGTGGCATGCTACTCATATGATGATTGATGTGTGGTAAAAATTTCATGAATTTTTTAACAGAACCGCCCAATTATACGAGATTAAGTAAGAAAATCATCCAACGGACGGACAATTTACCAAACTTAAGCCCGTATAA
This sequence comes from Saccharum hybrid cultivar R570, assembly GCA_038087645.1. Classification (NCBI taxonomy): domain Eukaryota; kingdom Viridiplantae; phylum Streptophyta; class Magnoliopsida; order Poales; family Poaceae; genus Saccharum; species Saccharum hybrid cultivar. Next base: position 2,067,388 of record JAQSUU010000123.1, on the reverse strand, counting down.
CCCGGTAGTCCGTGAAATCTCGACGGATTTCAAACCATTTCACATCACAGCCAAGATCGTAATAAGTTCAGCGATTACCTTCATAAGTTACACAGTAGTTTGCGGCACAAAATACATCGGAGTTTAAACATAGTTATTACAAACCAGTTTCAAATAAAGTAGCGGAAGCATTAGTTCAAAGCACACACACACACACATCTTTTCCAAAATACAGTGCCAGCTCGCGATCATCTCCCACAAAAGCATCAGGCGAGGAGTAGTGAGTGACCATTGCCCATGGTCCTAGGCTTCGCCCATCGCAGGGTAGAGACAGTTGATACAATAACCATAGTACATCTGTCCATCTGCAACAAGTGGGAACAAAGCCCTGAGTACGAGAAGGTACTCAGCTAGACTTACCCGACAGAACCAAAACAAAAGACTCCAAGGATCATGATAGGCATTTTGGTGGGGTAGCTGACTCATTTGCAAGAAAAGCATTTTTAGCTTACCAAATCATTTACAAAAGCATGTCATCTTCTAAATCTTTATTCTCCTGTCAACTATATTTGCACTTTATGCTAAAGTAACCATGTAATTAAGCAAGCAAGGATTACCATTGATAATTAACAATAGTTACCATGTCATTTCCTCATAACTATCCAAGTGTTTCATCAGTATTACTACGATGAAGTAACTCAAGTCAAGTGCTCACTATCCAGTGAACGATGGCGATTCGAATCGATTATTAACCAGCTGGCATCGGAGCATGGTTTAGCGTAATTACTGTTCATAAGTGTATTTAAACCAAAACCCTGTTTAAAAAGTGTGATTTTAAAACTAAAAAGTGTGCCAGTGGTCATATCCTGTATGCCCAGTTAAGGACTCTAGGTGGCTATTTAAGTACTAACTTGGGGTTCTGCACCATATTTCTTTTTCGTTGCTCATACGGCGTGCTATTGTATGAGTGCCACTTAATTGAGTGGTAATGTATGGATCAGTTACCTCTACGCTTCGGTAAGTGTGAGTTGTGAGAGCATGATCGGATACACCGCCGATCTAGGGAAAGTGCTTATATGATACTTGGATAATTACATGTTTTACACATGTTTTTATAAAAGTGTCGCATGTGTGGGTGTTCCGTCCGTTGAGGCGATGCCGTCAATAGGACGATATGTTTGGGTAGTCACTACCGTTGTACACGCATCTGGGGATTCGTGTAAAGCGTGTAGGTAGGTTTACTGCTTTCATGCATTCATGGGGAATGGGCTGAAATGAGTTTTCTGCAGGTACATAACAGCGTATCGTGTAGACCGAATTAGTTACGTATATGAGAGATCGTTGTATGCCACCGAATTCACCGTTAGATGCTTTTTTTTTTCCCTAAGTTTGTGAGAACGTAAGACTCGTGCATGCATCATATTGTTTGTGCATTCCATTCATGGCATGCATTCCTCCCCTTATAAAAGGATTATCCCATTTCGATAAAAGTGACCTCAACTAAAATATGTTCTCACCGGGTAATTTAAAACTTGTGCTACAGATGGCCCGCACGAAGCAGACTGCCCGCAAGTCCACTGGAGGAAGAGCACCCCGTCGTCAGCTAGCCCCGCGGGAGCACCGCAACACGGACACTTTTCTAAGCGAGTTTGGCATGCCCACCTTGCTTTGGAGAGTGCTCCATGATGTGGGGTACCCGGAGGGACAAGAGCCAGTTTACTCTTGGAGCGAGAGCCAGCTAGCTGAAGATGGACTTGCTGTGGTAGAGATCACCGTCCCTGCTCTTGGTGATGCGCCAGAATGGGATGGTTGGCATTTGGAGTTCGAAGGACGCACTCCAGTCGAGGGTGCAGAGGGCGCAGCTTTTCGCGTCATCCGAGACATCATGAGCAGATTTCCCAATGAGTTAGCAGCAGCTTTGGCCGGTACCTTCCCGAGAGATGATCCTCGCGACGCCATTTGGGTACAGCCGCAAGGAAGTGCCCTGGTTAGAGGCCCCAGTGAAGGACTGGCTAGCGACAATCACACCATGAGTGCCATGTATGCAGCCATCAGAGCATACCAAGGTCTGGAGAATACCTATTGGACCTTGACTGGCCTACGTGGTGATGATCGGCTTGAAGCAAGGAAGCAGAAGAAAAAGCAAGCGCGTGCCATAGCTAGCTTGCAGGAGCAGTTGGCTGATATGAGCTTGCAGCGGGACCGAGCTCTCGAGAGAGGCGAGAGTTCCATGCAGCAAGTACAGAGGCTGACTCAGGCCAACAGGAATGCAGATCGCTTGTTGGAGCAGCTAGTACAAGAAAGGAATGAAGCCTGGAACGAGAGAGACCTTCTGAGGCAGAGGGTCGAGGAGCTAGAAGAGTACAATGCCAACTTGCATGAAGAGTTCCATGCCCTCTACAACGGGATGGGCCCGTATGCTCCTCCGAACGCCGCTCAGATGGACCTCGACGACGACGCTGCAGCTGAGGGTAGCGATGGCGACGCCTCCGACATCGACGATGGCCCCGAGGAGTAGGATAGTGTCATGCGTTAGTAGCTAGGCGTGACGCGATGGCCTTCTTTTGGGTTCCATGTATCATGATGTATCCTGTTCGACCTTGAGACTGATGATCTTTGGAATTTGGTTGTGTATGCGATACCCGAACGCATAAAAGTCCAGTGTATGTATGCTGGCAACGCGGTTGTATGGAACGCGATGTTGCTTTTGAAGTAGCTTAATTGGTGCTGTTGTTTAATTGGAATGAATTATTGCGCCTCTGTTTTCTTGTATGACTTGTTCTCTCCAATGAATTCAGTATGGCATGATTGTTCCTTCGGACACAATTTTACAACTTCACTCAATTGTGCTTGTTGCTGAAATATGCAGATGGCCAACACTCGTCGTGCTACGTACGAAGCCGCTGAGACTGGTGGCAACGGTGCAGGAGCTGGTGGAAGTGGTGCCAACAATGTCAACCACCAGGAACCACGTCCAGAACCACATTTGCCCCCTCCTCCGCCGCTTACCGCAGAAATGTTCTTCACACAGTTTCTTGGAAGTCAACGCAGTACTGAACAATCACAGAGGAATATGGAAGACTTTCTGCGTACCATCGCGGAAAATGTTCAAAGAGGAAATAACCAAGGTGGTGGCCATGGAGTGAACCAGTACAGCAGTTTCAAGGATTTCATGGATACGAGGCCACCTATTTTCAAAGAAGCAGCAGAGCCACTTGATGCCGAAGAATGGATTAACACTATGGAAGATAAGTTCCGTGTGTTAAGGATGACAGAAGTTCTGAAAGTAGAGTATGCTGCACATCAGTTACAAGGACCAGCAGGAATGTGGTGGAAGCATCACCGCAGTACTTTTCCTCCTAATGCCCAGATCTCTTGGAGGGATTTCACTGAAGCTTTTAAGGGAGTTTATATTCCCCCAGGGTTGGTTGAGATGAAGCTTGGAGAGTTTTTAGCCTTGAATCAGGGTACCAAGACGGTGACACAGTATCTGCATGCCTTTAATAACTTGTGCCGCTATGCCCCAGACATGGTTGACACAGATGCAAAGAAGATTGCTAGTTTCAAGAGAGGGTTGAGTCCGAAGATGATGAAGCATGTGGGTACCAATATCCGCAACAGATTCAACGACTTTATCAGTGACTGTTTGAAGCAAGAGAAGAACAATAATGCTTACACCGCATCCAAGAACCGCAAGAGAGTGTTCGAGTCAGGACCATCCCAGTCCAGAGTTGTCCCTGTCAACCGTTCATCTTATCGTCCGTCCGCACCTGGTGCGAGGTTCAGGCCGCCACAGCATAAAACCCAGAATTACAAGGGGCCACAGAAACCGTACAAGATCGCAGTGCCGCCAACCAAGACCAACGCAACTGCAGAACAGAGCAACTCCAAGGGAGCTATAGGGTCTGCTGGTACAGTGAAAGGGCCCTGCTACAACTGTGGTCAGCCAGGCCACTTTTCCAAGTTCTGCCCTTATCCGCCTAAAAAGAAGCAACAGACTTACAATGCTCGTGTACACCACACCGCCATTGATGAAGTTCCTGAGGGAGAGCCCGTAACTGCTGGTAAGTTTCTTGTGAACCATCACCCTGCAGTTGTTCTTTTTGATTCTGGATCTTCGCATTCTTTTATGAGTCAAGCATTTGCACGGAAGCATGAACAGCTATGCACAGAATTGAGTTATGGTTATCGCATAAGTTCAGCAGGAGCTGATGTGTTAACCAATAAGATGGTTAGAGGGGCAACCCTTGAGTTAGGTAGTCGGAAGTTTCGAGTGAACCTGGTAGTTATGCCTGGACTAGTTTTGGATGTAATAATAGGAATGAACTGGATGAAAGACTGGGAAGCAGTCATAGATACAAGCAGTAGGATGCTTACCCTTAAAGATCCCCAGGCAGAGGGTACTTTCCAGGTACCATTGCCTAAAAGAACAGATCTTGTGAGTGTGACCTGTGCCATGGAAGTTGCTCCTATCCATCAGATCCCAGTAGTATGTGAGTTCCCGGATGTGTTTCCAGACGAGTTGCCTGGCCTTCCTCCAGACAGAGATGTTGAGTTTGGAATCGAGTTGATCCCCGGGACAGCTCCAATTTCGAGGAGACCTTATCGGATGCCTCCGGATGAGTTAGCTGAGTTGAAGAAACAGTTGGAAGAGTTGTTAAAAAAGGGGTTTATTCGCCCAAGTAAGTCTGAATGGGGATGCCCTGCCTTGTTTGTAAAGAAAAAGAAAGAGGGTACTCTCAGGATGTGTGTGGATTATCGACCTCTTAACGCTGTAACTATCAAGAATAAATATCCACTGCCTCATATTGATGTTCTGTTTGATCAGTTAGCTAAAGCCAGAGTGTTCTCCAAGATAGACTTAAGGTCTGGGTATCATCAGATAAAGATTAGACCTCAAGATGTTCCGAAAACCGCCTTTTCTACCAGATACGGGTTGTACGAGTATCTTGTTATGTCATTTGGACTAACAAATGCTCCTGCATATTTTATGTATCTGATGAATACAGTTTTCATGCCAGAGTTGGACAAGTTTGTAGTTGTCTTCATTGATGACATTCTAGTATACTCTGAAAACGAGAAAGGTCATGAAGAGCATCTGAGAATTGTCTTGACCAGGTTGAGGGATCATAAGTTATATGCTAAGTTCAGCAAATGTGAATTTTGGTTGAAGAAAGTTCCTTTCCTCGGTCATATCCTATCTGAGAATGGAGTTTCTGTAGATCCGAGTAAAGTGCAAGAGGTTATGGATTGGAAGACTCCAACCACAGTGTCAGAAGTCAGAAGTTTCCTAGGGTTAGCGGGTTACTATCGCCGTTTTATCCCAGACTTCTCGAAGATTGCCAAGCCTATGACAAGTCTGTTACAGAAAGATCACAAGTTTGCGTGGACAGAGGAGTGTGAGACAGCTTTCCATACCTTGCGGAAACTGTTGACCACTGCTCCAGTTCTTGCACAACCCGACATCGAGAAACCTTTTGATGTGTTCTGTGACGCATCAAAAACAGGATTAGGGTGTGTGCTAATGCAAGAAGGAAGAGTCATTGCTTATGCCTTCCGGCAGTAGTTCCCGAGGACGCAGAGGAGCAGCCCGAGGAGCCGGAGCCAGCAGAAGTAGAAGAGGAGTCCGGTGAAGAGCTTCCGGAGTGTCCTGACCATCGTCCCAGTACCTTCGAGCGAGGCAAGCCCCGGAGCATTTCTCCCCCGGTTTGCAAATAATTATTTATTAATTTTTCTTAATCTAATGCATTAAGTTTAGGAGTTGTTTGCAAACGTTGCTGCATTATACCTTGTTCCACCTTGTTTTACCCGATCCTTGTCACCCTGGTGTCCACGGTCAATACTTGCTTAGCTTGCTTAGACCGGTAGAAGTCGGGTGATTGCCTGTCATCCGCGAGCTATAGGGGATTACCTGGTTTTGTGAAAGAGATGTCATGTGAGAATAACTCAGTGTGGAATGAATGTGAGACCGGGCGGAAGCTTGCAGGGTTCTGGACTGTAGTGTCTTCCGTCTGTGTCGATTAAGGACCGTCCGATGTCGGGCCTCGGGTCATGTTGAACGCATGCCTCACATTTAGCTGGCCGGATAAAGTACCTTTCGACCGCGAAGCCAGGAGATTATTCGGGCCGAGTAGATTGCCCGCAACGCACTGTACCGGAGCAGTAGTGGCAGGAAACGGGGGCGCGATGATAAGGCCAAAGAGCAGTCGGGCGGCCCCCGGGTACATGTGGTTCCTGGCAAGCTCGCGACTTTACCTGAATGGTTGACTCGGTGACCAATACCTCACTTTAGCGGGTGAGTGAGGTTTGTGTGAGGAATAAATTACCAGCTGGTTAATAATCGATTCGAATCGCCATCGTTCACTGGATAGTGAGCACTTGACTTGAGTTACTTCATCGTAGTAATACTGATGAAACACTTGGATAGTTATGAGGAAATGACATGGTAACTATTGTTAATTATCAATGGTAATCCTTGCTTGCTTAATTACATGGTTACTTTAGCATAAAGTGCAAATATAGTTGACAGGAGAATAAAGATTTAGAAGATGACATGCTTTTGTAAATGATTTGGTAAGCTAAAAATGCTTTTCTTGCAAATGAGTCAGCTACCCCACCAAAATGCCTATCATGATCCTTGGAGTCTTTTGTTTTGGTTCTGTCGGGTAAGTCTAGCTGAGTACCTTCTCGTACTCAGGGCTTTGTTCCCACTTGTTGCAGATGGACAGATGTACTATGGTTATTGTATCAACTGTCTCTACCCTGCGATGGGCGAAGCCTAGGACCATGGGCAATGGTCACTCACTACTCCTCGCCTGATGCTTTTGTGGGAGATGATCGCGAGCTGGCACTGTATTTTGGAAAAGATGTGTGTGTGTGTGTGCTTTGAACTAATGCTTCCGCTACTTTATTTGAAACTGGTTTGTAATAACTATGTTTAAACTCCGATGTATTTTGTGCCGCAAACTACTGTGTAACTTATGAAGGTAATCGCTGAACTTATTACGATCTTGGCTGTGATGTGAAATGGTTTGAAATCCGTCGAGATTTCACGGACTACCGGGTTATACGGGCTTAAGTTTGGTAAATTGTCCGTCCGTTGGATGATTTTCTTACTTAATCTCGTATAATTGGGCTTCATAATGTAAAGTATTTTAAATATCTATTTGAGGCCATATTTTGTTATTTTTGTATAGTAAGTTCTAATTATCCAAATGCAGTAAAAATTTTATGTCAAGCTATTCTTGATATTAGTAATCCACTGTAATTTTATGAGATTTTTCTGAGCTACTAAAATATGTGTTGCTGTTCAACCATAGGACTAATTAGGGTTTCTATTTATTCTTAATGCAAAGTTAGTTAGAAAAATATACTTTGGTGTATCTTTGAAGCATCTTAATTGTTTAATACTCTCGCATGGTAGAAACTAGTGTTGGTAGTTTCCGAGTACATGTTCTTGGATGATGTTGACTACCTTGTAGAAGAGTCATAAGTTCCACATAATCCGATGACATAATACATTCATTACACCGTATGCATTCCGCATCTTCATCATCTCATGTCACTTCTGCATTTCACCTATGCATGTTGCACTCATACTTCTGCATCATGCAGGATCGCAGGAAGTGGTTCCGGCAGTAGTTCCCGAGGACGCAGAGGAGCAGCCCGAGGAGCCGGAGCCAGCAGAAGTAGAAGAGGAGTCCGGTGAAGAGCTTCTGGAGTGTCCTGACCATCGTCCCAGTACCTTCGAGCGAGGCAAGCCCCGGAGCATTTCTCCCCCGGTTTGCAAATAATTATTTATTAATTTTTCTTAATCTAATGCATTAAGTTTAGGAGTTGTTTGCAAACGTTGCTGCATTATACCTTGTTCCACCTTGTTTTACCCGATCCTTGTCACCCTGGTGTCCACGGTCAATACTTGCTTAGCTTGCTTAGACCGGTAGAAGTCGGGTGATTGCCTGTCATCCGCGAGCTATAGGGGATTACCTGGTTTTGTGAAAGAGATGTCATGTGAGAATAACTCAGTGTGGAATGAATGTGAGACCGGGCGGAAGCTTGCAGGGTTCTGGACTGTAGTGTCTTCCGTCTGTGTCGATTAAGGACCGTCCGATGTCGGGCCTCGGGTCATGTTGAACGCATGCCTCACATTTAGCTGGCCGGATAAAGTACCTTTCGACCGCGAAGCCGGGAGATTATTCGGGCCGAGTAGATTGCCCGCAACGCACTGTACCGGAGCAGTAGTGGCAGGAAACGGGGGCGCGATGATAAGGCCAAAGAGCAGTCGGGCGGCCCCCGGGTACATGTGGTTCCTGGCAAGCTCGCGACTTTACCTGAATGGTTGACTCGGTGACCAATACCTCACTTTAGCGGGTGAGTGAGGTTTGTGTGAGGAATAAATTACCAGCTGGTTAATAATCGATTCGAATCGCCATCGTTCACTGGATAGTGAGCACTTGACTTGAGTTACTTCATCGTAGTAATACTGATGAAACACTTGGATAGTTATGAGGAAATGACATGGTAACTATTGTTAATTATCAATGGTAATCCTTGCTTGCTTAATTACATGGTTACTTTAGCATAAAGTGCAAATATAGTTGACAGGAGAATAAAGATTTAGAAGATGACATGCTTTTGTAAATGATTTGGTAAGCTAAAAATGCTTTTCTTGCAAATGAGTCAGCTACCCCACCAAAATGCCTATCATGATCCTTGGAGTCTTTTGTTTTGGTTCTGTCGGGTAAGTCTAGCTGAGTACCTTCTCGTACTCAGGGCTTTGTTCCCACTTGTTGCAGATGGACAGATGTACTATGGTTATTGTATCAACTGTCTCTACCTTTGTCCTAATAAATAAGTAAATTGAGATTGATGTGCATGCACTAAGTTGATTACTTTAGCATACTTTTGTTTTGGCTAAACTTGTAGTTAGTTCTTGTTGAAAAATGCTTGTTAGGTGTGAACCTTATGCTTAGTATTGGATGCTTAAGCTAACCTGGCTAATAATCTCAAGTGTCCGCTTAAAACGGTGATGTTGTGTAGATGCTTGTTATATAGGTAGTGTCATAGTTGACCTCTCTTTTGTCCTCGGTGAGCATGTGAGTGTTGAAGATGCTTTATCCTAGAACAACGCCCACGCTACGTAATCGCATGGTTGTCGTCTCTAATTAGATTCTCTCGTAGGAGCCAGAGCTGTAAACGTGGTTGCTAGCCCTTGAATGTTTTTGTATCCATGCCTTGCTTGAACCGTAGGCCCTAGCGTAGTCCCCTTATATGTTTGCTTAGGTCTTGGACGTCCGCTACCTTTTGGAGAATGCCCTTGTTCCATTGACCAACCCAGTTAAGTCCTAACGAACGTCGATCTTGACCACAGTTGTTGCCTGCCAAGTTTGGAGACCATACCCAATTCCATGTTGGACCTCCCGACTGTCTCTCCTACAGATGATCCGAGCAACGCTAATCTCTCGTTGTCTAATCTAGAAATCTTTGCTTGCGAAATCAGGTGGCTATCTTATCAACCCAATCTCTGATCGGTGTATCATTTTGTTCTAGAAGTCTGCTAAAGTCCATCTCAACTTCTAACGTCTCTCAACGTTATTAATCTTGATCTCATATTGTTGTCCAACGTGACCGAGAACCCTTGCTCAGTTGTCTTCGGCAATTAAGCTATGTTCCCTTGCGCTGTGTTTTAATCCTCGGATCGCCTCCGTGTTGACTCTAAACCTTGTAACTACCCTTGCTTGCTACTCCTCCCTTGTCTGGTGCTTGTTCTTACCACCCAATCGGTGCCACTTGAAATTCCACTTTGTTTGTGCGTTTAATAATGGTGTTACGATTAGCATTTTATGGTGCCGCGACGAAACCGAGAGCCTCCTGTGGGCGCGCACACAAGGTTGTGCTGCTCGGCACGCGCTGGTATCAGGGTTGCTATTCATGATCCATTACGAAACGACATCCGATGTGTTATTTCTCGTGACCATTTTTCTTGGTTATCTCCCTACATCTATCTGAAGATTCATATCTTAGACCTTATGTAGCAGATATCTCTTGAAGTTGCTAAGAAGATGACCTTTGAAGAACAGTCACCGACATAAACATTAACAGACTGCAAGAGGTGGTAGACAAGTGACTCTTCCCAAGTGTCCTTGTACGACGTCGGTCATCGATTGAGCAATGTATGTCATCCTTGTTGAATCGAATGGGCACCTAACACTAAATGATTGGACAAGTTATCCATTGGAAAAGAACCGATCGTCACATGGTGCATATGACCTAACTATCAAAGTCTTGATCCTTGTGTAGATGACAGTCATACAGATGAAATCAACTCTCTCTGGTGTGACTCCTTATCTGTAGACTTTGATGCCGACCACTTGTTTGTGCCTCGACTGCAATTATTGTGGTGGTCAAGAGTAAAGGTTAGAACTTTAAGAATTGAGAGACAACTGATTAGTTACCAGTAAGAAGGTTAATCTCCAGTCACATAACAATTCTTTGATAGCCATGATGGTTATGTCTCAGCGAACAATAGTAAGCAAAGAGGCCATGAAGCCGGTCAGCAATGCAGGTGTTGCATCTTCTCCAAATGCGCTATCAAGTCAATTCCATCTTGGACAATCACGTATATAGTACAAGATGTTGTATTAGCCATGTGAAGAACTAGAGAAAGCATGTCCATAGTTTTGATCTACATCATTGTGCCCCTAAGTACCACGAACAGTTTTGGTTCAAGGTTCTATTGGATGAAATGCCAGAAAATATTCAGAAATGGTTCCTTATCTACGTAGGGATGCCCTCCATGTGGAATAATGCTTGTGCTCTGTGAAAACAGCCCACAACTCCAATGCTTGTGCATTGTCAAGATTGGTGACTAGATCAACGGTTGAACTTGTTCCCTGAGAAACATGTCAGGAAGACTATAGCCTCCATCCTCAGCTAGAGAAAGGCTGCTGCTACTATGAGAAAGATGAGAGAGTGCAGAACACACACCTCAACATGTGAAGCAAAAGAAAAAGGAAGAACACGAAATCTGTCCAAAATTTTTGTGGCACTACACCGGTTATCTTCAAGTCAATGGTCAGTGACTCAAATGAATAGTGTCGCGAGGATTGATTCGTAATTATTTTTGCAGAAACTTTGGAAATTCATAGTAAATTGTAGAAAAATCGTAAAATAGTAAATGAGTACTTTTTGGAATCCTTGTGAAATTCTCTATGCAGTAGATCTATAATATTGCATGTTTTAGTCTAAAGTTTTCTCTGTAAAAATGGATTTGTGCAGCTAGGTTTTCATTGCTAGATGTATTTGTCATTTTCATAACTGTAGATCTAGGGCTCCAAATGAAGTGAAATTTTTGTGGCATGCTACTCATATGATGACTGATGTGTGGTAAAAATTTCATGAATTTTGGTTGCCATTTGAGTGAGTTATTAGTGTATCTTGCTCTCACATGAATTCTTATAATAGCAACTTGTCTTTTTCATAGAGGTTGACATACATGTCCAAATGGCTTGAAATTTGTATAGTAGACTATTGGGTGTATGTAAGAGCTACTGTAATTTTTATAGATTTTATTATGGAATTTTGATATATGTTTATTATTTCACCTTGCTATTTAAATAAATTAAGAAATGCATTAAAAGAAATTATTTAATGATGAGCACTATGCTTTTTGGTGATCATTTAACATGCACTTTATGATGGTTACATTGGTTGTGGCCAAATATATGTTTGGAATGTAAGTTAATATTTATTCTTGCAATTGATGCTTTCCTGGACAGTTTCTGGGACTTTGGTAATTGCACCATGAAAATGATGTTTGCTGAGAAACATGTTTATAACAAAGTTGTAGATAACTCATTAATCTAGCTTGTGTTAAATTTTGGTGGCATTTGGCCTTATAGTTTGTGAGTAATGACTGTTTCAAGTTGGGTTCCAGAAATAGCTGTTCTCTGGAATCTCTGGACCAGATTCTGTAATTATGCATGTTTGACTTAGTTAACTTGAGAATCATGCTAAGATGATTAAAGATGAATTATGGACAATTTCATAAGCTTTCCAGAATGTCTTGTTGCATGGCTATTGTATTTGTATAACTCCAGTTATGATCCAAACATGTAGATGTTGTTTGCAGTCCAGAAATTGTCAGATGCTAGTTATGGTTGTTTACTCCATGTGTTGCTAAGTGTGGCTTATACCCTTGATGATGGTCAAGTTAAGATACTTGTGATCTTGTTAAACTTGTGTTATGCTTAATATGCTTGCCCTCTTTAATTGGTTGTGTGATGTTAGTTAATTAGCTTTTGGTGTCTATGTCTTAATCGTGTGTTTACATGAATGATTATGTGATGCATCTTGTGTTACCATTCATCATATTCATACGCATGCATCTTGCATCTCATTTAGGTTCGCTAGATGCATCACGTGAAGGATGAGATGTTGAAGCTAAACCTGAAGACGGTGTTTGGTGGACCTATCCCGAAGATGGAAGGACTAAACAAGTGTCGGGTTGGGAGATGCTCGCCGAGCGAGTGTCATCTGTCAATCACTAACCCAGTGTTTGATCTCAGGCAAGCCCCGGAGCATTCTAAGCCTCCTATTTTACAAAAGCAATTGAGTATATATATGTTATATATGTATTGTTGCATTAAGTTATAAGAGTTGATTGAAAACACTTGTTGCATATATATCATTTTCCTTGTCCCGCAAATATGCCTGAAATCCTATTTTGGTTCGGGATCGAAAATGTTGCTTAGCCCTGCTTAGACCGGTAGCGATCGGTGATTTCCTGTCACCGGCAACTATAGGTGGTTACTGGAATACTTTAGCTATGGAATGGATGATATCCTGGAAATAACCAAGTGTTGATGAATAATTGTAGACCGGGCGGAATAAGTATGGGGCAACCAGACAGGGTTCTGGGGTGCTTGTAGTTTTCGCCTGTGTCGATTAAGGACCGTCCGTTGTTGGGCCTCGGGTCATGTTGAACGCATGCCTCACATTTAGCTGGCCGAATAAGGTACCTTTCGACCGCGAAGCTGGGAGATTATTCGGGCCGAGTGGATTGCCCGCAACGCACTGTACCGAAGCAGTAGTGGCAGGAAACGGGGGCGCGATGATAAGGCCAAAGAGCAGTCGGACGGCCCCCGGGTACATGTGGTTCCTGGCAAGCTCGCGACTTTACCTGAATGGTTGACTCGGTGACCAATACCTCACTTTAGCGGGTGAGTGAGGTTTGTGTGAGGAATAAATTACCAGCTGGTTAATAATCGATTCGAATCGCCATCGTTCACTGGATAGTGAACACTTGACTCGAGTTACTGCATCGTAGTAATGATGATGGAACACAGATGGTTATGTGGATAATGTTGGAAATGCTAAACCTGAGATGGTAACCTTTGATGTTAATGGTTAATCAAGTGATTGCTTTAGCATAGGTGCTTACCTAGATTGAATAGGTTATAATAAATATGATGCCAAAGGACTTAAATTAGTTTATTCATGATAACTTCTGCTTTTCGCAAATGGCTTCATGGAAGTCAGTGAAGGAAATTCTTTAGATAAAAGTTTCTGTGTAGAGTGAGTACCAGAAAGTTATCTTCCAAATTAGCCTTTCTACTACTTGAAGCAAAGTAGCCTGATGCGCTTATGGATGTTGGAATTGGATAACATGCTTCTCTTCCCTTGGAAAGTTCTTCGCACCGAATCTCGGGACGCGATTCTTTTAAGGGGGGAGGGCTGTAACACCCGAGGTGTTTGCCACCAGTTAACCCGTGGGTTTGAGCTCAAACATGCTAGATTAAGTGATGATGAAGATGTCAAGGTCAAACCTATGGAAGCGAGCCCCAACCCAAACTTGGATGCTGCACCATTGCTTTACATATAGTCCATTTTCAAGATATATGCTCGGGTGGTGTTATTGCAATATCTTCAGGTGTCTCACCTTAGTACCTATCTATATTGATCCCTGGAAAAGTTTCATGACGTTTGGAATCAAAAAGTCACATGAAATGATAAGTTATATGCTTGTTGGAATGACTTTACTAAGTGTTGGAATTTCATTATTAAGTGGATGGAAATATAGGTCATCAACCAAACCTTGCCACCTTGCTCCAACAACTCTAATTGAACTCTACAACAAAAGTTATGAAGGGTTCGTGTTGAGCAAAGATGGAGAAAATATCCGAAAACCATGGAAACCCAAGATTCTATAGCAAAAGGGCTTTGCGTTGACCGAGAAATAAAGTTGACTTCTGAACCAGATATGAGGGTTGACCAAAAATGAAAGTTGAATAAAAGTTTGATTATAACAAACTTTGTTTAATAGTCAAGAGCTAGTTTGGTCTCTAACCTAGTCAAATAGAGGCTCAAAGATTGGATTAACTGCTGTTTTTCAGCACTTAGAAAATTTTCTAAGTCTGGAATTCATCGTCGTCGACGTTGGCATGCCGCGTTCTCGTGTTTTCGTTAAGCAACTTGAGTTGAGCCAAAAATAAAAGTTGGAGCTTACATCTTGGAGAAGAGCATGCAAAAAGTTGGGTTCAGTCGGACCGAGTTTTGATCTTCGAAAGTGAGTTTCCATGACTATTTTCAAAGCGCCGACAATGCCATCTTGGAGCTTAATTATCTACTAATCCAGAGTCTGAATGGTCATGCACCCTTAATAAAGTTTGAAGAGGATAAGGAGAACATCAAACTTGCTTCAGGCGACAGGACCCGAATCTACACCGAATATGCTCAAAAACGGCATCCAATGCGCCCACTGTAGCACCCGCCACCTGCTCGGCTGAATGTCGGCGTGGCGACCATGCATGGGCAGTGCCCCCACCACGATGCCGCGCGTCCTGCCGCGTCTCTGCTGCTCCATTTCAAATGCCGAGCTTCCCACTCGCCTCAGCTCACTCCTTCCTCACTCACATCGCCCTCCCCACTCCCGTTCTCGCCGCGACGCGCGCACAGAGCGCCGCCCGCCATGGCCGCCATGGCCGAGCTCGGCCCCGCCGCGTCCCCGCTGTTTTGCCCGTCTTTCGTCCAAGCCGACCGCACCATCACCTTCCCCTCGCCGCGCCGCCCCTCCCGCGCCTCTTCCCTGGCTCCAACCGTCGCCGGAGTGCCGCGGCCGCCGTGCCTCTGTCGTCGCCGCCGCCTGCTACCGTGGCCGCACCGCCACGGACCGCGTCGCGCCGAGCTAGGTAGCCCAACGGGTGCGCGAGGACCT
Organism: Saccharum hybrid cultivar R570; assembly: GCA_038087645.1. NCBI lineage: Eukaryota > Viridiplantae > Streptophyta > Magnoliopsida > Poales > Poaceae > Saccharum > Saccharum hybrid cultivar. The sequence goes on along the minus strand of JAQSUU010000123.1, from coordinate 2,052,195 downwards.
CCGCGTGCTTCCCCACCCCTCAGCCACGGCCGACGACGACCACAACCACCGAATCCGCGAGCTCTGCTGCTTCCTCTACTGTAAATCGCGACCAGGGACCTCGAGGAAGAATTCGACTAACTCCAGGGGCCTAACTGCACAGTCAGTGACTCAAATGAATAGTGTCGCGAGGATTGATTCGTAATTATTTTTGCAGAAACTTTGGAAATTCATAGTAAATTGTAGAAAAATCGTAAAATAGTAAATGAGTACTTTTTGGAATCCTTGTGAAATTCTCTATGCAGTAGATCTATAATATTGCATGTTTTAGTCTAAAGTTTTCTCTGTAAAAATGGATTTGTGCAGCTAGGTTTTCATTGCTAGATGTATTTGTCATTTTCATAACTGTAGATCTAGGGCTCCAAATGAAGTGAAATTTTTGTGGCATGCTACTCATATGATGACTGATGTGTGGTAAAAATTTCATGAATTTTGGTTGCCATTTGAGTGAGTTATTAGTGTATCTTGCTCTCACATGAATTCTTATAATAGCAACTTGTCTTTTTCATAGAGGTTGACATACATGTCCAAATGGCTTGAAATTTGTATAGTAGACTATTGGGTGTATGTAAGAGCTACTGTAATTTTTATAGATTTTATTATGGAATTTTGATATATGTTTATTATTTCACCTTGCTATTTAAATAAATTAAGAAATGCATTAAAAGAAATTATTTAATGATGAGCACTATGCTTTTTGGTGATCATTTAACATGCACTTTATGATGGTTACATTGGTTGTGGCCAAATATATGTTTGGAATGTAAGTTAATATTTATTCTTGCAATTGATGCTTTCCTGGACAGTTTCTGGGACTTTGGTAATTGCACCATGAAAATGATGTTTGCTGAGAAACATGTTTATAACAAAGTTGTAGATAACTCATTAATCTAGCTTGTGTTAAATTTTGGTGGCATTTGGCCTTATAGTTTGTGAGTAATGACTGTTTCAAGTTGGGTTCCAGAAATAGCTGTTCTCTGGAATCTCTGGACCAGATTCTGTAATTATGCATGTTTGACTTAGTTAACTTGAGAATCATGCTAAGATGATTAAAGATGAATTATGGACAATTTCATAAGCTTTCCAGAATGTCTTGTTGCATGGCTATTGGATTTGTATAACTCCAGTTATGATCCAAACATGTAGATGTTGTTTGCAGTCCAGAAATTGTCAGATGCTAGTTATGGTTGTTTACTCCATGTGTTGCTAAGTGTGGCTTATACCCTTGATGATGGTCAAGTTAAGATACTTGTGATCTTGTTAAACTTGTGTTATGCTTAATATGCTTGCCCTCTTTAATTGGTTGTGTGATGTTAGTTAATTAGCTTTTGGTGTCTATGTCTTAATCGTGTGTTTACATGAATGATTATGTGATGCATCTTGTGTTACCATTCATCATATTCATACGCATGCATCTTGCATCTCATTTAGGTTCGCTAGATGCATCACGTGAAGGATGAGATGTTGAAGCTAAACCTGAAGACGGTGTTTGGTGGACCTATCCCGAAGATGGAAGGACTAAACAAGTGTCGGGTTGGGAGATGCTCGCCGAGCGAGTGTCATCTGTCAATCACTAACCCAGTGTTTGATCTCAGGCAAGCCCCGGAGCATTCTAAGCCTCCTATTTTACAAAAGCAATTGAGTATATATATGTTATATATGTATTGTTGCATTAAGTTATAAGAGTTGATTGAAAACACTTGTTGCATATATATCATTTTCCTTGTCCCGCAAATATGCCTGAAATCCTATTTTGGTTCGGGATCGAAAATGTTGCTTAGCCCTGCTTAGACCGGTAGCGATCGGTGATTTCCTGTCACCGGCAACTATAGGTGGTTACTGGAATACTTTAGCTATGGAATGGATGATATCCTGGAAATAACCAAGTGTTGATGAATAATTGTAGACCGGGCGGAATAAGTATGGGGCAACCAGACAGGGTTCTGGGGTGCTTGTAGTTTCCGCCTGTGTCGATTAAGGACCGTCCGTTGTTGGGCCTCGGGTCATGTTGAACGCATGCCTCACATTTAGCTGGCCGAATAAGGTACCTTTCGACCGCGAAGCTGGGAGATTATTCGGGCCGAGTGGATTGCCCGCAACGCACTGTACCGAAGCAGTAGTGGCAGGAAACGGGGGCGCGATGATAAGGCCAAAGAGCAGTCGGACGGCCCCCGGGTACATGTGGTTCCTGGCAAGCTCGCGACTTTACCTGAATGGTTGACTCGGTGACCAATACCTCACTTTAGCGGGTGAGTGAGGTTTGTGTGAGGAATAAATTACCAGCTGGTTAATAATCGATTCGAATCGCCATCGTTCACTGGATAGTGAACACTTGACTCGAGTTACTGCATCGTAGTAATGATGATGGAACACAGATGGTTATGTGGATAATGTTGGAAATGCTAAACCTGAGATGGTAACCTTTGATGTTAATGGTTAATCAAGTGATTGCTTTAGCATAGGTGCTTACCTAGATTGAATAGGTTATAATAAATATGATGCCAAAGGACTTAAATTAGTTTATTCATGATAACTTCTGCTTTTCGCAAATGAGTCAAGCTAGTCCACTGAAAGAAAGCCTTGCATACTCCTTGGTGTCATATTATTTCTGGTTTATGACGGGTAAGTCTAGCTGAGTACCTTCTCGTACTCAGGGTTTATTCCCACTTGTTGCAGGTTGTGATGTATCATAGCTACTGCAAGAATTGGAAGACTCCGGCTGTAGTGGCGGAGTGTGATCATGGGCATGATCCTTCTGAGCTATCTTATCTCTCATGCTTTTGTTGGAAATTGACCTTGGTACTGGCATGTATTTGAATTAAGGTGATATTAGTTTTCAAACTACTTTGCTTCCGCTACTTTTAAACTTGAGTTGTAATAACTCTACTGAACTCCGATATATGTTGAATTACTTATGAAATGGATGTAACATATGACCTGTTATGTTGGACCACTACGATCTTGGCTTGTATGTTGGTTGGTTTGAAATCCCTCGGGATTTTATTGGACTACCGGAGTTATAAGAGCTTAAGTACGGGAATTTAATTGCTCCGGTGATTGTTTTTGTATTTTTGTTCTTATAATTTGGGCGGTTCCGTGACACCATAGACCAGAAGGGACTAAACATCATTAATGCACCTGAACAATGACCAAAGAACCCCTAGTCAATGCTGCTTATCCGTCTCTGCTCACTCCCCCGCGTTGGCCTGCTGGCTGCTCCTGCGCTGGAGCTGGCTACTCCCGCACTGATGCTCCCGGCCGTGCTGCTGGCCAAGATTTAAAAATCACCAAATTTCATTTATTCAAACCATTGTTCATGCAGTTCAATAATCTCCATTATTATAAATCATTAAAGCTACCTACTAGCGTACAAACCATTAGCTATCCAATCCCAAAACTGATTCATACTTTGATCTTCATCGCCATGAGTAGTACTAGCTCCATCAGCTTGGCTAGACGATGGTTCTTCGAGTGGATTGTAGTTTTTGTCTTCATCACACCTCTCAAAGTCCCTATCCTTTTTATCATTCTCTCTTACGAAATTATGAAGGGCCATGCATGCGAGAATTATTTTGCTTTGCTTTGGCATCAGATAACTTGGTAAGTCCAACAAAATTCTCTACTTCATCTTCAAGACTCCAAATGACCGCTCGATGACATTTCGAAGTGAAGAATGTGCATAATTATAGAGCTCTTTTCTACCTCTTGGGGCGGGTCCTTGTCGATACTCCTAGACATGATACTTTGTACCCTTGTAGGGTGCAAGATAAGCCGATCGATTTGGGTAACCCAAGTCGACAAGATAGAACTTCCCTACACAATTGCAACTACTTGTAAGCCAAATGCAAAGTAAGAGCATCTAGATGAAACAAGAGATAATAGGACAAATCAATACCTTCAGGTGAATGTGGAAACCTGCCGCCATACTTGTCGATTGCATCTTTGAATACCCGCATATCATGAACCGATCCAGGCCATCCCGCAGCAGTAAATGTGAATCTCATATCGAAATCACAAAGGGCCAACACATTCTAACTAGTGTACCCATGTCTTTTCATATGAGGTACTACTTGATTTACTGGCACCACTACCTTCACATGTGTTCCATCTAGTGCTCCAATGCACTTATCAAAGAAAAGAGCAAACCTAGGGGACTGCTGCCTCTTATGCACAACTCTAAATTCAAGGTCTTTTGGCCTAATTATATCAGCTGCTAGTTTGCACAAACAAGCCAACACCTTATCAAACTTCCTACTAACTATGCATAATGAACGTGTGAACCGATTGTCAGCTTGCCTAACTGATTATTGAGATGCACACATCCATAAGAACATCCCTAAAGTCTCAATCGATGTCATCTTACATGTGGACTTCAATCCATATGAACTCTGAAGCACACTATGAAGCTTATCAAAGCACTCTCTCCTCATCCTAAACATCTTGTAGCATTGTGTCCTATGGTCTAAAGTTCTTTGTGGCCCATTGGTACCTAGATTCTATTGCCACTCTACGTTCAGTTCTGTTCAAGTAAAGCTCGTGGTGATACATACCTAGAGTGTGAAAGGTCTTGATGGTTAGAGGGGGGTGAATAGCCTAATAAAACTTTCTACAAAGATCACTCAAACAATTTAATTAGTAACACAAAAGGCGAGATGCGAGTTTTACCTAGCCTAAAGGGGTGATGCAAGTCACCTATCCAATTGACAATTTTAGTTTAGTTCACACAACCGCCACAAGACAAACCGCGAGCTAGCAAAGCTACAAAGCTACTACAACTAGAACTACACAAGCTAGCAACTAAACAAGAGCAACAACAAGCTAAACAAGAAGATAACAAAGTAAGTGCAAGAGGGGATTTTGAATGTTATATCGAGAGGCAATGATTGAGCCAACCAAAATGAACACCAAGATAGGCAATGAAGTAACCAATCACCAGAATGAAATCCAATTGATCAAGCACAATTGAGACACAAGATTTATCCTGAGGTTCACGTGCTTGCCGGCACGCTAGTCCCCGTTGTATCCCCTTACACCAAGTGGTTTGGTGGCTAATCAGTCTAACACACCGAGCCTCTAAAAGACACCACAAGAACCTACCAATGGCTAAGAGTTGCAATGACACTAGCAATCCACTAGAGTTAGAATTCGGCGCTCCGTCGGGAAACCACAACAACCCCTCACAAACCAATCACCGGAGCTGGCCACGAACAATCACCAACACGTGTGGGACCTCCACCGCTGCTCCAAGCCGTCTAGGTGGCGGCAACCACCAAGAGTAACAAGAATTCCCACAGCAAAACAATCCCCAAAGTGCCTCTAAATGCAAAGCAATGATCAATGCACTTGAATCACTCAATCTAACTCAAGAATCGCAATCGAATGCAAGAAGATGAGTGGGGAGAGAGTTGAGGGCGTTGGCTCAGCTCAAAATGCTCACAAGAATGTCAAAGTGCCAAGAGAATAGCCCTAGACCCGGCCAACACATATATATAGACGTACCCCTTCGAATAGAGCCATTATACACTGGTCGGGGTCACCAGACGCATTTATCGTGCTTGCAATAGACGCGGCACACCGCGTCCGATGCTCACGAAGCTACCACATGTCCTGCATAGTCAAATTTCCAATGGTCGTCTTCGCCTTCATCTGACGCGTCTGATGGTCAAAGGTCCGCGCGTCCAACGCTCACCAGACGCGGTCCAGTAAGGTCCTGAAAGCCCAAGTTTGGTTTTAGTAATTAATGACACCAAGTTGCTAATGTCATGTGTTAAGTGTTTTGAGTTAGGCATAAGCAACACATGTGATGAAGGTGTATGTGGCAAGGAGTGGTGACCACAAGATCACAAAGAGATGGTGCATGGACATGAAATGATGATCATGGTGGAGATGCACATAATATGATGGACATGATGATCAAGTGGAGAAGAAGGATCTAAGAGCGCAAGGCAAAGGTATAACCATAGGATTTTCCTTTTGCCGGTCTAAGATGAGTAGAGAAGTGATTGACCGGGTTTAGGATACATAGCCGACTATCAAGAGGGGCAATTACGGTTAGCTCGGGAATCAAGTGCCACTAGATCATTGTCTTGAGCATATGCATTAGGATCTAGTAGAGAGCTAACATAACGCCTTGAAATTGTTTGTGAAATGTTAACACACATGCACATGGTGGTGTACATTTGGTGGTGTTAGCACTTTTTGTGAAGGCGGTGGTGTTTGAGCGGTAGAGAGGAGTTTGGGTTCCTCTCTCCCTCCTGCCGAGCTTGCGAGGCGGGATTCGGCGCTTTTTGGGGAAGTGAAATGCCTATTTTCTACTACGCCGGAAGTCGGAAAAGAAACGGAGGCGAACGGCGGTCACTATAGTGACCGGACGCTGCACCGGACGCAGTCGCGGTTTGACCGGACGCGTCCGGTCAGTTCTCAGCTGTTGTCAGGCACGCGGGTGTTAGGGTTTCTGACCGGACGCTGGTCTGGCCTGACCAGCGCGTCCGGTCAGTTCACCTATGCGCAGAAGAAGAGCGCGCGACCGGCGCGTCCGGTCGCTCACGGAACCGGAGCGTCCGGTCAGGCGTCCAGAAGGCCAGAGAGCAGCGGAGTGCTGATCGGACGCGCGGCGCGTCCAGTCACGTGCGATCGGACGCGTCCGGTCGCGGTGGGAGCTTACTAGACTCCGACCGGACGCTAGGTGCAGCGCGTCCGGTCACAGCAACGGTAACTTCTGACGCGCATTGTTCACGCTTGTCCGTAGTGATCGGACGCATCCGGTCACCCTGACCGGAGCGTCCGGTCAGCTTGTTTTAAACTGTGTCGTCCGGTAACGGCTAGCTGCGTACTCCTTCGCTATAAATAGAAGTTGTCCAGGGTTTAAGGGTAACTCTTGCATATTTTTGAGACCTAGAGACATCCTTTGAGCTAGAGAACAACCCCTCCACTCATCTTTTTGCTTGGTTGCACATCTTGAGTGAGATTGAGTGAGATTCAAGTGCATTGCTTGAGAGTTGCATTCTAGAGGCACTTGATCTTCGAGTTGTTGCGGATTTCTTGTTACTCTTCCGTGTTTTCTAACACGGTAGATGGCTTGGAGCAGCGGAGGTGATTGAGCTCGCAATTGGAGATTGTTGGAGCCCTCACTAAGTGTTGTAAGGGGTTCTTGATCCTTCCTCGCGGGAGTTCGCGAATTGGATACTCTAGTGGAGCTCGTAGCTTGGAGGATCCCCATCTTGTGTGCGATTGTGCGGCGTCCGCCGAGGGCTCGACTCTTGATAGTCGATTAGCTCGTGAACCGACAAGTGGGTGTATCGCCACAACGGGGAGTAGCTTGCCGGGAAGCAAGTGAACCTTGAGATAAATTCTTGTGTCATTCTCTTCCCGAGGATTTCTCTTATGTGATTGATTTATTGGTACTTCTCATCTCTACACGGCGGTATAATCACTCGAAGCTCTTCTCTCGTTTTACTTCTTGTTTCTAGCTTGTAGTTGTTGTTGTGTTTAGTGAATAGCCTTATACTAGACTTGTGTAGGTGGCTTGCTTAATTAGTTAGAGCTAGTGCTTTTGCTTCGCCACCTTTCGTACTAACTTGTGGTTAAGTAATTCTTGTAGAAGTTTTAATTAGGCTATTCACCCCCCCTCTAGCCTATTTGGACCTTATAGGTCCAAACATCGGTTTTCCGCCACCTGACGCGTTCGTCGTGAAAGCAATAGACGCGCACCGCGTCTATCGTCGCCGAGGCTTGCGAAGCTGCTGACGCCATTCGCAACAAACGCTAACGCCCATCGTCTGTCGCTTCAACACCACCGCATCCGATGCACGCTCGTCTGCGCGTGCATCAGCAGAGAGCACACCAGACGCTGACATCAGCGTCTGATGCTCATGGGGCCAGCGTCCAATGCACGATCAAGAGCTGATCTTCAAGTTTTGTTTTTGATTCTTGTTTGCCCTATTCTCATATGAGCTAGTCCAAGCATGTGAAACATCTTAGCACATATTTTAGCTCATTTTCAAGTTAAAAACGTAGGGCGAAGATGGTGCAATCCAAATGTATATGCTCAATGAAATGTCACCTAGAGGCACATGTAGGACTAGAATTGATACGACATTTCCCCTCTTCATAGTACGGCTACGTATCCTAAGCCATCCACACCCTCTATGATGTCTTGGATGCAAAATAAAAATCTCTATCATATACCTTTGCCTTGAACTCCATGATTTGGCTTTACACCTTCATCCAACTCCATCATGGCAAGCACTTGATCACATCACCATTGCTTGATCCTTGCTTCACCATGTCGTTGCACCAACCACATCATAGCTACACACATGTCTTTGCTATGTGGTTAATACTAGGTATTGTCATTAATTATCAACACCAAACATAGGACTTTCAGAGTGCAAGCTGCACTGACCATTTGTCGCCTCCTCTTTTGGGCTCTCACATAGTACTCCACTGCGTCCTCTTTGTCAGAATCAGTTGAAGATGAATCATCACTTGATGCTAAAGATGAATCATCACTAGTTTCGTTGTCCTGTGAACCATCCCTAGAACCATCATCAACCTGAACACATCAATGACAACCCAATCAATCACTGTCGAACAACAACAACAAAGTAATGCCAAATCAATCACAAAGCAATCACAAGTTAATCACAATGCAATCACAAATCAATCACAAAGCAATCAGAAAACATCACAAGCCAAATCATTCAACCGAAATACATAGGTTCATCACAAATACATAGGTTCAACACAAATGCATAGGTTCAACTACATGCATAGGTTCATCACACATACAGAAATAGCAAGACTTCAATGCACTTATCTAGCGCTTCCCTACACCTTGCTGAACCCATTTCTATAGCCACACAAGTCTGTCCTCTAGTGTATCAATTTCACAGAAGATCTGCCGATAATATTCGTCCTTAAACAAAGTTGTAGCAACAAAGAATTCATCTAATTTGTTATCTGCTCCATACTCCTTGACCATTGCCAAACATCTTCTAACATCTGCTTCTTTCTGGTCCTTTCTCTTCAACTTCCTAGCTTCCTCGAGGGCTTCTTTGTTGCTTCTAAACTGGGCTAGATTATCATTTGCAGCCTTACTGTCCTCATCAAACTTTTCTATTATACCAGTGAACATAGTCTTCAGTAGAGGTTCATTTTTCTTCTTTGATGGACTCTCACCAGAAGTAGCTGTGCTTGTGCTGCCCCTCTTGTGGCTGGAACTGCCCATTGGACTATTTTCAAACCCATCGGTATCAGTCCCTCCCATAGCCCCTGCTTCATATTCTTGTTCCTGACTTGCAGCTGCTGAAAACTGCCCTGGGATGCAAGATGTTGAGCCATCTATGACTACCCCTTTGAACATCTGCTCCAGCAAGGGGAAATACGCAGGCCAGCCCCATCGAAATTTCTTGCACTCTGTAGGCCATCTATGTAATTTCTAGATTTAGTCACAATGAAATCAGAATCCACAGTTTGACAGAAGTTTGACATAAGTTTGATAGAATCGACTTTACCTTCAATTCGTTTTTCCACCATTCCAGCATTGCATCAATTGTTCCATCAGCCTTACGGCCTAACCTTGTGTTCTTCATCAGTTTATCCCCAAAACGATACACAGACTTCAAATGATTGACTCGGTTCTTCAATTGTTTTCTAGTATGCTTCAGTTTAGTTCTTTTCAAATTGGCGTTTAATTATATTGTAACCTCTAGTTGTCATTGTCCCAGCATTCTAGTTTCCAGCGTTCATTTGCTCAACGTAGAGTTCACACAAAGTGGTAATGTTTTGATTGGACTAATTGGCCTTGTCTTTTATGTTTAAAAAAATGAAAAGAGGACATCACATATCAAAATAGCTTTCATCCATGAACCAAAAACATGTAGCATGCAGTTTTCATGTAATAGTCTAACAAACAACATAAACACAAATGGTTCAGTTTTCATCACATATCCATGCTAAAGAATCATCTAGAGATCACCGAAACACATCTAGCATAGGATTTACAACAAAATAGTGTTTAGGGTACGGATCTTACCGAGGCAGGGGCATTCTCATCGGATTGTTCGTTGTCGTCATCATCCTCTCCGTATAGATCCTCTACGGTGTCGGAGTTGCTGGCGTCAGATGTGGATCCACGGGACACCGCCTGCCTCATCCTGACCCCGCGGCCACCATCGCTCATTTCGAAAAGTGGCAAACCTTGAGGAGCGGATGCTGCTGGTTGTTTACCAGATCTAACTCTAGTAAACAGAGCTCTGTGACGGCTACCTCCTGGGCGCGCAGCCTGCCTACCTCCATGGCTAGTTCTGGGACGTGATCCGGTCTGCACCAGCCGTGGAGGTTGGAATTGGCCTTGAGTGGATCTGCCGCCAGGGCCAAGGGGAGGGAGCCCAACGCTCACACGAAATCCTTCCGACGGGCAGCTGCTTCTGGTTGGGGAAGACGTCGAGGTGGGGGAACTCGGCCTAGGAGTTCAGATCTAGGCTCTCCAGCCGCGATCGTGGAGCAGAGAGGCTGGGGGAGGCGTAGGGAGAAGGAGCTTGGGAGTACACGCTGAACTCGTCGTTGACGGGGAACTGAGGGTAGGGCTCAGATCCGGCGACGGGGAAGGAAGAAGACCCGGTGAAGTAATCCTTGTAGTTGTTCCCGTAGCCGTCCATGGCGGATGCGGTGTGGGGAGGAGGGCGAGCCACGACGACAGCGTACGGGCGAGTTGCGGTGGTAGTGTGCGGGCGAGATGCGCGGCGACGAGCGAATCTGACGTGCGGGGGCGGTGACGAGTAGGACGGCGAGGGGAGCGACCGAGGACGGTGAGGGCTCGGGGGAGGAGGGGGAGCGTCGGTGCTGGGGTCCGCACGACCGAAGCGGTGGTGGGGACGAGAGAGAGAGAGGGCGAGGGAGCGAGTGACACTGAGGGACGGAGTAGGCGATGGGAGCAATTATTGAAGGGCAAGGAGCGTCAATTTGGGCTCTTTAGTCCCAATAAGCCGCCCTCCAAGGAACTACTGCATTTTAGTCCCTAGTCCCTGTGTTTTAGTCTCTGGTGTTTGGTTCGAATAGACTAATTGGGACTAAAATTTAGTCTTTAGTCCCTTCGCCTGTGAAAAAGAACACGCCCAGAGGTGCATGGCAGATTGGCAGTGCAGCAGCGGGGCAGCATGGAGTTATTGTGGGCGTTATACTACGTACGTACAGATTTACTCTGCGCGTTATAAAATACATGTGGACCTACGGTATGTACTGCCCGTCCGGCCGCGGGCCACAGGTAGTAGCAGATCGAATTCATGTAGAGACTGGCGACAGCACAGGTATATACCACCGTTGCATGTCTTGCGTCGCCGGACCAGCAGCAGCAGTGGTCCTCCTGAGCTTTCATCGCATTCCACCGGGCAACGAGCGGTGTGCCCCGCCCATGCATGCACTACGCACACACAGTACACTGCTATGCTGTGGCACACGCAACCGAGAGCATGCATGCAGCACATGCTATGCTATGCAAGCCATCGAGACGATGGATCGCTATACAGTGAAGTGGTTAGCCAACGCCAGCAGCGCTAGCAGCGCCTGCATCCAGTGATCAGTGTCCTGGAGTGCAGTGGCGCCTTGGGCCTAAAACAAAAGCAGGTACGACTAGCAGGATAACTAGTACATACATATGCAGCTGTGTACTTGCATCTAAGACAAAAGCATGTACTCCACGGCTATGAAACTGTAGCGTACTGATCCAGTCCACAACGCGAAGCGCGGCGAGGACTGTGGTGTACTGACTGGCGCGCCGCTGTTGCTGCACATGACATGAGCGAGCGCCGGCCGGGCAGACCGGTCGTGCAGTGCGCTTTGCCTTTGCTCGGTCGCTTTCCGCCCTCGGTCTCGACCCCGTCGGCCTGATCGATCCCCGCTGTTCGGTCCCCCTTCGCTGTACTCCTCCTCCTTGGCCTAGCATGGACGCAGAGGCTGCGGCTGGGGCTGGCTTTGTAGGGCTACTACCTCCTCCTCCTTGGCCTAGCGTGGACGCAGAGGCGCGCGAAAGAGAGGGCGATCTGGCGCTGGAACAGGAACAAGAACAGGAGGTGGCTGGCGGATGCTGACCGGATGGTAGTGGACCTGATACCTGATAGTGGCTATCGAAAGGTGCTGCGTTGTCTTCGAGTGCGCGAAAACTTTGAGCGAACGTGGCAATGTCGTGCGTTTGATGCCCACGTATTCATCTCAATCTAGTGTTAGTGGATTGGAGTTGTAAATTCCATTTTATTTCACTCCAACACAAGTGGAGAGATAGATATACATACGTCCAAACAAGACCTTAAATGATTTTTTTGACGGTAATGCTAGGAATAGGATAGTACACGGATACACGGGGAAAAGTGTTGTCTGAAATGACACTGGCTTACCTTATGTCCAGTCACTAGCACATCTCAATTCTCAGCAACGTTATGTAATCAACACAGGTAAATGAAGGGAAATACTTCCTTTCAAAACATATAGCTCAGGATAATATGCGGTAACAATTCGATTCATTCTTAGTAAAATGAAGTGACTGAAGCATAAAAACCTTAAGGGATCCCCAACCTTTATCGGCCCTGATGGATCATCAGTTCATCAGGACGGCTCCTCCTATAGAGAGCGACAAAAAATACGGGAAATGAGGCGTCGCTGGCTAAAGATGCGGTGTGATATACAGATAAAATCAATAACCAACAATTTAAGATTGATCACGCTTCGTACTTGAAAGGACCTTCACTACCTCGGTCCCATATATACAGCAAACATTAACCATAAATGTTCATCCCCAGAATAATTTATCCTATTTTTCATCAAGGATGATTGTCAAATCCTCTTTGCTTTGACGAAATAAAATGAGCAACTTCAAAACAGATTTTGTCAAGATAACATCGACTTCCTATATAAATTTGGCCACATGCTTCCGACCTGCCCTTCCGCTGCATCCAAAATAGCTGTTGTAAGTCAAGAACAAAGATGGTCATAAAATTAGATGTTTCAAATTTCAATATAGCTAATTGTGTCAGCTCTTAACTCTGAACAAATAAAAGAAATGGGGAAAGTTAATGATTGAGAGTGCATGTGCATGTTTGTACATGAATAGAGAAGTATGTAACTCACGATTATGCACAATTCAAGAGCAAACGTAGAGAAAAACTTGATCTATATGATTGCAGTACATCAGATGAAATATGTGGTCCAAATAATAATATAACTGGTATAGAGAACTTTTCAAAGTCTAACGAGTAACAGCCAAACTCTAAATTGCTGAAATGAGACAAATACTTGATCGAAGCCAAACTATTACCGCCGATATCAGATGTTGGAGGCTGCCGTGGAATCGCAATTGGCTATCACCCAGTGAATATCCTATTTCTCATAGCACTTCGACAACTCAGTTGTTCTCTTCTGCTGCTAGCAGGAGCAGGAGCTATCTATGAATGTAGGAGTCTATTGAAAGAAGCAGGCTGTAAGAAAAAAAAGGTACACCGTTTATTCTTAAATAAATTCATGGTGCTTCTCTCCAGCAGTTAACTTTACAGCAACCTTTGATTTAGAAAGATTCGCAAAAAGACGAAGATTTGGCATTAAACAGCTTAAGCCTCAAATCTGGCAAACTTAGACTGTTTTATGTGAATATTAAGTACTGTTGTTCTATATACTGTACTAACCAATGGCACAATCTGGGAAGTAAAATCAGTCAGAATTCGCAGCAAAAAAATAAGGCAAAATCATGATGTTAATCTACATGAAAGAAAACCAATTTAGAAAAGTAAAAAGGCATGATAACCTTGATGAAACCATATATGATTATATTACCAGCATCAGTATATTGTATGTGGCCATTGCATTCAAGCTTGAGCTTTTAACTTAAGAATTGTACATTAGGGGTATTTAATTTATGCCAAAATAACGATGACTACATCAAAGTATTTGATCACTCAAACAAAAAGGATCCAAACTATTCTTCAAGTAACAACGCAAAACCAATGGTGGCACACTTCCAAACTTTCCAAGTGAACTATGTAATCTACAGAGAAGAATTTACTTCATTTTGTTCGGTTTTTTTTCCTTTCAAATGATAAGTTCACAAAAATAATAGCAGACTGTATAATGTAATCTACCACAAAAATGATAAGAGCTTGCTTCATGTTTTCAGAAATCACTTCACAAAACTAACAGGCACTGAAATTGGAAACTCAGTCAATCATGCCTAGACCCTACATCTTAATAATTAAATAATATGTACGTTTATTTCTATGTATAGCCACAACCATGAGTGCTCAAACAGAAAACAATATGTAAAAGGTGGAATCACAGAAACTCAGCTAGTTTTTTAGGATATCATTCACAATCTGACAAACAGGAGTAGAAGGATTACTTCAGAATAAGTAGTTTTATAGGCTTTCTCAAAATATGAACTCCTAGATAAACAGCCAATGGTTATCTTCACAGCAATATCCAATCAGCTTCACCAAACTTGGATGTTTCCCTAGGAAGTTAACCTCGGTCTGACAAGAAAACAGAGGACGGATAAACCTTTTCGATATTTTTTTGAGCAAAACACAATACTGAAGCAGTAATTTTCTAGGTTAACAATAAGCATGATAACAATCAAACCCATGTGCAAAGATATTAATAAACATGATAATATTCTCATTTTCCTCTGGCATCAGCCACTGACCATATTACACTCCTGTGCTTCATGAAGATACTGATTGAAGGAAAACATAAAAGTAAGAAGCATGACATGCATTATAGTTTATTTTTTTGAGAGTATAGGTAAAAGAGTTGCATATATTTTGTATTAAGAAGTAATGTTTGAAAGAATTTCCATCACAGCAGTTATTGGTGTTAGAGTATGATTGTATTAGGCCCATGTGGCTAGGCCCATGTGGCCCATGTATGGTACCTATATAGCTACCCTTCTAGGGTTAGCCCAAATTGAGACAATCACAATCTCTTACATGGTATCGAGCTAGTTCTTCCTCCCAGCCGCCGCCCCTTCTAGCTGGAGCCGCCGCCGCCACCTCCATGGCCGGCCGGCCTCCTCCTCCCTTCCCCTCCTACTTCCCTGCCTTCCCACCTCTCCCCTCCACCTCCTGGGCGCCGGTTGCTACTGCTGCTGTCCCCCGGCCACCTCCTGGGTTCGTTCCTCTTCCCGCTGCGACCTGCTCCGGCGCGGCGTCCGCCCTCTGCAGGCCCGGTGTCCCCGCGGTCGAGCAACACCTGGGGCTGACCTGCTCCGGCGCGGCGTCCGCCCTCTGCAGCCCCGGTGTCCCCGCGGGCGAGCACCACCTGGGGCCGCCCTGCTCCGGCGCGCTGTCCGCCCTCTGCAGCCCCGGTGTCCCCGCGGTCGAGCACCACCTGGGGCCGACCTGTCCCGGCGCGGCGCAGACCTCCTCCCCCTCCCCAGGCACCGCGGCCCTCCCTCTCTGGTCGCTCAGTGCCTCCGCCCCTGCTGCCGCTACTACGGCACCTGCTGCTGCTCCTACTGCAGGGGATGCTGCTACTGCTGCCCTCACTGCGCAGCCCGCCGACGCCGTCTATGGCGCGGCGCAGCCCTCCTCCCCCTCCCCCGGCACCGCGGCCCTCCCTCTCTGGTCGCTCAGTGGCTCCGCCCCATCCCCAGGTCCGCGCGTCGCTGCCCTCCCCGCCGGCCTTCTTCCAAGAGTTGCTGCGCCTGCGGGCCGGATGGGGGCCCCTGCTGCCGCTACTACGGCACCTGCTGCCGCTCCTACTGCAGGGGGTGCTGCTGCTGCTGCCCTCACTGCGCAGCCCGCCGACGCCGTCTACCTTCCCGGCGCCGGACTGGATGCCGCAGGTCTTCTTCCTGCCGGCGTTCCAGCTCCAGGTACCGGGGCGGCACCTCTTCCGGCGACCCTGGCTGCCCTCCGTGGCGCGGGAGCTGAGTCCCTGGAGGCCAGCAGCCCACCCGCACCTACGGCCCTGCCTCCGACGTACGGCGGCCGGTGTTCTCCCGAGGCCGCCAAACGTCATGCTGTGGCGCCGCCGGCGGGGGCGCGGATCAGCCCCGGTGCGCCTGCCGCGGTGGCTGTTGCCACTGCCGCACCCCAGCGCGGCATCAACACCAACATCGACGCTGCCTCCGCCCTCCTACTGGCGTCGGGCGCTCTTGCGGCCGCGACGGAGCAGCTCCTCCCGTCGGTGCCTTCACGGGGTGAGCTTCGCCCATCGGCGACACTGCTCACTGCGGGGTTTCACCCCAAATCCCCGTGGGCTACACATTCCGGTGACTCTCCAGGGCTTGTCGGTTGGGTTCCGGCTACCTTGGCCTCCTTCTTCAGCACCACCGCCAGCCCTCCACCAGTTAGTCCTGATTGGATCGCAGACTCGGGCGCCACTTTCCACACCACGCCCGATGCGAGTCTTCTTTCTTCTCTCCATCCTCCCCACCCTTCCTGTCCCTCTTCCATCATGGTCGCCAATGGCACCTGCATTCCTGTCTCCTCCGTGGGCACTGCCAGTTCCCACGGCTCCTTTCATATTCCTGATGTTCTTGTGGCTCCCGGGATGGTTCACAACCTTCTCTCTATTCGCCGTTTCACCACTGATAACTCTTGTTCGGTTGAGTTTGACCCCTCTGGCCTCACCGTGCGGGATTTGGCCTCCCGGGCTCCTCTGCTCCGGTGTAACAGCACTGGGCCTCTCTACACCCTTCGGTTTCCGGTGTCTGCTTCACCTTCTTCGCCTTCCTCGGCGTCTGTTTCACCTCCTTCACCTCCCTCAGCCGCTTTCGCCGCCACTCCTTCCACCACCACTTGGCACCGTCGCCTCGGCCATCCTGGCCGGGATGCCCTGACACAGCTCAGTCGTAGTTCCGACATTCGGTGCTCTCAGGCTCACGATGATCACTTGTGTCATGCATGCCAGCTCGGCCGTCATGTTCGCCTTCCCTTTCAGTCCTCTTCCTCACATGCCACTCGTGTCTTTGATCTTATTCATTGCGACTTGTGGACTTCTCCTGTTCTCAGCATGTCTGGCTATAAGTACTATTTGGTGGTGGTTGATGATTTCTCCCATTATTCCTGGACTTTTCCCCTGCGTGCCAAGTCCGAGGCGTTCCCCACTCTCAGCCACTTCTTCGCTTGGGTATCCACTCAGTTCGGCCTTACCATCAAGGCTGTCCAGTGCGACAATGGCCGTGAGTTCGATAACTCCACCTCACGTGCCTTCTTCCTTTCACATGGTGTCCAGCTCCGCATGTCTTGTCCGTATACCTCATCTCAGAACGGCAAGGCCGAGCGCATGATCCGCACAACCAATGACATCATGCGCACCCTTCTGCTCTAGGCGTCTCTACCCGCTCGCTTCTGGGCTGAGTGTCTGCACACCTCCACCTATCTCCTTAACCGACTTCCTTCTACTGCCTGCCCAGCTCCTACGCCTCGCCACGCTCTTTTCGGTACCCCTCCTCGGTACGACCACCTTCGAGTCTTCGGATGTGCGTGTTACCCTAACACCGCCTCCACCGCTCCCCATAAGCTGGCTCCCCGGTCGACCCTCTGTATCTTTCTCGGATACTCTCCGGATCATAAGGGTTACCGATGCTTTGACCTTGCCTCTCGCCGTGTCCTCATCTCTCGCCATGTCGTGTTTGATGAGTCGGCCTTCCCTTACTCCACCTCTCCACCCACACCTCCCGCTGACCCTGCGGAGGCTTCCTTCTTTCCCACTGACCCGGCGATTCCGCCACCCTTCTTCTACCCTGCAGGTACTACGGCGCACTCTCCTGGTGGTCCCGCCTCACCCCTGCCGGACTCACACCAGGACCTTCCGGTGCCTGACACGGTCGAGGCAGCCCCGGAGCTTCCGCCCTCGCTCCCTGTGGCTTCGCTGCCTCCCGTTGTGTCTGATGTTGCCGTTCCGATCGCGGAACCGAGCACACCGACCCCACCTCCTCCCGGGCGCTTCGGGCTCGTCTACCAGCGCCGGCGGGAGCCGCGCCTGCCCTCACCCCCTCCCGGACGCTTCGGCATCGTCTACGAGCGCCGGCGTGAGCCGGCTCCGCCGATCTCGTCACCAGCGCCGTCGTCGCCGGTGCCTGCTCCGCCAGCATCGCCACGCTCTCGCGCCGACCAGCCGGTGTACCACCCGCCTCTTCTTCACCGGAACCCTCGTCACACTCACCCGATGGTGACGAGGCAGGCGTCTCGCCCGCAGGCCCTCACCGCCGCCGCCTGCGAGCCGGGGATCTCTCCGGTACCCTCTTCCGTCCGCGCGGCCTTGGCAGATCCTCACTGGCACCGCGCGATGGACGAGGAGTACGCGGCCCTCCTCGCCAACCAGACGTGGGACCTCGTGCCTCGTCCGCCGGGCTCCAACATTGTCACCGGCAAGTGGATCTGGACGCACAAGAGGCGGGCTGATGGTTCCCTGGAGCGCTACAAGGCTCGCTGGGTCCTCCGCGGATTCACTCAGCGGCCCGGCATTGACTATGCTGAGACCTTCAGTCCTGTGGTGAAGCCAGCTACAGTCCGCACCGTCCTCTCCCTGGCTCTCGAGCGCTCCTGGCCTGTGCATCAGCTGGATGTCAAGAATGTCTTCCTCCATGGCACTCTGACTGAGACGGTCTACTGCAGTCAGCCGGCAGGTTTTGTGGATGCTTCTCGTCCTGACTTCGTCTGCCGACTCAACAAATCTCTCTACGGGCTCAAGCAGGCACCCCGGGCTTGGTACTATCGATTCGCTACCTTCCTGCAGACTCTTGGGTTCACGGAGGCCAAGTCTGACACCTCCCTGTTCATATATCACTATGGGGCTGAGACTGCTTACCTGCTCCTCTATGTGGATGACATTGTTCTCACTGCCTCCAGCGAGTCTCTACTCCACCGCATCATTGCCTCACTCCAGAAGGAATTTGCTATGAAGGATCTTGGGGTGCTCCACCACTTCCTCGGCGTCACTGTTGAGCCCCGACCTTCAGGCCTGTTCCTCCACCAGCGGCAGTTCACTTGTGACATTCTGGAGCGAGCAGGGATGACCGCCTGCCAGTCCTGCTCTACACCGGTGAACACCCAGGGCAAGCTGTCCGAAGCTGGGGGTCCGATGCTTGGGCCAGCGGACTCCACCGCATACCGGAGTCTTGCTGGCGCACTTCAGTACCTCACTTTCACACGGCCGGACATCACTTATGCCGTCCAGCAGCTCTTTCTCTACATGCATGCTCCGCGGGAGCCTCACCTGGCTGCTATGAAGCGGCTTCTCCGGTACCTCCGTGGCACTCTTGGCTACGGGCTGCTCCTCAGCCGGTCTTCCACGGCTGAGCTGGTTGTCTACACCGACGCTGACTGGGTGGGATGCCCGGACACCCGCAGGTCCACCTCCGGCTACGCGGTCTTCCTCGGCGGCAACCTGGTCTCTTAGTCGT
This sequence comes from Saccharum hybrid cultivar R570, assembly GCA_038087645.1. Taxonomy (NCBI): domain Eukaryota; kingdom Viridiplantae; phylum Streptophyta; class Magnoliopsida; order Poales; family Poaceae; genus Saccharum; species Saccharum hybrid cultivar. The sequence continues at coordinate 2,032,763 of JAQSUU010000123.1, read as the reverse complement.
CCAAGCGCCAGCCGGTGGTTTCCTGCTCCAGTGCCGAGGCGGAGTACCGTGCCGTGGCCAACGGCGTGGCCGAGGCCGCCTGGCTCCGCCAGCTCCTGGCTGAGCTTCACCGCCCCCTCGCCAGGAGCACGCTCGTCTACTGCGACAACGTTAGCGCGGTCTACCTCTCCACCAACCCCGTGCAGCACTAGAGGACCAAGCATGTGGAGATTGATCTACACTTCGTCCGCGACCGGGTGGCCATCGGTGACGTCCGGGTTCTTCACGTCCCGACCACCTCCCAGTTTGCGGACATCTTCACCAAAGGCCTCTCTTCCTCGACCTTCTCCGAGTTTCGCTCCAGCCTCAACGTCTCCAGTGGCTAGTTGTGGCTGCGGGGGGGTCCTGTGTGTGTTGTGCTCCTACTTGTTTTCTTTCTTGTTCAGCCTTGAACTCCGCTACGCCGGTAGTTCAGACTGCGGGGGGTGTTAGAGTATGATTGTATTAGGCCCATGTGGCTAGGCCCATGTGGCCCATGTATGGTACCTATATAGCTACCCTTCTAGGGTTAGCCCAAATTGAGACAATCACAATCTCTTACAATTGGTGCTCGCTTACTCAGATTCAAATAAAGAGGCTTATACAATAAAATGTCAAAAAACCAAGCCAGCACACAGTTCTATCCTAAGCCTGAACTTGCATTACAGCTTTAGAGCTCATAAACAGATGCATTCAAATGGGTTCACTGTAAATAGGCATAAACCTTATAGCAACTTCACATCAAATTTCAGTTGACAGAAGATGCATTCGCATGGGTTTTCGCATGGGTTCAGTGTAAATACTCTTATGGCAGACACTTTGTTTCAGTCTTATGCCTCTGCTTTTCAGTCTTAAGAACAGCCCCATTGCACTTATCTCCCTGTTCGTCACCAGACAAAGGCCAACGGTAGTGAAAATCATGATAGTAAACCTCCAAAACAGTAGGAGAGTTTATCCAAACACGTATAACAGCTTATACTGGCTAAAAAAAGGTAAAAGTAAAAATAAAAATGCTAAGCATAGGCACTAGGCAGGAATAACTGTCTGATACTAACAAGTTCATATTACTCAGTAGAATTCTGTTTACTTATAAAACATCAAAAAATTAAATTAAAATATGGCATAAATTGGTTAGTGCAAAGGATTATGTAATACCAAAACTAATCCATGATTGCAGCTCGTGATCAACAAGTCTAGAGGAGCATATCAAGCATACAATGGTTGATCTGCATGTTCAGAAAATTTAGTGGATCTGGATACTAAGACTATGAGTTCAGAAAGTTCATTCCTAAAACCTGCTCCTCTGTAGCCTGCCTAAAACTAGTGTAAGCAGATCAGGATCTCAAGACTTAATTCAGATTTGATGTTTCTATTTGCAGTTTAGTAAGTCAAACTGGAATTAGCAAATTGATAGCTATGGATTGAAAGGAGAGAAAAAAATGACCAAAGAAGTGACTCACTGGGTGGCATCCCTCCTAAAAAACTGATAGCTGACTGTGACCTAAACCGAAGTCAAGAAATATTCAGACTGGGAACCAAAATTAGAATTTGGATTAAATCCAAGTACTGGTAAATCTGAAAAACAGGCACTAGCCTCTGTACATATAATTGTATTGACTGCAGCGCTCCCAATCATCTTCCATGTGGATTTTTTCTAAAATCAACAGTCTTCTAATTGGATTGGTCAAAAAAATACTGATTTCTCCAAATAGATTGATATGAACAGCATTTTTTTTTCAATATGAATGTACTGACACACATCAATCTCATCTTTGTCAATGAAAACTGAACATAATCTCTTATGGGTCCTAGATCAGAATAGAGGCAACTTGCGGCTAGTGGCAGTAGTGGCGGAGGACGGAATAAAATGAAGGAATGGCAAAACTGATAACATAGACAATGGAAGATCCAAAGTCAAAGTAGTCCACACACATGCAAGTATGCAACACACAATTACGTGCTAAGTATGAATTATAGAACTACCATATATATTCATAAGCACAGAGAAGAGAATGAAGAAAACAAAGTGTTGCAAGATCTCATCATCTTATTTGGAAACTGTCTCTACTATGTCGGCGGATAGCCCATTTTTCCCCCACAGCTTTTATAAAATCTTGTTTCTAAAATCTACTTAACATATTTGAATCCTGATGGATGATCCTAGAAGTATCAACTGAAAATCTTGTACAGAGGCAGCAACATGTACATCATGATTTTACACATGCTATGATATAAAGGGACATGATATAAGAGGCTAGGCTCTGCAAACTTCCAAAAGTAGTATGCACAGTTGCATACACACATGAATGCAATAGAATAGAACTGTCTAATATGTAGCTGTTGATATTACCACCCTCTGTCCCAAATTGGTCATTTTGACTTTTGGTACGTAGCTTTTGCTATGCACCTAGATATACTATGTCTAGATACATAATAAAAGTTATGTACCTAGAAATGCCAAAACGACTTATAATTTGGAACGGAGGGAGTAAACAGGATAGAAGGGGCCAAAATTGTGCAGGCCTAAAATTTAAGGTACATGTAATTAATCGCAACAGCATATAAGTCACAGATATGCCAAAAAGGCACAGGTTGTAATATGAGAGAATCAGGGAAAGCTGAGTGCTTTGTGCCCTGCTGCTTTGCACTTACACGCAAAAAGGCGTGTGCCTGAGCAAGTACACTGCCGCTGGAGTAACTTCAGATGGTCATGCTGCACTATACCTAGGCACACGCTTTTTGTGCATTTAACTACCCTGATAATATCACACTATGGGATACAAATGGTAACGAAGCAATTGAAGAAAGGCTGACAAAAGCTTAGAATCAAATTTTAGATGTTCTAAAACAGGTAAGGATAACTGGGCAAAAGATTGGAACCCACTAGGCTCTTAAATCACGAGTCCAGGAATGCTTGCAGCCTGTGAAGGCCTGGGCATCCAAGGGTGAAACCAGGATTCAGATATAGGGGCCAACTCACCGAGTGTCGACAAAAATTATGCTGTACCACCACCAGATCTTGATGTCAGTTGCCGCATGCTAGCGTCCTATCGCAGCACGTCTCTCACAAGCTACACAAGTGCGATGACGTACTATAATCCCATGTACATGTACTAAAACTTTCCTTCCCTCTTAATGAAACACATGTCTTACGGCAGGTTCACGAAAAAAAATGTCGGCTTAAAAAGACGTTGGCATGAAAAAAACTAATAAATCATATTTAATCTCTTCATCTTAGAAAAATGCTAAATATCGATAAAAGCCATCACAACTTTCAAAGAATGAGGTTCTTCAAGAGTTTTGGCAGATCGGGACACCAGTAACAAAATAATTCAAGTTTGCATGAGACTATCAGAGACATTAATGAGTATACAATGATTTTTGTGGTCCTAATCTGATACACTAATCAATGCAAATGCAAAAGTACATGTAGTACACAAAATCAAATCTCAATGTTGATTCAAAAAAACAATTTTGTTCTAATACTTTAGTGAGCACTGTAATGCTTTAAGGGTGCAAACAAAAAAATATCTGATGAAGTTATTTCGTGGATTTTATAAGGTTGATTTTGTAGAAAGAATTTTTCCATTGCAAATAGCAAAAGAACTACAACTTCAGCATCACAGGAAAAGAAAAAAATTGAAGATCCCAAAATGGATAAATATCATCACAAAAACTAAAAAGAAAAAATTGAAATTATTCATGTCCACTCCTGCTAACGGAACAAGGAGAGCTTTAACTACACATGGCTTATCCAAAAGGGTAGCTTTACATTTATGATGGTAAGAAATTACAGATTCTTGCAGCTGCAAATATGATGACAGTAAGGCTACATTAGCTAATACACAGTAGACCTATTTAAAACAAAGAATTATGTATTAATATCCATATTGGACCATTATGAAAGCGCACTTTAAGTAGTAAATCCCTTATAAGAATACTATATGGGATAAGACGTTAGCAACGCTAAAACACATGGATTGTGAAAAGACAACATGCACAGTCAAGGAAAGAATAAAACAATGGTGGCTGACTGGCTACTCTGCTCGAAACAGCCATGCAATACAATCTACACAAACACAAGGGGTAGATCACAAAGGGCATGGAACTTCAGTAATCAAACCCTATACATGCTACATATTGGACATAGTTGAAGTACCCTGAAGCAAATGAGAGTCTCAATAATCATATTCAATATATATGCCCCAACGAAATATAGCTCAATGTAAGTGAGGCATGCTAATCTAACAACCAAAAGTAGCACAGTGAATTATATTATCATAGACAGCACAACAAACTGAAAGAAAGCAGTGAGGAGGCCCAGAGCACGAAAGACCTGACTGCAGATTTGCACCCTGGCAGCTTAGGGAAGATGTGTCATTGGATGCCATTAGTGGATTTGTGGTGCCAAAGATTAATGAGCTTAGCAGCGAGCTGATCATATGGCACCATCTCCCCTGCATTTTGCACAAGTATGAATAGGACAACCTGAGGAATGGAGTTTTAAATTTAAATATACTATATATTCTATTATGAATTGAGCACAAGTTGTTCTGGTAGATGTTTTAAACACAGATTAACTATTACTTTGTCTGGCAGATAGGGCATAGTTTGAACCATCAATAACGGACACAGTAAAGAACCTTAAAGCTGATATGGCAGAAGACCAGAAGTAGATATGTGTAAAGACAAGCATATGCAACTTCACATTGTACCCATGTCTCAGTCTAAGGCTGCAAACACCACATGGGAAAAACAGGCAGTGCACAGGAAACACACATGACACATGATCTCAGCCATGAGAATGGAAAAAGAAAGCCATGAATTTTGAGGTCAGGTAGATATATTTTTACAAACTATTACTCTTAACAGTCTACTTCATATCATATAAATTAATGCAATTGTGAAAAATCTACAGTTTGAGAGCAAAAATTGTAAGTGCGCACAAACTAGTCGAGTTTTGTAAGCAACTTGGCCAAACAATAGCAGTATGTTGGCAATGAAAGCAAGCTAATTCTACAATTCCCCACTGCTATCCATTCAACTGCAGGAAAATAAGATTTGAACCTAGGGAGTATTATTGAGCCAATAAATGTACAAATAACATTATAACACTGGGAGCACAGAAAGGAAACAAATCGTGAAACCGAACATCGTCATGTCGATGCTCTTACTCCACAGATAGAGCTAGAAGATGCAATGAGTTCAGGACACTGATCTCTGCAGTCCAAGCTGCCGACAAAAATGGGCCTCATAAACAAAAATGAAATCACAAGGCATCTTCTTAATCAGACCATAGCAACCAAAAATGAAAAAAAAAGATCCACCCCTGTGAAACATCACAGGTTTTTAGCTTGTTTGAATCAATCTGGAATCACGATTAGTTGTACCAGAATGGTATGCTAACCTCCCTGAAAAGTGGCGAAAACAGAGTACACACAAAGTGAACTACCACATAAAAGAGACAGAGTTGAAAAACTAGGATGCAATAGAAGAATAACCAATCAACTCTGAATATACCTTGATACATGGCGTTTGCATCCCGTGCTAGGGATCCGTCACTGAAAACAACTCATTTCTACCAGTAACCATGTAACTGAATAGTGAAATGCATGAACCATACAAATATCAGAATATTCATATAAATTTTGTCATAGCTTTCACTGTCTCACAGCACGGCCTAGCTGTTGTTTTCCATTCGACCTTGAATATCCATTAGCTTGGACAAAGTAAAAAAAGCAGTTTAATGGTGGCTGAACATGGCCAGTAACTTTGTTTGAAATTTGTCTGCGAAAAGAATTCAGTACTTGTAGAGTGCATAAAGTACGCTATGTTACAGCTTACAAAGCCACATTTGAGGCACAACTGCCTTAGATTGCCGGATGCAAAGCGGCAAAATAAATAAACAAACACTAAAATACAAATCTATCATGCAAGGATCAGCAACTTAGCACAATAAATGAGTCATGGGTAACATTCCGTGTTTACTAAGTATGTGTCCGATGTTTTAAACAATGTGAGCTGGGAGATATTGCTGAGACCTGATTTCTGACAGGAAAAGAAAACTAACCCACATCACATACCACTAAAACTGGCTGAAGAATAATAATATATTCAGAAATCTAAGACCTCTCTAGCAAATTATCAAGATTACACAAAACTCAGTGTGCTTGAAGCTCTCGTCTAGATGTCACGACAAAGGACCATGATATTGCCAAGAACAAATAAAGCCTATCAAGCAATTGATGAATATGATACACATTGATGTCATGCACCTTGAACCATGAAAACTTAGGTTTCAACCACACACTTATCCTCAACATTGTCCTTTGTTTGGGAAATTTCTGTGCCTGAAGTCATGACTTTCTTCTCTTCACACTCAGAGGCTGCATTAGAAAAGTGATTTTTCAACACTGTCGAAATATCTGATTCTGAAGCTCCAGCCAACTTAAACCTTTCAACAGATGCATCAAGATTTGTCTTCCAGTCACCGACACTGAGCTTAAATTCCACTTGAGAACGCTCGAAAAGCATATTACCCCAGAAGAGGTGAATCTGTTGTCTCATTACTGCTGCCTGCTCAGCTGCCTCTTCTGGTGTCAACTCCGGTTGACTGCCTGCACTGTGCTGCCTTTTCCTCAGTACCTCATCCTTCTCACCTGCACCAGGTTCTTTTAACTCTGCCATTCTCTGTTCTTCCACCTTCTCCCACATCTCTGTTGCAGCCCTCATGTTATGCTCAGCGCTATCAAAAAGCTTGAATGTCTCCAAAGAATCCCAGGTAGAAAGGTCAGCCTTATCTGCCAGTGCAAATGACCAATGAAGCTTTGCAGTCTCAAAGTGTTGCTGACCTAAAGCAAGAAGCCCTTCATAGAAGTCTGGCTTGATTTTAAGGGCCTCCTCATACTTGTGCCCTGCAAGAGCGTACCTCTCCTTCACCCAATGATAAGCTGTACGGAGCTGAGCAGTCATGACTTCCTTTGGAGCAGATTCATCGAGAGGGATGCGCTTCCTTGCTTCACACATGTGCACATTTCCCCAATTGAATAAGGCCAAGGCAGCAACCTCCTGAAATTTAGAAGCAGCCATCTCAAAAAGGGCCTGAGCCTCCTCGCTTGTCACAGTTTCCTCGAGAGCCTCGGAGCACAGCTCCATGCCCAGCTCATGCAGGTCCAGATGCGCATCTGCATCAATCCCAACCTGGTTCCGGAACAATTCTGCAAATTGAAGCAACCAATCATCAATCTCAGCTTCCTTGCACTCAGCATGGCCACAATCCTTCTTTCCTGTCTCCATAATTTGCTCAACAACTCCGTTCTCGACATCTTGCTTCATCACCTCAGCGTTGGTTACCACTGCAGAAGTATTCAAAGTGCTATCTTCACCATTGATCAACAACTCCTCATCCTCCTCCAACTTCTCCTCTTCTGATGGCAAAGTTGGTTCCTGTTCTGGGCTCACCTCAACAAGGTGCAACCTCAACACCGGGAGCTTATTGTCACCCTCCCTCCCATTTTCTACAACCTCGTGGCCAACTTTATCAATGAATGATTCAGCTAACCAGAGCTCTTCTGTCGATGTGATGGTAACTAGATCACCATCAGCATCCTTATACTTAATCAACACTGCCTTGGATGATGGGAACCTCTTCGCTACAAACTCCCGAAGTGTACGGAAGCTGCATTTCTCTGGAACCTGCCCAAGCCTAATGTCGTGGTCGTACACCAGCTTGAGAGGCCTCCATCTCGTCACAACCTTTTTATTTATAAGCGGTTCCACTGTTGCCGGTAACAAAGAGGCCACTGGCAGCGTCATGGCCTTCTCAGAGCTATCTGCAGCCAAAGGCTTGGCTGAAGATGGCGGGGAATTGGAGAAAGGCACCAGCTTGGGCAACAGTGATGGGTTAGATTTTGACATCACTGCGAGATTTGGCTGCAAAGTAGCAGTAGGGGCTGCTGGTGGTTGTTTCTTAGGGAATGGGCGAGCGGGGAGGGAATGGCCAAGTCCGGCGACAACGGCGGAGGCACCAAGGGCAGCGGGGGAGGGCCGGCTGGTGGGCTCGGGTGCCGAGGAAGCGGAGGCAGCCGAGGACGCGTTGACACGGGCGCGTAGTCGGTAGGAGAGGTCGATGGCATCGCGATGGTCAGGGTCGAGCGCGAGGAGCGCCAGCGCGTCGGCGAGCGCGAGCTCGTGGCGGCCGAGCGCCTCGAGCGCGCGGGCGCGGCGGAGGAGAGCGCGCGGGAAGCGCGGCTCGGCCTGGAGCGCGAGGGAGCACTCCTGGGCGACGGCCTCGTGGTCCACGGGGCGGAGCTGGAGGAGGCAGGCCGCGCGGTTGCTGTGGAAGACGGCGCGGTCGGGGTGGCCGCGCGGGGCGAGGCGGAGCGCCAGCTCGTATTGGCGCAGCGCCCCGGCGTAGTCGCGCGACTGGAACAGGCGGTTGCCCTCCTCCTTGAGCTCGTGCGCGCGTCGCAAGAGGACGCCGGCGTCCACCGCCTGGTGAGGCACCGCACCGCCGTTCGCCGCGGGTAAAGAGGACGAGGGCGGCGTCACCTTCAGCTCAGCCGAGGCGGGCGGCGGCTTGGCGGCGGCGGCGGCGGCCGGCTTCTTCTTTTTTGCGCCGGACTTGCCCATGGGGATAAGTCGAGGAGGAAGGTTCGGGAAACGAGCCGAGTGATGATTCGCACTGCAGTCTGGGCGTCTCTGGCTTCCCCGTAGTTGTAAAAGCAAACCCTAGGACGAACGAAGAACCGGCCTGTTTGAATTCTTAAATTGGGCCGAATTTGATTTGGCATGATTCCAGGACCGGCTTGTTTTGGTCCATCTAAATTTAGAGAGATTGATCCACGGCTTCTGGGCTTGGGCGGCTGGGCCTTGAAGGACCAACGGGCGGGGCAAAGGTATGGAGCGAAACGTCATTAGGATGGATGTGTGGGGCGAGGTTACCGGATCGACCGCAATTACGGGTCCCTTTCACATTTTTTTAGAGAGAGATAGAGAAGAGATAGAGTGAAAAGTGAGTTTATCTCGGGCAATTCAGGGTCCGTTTGGTAGAGCTGTGCTCCCTGATTCTCTAGTTGTGTTCCCTAATTCTCTGGTAAAGTGATTTTGAGGTTGAAAATGAGTCTTTTTGATTCTTTAGCATAAACTCTTAAAATCACTATGAAGAATCACTTCACAGAATAAGAAGAAACTACTTTTTTCAGCTCTTAGCCTCTTAGTTCATTTCAGAAAATCACTTCACAGAATCAGTAGAGAATCACTTCACTCTGAAAAAATCGTTTGACAGCCGGAAGAGTGATTCTCTTCGATAATCTGCTCCATGGAACGCTCCCAAACGCACCCTCAGATGTGCCACACATCCACCACTGTTCTCAAGAGCATCTCTGATGCTCCCACCCCTTCCAAAGTTCCAATGCTCTGGTGCTCCCATTAAAATTTGTATCAAAATATACATGAAAATTGCATAAAAAATATGAATAGATAAATGATGGCAAGATCTACACTCATGCAAAATTTAAGCTGCAACAAAAAATCTGTATGAGGAGATGAAAAAAATGAAATCAGCAAATGAATAGTTATGTTTTGACATGAACGGTACAACCACAACTATTCAAGTGCTGATTTCACCTATATCTCTTGCACAATTTTTTTTTGTTGCATCTCAAATTTTTACCTTTGCATCATCTAACTATTCATAGTTTTAGGGGGGGTGCATATTTGGATATATTTTCTGTTGAATGGTAACACGGGAGTTTTGCATCATCTAACTATTCATTTGTGTGTGTGTGTGTGTGTGTGTGTGTGTGTGTGTGTGTGTGTGTGTGTGTGTGTGTGTGTGTGTGTGTGTGTGTGTTTTTTGCATATTTGGATACAATTATCTTTTGAATGGTAACACGGGAGTTTCGCATCATCAAACTACTCATATTTTTTTGTGGTTTTTTGGGAAGGGGTGAGGACAGAGCAGTGGAGATGTTCTCCCCTGCTCTTGTCGTACTCGCGCGGAGTACACGTTAAAGAATGTCGTGCACGTGCCCAGCGAATAAGGTGATGTTCCGCAGCTAATGGATAAGTGGAAGCCTTGCACAGCCAAACGCTAAGGGCCTAAAGGTCAAACAAATACTCCGACGCTACAAACAAGAGGACGCAGATGAGCACATCGATAGGCAGCATCCAAAAAGCTGTTGGCGTACGTAAACTACCGCATTGTTCATCCCTCAGCAGCCTGGGCACGTTCCACGTTCAGCCGTTCAGGAAATATCGTTCCAATTCGTGGAACGAAAACACGATAGAAGGTGATCCACATCATGGGAATCACGTCTGGCCACTTGATGAAAATCTGAGCCCCCAAATTCAATTGATGGAAGAAACAAAGAGGAGAGGCTGCACGACGAATTCAACTATCTATTTTGTCTTTATTATTTTATTAGAAATTTCTAAGTTTTTCATATTTCGATATCAACTAATTTAATTAGGATCATGCTCATCGTTCCATGAACACATTCCCGTTACATTTGGTACGCGTTCCACTAATCAAATGAACAAGACGAAGCTGTATACTCTATTTGTCCATGAACGTAATTAAGAAACAACGTACCATGTACCGTGGTCCTGTACTACGACCCCAGCGTTCCTTTAAACTGGGCTGCTACGGCCTATGGTTCATCCAGCATCAGCGCTACAGTAGCACAGTTTTGTCGTATGCCTGACTGCGTCGTCCTTGGGCCTCGTTTAGATTTTCAAATTCACCCCTAAATTCTACTATGCAAAAAGAAGATTCTCCATCACATCAAAATATCGGCACATGCATGGAGTACTAAATGTAGATAAAATCAAAACTAATTGCACAGTTTTATTGTACTTTACGAGACGAACATTTTGAGCCTAATTAATCGAAGTTTGGATAATTATTATCAAATAAAAACAAAAAGCTACAGTAATTCAGCACAATGCCGCCGGCGCCGATTCGGCGGATCTAAACAGGGCGTTGATTGAATACGATCCCTTTCGTACCACGTTTCACGTCTCTGGTTGGCAGACAAGAAAATTGTCGTTGCAGGTATAGTAGCTCGATGACTTTGGAGCGGTCGGCGTACGAGTGCGCTCCAAAGTCCAAACCATGCAACGATGCACGCCTCTCTCGATCTCGGCAGCCAAGAAGCAAATCACGACGCCTTTTGCCTGTTTCCGGCAACCAGCGACAGCAATTAGCTAGTTACCGCGGCGCCATCGGCGTTATTAAATAATTTCCTAAATAAACGACGATTTAGAGACTGTGATTAAAAAAAACTGTTGGATTGGATATGTGCACCAATCGGCGACCGGCGAGAGCTGGCGTGCGCGCCAACGGGCTGCGGCCGCCCTCGGCGTCTGTACCTACTACAACACCAGTCAAGTCACAACCACCAGTCCACACGATGACACGACCATACTACCACGCTAGACGACGCAGCGCACCACTGGAGGCAAGTCTGTGGGCTGTTCACGGGGCGGCCACAAGGGATTTGTCAGTTGCTCGAGTAAACATTTTGCGGTACGGCCGGGGGTACAACCATACGGAAACAAATCTTTGCTTGCTCGCTCTAGGGCTGGTTTGGATGCGAAATTTTTGGCAAAATGGCACTGTAGCGCTTTTCATTGTTATTTGACAAATATTGTCCAATCATAGTCTAATTAGGCTTAAAAGATTCGTCTCGTCCATTTCGTCTAAACTGTGTAATTAGTTTTATTTTTTATCTATATTTAATGCTTCATGCATGTGTCTAGAGATTCGATGTGACGTGGAATCTGAAAAATTTTGCAAAATTTTCTGGGAACTAAACAGGGCCCTAGTTTGGGTTAGATCTCAGAGGGGCAAAACTATATATTTATACAATATAAATATAAACAAAACAACTCCAACATGTCCACAAGCCCACAGCGGACGTATTCTACGGTCCGGTTCCGATCCACCGTAACAATACCTGCGGCGGGCGCACAATGTTTTGTTTGCGTTGCTGGCACTAATCTATGCCTGCAGCGGGGACCAGATAAACTACAGTACTCCCTGTAGATGACGTTATGAAACACGTGCAGATTAATTTTTTTCAACTTTGAGTAGGTTTATAGAAAATACTTGTAACATTTATATCTCTAAATAAGTTTATTATAAAAATATATTCAACGATCTATCTAATAATATTAATTATGTATTATAAATATTAATATTCTTTTATATATAATTGGTCAAAATTTAAAAACTTTGACTTCTCGTGAAGCGAAAATAACTCCTATTTTGAGACAAGGGAGCAGTATATGGCCTGCACGGTGGCGCCACATGGGACTGGAGCTGCCTTGTACAGTATTGCCAAGTGGATCGGAACTGTTCTGTGATGCGCTCTGTACAGCCTGGCATGCAGCAGTAGCACGTACATGGAACCGCCGCTGGGTCCAGAGACTCGGGTCGTGCGAAGGAGTGGGTGCAGTCGGCCATGCTCAGCGAGGATTCCGTGACTCTCAATATATTCATATTTTGAAAATTAATTAGAAGAGTTTTATTCTCTTTATTTCTATAAAACTTTTATCATCTCTCTATTTATCAATACGTGCCACGTTAGTCTTTTTTAATGTCCATAAAATTTTAATGAAACTGGAATAGGGCAGAGACTCGTGAGGGTGTAGGTAGTGCGGCAGCGGCACCCACCAGCACCGGGTCCCCGATCGACCCGCAAATATCAAGCACATCGCGCGCGTAGGAAGAATCTCGTGGCGAAAGAAATCGATGTTGCGAGTGCGATGTTCACCAATCACCATCGTGCCGTCCACAATTCCACATCCACGGACCACGAATCAGCTAACAGCTCGCTGGCGCCATATTTCCTTTTCTTCAAAGGCACATTTCCTTTTAAAAAAAACTCGTCACTCTCGGATATATACATGTTCCTTCTAGTATTTATATTCTTCCAACAAGAGTTCTTTATTTCGGCCACAGCGCTCGTTGGATTGCCATCAAAATTTCAAACAATAGAATTTGACGGCGCCGTGGTCGTCGTCTTTTAAGATACTATCGACTTATCTCTACACTAGAGTTATTACTTTGGGATACGTTTTCTTAGGACATGATTATTTGATCGACAGCCATCATATATAGTACAATGTTAAATCGTTGACTTGAAATTTTATTTTCCAGCCACAAAAAATATTTCCACAATTACTTAAATTGTTGCACTAGTTTTTTCAACATCCTCAATTTCTAATGGGTTAGTTTCCGTTACAACACCTTTCAACGGTATGCCATTACTATTCATGACATTGGAAGCATGTCATTATAATTTTACACATATCTAAAATATATCATTACTTACCCCCATCGATGCATTCATCATAGTTTATAGAGCAAACTATCGTCGTCTTCTTCCTCCTTCCCCTTTCGCCCCTCTCTCGTTTTGTATGACTGGCCGCGCGCTCATTGGTGCGCATGTCGCTGTTACCCACCTAGCGCCACGTGCCCATCCTATGTGGACGCCACCCCTTCAGCCTTTGCGCACCTCTCCTCCTACACCATGGGCTGCCGCTGGCTCCCGCGTTCTGGTCACAAAGTCCTCGAAAGTGGAGCCTGCGTTTCTAGTCGAGCGGCTGCGCCCAGAGCACTAACCTCACCTGCAGCGGCAACGAGAGCATTGATGACGGATTCTTCGTAGTCAAGCAGATGAAACTCCCGGACATCATGAACGCCACGCGCTAACTCCGGAGCAATGCTGGCAGGTGTGCCTCGGCAATTGCACCTGCCGGGCATACGTCAACGGCGAACATCAGCAGCGGGGGCAGTTGTGGATGCATCATCTGGACAATGGATCTTTTGGACATGTGCCAATTCACAACAGTCGTCCAGGACCTCTACGTATGACTGTCGTAATCGGAGATTGATGCCTCAGGGTTTACACTTAGGGACGGATCTAGCTGTGGGACGGGGGGAGAGGGGGCTGGGGGGGCTCAAGCCCCCTAGCGCCGCTGATCCCATGGAGCCTCGCATTGGTCTTTGTGTAGGCTAGCTAATCTTTTGTCGTCGTCTTTTGCTTAGCTCGGCCTGGTGGTGTACATTGGACGATAATCGACACGCGTACGTAGTACATGCAGGATCGATCGTATATAAATACAAGTAGGGTGCCTTACCTACGTTCTTCTTCTTCTTCTCCCGTCGGCCGGCCAACCTCGCTCCCTCTAGAGCCATCATTAAGTCGCTTTGATCATCATCAAGTAAGGCCCCTCTCCCTCCCTCCGCCCGATCCGCATATATCATCACCTAGTAGCTAATATAATTAATAAGCATCTATCCGCTATAATAATTAAAGCATCATTAATAATTTGGATCAACATCATCTGTTGTAGGCTAGTTGCTTGAACAACGTCATCACGTACGATCGATCGATCATCCACGACCGACATGTGGATCGAGGCCGAGGACCATGCCCTAATTCAGGCGTACGCTGCCCAAGCCCCAAACATGGGGTTGGTCAGTGATGAGGACATGACACTAACGGATACGACAATTGATTATAAGGTGTGCTCATTCCTATATTTGTATAGTAATTTTGGATACAATTCACTTGGTTCCACATGTATGTGTTGTTATTTGAATGTAGGTACAAATGTGTCTCAAAGTGCAAGTCCATCAAAGTTGAACTTTCGGTTCGTCGACAGCTCGATAGTGCTTCATTGGGAAGGCCATAACTCATCCATCCGGAGTACGATCGAGGTCAATGAGCACTTGATGAAAGCTTTTCAATAGATCTGGTCCCACCTCAATATCACATTGGCGAGGCCTTCAAATCATCGAGACATTATGCCGCTATTTCTGTCGAGTGCTACGGCGTTATCGCGGGCTTGTTATTCACACTTGGGACCCAGGCCTAAGTTGAAGCACGCCCTAAGAAAATAAAGAACATCTAAGAGATGCCCAAGGACGTCCTTCTCCTTGGCCACCACCTTAGGAGTCAAGCAAGGGCGTCCAAGCCAAGTTGGAGGCTCAATCCATATCAAGTTCGAGTCCATCTCGGGCTCTAGAATCAGTCTGTAGTAAAATGGATGCCCAGAACGCTTCCGAACTCCGTTTTCGATGATCCACATATGGATGGAAAGATATTTTCATAAGCTAACCAATGGCTTTGGTTTGAGGCCCAAATTCTATTGGAGTCAATGGGAATCATCAAAATAAGTTGACATCCAGAATCTGTCAGGGCGCTGTGTTGCTGTCTTTTGGACCGTTTGGTCCTTGTAACATGTCGAGACTTCTTAGCGACGTGAGTAGGGGTCATTGGACGCCCTTAGGCTTTATAATCAGCAGCCACCACCTATGTTAGGGTTTGAATTTTGGTTTAGATCAATCTATCTTTGAACAGTCACCGTTATCGGTTTGTGAGACCCCAACTTCGAGTGCTTAATCATTCAGACTGGGCAATCGGTTGGAACCGACACTTCGGTTCGGTTTCATCGGTTTCAAAAAATTTCGGTTTGCACAGAGGATGGAACCGATCGGTTGTAGGAAGAAAGCGAAACCGATGATTTTGGTTTCGTCTTCATCGGTTCAGTGTTCGATTTCAACCGAAGTCTCCTGCTCGCCATGGTAGCATGCTTCTCCTCGCTGCTTCCCCCGCCGCTCGCTGCTCAGAGTCCGCGTTGCCCAGTGTAGGGTCGAGATGGCGGACTAGAGGGGGGTGAATAGTCCTTTCTAAAACTTAAACGCGTTGGCTAACCAAAACAAATGCGGAATTAAACTTATCGGTCTAGCCAAGACTACACCCCTCTAACTAAGTTCACAAGCACCTCACAAAGATCCTAATTAAGCAACTAAGGTGCTTTCCTTAGCAAGAGCTCTCCTATTTAATTATAGAGCAAGGTCACACAAACCTATGCACTAGTACTTTGCAAGCAAGAGGAAGCTCCTACACAATTCTAGTAAGCAAAGAGCACAAAGCCTAAGCTCACTATCAAGGCTCAATAACAAGGCTACACAAGCCCAATTAGAGAGCGCAAACTACTTAGCTACACAAACTAAGCAATGTGACTAACAAGGTTATACAAACCGAATTAGTCACACAAGAGGAAGCTTCTAGCTACACAAGCAAGAAGACAACTAGCAAGCTACACAAGCAAACTAGTTAAGAGAGCAACTACACAAGCACAAGTATATATAAAAGTAAATACAAGCTTGTATTGCACGAAGGCAAACCACCGAGAAGAGTAGACAAGGTTGACACGGTGATTTTCTTCCGAGGTTCACTTGGTTGCCACCAAGCTACGTCCCCGTTGTGTCGACCAACACTTAGATGGTTCCTCGGTGTGACCCTCAAGTCACTTGCCCCTCAAGGCACGCCCCACAAGGCACCGCAAGACACCACTCTCAAGTGAGGTAACTCAATGACACGCTCAACTAGAGTTGCTCTTTGCGATCCCCACGAGGTGAGCACAATCCCCCTCACAAAGCTTCTCCGGAGCCTCGCACAATCTTCTTGCGAGCTTCGACGGAGCCACAAGCCACCAAGCCGTCTAGGAGGTGGCAACCTCCAAGAGTAACAAGCACCACCGGCTTGCAACACGATCACCTAGTGCCACTCGATGCAATCTCACAATGCAATTGCACTAGAATCACTCACTCGCTTATTGATTCGCAATCTAGCAAGCACAAGTGAGTTAGAGGCTCTCCTAGCACTCCTAAAGCATGGACACTAAGTCCCAAGGGTGCTAAGCACCAGCCAAGGCCGGCCAAGGGGCTATTTATAAGCCCTCACATGAATATAGCCGTTGTACCCCTTCACTGGGCAAGATTCGGGTCGACCGGACGCGCCTGTCGAACTGACCGAACGCGCCTGTCGAACTGACCGGACGCGCAGGTCAGTAGCGTGCTCCAACGGCTAGTTTTCGCGCGTATAAACTTGTATTGACCGGACGTGGTGGTCACTAACGGGACCGGACGCGCAGGTCGCAGCGAAACAGCGAACAAAGAGGTTCCAGCAAGCTCCCGAAGTGACCGGACGCGTCCGGTCATCACTGACCGGACTCGCTGCAGCGTCCGGTCACTTTCGCCCACGAAAAACACTGACCAGACACGCTGACCGGACGCGCAGGTGCTGACCGGACGCGTCCGGTCACGAGTCCGGTCATAGACCACTCTTCGATAAAATGGTGATATCTCTTAGCTCCAAACTCCGATTTCGATGATCTTGGACATTTTGGAAAGCTTACTTAGAGGGCTACACAACCCACTAAAGCACTTAATCCAATTCACAATGGATCAAAGCAGTATTCCACTCTAAGAGTCATCCTAGTGTCCGAAGAACACCGAAAAACATTTCTCTCTTCTCTAAGTTGATCAACACCAACTCCAACACCTTCTCCTTTGCAAATGTGCCAACACCACCATGTGTACACCACCATGTGCATGTGTGTTAGCTTTTCACAAACATTTTCAAAGGGTTAGGCACTCAACTTGCCTCGCCACTCGATCCTAACACGTATGCAAAGTTAGATCGCTCAAGTGGCACTAGATGACCAATATGCAAACAAGTTTGCCCCTCTTAATAGTACGGCCATCTATCCTAAACCCGGTCATCAACTTCTCTACACACCTATGACCGGTGAAATGGAAATGCCCAAGGTTATACCTTTGCCTTGCGCATTTCACTCCATCTCCTCCGACGTTGATGCAACACATGCACCAACCATATCACAAATGATATGATCCACTTCATATCATCACGTGACCGTATTGGTTCATCGATCTTGTCCTCACTTGCTCTTCACCGTTGCGTCGGTCCATCGGCGCCAAGTCATGCTCAAGCTTCACCGTCACACGCGGTCCCTCACTTCAAAGCCTCTAACTTGCCCTTCACACTTGCAACCGGTCCGTCGAGCCAAGCCTCATCTTGATCTTCGCCATCTTGGCCATATGACTCCATGTCATATCTCATATGCAATGAGCTCCTTCATGACATCATCACATGTGAACTAATTTCCTGTGTATCTCACATAAACATAATTAGTCCACCTAAGGTTGTCACTCAATTACCAAAACCAAACAAGGACCTTTCAATCTCCCCCTTTTTGGTAATTGATGACAACTCTACAAAGATATGGAAAATATGCTTTTTCAAGCTAGCACTTCACACAAAGTGTAAATTGCTAACTTGTTTTGGATTTAATGTTACTTATCCAACTTTTAAGCTCTATGTCAAGTTTTGGATAAGCACCATAAAATCCGACTTGGTAGTGATAACTCCCCCTACATATATGCTCAAATGGTTTGGTTTCAAGCTTGCACATATGCATAAATATGAAATTTGTGGGAGGGTTAGCACTACTAAGTGATGCTAAGGTGTATAGAATAAACCTTTGTAGCTCGATACCAATTAGTAGCTTGATACCATTTGAAAATCACAAGTTTGCCATCATCCTTAGCATCATGAGTAGCTAGACATCAAAAACACTAGAAACCCCGTGAGATCAACATTATATGCATGGTTCTAGTTTTGCATGATAATCACAAGTCTAGCTAACATCCTATGCATGCTAGTTATCAAATCATCATTCAAGTTCTATAACTAGCATACACCACACAAGCATGCATATTGAATTTAAGAACTTATGCAATGCAAGCAAGCACATGAATTATGCACATATCAAATGTAATCAATCAAAGTTCATGAGCTTGCTCCCCCTACTTGTGTGCTTTCTTTGTCCAAGAATGTTTGATCCCCTTACATTCTTCAATGTTACTCCATCTTTGTCCATGTCCATGTCCAACCTTTCCAATCTCTCCCCAAAGCTCAAAAAAGCTTTCATATCTTTGTCCAACTTCTCCTCCTTTGTCATCAATTTTCATAAAAGGTGTTCTTCTCAATTGATACAAAGGCTTGCATTGGGGTAGATGGTTGAGACTTGAATATTGCATTTTTTATGGACATTACCACATATGTTGGAATGACAAACTTTATGGTTGCTCTTGAGATTCCACATAGGATCTTTGACCTTCATACCAATCGGTGGGGCTTCTCCCCCTATGTCATAGCATGTGTCATTCACTTGAGATATCACTTGAAGATGAGGGTAGCATTGCTTGATTTGATCACTTAAAGTTGAGGATCACTTGTGAAACCATCGTCTTGCATGAATGATACCACGTGAAGATACCATGAGTAGGAATGTGATACCATTTGAAAGAATTTTCTAGTATGGATCCACTTTGAAGGATTTGGTAATAATATTCACTTCTTGAACATTTGCTATCTTCATGAGTACTACTTGTAAGATATCACTTGTAGATCATGATCTAGACACCACTAGTGAATACCACTTGGAAGGTCAATTTGAGTCTAGATACCACTTGAAACAACTAGATATCCATTTTCATTGTTGTCTTGTGCATATACTCTTATCATTGTCATGAGCTTCTTGTATGACTTGAACTATGTTGATTTGCCTAAGATTCCAAGTCCGGTTTGATCCAATGACAAGCTTCTTCACACCTCATGCTAAGGGTTATCTTGCCAATGTTGTACTTGTCACTTGTTAGCAATCCAAACTAGATCAAGTACTTGGGTTCACTAGCTCATGAATAAATTCATACTTATACCACTAGGTCAATTAACCATTCAAGCAATAGTGGTAGACTAAGAATTTAAACTTTTCATTTGTTATGCATGATCCTAATAAACATGTACTATATACACTAACGACATACTAGTAAAGGATGATATGATCATGCACATTACAATGATACCTTTGCTATGTTGGAGTAGAGGATAGTTACATAGATTCCAATTCATTACTCCAATAGCAATGTAAAGTCCAATTTATTGCTTGGTGAAGACCAATCATCATAGATAAATCCATTCATCACCCATATGAAATGAAAACCACTAATGATCAAGTGCACTTTCTTGTTGTGGTTGACTTGCTTCATTATATCATCTTTGCTTGCATGAGAGAATCACTTAGAATATTAATTGAATTGCAATGACTAACTCTCTTTTGGGTGTTGCTTGCTTTTCTTGATCAACCCTTTTGATTGCTTCAACTAAGCATCACAAGTTTCTCGGATCACCACTTTCATGTTAGCCTTCCAAGTCCCAAACTTGGTTTCACCTACACACGGTGGCACGCCCCTCACTAGGGAGAAGTGACCTTTCTCCAAAGAACCACTCTTGATACTCACTTGAAATGATATAGTTTGATTGATCCAAATGATGAACTCAAACTTGATGTATAATCCTTGAATCTACATTTGAGTCCAACTCTTTCTATTTGTTTAAGTCCTTTTCTTTCTACCAAATGATCTCCAATCATCACTAGAACTTAAACTTCATCTTCATCTTAAGTTTGATCTTGATCTTCAAATTAAGTACCAAATAAGTATACCAAGTACATTTCACAATACAAAAGTCTTGTACTCATTGCTCGTCATGCTTCTAGATCAATCCAAAACCAAACTTAGGTACCTCAACCACTTATAAACATGTTTCCAACTTGAGGACCTTTCAATCAAAGTGACTCTAGATTAATCCAATGATTGTCACTTTTCTGGCAGATTCTGTACCCTTCAAAGAATAATTCATATCTCCCAATGTACAGATCCAAATGCCATAAAATTTGGTGGAGATGTGATTCACTAAGTCATCTAGCATCTATAAAAATTTGAGATTCATTTGACATCTAGATTGCTACCAGATTTCAAATCTTCCACCACTGCTACATGCTGAAAATTGCTGCACTATAGCTGACAAGATGTACTCCAAAGCCGAAGCATCTCTTATCCAATTCTCATGAAATTTGTATAGCATCTTATAACATAAGTCTAGAGCATGCATACCAAAATTCATGCCAATCCAAGTAGATTTGATCATCCAAACTCAGACTTGATCACTGCTAGCTCAGATTTTCAACTTTGGACAGATTTCAATACATTGAGTAATACTTCATCAAATATGAATCAAACTTGAAACTAACTTGTTTGAATACTTTCACAAGACATATATCCATCCAATCCACTTACTAAATGTCATCTCATGAATTTATCCAACACAAATCAATTCAAACTTGATTACTTAAGCATTTAATCCATTCAAACATCTCATAGCAAGCAACATTGCATATATATCCAATTCAATCAACTCATATGCACCCAAGTAAAATGATCAACAAGAGATATACCTTGGTTAGCTCATGATCATCCAATCAAGCTTTCAACTTGAATATTTGCAAGCCATCAAATATATCCAATAAATCACCACAATCTTTAACATTGCACTTGTATGTTGTAGCACTTGGACTTCACTTATTTTGACTTGTCATTGGGATTGGATATGCATTGAGCTTCATAACTTGACTCAATATATGATGAACAAAATGAAACCAATTGAATCAAGCCTCCAATGCCGATGATATCTACAAACAATCATCCACTCTTTGATGGTACCCAAACAAGTTTGGGTCCTCTCAAGTTAGGTGCAACATACTTAGGCATAGCCTTAGTATGAGTAGCGGGATGTTTTACAATTCCAACCAATGAGGTATCATTGCTATCCTTTCTAAGCATATTAGTATCATCAATTGAAATAGGCTTAGAATTGTTACCTAGGGGACATGAATGAGCATTGTGTCCCCTTTCCCGACATGAGTAGCACATTCTCTTTGCTTGAGCCTTTTCTTCCTTGCTCATGTTGTGCTTCCCATTGTCTATCCTCTCATGAGTTGCTTGAACCTTCTTCTCAAGCTTGGTAGGACACCCCGAGGCAAAGTGTCCTATATCTCCACACTTGAAGCACTTGATGTGAGCCAAATTTCTTTTCTCATTTTGATTCTTGCTCATCATCTTGGCATCTTGAATTTGCATTGGATGCCTTGCTCTACCACCTCTTCTTGTTTTCTTTTTCTTCTTCTTCATCAAGTCACCATCATCTCCATGGTTGATCTTGATTTGTTCTTGGGGTGTTTTCTCTTGCTCAACTAGTGGCTTTGGTTGAGGCTTTACTTGTTGCTTCACCAATTGCTTGGTTGGGCACATTAAGGTGAGACGACCCTAAGTGTGGCACTTGAAGCACTTGACATGCTTTAGCCTCTCTTCTTCTTTTATCTTCTTGAGCTTCTCAATGTTTGGGCAACCATTAGCAAGATGTTCCGCTTCATGGCATCGATAGCACATGGAATGCGAGAGCTTCTTTTGGAGTAGCCTCTTCATCCTCTTTTCTTGCTTTCTTTCGCCCCTTGTCATTTTCTTCTTGAAGCCAAGGCCACTTTTGTCACCAACGTTTCTTTGAGTCTTCATCATGTGCTCAAAGGTGACTTTTGAGTTGTAGCACCTCTCTAACTTGTTGCTCAAATTCTTCACTTCACTTTTAAGCTCATTGTTCTCCTTCAAAAGGTTAGTCTCACAAGACATAGAAGTAAAACAAGCATTTAATTGTGAAGAACATGGCATATCTAATAAATCATCACAAGAGGTGGATACATGCTTCTTGCCTACATCACAAGGGTTAGTAATATGTGATTGATCATTTGACCCAAATGATGAGCTCTCACTAGACTTGGTTTCTTCATTAGAAGGCTTCTTAGTGAGTAAAACATGTTCTTGTGCCAAATTATCATGAGCAACACTAAGTTCCTCATGAGCCAATTTTAGCTCCTCATATGAACAAGTAGTAACATAAAGTAGATGCTTTTGTTGTTCACATGTGTTTTTAGAAATGAGTTTTCATTTTTCAATTTACTTATTTTTGCCATCTCATTTCTTAGGACCTTTGAGAGTTTATATAGAAGCTCAAAATTTGGACCATCACAATCAACAACAAAACCACCAATAGATACCTTAGTGTCACCATGTGACAAGGAACAATGTGGTGATGTTGAAGAGCTTGTTGAAGCATCACTCTCATAGCCATCATCTTCACCATCAAGTGTGCATGGAGTAGAATCATTGCTTGCATCACTTGTGGCATTATCATTCTTCTTGTCAAGTGATCTTGTGATATGATCATCTTTGTCATCACTTGACCGTGAGGTGGAGCAATCCTCCATAACCACCTTGTTATGGTCATGCTCAACATCCTCATGCGCCTCTTCCTTGGGCTCATCATCATTGGAGATCACCCCATATTTCTCATTTAGAAACACCCAAATTTCATGGGCGGACTCGAAGTCTATGATCTCACAAAGTATGCTACTATCCATAGATCGATAGAAAGCATTAGTAGCTTGGCTATCAAGATGTAGGCATTTACTTTGCGCTTGAGTTGCATTATTTTTATCAATTGTAAAGGAAAAGCCCACATCTACGATCCACCATAATTGAGGAGAAATAAACTTAAAATTGCATCTCATCCAATTTCTCCACCGTGCAAAGTGTGTGCCATCAAAAATGTGTGGACACTCAACATCTAGCCCATAAGCCGCCATCCTCTCGGGTCGGTGAAGACCACAAATGAGAGACCCGGCTCTGATACCACTTATAGGGTCGAGATGGCGGACTAGAGGGGGAGGGTGAATAGTCCTTTCTAAAACTTAAACGCGTTGGCTAACCAAAACAAATGCGGAATTAAACTTATCGGTCTAGCCAAGACTACACCCCTCTAACTAAGTTCACAAGCACCTCACAAAGATCCTAATTAAGCAACTAAGGTGCTTTCCTTAGCAAGAGCTCTCCTATTTAATTCTAGAGCAAGGTCACATAAACCTATGTACTAGTACTTTGCAAGCAAGAGGGAGCTCCTACACAATTCTAGTAAGCAAAGAGCACAAAGCCTAAGCTCACTATCAAGGCTCAATAACAAGGCTACACAAGCCAAATTAGAGAGCGCAAACTACTTAGCTACACAAACTAAGCAATGTGACTAACAAGGTTACACAAACCGAATTAGTCACATAAGGGGAAGCTTCTAGCTACACAAGCAAGAAGACAACTAGCAAGCTACACAAGCAAACTAGTTAAGAGAGCAACTACACAAGCACAAGTATATATGAAAGTAAATACAAGCTTGTGTTGCACGAAGGCAAACCACCGAGAAGAGTAGACAAGGTTGACACGATGATTTTCTCCCGAGGTTCACTTGGTTGCCACCAAGCTACGTTCCCGTTGTGTCGACCAACACTTAGATGGTTTCTCGGTGTGACCCTCAAGTCACTTGCCCCTCAAGGCATGCCCCGCAAGGCACCGCAAGACACCACTCTCAAGTGAGGTAACTCAATGACACGCTCAACTAGAGTTGCTCTTTGCGATCCCCACGGGGTGATCACAATCCCCCTCACAAAGCTTCTCCGGAGCCTCGCACAATCTTCTTGCGAGCTTCGACGGAGCCACAAGCCACCAAGCCGTCTAGGAGGTGGCAACCTCCAAGAGTAACAAGCACCACCGGCTTGCAACACGATCACCTAGTGCCACTCGATGCAATCTCACAATGCAATTGCACTAGAATCACTCACTTATTGATTCGTAATCTAGCAAGCACAAGTGAGTTAGAGGCTCTCCTAGCACTCCCAAAGCATGGACACTAAGTCCCAAGGGTGCCAAGCACCAGCCAAGGCCGGCCAAGGGACTATTTATAAGCCCTCACACGAATATAGCCGTTGTACCCCTTCACTGGGCAAGATTCGGGTCGACCGGACGCGCCGGTCGAACTGACCGGACGCGCCTGTCGAACTGACCGGACGCGCCTGTCGAACTGACCGGACGCGCAGGTCAGTAGCGTGCTCCAACGGCTAGTTTTCGCGCGTATAAACTTGTATTGACCGGACGCGGTGGTCACTAACGGGACCAGACGCGTAGGTCATAGCGAAACAGCGAACAGAGAGGTTCCAGCAAGCTCCCGAAGTGACCGGACGCGTCCGGTCATCACTGACCGGACTCACTGCAGCGTCCGGTCACTTTCGCCCACGAAAAACACTGACCGGACGCGCTGACCGGACGCGTCCGGTCACGAGTCCGGTCACAGACCACTCTTTGGTAAAACGGCGATATCTCTTAGCTCCGAACTTCGATTTCGATGATCTTGGACATTTTGGAAAGCTTACTCAGAGGGATACACAACCCACTAAAGCACTTGATCCAATTCACAATGGATCAAAGCAGTATTCCACTCTAAGAGCCATCCTAGTGTCCGAAGAACACCGAAAAACATTTCTCTCTTCTCTAAGTTGATCAACACCAACTCCAACACCTTCTCCTTTGTAAATGTGCCAACACCACCATGTGTACACCACCATGTGCATGTGTGTTAGCTTTTCACAAACATTTTCAAAGGGTTAGGCACTCAACTTGTCTTGCCACTCGATCCTAACACGTATGCAAAGTTAGATCGCTCAAGTAGCACTAGATGACCAATATGCAAACAAGTTTGCCCCTCTTAATAGTACGGCCATCTATCCTAAACCCGGTCATCAACTTCTCTACACACCTATGACCGGTGAAATGGAAATGCCCTAGGTTATACCTTTGCCTTGCGCATTCTACTCCATCTCCTCCGACGTTGATGCAACACATGCACCAACCATATCACAAATGATATGATCCACTTCATATCATCACGTGACCATATTGGTTCATCGATCTTGACCTCACTTGCTCTTCACCGTTGTGTCGGTCCATCGGCGCCAAGTCATGTTCAAGCTTCACCGTCACACGCGGTCCCTCACTTCAAAGCCTCTAACTTGCCCTTCACACTTGCAACCGGTCCGTTGAGCCAAGCCTCATCTTGATCTTCGCCATCTTGGCCATATGACTCCATGTTATGTCTCATATGCAATGAGCTCCTTCATAACATCATCACATGTGAACTAATTTCCTGTGTATCTCACATAAACACAATTAGTCCACCTAAGGTTGTCACTCAATTACCAAAACCAAACAAGGACCTTTCACCCAGCAGAGCTCGCACGCGTGGCTCCACACCCACCGCGCGGTCGCCCCACCCGGAGCTCGCACGCCCTGCTATGCCGCCCTCGCACGCCACGACGTTGCTCGGTTGCACGGCCTTTGCTCGCCATGACACCGCTCGGTGGCGCCGCCCCCGCTCGACGCCGCTCGGTGGCCACTCGCCGCTATGCCACCCTCGCTCGGAGCTCGCACAGCTAGCTGCGCCACCCCCGCCTGTAGGCTCGCTTTGTGCCGCCACCGCCCAACCATGTTGCAATAGGTAGGTTAGTTAGGGTTTGGAGCGTGCGTGCCTGCGACCTGCGTGGTGGGCTGGTGATCGTATCACTGAACGAGAGAGGTCTGGTGTCGTGGCTAGCTTGTGGGCCGACGCGAGTGAAGGGCCAAGGCCTTGCAGACTTGATACACTCATGGGCTACATACGTGATGTGAGAGAGCGCTATTAATTTCGGTTTATACGGTGCTTCGGTTTTGCATGGCCTAGAAACCGTCTACGCCACCGAACACCGAACTGTGCAAAATCGGAAACCGAAGCCGAACCGAGAAACCGAAAAACCGACATTTCGGTTCGGTTTCGGTTCGGTTCGGTTTTCGGGGTTCGGCTAAAATGTGCCCACCCTGATTAATCATATATCCGCAATTGTTACTTCAATTGAGTTACGTTTTATCTTGTTCTTGTTTGTGTTCTTCGATTCGTAGTTGGGATTAGTCTTTGTGACGAGGTCAATCGGATTGTGACACGGTTGATAACCGGAGGAGACATGGTGCTAAGATTGCAGAGTTCGGTCTTTGTGATATAAATCCGAATCGGTGTGTCGCTCTCCGACTAAATCGTTGTTTATTTTGAACCTGACGGAAGATTGAGAATCACGTCCCCATCAAGTGGTATTTAGAGTCTCAGGTAAACCATCAAGTTCATATTTATCCTAGTTTAGTTGATTTTCACCTTCGTCCCATAGTCCACCGCCATATTTATTTCCTGTCCTACAACCATCCGCGCCATAGCCTTTGCATATTTCAGTTTCAGACTCCGCCATGTTGAGTTTGTGTCCTAAGTCAAGGTCTTTGTTGCTGGTTTAGATTGTGTTCTTTTCTAGTTTGTATTGATCCCTCTATCCGCCGTCATCCTGTATCACCATCAGTTTGCATCTTGTGTTCACTGAAACCCTGATTCAAGCAGCTTCTTAACAGTCACAATTTTTATATTCGAACTCGAAATAGGATGAATTTTATATCTACGGAGAATGTCAGAAAATTTTAGATTTGTTTCATCCCAGAAAAGCTGGGTTTGTAAAAATTAGATTTGCGAAATTCGATCAGAAAAATCGAGTTTCCAGGCCCATAAGTTTTGATATGCTTTTTGGAGCACAATCTTGATTTTCTATAGGTCACATCTTTTATCCAATTGAGCTCAAATTTTTTAGAGTTTATTGTTGTGTGCTCCTTGCTAAGAAAAAAATTATCAAAAAAGCAAAAGCAAGAAAAAAAAATTTTGAACAAAAAAAAAGAAAAAATAGCAAAAGAGAAGAGAAGAGATAAAAAATGAGCACGTAAGGAACACTCGATAGCTCTATTGTTTGTGGTGCCTTTTGCCTTATCTGTATTTCCAGTGCTACCTTTCATACTTGTTTTACTCCCTTTGTGTGTCACAACTGGTGCTAGGAACACGTATAGACCAGCAACTAGGACAAGTGCTTTGGACATATATTCAATATTGCTATCCGTTACTGAATTGTGTGCCCCACACACACACACACACACACACACACACACACACACACACACACATATATATATATATATATATATATATATATATATATATATATATATATATATATATATATATATATATTTGTTCTTTATGTGCCTTCCAAGCTCCACATATATACTCCAGATTAGTATAGAAAAAGATCTTTGCAATCTTGGTGCCACGCCCTCACAGGTATCACGAACCAGCCACTGGTTTTACCATCCACTGCATTCGTTGGTAAGAACCTTATAAGAACTTGGTAAGACATGTGAGAGTGTGTTTTCACCAACACATATAATAGTTGATAGGAATTTCTTTTGATTTCTAACATTATCAAACAATGTGTTTCTGTTTAAGAGTGAATTGCAGGAAATCATGGCACAGATGTTTGCAAGGATGGACCGCATGACGAACAATCCGCCATCACATATAGACTATAATCATCAAGGTATAAGAGGTAAATTAACCGTACCATCTTTTGTTAGATCTTATGATGGAGAAGCTTATTTAGATTGGGAGATGACTGTTGAACAAGAATTTAATTCTCACCTAGTTAATAAGATACATAAAGTTAAACTTGCTACTAGTGGATTCAAGGATTTTGCTCAAATCTAGTGGCGACAATTAGCTAATTTGCATCAACAACCTCAAGCATGGAATAGACTTAAAGAAGCAATGCGTGATAGATTTGTTCCTATTTCATATAAACGAGATTTGCGTAAGAAAGTACAACACTTAGAGCAGGAAAATATGTCTGTTCAAGAATATTTTGCAGAGCTTCACAAAGGCATGATTGGTTGTGGAATAGAGGAGGATCCAGAGGATAAAGTGTGTGAAAGCCCAAGTTTGGTTTTGGTAATTAATGACACCAAGTTGCTAATGCCTTGTGTTAAGAGTTTTGAGTTAGGCATAAGCAACACATGTGATGAAGGTGTATGTGGCAAGGAGTGGTGGCCACAAGATCATAAAGAGATAGTGCATGGATATGAAATGATGATCATGGTGGAGATGCACATAATATGGTAGACATGATGATCAAGTGGAAGAGAAGGATCTAAGAGTGCAAGGCAAAGGTATAACCATAGGGTTTTTCCTTTTGCCGGTCTAAGATGAGTAGAGAAGTGATTGACCGGGTTTAGGATACATAGCCGACTATTAAGAGGGGCAATCACGGTTAGCTCGGAAATCAAGTGCCACTAGATCATTGTCTTGAGCATATGCATTAGGATCTAGTAGAGAGCTAACATAACGCCTTGAAAATGACTGTGAAAATGCTAACACACATGCACATGGTGTTTTACACATGGTGGTGTTAGCACATTTACGAAGGCGGTGGAGTTTGAGCGGTAGAGAGGGGTTTGGGTTCCTCTCTCCCTCCCGCCGAGCTTGCGAGGCGGGATTCGACGCTTTTTGGGGAAGTGAAATGCCTATTTTCTACTACGCCGGAAGTCGGAAAAGAAACGGAGGCGAACGGAGGTCACAGAGGTGACCGGACGCTGGACCGGACGCGGTCTCTGTATGACCGGATGCGTCCGGTCAGCGTTCAGCGTCTGCGCGTATTTTAAGTTGATGATCGGACGCGCAGCGTATCTGGTCACTAACGACCGGACTCGTCCGGTCGTTTAGGGAGCTTACTGGACTCTAATCGGACGCTGGCACTGTGGCGTCCGGTCAGTTCTACAGCGCATCCGGTCGCTGTTTCGTTGTGCACTACTCAGGCTTGACCAGCGCATCCGGTCAGTTACGGGACCAGCACGTTCGGTCGCATCTAGCGCGTCCAGTCTGCGCGACCAGCGTGTCCGGTCGGTGCTTCGCAACTTAGCCGTTGCGTGACCGGCGCGTCCGGTCAGTTGGACCAGCGTGTCCGGTCAGCGCGACTTTGGCTGTTTAAGTTCCTAACGGCTAGCTGCGTATCCCTTCGCTATAAATAAAGGATGTCTGAGGTTTGAGGGGAACTCTTGCATATTTTGAGACCTAGAGACATCCTTTGAGCTAGAGAACAACCCCTCCACTCATCTCTTTGCTTAGTTACACATCTTGAGTGAGATTGAGTGAGATTCAAGTGCATTGCTTGAGAGTTGCATTCTAGAGGCACTTGATCTTCGAGTTGCTGCGGATTTCTTATTACTCTTCCGTGTTTCCCGACATGGTAGACGGCTTGAAGCAGCGGAGGTGATTGAGCTCACAATTGGAGATTGTTGGAGCCCTCACCAAGTGTTGTAAGGGGTTCTTGATCCTTCCCTGCGGGAGTTCGCGAATTGGATACTGTAGTGGAGCTCGTGGCTTGGAGGATCCCCATCTTGTGTGCGGTTGTGCGGCGCCCGCCGAGGGCTCGACTCTTGATAGTCGATTAGCTCGCGAACCGACAAGTGGGTGTATCGCCATAACGGGGAGTAGCTTGCCGGGAAGCAAGTGAACCTCGGGATAAATTCTTGTGTCATTCTCTTCCCGAGGATTTCTCTTGTTTGATTGATTGATTGGTACTTCTCATCTCTACACGACGGTATAATCACTCGAAACTCTTCTCTCGTATTACTTCTTGTTTCTAGCTTGTAGTTGTTGTTGTGTTTAGTGGATAGCCTTGTACTAGACTTGTGTAGGTGGCTTGCTTAATTAGTTAGAGCTAGTGCTTTTGCTTCGCCACCTTTCATACTAACTTGTGGTTAAGTAATTCTTATAGATGTTTTAAATAGGCTATTCACCCCCCCTCTAGCCATTTGGACCTTACAGTGTGTCGTTTTTATGGTGGTTTGAGACGTGAAATTTAGGATATTGTTTATTGTAAAGATTTTAACACTACCAACCAATTGTTTCAGCTTGCCATGCATGCAGAAAAAAGAATTGTAGGGATGTCAGCAAAAGGACCAGAGCAACATTGATGAAAACCTCAACCAGGTTTTAGCAAGGGTGGAGCAAGCATTTGCGAAGGTTGAGATCGCGATAAGCAGGTGAGCGGCCGCTTCCGCTGCTGTTGCAGCATCTTCACCACCACCACCACCACCCACATCCACTCAGGAGTATGGCAAAACTTTAATCTATGCTAAAATTGTACAACTTGATAGAGAGAGTGCCCCTACTGAGAAGAAAGAATTCGATATTAAATCTAAAAATCACCAAGTACCTAAATTGGAAGATTGTTTTATGCTTGCTATAAAATCTAATATTGCTGAAATTGGTGATGGTATGCTGAATGTGTCCACCACTCATGCTATAATAGAGCAACAATTAGTGGACACCAAATTTGATTTACCTTTGTCACAAGATAATTGTTCAGCTAATCATTGTGATAAAGAAGAGTTGTGTGATGGTGCTTCCATTATACATGCGCCTTAACTATTGAATGAGATTGATTCTTTTGTTTTAGCGCCACATATTTATGCTGAAAGAACAAATTTTCAGTCCATTGCTACTGAACAAGATGAATTGAAATTGTTGTCTTCTTTAAATACTTTGTGTTATATTGAGTTTCATACTTTGTGTGCTCAGAGTAGTTTGGAGGAGAAATTTAAATATGCTTGATTGCCATGGTTATCTAGATGTACATATCACTTTATTGGCAATTATAATTGCAAAGAAGAGTATATGGTGCATCGTATCTACATTAGTTCAAATCTAAAACCTTCTTTTGTTGTGCAAAAATATGATCAACCAGAGAGCTGCAATTGTAATAATTTTGTCATGTCAAATTCCTCTAGTTTTGTTCTAAAGAAACATGTTAAATTTCAAAAAGAAGAGCAATATTGGCTACTACCTACAACCTGTCCTCCCATTAAGTTTAAACCGAGGACGATTTGTTGTCAAGAAGGAGAGAATGACGAGGACATGACACTAACGGATACGACCATTGATTATAAGGTGTGCTAGTTTCTACACTTGCATAGTAATTTTAGGTACAATTCACTTGGTTCCACATGTACATGTTGTTATTTGAATGTAGGTACAAATGTGTCTTAAAGTGCAAGTCCATTAAAGTTGAACTTTCGGTTTGTTGGTAGCCCGATAATGCTTTATTGGGAAGGCCATAACTCATCCATCCGAAGTGCGATCGAGGTCAATGAGCACTTGATGGTTGATAAGCTTTCAAATAGATCTAGTCCCACCTCAATATCATATTGGCAAGGCCTCCAAATCATCGAGACATTCTGCCGCTATTTCTGTCGAGTGCTACGACGTCGTCGCGGGCTTGTTATTCACACTTGGGACCCAGGCCCAAGTTAGAGCACACACCAAAAAGATAAAGAACACCTAAGAGATGCCCAAGGATGTCCTTCTTCTTAGCGACCACCTTAGGTGTCAAGCAAGGGCGTCCAAGCCAAGTTGGAGGCCCAATCCATATCAAGTTCGAGTCTATCTCGGGTTCTAGGACCAGTCTATAGTAAAATGGACGTCCAGGACACTTTTAGACTTCATTTTCGATGATCCACATATGGATGGAAAGATAATTTCATAAGCTAACCAATGGCTTTGGTTTGAGACCCAAATTCCATTGGAGTCAATGAAAATCATCAAAACAAGTTGACGTCCAGAATCTGTTAGGGCGCTGCGTCGCCGTCTTTTGGGCCGTTTGGCCCTTGTAACATGTCGAGACTTCTTAGCGACGTGAGTAGGGGTCATTGGATGCTCTTAGACTTTATAATCAGTAGCCGCTGCCTATGTTAGGGTTTGAGTTTTTACTTTAGATCAATCTGTCTTTGAACAGTCGCCGTTATCGGTTTGCGAGACCCCAACTTCGAGTGCTTAATCATATATCTGCAATTGTCACTTCAATTGAGTTGCGTTTTATCTTGTTCTTGCTTGTGTTTTTCAATTCGCAGCAGGGATTAGCCTTTGTGGCGAAGTCAACCGGATTATGACACGGTTGATAACCAGAGGAGACGTGGTGCTAAGGTTGCAGGGTTCGGTCTTTGTGATCTGAAGCCAGATCGGTGTGTCGCTCTCCGTCCAAATCATTATTTATCTTGAACCTGACGGAAGATCGGGAATCACGTCCCCATCAGTTAGTAACTTTCAGCCCCTCTGAACTTTTATCCTGGATCCATTCAATTACACCGTCGATATTTTCTAAATCTCGGTTGTCAGTGATAAACAGGAATACCAAATATATTAGAAATTTATCGGCGATAGAAAATTTATTTCGAAAAAAAAATTAGACAAAAATAACTCATATTGTTCAAGAAAGCTCACATATCATTTATAAAACATTTAACATTAAAAACAAAATAAAACCATATTATCAATTGCCTATTCAATGATGAGGGCAGCAACGCTGCTAGAGTGTGCGAGTGAATTGTGGCGGTGGCAACTTGAACCTCGAAGAGAAGAGAAGAGGTAATGAAATGGGGATTATGGTTAGAGTATTAGGTGGGTTTTGGTGTCTATTTGTGCAGACATATTTTAAATTTTTAAAAATTTTGGGTTATAGAGTAAAAATTTGGGGCCCAGTCGGTAAAACGGGATAGAAATTTTGGAACGTATCGGCCGATATTTTAAACCCTAG
Source organism: Saccharum hybrid cultivar R570 (assembly GCA_038087645.1). Lineage (NCBI taxonomy): Eukaryota > Viridiplantae > Streptophyta > Magnoliopsida > Poales > Poaceae > Saccharum > Saccharum hybrid cultivar. The sequence continues at coordinate 1,999,604 of JAQSUU010000123.1, read as the reverse complement.
AGGTCCTACTAGGCATGGCTGGGGTTGCAACTCGAGCTTGCCCCTTGCATGTGCAGGGGCCTCAACGGCTGCCGCGCACGGACTTGCCCGATGGGGTTGCCTTACCCGTCGCTAGCGTCTATGGCCGCCGTGACCAAGCTTGTGTCACCGCCCGTGGTGGTCGTGCCGTGGAGGAAGAATTCAAGCGCAATTTGGTCTAGAAATTGTGATAAATACATAAAGGGGTAAGCAGTGGTATATTTCGAAGATGTCAAATTATAATGACGTGTTTCTAATACCATGAATAGTAGTGGTTGTTAGGGTTCGAAATTCAATGATTCGTTAGATCGGGCTTCTTTACAGTAAGAACAACGAAATGTCGATGTATAGTAAACGTCGCAACTCCTATCAATGCTTCAACTAGAGAGAGAGAAAGGTGAGCAGTAGTGATCGCAAACCATCCATGGAGGCAGTAGTCGTAGCAGTCGATGCGCTGGCCGCAGTCTCATTTGCCGGAGGAGCCATTGACGCGATGAGGAGGTTCTGCGTGGAGACGGTGGCGGCTTCCCGTCACTGGCTGCGCCCCTCTCAGATCAGGATGGGGAATGTCGGTGGGAATGGCGGCTGAGGACAACCTCGTAGTTTGAGCCGGCCAGCCCCCCACCTCTATTTATGCGCAGTGTGACGGGGGCCCACCAACCATATAGGGTTGGGCGCCCCCGATCAGGGCGCGAGAAGCAAGGCCCAAAAGGCCATTGGGCCTAATGGTGGGAGATCAAAACCTAACATTCTCCCCCTTGATCTCTCATCATTTTCTTCGTTCTTTAATTTCATACTCAAACTTTCGATTCATATTTTTCTTGTTTCTTTCCTATTCCATTGCAGATTAGTGCATTGAACTGTTTCATCGTCACAGCAATTAGTGCCGTTAGACTAACAGCCACAACACATTTCTCTATTTGGAATGAAGTTTCTTCTGGGCCCTTTGTATGTTCGGGAATCATAGGCTTTCCCTTAAACCCATGCCGGCTACGTGTTCTCTGAACACGTTGGGTGGTAAGCCCTTTGTGAGCGGATCCGCGAGCATTTTCTCTGTACTTATATGCTCAAGATTTATAATATGATCCCGAACTTTATCTTTTACAACATAGTACTTTATGTCAATGTGTTTGGCAGCACCACTTGACCTATTGTTGTAAGCATATTGTACCGCTGTGTTGTTATCACAATACAACCTCATCGGTTCATTTATATCATCGATCACTTTCAATCCGGGTATGAATTTCTTTAGCCAATTCACCTGCCCCATTGCCTCATAGCATGCTACAAACTCGGCAAACATTGTCGAGGATGTAGTTACGGTTTGTTTGGAGCTTTTCCACGATATAGCCCCTCCTTCGAGAGTAAATATATATCCTGACGTGGATTTTCTTCCTTCTCCCGCATAATCGGAATCTGAATACCCCTCTATCTGCAGGGAATCAGATCTTCTATACGTTAGCATGAGGCCTTTCGTACCCTACAAATAACGCAGGACTTTCTTCACTAATTTTCAATGTTCTATTCCTGGATTCTTTTGATATCTGCCAAGTAACCTGGTAACAAAAGCTAAGTCAGGGCGTGTACACACTTGAGCATATTGTAAACTTCCAATTGCTGAAGCATACGGTACCGCTTTCATTCGATTAATCTCATATTCGTTCTTGGGACATTGATGTTCCCCAAATCTATCGCCCTTGACTATAGGAGCAGGTGAAGGACTGCACACATGCATACTAAATTTCTTCAGAACCTTTTCTATGTATGCCTTTTGCGATAATCCTAAAACCCCCTTTCTTCTGTCTCGGTGAATCTCTATTCCCAAAATGAACGAGGCCTCACCGAGATCTCTCATATCGAAGTTTGAGGACAAGAATTTCTTCGTTTTCATTAGTAGATTGACATCACTGCTAGCAAGCAGAATATCATCCACATACAAAATCAGGAATATATACTTTCCATTCTTGAATTTTGCATAAACGCAATTGTCCTCAATATTTTTCTTAAACCCAAAACCTTTTATTGTTCTATCAAATTTCAAATACCACTGTCTTGAGGCTTGTTTCAATCCGTAGATTGATTTCTTTAGGCGGCATCCCATATTTTCTTTTCCTTTTACAATAAAACCTTTCGGTTGTGTCATATAAACATTTTCTTCCAAATCCCCATTAAGGAACGCCGTCCTTATATCCATTTGATGTAATTCCAAATCATAGTGGGCTACAAGTGCCATTATAATTCTGAAGGAATCTTTACATGAGACTGGAGAAAACGTCTCATTGTAATCAATCCCTTCTCTTTGCGTAAAGCCTTTCGCCACAAGTCGCGCTTTAAATCTTTCTACATTCCCTTGGGAGTCATATTTTGTTTTGTAGATCCATTTACAACCTACTGTTTTGGCTCCTTTAGGAATAATTTCTAAGTCCCAAACTTTGTTGGTACTCATTGATTTCATTTCATCTTCCATGGCCTTAAGCCACTTTGATGAATGGTTGCTTCTCATGGCTTCTTCAAATGAGGTGGGATCATCCCCCATCTAAAATTCTTCTGTTTCATAAACTTCATAGTCATTAGAAATAGCTGACCTTCTTGTTCTTTGAGACCTTCTAGGTGCCTCTGGCACTTGTTCCACATTGGGCTGTTGCTGTTCTTCCTCATGCACGACATTTGGTTCTATAGGTTCCTCAAGGACAGGCTCCTTAAGGATATGTTCCTCATGTTCATTCATTGTCGCCACGGGAGAACTTGCAATAGGTGTTGGCACTACAGTGTCTTGCACTGTCGGCGCAATAGCAATAGGTAGCGTAAAGAATGGTTCTTCAACCATCGGAGTGGGTACATGTACCTGCTTCTCCTGTAGGCTTATTTCTCGTGCTACCATGCTCCCCCTGATCATGTTATCCTCCAAGAACACAGCGTGTCTTGTTTCTACAATCTTCGTATGTCTGTCAGGACAATAGAAGCGATATCCTTTCGATCTTTCTGGATAGCCAATAAAATGGCAGCTGACTGTCTTGGAGTCTAACTTTCCTATGTTTGGGTTAAACACTTTTGCCTCAGCCGGATAGCCCCACACACGCAAATGGTTAAGTGAGGGTTCCCTTCCTGTCCATAATTCATACGGTGTTTTAGGCACCGATTTGCTTGGTACTCGATTAATTATGTGAATGGCGGTTTTCAGTGCCTCCATCCATAAACTAATCGGTAATGTGGAGTAACTTATCATGCTTCTTACCATATCCATTAAGGTACGGTTACGTCTTTCAGCCACTCCATTCTGCTGAGGCTCCCCCGGTGTGGAGTACTGAGCGACTATACCATTTTTCTGTAGAAACTTTGCAAACGGTCCAGGAATTTGGCCATATGGGGTATGTCGCCCATAGTACTCTCCACCTCGGTCTGATCGTACTATCTTTATTTTCTTATTGTGTTGATTTTCAACTTCAGCTTTAAATATTTTGAATTTATCCAATGCTTCTGATCTTTCTTTAATTGGATAAATATAGCCATAACGAGAGTAGTCATCTGTGAATGTTATAAACAAATCATAACCATCCATACTTTTCACAGAAAATGGACCACATATATCAGTGTGGATTATTTCTAAAGTTCCTGCGCTTCGTTTGGTATTTTTCTTAATTTTCTTGACATACTTTCCTTTGATGCAATCAACACATTGTTCTAAATCTAAAAATTCTAAGTGCAGAAGAATTGATTCTTTAATCAGCCGTTCTATTCTTCCCCTCGAAATATGGCCCAAGCGACAGTGCCATAATTCCGAAGAGGTATCATCAATTCGCTTCCGCTTCTTAGTTACATTCGCAGATGGGAAATCATTCATATTCTCATCGCATACATTGTTCGCATTCTCATCAAGAGATAATAAATAAAGCTTGTCTTGTCGGAAGGCAAGACCAACACATTCATTATCAACAAGTATCTTATATTTGCTATTACCAAAATGACAATCAATTCCATCATCATCAAGTTTCGAAACACTTATCAAATTTCTACGCAAAGAGGGAACATAAAACACTTCTTTAAGTCTAAGTACAAAGCCATTATTCAATTCTAAAGATAAATCTCCAATAGCTTCAACATTGGCTTGCACTCCATTTGTAACTTTAATCGTTCTTTCTCCTCTTTGCAAGGTTCTCGTCCCACTTAACCCCTGTAAAGAATTTGCAACATGAGTAGTTGCTCCTGAATCAACCCACCAAGTGGATTTAGCATAACATAAATACAAGGATTCATCTACAAATGTAATAAATTCATCACCTCTCTTTAGTAGAGATTTCAGGAAGTCTGGACAGTCTCTCTTGTAGTGTCCCTTCTTGAAGCAGTGCTTGCATTGATCTTTCTCAGCTCCACCATAGGAGTTGTTCTGCTGATTTTCAGATTCCTGGGGTTTTTTTCCCTATGAATTTGAGGAAGAGGCCTTATCCCACTTGGGTTTCCCTTGTGATTCAAAATTCTTACCATTAAAGTTCTTTCTTTTGTTATCCTTCACAAAGTGAGCGAATTCACCCTGTGAGGATTTAATCCTCTCCTCTTCTTGAGCACACATTAAAATAAGTCTTTCTATGCCCTATCTTTCAGGCTGCATATTATAGTTCATAATAAAAGTGTCATATTCTTTTGGCAAAGAAGCAAAAATTAAATGAATCAGGAAATCATCTTCCTTCAAATTTATCTCTTTTAGCTTAGATGCCGTGGTGTTCATCTTCAAAATGTGCTCTCTGATGCTACCACCAGTATATTTTTCATTCACAAGCTTCTTTATCAGTGAACTTGCTGTGGCCTTGGTAGACCCAGTAAACTGACTCTTGATTTTATCAAGATATTCTGTGGCAGTAGCACATTCAGGGATTGAGCCCCTTATCTGTTCTTCTATGGTGGCCTTAGCTACCAATAAGCACTTGCGGTTGGAGAGGGTCCATTGCCTATGTTCAAGATCATATTTCATTCTTATCTCAGCATGATCACGCTTTCGAGCAGTGAAATCAGCGTCAGATTCATTTTCTTCTCTCACCGGATCCACAGGTTCAGTGGGACACGGTGAGATGATGGCATAATTGACCTCTCCCAACGCAAGTTCAAGTTCATATTTCTCCCGCCACACACGGTAATTTGTCCCGTTGAGTGTCGGGATGTTCGCGATGTTCACAATGCATTTGCCTCCTGAAACCACATCAGAGTAAGTGAGAAACATTTATACGTGGAATCATATGCTTTAACTCAACGTTGGTCAAATTGAAACATATAATTCATCTATGCAATAATTTTACATCACCGTTGGGCAGAAATAAAATTAATGCACAATTTTCATGAATCAAAATTATGATATTGTTATTAACAACGTTGGTCAGAAAATAACAATAATATAATTCATCTTCAATTATTATTCATTTTTCAAAACCAAATTCTCCCGTTGGTCCGAATTTGATAATGAAAATAATTATATCAAGTACGCAGCGAAAATAATAATAAAATTCTCAGAATGTTATTTTCCAGAAGCACTAAAAAAATTTCATTATTTTCTGAGCAAAATGTCGTTGGACAAAATTGCACGGAAAATTCTTATTCAAATTCTATTCAAATTCATTCAAATATTCATCGAATTCATATAAATATTGCTTCTGAAAAAAAAAACAAAATTCATTTCCTTTATCAATTTGGCCCGAAGGCCCTTTCTTTTCGCGCGGCTCAGCCGGTGGCGAGCGGCCCAGCCGGTGGCTCGCGGCCCATGCTCCCGCCGGCCCATGCGCGGTCGGGCGGCCCAAACTGCATACTGTCGCGCCCAGGCCGTAACCTAGGCCTGGGCCGACATTCTCTCCGCCCGCCTGGGCTGATTTCAGGCCCAGCAGCAACCGGTCGATCTGAGCCCTTCATCCCGATCGGACGGTCGTCCACGATCATCGCGGGAACAAAACCAAGGAGTCGGCCGGTTGATTCCAAACCCTAAGTCACTTTTCCCTTCTCTTCTTGCCTTTGTTCTCAGTGTCACCTGGCGGCGGTCATGGCGTCTGCAACCGCCGGCGGCTCTCCGGAGCAAAACTTCTTCTTTCTTTCCTATCTCTCTCAGCCGCAGCCGGCTCCGCCCATGGTGGCCGGAGAAACCGAAGACGGTGGCTCGTGGCCGGAGAAACCGAAGACGGTGGCGCCGCTGCTGCCCCCCTCGCCGGCGCGCGAGCTCGCCCTGAGCTGAGCTCGCCGCCGTCGAGCGGACTAGCAGACGGCGCCCTTCTCTTGCGCGCGCGCCGTGGCGGCCGCCGGCGACCGAACCCGGCCCCAGCGACCTCCCCACGAGCACCGGCCACCACCGGTTTTCTTCAACCGCGCGCATTCGTGCCTACGGGTGGCGAGCTGCGGTTTTTTTTGGTTCATGCGCACGACGTCGGAGAAAAGACCGAGTCTCGGCCGACGGTTCTGTTCATCCTCTTTTCTTTCGATCTAGGGTTAGGGTTTCTTGGATTTAGTTTTCTGATCCGTGAAAACGAATCGTGTTCAAGTTCTTCATCACTGTACCCGGTTAGGGTTAGGGTTCATCTCCGATTTAGAGTCGGTTTACCCGATCAAGGGTTCTTGATTCATAACCTGGCTCCGATACCATTGTTAGGGTTTGAAATTCAACGATTCGTTAGATCGGGCTTCTTTACAGTAAGAACAACGAAATGTCGATGTACAGTAAACGTCGCAACTCCTATCAATGCTTCTACTAGAGAGAGAGAAAGGTGAGCAGTAGTGATCGCAAACCATCCATGGAGGAAGTAGTCGTAGCAGTCGATGCGCTGGCCGCAGTCTCATTTGCCAGAGGAGCCATTGACGCGATGAGGAGGTTCTGCGTGGAGACGGTGGCGGCTTCCCGTCACTGGCTGCGCCCCTCTTAGATCGGGATGGGGAATGTCGGTGGGAATGGCGGCTGAGGACAACCTCGTAGTCTGAGCCGGCCAGCCCCCCACCTCTATTTATGCGCAGTGTGACGGGCCCACCAACCATATAGGGTTGGGCGCCCCCGATCAGGGCGCGAGAAGCAAGGCCCAAAAGGCCGTTGGGCCTAATGGTGGGAGATCAAAACCTAACAGTGGTACGTCCTCGAAATGTGATATTTGCAATACATGTGTCCAATTAACCCATTTCTAATTTAGGGCCTCATTGATTGGTTACCAAAATTTGCCTCGCCCAAGATTTTGCAAGCCATGATTTTGGCTATTGTTTGGTTTCCTATCAAAACTTGCCAATCCCTCACATTTGACTTGTCAAATCTATGATAAGATTTTTTTACCTAGCTTTGGCATGGTAATTTTTATTTGTCGCAAACCAATCAGGCCCTTACTGTACCATGTCTTCATTTCTTCTTGGTTTATTCTCAAGGTTCTAGAACACAACTCTCTAGTCCTGTCTGTTTTCACTTGTAATCGACTCGTTAATTTTTTATTATCAATTTGCTAGTTCAAAATTCTATAGCAATGATAAATAAATTGATAATAAGAAACACAAAAATCAAACCGGTTGGTGAAATTTCCGTTTTTTTTAAAAAAATCAAAAAAAGAATCCGAGTATAAGCGGAAAGCCTCCCTCTCCACCTACGGCCGCGTAACAGCGGCACCTGCCTGGCTGCCCACCACAGAAGCAGATCCATTTAAAACCCCAGACGTCTCTCACGCTTCCGCCGCTTTACAACTCCCCACCCCAACCGATCCCACCGCACACTGCACCCAGTGCGGCGGCCGCCGGCAATGGCGGCGGCAGCGGCGCACGGCGGCGACTACCTGCAGCGGTTCGTCGCGGAGACGGAGTGGTACAACGAGGTCGTCCTCAGCGCCGTGGCGCCAGGCGACTGGTGGCGCGGCCTGCCGCACCCGGTGCAGTCGTGGATGCGCAACTGCGTCGGCGGCTACCTCCTCTACTTCATCTCCGGTTTCCTCTGGTGCTTCGTCATCTACTACTGGAAGCGCCACGCCTACATCCCGAAAGGTCGCGCCTCTCCCTCCCATCCTTCCCGATGCTTCTGCTGCTTAGCTGCCGATTTGTCATTATTAGGGTCTGGGTGCCATCAGCGAGAGGGATTTAGGCTTGATTCGAGAGGTTTTGGGCTAATGCCGGCAAGGGATTGGTTAGTTGTTTGCGCGGAAAGGGAAAGCTCCAGCCTCTCGATCTCGAATGCCCCCGCTTCTGTCGGGGAGCTTTTGGCTTGTCTTCTAGGAGGCCTTTTGTGGCGTGTTTTATGATCCTCCGCGTTTGGTTTCTCTCGATCTCGCCCCCGTCTTGGAAATCCGAGGTTGTGGAGAAGTGACTGTGGAAGATTTGCTGGCGTTTGGTTTCTCTCGATCTCGCCCTCGTCTTGGAAATCCGAGGTTGTGGAGAAGTGACTGTGGAAGATTTGCTGGTGAATTATGAACCCACTTACTGTGCGACAGACTAGCGCTCCTTCTTTTTTGCTTCTTTTTTGTTGGGGTTAATGGCGATGGGCCCGGGGGTACAGTGATTAGATCTCCTCTTCATTTGGTATAAGTCGTAAAAATCATCTGGATGGATCTTGAAGACAGAGTTCGAGAGTTAAACCACTTTCCCTTTCTTGACTAAGCTAGTGCAAATGCATGTTTTGTGCTTGTTAACAACAAACCTACGTGTCGCTCCATGGAGACTTGCGTCTGTATGCAGCTTATTAGTGTTATGGCAGAATTTGTACTGGTTGGCTGAGGCTAGGCGACACTAAGCTAGGATCTTTAGTACACTGCTGGTTTTACCATCTCTTCTTGTTCTTGGCAAGACAGACAGATGCGTTGACAGATAAACAAAGCTGACACTTGACTCTTGTATTTGGATCAATAGACAAAGTTGTGTGCGGTTGTTCCAATGCTCTTGTCAGGGTTTCTGCATTAGTTAAATGATTGCTTTGGCTGGTTTCTCTGCTCAATCACATGCTGCGCTATGGAAGTTTCTGCCAAGTGCTATCATTAATATTAGCTTATCTGTCAATGTTTGAACCACGTACAGTTCTCAACTGCTCTGTCTTGAGCATTTTTAAGCTGCATATCCATTTTCCATACGGTATCTTATATATATATTTTTTATTATGGGATAGTTGCACCTTGTGGTAGAAGTGCATCCAAAGGTATATGGCAGTGCATGCTTAATGCCAGATATTATGAAGATGTCCTTCCTGGACCACTCAATTAGACATTCATGAAACTCAGATAACTGGAGCATTCCAGCTTGTCTTCTTGGTAGCATCTTTTGACTACCATGCCTGTGTGGGATCAGGTCATTTTCGGTTTCTTTGGTGATGCAGACCACACGGAAGCGGCATTTTGTATTAGAACTACTTTAATTCTGGAGCTGGACTTTGCTCTTGTACCATTCTTAGCATCAGTGGCTGCCCTCCATGTTTGTATAACAGTTAAGGTCGATGGCCAAATCGTTAAATTAATATTTTGCTCCTTTTGAATTACAGATGAAATAATGAATTTGAAAGAATAGTGCCCTCTGCTATAATCTTAGCTGTTCTGGCTCATTTGTTGAGAGACATATAACATGTGTGAAGCGATAATATCCACCTGCAATATGGGCATCATTTGCTTGAACATGGCACAAAGAACCGTGTAAAATGGAGCTTGTCGATATTTTGGAGGCATTATAAGAGATGCAAATCGTTTAGTAAAATCATCATTGTTTTGGTTATTTCAGGGAAACCTTTTTAGTTAGATTGTTCGCTTCTATTAGGGGATATGGATCGTAGTCGTAGGTGGGGAAAGACTATGAACTTCGGTTTCTTTTCTTGTTTAATGTGTGAACCTTATAATAATTTTAATGGGATTTTCTGCCTCATTGGCACATTGACTGGTTAAAGGCATGTTGTTCAGTTAGCAAGCACTCACTTAGTACTTAGTAGTTGTTGAGGTGTGCCATGTTTTTTGTGAGCTGCACAACAAACAGTAACAACTTATTGTATCTACATATGACGGATTTGCTAAAAGAATTTGTGTTGCTCTGAGCTTAGTTTATGTTTTTGGTCTTAATAAATTGCAGTTGGCAGCAAATATTTGCTCTGAATACTGTAGTTATCGTTTGCAAACATGGAAATATTCTGTGTACAAATTTTTTTCCTTTTGAATTTGTATGTAGACTGTAATAGCTAGATCTGTTAATGATTATGCTGTACGTGTGCTTGGACTGTACGCAAGGGATTTTGGTTTATACTCCCTCCGTCCGTGAATATAGGGCGTAACTACTTTTTTTCTTAGTCTGGGAATACAAGGCGACGGCGTCTCGGCGGCTGTTCACGCCCGCATGCAGCATTTAGCGCTGCGTCGCCCGTCTCCTGGGCTGGCCATTACTCACAGCGCATGCATGTTGTTCTCAAGCGAGACTAGTACTCCTATACGACACTGATGGCGGTTAATGCATGCACGCATGCACAACATCTAGTTAATTAGATGCGGAGCTGAAGGGCTCTCCTTGGAAGGCACAACAATAAACTTGTTTCTTGGTCTTTGTGAAAATGGAGTTACGCCTTGTATTCACGGACGGAGGGAGTACTAAGGATCCTGGCTGAAATGATCTTGCCTGGAAATTTCCTACAAAAGCGTATAGAGGTTCTTGTGTTGAATCATCGCTAGGGATACCTTTTCTGTATTTCAGTGGTTCAACTTAATGTTCTATATGATTGTTACTTGTCATATACTTCTCATAAATTTGTATGGCCATGTTTATGTCTACGCAATGTTTGGTCTGACATTAGCATTTGATGCAGATGCCATCCCCACAAATGAAGCTATGAAGAAGCAAATAGTTGTAGCATCGAAGGCTATGCCTTTTTACTGTGCTCTTCCAACTTTATCTGAATATATGATTGAGAGTGGATGGACCCGGTGTTACTTTAATATCAGCGAAGTTGGTTTTCCTATGTACCTCTGTTATATGACTATGTATCTCACTTTTGTGGAGTTTGGAATTTACTGGATGCACAGAGAGTTGCATGACATAAAGCCATTATACAAATACCTGCATGCAACCCATCATATTTACAACAAGGAAAATACCTTGTCTCCATTTGCTGGTAAGTCTGTACTATCTTATTCAGCTCTGAGTTTCTATCTTGCATGCTTCCCTTATCATCGGTACAAACGTTTCATTTATGATCTAGTTGTTGCGTGCATTATATTTCCTTGATATTAAGTTCCGGTGTATCGCTTTTGAAGTTTATTACTCCATTTGCTTTGAGCAGTCATTCGTCTACAACTAATTTAAAACATACTTGCTTTCCAGGACTTGCATTTCATCCACTGGATGGTATTCTGCAAGCAATACCGCATGTGTTTGCGCTCTTCCTCTTTCCAACGCACTTCAGGACACATATTGCTCTCTTGTTCTTAGAGGCTGTGTGGACAACAAACATCCATGACTGCATTCATGGCAAGATATGGCCAGTCATGGGCGCTGGATATCACACCATTCACCATACAACTTACCGCCACAACTATGGCCACTACACCATCTGGATGGACTGGATGTTTAGTACCCTCCGTGAGCCAGAAGATATCCTCAAGAAGGATTGAGTTTCCTCGTAGCTGGGGTTTTCCTTTGGTGCTGGGAAGTGCTTGATTTGCTCCCAGTGTCTCTAATCCGTTGAGCGCCTGTTCACTACTGTCTGTTGCCATCGGTGTGTTACTTAGTGTGCTAGGTTCATATGATGTTGTGGTTATTCCGTAATTTAGCGATGTTTGTCTCATGATGCAATGGAGTTCAGGAGGAATAAAACTCTACTAGACACATTCTGGACTCCAGCTGCTTGTACAATGTTGCGCCTCAACTGTCAATATAGGATGTAAAATGGATTCCTTATACCTGGTGAGTTCATCGTGGTTTCTGTGCATGCATTACTCAGTCAATGAATGTTGCTTATGTTTTGTGCTCCAGCCAAATGATGGGCCAGATTTGAAATCCAGGCGCATGTCTTATATTTGTTTAAAACAGAGCTCGCCTTGCTTCCTTTTTCAGCATTCTGAAAGGTAAACACTTGCTGCTAGCGATGCATGGCTTGCTTGTATATGCAGTTAGGCACTCAGGCAGTGTTGTATTCTTGCCTTTTCCCATTTTTTTTAAATTTATTTTCTGGGGAACTTTAATGTGATATCCCATGGAGAAAGTTCCTAAAGCAGGTGCACAAACTATTCACTGCTACCAGGGACAAAAATTGTCATGTGAGGTAGGACACCGATAGGTGCTTTTGTGAAAGAGACATGGGAAAAACTCCTTTGGAAATTGGAAGAAAGAAATAGGGCAATCTATTATGCCACTGCAACGCAATCGGAGCCGTATGCTTATCTATTTAATCCACCGGACAAGTGCACTTTCCCGGTTGGAAGTCCATGTTTTCGGATCATGACAGGCTGAAAGAGAAGCACGAGTAACATTGCCTTAGCTTGGTTTTCGAAAACGTTATCTTGTCATTTGTCCAAAGCCTTAGGGTCCGTTTGGTAGAACTGTGCTCTCTGATTTTCCAGTTGTGCTCTCTGATTCTCTAATGAAGTGATTCTGAGGCTGAAAATGATTCTCTTTAATTCTTTAGCATAAACTTTTAAAATCACTATAGAGAATCATTCCACATAATCAGGAGAAACTACTTTTTTCAGCTCTCAGCCTCTTAATTCATTTCAAAGAATCACTTCACTATGAAAAAACCGTTTGGCAGCCGAGGAGTGATTCTCTTCGAGAATCCACTTCATGGAGCTCCCAAACGCACCCTTAAGACACGCTCCACATCCTTGAGACCATGACAGTTTGTCCAACCTTTTTAGGAAGTAGGAACCCTTCGTGATAAGTGCCACCTCCAAGGCTCCAACCTCACTATTACTAATGTGTCACTATCCCAAACTAGGCCACCAAGTTAATGAATTTTTGTGAGAATTTTGAGCGTTCTGCTTATCAATTTTTTGCACATACCTGGGATTTTTTTGAGGGCACACACTCATATCTCAATAGACCACATGTCAAACTCACAACTACACGCGCGTACACACATTGCACGCTTCCTACACATCATAATTAGATGGAGACATTTTAGGTGTATATATTTTTTTACCGAAATGTAGAAAGAAATGTAGTAGTTGTCTCACAATTCTTCGCAGAGGAAGGTAACACAAGATTTAAGGACTCAGTAATGTTTCTCACGAGCCCATGGTACAATACAAGTCGGTGACAAGCCTGTTGGTGGTTGGGTTGGGCTGTCCTTAGGCATAAGTCTTTGTTGATGTGGACTTCGATCCAATTTGGACTCAGGCCGAAGCCGGCCTAATACTGGGCCCATTGTTGTCTAGGAGATCTAAACTAACATAACTACGTCTATTCTAATTCTTTCTAGATGATTTTGGTGGAATAAAACATACCTTCCGGAGCCTCTATATATTTAAAGATGCTTTTGTCATCCATTATTACAATAGGCACATCAGCAACAATAGCAAAAGTAATATAATTCTTTAAGAATAGAAGTGCCAAGCATGCACTCTTAGCAAATCCGGTTACAAAACCTCCAACCATGACAAGAGGGCATTCATAGTTTTCTCCAAAGCATAGTATGCCTGATGCACAGCATTCCAATCTTCCACCTTTTGCAGAAGTGCCCAAAGTCCCATCCAATGTGTGGCCTTGAAAAATACTTGCGCATATAAGAGTGAACCTTTCGCTTATGAAACATAATATTGTTTTGGCTAAGCCATAATGTTGTACATGGAGTGTAACGCACACCAAAATTTGAAATGTTTTTTTTGGGTCCACTCCATATAGCCAAAAATCAAATATGTGTTGAATGCTATTGGAAGAGGGTACAACAAACATAAATGATTCTCCAAAGAAACTTAGTACAATAACAATAAAAAGGAAAGATGTTGGACTGAGTAAATAAAACAACAACAACGTTCCTTCCTTCCTGGCCACCTTCTTTTAATCAAGTTGTCTTTGCTAAGAATAACCTCCTTGTGCAAATACCAAAGGAACGTATTTGTTTCAAAAGTCACTTTTAGTTTCCAAATAAAAGAAATGCCATGAGCAACATAATACCCCATTTGTATCTGAATAAATCAATTACTAGAGTTATTTTAAGTCAATATTTTTTTTTTCAGTTTGACCGAATTTATAGGAAAGAGCACCATGATTTATGACACCAAATTAGTATAATTAGATTTATATGAAGAATTACATACATTGGGCAGTATATGGTTGATGTTAATGGATTTATCATGGAAAACACTTTTGTAACATATAACCTTCACTATGTTGAAATAGTATATTTTTACAAAAGAAATGCAAGTCAATGTATCACGGCTTATGTTTGTAGTAGGGCTAAAAAAATGGCTATTCCTAAGAAATTTATCGGCACACGTACAACAAACCTATGAACTCTTACTGAAAGGCCTTTTATCTTTTGTCGTGGAAGTGATTCCTGGTTTAAGGGTTGGTTTGGTTAGGTACAGTACAGCACTTTGCTAGGCATCATGTCATGTTGTGTGGTCAATGCTAAACAATTATTGCGCCATATATGGTCGAGTGGCTTTGCCAATCAAGGACAACACATCCTTGTCAAGTAAGCCGTGTTAATTAGTACTTGGTAGGAGTACTAGTACTAACATATAATTCAAAGATATTTGTGGTATCACTTTTCGCTAAAAAAAGAAAAGCTGTCGTCTTTCGAAATCTTACCTAACGTGTTTGCCCAATCGCTGCGTGGTCGGTCCAGTCCAGTTACGTGTACATTAGTAATAGCACCTGTCACCAGGACTATACAGAGCGCATCACACAGTCAGAGTTAAATACGGGTTTATATGGTGATTAGGTCCTGCAGACACGCGTAGTAATCAATGTCTAGTTAGCCACTGTTTCTTGCAGGAGCACGCACGCCTGACAGCGCCTTCATATTCTGAAACAAAGATTTTAATTTCGTTATCGCAAAAATTTTGGTCTACCACCGAAATTACCGAATTTTGCGAAATTCGGCCGAAATTTCACCGAAATTTTTTTAGAGATTATAACATGAAGTATGTTGTTTCTAAAAAAGTTTAGATCTAAATAAATATTAGTATGATTTATGACTACACATTTATTGAATAGAAGAATATACAATATAATCAATAGAAAAATACAAGTCTAGAGTTATACATCACATGTATTAGAGTATTACAAAATTTCGGAGTTTTCTTTCGGCCACCACCAAAATTACCGAATTTCACAAAATTCGGTCAAAATTTTGCCGAAATTTTGAACCCTGTTCTGAAACGAATGCTTCTGACAGTTTATTTTCAAACTACTCATAACAGGCTGTAATACTTGTCGCTTTGAATTTAAATACAAATCCACCATATAGCGCGATGAACTAGCTGAGGCTATCCGCACTTGTGGTACTCTAAATTCATCCTCTATACATCCTAGTCATCAAGATTCTCTTCTCTATACTCAATTCTTCCGCACCCATCCATCCTTTATATCATCCTCTATCCACTGTGAGACCCACTTGTCACTTTATCTAAATATATCCATGTGAGATCTAGTTTTGAAGATTTATTGAAACGAATTTAATGGTGCAATTAGAATTTAATTTGATATTTTAGTTTATGAGTTATAACATTTTTTAGTTAGTTGCAAACATGGGCCCCGCCGCTGTCACTGCCTGCATGCTCTCTCTGTCACTGCGTGCATGCCCTCTCTCTCACTGCGTGCATGCCCTCTGTAGCGTATGTCCTCTAGCTCGCCATATACAGGGGCGGGCCCAAGATTTGGGACGTGGGTATTCAAAATTTTGAAAGGATAAAGAAAATTGTTTTTGTTCTATAGATTAAAACCCAAATTGGCATGTATATTGGATTATATAGCATGATAGAACTAATTGTATAATAAATAGAAGATATATAGCATAGAATTGAGCATTGTATCTTAGATCATAAGTTTTACCATAACTTAAAAGCGTGTAGTTATAGAAATACTATGTTTGTCAAAAATAATGGGTATTCAATTGAATACCCTTGACTCTAAGTAGGCCCGCCCCTGGCCATATATAGCGGACGGGAGCGCCCTAGCGTGTTTGATATCGGACCCGCTGCGGTGTTTTTCAACGTCAAATGCTACTGCAGGGTGGTTTTACCGTGTCCAGTGCAGCTAGTCTAACTGCTCGTCAGGGTTGTTGACAAATCTGCATGCATGTGTCAGTGGACAAATCAAGAGAGAGATGCATGCATGTCTAGTCCTACGTGGGAGAATTTGTTTTCAATAATGTGGTACTGTGTATATAAACCCCAAACTTCAACGCGGTTTTGTGAACGCGTAATGACATGGACGTCTAGTACTCGTCTGACGATGGAATTAGTACCCGATGGCGACGCCCGGGCGGGTCGAATTTGCTGCCAAAGCTTTGTGTTTTTGGGCCCGTCGTCCGGCTCCAAGTTTGCGATGAAAGAGACAAAGCTTTGGCACAAAGTGGCCAGCAAAACTGAATCCCTGGTAGCTAGAAAGCTAGCTATTAGATCTAATTAAAGCTAGCAAACGAAAGTAGCATCTTGCCATCTTCTTTCGGTTTTGTTTTGCTCTTCTATCTACTCGGTTTGGTCTCTGTCTTGTTATTAGTGGTAAAGAAACGTAACACGGCCTTGTACTTATCGGAATTCAGACAACTCGAGCGGGCGGGGTCTCAAGTCTCCACGCGGAGAGAGGCTGACGAGTGAACAAAGATTTTGCCCGCGCGCTGTCTTGTCAGTTGTCATGGCATCGGCATCCAACACCCATCCGTCCTGTCTCCGTCGTGAGAGGGATATGGGAGCTATGGACAGCCACAGTGCCATGTTCTTCTTCTTGGCCCGTCGAACAGTACTGTGATTGGTACGTAGTACGTCCCTGTTGTTTATTTGCACCTTTTTTTTTACTTCTCTGAACCTCGACGTTAACAGCGACGTACTCGCCGTTGGACCTGTTCGAGTCTCGCGCGCCACGAGCTAGCGACCGATCAATCGATCTGCAGGTGGTGGTGGTACTTGCGAGGCATCGTCACCGCGGAAATTTGTTCCACGAGCGTTAGATTCTTCTTCGTGCGATAGCTGCTGCCTGGTGATGGCCCAAAATTTCCACGATTGCTGCGTGCCCTGACCTGTCCCCGACAAGTCCCAAGTGGACGACCGACCAAGGAAGAGGACCGTTCGTTCAAGCTTTCGATTGAGGTGATGCCGTGGACTCGGATCCGTGCATCTGATTATTATTCGAGTCATCTCTGATTCTCTGAACGAATGCATTCCCGGCTCCGTGACTGACCGTACATACGTTTCACAGCGACCAGAAGGCCAGGCACTTCTACTAGAAAAGTCGCGCCGCGCTCTTCCGGGTAACTGACCCGGCCGCCGATCACTGACGACCGCGCTGGCCGCTGGCTACCTCATGCCTTAACAGCGAGTCCTCGAGTAGTTTTCCAGCGAGTCCTTGGGGTTCTCGTCTAGGTCTCATGATCACTGACGACTCTGATCAATTCGTAGCAATTACTACCAAAGAACCGTGACTTTTAATTAAGCGGGGGATCGGAAAAAGTTTTTTTTTCACACATTATTGTATAGTTTTCACTCAATGCGTAGCTGCACTAATAATGTCTAATACTTAAAACTCAGTTGATCTCCATTTGCACTGAAGCTAGTACAGCAGTAGTATAAATGAACCGATCGAGAAGTCGCAGAGAAGCATAATTTAAATCTTGTCCACGTAGAGCATACGCAGCAGCCCCGGCTTCTTTGCTTGCCCAGCATGCCTCGCCGTCGCTAGGCGCCGGCTACTACTAGCGCCACCCACATCTCTGAGCTGATCTGTCTCCGTCAATCCGACGCCTGATTACGATGATCTCTTATTCTTTTTTCAGCGAGATTGATTAGAACGACGACCCCCAGGTAGATGATGATTTTTCCTCGGCTTTTCCGTCTCCATTCCTATGGATTTTATATCGCCTCTCTCGCTGTCAGCCGCCTCAGGAACGTACAGGTGTGCCCCGGACCCGTACGTACTTGCTCGTGCGCGTGCTGCCGTGGCGTGGCTGCTGCCGCGACGCATGCATTTGGAACGGTCCTGCCTGACAAATAATGCCACTACGGACAACTTCTTCTCTGTACCGTGACGGCCTGGTTAACAAAGTGATTAGATATAATATGTCTGTACCGCACCTGACAGTTTGGTTGCAACGACGTCCTGCGTGCTTGTGTTTTGGACTATGGGAAAATGACATACAATTTGGAAGGCATAGTTAGCGTTGCAACGTCTGATTACAGCCGGTTCGTGGAAATAATGGCAACATGTTTGTCTGTCTCTTTGTTTCTTTTACAACTTTTTTTTTTAATTTGAGGGGCTTGTTTCTTTTACAACTTATTTCTGAGAGCTTTGTTTCTTTTAGAACTGAAGGGACTGAAACATAAGACATGTATATTTGATTTTGGCTTGGGTACTGATTAATACTAGAACCGGAAACTTTTTTTTTAACACAACACCGGGGGTGGGGGGTGGGTGGGGGACAAATAGTCCCCACCTTAATATATTACCACAGATTCCAGACGGGGTTTGGTGGACCCCAAAGTTCGGCTTGACGCTAATTACACGACGAGATGGGGAGAGAGTAAAATTACAACACTTGACAAACACAACATAATTCAGCTACTAGCTCTGCCTACTGACCGAAACGAGTGCAAGCACTAGTTGCTAACCTAACCAGAAACTAATAAGGGTGAGAAGCTTTTCGGCAATATATATGCACTGTTTGGTTCAGTACTGAATACTGAGCTCATGTGACACCGTCCAAAAACAAAGACATCATCGTTATTGTGAATGAACTACGCACTAGATTGTTTGAATTATCATGTCAAGAAAAATAAAATAGAAAGACCAAACAGCTAGTACAAGTAATTAAACCTATTTGATATATGGAGCTCCTCATAGTTGTTTCTAATAAATCTCGGAGAGTTTTTTTTTGCCAAACAATATTATTATATACAAGTGATTCTGCATTGAATACGTGAAATGATTTTTTTGGAAGGAACTAGGAGGTTGGATTGGAAGCTGAAAAAACTAGCTTCTCCTAATTTACTCTAATTTCCACATAGAATCTCCTACTTAAAATTTATCTAAGAGAATCACTTTTGGCTACATAAAAACTTTTCTCACCCTCTGTTGTATTAGAATCAGGATGAACTCTACCAAGCAGGTATGCAAAGGACATTCCTGATTATCTGACTCATCACTCCAAGAAGACCACAAGATCCCAAAGAAGATCCTGCACTACTGTGTTTTCCAACTTAAGTTTTGTTGCTGAAACTTTGCCTACCTGAATTTGGTTATCTCTAGGTCTAACAAAAATAAGGCCTACAAGTACATATTTTAAAAAGAGAATGTCAATTGTCATGGAGCATGCTAGTCTTCGTTCAACTATATATTCAATGATGAGCATGCATGGTTCTTGGCAAACACTAGTAAAACGTCACTCAGTGCCACTAGCTAGAGAGCAACGACTGGAACAAACTCTACTACTCTAGGCTCAATTGTTTAACGTACCAACTTTCTGTCCTTGGTAGTATTGTCTGAACAGAAGTACTACTCCACAATGATGCTTGGTAAAATTGACCCAAATAGTATGATAGTTTGAACATCAACCACACACACACTCTCTCTTTCCTGAGGGAGAAGGAGAATCGCGCACAATTTCCACATTATCGGAGAACTATTTTTAGGTTAATTCACGGCACCACGGGTATTTGGTGTGGGAGCTATTTGGAGATACCAGGGATTTAATATATTCCCCCTTTTTCAACTGATGTTGCTGTTCTTCAATTACGTTAATTAGTTGAGCATCCTAAATCTGATTTACATGCTGGCGCCATGTGTGCACCGCGATAAGTTGACGATGCTCGGCAAAGTCTACACGCGTCGGTAGGACTGACATGGAGATTCTGTTGAGATGGTGACAGGCCTGATGAGCATCGCCTTCAACTACTACCCGGCCAACCGCGAAAACGATTTGTCCGCAGCAAATCCCACCAAATAATCACATCACAGTTTGGTCGAGTACTACTTCAGGGTTGAGCAGTTGTCCTCTGTGTTTGTTTGACGTAAGTCCAGGGACCCCATGTGATATTTTACTACTAGTATTCATCTTGAAGAGACAACAGAGATTAATAGTATTCATCTTGACGAGACAACAGAGATTAATAATATTGGTACAGAGCTCAGGGGGCGTTTGGTTTGAGGAGTTAAAGTTTAACAAACACTGTAGCACTTTCGTCTTATTTGACAAAAAGATTCCAATCTTGGACTAATTAGGCTTAATAGATTCGTCTCGTAAATTACTCCTAATCTGTACCGACATGCATGCAATTAGTCTACATTTAGTACTCCATGCATTTGAGGGAACATTGATGTGATGGGAGTTAAACTTTAACAAAATGAAACCGAACAGGCCCTTAGAACTCGTTTTCGTTCTGACCGAACTTACGGGAGGTGTGAGCCCAAATCTCCTCGAAGTACTTTGAACAAGACCGTGAAAAGAAGTTTTACAACGATCTTTCGAAAAAGAAAAAAAGTTTTACAATGCAAAGGAACCACCGTGTGGGAAGTGGGAACGAGCCAAATGCTCGATTGGTCAGTAGCTTGAGCCAAAGGCCAGCACTGCCACCCCGGGTTTGAACTCGGCGGCCTACAGTATTTCTATGTGCATTGTGTATAGGAATGAGGAGAAAACTCCTCGGTTCAAAAAAAAAAAAAAAAGAGCCACAATGTGGAACAGCTTTGAACCACCTATAACAATCTATCCCTCCTATAATCCGAGAATATAAATAGCACCTCAGCTTTTTATGGTTTCTTCGGTGTACGTGGCTCCTGCATTAGCTCTGGCACCGGTTCCGAATAGCTCTGGACGGAGTCAGGCTAAGGCCATGCCAACGCACCTCGTTGGACTACTGTCCCAGCTACCACGGCGGAGTAGATTGTCCATGTTACAGTGAACGATGGCTTCACAGAGCGTCACACAAGCCTGCAGAGGAACCGTGTGCCTCATCTGGCACAAAGCGGAGGCTGTTGTTTGAGCTCGCGTTGTGAGCCAAAGTGATTCCCCAAGGACAATAAAGCGATCTGCATAGCAGTGTGGGGACTGAAAAAAAGCTACGAAGTGCAGGGTGGTAGTCCCTACAAAAAAAAAGTAGATACATACTGTTTGCGTTGGGAGGTTAGTGGCCTGAACTCAATTTTTTCTACATGGTGTCTGAGGCCAACACTTACGGCTGCCCGCGTTGAACCGCCTAAGGGCACGACCAATGCAGGTAGCTCGCGCTGTTAGCCTCGCAAAAATAGATGTCCACACAGACATAACTAAACAAGGCTAATGTTCTTCCCAACGCGAACTACTAGGTAGTCTACTCCTTCTGACCCCATGTATCTCTCTCCTCAAAACATGACTTGCTTTTACTCTCTTGTCCCATCGGAGCTACCGCATGCTCAAGCTACGACGTGCGCTCTAGTACTGCCTCAGCTTTTTGTCAGGTGTGGCCATGGTCTCTTCTGCACTGAGCCTCTGCGAGACTACCACTTTAGCCTATTCGGACGTGCTATGCAGACGTGGCGTTTGAGGCGGTACTCCAGCATGGCGCGTTGGAGAAGGCCTGAGTGCTTCCCCAACGCTGCTTTTTTACTAGTAACCCCAAGTGCCATGTAGGATTAAATAAAAAAGCAGGTGTTCTACACTTGTCATAGTGGCTTACATAAGCTACGTATGCTTGGGGAGAGAGAAAGTGGTCCATGCTAAAAAAGAAGAGGGAGAGAAAATAAAGGTGTTGTATGATGAAAGAAAAAGTTTCTTTGCAAACCATAAGTACTGATAGTTTGCTTGTGTGAATAGTAGTCTCAACCTTTCTTAGCCTATGTGAATCACTTTATTTGTACTAAAACCACTAGGAGTGTTAGCCTCCATTGGTGGTGCCCTAAGACCCCCTTTAGTTGAGCTTTTCAACCTGCTTTTGCTTTAGCAAAAGTCAAAAGCCAATCAAAGGGCCCAAAAGCCATAGCTGCTTTTGCTAAAAAGCAGTTTTCAACGCAATACAAATCCAAAACCACCTCCCACCCTGCTTTCAGCTACTTTTGGGCTAAAAAATTACCCACCTGCCACGATTACGTACATACCGGTTCGTTCTTTCCCTATTCTTTCGCTTCCGTGACTTCTCCGCAACTGCGATTTCCTCTCATCCGCGCCGCGCCCAGCGACCTCACCAGCGCCGCGCCTAGCAACCTCCCTGGCTCCCCATGGCCTCACCGGCACCACGCCCAGAGACCTCGCCGGTCCCGTGACCTCACCGGCTCCGAGCGGCCTCGTCGGCATTGCGCCGCCCAGTGACCCAGGTCAACCCCGAGCAGCGGGCATGGCCAGCCCCAACGGGCGCACGAGGTCTGGCTCCTCCCCTATTGGGCAGTGCTCCACGGGCGCCCTCGCCGAGCGCGATCCCCGACGGCGGGATCCATAGCGCGACCGTCTTCCTCAAGTCCGGCGGCGGTGCTCTTCATTGGCGGCGTGTGAGCGTGATCCCCGATGGCCTGCGGCTGCCAGATCCGGTGGCGCCCTCCCCTGCTTGACCTCCAACGCCGGCAGATCCATCCCCTCCCTCCTCTAGCTAGCCGGCAGAGCCCCATGGCCACATCTCGCGCGGACGTTGTTCACCTCCCAACCAGCCACCATGCAAGCTCCCTGTCCTTGGCTCCGATAGGCGTGGGCGCAGGCAGGTCTACCAAGCGAGCGCCGCCGTGGTCCTTGTCAGGTTGCGTGGAGGTCCTGCTCCTTCACGGGGTGGAAGAAGAGGTGGTTGATGAGGGGGTCCGCTAATCAGTGAGAGAGGGAGAGAGTTGAGTGGGAAGGGCTAAGGATGACACGTGGGTTCCACTCAATACTTTTCCAAAAACCAAAGCTGCTCTAATCAAACGACCTTCTGTTTTCCCACAACCACTTTTCTACGGCTACTTTTTCAAAAGCCACAACTCAAAGCTACTTTTCTAAAAGCCATAGCCTAACCAAACACGACCTAAATGATCTCACAGTAGAATCGCTTCGGCCCTATAAACCTGAGTCGTTTCCTTATGTAAGGATGCAAAGCTGCTTTTTAGGTGCTTCTAACCGCTCTAGTCTCTGTGGTGGCATGCTGAGGGCAGCACCAACGCAAGCTAACAAGGTTGTTAGCCTCAACCAAAGTTAAGGCTCCATGTTGATGATGATGATGCATTTGAGGCTGCTCGTCTCGCAATGCGGACACAAGCTACTCTGGACTCCGTACCATCGAGAGCACAACCAGTACAGGCGTACAACAACAACTTTATTTCCGGTCCCATGGTACACAACCTTTCCCCTTCCCAGCTTCTCACAACGCGAGCCGCCTGGACTTTTTGTCAGACGAGGCATGCGCTGCTTCTGCAAGCAGTTCTGACTCCCTGCGAAGCTACCATATGACGTGACATGGACCCTTTTTATGATCATATGGAATTGGGGCAGCACGGCAGCAAGGCGCGTTGGGGAAGCCCTGACTAGATCGGCACCAAATAGGCTCTAAAAATTTAACTTTTACGTTGCACCACCTACATGTTAGAGCTTGCTTGGTAAAGCTCCCACGCCAACTTCTCCATCAGAGCCGCACCAAATGCTCTGGTATGAAAAAGTACTTCTGGCTGGTATCGCGTACGGATGTGGAACCATAAAAATTGGGTTCACATGAAGGGCTTCCGGCTCTAGCTCCAGCCGTGGAACGTGTGTGGATGAGCCGCACCAAATGGGACCTTAGTTTTTATGTTAGGTGCTGATCTACAATGTAAGCAGCATTCCATGTACAAACAAAAGAGTATCTTCTGCCTGCCCCAATGAAAGATCTTCATCCTGTTCGATTTTTGCTGGATATTTCTCTTGTCTTCTTGGTTTGGTGTCGCAGTATTAGAACAAGGCATTGTCCATCCATATTGTCGTCATCTGCAACAATGATATGAACAAATAGTACTTTTTTTTTATTTTACTAGTATAATAGTCGAATACCATGATTGATTGGTACGTAGTTCTTGTTTTTTTTGCACGACTTGCATTGTGCTGCTCGACTGTGACCTGTCTCGAGCCACCCAGGAAAGTGGCCACAGGTGTTTACTGCCACGGTGACACCGTGACTGGCGGCCTGTGCCGGTTCCATCGATCTGCAGAAGCAGAAGGCGTTGTTCTCGCATTGGTAGGCCGCACACAACACGCAGCGGCATGCATGTCGATCGCGATCGGTACCTGCGATCTGAGTGATGTCTGATACTCACCGTACCGAGGCTGGTCTCCAACACGAGACCCATCGTGGAAACCAAATCTAAAATGGGTCTCCAAGATAATATCTAAAGCCTCCAACAGAGTATCTATATAGAAGATTCATTTTAGATATCAGGAGAGGCATAACTCAAATCTGAGTACCCTATCTCCTGAAGACCCATTTGCAGAAAGGGTTGTCTTTTGGGTCTTTTTATTGGAGAAGACAAAAAAAAGTATTAAACTCTTTGCGTATAGCACTACCCAAAGAACGAATAGATCTTGCATTTTGGGTCGCGGTTGTTGGAGACGGTCTAAAGGACAATATAATAGGACATCCAGTTTCTTATTCCCGACGGCTCACAATTTTGACGTTATATAGGATAGTGTTCTGGCTCTCGCTTGTCACGAGAAGTTGTCTTTCTTCACCATCTCTGAAGGACCTTCCGAGGACTAATTGTTCTAGGAGTACGTAACAACTAGGCTTGCACTCGAATTAATCCGTGCATGGGCGCATCTCATCGCATCATCACCGGCAGCAATGAGATGCATGGTCGACGTGCGTGTGCAGGTGCAGCATTGCACAGCACGCCCTGCTGCCGGAGTCCGCAAGGCGATGCATGGGAGGTTACTAGTAGTATCTCAATCTCTGTCCGAGTCAATCCGACGTCTGATGACTCATGACTGCGACATTGATTAAGTGAAGGCAGGGTTGATTTTTCACGCACTTTTCCTTCTTATTCTGTACTGTATCGCTGTCAGCTGCCCCGTGAGCGTACAGGTGGAGGTGGAGGTGGAGGTGGAGGTGGAGACTTGAGTACCACGCAAAGTACCCGCGTACTTGTTCGACTCGTTGATTTGGAACGACCCTACCTGCCAAATGCTGCTTACTTTTCATGACAGTCCTTAAGAAATTTTCCGTACTACTACCTACTAAAACATGCATGGTGATTGACAGTTTTGTTGCCGATGGCGCCCTGTTGTTTGTTGAGACAATTCCCTTGTTGTCACTAAAGATTATAGCACTTTATTACCGTCAAAATTTTTAAATTTCCTTCATTGCCATTAAATATTTTTAGTGTTTCCTTCGTTGCCACTTTCGTTAAAACCTATTAAGTTATAGTCGCTAACAGCTGGGCCCCACAGTTTATCCTCTGTTACGATTGCTAGATGAATGCGGCGGCGGACTTGTCCCAGCGCCCGAAAAAAAACCGTCGCAATCGATCCCCATCCGACCCGACGAGCATGCGCGCACTCTGTCCCCACGACCGACGTAGAGCCCCGCGCCGGGAGCGACGGCGGGGACGATGAGGAGTTCCTGAGGATCCAGGAGCTCGCGGCGGGGCAGCACCCGGGCGCTGGCGGCGGCCGCGGCCGCCACGCGCGGGCCTCATTCCGCCAGGCGCCGCCGCCACCACGGGCAGGCCACGCGACAGGCCTCGTGCCGCCAACGACCGGACACCTCGCCTGCCACCGACACCGACACGGAGCCGGCTCACAGCGATGCCGCGGCGGCGCGGGCAGACCTCGCGCGGGGAGCAGCGCCGGCGGACCTTGCGTTGGGCAAGCTAGGAGATCGCGTGCGGTGCGGGGTCGTGACAGCGGCGTCGGTGCACGGCGAGGCCGCTTTGGTGCCGGCAAACCTTGCGCGGACAGCAGCACGCGGGGACCTCGCGCGGACAGCGGCGAGCGGCACCAGCGAGGTTGCGGCGAAGAGCTGGGCGCTGCTGTGGGGGCGGCTACCGGGGCTGTAGGCAACGACAAGCCGCACGCAGGGACAGCGGCGAGCGGCGGCAAGCCACAAGCAGGGACAACAGCGAGCGGCAAGCGGTGCTCGTGGCCGCTGCGCCATAATCGGAAACTAGGCACGGTGCGTCGGACACGCCATCGTCCTGTGGGGTCGGCCTGGCGCGCCTATCGGTGTTGATAACAAGTGACGAAAATGGCAGATAGAGAAATGAACATTTTATCTGATGGCAGCGAGAGAAATTTAAAAAATTTTAATGGCAATGAAGGAAGTGCTATAATTTTGAGTAGCGGTGAGTGAATTTTCTCTTGTTTGTTTGCGTTTGGAGCCTGGAGAGAAGACAGTTATAAAGACAGCAGCTAACGTTGCGTAGCGTCTGCATGTGTAGGCTCCTGTGTGGGTCTGAGGTGGCGATCAGTGGTCCGTCAAAATGGCCACTGCATCGTCATTTTTTTTTGGCCCTTTAGAGAAGCTTCATGGTAACATTCATCAGCACCGGCCTGAGTTGCATGAATTATATGCTACAGCCGGGTTTGTTTGCTAGGCTGTGCAACTGAGCTCATCCTTGATGCTACAGCCGGGTTTGTTTGCATGCATGTCTACGTGGGAGAATTTGTTTTAATATGAGGTACTGTGTGTATAAACCCCCAAATTTCAACGCGGTTTTGTGAACGCGTAATGACGTCTACTCGTCCGACGATGGCATTAGTACCCGATGGCGACGACGCCCGGGCGGGGCGAATTTGCTGCCAAAGCTTGTGTTTTCGGGCCCGTCCGGCTCCAAGTTTGCACTGAAAGAGACAAAGCTTTGCCATAAGCGGCCACCAAAACTGAATCCTGGTAGCTACTACAAAGTTAGATCTAATAAAGGTAGCAAGCGAAAATGGCATCTTCTTTTGGCTTTGTTCTGTTTTATTTGTTCTTCTACTACTCGGTTTGGTCTGTCTTGTTACCTTGTCCTCATCGGAATTCAGACAACTCGGGCGGGCGCCGGGCGGGGTCTCAACTCTCAAGTCTACACGCGGATAGAGGCTGACGAGCTGAACAAAGATTTCGCCCGCGCGCTGTCTCTGTCTTGTCATGGCATTGGCATGCCATCCAATATCCATCCGTCCGGTCGCCGTCGTGAGAGGAAGATATGGAGCAGCTATGGACAGTGCCATGTTTTCTTCTTGGCCCATGTCGAACAGTACTATGATTGTTACGTAGTACTACGTCCCTGTTGTTTATTGCACAAGTTTGTTTCCATTAGACATCATCTCCAGCCAGGTCACTGGAGACCAGGTTGGAAACAAAAGTGGGGACTTGGTTCACGAACACAGTTGAACCCGAGCTAACCACGCTCGCCCCATACATTGCAAGGCAATCTGCCACTTTGTTGCAATTCCTCAGACAGTGCCGAATATCACAGTAATTGAATGATAAGCCAATGAAATCTCTGATTTGCATGAGGAGCCTACCATCCACGCTTTGATCAAGGTCCACAGAAGTCAAGCCCTGCACCAATTCTGTCACATCTGTCTCAAGGATAATTCTTAACATACCCAACTGCGCTACTCTCTGCAGACTGTGCAAGGCAGCAAGAGCTTCAGCTTCAAAAGAGGTGGCCACTCTACAAAGATTGCCGCAACCTCCCTCCAAAAACTCGCCGATATTGTTCCTTGCAACAAATCCCCATCTGAAAGTCCTATGTTTGGTGTTGGTAATTAGTGACAATGCCTATGTACTAATCCTATGCCTAAGTTGTATGTAGCATATGAGGATTAGTACACTCCAAGGTTGGTGGCAAGATGGACATGGTGATCATGATGGCCACACTTGGATTTAGACGCAACCCTACGAGATCAAGGCAAAGGTATATGCTTAAGGGTTGTGTTTTAGTAACCAAGACACCTAGTGGGTGTGGTTACATTATAGGATAGATAGCCGTACTATAAAGAGGGGAATGACGCGGCTATTGAACTCCTAAGTGCCTCTAGATGTGCATTTCATGATCATATGCATTTGGATAGAACTAATATCGCCTCGAAAAATGATTGTGAAAATGCTAACACACTCACACATGATGAAGATCACTTGGTGGTGTTAGCACGTTTGCGACGGCAGTAGAGTTTGAGCGGTAGAGAGGATTTGGGGTCATCTCTCCCTCCCGCCGAGCGTGCGAGCGCGGAATTCAGGCAATTTTGGGGAAATGAAATGCCTATTTTCCACTACGCCGGAAGTCGGAAAAAGTAACGGAGGCAAACGGGGGTCACAGTGGTGACCGGACGCTGGACCGGACGCGGTCACTGTTTGACCGGACGCGTCCGGTCAGTGTCCAGTATCTGCGCGTTTTTCAGTTGTTTGATCGGACGCGAGGCGCGTCCGGTCACAGGCGACCGGACGCGTCCGGTCGTCCAGGGAGCTTACTGGACTCCAACCGGACGCGGGCACTGTGGCGTCCGGTCAGTTCTTCAGCGCGTCCGGTCGCTGGTTCGTTGTGCGCGGCTCAGGGTTGACCAGCGCGTCCGGTCAGTTACGGGACCGGCGCGTCCGGTTGCGACCGGCGCGTCCGGTCGGTGCTTCGCGAAACTAGCCGTTGCGCGACCGGCGCGTCCGGTCAGTTGGACCAGCGCGTCCGGTCATCGCGACTTCGGCTGTTTCAAGTTTCTAACGGCTATATTCGAAGGGGTACGTCTATAAATACTCGTTGGCCGGCTCAAGGCTCTCTCTCTCGAACATTTGACATACTTGTGAGCACTTTGAGCTAAGCAACTCCCCTCCCACTCATCTCTTGAAAAGGCAAATGAGCTTTGGATAAGGCTTGAAGAAACATATGAAGGTACTTCAACGGTAAAAAGTGCCAAACTATATATGCTTAAGGACAAGTTCTCCACATTCAAGATGAAGGATGATGAATCCATCCCGGAGATGTTCTATAGGCTCCAAGTCATTGTCAATGATTTCAAGGGGCTTGGGGAGAAGGTTGAGGACAAGGACTTCTCACACAAGTTCTTGATGTGCTTACCCAAGAAGTTTGTCACCTTGAGAAGAATGATCTTTAGAGAGGGATTGGACAAGGTCAAACCAACCAATGTGCTTGGAGATATAATGACCGATGCCCAATACAATGATGATGAAGATGAGGTAGAAGAGAAGAAGGAGACCAAGGTCAAGCAAGAGAAGCCCATTGCATTCAAGGCTTCATCCTCTAAGGGCAAGAGCAAGGTAGAAAGTGATGATGATGATCCATTCGATGATGAGACCATGGCCCTCCTTGTGCACAAGATGGGAAGGTTCATGAAGAAGAAAGGATATGGGGCAAGGAAGAGGAGAGACACTATAAAGGCAAAGACCCTTTGCTACAATTGCAATAGCCCCGATCACATAGTGGCGGATTGCCCCTATGAAGATAAGAGATTTCATAATGGGGACTTGAAGCTCAAGAAGAACAAGAAGGATAAGAAAGAGAATGAGAAGAAAGCAAAGAAGAGCTTCACTTTCAATAAGAAGAAGAAGGGTGGTGGTTATGTAGTCACTTGGGATAGTGACAACTCCGATAGTGATGATGATGAAAGCTCTAGTGATGATGAGAGGATCACTCGATGAGCCACTGCAAACATCGCCCTCTCCAACAAGCCATCCATCTTCGACACTACATCAACATGCCTTATGGCCAAGCCTACCAAGGTAAAACATGATGATAGTGATGATGATTCTTGTGCTAGTGATGATTGTAGGAGTGATGATGAGGAGGATGAGGACTACTCCAAGGATGATCTATTAGGCATAATAGATCAAATGAGCAAGGGCTACAAGAGGACAACCAAGAAATACAAAATCTTGGAACAAGAGCTCATTGCCAAGAGCAATGAAAATGATGCCTTGATGGAGGAGCTTGTTGCTCTCAAAAAGAGTAAGGAGTGCAAAGGAATTGAACAAGAGCTCAAAGCTCTTAGGAAATCCTTTGATGAGCTAGAGGCTTCTCGTGAGTGTCTAAAGGAAGACCACGAGGATCTTGAAATTGCTCACACTAGGCTTAAGGAAGCCCACTCCACTCTACTTGAGCTCATCAAGGAAAAGGACCTTAAGTTGGAGAAGTTCATGAAGGAAGCTAAGGAGGAGCAAGTGATTGTCACTTGTGATATTGGACTAACATGTGATATTATTGATGATTCTTTATTTGTTAGTCCTACTAATGCTTCATGTAGCTCATCATCATCCACCACAACCAACTCTACCTCTACTACTAGTGATTCATCACTTGTGGTTGAGACTCTCAAGAGAGAGGTGGATGATCTCACCCGCGCATTAGGCAACACCTATTTTGGGGATGCCCGCTTGCTAAAATGCTTGGGTAGCCAAAGGTTCTCTCTTAACAAAGAGGGATTGTGCTATACTCCTAAGAAGGGCAAGGCGGCCTTTGCTACTCCAAAGTCTCGCTTTGTGAAGGGCAATGGTCGTTATTGCAATAGATGCAAGCAAGTTGGGCATCTAGAGATTAATTGCAATAAAATGAACAAGAACAAGAAAAATGCTAATGTACCTTACATTCCTTTTGATTCTTGTTATGTGCTTACCAAGGGTGAGAAAGGTGTGCATGCTAGGTTTGTTGGTACACCAATTATGGGCCCAAAGAAGAAGGCCATTTGGGTACCAAAGAGCTTAGTGACTAACCTCCAAGGACCCAAGCAAGTATGGGTACCTAAAAGATATTAAATTGTTTTGTAGGTAAATTACAAGGCCGGAGGAAGGCATTGGGTGCTTGATAGTGGGTGCTCTCAACATATGACCGGTGATTCAAGAATGTTCAACTCTCTCAAATCAAATGATAGTGGCATTGATAGCATCACATTTGGTGACAATAGCAAGGGTGATGTAAAGGCTCTTGGAAGGATTGCAATCTCAAATGATCATAGCATTTCCAATGTGCTCTTAGTCGAAAAGTTGAACTTCAATCTTCTCTCGGTTGCTCAATTGTGTGATCTTGGTTTCAAGTGCATATTTGGTGTTGATGATGTGGAGATAGTTAGTGTTGATGGCTCTAACTTGATCTTCAAAGGTTTTAGATATGAGAATCTATACTTGGTTGATTTTAATGCTAGTGACACTCAACTTTCAACATGTTTGCTCACCAAATCAAGTATGGGTTGGTTATGGCATAAAAGACTTGGTCATGTTGGCATGAAGCAATTGAACAAGTTAGTGAAGCATGACTTAGTTAGAGGCTTGAAGGATGTCACATTTGAGAAAGATAAGCTATGTAGTACATGTCAAGCCGGAAAGCAAGTAGGCAACACTCATCCATTGAAAAGCATTATGAGTACTTCCAAGGCATTTGAGTTGTTGCACATGGATCTATTTGGGCCAACTACATACACAAGCATTGGTGGCAACAAGTATGGTTTTGTGATTGTGGATGATTTCACTAGATACACATGGGTATTCTTTCTTGTGGACAAGAGTGATGTATTTGACATATTCAAGAAGTTCATCAAGAGAGTGCAAAATGAGTTTGAGACCACAATCAAGAAAGTAAGAAGTGACAATGGAAGTGAGTTTAGAAACACAAGAGTTGATGAGCTATGTGAAGAGCTTGGAATCAAGCATCAATTCTCGGCCAAGTATACACCTCAATCAAATGGCCTAGTTGAAAGGAAAAATAGAACCTTAATTGATATGGCAAGATCAATGTTGAATGAGTATAATGTAAGTCATTCATTTTGGGCCGAAGCAATCAACACGGCTTGCTTCTATAGCAACCGCCTCTATTGCCACAAGTTTCTAGAGAAGACACCATATGAGATCTTAAATGGAAGAAAGCCCAACATTGCATACTTTCGGGTATTTGGTTGCAAATGCTATATCTTGAAGAAGGGCACTAGATTGAGCAAGTTTGAGAAGAAATGTGATGAAGGATTTCTACTTGGTTACTCAACTACTAGCAAAGCTTATAGAGTTTGGAATTTGGCTAGTGGTTTACTTGAAGAAGTGCATGATGTTGAGTTTGATGAAACAAATGGCTCTCAAGATGAAGAAGATAACTTGGATGATGTGAGAGGAACTCAATTGAGTAATGCTATGAAAGAAATGGATATTGGTGATATTAGACCAAAGCAAGTTATTAATGTAGATGACAACAAAGATCAAGTGCTCCAAAGTCCAATCACTCAAACTAGTGGTTCTCTAATGCAAAATCAAGCTAGTACATCATCTAAAGTGCAACAAGATCAACAAGTGGCTAGTTCATCATCTCCAACTCATGATCAACATCAACATCCAAGCAATCAAGTCCAAGTGCTTCAACCAACTAACATTGCAAGAGACCATCCATTGGATTCCATAATTGGTGACATACAAAGAGGAGTTCAAACTAGATCAAGATTGGCATCATTTTGTGCTTACTCATCTTTTGTGTCAATGGAAGAACCCAAGGACATTGATAAAGCATTAAGAGATCCGGATTGGGTAAATGCAATGCATGAAGAGTTCAACAACTTCAAGAGAAATGAAGTATGGGAACTAGTTGAAAGGCCTAAGGATCACAATGTCATTGGAACAAGATGGGTCTTTCGCAACAAGCAAAATCAAGATGGGATAGTAGTAAGGAACAAAGCAAGACTAGTGGCTCAAGGTTACACACAAATAGAGGGTCTTGACTTTGGTGAAACTTATGCCCCGGTTGCAAGATTGGAAGCAATTAGGATCTTACTTGCCTATGCTTGTGCTCACAATATCAAGCTATATCAAATGGATGTAAAGAGTGCATTTCTCAATGGGTACATTCAAGAGGAGGTGTATGTGGAGCAACCTCCCGGTTTTGAAGATGACAAGAAACTCAATCATGTATACAAGTTAAGGAAGGCTTTGTATGGATTAAAGCAAGCACCTAGAGCATGGTATGAAAGATTGAGGGACTTCTTGCTATCCAAAGGATTTGTCATGGGCAAAGTTGATACAACACTATTCACCAAGAAGATTGAGAAAGACTTGTTTGTGTTGCAAATATATGTTGATGATATCATATTCGGTTCAACCAATCAAGATTATTGTGATGAGTTTGGAAAAATGATGGCCAAGGAATTTGAAATGTCAATGATTGGTGAACTTAGTTTCTTTCTTGGACTTCAAATCAAACAAATGAAAGAAGGTACATTTGTGAGCCAAACTAAGTACATCAAAGATATGCTCAAGAAGTTTGGCATGGAAGATGCAAAGAGTATTACAACTCCAATGGGCACTAGTGGAAGCTTGGATAGTGACAAGAGTGGCAACATGGTGGATCAAAAGCTATATAGATCAATGATTGGTAGCCTACTCTATGTGACGGCATCAAGGCCCGATGTGATGTTTAGTGTATGCATGTGTGCAAGATTTCAAGCCTCACCAAGAGAAAGTCATTTGAAGGCAACAAAGAGAATATTGAGGTACTTAAAGCATACACAAGATGTTGGATTATGGTATCCCAAAGGTGCAAGCTTTGAGCTAGTTGGATATTCGGATTCCGACTATGCCGGTGATAAAGTGGAGAGAAAGAGCACTTCCGGGACATGTCAATTGTTGGGAAGATCACTTGTCTCATGGTCATCCAAGAAGCAAAATAGTATTGCACTATCTACCGCCGAAGCCGAATACATCGCCGCGGGTAGTTGTTGTGCACAAATCTTGTGGATGAAGGCAACATTAAAGGATTTTGGAATCAATTTCAAGAATGTGCCATTGCTATGTGACAATGAAAGTGCCGTGAAGCTAACTAACAATCCGATTCAACATCAAAGAACAAAGCATATTGATGTTCGCCATCACTTTATTAGAGATCATCAACAAAAGGGTGACATTGCTATTGAGAGTGTGGGCACCGAAGATCAATTAGCCGATCTATTCACCAAGCCACTTGATGAGAAGAGATTTCACAAGCTAAAGAATGAGTTGAACATACTTGACTTCTCCAACATGAGTTGATGCACCCCATATATGACATGCCTCTCCTTCGAGCCCCAAGGTACAATTGGTTGACATGTCATACATTCTATGCTAAGGACTTGTTTAGTGCATCTAGTCATAATTTATATGTTCTAGGCTCATTCATGAAAATTAAATGAATTTGAAGTTTATATGGTGCCACTATTGTTTCCATGACTTGTATGATCTAGTGGTAGCATATAACTTGTTTAAGTAGCTTGTGATCCTAAGTGTTTAATCTAGAAAACTTGTCTAAATATTTGCTTCAACATGGTGCATGATAACCCTTCTAGTGAGGTGTGAAGAAGCTTGCCCTTGGATCAAACCGAAGTATTTTATTTATGCAAGCAATCTAGGTTGAATCATAAACTTGATCCTCACCCCATATTTCAACATGATAATCTATCTAAAGTTTGCTCCTTGTGGTCAATTGGTGCCAAAGGGGGAGAAAATATTGTTCACAAAGATAGAACTCAAAGGGGAAGAAAATGTTGTGGGGGAAAAATGTTGTTCACAAGATAGATTCTAAAAGGGGAGAAAACCTAAAGGGGAGAATTGATAAAAGAAGGGGATCAACTAAAATTTTGAGCACATAAGTAGGGGGAGCAAGCTCTTAAGCATGAATGTTGCATTTACATGTGCACGTCATTTGTATGATGCATAGTTATGCATTCCGTTTTCTCCGATACATTGCTTGTGTGGTGACTTGCTAGTATAATTTGAATGTTGCATTAAGGTACTAGCATGAATAGGAAGTAGTTAGATTTTTCTTGCTTCATGTTTTTCAAAGTGGTACTAGAGCCTTGCTTATAATGTTGATCTCACGAGGTTTCTAGTTATGTTTGTGTTTTTCCAAGTGGAATCTAACTACACAAGGTGCTAAGATGGTGTTTATCGCTACTCCGATGGTATCACGCTTCAAAGGTCTATAATCTTAAACACTTAGCACCTATTGGTAGTCAATGCTCCTAATCTTTCCTATCT
The DNA here is from genome assembly GCA_038087645.1 of Saccharum hybrid cultivar R570. Taxonomy (NCBI): domain Eukaryota; kingdom Viridiplantae; phylum Streptophyta; class Magnoliopsida; order Poales; family Poaceae; genus Saccharum; species Saccharum hybrid cultivar. Next base: position 1,964,607 of record JAQSUU010000123.1, on the reverse strand, counting down.
AACATGTATGCTTCCAAAATCCAAACATATAGCATACATGTAGGGGGAGCCATTGCTATCAATTTGAATTCATGATCACATGTCCATAATTCTTACACATGGTAATATACTTGGACAATGTGACATGGGTTCAATCAAAATTTCATCATAACATCTTTGTGAAAGTTTTGTCACCAATTACCAACAAGGGGGAGATTGAAAGTCCTATGTTTGGTGTTGGTAATTAGTGACAATGCCTATGTACTAATCCTATGCCTAAGTTGTATGTAGCATATGAGGATTAGTACACTCCAAGGTTGGTGGCAAGATGGACATGGTGATCATGATGGCCACACTTGGATTTAGACGCAACCCTATGAGATCAAGGCAAAGGTATATGCTTAAGGGTTGTGTTTTAGTAACCAAGACACCTAGTGGGTGTGGTTACATTATAGGATAGATAGCCGTACTATAAAGAGGGGAATGACGCGGCTATTGAACTCCTAAGTGCCTCCAGATATGCATTTCATGATCATATACATTTGGATAGAACTAATATCGCCTCGAAAAATGATTGTGAAAATGCTAACACACTCACACATGATGAAGATCACTTGGTGGTGTTAGCACGTTTGCGACGGCAGTAGAGTTTGAGCGGTAGAGAGGATTTGGGGTCATCTCTCCCTCCCGCCGAGCGTGCGAGCGCGGGATTCAGGCAATTTTGGGGAAATGAAATGCCTATTTTCCACTACGCCGGAAGTCGGAAAAAGTAACGGAGGCAAACGGGGGTCACAGTGGTGACCGGACGCTGGACCGGACGCGGTCACTGTTTGACCGGACGCGTCCGGTCAGTGTCCAGTATCTGCGCGTTTTTCAGTTGTTTGATCGGACGCGAGGCGCGTCCGGTCACAGGCGACCGGACGCGTCCGGTCGTCCAGGGAGCTTACTGGACTCCAACCGGACGCGGGCACTGTGGCGTCCGGTCAGTTCTTCAGCGCGTCCGGTCGCTGGTTCGTTGTGCGCGGCTCAGGGTTGACCAGCGCGTCCGGTCAGTTACGGGACCGGTGCGTCCGGTCGTGACCGGCGCGTCCGGTCGTTGCGACCGGCGCGTCCGGTCGGTGCTTCGCGAAACTAGCCGTTGCGCGACCGGCGCGTCCGGTCAGTTGGACCAGCGCGTCCGGTCATCGCGACTTCGGCTGTTTCAAGTTTCTAACGGCTATATTCGAAGGGGTACGTCTATAAATACTCGTTGGCCGGCTCAAGGCACTCTCTCTCGAACATTTGACATACTTGTGAGCACTTTGAGCTAAGCAACTCCCCTCCCACTCATCTCTCTTGCTTCTTTGCATATTCGAAGTGAGATTGAGTGATCCAAGTGCATTTGCATTGTGAGATTGCATCTAGTTGGCACTTGGTGGTTGATTTGCTGCGGGATTCTTGTTTCTCTTGGTGGTTGCCGCCACCTAGACGGCTTGGAGCAGCTTGGAGGCGTGGCAAGAGTTGGTGTTTTTTCTTGGCCACCTCCGGTGATTGTGAGGGGTTTGTGCCTACCTCGGCGAAGCGCCAAAGGCAACATTAGTATATTGCTCGTGTCATTGCAACCTTTTGCCATTTGGTAGGTTCTTGTGGCGCCTTTTGAGAGGCTCGGTGTGTGACCGATTAGCCACCGAACCACGTGGTGAAGAGGGACACAACGGGGACTAGCGTGCCGGCAAGCACGTGAACCTCGGGATAAATCTTCGTGTCATCACTTTCATATTGTGATTGATTGATCCCGGTGTTCGGTTATCTTGGTATTCATTGTTGATCATATTGGTTGGCTCAATACTTCGCCCCTCGGTGATACCCTCCTAACTCAACTCCACGTTACTTTCTTAGTTATCGTTGCTAGCTAGTTAGCTTTGCTAGAGTAGCTTCTTTGTGTAGCTTGCTAGTTGTAGTTTCCTTCTCGGTTTGACTTGTGCGGTTGAGTGTAATTATTAGATTTGTGAATTGGTTAGGTGGCTTGCAAACACCCCGTAGGCTAAGTAAAACTCGCATCTCGCTATTTGTTTTATTGATAAACTTGTTTAGCTTGTCCTTGTAGAAAATTTTTAATAGGCTATTCACCCCCCCTCTAGCCATCAAGACCTTTCACCATCCTCCCTGACTTGTATCTGCACTGAAAGCGTCATTGATACTGATCTTATACATATCTTCCGAAGGAGGTTCCCACTTGTTTTGCCCGACCTGCTGCTGGGCTTTGTCTGTTTTCCTTCCCTTTTCAAATTGTGCCGCATAAAAGACCACTAGAGAGCATACCTCAGAGCCTGTGATCCTTTTTTCCCCAGCATTCACCTTGTTCCTCGCCAACCACCATCTCCATAACAGAACAACAATTTGTAGCTGGATTTGTGATGAGAAGGACCAAATCTTTTGCATCATGTCTCGACTAGAATGGCAGGCTGCTAAGATCTGATGGTGCTCCTCTTAGACCCCTCCAGCACTCCTTCACTTCTTTGCATTTGAAAAAGAGATGACCGGCATCTTCATCTAGCCTGTGACACATGGGGCACATGGTATGCTCCTTCATCCCTCTGCGAACCAAGTTCCGTCGGACCGCCAGGCTGTTATGAACTAAGCGCCACATAAACATTTTAACTTTATTTGGAACGTCCATACCCCAGATTTTATCCCACCTGAACGCAGAGTCTCCCATTAGTCCTGACTCAGAACTTGCTGCATTTCTGTCCAGCTCATATTCTCTTCTTTGAACCGCCACTTTATATGCTGACTTTACTGAAAACAGTCCCTTTTTATCAAAATGCCATGCAGGTCTATCTTCCAAGTCCTAATTCACTCTCAGTTTCAGAATGGCCTTAGCATTAAATTCTGAGAAAGTATCTTGCACTAAGGTCTCATCTCATGACCTAGATTTCGGGTCCATAAGGTCCGCCACTCTTGTCAGCACAGTTGCCCCTCTATATGTAGCAAGCCATCTTGTATTACCATGTGGTATCCACGTATCCGTCCAGATGTTCACTGATTCACCATTGCCTATTCGCCAAATAATCCCTTCTTTAATTAGGTCCACCCCTTTCAAGATGCTCCTCCAAGTATATGAGATCCCATCACATTCCTCACACTGCAAAATACTGCCATTGGGAAAATATTTGGCCTTTAGCACTTGACAATAGAGGGTATCGGGAGAAATCAGGAGCCTCCACGCTTGTCTATCTAACATAGCAAGGTTGAACAAATAGAGATCCCGAAAGCCCAAACCCCCCTATTCTTAGGGAGGGTCAACTTATCCCATGCTAGCCAATGAATCTTATTGTCCTTATCGTTATGGCTCCACCACCATCTTCCAATCATGGAGTTCAACTCGTCACACGACCCTTTGGTCAGCTCGAAATAGGACATTGCATAGGTTGGGATAGCTTGGGCCACTGCCTTTACTAGAATTTCCTTTCTAGCTTTAGACAGCAGCTTCTCCTGCCACCCTTGAATGCGAAGCCATACTTTCTTCTTTATATACTCAAACGCTTTCTTCCTTGATTTGCCAATAGATACTGGCAGTCCTAGGTATTTCTCACTTTTCGCTTCTTGAACAATGTTGAGGGCTTGCCTCACCTCATCCTTATCAACAGATGTGGTGTTTGGGCTGAACAAGATAGCAGATTTATCCCTATTAATCATCTGTCTCGAGGCTCTCTCATAAACCTGTAGAATCCTCCTTAGCTCCTGTGCATCACCCTTGCATGCTCGCATCAAAATCAGTGAGTTTTCTGCAAAGAAAAGGTGGTTAATCCTTGGAGCACCCCTGCATACCCTTATCCCCTCTATCCTTCCTTCCTCCTCCGCTTTTTGTAACATTGTTGATAATCCCTCCACACATAGAATGAATATATAGGGGGACAAAGGACCCCTTGTCACAGCCCCCTCAGTGGATTGATATTGTTGGAATACTCCCCATTGAACTTAATACGATAGCTCACTGTTGTGACACATTTCATCACCATTTGCACCCACTGCGCTGAGAACCCCAACCTTGATATCATCTTCTCTAGAAAGGTCCACTCAACTCGGTCATAGGCCTTACTCATATCTAACTTAATAGCAGCCACCCTATTTTTCCCCCACTTCCTCTGATTAAGATAGTGTGTAAGCTCATAGGCCAACAAGACATTATCAGGAATTAGTCTACTAGGTACAAAGGCACTTGGGGACGGTGATATGATCTCTGACAGCACCAGCTTCAACCTATTTGCTAGCACTTTGGAAACAAGTTTATACACCACATTGCACAAGCTTATCGACCTTAGATCCTTCAGCTTCTCCAGTGAATTGGTCTTCGGGATAAGGACAATGACAGTATCATTCCACCTGTCCAGCATAGAAGACCCGTTCAGTACAGCCATCACTTTCTCTTTCACCCTCTCACCCACTAGCGATCAGAACTTTTTGTAGAACAACATCGGCATGCCATCTGCCCCTGGGGCTTTAAGTTCACCCATATCCTTCAATGCTTCCCAGACTTCCTCTCACGAGAACGGTGCAGCCAGGCTTTCATTCATGTTCTGAGTTACTTTAATCTGAACACAATCAAGGACTTCCTCAGCATGGGTACCTGCTGTGGACATGAAGAGTTGCTGGTACTGGTTAGCGATAAAAGTCTTTAACAGTTTTCCCGCCACCTCTCCACCACCCTCATCCTTAAGTTTGTTTATTGTGTTCCTCTTCTTTCTTTCAGAGGCTTGGACATGGAAAAATTTTGTGTTACAGTCGCCCTAACCAGCCATTTCGAATGAGCCCGCTGCTTCCAATACACATGTTGCTGGTCTAGCAGGCGCTCTAGCTTGTATCGCAACAGGTGCTCCTGATTTATTTGTCCATGAGAGATGGCTGCCCTCCCGCACCTCTCTAACTCCCTTTTGGCATTTTTGATCCTTTGCTCCAAAGCCCCAAGAACCTCCCTGTCCTAATGCCATAACTCCCCCAACACCCGAGATTCAATTTCCATGAGGCTAATCCCTCCTTCACTAATAGCCTTTTCCCACGCCTCCTCCACCCGCTCGCTACACTCCTCTTCCTCCAGCCAGCGTGCCTCAAACTTCTTCATTACCTCCAGTGGCTCCCTCCAATGAGTCTTCCCCTTTACACCTAGTTCCATAATAATGGGCCTATGGTCCGAGTGTCGGGGGTCCCCGTTGATCACTCGAACCAAAGGAAATCGAGCCTGCCAAGCACTATTCGCCATCGCTCTATCCAGCCTTTCCCTGGTGTAGCTGGACGCATTGTGGTGGTGATTCCTCCAAGTGAAAGCATCCCCCACAAAACCCAGATCATGTAGATCACACTCCTCTAAAACTTCTCTAAACTTCAACATACTACTTTCTGCTCTTGGCCCCCCTTTCTTCTCATAGTTAAAAAGTATCTCATTAAAATCACCACATCATAGCCAAGGAAGCTTACTGCGATGCTAAAGGATATGCAGTAGCTTCCAAGTTTTCTCCTTCTCTTCGCTTCGGGACTCGCTATAAATACCAGTAAATCTCCAAACACCCCCATCCTCTTCCTTGATCAAGGTGTCAATGTGATACCTAGACCAACTCAACACCCTCAAGTCCACCTCCTTCTTCCAGAACAGCACCTAACCACCTTTTGCCCTCACACTATCCTTCACCACCATATTTGTCATGTTCAGCTTCCACCTAAAACCCTCCATCCATATACTGCCATGTTTTGTCTCAGAAAGGAACAAAATGTCAGGGTCCTCCTTCTTCTGGACATCCAGAAGACCTCGAACTGTCAGGCCATTCCCCAATCCCCGGTAGTTCCACGCCACAAGCCTCATTGGGACCAGTCGGGCTGATCATGCAGCCCAACCATCATTGTAGGGTCCTCATCCATCTCCACAGCCACTGACTCCTCCTGAAACTTCACCCTTTTCTGAGCTTCTCCCACACCACTTCTCTCCTCAGCCTCTTGTTTGCGCAAGCCAGGAGAGACACACTTCTCCAAAGCCTCCTTTGGAACCCGTGGGCGTCTTTTGAAAGTGGAAGTCCTCTTCTTAGTATCACCACTCGGCTCCTTGACCTCCCTTGGTATCTCCTTCCTAATTTAACCAACTAGAATTTGTCCTTGTCCCACCTCCTCACTCACACTGGTGGCAGCCACCCCATCCACATCCATTCCTGCCTTTTCTGTGATCCCCTCTTGTCCATGGGCCTGCTGGTCGTTTACCTTTTCACCTTCAGCCCCCTTTGTGCTAACAGACTGCTCTTGTGCTGCAGCAAGCTCAACCTGACCCCCTCCTCGACCACCGGCTCCTCAACCCTCACCCCCTCCTACCCCTCCAGCACCACCCTGCTCTCCTTATCAGTACTTGTATTGTCCCCAAAAATCAACCTTTTGGGGACAACAACTGCTGTGGTTTTTTGGGGTGTCAACTTTAGCGGACTGGAACCATCATCTTGAAGATCAATATCCTCCAAAGCCTTCCCCCTTGCACCCTCCTCACTCTGTTGTGGTCTTCTCCCTGTCTCCCCACGTCTCCAAGACCCCGACGATTTATGTTGGAAGCTTCCACCTGAGCTGCTCCCCGCCGACCAGCGGCTTTGCTGGTCACGCTTCTTCGCCGGTGTAGCCCTCATCTAGTCCCTAAACTGCTTAGCCTCCTCCATCCTAACATTGGCATCACACTCTTTCTCCACATGGCCAAGCATCCCATAGGAATAGCAAAAATTTGGGAGGAATTCATATCTAAAGTTGCACCAACAGCTCGGCTCCCCTTGCCCATCCTCCATCATCACTCCCCTGGACAGTGACTTGCGGGCATCGATCAGAGCTTTAATTCTCAGAAAATTCCCCACTGCAGACTCATCCTCATCAGTTTCAACCTCCAGAGATTTGCCCACCTTATCTCCAATCAGGTGACCCGTTCCCTCATTCATCAGACCTAGAGGAAGATTAAAAACTCGAAACCACACCGGAATATGAGTGAACTCTAGGTCCTTAAGCCTTTTAGTCTCATCAAAATCCACCACAATGAGCAAATCACCACCAAACTCCCAAGGACCCTCAATGAAAGCCCTTCTCTTGCCATCTAGCTGAAGGAATGTGAACATAAACAGGTTATCCCCTAGCTCCTTACGCCTGATCCCTTTCACCGGGCACCAGATCTTATCAAGTGCTCGCTCCATTCCTTCCACATACCCGGCTTTTGTTGAAAACAACTTGCCAACTGCTTGAGGATGCCGACCAGACTCCCTCGGGCCTAACTGCCAAGCACCCCTAACCACCCTCCGCTCCTCTTCAGTGAGTTTTAGGCCTCCCAAAAGACCCTCCAGGTCCTCCGTCCCTTTCTGCCCTTTCTCCATCAGCCCCAACTACCCTCTAGCACCACCCTACTCCACCAGGAACACCACACTGCCGCTCTCCTCTTCCACCCCCACCCCCAGCGCTCTACGCACCCCACCACCAGCCGCACTCACCCCCAACGCCTGCAACACACGTCTCCCCCACACCTCCTCAGCCTCGCTAGGCCGCTCCGCTCCGCTCCACCCTCCACCACCCTGTTGTCTGCTCCCATCGGGTTGGCCCCCGACGCCGCCTCCCATGGGCCAAGAACAGCCCACCGACGCCTTGACCTTCGCCACCAGCCTTGAGAACAGGGAAACTTGGAAACACACTCAGGAATGTGGGAATTTGGGGTAAGATTTGGGGAAGAAATCGATCGAAACCCTAGCTATAGGGTTCGGACAGGCTTCGAGCAGCTTGTAAGGTCCAAATAGGCTAGAGGGGGGGTGAATAGCCTAATTAAAACTTCTACAAGAATTACTTAACCACAAGTTAGTACGAAAGGTGGCGAAGCAAAAGCACTAGCTCTAACTAATTAAGCAAGTCACCTACACAAGTCTAGTACAAGGCTATTCACTAAACACAACAACAACTACAAGCTAGAAACAAGAAGTAATATGAGAGAAGAGCTTTGAGTGATTATACCGCCGTGTAGAGATGAGAAGTACCAATCAATCAATTACACAAGAGAAATCCTCGGGAAGAGAATGACACAAGAATTTATCCCGAGGTTCACTTGCTTTCCGGCAAGCTACTCCCCATTGTGGCGATACACCCACTTGTCGGTTCATGAGCTAATCGACTATCAAGAGTCGAGCCCTCGGCGGGCGCCGCACAACCGCACACAAGATGGGGATCCTCCAAGCCACGAGCTCCACTAGAGTATCCAATTTGCGAACTCCCGCGGGGAAGGATCAAGAACCCCTTACAACACTTGGTGAAGGCTCCAACAATCTCTAATTGCGAGCTCAATCACCTCCGTTGCTCCAAGCCGTCTACCGTGTCGGGAAACACGGAAGAGTAACAAGAAATCCATAGCAACTCAAAGATCAAGTGCCTCTAGAATGCAACTCTCAAGCAATGCACTTGAATCTCACTCAATCTCACTCAAGATGTGCAACTAAGCAAAGAGATGAGTGGAGGGGTTATTCTCTAGCTCAAAGTATGTTTCTAGGTCTCAAAATATGCAAGAGTTACCCTCAAACCCCGACCAATGTCTATTTATAACGAAGGGGTACGCAGCTAGCCGTTACCGGATGACGCAGTTCAAAACGAGCTGACCGGACGCTCCGGTCAGGGTGACCGGACGCGTCCGGTCACTACAGGACAAGCGTGAATAGTACGCGTCAGAAGTTACCGATGCTATGACCGGACGCGCCCTAGCGTATGACCGGACGCGCTGGGTGTGACCGGACACGCTGGTCCCGCAACTGACCGGACGCGCTGGTCAAGCCTGAGTAGCGCACAACGAAACAGCGACTGGACGCGCTGTTGAACTGACCGGACGCCACAGTGCCAGTGTCCGATTAGAGTCCAGTAAGCTTCCTGGATGTCAGTGACCGGATGCGCTGCGCGTCCGATCATCAACCTGAAAACCGCGCAGACGCTGAACACTGACCGGACGCGTCTGGTCATACATAGACCGCGTCCGGTCCAGCGTCCGGTCACCTCTGTGACCTCCGTTCGCCTCCGTTTCTTTTCCAACTTCCGGCGCAGTAGAAAATAGGCATTTCACTTCTCCAAAAAGCGCCGAATCCCGCCTCGCAAGCTCGGCGGGAGAGAGAGAGGAACCCAAACCCCTCTCTATCGCTTAAACTCCACCGCCTTCGCAAACGTGCTAACACCACCAAGTGTACAACCACAATGTGCATGTGTGTTAGCATTTCACAATCATTTCTCAAGGCGTTATGTTAGCTCTTTACTAGATCCTAATGCATATGCTCAAGACATTGATTTAGTGGCACTTGATTTCCATGCTAACCGTGATTGCCCCTCTTGATAGTCGGCTATGTATCCTAAACCCGGTCAATCACTTCTCTACTCATCTTAGACCGGCAAAAGGAAAAACCCTTAAGGTTATACCTTTGCCTTGCGCTCTTAGATCCTTCTCTTCCACTTGAACATCATGTCCATCATATTAGGTGCATCTCCACCATGATCATCATTTCATGTCCACGCACCATCTCTTTGTGATCTTGTGGCCACCACTCCTTGCCACATACACCTTCATCACATGTGTTGCTTATGCCTAACTCAAAACACTTAACACATGTCATTAGCAACTTGGTGTCATTAATTACCAAAACCAAACTTGGGCTTTCACAGCTCGAGACCCTTTCGGGAGTCAAACAGCCGAAGACTGATGCATCGGGAAAACTAAAGAATAGGAGCAGCTTTGGTTACGCTGCTTGCAGATTTGGGCGGCCGGATGGCCCAAAATTTCCACGATTGCTGCGTGCCCTGACCTGTCCCCGACAAGTCCCAAGTGGACGACCGACCAAGGAAGAAGAGGAAGGTTTGTTCAAGCTTGCCAGGCCGTGGACTCGGATCTAGATCTGATTATTCGAGTCATCTCTGATTCGATCTCTGAAGGAATGCATTGCCGGCTCCGTGACTGACCGTACGTACATACGTACTCCGTCATAGAATAGATGATGTTATGGGATGCATGCTGGTCAAACTTTCTTAACTTTGACTAGATTTATAGAAAATACGTGCAACATTTATATCTCCAAATAAATTTATTATGATGATATATTCAACGATCTCTCTAATAATACTAATTATATATTATAAATATTATTATTTTTTTATATATAATTGGTTCAAAGTTTAAAAAAAGTTGACTTGTCGGAAAACAATGACTTCAATTTTGGGAGAAAGGGAGTACGTTTCACCGCGACCAGAAGGCCAGGCACTTATATTGTTGATGAGGTGAGGATTCAACTAGGAAAAGTCGCGCCGCGCACTCCGGGTAACTGACCCGGACACCGATCACTGACCACAGCGCTGGCCGCTGGCTATAGCTCCTGCCGTAACAGCGGGTCCTCGAGTAGTTTTCCAGCGAGTCCTTGGGGTTCTCGTCTAGTAGTAGTAGATCTGATCAATTCGTGGCAATTGCCAAAGAACTGTGACTTTTGAGGTGGGGAAAGTTCTCACGCGTACATTACTGTATGTAATACTATCTTTCTTCTCTCACTCGATGCGTAAATGCACTAGTACTTAAAACTCAGTTGATCTCCATTTTCACTAAAGCTAGTACAGTAGTATAAATTAACCAACCGAGAAGTCGCGGATTGTCGAACACCAGAAGCATATTTTAAAATTTAAATCTTGTCCACGTAGAGCATACGCAGCAGCCCCGGCTTCCTTTGCTTACCCAGCACGCCTCGCCGTCGCCGGGCGCCGCCCACATCTGTGGTCCGATCTGTCTCTGTCAGTCCGACGCCTGATTACGACGATCTCTTATACTGTAGCACTTTCGTTCAGATGTTTTTTAGAATTTGGTTACTGTAGCACGTTCGTTTTATTAGGTAATTATTGTCCAATCATAGACTAATTTGATTCAAAAAATTCGCCTCGTGATTTACAATCAAACTGTACAATTAGTTATTTTTTTATCTATATTTAATGTTCCATGCATATGTTTTTTTTGGAAACGAAAAACGGGGGGAAAGCTTCCCCACCCAACTTCATTCAGAAGCAGCCTCCGAAGAAACGGAGGTATCAGTTGTGTTACAAGCTATGAGATACAAGTGCCACCGCCTAAGACTAGCTACATCATGGCTAGACTTAAGACGTTTTTCCCAAATTACAAAATCATCACACATTTTAGAGATTACACGCCGGCTACAGAAAGGCTCGTATCGAAAGATTTCTCCATTCCTGGCGTCCCAGATTCTCCACAGTAGGGTGAGCAGCACAAAAGGCCATAAATTCCGGTCCAGGTGCGAGGGAATGGTAGCAGTCCAAAAGTCTGAATCTGTGAGGGTCGTCACATTCCGTATTTTGAGTTTGTCCCAAAGCTCCAAGCTAGATGAGCAAGAGAAGAAAAGGTGTCCCCGGTCCTCTGGATGGAGAGAGCACCGACGACATATATCATCTTCCAGTTAATGCTTGGCGAATAGATTGCACCGCGTACTTAATCTGTCCCTGAAAAACAACCAGGCAAAAATTTTAACTTTATTTGGCACCCGCGTTCTCCGGATTCGCTGCCCCACCGGGTCTGTTGAGTCTTGACTGGAATCGAGGGCAATATATGCATCTTTGGATGTATAATGTCTGCCAGTGAGCTTCAGTCGCCGGTCATCTGGCTCCTCGGTGAGAACAACATCCTGCAGGCAAGAAAGGAGAGCTGCTAGCTGAACACTAGCAACGTTGGTTAACCTTGGGCGAAGGCACAAATCAAACCTAGACTGGAAAACACGTTGAACCGATACATTAGGCCGGGTAGTGTGTGAGAAGAGAGCAGCGTGGGTGATGTTAAGAGGACCACCAGGCAACCAATGGTCGAACCAGAAAGAGGTACAAGCACCGTTGTGAACATTCACATAAGTGATAGATCGGTAAGTATCAAGTTCATCACTAATAATTTTCCACAAATAGGATTGAGACCCATTAGTGGGGGTGTCAAAGGATGCAGCATCTCGGAGGATCCAATTTTTCCAAGGAGCAGGATCATTAGAGAAGAGCTTGTCAATAAATTTCATGAGCAGACACCAGTTTTGCTGTTCGAGATCCTTAACACCGAGGCCTCCACTGTCTTTACTGACACATACGTCTTCCCAGGTCATGAGACATTTGGAACCATGACAGACATCTTCCCCTGTCTAGAAGAAAGCACGATGACGGCGATCAATAGCTTTGATGACAGTCTTAGGGACATCCATAGCAGCCATAAAGTGGAGGGGGAGGGAGCTTAGAACCGAAGTAGTCAGGGTGAGGCGCCCCGCCCGATTAAGCAGAGAAGCCCGCCAACCCGAAAGGTATCTATCACAGGAGGAGATGAGCGGCGTGCAGTTAGCGACAGATAGCTTGGTGGGCGAGAGGGGGAGGCCCAGATAAGTCTGAGGGAAGGAGGAGATCGTACATCCAAAAACAACAGCCAAATCTTCGGCGGTCAAATCAGGGACTCCAACAGGGAGGAAGGTAGTCTTGTGATAGTTGATCGAGAGACCTGTAGCTTCCTCGAACTGCATAAGAATGCGCTTCGTACCAACGACGGCTTCATGGGAGCAATGGAGGAAGATTAAAGTATCGTCCGCGTACTGAAGGACAGGGCAGGGGTCATTTGGAATGAGAGGGTGCTTAAGAGCAGTAGCAAAAGTTGGGTGCTGGAGCAAGCGACGCAAGACATCAGCAACAATGATAAAAAGGTAAGGAGAGAGGGGGTCTCCTTGCCTCAAGCCTTTACGGCAGTTAATCCAACGACCAGGGACGCCATTAAGGAGCACAGATGTTTTGGCAGTATTTAGGAGGTTGAGGATCCAGGAGCACCATTTGTCAGAGAATCCCCTGTAACACCCCTGGGTGTTAAGCATGCAATCACATCCCAAATCATGATCATTTGCATTTCATACATGTTCATCATCGCATGCAATATAAGTTGGAATTAATTAAAATTGTGAAAACACATGTTTGAACCCTGAATTAGTAAAAATTCTAGCTAAGAGTGGTAAAATTTGTTGATCTATAACTCTAAATGACTTAGAAATAATTAACATGATTTTTGGAGCAATTTTTGTATTCAAAATCTCCCCAAATTTTGCTTTTAAAAATATTCCAGAAAAATAAGTTTTTATTTAAAATTTGGACTTTAAATCACTAATTCAAAATCTATTTAGAATTTTAAAAAGTGCCCTAAATGAAAGTTGTAGAGAATTAAATTTTAAACAACTTTTGTTTTGGGGGGCAATTTGTGAAAATGTATTTTTCATCTTCAAAATTTGAATTTGAATCAAATTATAAAAGTCTGAAATTTTATTTAGAAAAGAAAAACGGTTTCTTACCTTAACGGGCCGCGCCCCACTTCCGGCCCAACGGCCGAAGCCGGCCCGCGTCCGCGTCCGTGTTCGCCTCCGCCCGCGCGCGCCCCGCGCCAGCGCAACCGGCCGCGTCAGGACGCGCTCGCCGCGTGGACGCCGCTTGACGTCGCCGGCGTACGGGTGGCGCCTCGGCGGGTCCCACGTCCTCGCCCACGCCTTAAGCAGCCGCAGCCCAGCTCCACTTCACCTACCTCCCTCCATTCTGCCCCTCTCGGCCTCGTGCGAGCCGCAGCGACCGCCGCTCCCGCCTCCCCGCGTCCGCCGCCGTTTCACCGTCGGCTAACGCCGCTGTTCCCGCTCAACGGCCCATCTCCTTCCGATTCGTCTTGCCACCCGCTCTGCCACCTCCTTCTCTCCTCCTAACGGGCCACCGTGTGCTTTGCTCGTCGATGGTAAGGCTCAATCGAGCTTCTTCCCGCACACGCCACCGAGCCGGGCCGCCGAGCTCGCGCTCCGCCACCGACACCCTCGCTCTCTCTTTCTCCCCTTGCATCGCACTACCGTGTTCGTCATTCCTTCGCGGAAACCGAGCACCCTCCAAATAGCAGCTCCGGGCCGGGGGTTGGCCGTTGGCCAACGGCCACCGCCGTGCACCCGCGACGTCGGGGACGCCGGCGCCCCGTGGCCACGCCCCGCAGTCGCCCCCTCTCTGTTCGCTGGGCCAAGACGGCCTTGGGCCGAAGCCCAAGCCGGGTCGGCGCGCTTGCCTTCCTCGCGCGCTCGCTCGGGCCGAAAGCCTCATCCGGCCGAATGGATTCACTGGGCCGGCCCGTTATCAATAAGAAAATTTGGTTTTTCGTTTTCCTTTTATTATTTGAGAAATAAATACTTTGAAAAATGTTTGTATAATCATTTTAGCTCCAAAAATTGTGAAACAAATTTTATAGTGTTTCTCATGAGTAGATCTACAGTTTAAAAATATTGCATGTCAAGTTTGAAATACTTTTCTATAGGTTTTTTATTTAATCACTAAAATTGTTGTTTTCTTGTTAAATATGTAATAAATCATAGAAAGTTCAGAAAAATATGGTTCCACTTGAAATAATTTTATTTTGTGATGTACTTGCTAGGAAAAATATATGCCATGCATGTTCTATATAAAAATTATTATGTGTAGTACAAGTGTTTAATATTGTTAATAATTGTTATTTTTGCTAGAGAGAAAAAGTTGAATGAAACATGCATGTAATAATTTTTCTATGGTGATTGTTTATTGTGTAGAATGTAGGAAAAATGCTAAATCTGTTGTTTGATACTTTTCATAGTATAAAATATTTTTATGCTCATTTTAGGCCCTAGCTTGTTATTTTTGTGTAGGCAGTTCTAGTAATCCAAATGCAATGAAATTTTTGTGGTATGCTAGATTAGGTGATAGAAAGCTACTGTAATTTTCTCAGATTTTTTTGTGCTACCAAAATAGGTGTTGCTGTTCAAACCTAGTTGTAATTAAGGTTTAATTAACATTGTTAATGTATGATTAGTTAATAAGGTTTGCTTTGGTGTATCTTTGAAGCATTTAATAAGATGTGCTGACTTAGCATAGTAGTAGTAGAAGAGAATGCAGTAGATGACATGTGCTTGTAGTATATGTTCTTTGATGATGTTGACTACCTTGTAGAAGAATTGTATTCCTACTTTATTATTTATCTACATTTTATTCATCATGACCATTACATGTCATTTCTGCAATGCACCTAGATATAAGCACTTATACGGTTGCATCATACAGGATCGCAGGAAGTAACTCCGGTAGCAGTTCTCGAGGAGCCGGAAGAGCAGCCCGAGGAGTAGGAGGTGCCCGAAGCCGACGAGGAGGTCGGTGAGGATCATTCAGAGTGTCCAGACCATCGTCCGAGCTCTTTCGAGAGAGGCAAGCCCCAGAGCATTTTTCTTCCCCGGTTTGCAAATATTTTATGAATGCTTTACTTTAACTACTGCATTATGTTTAGGAGTTGTTTGCAACCGTTGCTGCATTATATCTTGCTTACTCTGTTCTACCCTATCCTTGTCACCTTGTTATTCGCAGTCAAGTAATTGCTTAGCTTGCTTAGACCGGTAGAAGTCGGGTGATTTCCTGTCACCTGCAAGCTATAGGTGGTTACCTGGATCTGCTTGAGAAAGTATGTCATATGAGAATAGCTAAGTGTTAATGTGAAATTGAGACCGGGTGGAAACTTGCAGGGTTTCGGACTGTAGTGTTTTCCGTCTATGTCGATTAAGGACCGACCGTTGTTGGGCCTTGAGTCATGTTGAACGCATGCCTTACATTTAGCTGGCCGAATAATATACCTTTCGACCGCGAAGCTGGGAGATTATTCGGGCCGGGTGGATTGCCCGCAACGCACTGTACTGGAGCAGTAGTGGCAGGATACGAGGGCGCGATGATAAGGCCAAAGAGCAGTCAGGCGGCCCCCGGGTACATGTGGTTCCTGGCAAGCTCGTGACTTTACCTGAATAGTTGACTCGGTGACCAACACCTCACTTTAGCGGGTGAGTGATGTTTTTGTGAGGAATAAATTACCAGTTGGTTAATAATCGATTCGAATCGCCATCGTTCACTGGATAGTGAACACTTGACTTGAGTGACTTCATCGTAGTAATTCTGATGAAACACTTGGACAGTTATATGGTATATGACAAGATTAAAGTCGTTAATGATCATTGGTTATCCTTACCTGTTTAATTACATGTTACTCTAGTACAGGTGCAAATATAGTTGACAGGTTAATAAAGATTTAACTTGATGCAAAGCTTTTGGAAAGATTCTTTAAATGCTAAAAATGCCTTTTTGTAAATGAGTCAGCTACCCCACCAGAAAGCCTGTCATGATCCTTGGTGTCTTTTATTTTGGTTCTATCGGGTAAGTCTAGCCGAGTACCTTCTCGTACTCAGGGCTTTGTTCCCACTTGTTGCAGATGGACAGATGCATTACGGCTACTGTATCAACCGCCTTTATCCTGCGATGGGATAAGCTTAGGACCATGGGCAATGGTCATTCACTACATCTCGTCTGATGCTTTTGTTGGAAGATGATTCTGAGCTGGCGCTGTATTTTGAACTCTGTGTGAGTGTGTGATTTGAACTAAATGCTTCCGCTACTTTCATTTGAACTGAGTTGTAATAACTATGTTTAAACTCCGATATATTTGCGACGCGAACTTTTATGTAACTTGTGATGGTGACCGCTGAACTTATTACGATCTTGGCTTAAGTTTGCTTAAGTTGGTTTGAAATCCGTCATGATTTCACGGACTACCGGGTTATACGGGCTTAAGTTTGCTAAATCGTCTGCTCGATGGATGATTTTTCTTACTTAATCTCGTATAATTGGTCGGTTCTGTTACAGCCCCTTTAGTGAAGAATATGCACTAGGCTGTCCCACTGGACAGTATCAAAAGCTTTGTGGAAATGAAGCTTAAGAATAATACTAGGTGCATTTCTGCTATAGCAACAGTGAAGTAAGTCGGCGGCATAGGCAAAACACTCAGCGATGCAACGACCAAGGACAAAAACAGATTGGTCCCCGCCCACCAGGGAAGGGATGAATGGCTGGAGCCTGTTAGTGAGAACTTTAGAAATGCCTTTGATAGTAGTATTCTGCAGAGCAATTGGTATGAAGTCAGCCGGCCGACGAGCGTTATCTTTTTTAGGAAGTAAGACTAGATAAGACTGGTTGATTCGCTCGATCTCAGCATTGTTATTGAAGAAAGAGTCGAACAAGGCATAAATATCAGAAGAGGTAACATCCCAAGAGTTTTTGAAGAAAGATGGACCAAAGCCATCCGGCCCTGGGCTAGAGTTGGAATGCATACGGCGAAAGGCACAATCAATCTCAGAGCAGGAGAAGGGATCATCAAGGCCGGGAAGGGGGGAGCGGGTGCTCATGATAAATGTCACAAAGATTGAAATCCCAAGTAGTGCTATGGGGAGTCCCAGAAGACTGTGATAAAAAGAATGAAGAATAAAGGCTTTCTGATCATGATTGGAGAGCTCACAACCATCATGCTCAATGATTTGAATTTTGTTGTTTCTGAAACGCTGGTTGGCGCAAGCGTGGAAGTATCTGGTATTCTCATCACCTTCAATCGCGTGACGGACCTTGCTGCGCTGTTTCCAGAAGGCAAGTTTAGCTTCAGTCACTCTTCCAAGGATGGTAACTATTACAGAGCGCAACCTAAGCTCGGCTTGGTGAAGAGGACGACGTTCTTCAACATGATCGAGAAGATTAATGACAATCTTGCAATCTATTTCCTGCTGAGAGATGCGAGGTTTATTTTTCTTCCAAGTTCTAAAAGCAGCACGGGTATTTTTCAGCTTGGCCGCAAGGATGGCAGCGGGGTCATTGCACTGAACAGGGGTGCCCCAAGCATTACAAATGATGTCACGAGAACCAGTGGACTGAATCCAATGGTTTTCGAACCGAAAAATAGTAGATTTGGGAATGGTAGTGGAAATATTGATTTTAAGGGGGACATGATCAGAAGTAGTTCTAGTCAAGGAAGAGAGCATGGAGCTAGGGAGAGCAGCATCCCAAGCAAGATTGATGAAGGCTCGATCAAGTCGCTCAAGAGTGGGAGAAGAGCGACGGTTGGACCAAGTGAACTGTCTATCAAGAAGGGGAAGCTCGATGAGGGACAGCTCATTGATACAGTCGTTGAAAGCTTGGGCCTCCACAATCCTAAAATTGTCATTATTCTTTTCATGGGAGAAACGGATCATGTTGAAGTCGCCGGCAATGATCCAGGGGGTGTCTTGGGGAGGAGCAACCGAAAAGAGCTCGTCCAGGAAAGCCGGCCGAAGATTAGGCGTAGAAGGAGCATAGACATTAGTAAGAAGAAAGGAGATGTTGGAGGAGGTCATGGTGAGGTAGACAGAGACAGAATGGGTGGTGGACGAACTGCTAGAGCAGGAGAACGAGCTGAGGGACCAAGCGGTAAGAATGCCACCAGAGCTCCCAGAGGCATAAGCGAGCTCCAGACCATCCAGGCGATGAGGTAAGAAGGAACAGAGTTTGGCACGGGAAATACTAGACAACTTGGTTTCCTGAAGAAGAACAATGTCCGGGTTCGCAGCAAGGAGTTCAGAGAGGACATCGCCACATTTGACAGAGTCACCCAAACCACAGACATTCCAGCAGATAACCGTAAAAGATCTATTAACCATAGGAATGGTGAACACCACCAACCAACATACAGAGCCCACAACCACACGGCACTGTCTGGATTACATTAACAGGAAACTTGGAGGAAACGGGGTACAGACTGATGACCTCTAAAGTCATAGAGCAGACACAAGGAACAAAAGATAGCGTTTCCAGCTTGCTGTCACTAGCAGGGTACAAGTGAAGAGCTAAGAGGGACTTATTACATAGCCTAGGGACTACAAAATTAGAGACATGATGCATCCTGGCATGGCGATGAGTTTCTGGGTAAGAAGGGATGGTGGAGGCACAGCCGAAGGAGTTGGCGTGCTCTGGATGAGCAGTGACAGGCCGGGAGATCATGCTTCTCCGGACGGCCCAGCCGTCTCACCAGAAAAGGTTGACAGGTCCTCCTGAGTCGCACCGCAAGCCGCCGCGATCTCGACAAGGGCATCATGATCACAAAGAAGAGAATCAGAGCCAGAAAGGAGATGGGATCGAGAGATAGCAGTGCGAAGACGACGGGACGCACCAGAGTAGTCAAATTTGGCTTGCTGGACACGAGAGGCCTTCGTAGCAGGAGGTTCGTAGGAAGGCTCTTCCTTGGCCATCAGTCTTGTGCTACGTCGGAGGTTGTGGGCATTGTCAGTAGCACGCTTGCGCCGAGCACGACACTTGCGGCCCTGGCTCTCATGCTCCACGTCAGAGGAGGCGCCGAACACGCTGATAGCAGCCTCATCTGGGCTGGCCCCCGGAGAGGAAGGCTGCAGGGGGGGATCGGGCCCCGGCTCGTTGGCATGCACAACATCAGGCACGCCAGCAATGCCATACCATGGAAGAGCAAGAACCACGGGAGGATCATGGGTGATCCGAGTGGAGGTGCAGGCGTTATTGGCAGTAGCAGCGATCATGTCGGCAGTGGTGGCGGAGCGGAGGCGAGAGGTGGGTTGGGTGTGGATGGAAGCGGAGAAGCTTGAGGAGCGGTCAGTCATGCTAGTTTTCTTGCACTCATAGCTCTTATGACCGGAGCAATGGCAACGAGCGCATTTTAAAGGGTCACGGCAATCAGAGAGAGGTGGTCAGAGGCGAGGCGTCGAAAACATTTCTTGCGCTGCAGAGAATTAACCAGGAAGGGGGTTACCGAGGGGTGAGTTGGATTATCAGATGGGGAGATGGGCGGTGCATTAACGGGAAAGTTAGAGGGCACTGTTATGGTGGTGCAGATAACTTTCATAGGTGGTGCCGGTGGTCAAAAGGTTCTGGGTGAGCTGCATGTCAGAGGGACCGTCTTGCAGGTTGGGCAGGGCAAAGTGGCCCAATCCAACGTCCTTAATGGCAGCCTGGGCCCGACCCGATTCAAAATTTGAAAAGCCCCGCGTCGCCAGAACAGTAGTAGTCAATGTCTCCGGTGGGACATCGCGGCTCGCTGTCATCAAATCGCCATGGATGTGGAAGATTATACCATCAGATGCAAAGACCCCAATCCTCAGAAGGTGCGACTTGACAGAGTTGGAGGTAGCAAAGGAGGAGAAGACGAAGGGGGCTTCCATATTGACCTCAAAAGACTCCGGGGGAGCACAGAAGAAGAAGTTTAAGGCAGAAACAACGAAACTGACAGATGCGGAGGAGGCTCCATTCGTCTGAGAGATCCACAGAGGGTGGAGCAGGGAAGATGGAACAAGCGGCCTAACAACCGGACAATAGTAGTTTTCCAGAGCGTAGGTCTGAAAGTGCATACCCGGTTTGAAGACGTTGCAGTGCTCAGCCGGCAAGGTTCACGACTCCGCCATGGACGACGCAGCGGCCGCTCCCAGTTGGTAATGCTTCCACGGGCGGCCGTTAAGCCTTTTCTGCAGAGGCCGCGACGCCATATGCCGCGGGGAGCGCACGCCAGGGCGCTTGGAACGCTCAAGGCATTTCGTCGAACACCCTCCGGGCGCGGCATCAGGCAGGTCCAGAAAACTTGGCGCAGACTCCTGTGGGCGGAGCTTCTTCGGCGGGTGAAGTGGTGGCGGCTCCCAGAGTGGTGCCACCCTGAGCGTCTTCGTCGGAGGGGGGTGTATTGGCTTCCCCAGCAGCTTACCGGAATGGGGCGCCGAAGGGAAAGGTGGGAGGTGGCTGTGGGGGCAGAGAAGGAGCGGAGACAGGGAACCGAAGGAGAGGAGTTGGAGGGGAGGACGGGGGAGACAGGCCGCAGCCGCGTGCGCCGGCGCCATGGGGGCGGCCGGCGGGGCGCGGTCGTCGCCAAGCGGAGATGGGCGACGCCAGCGGCGCGGCATCAGCCGGGAGATGGGTGGTGCTGCCGCATGGTTGGATGGAACGTGCTAATGTTAAAAGATTCGATGCGGTGGAACGAAAATTAAATAAAAATTTGAAGTTTTAAAGGCATCTAAACAAGGCCTGAGTATTATTTTTTTTCAGCGAGATTGATTACAACGACGACCCCAGATGATGATTTTTCCTGAGCTTTTCCAGTCTCCATTCCTATGGATTTTATATCGCTTCTCTCGCTGTCAGCCGCCTCCTAAGGAACGTACAGGTGTGCCCCGGCCCTTACGTACTTGCTCGCGCGCGCACTGGCGTGGCGTGGCTGCTTGAGCGACGCATGCATTTGGAGGAAAAAAAATCGGTGTAATCTGTATCTATCGTGCCTTTCTTGCATACGGGCAAGGATGATTGCCATGTGTCCGGTCAACATGATTCAACCGCGCATGTTGAAGGTAGAAAAGCAGCGGACAGGGAAGACAACCGTAGTCTCATACGGACATGCGATGAAATCTTCTAGCTGCGAGGTTGGATTGATACGTGGCAATTATTCGTGGTACCTATGGAGGCACGGTAAATACATTTTGCATAGAATTTTTTTCCCATTTGAAACGGTCCTGCCTGACAAACAGTGCCACTGCGGACAACTGCTTCTCTGTACCTTGACGGCCTGGTTAACAAAGTATTTTTTATGGAAGTTAACAAATTGATGAAATATATGTCCGTTCCCGGTGAGAAAATCGGCGTTCGAGCGCACTTGAACTCTGACCGGCAGCCTCCGCACCTGGAGGACTTACCACCCGAGCTACAGTTCGGTCCCCAACTGACCTCATCGTTATTGTGAAGGAAAAAAGTCTACTTCACCCCCAACTATGGGAAGTGGACTACTTAACCCCCCGAAACGGTCTGTTCTACCTCTGAACTTTTCAAAACCGGTCAAATTACCCCCCAGACAGTTTTGAAATAGCGGATTTACTACAGTAACAACATATTTGCTACCCCAGGCGGTTTCGAAACGAGGGATTTGCTACAGTAACAGCGGATTTGCTAGCAAATCCGCCGTTTCAAAACCGTCTGGGGGTAATTTGACCGGTTTTGGAAAGTTCAGGGGGTAGAACATACCGTTTCATAGTTGGGGGTTAAGTAGTCCACCCCCATAGTTGGGGGGTTGAAGTAGACTTTTTCCTTATTGTAAATGAACCACGCACTAGATTATTTGAATTATCATGTCAAGAAAAATAAAATAGAATACAAAACAGCTAGTACTACAAGTAGTTAAACCTATTTGATATATGGAGCTCCCATAGTTGTTTCTACTGAATCTGATTCTGCATTGAATGTGTGAAATGATTTTTTGGAAGGAACTAGGAGGTTGGAAGCTGAAAAAACTATATTGAATGTGTGAAATGATTTTTTGGAAGGAACTGAGGTTGGAAGCTGAAAAAACTATCTTCTCCTTATTTACTCTAATTTTCATGTAGAATCTCCTACTTAGAATTTATCTTAGAGAATCACTTTTGGCTACATAAAAACTTTTCTCACCCTCTATTGTATTAGAAACAGGATGAACTCTACCAAGCAGGTACGCAAACGACATTTCTGATTATCTGACTCACTCCAAGAAGACCACAAGATCCTACTACTGTGTAGTCCAACGTAAATTTTGTTGCTGAAACTTTGCCTAAAAAATATGCTAATTTGAACCAGTAGGTCTAAAAAATAAGGCCTACAAGTACATACTTTAAAAAAGATATTGTCAATTGTCATGGAGCATGCTAGCTAGTCTTCGTTCCAACCATATTTCAATGATGAGCATGCATGGTTCTTGGCAAACACTATAAAGGTCACTCGGTGCCACTAACTTAGAGACCAACGACTGAAACAAACTCTACTACTCTAGGCGCAATTGTTTTTTTTACAAAGGCATCAAAAGCTTTGCGGGATTTTTATTAGACGTAGAAAAAGAAACAAAATTTACAAACGGGACAACCAAAAGGAGAGAAAAAACTCGCCACCACGGCACTCAGGCGGTCAGGCCACCCCCTCGACTAGGCGCAATTGTTTAATGTACCCACTTTCTATCCTTAGTATTGTTAACATGTGTTAGCTCAACAAGACCTTGGCATTCTCTGAACAGAAGTACTACTCCACAATGATGCTTGGCAAAATTGACCCAAATAGTATGCTAATTTGAACATCTATACCACACACACACACACACACACACACACACACACACACACACACACACACACACACACACACAATCTCTCTTTCCTGAGAGAGAATGTGCACAATTTTCAAATTCTCAGAGAACTATTTTGAGGTTAATTCACGGCACCACGGGCATTTGGTGTGGGAGCTATTTGGAGATAATTATCGGGGATTTAATATATTGCCTCCTTTTTCAACTGATGCTGCTGTTCTTCAATTACGTTAATTTGTTGAGCATCCTAAATCTAATTTACAGGCGCCATGTGTGCACCGCGATAAGTTGACGATGCTCGGCAGAGTCTACATGCGTGACATGGAGATTCTGTTGAGATGGTGACAGGCCTGATCAGCATCGCCTTCAACTACTACCAGGCCCAACCGCGAAAACGATTTGTCCGCAGCAAATCCCACCTAATAATCACAGTTTGATAGTACTACTTCAGGGTTGAGCAGTTGTGTCCTGTGTGTTTGTTAGACGTAAATCCAGGGACCCATGTGATATTTTGTATTCATCTTGACGAGACATCAGAGATTAATATATTGGTACAGAAGTTAGAACGCGTTTTCATTCTGACCGAACCTACGTGAGGTCGTGAGCCCAAATCTCCTTGAATTACTTTGAACAAGACCGTGAAAAAAGTTTTACAATCCAAACGGCCACCATGTGAAAACACCTTTAACAGTCTAGCCCTCGTGTAATCTGAGAATATAATAATAGCACCTCAGCTTTAAGAGTCTCTTTAGAGCCTATTTGACATAGCTCCAACAGCTCTATATATCTACGAAAAACAGATATAGATTCAGTAGCTCCACTATGGATCTGCTTCAAAAAAAAAACAGTGGATCTACTCTCAGAACGGATTTGGTGGAGCACCCAAATCAATTATTTTGTGGTAATTGTGGGTTCACTAGTAGTGCTCCAGACATGAATTTGTTGTAATTTGATTGTAAAACAATTCAATTATTTTGGTGGTAATTGTGCTTGGCGTGTTAAAATTTTTGGCTTTTGTCAGTTGTCAGTTCTTATTAGAAGCCCTATTCGCTCGTCTTATGAGCCGTACTTTTTCAGTGAAAGAACAGTGTTTTTATCTCACAACAAATCAGCGAATCGTACTTTTTAGCTTGTCTTTTCAACGAACAGTGTTTTTCTCTCACAACAAATCAACGAATAGTATTTTGGAGAGGAGTTGTTTTCTCCTGTAGGTGCCCCAGGTCGTCTACTAAGTCCAGAAGAAGCCAGTGCTTCACCCAACTGCTCCTCTCTTTGATCAAGAGGCACAATCTCTGATGCCTCATTGTGTCGGAGCTTTGAAACGTATATTCATTATATGTGCATTTGTGATATAACAATGAAAAGGATGGTTCTCTCGGTGATGTGGATCTCAGGTTTTTATTCACGAAGATTTCTCTACTCTCTATGATTAACATCTGTCCAGCAGACTGAGATTCTTTTTCTTACTATACAGGTCCGTTGTTTCAGTGCTCCTCTCCAAAATACTGAAATTTCAGATGGGCGTGAAGAGAGTTATTCAGGAGGAGATGCCTGAAGGCATAAATGAAAGTGGACTTACCCTGAAGGCGTAACGAAACTCTCCACTAAAACTGGCCTAAGACAATTTTGAAAATTGATTTACCTAGGAACGGAGTGAGTAACAGTCAATTAAGGACTTGTCTGTTTGATAACAAATATAGGCTGTTTTATATAATTTTAATTAGTCAGATTTACTTGACTCATAAATATATATATGATGAATCACATATATTGGTAGTATATGGTTGATGTTAATGGATTTATCATGGAAAACACTTTTGTAACATATAACTTTAACTATTTTGAAACAGTATATTTTTACAAAAAAATGCAAGTCAATCTATCCCGGCTTATATATGTTTGTCGTAGGGCTAAAAAAATGGTTATTCCTAAGAAATTTCTCGTTACACAAGCCTATGAACTCTTGCGCTGAAAGGCTTTTTTATCTTTTGTCGTCGAAGTGATTCCTGGTTTAAGCAGGGTTGGTTTGGTTAGGTACAGTACAGCATTTTGCTTGGCATCATCATGTCATGTTGTGTGGTCAATGCTAGACAATTATATGGTCGAGTGGCTTCGCCAATCAAGGGCGAGACGTCCTTGTCTTAGTAGCAGGAGTACTAGTACTAACAGATGATTCAAAGATATTGGAAGTACCGCTTTATCCCTTTTCGAAAAAGAAAAGCTGTCGAAATCTTTCGTACGTGTTTGCCCAACTGCTGCGTGGTCGGTCCAGTTACGTGTACATTAGTAATAGCACCCGCTACCAGGACTACAGAGTTCATCACACAGTCAGAGTTAAATACAGGTTTATACGGTCATCAGGTCCTGCAGACACGGGTAGTAATCAATGTCTTGTTAGCCACTGTTTCTTGCAGGAGCACGACTGACAGCGCCTTCATATTCTGAAACGAACTCATCTGACAGTTTATTTTCAAACGACTCATAAGAGCCAGTAATACTTGTCGCTTTTAATTAAAAACTAGTCAATGTCCGTGCGTTGCTATGGGTGAAAAACTATGTTAATTCAATTTGTTGGTCCAATAAGAAGGGTTTTTGAAACGTCGTTGATGCCAATAATGAAGTTAAAGTAACGCATGATCTATTAATTTGCATTAATGGTATAAGTGGAAACGAAATATTAATCAAACTATATAAGACATATATTGTTGGGGCATGGTTATGAGCCGCGGAGGCTAAGGTTCACGGCAACGGTAAGGACTAACAATTTCCCCAATTTTCATGGGCAACATACAGGGAAAAGGGACGGAGGCCCCCGATCGAGTGGCTGCTGTGGGCGAAGGCCTGGAGGCCGTGGTGAAGGCTCCACCGGACGGTCTGGGAGACGATGAGCGGAGACCTTGACGAAGGAGTCTCGGGCGGAGGCCCTAGGACCTGGTGAAAGTCCTATGTTTGGTATTGGTAATTAGTGACAATGCCTAAGTACTAATCCTATGCCTAAGTTGTATGTAGCATATGAGGATTAGTACATTCCAAGGTTGGTGGCAAGATGGACATGGTGATCATGATGGCCACACTTGGATTTGGACGCAACCCTACGTGATCAAGACAAAGGTATATGCTTAAGGGTTGTGTTTTAGTAACCAAGACACCTAGTGAGTGTGGTTACATTATAGGATAGATAGCCGTACTATAAAGAGGGGAATGACGCGGCTATTGAACTCCTAAGTGCCTCTAGATGTGCATTTCATGATCATATGCATTTGGATAGAACTAATAACGCCTCGGAAAATGATTGTGAAAATGCTAACACACTCACACATGACGAGATAACTTGGTGGTGTTAGCACGTTTGCGAAGGCGGTGGAGTTTGAGCGGTAGAGAGGGTTTGGGATCCTCTCTCTGTAACACCCCTGGGTGTTAAGCATGCATTATCATTCAAAGCATAAGCATTCAGCATCATTGCATGATTAACATTAATTGATTTGTAGCTCTTTCAAATTTAATGTGAAAAACAAATAAATGGGAACCCTAATTTTGATATAAGTGTTAAAAAGTTGGTGAACTTTTGAGAAGTAGCAATTTTAAATAATCTAGAATAAATCAACTTGATTATTGGAGCAAAATTTTGAATTCAAGTTTTCCTCAAATTCTGTTTTAAAAATATTCTAAGTAAATGAGTTTTTGATTTTAAAATTAGCTTTAAATCTCAAATTCAAAATCTATTGAGAATTTTGAAAAGTGCTCTATATGAAAGTTGTAGAGAATAAAATTTTGAACAACTTTTATTTTGGGCCAAATTTCTGAAAACCTCTTTTTCATCTCCAAATTCAATTTTGAAACAAAGAATTAAATCTGGAAAATATTTTGAAAAAGAAAAATCAGATTTTCGCCTTAGTGGGCTTCGGCTTCCCTTTCGGCCCAGCTTCGCTGGCGGCCCGGCCTGCGCCCGCGTCGTCTCCCTCCCGCCCCTGCGCGCGCGCGCCCGCGCGTGGCGTCGTGGCGCCGCGGCAGCGCTCGGTCGCCGCGTGGCCGCACGCCGTCGGAGCTGCGCGACACGCGCCCCTGTGGCCCCCGCAGCGTCCGCGCCCGCTTACCCCCTCCGCGCGCTCGTCCTCCTCGGATTGCCCCTCCATTCTCTCCCTCGCCCGCCCGCAGCAGCAGCAGCAGAGCTCCGCCTCGCCATCGCCGGCTCCCGAGCTCCGCAACCGCCTTAGCCGCCACTCCGGCTCACCGCCTCCGCCTCCGTCTTCACCCTCGCTGCGCCTTGTCGTTGCGCGTCCGGTGCTCGCCACAGCCCGCCAGGATTCGGCCTCCCTCCGCGGTAATAGCTCGCCGGAGTTCCGGCCGAGCTCACCGGAGCAACCCGCTCCGTGGGCCGCACCCCTCCACGCCACTTCTCGCCCACTTCTCGAGCGCACGAGCACCGCACTTGCACCACGAGTCTCACTGACCTCACCGCGCGGCTCTTCTCGGTCGGAGTTGGCCGGCCGACGGCATCCCGCGCCACCGAGCCGCCATGCACGCCGGCGAGCTCGATGCCGAGCTCGTCTGGCCACCCACTGGGCACCACTGGGTTCGCGTCGGTGAGAGGAGCACGATGGTGCCCTCCCCGTCGTCGGAGGACTCGCCGGCGGCGAGATCCCGGCGGTCTGCGCCGCCCCTGACCGACTGCGGCTGACGGGTGGGCCCGTCTGACCCATGGGTCCCGCCTGTCTGTCTCAGTGTTTCGGTTTCGGGTGTCACAGCGGGGTGCACGTAGCGTTTAAAGCCAGTTTTGATTTTCGGTTTTAAAGAAATTGATTTCCAGAAAATCTGAAAAAGGCTTCTAAAAATTGTATCTCAAGTTTTATAGCTCCAAAAATCATGAAACAAATTGTGAAATGTTCCTTTTGAATAGATCTACAGTTTAAAAATATCTCATGTGATTTTTGTGACACTCTACTGTGCATTTTTATTTAATTGTTATAAATGCTGATATCTTAGAAAAAGTGTAGTAAATAAAATAATAAAGGGAAAAATGTGATTCTTGTGGCATTAATCTTTAATTGTGATATACTTTCTAGGAAAAAATATTAGTGAAGCATGTTCTGTGGAAAAATGTTGAAGTGTAGTTCAAATGCTTTTAATTGGTAATATCTGTTATTTTTATTATAGAGTAAAAATTGTATACAACATACATGTGATAATTTTTGTAGTATGTTAGTTTACTGTTAGTAACCTAAGAAAATTGTGAAATCTGTTGTTTGATACTTTTTCTAGTATAAAATAAATTCATGCTCACATTTGGGCTATAGCTTGTTTATTTTGTACAGGCAGTTTTACTTGTGCAATTCTCATGAAAATTTAGTGGTAGGTTAGTTAGGGTAAGAGTAGTCTACTGTAATTTTTGTAGATTTTTATCTACACCAGAGATAGGTGTTGTTGTGTAACCCTAGCTAAATAGGAAATAAAAGATTATTCTTTATGAGAAATTGAGAGAAATAAAATATGTTTGGTGTATCTTTGAAGCATCATTATGCCTTGCTGATGTTATGGATGAGCTAGGTTGGTAAGCTTTGGTAGCTTAGGTTCAATTGTATGTGTAGATGGTAGCCTAACTAATAGAAGGATAAGGTGTATGTTTTAGGTTACATGTTCTTGGATGATGTTGACTACCTTGTAGAAGAAATAATTATGTTCAAACTGCTCATTACATGTGCTCATCTGCATCTCATGTCATCAAAACACTCCACCGCAATTAGATGCATTCTTCGCATGTTTCCTTATGCACTTGCATCATACAGGATCGCAGGAGGAGTTGCAGGCAGCAGTTCCGGAGGAGCAGGTTTGGGCGGATCAGCAGGAACCCCAGGCACCGGAGGTGCCCGAGGAGGAAGAGTCAGGCGGGGAACTGCCAGAGTGCGTCGATCACCACCCTAGTTCGTTCGAAAAAGGCAAGCCCCGGAGCATTTTAAGTCTCCTAAATTTATACAAAGTCATTTCTTATTGCATGAGTTATAGTTATATATTGTTGCACTAAGTTATAGGAGTTGAGTGAAACCGTTGTTGCATTATTACCTTGGCCATCAGATTATCTTTTACCCTGTTAGGTCAGGATCGAGTAAATTGCTTAGCCATGCTTAGACCGGTAGAAGTCGGGTGATTTCCTGTCACCTGCGAGTTATAGGTGGATACCGGGTTATGGTTAGCTGTAATTGTGATCATGAAAAGTAACCAAGTGTTGATGGATAAACGGAGACCGGGCGGAGTCTTATAGGGTTTTGGACTATAGTGATTCCGTCTGTGTCGATTAAGGACCGATCGTTGCTCGTCCCTCTTGTCATGTTGAACGCATGCCTCACATTTAGCTGGCCGAATAAAGTACCTTTCGACCGCGAAGCTAGTGACACTTTTTGAGCCGGGATAAACTCGGGTTGGCAGACTGGCGTTGAAGGGGGTGTACGGGGACGCGAAGAGTGAGCCCAAGGTGCGTCCTGGCAGTCAGGCGGTCCCTGGGTAGTGCGATCCATGATTGTTATCCCGCGGCTTCTCGGAAAGTGTCATTGGTGATCTACGCGACCCTGACGGGGGAAGCATGGTTTGTGTGAGGAATAAATCTCCAGCTGGATAGGAATTCGATTCGAATCGCCGTCGCTCCCGGTTAGTGAGCACTTGACTCGAGCTATGGCATCGTAGTATTAATGATGGAACACGGATGGTTATGTGTATAATGTTGGAAATGCTAAACCTGAGATGGTAACCTTTGATGTTAATGGTTAATCAAGTGATTGCTTTAGCATAGGTGCTTACCTAGATTGAATAGGTTATAGTAAATATGATGCAAAAAGGACTTAAATGAGTTTACTCATAACAACTTGTGCTTTTCGCAAAGGAGTCAAGCCAATCTAGTTTTCATAGCCTTGCATGCTCCTTGGTGTCATGTTATTTCTGGTTTTTGACGGGTAAGTCTAGCTGAGTACATTCTCGTACTCAGGGCGTTGTTCCCATTGTTGTTGCAGATGGTCAGATGTACTACGGGTACTGCTCCAACTGTCTGTATCCGGCGATGGGTGACAACTAGGACCTTGGGCAAGGGTCTTTCTGTTAGTCTTATCTACTGCTTTTGTGGACCATGACTATCGACTGGCACTGTAACTAAACTAAGTGTGTGTGCGTAAAGTTATTTGCTTCCGCTACTTTATCTTGGACTATGTTGTAATAACTTCTATTTCCGAACTCCGATGTATCTTACCTTTATGATCAGATTTATGTATCGTGTGAATTGTGGCTGCTAAATCAGTACGATCTTGGTTGTATGTTAGTGGTTTTGAAATCCTTCGGGATTTCACGGAATCTCGAGTTATACGGGCTTAAGTTTGTTAAATTAACCGCCTCGGTGGAAGATTTTCTTACTTAATTTCGTATAATTACGTTGATCCGTTACACTCTCCCTCCCGCCGAGCTTGTGAGGCGGGATTCAGGCGTTTTTGAGAAGTTGAAACGACTATTTTCCACTACGCCGGAAGTCCGGAAAAGAAACGGAGGCGAACAGAGGTCACAGAGGTGACCGGACGCTGAACCGGACGCGGTCCTTGCATGACCGGACGCGTCCGGTCAGTGTTCAGTGTCTGCGCGTTTTTCAGTTCGATGATCGGACGCGAGGCGCGTCCGGTCACTGATGATCGGACGCGTCCGGTCGTTCAGGGAGCTTACTGGACTCTAACCGGACGCTGTCATTGTCGCGTCCGGTCATTTTCTTCAGCGCGTCCGGTCACTATTTCGTTGAGCGCTGCTCAGGCGACCAGCGCGTCCGGTCCTTCACGGGACCAGCGCGTCCGGTCGTTCCCGGCGCGTCCGGTGAGTTGGACCAGCGCGTCCGGTCGTTGCTTCGCAGTTAGCCGTTGGGCGACTAGCGCGTCCGGTCGTTTGGACCAGCGTGTCCGGTCAGTACTTCACGAGTTAGCCGTTGGGCGACCGACGCGTCCGGTCAGTTGGACCAGCGCGTCCGGTCAGCCCGATTTCGGCTGTTTAAGTTTCTAACGGCTATATTCGAAGGGGTACGTCTATAAATACTCGTTGGCCGGCTCAAGGCTCCCTCTCTCGAACTTTTGACATACTTGTGAGCACTTTGAGCTAAGCAACTGTTTAAGTCTCTTGCTTCTTTGCATATTCGAAGTGAGATTGAGTGATCCAAGTGCATTTGCATTGTGAGATTGCATCTAGTTGGCACTTGGTGGTTGATTTGCTGCGGGATTCTTGTTTCTCTTGGTGGTTGCCGCCACCTAGACGGCTTGGAGCAGCTTAGAGGCGTTGGCAAGAGTTGGTGATTGTTCTTGGCCACCTCCGGTGATTGTGAGGGGTTTGTGCCTACCTCGGCGAAGCGCCAAAGGCAACATTAGTATATTGCTCGTGTCATTGCAACCTTTTGCCGTTTGGTAGGTTCTTGTGGCGCCTTTTGAGAGGCTCGGTGTGTGACCGATTAGCCACCGAACCACGTGGTGAAGAGGGACACAATGGGGACTAGCGTGCCGGCAAGCACGTGAACCTCGGGATAAATCTTCGTGTCATCACTTTCATATTGTGATTGATTGATCCCGGTGTTCGGTTATCTTGGTATTCATTGTTGATCATATTGGTTGTTTCAATACTTCGCCCCTCGGTGATACCCTCCTAACTCAACTCCACATTACTTTCTTAGTTATCTTTGCTAGCTAGTTAGCTTTGCTAGAGTAGCTTCTTTGTGTAGCTTGCTAGTTGTAGTTTCCTTCTCGGTTTGACTTGTGCGGTTGAGTGCAATTACTAGAATTGTGAATTGGTTAGGTGGCTTGCAAACACCCCGTAGGCTAAGCAAAACTCGCATCTCGCTATTTGTTTTATTGATAAACTTGTTTAGCTTGTCTTTGTAGAAAATTTTAATAGGCTATTCACCCCCCCTCTAGCCATCAAGACCTTTCAAGTGGTATCGGAGCCGTGGTCACCGTTTGTAAGGCTTAACAACCTCGGTGTAAGATGGCTCAAGTTATGTTCAATCATGTTAATGGCAAGCCTCCATTCTTTGATGGCGTCTCTTCCTTTGATCATTGGAAAAGGAAGATGAAGCAATATCTAGGCAATATACATGAGAAGGTTTGGGATGTGACCAAAGAAGGATACATCATTCTTGATGAGGAAAACCTCACTCCCAATGACCGCATCAATAAACAATGCAATACGGCGGCACTTGACACAATCTATCGTGCCATTGATGATAAAGTATTTGAGCAAATCAAAGATCTTGAAAAGGCAAATGAGCTTTGGATAAGGCTTGAAGAAACATATGAAGGTACTTCAACGGTAAAAAGTGCCAAACTATATATGCTCAAGGACAAATTCTCCACATTCAAGATGAAGGATGATGAATCCATCCCGGAGATGTTCTATAGGCTCCAAGTCATTGTCAATGATCTCAAGGGGCTTGGGGAGAAGGTTGAGGACAAGGACTTCTCACACAAGTTCTTGATGTGCTTACCCAAGAAGTTTGCCACCTTGAGAAGAATGATCTTTAGAGAGGGATTGAACAAGGTCAAACCAACCAATGTGCTTGGAGATATAATGACCGATGCCCAATACAATGATGATGAAGATGAGGTAGAAGAGAAGAAGGAGACCAAGGTCAAGCAAGAGAAGCCCATTGCATTCAAGGCTTCATCCTCTAAGGGCAAGAGCAAGGTAGAAAGTGATGATGATGATCCATTCGATGATGAGACCATGGCCCTCCTTATGCACAAGATGGGAAGGTTCATGAAGAAGAAAGGATATGGGGCAAGGAAAAGGAGAGACACTATAAAGGCAAAGACCCTTTGCTACAATTGCAATAGCCCCGATCACATAGTGGCGGATTGCCCCTGTGAAGATAAGAGATTTCATAATGGGGACTTGAAGCTCAAGAAGAACAAGAAGGATAAGAAAGAGAATGAGAAGAAAGCAAAGAAGAGCTTCACTTTCAACAAGAAGAAGAAGGGTGGTGGTTATGTAGTCACTTGGGATAGTGACAACTCCGATAGTGATGATGATGAAAGCTCTAGTAATGATGAGAGGATCACTCGACGAGCCACTGCAAACATCGCCCTCTCCAACAAGCTATCCATCTTTGACACTACATCAACATGCCTTATGGCCAAGCCTACCAAGGTAAAACATGATGATAGTGATGATGATTCTTATGCTAGTGATGATTGTAGGAGTGATGATGAGGAGGATGAGGACTACTCCAAGGATGATCTATTAGGCATAATAGATCAAATGAGCAAGGGCTACAAGAGGACAACCAAGAAATACAAAATCTTAGAACAAGAGCTCATTGCCAAGAGCAATGAAAATGATGCTTTGATGGAGGAGCTTGTTGCTCTCAAAAAGAGTAAGGTGTGCAAAGGAATTGAACAAGAGCTCAAAGCTCTTAGGAAATCCTTTGATGAGCTAGAGGCTTCTCGTGAGTGTCTAAAGGAAGACCACGAGGATCTTGAAATTGCTCACACTAGGCTTAAGGAAGCCCACTCCACTCTACTTGAGCTCATCAAGGAAAAGGACCTTAAATTGGAAAAGTTCATGAAGGAAGCTAAGGAGGAGCAAGTGATTGTCACTTGTGATATTGGACTAACATGTGATATTATTGATGATTCTTTATTTGTTAGTCCTACTAATGCTTCATGTAGCTCATCATCATCCACCACAACCAACTCTACCTCTACTACTAGTAATTCATCACTTGTGGTTGAGACTCTCAAGAGAGAGGTGGATGATCTCACCCGCGCATTAGGCAACGCCTATGGTGGGGATGCCCGCTTGCTAAAATGCTTGGGTAGCCAAAGGTTCTCTCTTAACAAAGAGGGACTGGGCTATACTCCCAAGAAGGGCAAGGCGGCCTTTGCTACTCCAAAGCCTCGCTTTGTGAAGGGCAATGGTAGTTATTGCAATAGATGCAAGCAAGTTGGGCATCTAGAGATTAATTGCAATAAAATGAACAAGAACAAGAAAAATGCTAATGTACCTTATATTCCTTTTGATTCTTGTTATGTGCTTACCAAGGGTGAGAAAGGTGTGCATGCTAGGTTTGTTGGTACACCAATTATGGGCCCAAAGAAGAAGGCCATTTGGGTACCAAAGAGCTTAGTGACTAACCTCCAAGGACCCAAGCAAGTATGGGTACCTAAAAGACATTAAATTGTTTTGTAGGTAAATTACAAGGCCGGAGGAAGGCATTGGGTGCTTGATAGTGGGTGCTCTCAACATATGACCGGTGATTCAAGAATGTTCAACTCTCTCAAATCAAATGATAGTGGCATTGATAGTATCACATTTGGTGACAATAGCAAAGGTGATGTGAAGGCTCTTGGAAGGATTGCAATCTCAAATGATCATAGCATTTCCAATGTGCTCTTAGTTGAAAAGTTGAACTTCAATCTTCTCTCGGTTGCTCAATTGTGTGATCTCGGTTTCAAGTGCATATTTGGTGTTGATGATGTGGAGATAGTTAGTGTTGATGGCTCTAACTTGATCTTCAAAGGTTTTAGATATGAGAATCTATACTTGGTTGATTTTAATGCTAGTGACACTCAACTTTCAATATGTTTGCTCACCAAATCAAGTATGGGTTGGTTATGGCATAGAAGACTTGGTCATGTTGGCATGAAGCAATTGAACAAGTTAGTAAAGCATGACTTAGTTAGAGGCTTGAAGGATGTCACATTTGAGAAGGATAAGCTATGTAGTGCATGTCAAGCCGGAAAGTAAGTAGGCAACACTCATCCATTGAAGAGCATTATGAGTACTTACAAGGCATTTGAGTTATTGCACATGGATCTATTTGGGCCAACTACATACACAAGCATTGGTGGCAACAAGTATGGTTTTATGATTGTGGATGATTTCACTAGATACACATGGGTATTCTTTCTTATGGACAAGAGTGATGTATTTGACATATTCAAGAAGTTCATCAAGAGAGTGCAAAATGAGTTTGAGACCACAATCAAGAAAGTAAGAAGTGACAATGGAAGTGAGTTTAGAAACACAAGAGTTGATGAGCTATGTGAAGAGCTTGGAATCAAACATCAATTCTCGGCCAAGTATACACCTTAATCAAATGGCCTAGTTGAGAGGAAAAATAGAACCTTAATTGATATGGCAAGATCAATGTTGAATGAGTATAATGTAAGTCATTCATTTTGGGCCGAAGCAATCAACATGGCTTGCTTCTATAGCAACCGCCTCTATTGCCACAAGTTTCTAGAGAAGACACCATATGAGATCTTAAATGGAAGAAAGCCCAACATTGCATACTTTCGGGTATTTGGTTGCAAATGCTATATCTTGAAGAAAGGCACTAGATTGAGCAAGTTTGAGAAGAAATGTGATGAAGGCTTCCTACTTGGTTACTCAACTACTAGCAAAGCTTATAGAGTTTGGAATTTGGCTAATGGTCAACTTGAAGAAGTGTATGATGTTGAGTTTGATGAAACAAATGGTTCTCAA
Organism: Saccharum hybrid cultivar R570; assembly: GCA_038087645.1. Lineage (NCBI taxonomy): Eukaryota > Viridiplantae > Streptophyta > Magnoliopsida > Poales > Poaceae > Saccharum > Saccharum hybrid cultivar. The sequence continues at coordinate 1,929,143 of JAQSUU010000123.1, read as the reverse complement.
GATGAAGAAGATAACTTGAATGATGTGAGAGGAACTCAATTGAGTAATGCTATGAAAGAGATGGATATTGGCGATATTAGACCAAAACAAGTAATTCATGTGGATGATGACAAAGATCAAGTGCTCCAAAGTCCAATTACACAAGCTAGTGGTTCTCTAATGCAAAATCAAGCTAGTACATCATCTCAAGTGCAACAAGATCAACAAGTGGCTAGTTCATCATCTCCAATTCATGATCAACATCAACATCTAAGCAATCAAGTCCAAGTGCTTCAACCAACTAACATTGCAAGAGACCATCCATTGGATTCCATCATTGGTGACATACAAAGAGGAGTTCAAACTAGATCAAGATTAACATCATTTTGTGCTCACTCTTCTTTTGTGTCAATGGAAGAACCCAAGGACATTGATAAAGCATTGAGAGATCCGGATTGGGTAAATGCAATGCATGAAGAGCTCAACAACTTCAAAAGAAATGAAGTATGGGAACTAGTTGAAAGGCCTAAGGATCACAATGTCATTGGAACAAGATGGGTCTTTCGCAACAAGCAAGATCAAGATGGGATAGTAATAAGGAACAAAGCAAGACTAGTGGCTCAAGGTTACACACAAATAGAGGGTCTTGACTTTGGTGAAACTTATGCCCCGGTTGCAAGATTGGAAGCAATTAGAATTTTACTTGCCTATGCTTGTGCTCACAATATCAAGCTATATCAAATGGATGTGAAGAGTGCATTTCTCAATGGGTACATTCAAGAGGAGGTGTATGTGGAGCAACCTCCCGGTTTTGAAGATGACAAGAAACCCAATCATGTCTACAAATTGAGAAAAACTTTGTATGGATTGAAGCAAGCACCTAGAGCATGGTATGAAAGATTGAGGGACTTCTTGCTATCCAAAGGATTTGTCATGGCAAAGTTGATACAACACTATTCACCAAGAAGATTGGGAAAGACTTATTTGTGTTGCAAATATATGTTGATGATATCATATTTGGTTCAACCAATCAAGATTATTGTGATGAGTTTGGAAAAATGATGGCAAAGGAATTTGAAATGTCAATGATTGGTGAACTTAGTTTCTTTCTTGGACTTCAAATGAAACAAATGAAGGAAGGAACATTTGTGAGTCAAACCAAGTACATCAAAGATATGCTCAAGAAGTTTGGTATGGAAGATGCAAAGAGTATTACAACCCCAATGGGCACTAGTGGAAGTTTGGATAGTGACAAGAGTGGCAACATGGTGGATCAAAAGCTATATAGATCGATGATTGGTAGTCTACTCTATGTGACGGCATCAAGGCCCGATGTGATGTTTAGTGTATGCATGTGTGCAAGATTTCAAGCCTCACCAAGAGAAAGTCATTTGAAGGCAACAAAGAGAATATTGAGGTACTTAAAGCATACACAAGATGTTGGATTATGGTATCCCAAAGGTGCAAGCTTTGAGCTAGTTGGATATTCAGATTCCGACTATGCCAGTGACAAAGTGGAGAGAAAGAGCACTTCCGGGACATGTCAATTGTTGGGAAGATCACTTGTCTCATGGTCATCCAAGAAGCAAAATAGTATTGCACTATCTACCGCCGAAGCCGAATACATTGCTGCGGGTAGTTGTTGTGCACAAATCTTATGGATGAAGGCAACATTGAAAGATTTTGGAATCAATTTCAAGAATGTGCCATTGCTATGTGACAATGAAAGTGCCGTGAAGCTAACCAACAATCCGGTTCAACATCAAAGAACAAAGCATATTGATGTTCGTCATCATTTCATTAGAAATCATCAACAAAAGGGTGACATTGCCATTGAGAGTGTGGGCACCGAAGATCAATTAGCCGATCTATTCACCAAGCCACTTGATGAGAAGAGATTTCACAAGCTAAAGAATGAGTTGAACATACTTGACTTCTCCAACATGAGTTGATGCACTCCATATATGGCATGCCTCTCCTTCGAGCCCCAAGGTACAATTGGTTGACATGTCATCCATTCTATACTAAGGACATGTTTAGTGCATCTAGTCATGATTTCTTATGTTCTAGGATCATTCATGAAAATTAAATAAATTTGAAGTTTATATGGTGCCACTATTGTTTCCATGACTTGTATGATCTAGTGGTAGCATATAACTTGTTTAAGTAGCTTGTGATCCTAAGTATTTAATCTAGAAAACTTGTCTAAATATTTGCTTCAACATGGTGCATGATAACCCTTCTAGTGAGGTGTGAAGAAGCTTGCCCTTGGATCAAACCGAAGTATTTTATTTATGCAAGCAATCTAGGTTGAATCATAAACTTGATCCTCACCCCATATTTCAACATGATAATCTATCTAAAGTTTGCTCCTTGTGGTCAATTGGTGCCAAAGGGGGAGAAAATGTTGTTCACAAAGATAGAACTCAAAAATGTTGTGGGGGGAGAAAATGTTTCACAAAGATAGATCCTAAAGGGGGAGAATTATAAAAGAAGGGGATCAACTAAAATTTTGAGCACACAAGTAGGGGGAGCAAGCTCTTAAACATGAATGTTGCATTTCTATGTGCACCTCATATGTATGATGCATAGTTATGCATTTTGTTTTCTCCGATACATTGCTTGTGTGGTGACTTGCTAGTATAATTTGAATGATGCATTGTGGTACTAGCATGAATAGAAAGTAGTTAGATTTTTCTTGCTTCATGTTTTTTCAAAGTGGTACTAGAACCTTGCTTATAATGTTGATCTCACGAGGTTTCTAGTTATGTTTGTGCTTTTACAAGTGGAATCTAACTACACAAGGTGCTAAGATGGTGTTTATCGCTACTCCGATGGTATCACGCTTCAAAGGTCTATAATCTTAAACACTTAGCACCTATTGGTAGACAATGCTCCTAATCTTTCCTATCTAACATGTATGCTTCCAAAATCCAAACATATAGCATACATGTAGGGGGAGCCATTGCTATCAATTTGAATTCATGATCACATGTCCATAATTCTTACACATGGTAATATACTTGGACAATGTGACATGGGTTCAATCAAAATTTTATCATAATATCTTTGTGAAAGGTTTGTCACCAATTACCAACAAGGGGGAGATTGAAAGTCCTATGTTTGGTGTTGGTAATTAGTGACAATGCCTAAGTACTAATCCTATGCCTAAGTTGTATGTAGCATATGAGGATTAGTACATTCCAAGGTTGGTGGCAAGATGGACATGGTGATCATGATGGCCACACTTGGATTTGGACGCAACCCTACGTGATCAAGGCAAAGGTATATGCTTAAGGGTTGTGTTTTAGTAACCAAGACACCTAGTGGGTGTGGTTACATTATAGGATAGATAGCCGTACTATAAAGAGGGGAATGACGCGGCTATTGAACTCCTAAGTGCCTCTAGATGTGCATTTCATGATCATATGCATTTGGATAGAACTAATAACGCCTCAGAAAATGATTGTGAAAATGCTAACACACTCACACATGACGAGATAACTTGGTGGTGTTAGCACGTTTGCGAAGGCGGTGGAGTTTGAGCGGTAGAGAGGGTTTGGGATCCTCTCTCCCTCCCGCCGAGCTTGTGAGGCAGGATTCAGGCATTTTTGAGAAGTTGAAACGACTATTTTCCACTACGCCGGAAGTCCAGAAAAGAAACGGAGGCGAACAGAGGTCACAGAGGTGACCGGACGCTGAACCGGACGCGGTCCTTGCATGACTAGACGCGTCCGGTCAGTGTTTAGTGTCTGCGCGTTTTTCAGTTCGATGATCGGACGCGAGGCGCGTCCGATCACTGATGATCGGACACGTCCGGTCATTCAGGGAGCTTACTGGACTCTAACCGGACACTGTCATTGTCGTGTCCGGTCATTTTCTTCAGCGCGTCCGGTCACTATTTTGTTGAGCGCTGCTCAGGCGACCAGCGCGTCCGGTCCTTCACGGGACCAGCGCGTCCGGTCGTTCCCAGCGCGTCCGGTCAGTTGGACCAGCACGTCCGGTCGTTGCTTCGCAGTTAACCGTTGGGCGACCAGCGCGTCCGGTCGTTTGGACCAGCGCGTCTGGTCAGTACTTCACGAGTTAGCCGTTGGGCGACCGACGCGTCCGGTCAGTTGGACCAGCGCGTCCGGTCAGCCCGATTTCGGTTGTTTAAGTTTCTAACGGCTATATTCGAAGGGGTACGTCTATAAATACTCGTTGGCCGGCTCAAGGCTCCCTCTCTCGAACTTTTGACATACTTGTGAGCACTTTGAGCTAAGCAACTCCCCTCCCACTCATCTCTCTTGCTTCTTTGCATATTCGAAGTGAGATTGAGTGATCCAAGTGCATTTGCATTGCGAGATTGCATCTAGTTGGCACTTGGTGGTTGATTTGCTGCGGGATTCTTGTTTCTCTTGGTGGTTGCCGCCACCTAGACGGCTTAGAGCAGCTTGGAGGCGTTGGCAAGAGTTGGTGATTGTTCTTGGCCACCTCCGGTGATTGTGAGGGGTTTGTGCCTACCTCGGCGAAGCGCCAAAGGCAACATTAGTATATTGCTCGTGTCATTGCAACCTTTTGCCATTTGGTAGGTTCTTGTGGCGCCTTTTGAGAGGCTCGGTGTGTGACCGATTAGCCACCGAACCACGTGGTGAAGAGGGACACAACGGGGACTAGCGTGCCGGCAAGCACGTGAACCTCGGGATAAATCTTCGTGTCATCACTTTCATATTGTGATTGATTGATCCCCGTGTTCGGTTATCTTGGTATTCATTGTTGATCATATTGGTTGGCTCAATACTTCGCCCCTCGGTGATACCCTCCTAACTCAACTCCACATTACTTTCTTAGTTATCTTTGCTAGCTAGTTAGCTTTGCTAGAGTAGCTTCTTTGTGTAGCTTGCTAGTTGTAGTTTCCTTCTCGGTTTGACTTGTGCGGTTGAGTGCAATTACTAGAATTGTGAATTGGTTAGGTGGCTTGCAAACACCCCGTAGGCTAAGCAAAACTCGCATCTCGCTATTTGTTTTATTGATAAACTTGTTTAGCTTGTCTTTGTAGAAAATTTTAATAGGCTATTCACCCCCCCTCTAGCCATCAAGACCTTTCACCTGGGAGAGCTCCCGCTCGGTAGTGGCGTGTCGGTGTTTGATGACCGGCAACTCACCACGGGGGTACCTGGGGCGATGTTCGGAGGGATTTGGCGTATGTAGAACTCGTTGGTAACGTAAAGAGATGAACAATTTATATTGGTTCGGGCCCTCTTTCGAGTAATAGCCTTTACGTCTAGTCGGCGTGTTGCCTTTTGCGTTGGATTGATTGTATGATTGTGTGTACAAGGGGGTGCACCGTGGCTCTCTTTATATAGGGAGAGAGGGCATGACACAAAACTAGTCCTAGCCGGTTACAATTGGAGAGTTCTAATCCTATAACAAAATCTAGCTTTTCTTGTAAGCCAACTAGGTTGATCCGGTAACAACTTGAAGTCCACGCCACCTTGTCTCGCATCCTTCAACAGATCGTGATCTAGCCTAGGGCCCATCCGGGTACCGTCCCTGCAGGGAACCCCTAGGACCCTGGTCCATCAAGCCCCTGGCAAGCATGTCATGGTTGAACTCGGAAGCCTCCTTGTTGCTCCCAGGTATGCCGAGTAGAAACAAATGTAGTCCGAGTGCTTTCATGAGTGAAGCCATGAGGTGCTCCAAAAAAACTCCCGAGTGACGTGCACTTTTCAAAAAGTGCACTTATTGAGTGTAGCCCTCGAGCCTCTTGATGTTTAAAACAAAGAGTTAGAGGGCTAAAAGAAAAAACATCCGTAAATGATATGTACCCTGTAGCCCCCGAGCCTGTGTTCGAGTATTGGTACTCGGAATAAGGATATGAAGAGAATATACTCGAGGATGAGAGTGAAAGGAATAATTGCTGTCCTGTCTGCTTGTACAGAAGCAGGTAAGACGTGTCCAAGTCACATGCAAAGCGCACCACAGGGAACCCTGCAGATGCTCGGAATATTCAAGATAATATGCCATCAAGAATACTACCGAGTGTACTGTTGGCTCACATGTACTGAAATAAGGTTGCCGGTACACTGAAATGGTGTAGTGGGACGCACTATACCCTTTAGTGTAGCACATGAACCTGTAACGAAGTCAGTAGCCCGTCCATGTACTCTTCATGAACCTAGCCCACAAACACCACCAAGACGCCTACAAAAACCCACCTGGCGAGCACTTAAACCTCAGTTGTTGAAGAAGCAAAGTAGCTTTGAGTTTGAAGTTTGCAAATATGGTAGTGAGCGAAGTAGACCAGCCCTAAGGAGTACTCAGTGGATATAGCCGAGAGTTGTAGTGACTAGAAGAACTCTTGTGATAGGGTTTAGGGGTAGGCTAAACCTGTAGCTGTGCACAGTAGAGTAGCCTGGCGCTGCAACTAGAAGAAGTCTTGTGACGAATGGTAGAGTGGCGTACCCAGCAGTCCCATGTCAGTTCCTCTAGGGTGCTTGTTGACGTCTGTCCATGAAGGGTCGTACCCGAACCCAAATGTGCACAGATGGTGTCGGCTAGGTGGCAAGATGTGCGAATAGCTCATCCTGCATGCTAGCCGGCAGGCTTTCTCTTGCAGTAGCTATGCTACCCTGGGTAGTCAGCCAAAAAAATGTTTGTAGTTTGATGGTCTACCTAGGGTTCTAGGCTTGGATACTCTGCACTTCTGTGTTCTACTCTGCAGAGTCCTCTTCCATGCATGGGAGCTTCTGCCGAGTAGGGCCAATCCTACAGAGAAGCACTTAGAGTATGAGTACTCTGTTGTATTCGAGTAGGGCTTGTACTGTTGATTTCTGCAAAATCTTGTATTTGTTGAGCTATTATTGAATAAAAAATCTTCACCCGAGTACTATGCTGTCTAATGCATTCTGTCATGCTATTGCCCGGGTACTGCGTAGACCGTCTAGGTACTGCAGAAACCGTCTGGGTACTTCACGATGCGTCCATGTAAATAATGGTCGTATCGAGGCAGGTACCCAAAAGGTGTGAATCCAACAGATAAGTCTGAACATAATGTGTCATACTGGAAACCATGAAAAGGCGTGCATCTATCATTTCAATCCATTTAGTCACATTAATATGGAAGTAAACTGAAACGGCGCACCTGTTGGCGTAATTGTCGGGCCACTCAACGGCCTCAAACACTATATAAAAGGGAACTAATCCACTGCATCTTCTTCCCCTGCCTCATTTCGCAATCTGCTGAAGCCCCTAAGCATCGTGTTAGCGCCGCAAAACCCTCGCCTTGAAACCCTAGATCCATAAGAGGTCTATGAGATGGGAAGGAGCAAGAGTTCGAGCGCTGCCTCAAAGAAAGCCACTGAGAAGCAGATGATGGAGGTGCCAGAGATAGCCGCCGCCGCACTGATCTGGCCAGCTCCCACCATGAAGAAGAAGCATCTGCAGAGGCTCCATGTGTAGGGACTATTGCCGGAGCAGAAACTTGGAGAATGGAAGGCACCCGGAGAGCACTGAATCCCCAATCTCGAGCCCAGTGAGATTGTGTTGTTTGTTCCTTTTATCAAGCATGGCTAGGGTTGCCTACCTGCCCTTCCTCGCATGGTTTTTGCATTATTTTGGCATAACCTTGAATCATTTGCCCCCAAACGCGATCCTGCATCTTTCAATCTTTGTTCATCTTTGTGAAACTTTCCTTGGCATTCCTCCATCCATCACTTTGTTTTGCTACTTCTTCAAGCTGAAACCACACCCGGATACCGCAAATACACATGTTTTGGGGGGTGCCGGTATTCAGTTCCGGGCAGGGAGAAAGACCGAGTATATCCACTATACCTTGGTTGAATCCGTGAAGAGCTGGAGATCCGAATGGTTCTATGCGGGAAACATGCACCCGCCACTGGAATTGCACAGCAATGCCGCACCTGTACCCAACACGCTCTGGGATAAGGAAGTCTTGAGCACCACAGAGATAGAAGGAATCCGGCCGTTCCTAAACCAAATTAGGTCGATGAAGGATCAAGGCCTGCGTAGAGTTGGAGTAGTCGCCAGCTTCATTAGGCACCGAGTGCAGCCACTAAAGGATAGGGTGCATTACAACTTCGAGTATACCGGGTGTCAGGATCCTACCCGGCTAACATAAGAGTGAAGTGTTAGAGAGACTTCAGGATGTACTTGGGGCGGTATCGGTGATACCATACCAGTTCCATGGAGCATTACCATGAGCATGCACCTCCAACTCTAAGTACACCTGACCAGATGTAACATTATATCGAGTTGATTTACCATGTACTTGAAAGGTCCTAAATGGCTAGAGGAGGGTGAATAACCTTTTCAAAATTCTACAAACTTCACTAAACTAAGATGTTAGTAAAACAAATAGCGAAGCTTCTCTAGCACTAGCTCAACTACACTATGCAAGCCACCTAAGCAATTCTAGTAGAACAAGGCTAAGATCTCTTGTCCACACCAATTCTAGTAGAACAAGGCTAAGATCTCTTGTCCACACCAACAAGGCTATGTTACTAAACTAGCTACTCCTAGTTGAACAAGCTACACAAGCTATGAACTAAGTACTACATAAGCTAGCAAGATAAATTACAAGAAAGTAAAGGAGCAAGTGAATGATTTTTATACCAACGTTGTAGAGTAGAGATGTGACAATGAATCAACCATAAAATCACAAATACAAGGAGAATCCTTGGCACAATATGACATAATATTTTTTACCGAGGTTCACTTGCTTCCCAGCAAGCTAGTCCTCGTTGTGGCAATACACCCACTTGATGGATCATGAGCTAATTGGCATTTCAAAGCAAAACCCTCAGAGGGTGCCGCACATCCAACACAAGATGGGAATCCTCCAAGCCATGAGCAATTCACTAGAGTAGCCAATTGCGATCTCCCATGGGGAAGACTCAAGAACCCCTCACAAATCCCCCAGTGAGGCTCGAAACAATCTCCAATCACGAGTTCAACATCACCGCTGCTCCAAACCATCTAGGGTGTCGGGAAACACCCAAGAGTAACAAGCAATCCGCAGCTAACTCAATGGATCAAGTGCCACTAGATGCAACTCTCAAAGCAATGCACTTGAATCTCACTCAATCTCACAAGAATGCACAATCAAGCAAGGAGATGAGTGGAGGGGATGTTCTCTAGCTCAAAGTATGTCTCAAGTGTTCAAAGTGGCAAGAGAGCGCTCCCCAAGCCGGCCAAGCAACTATTTGTAAGCAGCCCCAAAGAATAGAGCCATTAGGGACAAGTTATTGTTGCTGTCATGCTGACCGGACGTGCCGATCGATCTGATCGGACACGGACACAGCGTCCGGTCACACTGCGCACCTCCGTCTGATACTCGCCACGTGTCCCGTTTTAAATATCGTTCGTTCGATCATAACGGTCACTTGAAATGATACAGTGCTCAACAAAGATCGACCGGACGTGCCGCTCGGCATGACCTGACGCGACAGTAGAGTCCGGTCGCTCGCTCACACGCACAGCCACGCACCATGGTCGACCGAACACACTGGTCCCATGACTGAACGGACGCGCAGGTCAGACGAAGGCGCGCACTGTAGTGCCAAGACCTGATGCACTAGCCCCTCGACCGGACGTGACAGTGCCAGCGTCCGATCGTGGTCCAGAGAGGTTCTCGAGCGCGATATTCGTAACCTGACACGTCCGGTCGTACTCGACCTGATGCCCTCAGCGTTCGATCAGTGCACCAGACCGTCTGCTCCTCAGTGCGTGCCACCAGAATTGACCGGACCATCCGATAACCCGAGGACCACGTCCGGTCAGTGAGAAAACAGTCGTTTCACTTCCCGAAAAGCGCTGAATCCCAGCGAGCTTGCGAATGTGCTAACACCACCAAGTGTACACCACTATGTGCAAGTATGTTAGCATTTTTCATAATTATTTTTCCAAAGAAGTTAGCATCTCACTAGACCCTAAATGCATATGCTCAAGGATATGGACCTAGTAGCACTTGATTCATGAGATGACCGTGATTGCCCCCTCTTGATAGTCAGCTATCAATCCTAAACCCGGTCAATCACTTCTCTACTCATCTTTAGACCAAAAGAGAATCCTATGATTATTCCTTTGCCTTGATCATCTCATTCCTTGTCCATCACCTATGTGCATGTTCACCATCATCTTTATCTTCATGCACTTGTAATCTTATGGCCATCACCATCATGCTCCTTACTCCTTCATCACATGTGTTGCTATGCCTAACTCAATTCACTTGATACAATGATATTAGCAACTTGGTGTTATTTATTACCAAAACCAAACTTGGCCTTTCAGTACTGACTCTATTAATTCTAATGACTATGAATGCAGCACTTGGGGCATAACTTCAATGACTTGCCTGCTATGCCAGTGCGTCCTGATACTAGAGGGATTGGTGGGAGTGGAGCAGCGTCCGGCGGAGCAGACGGCGGGAGCGCCACCTTAGCCATCCCTGTAGAACAGGAGGGTGACAGTGACTTAGAGGGGAACCTGAATGACTTCATGGTTCAAGCCAATCCAAGTTCAAGGCAAGCAGCTGGGATCGACAAGCGATCCTTGGAGGCCGATGCCGCTGCAGGTGGGTTGATCCCCAAGAGACCTCGTCGATCTTGCACGTTAAAATCATGTAAGAATCGTCTATTCTGAATCCATGTGGTATGTATGATATCCAAATCTAAATCCTGCTCGTGAACAGCTATTGTGCAAGATACTGTTGAGGAGGATTCAAAAGAAGAAGAGGACACTTCGTTTTCCGTCAGTCGGTAAGTATTCTTCTAGGTAAAATATTGTTTCTGAATACTGACACCGATAGAGTTAACTGACATTGAGTCATTACTTGATAGGATGCCGTCGCCAGATTTGATGAGCACCCGGGTACCCACGCAGGGTGATGGGATCCCGCTTGGAAAAGGTGCAAGCACTGCGGGTCAACAGAAGGACTTAGTGCTGTCAGCACCCGTGTCAAGTCTGGGGTTAGAGCGTTCGTCAAGTGGAGTATCACTAGGATTGCCCACCCTGAGGAAAAGGTCCAGTGCCAAGTAAATATCCCAGACTCATCTGTGTTCCATGCTGTATCCAAAGTATCATCTAACTGCTGCTCTCTGCCAAGGTGCCAAAGACACCAACTACCCGGGGACAGAGTAAAGAGCCCTGGGTTGAGAAGGACCAGCAGGCCAAGGGTGGTCGGGTGGAAGCAGGCCAGGCAAGCGGGCCTGTATCTCCACCCAAGCCCACCGGAACGCCACGAGCGTAGGGTCCGTCATCTGCAATTCCTTTTTGAAGAAATTTGAATGCATCCTCTAAGGATATATATCTCGCAGCCTCCGAGTCTATAATCTGACTACTCAATAGTCAATTATAGGATCTTGTAGATGTCCTCAAGGGTAAAGCCGAGTAACCTCCCGAAGACAATGATCAATGATCGCTTGTCACCGAGTGGTTGAAAGCTTATAAATTTGGTCTTCCATCCTTGAATTTGAGCCCCCGAGCGTAGTTGGAGTGAAGCCGAATAAACTGTGACAATGGCCAAGCCCCTGAGCTTAGTGGCGTGGTATCCGAATAGATGGATGAGCATGCACGTGTACGCCTATCATGAGAGCATGTACGTATGTATGATTTAAATCTCCCAGCAGCTTCAAGCTTGTCGTCTTCTTGCATGTTGTTGTAGGCCGTGTATCTTTCTTTGTTTGCTATTGGATGCAGCCCCGTTGGGAAGGGTAGCGTTGCTGTTGGCAGCTCGGCTTGAGCCCCATCTCGTTCCTAGTGTCAGGTACTAGGATGAGGCATGCCCCTGTATCCCACGTGCGTGTACTGCTTATTTGCTTGTTTGAAGGGCACCCCGCAGCCAGCAAGTAGACGTCGTCCGTGCCACGCGATCTGGGAGGTCGCACGTCCCCAAATCCGCACGCAAAGGTGACCCGCTGCGAACATGACCCCGCATCGTGCATAGAAAACCCACACTTGGGCCAGGCCTTAGACGGGCTCGAGGCCAAAAAAAGGTATAGGGGCAGAGAGAGATGGGCCCCCATGGCTCTAATCGGTGGTGCAGAGCCACACGACCATCTCTCCCTGTGTTCGAATCATCCGCTTCGAAGTCTCCCGGGTTGACCCCCTCTGGGGGGAGACATCTTGCCCTCTAGCCGTTGCGGAAGCATTTGGGGACCAATGGGATTGGCGGCCGATGATCTATAGGACATCTCACATGAGACACAATCGAACTTCATGTCGATTGGGGAGGATATTGGGTCCCACTCAAATTACTCATTGATCCACCCTACACGGCGAGAGGTCGATGACTCACCCAAAGCCTACATCCTCCAGCTCACAGACACTCGGGAGGAGAGGTCCAAGGTCGCTCGACGACCTCACCGCCCTGCGCAGCGAGAGGCCGATGGCTCGCCCAAAGCCTGCGTCCTCCAGCTCGCAGACACTCGGGAGGAGAAGTCCAAGAGAGGCCGATGACTCACCCAAAGCCTGTGTCCTCTAGCTCATAGACACTCGGGAGGAGAGGTCCAAGGTCGCTCGATGACCTCGCTGCCCTACGCGGCGAGAGGCTAATGATTCACCTAGAGCCTGCGTCCTCTAGCTTGCAGACACTCGGGAGGAGAGGTCCAAGGTCACTTGACGACCTCGTCGTCCTGTGCAGCGAGAGGCTGATGGCTCACCCAAAGCATGCAAAACTCCAACTTGCGAACACCCAAGGTGAAAGGCCCAAGGCCATGATTTGCGCGAAATAGAAAGCGAACGCCTGGCCAAATGCAACCCAGGAGCTCGGGTAGAGAAGCCCAAATCTGCCTAGCAACCTCGCACAATGAGAGAGCAACGGCCTACATGGGAAACCATTAGTGAACGAGCCTGCATCTGGCTAAAATGACTCAGGGGCTCATCATAGCTTTGAGCCCCAAACAACTCTAGAAGGAGGATTCCTTGAGCTTTTATCCTATATGATTACAAAGTGATGTGCGGGCGATCCACACAACAAGGAATGAAAAAAATTGATTCCACCACACCCTAGTGGTGGTATCACTGAAAGGCTCGTGGGGAACGACGCTATAAGGGAGGTGAGACGAAGCAAAAATAAACTCGCAAACCCCCCTGTAGTGTCGCAACCTCGGGAATGTGGTGCGAGGAGGAAGAGAGCGGTAGGACTGCCTAGCTCCAACAAGAATCTTGGCGACCACCCTAGTGCCAAGATGGAGCAAAAGGGAGGCCAAAGTGCAGCTATGTCACAAAGGCTGCACTAGCCCCTATATGGCGGCCGAGCCCTCCTTCACTCATCCGCTCACAAGATCCCTTTTAGCATCGATTGTCGGAACAGATGACGGCTGCCTCCGGCCACCACAAACTATCCCTAGTGGGTCGCACGCTCAAGAACCACACGGTCCTCTCCAAAATCTTCCCCCATTCGAAACTCAACCTCTCAAAGAAGTCAAGGGTGGACGAAGCAGAAAAAGAGCCTTTTATAAAGACTGGAGGAGGACTGAGCAGCCCGAGACTTCTACGCCACGCGGCGAGCCAAGGGAGGTCCCAGCCCGCACTAGACGCCTGTGAAAGGTTGAGAAAATTAAAATCTTCCCAAAGGCAGAATCGTAATAGGGTCGGCAAGATCACTTGGCTCAACCTAGGACATGAACTCTGAAACACGGCACACTGACGCGACAAGGCTCGGCAAGCGAATACCGCATCGTCAGGGCATCCTGACAGGATGGGACACAAACCATAGCGGCCACCTGCCACATTGAATGTGTTAGTCTGCAAGGGGTCAAGCAACAAGGCTCAAGCAAGCCGCGACCACAAACCCACGCTCCGAGTGAACACGTATGTTAGCGCTTTCACGATCACTTCGCGATCGCAAAAATGCTCAAGGGCTACTATCGAGGTTATGACCCCGGGGTGTCTCAAGGCACTAGTTATTTAGCAGGCCACGCGGCACGTGACTCATTAGATTAATAATGGCCCGAACGACCGAGGTCCAGCTAGGACGGGCACGCCAAACCAACGCCTAGCCACAACCTCTTCTCCTGCCTCAGCCACACTGAAGATGCGTGACCTCTCTCCCGTCACGAACCTCGGGCAGGATGGGGAGAGGACGAGCATAGCTTAGTATGTTTGCTCTGACAGAAGCAGGCATGCCACACTAACCCCGCAAGGACCGATGTGACATCGGCCATCTCAGTCCGGTCAGACACCATCCCTGTGCCACGCCACACCAACAAGACAACACCGACAGCGGTGGCAACGGGTATGAAACCTACCATCCAAATACGGACCGATAGGACCGCATGCGATCCCACTCACTACGGGATGGGATCCATGACAAGGGTCACGACCTAGAAACCTCCCTGACTAGTGGAGTGCCCCGACCCCAACGATCGGGGTCGTGACCCTTAGCCCCACGAAGCGACTAAGCGAACAACGACCCAGGACGGCTACCTACTATGGGTACGACACCCTGGGGAACCTAGAGACAGTAGCGAAGACCATGACGGACACCGCGTTGCACAGGACGGCTGACGAACCACCAATGTGCCTACAGTGCCCGCCACGGCTAGCACAGTAGCACCATGTCTCGATCTGCCGCAACGTGGCCACAAGACCATGATGATGGCCACGCCCGAATGGACACCAGAAGACGGCGTAGCTTGCAAGTCAAGTTCGTTAGGACTTTCCTAAGGCTCACGACCCTTCGGTCGGGGGAACCGCCTCTTTGTACCAAGCCTGGCCCCGAACTCTATATAAGGGCAGCCAGGGCACCCGCTTCGACACATTCTCATTCTGCATCTTCTACCACTCCATCCATAGCAGTAGGGCTCCTAGAGCTTCTCTCCAGGCTGCCCCCGTCTAGCATAGGTTCTACCACCTCTTTCACCATTCTTGCACCCCCATTGTAAGAATTTCAGAGTATTCAAGCGAGGAACACACACTCAATCTTCTCTGAGACTGGACGTGGGGCTCCGGCCTGAACCAGTATAAATCTTCGTGTCTATTGGATGCTACCATCGTCTTCCTAGAACAGCACGGCAATCACATAAGTTTACTAGTCCGGTTTATGAAACACCGATAGGAAAGATGTCGGACTCAGTAAAAAACGACAACAATCCTTCCTTCCTTGCCACCTTCTTTTAATCAACTTTTCTTTGTTAAGAGAATAACCTCCTTGTGCAAAGACCAAAGGAATGCATTTATTTTTAGAGTCACTTTTAGTTTCCAAATAAAAGGAATGTGATGAGCAACATACTCCCCTTTGTCCTTGAATAAATAAATTCCTAGAGTTGTCTTATGCTAATAGTTTTAAGTTTGACCAATTTTGGAAAGAGCGCCAAGACTTATGACACCAAAATAGTATCATTTGATACACCTATGAAAGGCCTTTTTATCTTTTGCCGTGGAAGTTATTCCTGGTTTAAGGGTTGGTTTGGTTAGTTACAGTACATCACTTTGCTTGGCATCATGTCATGTTGTGTGGTCAATGCTAAACAATTATTGCGACATATATGGTCGAGTGACTTTGCCAATCAAGGGCAACACGTCCTTCTCAGGGAAGCCCTGTTAGTACTTGGTAGCAGGAGTACTAGCTAGTACTAGCTAACAGATAATTCAAAGATAATTGAGGTCTTGTCAAAAAAAATCGAGGTATCACTTTATCCCTTTTCGAAAAAAAAGAAAAGCTTTCGAAATCTTACGTGTGTTGCCCAATCGCTGCGTGGTCGGTCCAGTCCAGTTACGTGTACATTAGTAATAGCACCCGCCATCAGGACTATACAGAGTGCACCACACAGTCAGAGTTAAATACGGGTCTATACGGTCATCAGGTCCTGCAGACACGCGTAGTAATTAATGTCTAGTTAGCCAAGCCACTGTTTCTCGCAGGAGCACGCCTGACAGCGTTTTCATATTCTGAAACGAATGCTTTTGACAGTTTATTTTCAAGGTACCATATAGCGTGATGAACTAACTGCTCGTCAGGGTTGTTGACAAATCTGCATGCATGTGTCAGTGGGCAAATCAAGAATTCAAGAGAGGTGCATGTCTATACGTGGGAGAATTTGTTTTAATAACTGTCGGTTGTTTGGTTCGGTGACCATAAATTACCGTCTCAGTTTTAATTTGTAAAACTCTATTTCTGCTTAATGAATACCGCGTCCACGTTCGAGAAAATAATTATGTGCTATAAACCCCAAATTTCAACAACGCGGTTTTGTGAACGCGTAATGACATGGACGTCTAGTACTCGTCTGACGATGGGACTAATACCCGATGGCGATGCCAGGGCGGGGCGGATTTGCTACCAAAGCTTTGTGTTTTTGGGCCCGTCGTCCGGCTCCAAGTTGCACTGAAACAGAAAGAGACAAAGCTTTGGCACAAAGTGGCCACCAAAACTGAATCCTGGTAGCTACAAAGTTAGATCTAAAGGCTAAAGCTAGCAAACGAAAATGGCATCTTCTTTTAGCTTTGTTTTGTTTTGTTTTGTTTTGTTTTGTTTTGCTCTTCTATCTACTCGGTTTGGTCTGTCTTGTTATTAGTGGCAATAAAGATCGTAACACGGCCTTGTACTTATCGGAATTCAGACAACTCGGGCGGGCGTGGTCTCAAGTCTACACGCGGAGAGATGCTGACGAGTGAACAAAGATTTCGCCCGCGCGCTGTCTCGTCATGGCATCGGCATCCAACACCCATCCGTCCTGTCGTCGTCGTGAGAGGGATATGGATCGAGCTATGGACACTTGGCAGTGCCATGTGCCTCATGTTCGTCTTCTTGGCCCGTCGAACAGGATGATTGGTACGTAGTACGTCCCTGTTGTTGTGTTTGCACCTTTTTTTTTTACTTGTCTGAACCTGGACGTTAACAGCGACTCGCCGTTGGACCTGTTCGAGTCTCGCCACGAGCGGCCGATCAATCGATCTGATCTGCAGGTGGTGGTGGTGGTGGTACTTGCGAGGCATCGTCACCGCGGAAATTTGTTCCACGAGCGTTAGATTCTTCGTGCGATAGCTGCTGCTTGCGGATTTGGGCGGCCCAAAATTTCCACGATTGCTGCGTGCCCTGTCCCCGACTAGTCCCAAGTGGACTACCGACCAAGGAAAAGGACAGTTCGTTCAAGCTTTCGATCGAGGCCGTGGACTCAGATCCGTGTGCATCTGGCTATTCTTCGAGTCATCTCTGATTCTCTGAACGAACGCATTTGCCGGCTCCGTGACTGACCGTACGTACGTTTCACCGCTACCACAAGGCCAGGCACTTATAATATTGATTGATGAAGATTACCTACTAATTGCAGAAAGAGCTAGTGACTTCAACTAGGAAAAGTCGCGCCGCGCTCTCCGGGGAACTGACCCGGAC
Organism: Saccharum hybrid cultivar R570; assembly: GCA_038087645.1. Taxonomy (NCBI): domain Eukaryota; kingdom Viridiplantae; phylum Streptophyta; class Magnoliopsida; order Poales; family Poaceae; genus Saccharum; species Saccharum hybrid cultivar. The sequence goes on along the minus strand of JAQSUU010000123.1, from coordinate 1,911,829 downwards.
GCCAATCACTGACGACCGCGCTGGCCGCTGGCTATAGCTAGCTCATGCCGTAACAGCGAGTCCTCGAGTAGTTTTCCAGCGAGTCCTTGGGGTTTTCGTCTAGATCTGATCAATTCGTGGCAATTGCCAAAGAACTGTGTCTTTCAAGGTGGGGAAAGTTTTCACACGCACATTACTGTATGTAATACAATCTTTCTTCTTTCACTCTCGATGCGTAAATGCACTAGTACTTAAAGGATAAAACTAAGTTGATCTCCATCTGCGCTAAAGCTAGTAGAGTAGTATAAATTAACCGATCGAGAAGTCGCAGATTGTCGAACAAAAGAAGCATAATTTTAACCTTAGTCCACGTAGAGCATACGCAGCAGCCCCTGCTTCCATTGCTTTGCCCACCACGCCTCGCCGTCGCCGGGCGCCGCCCACATCTGTGGTCCGAATGTCCGATCTGTCTCTGTCAGTCCGACGCCTGAATACGACGATCTCTTACGTACTGAGTTTTTTTTCATCGAGATTAATTAGAACGACGACCCGAGATGATTTTTCCTGAGCTTTTCTGTCTCCATTCCTATGGATTTTATATCGCCTGTCTCTCGCTGTCAGCCGCCTCAGCAACGTACAGGTATGCCCGGCCCCGTACGTACTTGCTCGCGCGCTGCGCTGCCGTGGCGTGGCTGCTGCTGCGACACGCATGCATTTGGAACTGTCCTGCCTGACAAATGATGCCACTGCGGACAACTGCATCTCTGTACCTTGACGGCCTGGTTAACAAAGTGATTAAGGGCGTGTTTAGATGCGAAAATTTTTGGGGAAAAGTTCCTGTAGCACTTTTCGTTGTTATTTGGCAAAATTTTTCTAACCATGGACTAACTAGGCTCAAAAGATTCATCTCGACATTTACAGACAAACTGTGCAATTAGTTATTTTTTTTACCTACATTTAATGCTCCATACATACGTCTAAAGATTCGATGTGACAGTTACTATGCAAAATTTTTTTGGCTCATTTTGGTATCTAAACAGGCCCTAAAAATATATGTCGTGGTGTCGCTTCATAGTTTGGTTGCAACGGCGTCCTGTCCTGTGTGCTTGTGTTTGGAGTTTGGACTCTGGGGAAATGACATACAGTACAGTTTAGCGTTGCATAGAAATGGCCACGGAACAGCTGGTCCGTACGTGGAAATAATGGCAACATGTTTGTCTGTCTCTTTGTTTCTTTTACAACTGAAATGGAAGACATGTAGATTTGATTTTGTCCTCGGTACTTTCTTAAAACTGGAACCGGAAACTAGGGCTGTGTTTAGATGGCAATTTTTTTTGCAAAATACCACTGTAGCATTTTCGTTGTTATTTGACAATTAGTGTCCAATCATGGACCAATTAGGTTTAAAAGATTCGTCTCGTGAATTACGACTAAACTGTGTAATTAGTTTTATTTTTTATTGAAAAAAGTCTACTTAACCCCCTGAACTATCAACTAGTGTCTAACCTACACCTCCAACTATAAAACCGTCTGTTTTACACCCCGAACTTTTCAAAACCGTTCAAATTACACCCTGGAGCGGTTTTTGACGGCGATTTGCTACAGTAACTATGGTTTTGCTACAGGGAGTATATATTTTTAATGCTTCATGCATGTGTCAAAGATTCGATGTGATGAGAAATCTTGAAAAAAATTGTAAAATTTTTTTGAACTAAACAAGGCCTAGCAAGGGAGACAAGCTTCTCGGCAATATATACTCCCTCTGCCCCTTTATGAATGTCGTTTTAGACTCTGACGAGGTACATCACAGATTCAGTGAATGTGGAAGGGGGAGGGGGACGTCCAGATGCACAGGAGCAGCTGTGAACGGGGACACTTAAATGCTGTGCTAAAACGACAGAGAAAGGGGGACAGAGGGAGCATGCAGCAGCACACAAGCCATCAAGTGAAGCTGTATAGGAAATTTGTAACACCCCTGGTGTTGTGGTAACTAAAACTGGTCATGTCATCATATGCATTACAAAGCATTCATGTTTTTAGTCAACTCTGATGTGCATAAACTAAAACAAAATTTACATCCATAGATTGATTGAGTTCTGGTGATGTTTGACTTGAATCCAAAACCCTAGTTTTGAATGTCATTTTAAATACTTGGATTATGCTCTATGTAATTTGAGGTGTAAAGCTGTGCTCTACACTAGTGTCAGGTGTAGGGGATAATCCAAGTGCAACATTTAAAAATGAACTCAAAGTTTGAGGTTGAGTTTGAGTTCCAAAACCTGCCCTAAGTTTTCCAATTCAAATTCGAATTCAAATTGGGAGGTTTATTAAAATGAATTTATAATTCAAATTTGGTTCAAACAAATGGAGCATTGGGAAGGTCATGTGTGATTTGACCCAATGGTACATTTGGATGATAGTTGTGATCACTAATTAATCATCAATTAATGTAGAAACCAAATCAAGTTTGAATTTTATTCAAAACCCTAATTTTTGGAAAACCCTGTTTTACCCCCTTTTATGTAATTCAAAATCTAAAAAGAATTTGAGGGTGAGCCAAAAAGAAAAGTTGTACATCTAGTCAAGTTGTACAACTTTAGTCTTTGGAGTTTTCAAAGTTTTAGTATAAAATTTGGAGTAATTTTGAAAAGATTCAAATCTCAAATTTGACCCCTTTTCATTTCCCTATTCCAATTTCAAAATGGAGGAAGAATTTGAAAATGGTTTAAATAGCAAAGTTGTAGGTCTTGCCAATATGTACAACTTTGGTATTTTGAGTTTTTAAAGTTTCAATGAAAAATTTAAAGTAATTTTGAATTTACCAATTTCTAGAAATTGTCCCCTTTTGATTTCAAATTCAATTTTCAAAATTTAGGATGAATTTGAAAACGTTGTTATTAAGAAAGTTGTTGAACTTTAAAAGTTGAGCAACTTTTGTTTTTATAGATTTTCAACTTCTATAGGAAATTTAAGAGTAATTTTGATTTCAAATGTAGTGGCAGTTTCGTAATTATTTCAAAATTGGTTTAAGGACAGGGCGCCACCTCTTGCTCGCCACCGAGCTGCTTGCCGCCGACCGGCCACCGCCCTCTTGCACCGCCTCTGCGTGCGTTGCCACGCACCTACCCGCGTGGTGACCGCAAACTGCTGCTGGCTCGTCCAGAAGCATCACCAAGTCGCTATGTCTAACCAAGCCGACGTCGTCCTCCTCTTCTTTTCCGCTGCCCTCGCCGTGAGACACCACCGTGCGCCACCACAATTCACCGTAGCCGCTGCACCTTGATCCAATTCACCGTGCCCTCGGCTCCGCCAAGCTGTCTCGCACCGTTTGAGCCCGCTAGCGCTAGCACAAATCGCCCGAGCCTTCCCGAGCGGCACCGTCGTCCTCACTGCCGAGCAAAGCGCCGCCACCACTGCCTCACCGTGGTCTAGTCACTCTGGTCCATCTCCGCCTTCATTGCGGTGAGCTACTAAGCATGATGCCCGCTCTGTTTTAGTCGCTACCACGCCGGTGGAGCATTTTCACCTCCGTGCCGCGCGGGGGGACCACCACCGTGGCCGCCATGGCCGGTGTGGGGATTCCTCCGGTGCGCCTGCTGCTGTGCTAGGTGCCTAGGTGTCATTGTAGGGTCGGGTTGGTCGTGCTGGTGCGGTCCGCCTCACCGGAGCCTTGCCACCGGCGTGGATCACCGGTCAACCACCGCTCGGCCATGGCCATGGTCATCGGCCTGAGCAAGGGGGCAGCTGGCCTTGCTGGGTCGGCCCGGTCAGTTGGGCCGGGCAAGGAAGAAGGGGGCTAGGGAAAGAGGGAGAGAAGGGGCACGCGCCCAGGCCCCAGTTGGGCTAGAGAGAGAAAGGGAGGCGTGGGCCGAGCTTGTGAAATGTTTTTCCAATTTTATTCTTTTCTAAAATATCAAATAGTATTAGTTTTTATTTATTTCATTGTGAAATATCTAGAGCTCCAAAAATATTAAAAATTTTTGTGCAGCCCCTTTATGATGTGTACTATCTAGGAAAAATATAAAATGCCAATTTTGATTACCTTTGCATGTCAATTAATTAGCTCCATTAATTGATAAATGACTTTGCCATAATTTTTCTAGGCTTGAATAATTATCCAAAAATTTTGAAAATTGTTTTGCCACTTAATTATGATGTAAGCTTCTTAAAATAAAAATTTGAGTTTAATTGGACAAATTTGATTTTATACTTAATTTATGCTTTATTAATTAATTAGTTAATCAAGTAATTAGTGCTTAATGATTTAGGGTTTGTTCGACTTTGTGATTGAATGTTGACCTTAGGTCATTAATACATAGTGATCTTTGGCATCTTATTTAGTTATTTGAGCTCATGTTTAACATGTAATTAGTGAACCCTAATGACATTTCATGTGAAGTAAAACTTGTCGAAACCCTAATACACTTAGTTAGTTAGTGTTGTTGTTTTGCAATTGTACCGTGAAGGAAAGTTGTACTCAAGTTCTTAATCTTATATACATCCACCAAGCATCATGTTTTGTACTTCATCATATTGAGCATACATTATCATCTCGTGTAGTCCCCGTGAACGAGGAGGTTAACGTTATCAAACCTGTCCCTGAAGAAGAGCAGTCGTCAGTAGAGGTTGGATTCGATATTCGTGGGACTGACCCGGAACCAGAAATTCCCGTCGATCAAGGCAAGCCCCGGATGCATTTAAACCTTCCTTGCGTTTTGAAAAGCTTTACTTCACTTATGTTAATACTTTGTTGCATTAGGTGATAGGAGTTGAGTGATAACCTAATTACTGCACTACCATCCTTGATACTTCAATATTATCCTTGTTACTGTTTTATTTGAAAATACTTAGTATGCTTAGCCTTGCTTAATGAGAAAACTTTGAAAATGTTTAACAAAATTTGAAGGGTTGTTGTGGAACAAAGTGATGGATAATGATGACGATAATCTGAGACTGGTCGGTGGACTTGTATCGGGAAAGGAGACTTGATGTAGTGTTTCTGTCTGTGTCGGTTAAGGACCGTTCGTTGTTGAACTATGTATGTTGAGACATTATAGTACTAACCACATACCCGTGGTAAGCCCTACCTCAGCTATTCTAACCCGTGAACGGCCGACCGCGCATTGGGAGTAGAGAGATGGCGAGAGTAGTGTGTACCCTCGTAGCTAAGGGCTAGATTAGAGGTGTACTGTGCTTTCGGGTGGCGCTGGACCCGGTCACATTTTGGAGGATCCGAGTGAAGGTTGATATATGGGGTTTAAGTCCCACATATATCGTGTGGTTAGGAAGCCCCAGCTGGATAGATAAGCGGTTCGAATCGTCGTTGCTCCTCGGATATGGAGACTCGATTTGCTGTTCAACATCGTAGTTAACCAGTGGAACTTTGGTCGGAGATTAAGAAAGAAGTTGTTTGAGTTATCTGATCTAGACTAGGATCACTTACATTCTTTTAATGACTAACGATGATTTAAAATGTTGATCTTAAGGACTCACTATTAGTAGCTTTTATGCAAAAAAAACTTTGATTCTTGCTACATCCTCACCTTGATTCTCCTGAGCCTGCATTCCTAAGTCTTCTCCACCCTTTTCGTCGGTTAAGTCTTGTGGAGTACTTTTATACTCAGGGTTTGTTAAACCCTTATTGCAGGTTCGTCTCATGAGCAGGTTTGTTTCAGACCCTGCTGCATGACCGTCTTTGCAGTAAGCGACAACGAGTAGTATGGTTGGCTCTTGGGTAGAGCAATCCATTTTCATGGTCTGTAATAAAGTTACTAATGCTACTCCACTACTATGGTTGTAATAACTAAACTTAAGGTTTATAAGGTTTGGAACAAATGGTTTATAAATTATGATATGTAAGACTTCCGCACTTTTACTCTGATGTAATTTATTATATAAACTGTTGTAATACTGCAATGCCTCTGGAATGTGATCCTGCTCGAAAGATTGTGGATGATTCGGGTTTTCCGAGGACACTCAATAGACTTCTTAAGTTCTGTGGTACTCATGCATAGCCATCAGAGGTCTTTGAGACAATGACGGGTGCATGTGGGCCATATTATTTAGGAGGCTCTGCCACATCTGTTATCGGAGCGATCATTGTCAGAGCTATCGTAGTATTGTTTTACAAAAACTTCAAAATGATTTGGGTCAAATGAATTTAACTTGTTATTTTAGTCCAAATTGCTTATGACCTATCTTTATTCATCTTGTAGTTCTTTAGTCATGTTTAAAGACTATTGATGGAATAGCATGCTAAAATTGCCTTATGAATAAACTTTATTGTTTTGTTACTCTTGTGTAATTGATTACTGGAAATCTTTTATGCTTAGTTTTGTAAGTTTGATTCATGCATCATGCTTAATGAACCTATTAATTACCTTCCCTGTTAATGTGGTTTGGGTTAAGTAGTATTAGTCCTATTCATGCTAACCTTCAGATCCTCCCTAGCTATCCTTACCAATTCTAATCTTACCCTCTATAGGATGTCCCATACAAAGTTAACTCCTCACAAGATGATAGGACTTAAAGGTGTTCCACGTCACCAACTGACCCCAAGGAATGATGATGCTAGTAGCAGCCGCTCTAATCCATAAGCAGAAATTAAGAGGCTCAATGTAGAGTTAGCAAGAGCCACAAGAAACCGAGCTCTAGATGCTATCCGCATTGGGAAGTTGAAGGGACAATTGAGGCAAAGTGAGGCCACTTATCAGAACTGTGAGCAGATGATTGACAACATGTTTCAGGATAGAAATGAAGCTTGGCACCGAGAAGATGTTGCCAGGGATCGTGTTGAGGAGTTAGAGTTTTATGTCAATGATTTAGAGGGAGATAATCAGATTCTCCATGAGGAAGTGTATCATCTGTACTATCAACTACATCCTCCTCCTGGTGCAGCTGAGTTAGACCCTGGTGTCATTCTAGCAGATGGTGGTGAATCTGAGGAGGAGTTCGAAGAAGAAGAAGATCCTGAGGAGATAGAACTTGATGAAAGTGATGATGAAGGAGGTCATGTTTCAGGGATGGACATCGACCACGAGGATTGAGGTGGTTGAGGGTTTATGTTGAGTTAGTAGTTTGCTTTGTTAAGTCAGTCTTAGTTGAACTGGGTAGTCCTGCCTAAGTATGGACTTGTGTAATAAATAAGTGAACCTGTGTGGTGTGTGCTTGTAGTAGCTTTTCAACTTTAATAAAAGTTTATGAATAAAGTTTGGCTTGTTATAAACAGATGCCTGCTCATACTCATGCTACTGATGGTGCTGGAACCTCCTAGGGTGGGGATGATGCTCCTAATCCACCACTAGTTCCACCAACTATGGCAGAGGCCATTGTTGCTCTTGTCAATACCATTGCTAAAAATGTTCTATTGCCGAGGGAAATGGCTCAGAATAATTACAATGCACCACAGGTCAACCGCGGTCGTTATAATAGTAGAAATGAGACCACCTATGTTGACTTCACTGGCACCCGTCCTCTAGTATTCACTAGGGCAGATGAACCACTGGAAGCAGATGACTAGCTCCGCACCCTGGAGCAGAAGTTTGATCTCATCAACTGCACTGATTACCAGAAGCCAGTGTTCGCAGCCCAACAACTTAGAGGTGCTGTGGGAGCTTGGTGGGCAAACCTTTTTGCCGCACAGCCAGCTGGTCACCGTGTGACCTGGGCAAAGTTTTGTGAAGCCTTCCGTGCCCATTTCATTCCTGATGGAATCATGCTCATGAAGTTAGAGGAGTTCCTTAGTCTGAAACAGGGAGATCAGTCTGTCATGCAGTATGTGGGCAGGTTTAATCACCTGACACAATATGCTCCCGACCATATCAATTCAGATTGCAAAAAGAAAGCCTGTTTTATGAGGGGTCTAAATTCTAAGATTTGAACAATGATGACTTGTTGCCTCAACGCTACTTATCATGAGGTAGTCAATATTGCCATTGCCTCTCAAGAAGAGTATCGTAAGCACAAGGAGGCCAAGAAAAAGAAAAATGTGTCATCTGAATCTTCTAGTAGCAACCAAAAGCGCTAGAAGATAATCTACCATCCACAAAATCATTTTTGTCCTCCCTTTCGTCCACAATAGTTTTAGGCCCGGCAACAGGCATTTGTCCGACCTGTTACAGCTCTACCATATCCACGACAGACGAATGCCCCTGACATTCGTACCCCAACCCCACAGGGCAACAACAACTATCCCTGCTATAATTATGGGAAGCTAGGACACTTCTCGAGGGAGTGCCCTATCTGAAGCAGTACAACCCCAACTATCAGAAAGCTCCTATAACTCAACAGCAGAATCAGAACTAGAATAAGGGCAACAATCAGAATGCCCAGAAGGGTAAGGCTGATAAGAAAACTAGACATGTTTTCTACACGCAAGCTGGAGCAATTCCTAAGGGAGAGCCCATCATGATGGTATGTTTCCTGTTGCAAGTCACCCCGCAGTTATGCTTTTTGATTCTAGTGCATCACATACATTTATCAATCGAACATTCGTCATGAATCAAAAATTCCAATTGGAGAATCAAAAGAAAACTTCTTTATATAGTCACCCGAGGGACGTCTGTGTACTAAGGAAATGGTGCATCAAGTGCCTATAGAATTGGGTGGGCATACTTTTCCCACATCCATGATAATTCTGAAGGATCAAGATATAGATGTGATCCTAGGTATGAACTAGATGTATCAGCGTGGAGCTGTAATAGACACCTGAATAGAACCATAAGGCTGAACTTACCTGATAGTAGTTCTCAGCTTCTCATCCAACTCCAAACACCTAAGAGGGCAGTCGAAAGAGTCTGTGCAACCTCTGTGAAAGAGATCAAAGATATTCCTGTAGTTTGTGAGTTTCCAAATTTATTCCTAGATGATCTGCCTGGTCTACCTCCGGACCAAGATGTGGAGTTTGTGATTGAGTTGAAGCCTGGCACTACTCCAATATCTAGAAGAGCATATAGAATGCCACCAAAAGAGTTAGCAAAACTCAAGACGTAGTTGCAAGAGTTGCTTGACAAAGGTTTTATCCAACCTAGTTCTTCATCGTGGGGATGTCCAGCTATCTTTGTGAAAAAGGACAAAACCTTGAGGCTATGTGTTGATTACCGTCCATTGAATGAAGTCACTATTAAGAATAAGCATCCTCTTTCTCGCATTGATCTACTCTTTGATCAACTTGCTAGAGCCAAAGTGTTTTCTAAGATCGATCTCCGATCTAGCTACCACCAAATAAAAATCTGTCTCAACCGCTCAAACTCCACCGCCTTCGCAAATATGCCAATATCACCATATGTATATCACCATGTGCATGTGTGTTAGCATTTTCACAATCATTTTTCAAGGCATTATGTTAGCTCTCTTACTAGATCCTAATGCATATGTTCAAGAAGATGACCTAGTAGCACTTGATTCACGAGCTAACCGTAATTGCCCCTTTTAATAGTCAGCTATCAATCCTAAATCTGGTCAATCACTTCTCTACTCATCTTAGACCAGCAAAAGTAAACCCTATGATTATACCTTTGCCTTGATCATTTTGTTCCATGTCTATCTCCTCATGCTTGATCACCATGATCATCGTTTCATGTGTATCTCCACCATGATCGTCATTTTATGTCCATACACCATCTCTTTGTGATCTTGTGGCCACCACTCCTTACCACATACACCTTCATCATGTGTTGCTTATGCCTAACTCAAAACACTTAACACAGGGCATTAGCAACTTGGTGTCATTAATTACCAAAACCAAACTTAGGCTTTCACCGCAGCCTCCTCCGACATCGACGTTGTGCATCGGGTGCTCCTCGTGGGCCTCGGGCCGCCAGGCACACTGGATTTGCTGTGCTTTCTCGAGCCGGCCTGGCCCAAAAAACAGCCTAACAGGCCGTGCTAAGGCTGAAGGCTAGGTCGTGGCCCTTTGAGGCATAGCCCGAGAGGCACGACGTGTCGTGCCGGCCCAATGGCCATCTATAGTGGTTGTGATAGCGCAGATGACCACGATGGCATGACCAAGGATGCGCAATGGGCGACGAGTCATAGTCGTAGGCCCATTATGAGTGAGTAACCCAGCAAGCCATTAGATTTCCATTGGATGCCTTTTTTCCTACATTTTGTATAGCATAGGAATGGGATGCATCTTTTCTCCATTCCAAACAGCAATCTTCAAAAACTTTCCATAGGAATGCATTCCTTTGAAAATCCTTTGTGATTCCTCCAATCCAAACAGGGCATTTTGTGTAACCGTTGATGATTATTTCACAAATGAAGGAGTAAGTGAGGCCACCCTTAAATTTTTAGTTGCAACCAGCCCTATTGCAACAACTGTTGTCACTAATCTGCACTTCCTGAACTATTCTGGGGTATGCTCCCTTTCTCAAAAGACCATACTACAATTTACTTTTCTGAGATTAAATTAGAAGGCATTCTTGTTTTACTTGTTTACATGTGGGCCAAGTAGTTTATTGACCTAACTACACAATCAAAGAGATGCGTAAGTTTGTATCCAACATAATGTTCTTGTCATTGGATATGGTTAGATATTACTTGGTGAGAAGTTTTGGTTGGTAAGCAACATGCGAACGGACTAGTGACTGTCAAAATAGATGAATATATGTGTATTACCCCGTGTATTAGTGGAGGAGAAGGAGCATCTTTTCTAGATGTTGTGATTAACCATAATAGTTTAGTGAGGCTTATTCATTTTTTATTAGATGTTGCTGAGGGTTTTACACCATTGCATGATTGTATGATCTCATTTTGGTTTAGTTTGCTATTATCTAAAAACCATATTGAGATCATAACGTGACTCATGCTTAAGAGGCTCACAACTTATTTTCTAAGGCTATTGGCATTGTTCTTTCAATGTTATCGATGACTAGATTATTAGTAAGGATCTTGTTGGTTGTTTATTGTGTCATCAACAACTTTTATTAGCTTATAGTGCATTTCATTTTAAATGGCTTCTGTCTTCTTGTTAAATCTAAGGATGAACAAAATGACTCAAATCACAGTTGCAGAAGTAGTAAAGTTGCTCTCTTCCCTTTCAACAATATACTCTATGTGTGTGTTTCCCTACGCGATGAGGTACAATAATAGGTTACGGTACATCTCGGTTGATATGCACATGAACAAACTAGGAAAGAAAACATGAAACTGAACGGAGCAACTTTGATAGGAATGCTTTAAAAAACTGAACGGTTGTGTTGAGGAGAGAGAGAGAGAGAGAGGGAGTGAGAGGAATGGATGCTGAAACAACAGAGCAAGTGAGGAGTGCTCAAGTGAGTCCCTACTAATGACCCATAGGGCCTACATATAGGCAGGAGGGTGGCAATTTTCCCCCAAGCCCCTAGTAGGTACAAATTCACAAATAGGCCCTCGGGCCTTTACAGGAGGCCCACTTACACTTGGGATGGGCCACCCCCCAACAGTAGGTTTGGCTGGTAAAAAAAGTGAAGTAGCTGAATACATAGGAAGTGGCTCAGCCATGTTTACTCCTTCGGCCATTGAAATGACCATCCGCACATATGCCTCGTTAAAAACTCCATCCCCAAAACCTAGTGGGAAAAAGAGCATGTACGCCTAGCGGATCTATAAATACATGATCTATAACCAAGTTGACAATTTCCTTCGGTCTTTGTGATGGACTATCTCTACTAGATGAGGTGGACCTCGTCTTGATTCTAAATCCGGTTTCACTCCCTTTGGCTTTGCCCTTGAAGCCTAGAGCTGAATAGGGGTCACCCTTTGGCGTACACAAAGTAGATGAAGTAGAAGGTTCATCTTCGTGGGAGCCCTTCAGCGTAGTCGTTATAGTCGAAGTAGATGAAGCAAATTATTTGTCGTCCTTCCCACATCCTCTCGCCTTTGGTCATAAGCATTAGGCAAGACTGAGGCCCTGAGGTAAACCCTCCAAGGCCCCACCATATCCCCTATTTTTGTTGCTGCTTGCGACGAAGGCGGCATGGACGCTTTGCGTGCCATCGACTTAAAGACATGACCTTCATTGAAGATGATGTGGCCGAAGTAGTGGAAGTAGACGTCGACCTTGTCAATGAAGGTGAATGCTGTTGTAGATGATGAACCCCTCTAGCCGAAGTATTGGAAGTAGATGTCGACGTAGTCAACGAAGGTGGATGCCATTGTAGACGAGATCCCCTTGAGCTAAAGTAGTGGAAGTAGATATCGACCTAGTCGAGGAAGGTGCACTACTACACTCAGACCTTTCATTGTCGCGTCGTAACCCCTATCATAGTCCAATTTTAGCCTCGGCAATAAGATGTCGACAGTGATAGTCATAGCCATCACCATTGTCGTCTGAGACCGATTGCGGTATACACTACATCTCCATATTGGCTTATCATCCGTCCTGATAAGGTCCTTACTTCCGTCACATTGGAGCACGACCCGGCTGTGGGTATACACTAAGACCGCCGCATTAGCAAATTATCCGCCTGTGTCGAGGCTATGAAAACCATCGTGTGAGCACATCAACCGCCTGTGTAGTGGTCACCAGCATCGTCGCCTTGTACTTCGACCTGACTGTCTGTGGTGCAGGTTCGTTGTCCCTTCGATGGTCGAGACGTCTGTGTGGAGATTAACACCACCATCGATTCAGCGTATGAACCGCCAGTACAAAGGACATGGTCACTGTTGCCTTGCACCATGATCCGCCTTTGATGATCGTTTAGTCGGTGTCGGGTTACTAAACTATTCGGCGGTGATATACTTTTGATCCCTACTGTATCATACGTATAGCGACGATGTTGGACGTTTGCACCACCACCGGCAGTGGTGATAAGAAAACAATGGCAATACACGCTCCCCATAAAAATGGTTTGTTCTATTTTTTAGCGTCATCTTCTTATTCCCCATACACGCTAACGCAGCAAGCTGCCACCGTTGTGAGCTCAGGCCGTCATCACCGTGGTTGCGCCCAACCATGGCCGCAGCCTGTGGCTGTGCCCCACCGGCCTTATGCGCCCCATGATACTGCGCTCCATGGTCTGCGTGCGACCGCCTCGTGGGAGATGCCCCATTGCCATGCGCCCCAGCTTGCACATGGGAGCTACCCTGCCGCCGGCCGCGTCCGGCCCCACGCGACAACGCTCCACGTCCTACTGCGCGGGAGATGCGAATGCTGCCCCACCACCAATGTGTTGCGCCAAACTATAGGAAGGGGAGAAGAGGATGAAGAGGTGACGCGTGGGCCCTAGGTGGCAGTGAGATAGAGGGAAAGCTGGAGCTATACCAAACACTTTCTGGGATCTTAGATTCACAGTACAGCTGCTCCACAGTACATCTTGGCCCTTAGTGTGGCTCCAGCACCAGCTCTGGCACCGGGTTCCGAATAACTCTGAACCGAGTCACACTAAACAATCTGGTAGAAGCGCTTTTGACTTATGTGACATATGAACTAGAGTAGTTTTCTATGTAAGTTTCGGATACTCCTGCTCGAGCTCTAGTTTCTATGGTGCCATGTTGAGTTAGGGCGGCAGCAAACATGCTCTAAAAATTTAGTTTTTATATTATTAGGTGCTGATCTAAGTTGTAACTAGTGGCATCCCATATACAAACGAAAGAGAATCTTCTGCCTAAAGAAAAACAAAAATAACAAAGGATATTGATCCTGTTTCATTTTTTGTGTGTTATTTCTCTATTTCTCTTACTTTCTTAGTTTCATCTTGCGGTGTCCTAGAACAAGGCATTTTTTAAATAATGAAAAGAACATCCGACTTCATCTTTGAACAAGAAAAATCATATTACAATAAACACTTCACGATGATAGCTTACAAAATAAAACCAACTCAAAACTCAATTCAAGAAATAAAAGACCATCTATAGGACGCGGAAGAAAGCAAATCGCTGCATTCTCTAGCTTGCGGCAAGACTGTAACACCAACTTCTTTTGTGCCTCACACCTCACTCTGGGTGTTTGGGTTACCTGAAAATTTCGGGTTGGGTAATTCGGGTAATGAGAAATTTGGGTAATATAAATCAGCACCCGATATCAGCCCCAAAAATTCACTACCCGCAAATTTGGGTTCGGGTTCAGGTATTCCCGATCTACCCGATATTCAGAAAACACAACAAATTGTAAAGCATTCCAGCAACATTCTTAATCATTGCACACAATTTTCTTTGTAGCATTTCATAGAGAAATATAAGTACCAAAGTACCAACTTACATAACTAGATAGCAGTTTAACACAAGTTCCACAACCACAACTGATCACTGAACAATGACAGACACATTCACTAATGACTGATTCACAGCTTCACAATCACAAGTCACAACACAAATTCATAAAAGACGAGTCTCAGACTGCCACACATATATAGTAAATAAATAATACAGTTCCACATTTCCACTTCCACCAACATTTATTGTTCACAGACTGCCAACAACGGCTGCACAGCTTGCATTCACACCCCTACTAATTTTAGGCAGTTGCGAACACAAGGTTGACAAGTACCTTTGTGTGTTCGTTTTGTGATGAGTGATTGTCAATGTGATCTATGAAGTAGGTTAAGTGGTGACTAACCCTACTATGACGAAAGCTATGTGTGCATGTCTCTTGGCTCGTGGTGTGCAGGTGTGGAGCACGGAGGCGGTAGTCGACGACGAGATGAAAGTCAAGGAGGACGTGCGGTGCCAACGGACTGGAAGTGGTGAAGGGCGGATGATGTGAACTAGGGTTCCCTATCTTCCGAAAGGTTCTGATAACTCTCGATTTGGTGGAGTCACGACACAATTCGATCCGGCTTCCGAACAACTCGGCTCTGTACCCCGCAATCGCAGCACCACGACCCCTCTGATTATCGACCGGCGTTGCACGGTCAACCTCGCCAAAAAGGCTAAGTCCTTGCCTACGAATCGAGAACACACGCAAGAACACAAAGGAATGCAACTAAATTGCAGATGAATGATTAATCTCACAAAGTTGGGGTCTCATAAACCGACGGTGGCGGCGAAACTATTGTCAACAGAATAATCTAAGTAAAACCCAAACCCAATTAATGTAAACTAGGGTTCCCGATCTTACGAAAGGTTCTGATAACTCTCGATTTGGTGGAGTCACGACACAATTTGATCCGGCTTCTGAACAACTCGGCTCTGAACCCCGCAATCGCAGCACCACGACCATCTGATTATCGACCGGCGTTGCACGGTCGACCTCACCAAGAAGGCTAAGTCCTTGCCTGCGAATCGAGAACACACGCAAGAACACAAAGGAATGCAACCAAATTGCAGATGAATGATTAATCTCATAAAGTTGGGGTCTCACAAACCGACGGCGGCGGTGAAACTGTTGTCAACAGAATAATCTAAGTAAAACCCAAACCCTAAAGTAGGTGGTGGCTACTGATTATATAGCCTAAGGGACGTCCAAGGACCCCTATTCACGTCCCTGGGGAGCGCCGACACGTTACAAGGCCCAAACGGCCCAAAAGACGGCGACACAACGCCCTGACAGATTCTGGACGGTGACTTGTTTCGACGATTCTCGTTGATTCCGAACAGCTTTTGACATAGGACCACTTGGGTTGGCTTACTTATCAAATAAGCTTTCCATCTATATATGGATCATTGAAAACGGAGTCAGTACGCGTCCTGGGTGACCAGTTCAAAGCATACTGGTCCTGGATTCCGAGGTGGACTCGAACTTGATTTGGGCCTCCAACTTGGTGACTCGAACCGGATAAGTTTTGGGCATCCTTCTCGATTTGGATGCCCTTGCTGATCTCCTTGGCCTCCATGTAATTCTCCAAGCATGGTCATGACCTCATCAGCGGACGTGAGGCTTGGACCGAGGGACCAGAGGCCGGGTGACTAGCCGCGGTGGCTAACACTTGGGACATCAACAAGTGCGAGTGTACATGATGATGAAAACGGCGTCGGCCAAGTCAAGATGGATACGATGACGTCGTGGCACTTGGCGGAGGCTGGTGGGCCGAGTCAAGGAGTAAGGCGAAGGCGTCATGCTTGGCGGGAGGTCGGACACACGTCGACATCAGGGATTTGGTGGTTTCGTCCTCAAAACCATCGGCGGGGGACGCGTATAGAGTACGCTACTCGTGAGCGGTCTGGTGGTTTAGGCCTCAAAACCATCGGTGGCGGGTTTACGGGTTTAGGCCTCAAAACCTGGGTGGAGGTTCCGAGGAGGAACGAACGACACGTGGCGGTATCGGGGAGTTCGCGTCGAGGCGAAGCTACCAGTGAGGAGGCACGGTGGCCGTCAGATGAAGATGACACCGGGTTGGACCATAACGCCCTTGGGCTAAGTGGTTTGACTCAATTGTATATATCTAGAGGCAAAACTGGGATTGTGTAATTGTCCTGTTAAATAGGATGATGAAGCCCCCATCTCCCTCACCTCCTCTATTTTCATTTTCTCCTTTAGGGTTTTCCCTCCTCTAGTTGCTTGTGTGTGAGATAGGTCCACTAATCCACCGATTAGTGTAAGAACCATGAATCTTTGAGGGAAGGAGGTTCCGAATCCTCCGGTGTCCTCCGATGTTCGGCGGATGAAGCAATTGTGTGTTCTTGATGTGTTCTTCGCGAGCTCCTCCCTTCCCCCTCTAGTTTTTCCTTTGATTCTTCGTTTCTAAACCATTTTAGTTCGTTCTTGTTGCCTTGATTTAAGCTATGACGTGAGTTGAGCCCTTCCATCGAAGGAAATCAACCAATTCCTCACGAGCTCGCAGATTGGACGATTTCTTGGTCTAGGTCTCAAGAACCAGTGCTTTTTTGTTTTTCTTCGATTTCTCGTGATAGGCTTGAAATTGGGTGTTGATGTCTTGAAGATATCTTCTCAGCACTCCTAAGAACCTACCTGCAAAGTTCAAGTCAATCTGAGTTGTTTTGATCGAGTTTTGACCCGTTCCATCTTGGTTCGTGCTGCTATTTCTGGACAGTGCGGAGCCTCCGTGAAAAACGCGGAACCTCCGGGCCACGGAGCCTCCGGGCGAAAACGCGAAACCTCCGGGCCGCGGAGCCTCCGCACCTGCTTGCTGAAATTATGTGTTTGGGCTTTCCGAGTGCTCGTTTTGAGATCCGTCTTTAGCATTGATTTTCTAGCGTCTCAAGGATCGTTGCTAAGTATTCTTGTCACCAGTTGGCATGGGTATTTTGGGTTGAGAACTCGCTTTCTCTCTATAGAAGTTGAGTATCTCTTTTTCGTCCCTCGGTTTAGTTCTTATTCCGTGCTCGTTTGTGGTGTCCCGTTGTGTTCCTAGAGAACATCCACTCACTAGTTGGGTCAAGGATATCATGGTGTTTTGTTCGCGCTTTTGGTGGTGATTTTGGAACATTAGCCAATTATTTTCGAAAGAAATTTTCGGCTCCCATTCATCCCTCTGGTCGCCGTTTTCGGTCCTTCAGTAGTTCAGGAAATTCGGGTACCGCGGGGTGCTACCCAATTTACCCAAACTAATGTCAGATATCTGGAATCACTATCCGAAATTATGATTGGGTAGATCGAGTATTGGGTAGCTGGTAATTTGCCCAGGGTGACTCACACCGCTAGCTGCAACTGGGTCTAGAAACGAAGCCAATGTATTCCCCTGAATAGAACCTGCAGAAGAGTTTTGTGTCGGTATTTGTCAAAAACAACTTCATTACCCGTTAGTCAAATGGACCAACAAATCGCCATGCATATTACCCATGCATATTGTCGTCGTTTGCAACAATATATGAACAAGTAGTACTATGCTTTTTTACTCTGGTATATAATAGTCGATTACCGTATGATTGGTATGTTGTTCTTGTTCTTTTGCACGACTTGTGCCGCTCGACCTGTCTGTCGTCTCGAGGTCACCCAGGAAAGTGGCCACAGTTGTTTACTGCCACGGTGACACCGTGACAGGTGGCCTGTTAATTTCTGGCGGTTCGTTCTATCGATCTGCAGGCATTGGTAGGGTCGCACACGACACGCAACGGTATGCATTGTGATCGCGATCGGTCCCTGCGACCTGAGTGATTGAGTGATGCCGCCTGATCCTCACCGTTACCCGTTAGATCAGTACCAAAGGACTAAAATATATGCCTACCCAGTTTCCTATTTCCGACGGCGCACAATGCAATTTGACGCGTTATAGGATGGTCATCTGCCCCGTGGTCATAAAATCCATTCTCGGCGTTGTCACGAAAAGTTGTCTTTCACCATAATGGGACGGACCTTCCGAGGACTAATTGTTCTACATAACATAACAACTAGGCTTGCACTTGCACTCCAATTAATCCGTGCATGGGCGCATCTCATCGCGTCACACCGGCAGCAATGAGATGGTCGACGTGCGTGTGCAGCATTGCAGCCCAGCTGCTGGAGTCCGCAAGGCGATGGCTAGTATCTCAATATCTGTCCGAGTCAATCCGACGCCTGATGACTGCGACTGCGTCATTGATTAAGGCAGGGTTGATTTTTCACGCACTTTTCGTCCTTTCCGTCTCTTTTTTAGGTGCTATATCGGACGCCTCCTGTCCTTCACGCCGGAGGCTACGCCGCATGCGAAAGAAGTCGCGTCTGTTTTCGCTTGCCCCACCACATGGACCCCACACTACGTGCTGTCCTATCATCACACTCGCTCTGTTTCGCCTGACCACCGCGTCCGCACGCAGGAACCCACGTGAGTCCCAGTCACCTGCCCTCGCCTGTGGATGCCGCGCCGCGGATGCGTCAACCGGCCTTAACCGCCCGCATGGTGACCCACAGTGGCACCCTAGCAGCTGCAGCAAGCGGCTACGACAGGTGGGTCCCGTTGCAACATGTGCAACACCCGATCTACTTTTGCAACATCTAGATGAAACACTTGCAACATACGTTCGAAACAGCTGAAACTCTTGCAACATACGTCTAACACACTTGCAAAACACCAGAAAAAACTTGAAAACATTTGTGTAGCTATTGCAAACATCTAGATAAAACACTTGCAACATACGTATGAAAACACCTGAAACACTTGCATATATATGTAACATTCAGATCTACTTTTGCAACATTCAAATAAAACAATTGCAACATATGTCTGAAACAGATGAAACATTTAGAACATACACTTGAAACATATGTGAATAGCCATTGCAACATGTGCAACATCCAGGTCTACTTTTGCATTATCGATATAAAACACTTACAACATACATCTGAAACACTTTAAACATACGTTTGCGACATTTGTTTTCAGCGCAATGTCACGTTGCTGCTTTGACGAATGGAGACTCATTGGCACATAGAGCTCGATGCCAGCGCGGAGATTGACGCCGGCACGAAGTGTGGGGGTGCAGCGGATGGGCGGGTGCAGTGCCCGCGGTGAGCGACCCGCACTGGAGAAGGCCGTGGCGTGCGGACGGGTGTTGTGCCTGCATTTCGGCGTCCTTGCGCTGGAGAAAAGCCACCGAACAAGGGGATTGGGCATCGCCGGTGGGAGCGAGCGTTACGGACGGGGCACGCAACGAGCGGGAGCAAGCGGAGCAGACTGGAAAGCATGGCGTCTGGTCGCACGGACGACTCGAGGAGAGCGTTGCCGTTTTTTTAAAAGACGTGTCCTTTTTTTTTTGGCGAGTTTTTATGTATCGTTCTTCCTCTGTATGTATCGCTGTCAGTACAGGTGGAGATGGAGACTGCAGTACCATGCAAAGTACCCGCGTACTTGCTTTGCTCGACTCGTTGATTTGGAACAACCCTACCTGCCAAATGCTGCTTACTTTTCATGACAGTCTGCTTAAGAAATACTAAAACATGCATGGTGATTGACAGTTTTGTTGCCGATGGCGCCCTGTTTGTTTGCGTTTGGAGTCTAGAGAGGAGACAGTTACAACAGTTAACGTTGCGTAGCGTCTGCATTTTTCTGTTGAGCCCTTTTACAATGGTTTGGTTGTGAAAGTACCGGTGGTACTTTAGGTACTTTTATTTTTCTATTTGCTAGCTATTTAAGTGAAAAAAGATTATTCGTCAGGCTATATTGGTAATTATCTCTTGGTCTCTCACATTAGCCACCACGCGGATTCCACAGCACAGGGCACGTCAGTTTTTTCAGATGTCTGAACCCGCCGTTACCAACTTAAGCATGTCATCAGAACCCATTCAATCAATCAAGGTGAGAGGGCAGGAATCATTTTCCTTTCTGAAGGAATCAAAGTAACAAAAGCATTGTCTTTGAACGGAGCTGGGAAGCCGAGCTTTTTGACAGTCCGTGCGTACTGCAACGCGGAATACCATCATGATTTAGAAACTGCCGGCTGGCGGGTGACGGAGGCACGGAGCTAGCCATGGCATTCCTGGTGGAGCTGAGCGTAGTGCGCGTGCGCGGCTGGATGTGCGGCGGTGGCGGCGTACAAGGTGGCCATGGTGTTGGTAGCGGAGGCAGAGCTGTGCGCAGACGGGCGAGCGGTGGTGGCGGCACACCTGGCGAGCGTTCTCTTGTGGCGCGGCGGCTGCTGGAGCACGCTCGTGCTTGCAGCTGGGCGAGCGGCGGTGGCGGCAGACCTAACCGCTGCATATACACAGCGATGGGAGAAGGGTCGGAAGAGTGTTACCGTTTAGGTACGGAAGATAATAAATTATTGTTTTACCCTTTACCATAATTTAACTAAATAACAAAAATTAGGATTTGGTCCCACTTAGGCCCTGTTCAGTAGGGTTTTACTTCACTAGTGAAGCCATTTTTTTTGTTTCAGCTCCACGAATGGCTCCATCGATAGAGCTAGAGCCGTTTTTATGACCCGTTTGACAAAACAACTCCACACAGCAGATCAAAATGCTAAAATTTCTATAATACCCCTGCTCTGTTTCAACTTTCTCTCAACCTCACTCATCCTTATTCACCCGTACCCCGCACACGTGAACTCCCTAGGCGACCGCGCCCCTTCAGCCGACGGTGGCCGCGCACGCTCGCACCGTGAGCCCTGCCAACCATGCACTCCCTAGTCGACCGCGCCCCTCCCCAGGTGGATGCGCCCTCCCACCGGTGGCTGCGCCCCTCCCTTGGTGGCCGCGCCCTCCCACCGGTGGCCGCGCCCCCTCCCAGGCGACCGCGCCCTCCTGCCAGTGGCTGCGGCCCTCTCGGGTGACTGCACCCCCTCCAGCTGACGACCGCGACCCTCTCGCTGGTGGCTGCGCCCCCTCCAAGGTGACCGCGCCCTCCTATCGGCGACCGCGGCCCTCCCCAGGTGACCACGCCCCTCCTATCGACGACCGCGCCCTTCCCGCTGGTGGCTGCGCCCCTCCCTAGGCGGTTGTGCCTCTCCCGCCGGTGGCTGCGCCTGCACCGGCGTGCCTCCGCGCCCGTGAGCCAATGGGGGCAATCCGGGGTTTCATCGTTGTTGTGTCCACGTTGGCAAGCTGGAGCTGGAAGAAGCCACAATTTTTGGCTCTACCTTTCACATTTTCTTTGTATCAACACCTTTTCAGGGGCTCCATGCCTGAAGCCGTTTTATTTTACCCCGTTTTGTAGAAAACAGCTCCAAACGGTTTCTAAAGCCGCTCGAGAAGCCATACCAAACAGGACCTTATTTTAATACTTGCCCCACCTATTTTGATACTATCCCTACCTATTTGGTACCTCTATGTACTTTTAGTTGGGTACTTCCTATTTTTGTACCGTCTAATCTCATCTAATGGATGACCCATATTATTTCTGACCATTGTAAAATTTCTCTTTTCTGTTTAGATAATGACGTAGCGTCTGCTTGTGTAGGCTCCTGTGTGGGTCTGAGGTGGCGATCAGTGGTCTGTCAAAATGGGCACAGCATCGTCAATTGTTTTTTGGCCCTCCTGGAAACGAAATGGCGACATGTTGATGCGGTTTTGTCGCGGGTCTCTGTCTTGAGCACTGTTCATGCCGGAACACGAGAAGCTTCACGGTAACATTCATCAGCACCAGCCGGGAGTTGCAGAGTGAATTCTATTGCTACAGCCGGCGGGTTTGCTAGGCTGTGCAACTGAGCTCATCCTTGATGTTGCTTCATCAAGCAGTCAAGTACTCCTCTGGTCATAAATCGTTCTTGACTTTATTCAGTGAAACCTTTGTTCCGATTGTTTTAGATTTATCCTGGCTTTATGCTGTTACTACCATAACAAACCTCTCTCTAAGAAAGGCCGCAAACAGTCACTGTTAGCATCTGTTTCTAAAAAAAAATACTAGTACCATATGTGAAGTGAACTGACCTAATTTGAGTGTGAGTGTGCTTGGTTTTTAACCCTACGACTACGAGAGGCAAAGGAGTACAGCAAACTCTACCCGAGAGCTTAATTAGTTGTTTAATGCTACCAACTTTGTGTCCTTGTCAACTGTTGCCTTGAATTTTTTTCTTTCTTCTGTACAACAACAACATAGCCTTTTGTCCCAAGCAAGTTAGGGTAGGCTAGAGATGAAACCCAAAAGAGACGAGAAACAGGAAGACACATAAAGGGACATAAAGGGTACAAGACAAAAAGAGGTCACGGTTCAGGCACGTTGATTGCCAATCTCCAAGCACTCCTGTCCATAGCTAAATCCTTGGAGATATTCCACTCCTTAAGATCTCTCTTAACGGACTCGTCCCAAGTTAGTTTAGGTCGACCTCTACCGCTCTTTACATTATCGGCCCGCTTTAGAACTCCACTACGCACCGGCGCCTCAGGAGGCCTCCGTTAGACATGTCCAAACCATCTCAACCGATGTTGAATCAATTTCTCCTCAATTGGTGCCACCCCAACCCTATCCCGAATATCATCGTTTCGAACTCTATCCCTCCTTGTGTGCCCACAACACCAACGCAACATACGCATCTCTGGTAAACTCAATTGCTGGACATATCGCCTTTTTGTAGGCCAACACTCAGCACCGTATAACATCGCCGGACGAATCGCCGTCCTATAGAACTTACCTTTCAGCTTCTGAGGCACCCTTTTGTCACAGAGGACGCCAGAAGCTTGACGCCATTTGAACCAGTCGGCTGAAATTCTATGCCTAACATCTTCATCAATGTCTTCATCCTTTTGTAGCATCGACCCTAAATACCGAAAAGTATCATTCTCGGCCACCACTTGCCCATCAAGGCTAACGTCTCCCTCCTCATGCCTAGTCACGCTAAAATCGCACCTCATATACTCGGTCTTAGTCCTACTAAGTCTGAACTCTTTCGACTCTAACGGTTGCCTCTATAGTTCTAACTTCCTATTAACCCCTGCCCTACTGTCGTCAACTAGCACCACATCATCAACAAAGAGCATACACCAAGGGATATCACCTTGTATGTCCCTTGTGACCTCATCCATCACAAAAGTAAATAAATAAGGGCTCAAAGCTGACCCCTGATGTAGTCCTATTTTAATTGGAAAGTCACTGATGTCACCATCACATGTTTGGACAAACGTCACCACATCCCTGTACATATCCTTGATGAGGGTAACGTACTTAGTTGGACCTTTGTGCTTTTTCAAGGCCCACCACATGACATTTCTCGGTACTTTGTCATATGCCTTCTCGAGGTCAATAAAAACCATGTGTAAGTCCTTCTTCTGCTCCCTATATCTCTCCATCAATTGTCGTAATAAGAAAATCGCCTTCATGGTCGACCTACCAGGCATGAACCCAAACTGATTTTGGGTCACATGTGTCACTCTCCTTAGGTGATGCTCGATAACCCTCTCCCAGAGCTTCATCGTATGGCTCATCAACTTAATCCCACGGTAGTTAGTACAACTTTGAACATCTCCCTTGTTCTTGAAGATAGACACTAATATACTTCTCCTCCATTCTTCAGGTATCTTGTTAGACCGAAAAATAAGGTTAAAAAGCTTAGTTAACTATACTATCGCTCTGGCGCCTAGGTATCTCTACACCTCAATGGGGATAGCATCAGGGCCCATCGCTTTACCTCCCTTCATCCTTTTCAAAGCCTCTCCGATCTCTGTCTCCTGAATTCTCCTCACAAAGCGTCTGTTGGTATCGTCAAATGAGTCGTCCAACTCAAGGGTAGGACCCTCATTCTCCTCATTAAACAGCTCGTTGAAGTACTCTCTCCGGAATGATGCTAATTCCAGATGCTCTGATGATCTTCTTCAAATGGGTCCGTAATAAGCATGTGGAACAGAATGGCCTCTAGTACCTTCTCTCCCTTTCCATTTTCACCGTTTTGTTTTGTTCAGATAAAGAAAATTTACCATTTTATTGGGGAGAATAATCTGTGCCTTCGAGATTCTTGGAGCACTCTTCCAAGATTTACCAGGATCGTCCAATCTGAGTAATTAGTTTAGTTAGGGGGTGTTTAGTTGGTGGGGTAAAAAATTTTGGGTGTCACATCGGATGTTTTAAGGAATGTCAGAAAATGTGTTCGGATACTAATAAAAAAGCTAATTACATAACTCGTCTGGAAACTGCAAGACAAATTTATTAAGCCTAATTAATATGTCATTAGCACATGTTACTGTAGTACAACATTGTCAAGTCATGGATTAATTAGGCTTAAAAAATTCGTCTCGCAAATTTATCACAATCTGTATAATTAGTTATTTTTTTATCTATATTTAATACTCTATGCATGTATTCAAACATCCGATGTGATATGTTGAAAATTTTTCGGGAAGAACTAAACACCCCCCTTGTTGGTTGGTCCTGCTCTTCCGTTTTCAATTTCGTGCGATGTGGACGGTGGACCACGATGAATGCCTATCGAAACTCTACGGTCTACACGCGTCGAGGATTCTGTCTCACCACCGGTCGCTGCACTCGAGCAGCCACCAGCAGCAGCATGTACGCCGGGTGCCGCCGCACGCCCAGACTCCTCCACTGGGCAACAACCACACCACGCCGACCGCCGCTCCTCCGCGTAGACGCGTAGTCCTTTGTAGAGGACACCGCGTCTGCATTCTCTTGTTACTGGGAACCGCATGCATCAGCCATCAGCCATCAGGAAACTCGAGTCCTTGGAGTCCACACACGGCTTGCGCCGGTTGACCTGTCACCGTCGATGTTTAATTTCATGGTGCAAAAGTACCTGTTTCTGCCGGAGCGCCGGTACCATCGGTCTGAAGGAGTGAAGAACGCGTTGTTCTGTTGGATAGGCAGGCCACAGCACACGGTGGCAATACGCAGGCAACCTTTCTTTCACCATTCTCACTGGGGCTACGATAACATGCGGGCTGATCCGCGAGGCATCTTCAGTTCCTCACAGGTCACAGCAGTGGCGTCACGGAGAATCTTATCTTACTATTACTAATTAGAGGCTCCAACGGAGGCACCACGTTAACTTTCACCAGACGCGTTAAAAAAAGATAAATTTTAGAAATTCTCACAATAGTCAGAAACATCTAGCCTTTAATTTATTAGACTCTAATTATCATCTCTGATAATAGCCATTGGATCTACTGTAATTTATAAAAAAATTATCCATCTCTGCCATTATGAAAAATACTTAAAGTAACCCCCTAATTGTGCATATAAATTACTCACCTCTGCCACTACGAAAGATAATTCAAAATAACCCCCTAAATTTGTATATAAATTACCCACACTTATCCTTATAAAAAAATAATTCAAAATAACCACCTATATTTGTATCTAAATTACCCATTTTGTCGTTATGAAACATAATTCATAATAACCCCCTCACATTACATCTAAATTAACAACCTCTCTCGAATCTATATGTAAATAGTAAATACTAATGTATGCTATTACAAAAAAATCTATATTTATAAAGTATGAGACATATATTTCTAAATTACAAACTTCTAGAAATATAAAATTAAGTAATCGCAATGATATGTTTGACCATGTATATACGAGATATATATATTTCTAAATTACAAACTTCTACAAATATGAAATTAAAAAAGCCATAATGCTATGTTTGACCATGTATACCAAGTAGACATATATAATTAGGATAAATATTTATTTTAATAGCTTATAAGCATGAAAAATGATTAATTAACAAATCATATAGCAATAACATAACACCGGCAATTCCCTTTAAATTATATTAATACTCCCTAATCATGAATTTGATAAGTTGTTTTTAAATAACTTTATACATTTAACTAAAACACTATTATGTCATATCAATATCGGTAATTTAATTTTTACAACTCTATGATATATAAAATAATACTACACATATATAATTTTGTGATATAACAATTCAACAAGTACGGTGCTAGGGTGCAATCTAAGTTTCAATTTAATTAACATGCAGAGAATAATATTACTAACACCTAAAGTCTTTCTAATAAAAATAAATTTCAAATAAAAAATAAAAAATATTAGAGTTTCTACTTAACATGTGAAAAAATTTGTACAACTTGATTAAAAGTCCAAAGATAAACTACAATTCATGAAATAGAAGCAATATGTGTTTATATATCTTATGGTTAGGTTTAAATTAAATGCATGTCATGCTGCAAAAAAGATAAATACTAGAAATGCTAACTAGGGTCCTTAATGGAGCCTCCACTTTAATCCTCACGAGACACCTAGAAGTTTCTCAAAAAAATCTGACATTTAACCATCAATTTGGTATAACCTAATCACCCTTGACAATAATATCTATTGGATCTATTCTATTTTCTAAATAATTGCCCACCTCTACTATTACATAAAACGACAAAAAAACTCATGACTCTATATTTAAACTACCCACATATGCCATTAAAAACATGATCTAAAGTAGATCTAAATTTGCATCTAATTACCCACGTACACCAGTTACAATAAATAATTTATGTAACACAATTCTCATTTTATTACTAAAATAATCAAATATGCTCTCAAATTTACATCTAAAAGATAATCAATATCATTTATAAAAAAATGTTTAAATAATCGTAGAGAGCATGTAGATGTTTCTACATTCCCACTTCTATCTGTAACACCCTAAAATTTGCTCTTTTTCAAAATAGATGCAAAGTAATTTAATTTTGTATTCCAGTGCTCATGAAAACATAGGAAAATAATATTTTTCACTAAAATAAAATTTAACATAGGGTTTAGCAACATCGTGTGTATACATGTCGGTGCATATAATTTGATGTGATGTTTGCTTATTGTTCCTTTGTATGTTGAGAGTGAATAAAATCTTTAAAATGCGTTTAGTAGGACGATCTTTTTTTCTAGCAAGCCTTTTATCGTTTTCTGCAATCAAATTCCTTGTTTCTCAGCTCAAGTTTTCATTTGGAGCCTCTCAAAATATTTTCTTTGTAACACAAATCACTTCTTTCAATTCCTCGCCCGTCAATCAACCTCTACAAACTTCTCAGGAATTTTTCTGACTTTTTCTGTAGCTTGTTTCCACTTTTCTATAAGCATAATCTAATTTTTAGATGCTCCAAATTATATTATCATGAGCTCCAAATACTTTATTTAGGTTCCTCATGTTCCATAATGTCTATGAGAATTTTTCCTGAATTTTCGGAGCTTTCGAAGTATTTTTCGCGGCTTAAATAATAATTCTAGACTTTTCTAGAATTATTTGATCCACGAAATTAATTAATTCCGAAAATAATAAATATCTTATTTTCCACCAAAGCCCGTGTGCAATAATCCTAAATGCTCATTCATTTATTTACTAATGGGCTTTAATAATTAATTAGGCCTATTAGTAAAGATGGAGGGTGCAACGTCAATTAGCACCATATCGCTAGTTGACATGGAGGTGGAGAGTTGTCCTCCCTATATATACGTACCTACCCCTTGGGCAAAGCACACCAAAACTACCGTAGAGGAGCCCCTAGTTTGAGAAATATCTCGTGTAGTAAATTAGATATTTTTTTCTTCTCTTTCTTGTGTCGCCCCTGGCCGAGGCCGCCGTGAAGGCCTTCTACTGCTTCACCGTCGTACGTAATCTACCGCCGCTGCGACCATCGTTGGGAGCCTCTCCGCCATCCATGACTCTTTGCCGAATTATACGTAGAGGTAGGGATGAAAACGGATCGGATACGGACGGATATCACTGATATCGTATTTGATTTCATATTTATATCCGGATTCGGATTCGAATACGGATAGTATAAAAAATGTCGGATATGATATGATTGAATATCAACATCATAAATATGTGATTTAAATATTCGGATACGAATACGGTATCGGATGTTAAATATCCGGACTCGGATACGGACGGATTAAAACCCCTCTAAACGGATACGGTCTCGAATACGGTCGGAAAATATCCGTACCGTTTTCATCCGTGCGTAGAGGTGAAGAAGCTACCGATTCCTTTTTCCTTTATCTGTTTGCTTTCTGTTGTTCAACCGGCCGAACGTTGCAGTGCAGGAACGTAGCCGACCACCCATTCAAGCCTCCTGTCTATCGTCTACGTCTCATATCTCTGAACGTGAAACCCCTATAGCTAGGTTAAAAGAAACCGGCCGAACGTTTGCTTTGGACTACACTGTCGTCTCAATACACCGTGCGTGCCAGTATTTATCTTGTTTGATGGCATCACCATGACATCACGATGACATAGATTTGTATTGTGGCCGTTTTCTTTTAAAAACAAATTCAGAAATACACCACACATACTTAGCATATTGTGTTGGATTTTTATCGATATGCTAGCAGTGATGTTTAATATAGCTATTTCATGACATGTGTATATAATTAAAATATTAATATTAATTTGGTTAATTCGCATGAAACTTGTTTTGTAATTAAAAGCAATACAGATTTATATCTCGATGATTATGCATGACATGTTAATTTGATTAATGGTTAACTCAAATATGTTTTTAATTATACTTAGTGTAAACACAGGCTATACACCATTAGATGCTCTAACTTGTTATTTTGTTATACAAGTTAAATTATATAATCGACATATAAAGAATATGAAATATTTATAATTAATTAAGACATGACTAGAGCGAGCTTGGTAATGAAATTAAAATGCATAGCGGCTAATATGAATTAATGCATTTCACTTGGTTTTGTTTAGTTAAAAGTAGACCAAGCATGTAATCCATTCATTTCTTTTATAATGTATAAACTTGGTAGTTGTTTCCTTTTTGACAATAGTTTCGTTATCAACGTCTCTTGCATTCTCATGGTCGTAGCAGCTAGCTCTACTCTAGTATGTTGTTTTATCTTGCGTGGTGTATTGTTCTTAGTTGTTTTATTTTATTGCTTGGTGTTAGCGCTGCTGTTGGTTAGGTTTTCCACCTTTAAGATTCGATGTTTGATTTAATCTATTGTTTTACTAAAGAAAATCTCGTTTAATTTATAACTTATTTGTTTTAATTTCGAATTAGTCCGTTCAAATTTCAATGGATTTATAACAACATGAACTACGTATTAGTATTAATGTTTTCTTTATCAAAATCTCTGAAATTTCATAGTTTAGATCTAACTTGATTAATAACTATGCAACTAGATCTATAAATAAAATATTATTGATTTCTCCTTTAGTTTTCTAAATTTAAATGTAATTTAGCCTAAGTCACTTTTGAATATCTATAAAAAATATTTTATCATATATATATATATGATTTTATATAGTTAAAACAAATGAGATCTATAGTTTTCCGTTTTATACAATAAAATCTTTCGGTAGATGTATCTTTTCAACCATAGCTTCGATTAGCGTGCTTCTCGCGTCTCTGTGTTCATAGCAACGTGTAGAATCTCTTTAAAACCTTTTCACTTGTTATTTCATATGTTTGGTGTACTGTTCTAATTTAGATCTATTGTTTGCTTCGTGTATGATTGTATGGACGCTTGTGTGGTACTTTATAATCATGTCCAGTCGGTGAGATTTACATGGTGATCAAGAAGCAGTTCAATGAGGTTTGGACTTGAAGAAGGATCTAAGTTAAGGCAAGTATAACACGGGATCATCCTTGTTTCCTATTCACCTTTAATACACTTAATTCATGTGCATGTGTCTACTTTGTTACCACTAAGGATATCCTAGTGTTTGTATCTTGTACCTTGACACCCATGGGACATTGTTTTGAGTAGTATTTATGCTAGTGCTCAAGATAAATAACCATGATCTGTAACTTGACTAATGGTATATGCAATAAACGTTTAAAAGATGCTTTATAGCAATATGGCTCAAGAGGGCTAGAGCATATTGGGTTGTTTTTATGGTGCTCTAGTTTATCTCCATAAGGACTTATCTGTAAGCGAACATCCGGGACTTACAGTACAACTATGAGGGCTATATGGCTCTGGCTTTAGTCATATAGAAGGATCTTTTCTAGCTTGTTAGAGGTTACCTTTATGGCGTAAGAATGGCTTGACGAATCAGGTATAGTGCGACCTCTGTCCTTATGTGTATAGGCTACGTGTCATTGTGCCATATAGAAGGGGGACTCTACATCTGTTTGCCGAGTGAATCTAATGGCCCTAACTTGTTAGACGAACCTTTGAAAGACTTCATAGTGAACCCTACCGACCTTCCTTGGAAGTGGGTCAAGAGATTAGCTACCTCAGGTGAAAGGGTAAATCACGACTCACAGTGAAAGTGTACAACCTCTGCAGAGTGTAAAAATGGTATATCAGTCGTGCTCACGGTCACGATCTGCCTTGGACCCTTACAGAATAAATGATGAACACTGATGATAATGATAATACTGATGATATTGATGCTCACTAATGATTATTGTTTCTTGCTATACATTATTCTCGTTTACATGATCATGAGGTTATTTGGGCTTTTGATAAACTTGTTGCTACTCAATTGCTAAAAGATGACTCACTAAAAGCTAATCGCAGTAAACCAGTATCAACTTTTGAGCCTCATGAACCCCATGATATATTTGTTGAGTTCGACATGGACTCATACTTGCTATTTCCCCCACATCTTAGGAAGGGTACCAGACTGCTATATTCTGGAATTGTTAGGCTTGTGATCAACCAGTCAGTTTGATCCTGGAGTGAAGTCGACACCCGATGTTCAGAGTTGTCTTTCCGCTGTGTTGCTCTCGAAGGTTATATCTTATACTATTGCGTTATGTTTATTAAGCATTTGTCTCTTGATATTACACTTATTTGCGGCTATATGTGAGATTTGACTTCTTCATTTCACATATAGTGTATATCTGGTTTTGTCCTTAAAACCGGGTGTGACACTATCAATATTAATACATTAAGATTTAATTAATGTAGACATACACATTGTGTCAGCATGCATAAGTGATATATATATACACACGTTATGTTTCATCAACAACATATTTCCTTAACAACTTATATACTAATGATGCTAACAAATTTTTCTAAAACCATATCAGTAACCGTGACATAATTTATATTGGTTGTTACTTTATTTGTACTCCCTCCACCCCCGAATATAAGGTGCGATTTGACTTGGTGCAACCTTCGAGAACATATTTTGGTCTATAATTTCTCTTATAATATATAATTTGTAGGAACAAAAGTTTCATTATTAGAAAGTATTTCTAAATACAAATCTAATATCACTACTTTGTATTACAAACTTTTAATATAATTAAGCTAATTGTTAGTTAAAGATAACAAAGTATAAATTTTAAAATATGTGCATGCCTTATATCCAGGGGCGGAGGGAGTATTTATATATTTTAACTAAATGTTTGTCATGTCTATATTGATATTATAACCATAATTACACATATAATTTCTTGATAGGAAAATTCAATCATCTTAAGAATTGTGGGAGACTACTGATGGTTATATTTTTTTGGCCCTTTAACGTTACTCTAGAGTAATTTGATCATTATAAGGCTTAATAAGATTTAAGATTCTTTTGGGGTTAGCACTGCTAACCCCATTAGCGATGTCATTTCAAGCTCTATCACTTATCTTAGGTGACATGGTGCATGTTTCAAATGATTGTATATGATATTGTAGTATTTAAAAATGTACTATACGACCTAAAATGCTTATTATAAAATAGTCTAAAATGAGAGTTAGTAAAAAATACAATAAGCACAAGAGTTTTAGCTTGAGAAAAAAATCTATAGCAGTCAATAAAAACAAAGTTTAAAAAATCAAAATTCAGATTCATGACTTAATATATGATGCAACAAGGGTCACCATAGTTAATGGCAAGGAAATAAACTAATTGCATATTAAAATATACAAGGTGCCATGCAAAGTAAAGGTATGAATATGCATGAAAAATATACAAGTGAGTCCCTTGAAAAAAGCAATTAATAAGTTTATGATTATTAGATATAGACTACAAAGTATCTATTATGTCAATTTTGTAGAAAATAAACAAAGAAAACATATAATTTAATATAAGAATTTTTTATTAAATAAATAAAATATATTAATAGTACATCTTTTAAAATTCTAGCTCGTGCGAGAGCACGGGTTGATGAACTAGTTTAGGGAATTTATTTAGGCGAAACTCTAAATGGGTCTAAACTAAGTGTCAAAATAAAACAACATAATAATATAAAATACAATGTATGGTAAAAATGTAGAATAATATGGACCAGCAAAAGACGAACACTAGATTAGATTAAGACATTAAGTAATTATCTTCTTAATTACTTGAAGGACTGACGTAGATACCATCAATCAACGCACACAACATTGGACCGGGCTGCTTGAACTCTTCTTCTGCTGCATCGTGTGTTTTAATTTGCGATCGACTCTTGAGAAAGGAAAACTTACTAGAAAATTTTTTATTGATTGGCACTGTAGCTTGAGAATCGTTCTAAAGAAACAGAAAAAAGAGTATGTTCTTGAGGTTTGCTATCCTGATGAACCAACGGATAATGTAAGGCGCTGCTTACTGCCGTGCTTATGAGAATCACACTAATGACTCAATGGGTTTTAGTTTTATCAAATCGAGATGGTTTTATCGACTCTAGTGCATAGATTAGTTTATCTCTTGATCATTAGAATTGTGTAGATTACTTACACCCTAGGCTCGCAAAACTAGCTAGGTGTAGAATAAATTATTAGGGCCTCCTTTTTGTGTAATACATTTGCCTAGTGTTTATGCTTGCGAGAAATTTTAAATTAAGATATCCATCTCTCTCTAGTTATCCAAAGATTTTTATAGACGTGCTGCACTTGAAAATACGCTCCAACCTCGTATGCCAGTTTATCGATTGTATCAGTCGTAGTGAGAATAATTAGAGAGCGAAGGACCGGAAACGGCGACCAGAGGAGGGTGAATGGGAGCCTCAAATTTCTTTCGAAACTTTCGACCGCTGTCCCAAAATCAACCCCCAAAAGGCATACAAACAAAAGCTACAAAAACTCGAGCCACCAAGAGTTAAGAGACCCTAAAGACGTTCCTCATATCACAAGAAAGCCAACGCAAAAGACGAAATTCGAATCAGAAACCGAACGAGCGAGAAATGGATCGTAACAACACAGACTGTGAGCCACGGACAGTCCGCTACAGTACCACGGACAGTCCGCATGTCAAAAAAATGAAAACGAACTTCGCGGAAGCAGTTCTGTTCTCGACTGAAAAACAACTGCTACAGTACCACGGACAGTCCGGGCTTGGAGGTCGGACAGTCCGCAAGTACGGACACCGTGCAGCAAAGAAAGCACAGAAAAAATCTCAACTCCCAGACTGTCCGCTACAGTACCGCGGACTGTCCGCGAATCGTGAAACAAGCCGGAACAGAGAGCTCCGAAAATCGCCTCCTCTCTTCGATCTTTCGATTTGCAGCCAAATCTTCATCAACTGCCACGAAACTTGGTGAGCATGACCACAAGGCAGTAGGGGAGCTACCTCTAAGAGGTCATCGCCCAATTTGAAGCCAATCAACGGAAAATCGAAGGAGAACGAAAAACACCGGTTCTTGAGACCTAGACCAAGAAATCGCCCGATCTACTTGCTCGTGAGGAATTGATGGATTTCCTTCGGTGGAAAGATTCTACTCACGTCATAGCACGAATTAAGGCAACAAAAACGAACCAAAATGGTCTAGAAACGACGAATCGAAGAAAGAACTAGAGGGGAGAAAACAAAGAACGCAAAGAACACATCATGAACTCACAAATTGATTTCTCCGCCGAACACCGGAAGACACCGGAGGATTCGGGACCTCCTTCAATCAAAGATTCATGGTTCTTACACTAATCGGTGGATTAGTGGACCTCTCTTTCACACAAGCACCTAGAGGAAGAAACCCTAAAGGAGAAAATGAAAATGGAGGAGGTGAGAAAGATGGGGGCTCCCTCATCCTATTTAACAAGGCTATTACACAATCTCAGTTTTGCCCCTGGATACAAATGAGCCAAACCATTTAGCCCAAGGGCGTAAAGGTCCAACCCTATGTCATCTTCATCCGACGGCGACCGCGCCTCCTCACCGGTAGCTTTGCCTCGACGCGAACTCCCCGATGCCGCCACGTGCCGTCTGTTCCTCCTCCCGGGTTTTGAGGCCCAAATCCGTAAACCCGTCACCAATGGTTTTGAGGCCCAAACCACCAAACCGCTCGCGAGTAGCGTAGTCTATACGCGTCCCCCGCCGATGGTTTTGAGGACGAAACCACCAAACCCCCGATGTCGACGCGTGTCCGACCTCCCGCCAAGCATGACTATAACAACCCAGAAATTTCCAGGAAACAAAAATCACAACTATAAATTTTTTTTCTAAAATAACCTATGAGGTGTCATGTTGGAAACCTACCCTAGTTGCACAAGTAGCACCTAGCCTAGTTAATTACATTCTTGCATTTAACCAAACACGCTTGAGTTGGGTTTTATGTTCTTTGTATTGTTAATTAAAAATAATAACATATCTTTAATTAATTGCCTAATTAAATAAATGTGGGAATATAATCTTATCAAATAGTTAGAAATCAAAAAGATATTTAGTAGGCCCCATTATGATATACAAGTGGAGGAAACATATTGTCTTACATACAAATGCCTTGGCATAATTGGAACAAAGGAGATACAAAATAGAAAAGCTTGATGTTTAAACAGAAAAGAAGAAACCCTATGTGGCCCAGCCAACCCTGCTAAGCCGGCCTACCAAGCCGGCCTGCTCATCTCCGAGCCGGCCTAGCCAGCCGCTCGCATCCCGCAGCTCAGTGCAGTAGCCGTCGCGGCCGGCCCAGCAAGATCGCTGCCTTCTCACAGCCAGGCCAACAAGGCCGCTGCCCCTCCCGCAGCCGCTGCTCACCCAACTGCTGGCCCAACCCACGCCCGTGGTTGCTCATGTCACGACAGGCTGCTTCACTCGCTGACCGGCGGACCCCGTGTGTCATCCCCCTCCTTGAGTCCTCTGTGTTGCGTCGTGGAGGCAAAAGCAGAGGAGAGTGGGAATCTTCATCGCCAGCCGTTCTCTTCACGTCGGTTGGCAACGAGCGCATGGATGAGATGCCACATCACCTATCCGCACCGCCACCGCCCCCAGCTGGAGCCGTCTAGGCCATGACGCCATCACTGTGGCCCGCGCCCTTGCAACCGCCCCTGGCACCATTGTACGAAAGCCTGAGTAATTTGTTATGCCAAAACGGAGGCGCCAAGGCAACCCAAGACCGCGCCATGACCTTAACTCTATCCTAAGCGCACCGATCACCTCCACATACCCTCCCTCGCCTCTCCACCGTCCACCGCACACCATGCCCATAGTTGGGCTATAAAAGCCAGGTGCCACAGCCATAGCACCTTCCCCATGCCTCACCGCCACCCTGGTGGCATCGTAGCCGCGCCACACTACTAGGGGAAGGGAGGAGAAGCTGAGAAAAGAGGAGAGGGAGGAGGAGACCGCGGAGGAGGAGACCGCCGAGGAGGAGATCGTCGAGGAGGAGCCGTCAGAGTCCAAAGCGCCGCTCGTACGACCACGTCGGCGCTGCTGTTCTCCCTACACGGCACCGCCTAATCACTACGTCGAATCTCCCGCACCACCATCCTCTCTTCACCGCCACACCAGGTGAGTCCACAGCACCACCGTTTCCGCGGTGTGCAGACACCATTCCCGCCGACGCCACGAACTAAGGGTGCCACCGTGACCGTTCCCGCACCAGGAAGGATCAAGGCTGAGGCCCAAACATTGTTCACGACAACACACACATGCGTGCACACACTGCTTTCCAGAAAGGGGCAACGCCGAGCCACCGTGCGCTCGGGAACACCGGCTGCACATGCGAACGTCGAGCGCGCTCGCCATGGCTAGAGCCTGGCCATGGTGAGGCCATTCCACCCGCCACCGCACGGTAGAGACTGGGGGAGACCCTCTGCAAACCCTGCCATGCTGCTAGACATGGTGCGCCCTTGAAGATGGGAGAAGAGGAGGACGGACGGGCGCAGGGTGTGTTCGCCTCGCCGGAGATGCCGTGGCCATGGCGCCGCCGTGGCGCGTCCGTTTCGTAGGATCTCGACCACCTTGCATGACAAGGAGGGGCCGGGGATGGCCACCGTAGGAGTGCGCATCTGGCCATGTAGAAAAGGGGCCAGGATGCCGCCCTCTCGCCTCGGCCCACGACCGCCGCAAGCACGCCGAGAGCGCCTTCCCGCGCACAGGAGAGCCCAAGGGGAAGAGAAGAGAGAGGCAGCGGCTCAATGGGCTCGGTCCACTGTAAACCAAGAGAGGGAATGGGGAAAGTGGACACTGTTCACCATAGGCCCCGCCTGTGGCTCATACACCGCACGCTGTAGTCCACCGTGAGCCAGCCGCTATGGACTCTGGCCCGACAGGAGCCCAGCAACGCGATGTGGCACAGCCAGGAGCCGACACATGTCCGGACCGACCCGGCCCAGACCGGCCCAACCCGGCCCGTAATCCAGCCCAGTCCAGGCCCAAGTCAACAGTCAACCGTTGACCGTTGATCGGTCAACGATGACTGGTGGACCCCACCTGTCACAGGCACTGTTCACAGACCCCACATGTCATCGACTGCACTGTACACTCGACCAATCACGGCCTGCCACGTGTCACTGCCTGGAATTTCCTTTTCTTTTTCTTTTTCAGGAAATCATTTAATCTTTAGAAATTCATAACTAATTTATTTTAATTCAGAAAAATATCAAACTAGTTTCTAAATTTTTCTAAAAATGAGCTCTACATCTTAGGCTTGTGTTTGAGTGCATTTAGATCTTTTGAATTTTTGTTGCTTCTTTATGCACCTCTATAGGAGTTGTTAATGCGACTCTACGTTACGTTTAACAGAGCCGGAGGACCTGCCGACTGAGTATGACCCCGACTATAGCAAGGACTTGGGTGACGACCTGCCAGGTGCCATGCCCCACCCACTTCCGTAGAACCTATTACGCATGCAAAGATAGATTTGCTAGCGCTTTACTTTTTGTGCAATAATATGTTGATAGGCTGCATGGTAGATGCTTTACTTTGAGCCTTTTACCTTATTGCAACCTTACCCCTGCTCACCCTGCTATTAGGCTAGATGCTCGCATGTTACATATTACTGCTTTTACTCTTACTCGCATTATATCTGTGATGTGATGCCGGTGAGTGAGAGGCATATATGTATAAGGCACGTAGTGCCGAGAACTTGGTAAACCTGATAAAAGAACCAGGGAGATCTTGGCATGCGTCTTGGGTGAGTGGTGAGGATTGAGTCGATCGGATAGGATCCTACGATGAGTCTTTGGGGCAAGTCTTGTTGGAGGGGTGCGACCTAGGCATCCCTCACGAGAGTTACCTATGGCGGGTATATTGTGAGGTGAACTAGGGTGTTGGTTATCCCTGGTGGAGGTGCTGTCATGGCATGGGGAAGATGGTGTTTCCCCTTTGAGAAGATATCATGTCTGGTCCCCCTAAGGACTGGTATGTCTTGAGAACCGGAACCATGGGACCTTCGTGCACACCACTCGCTCCCGATGGGCGGGAGACGATTACCCGACTGACTAGGGTGGTACCACTACTACTAGGTTGGAAGGTGATAGTGTAGAGAGGTATAGGGATGGGGACCCACACCCTCCTAAGACAGCGTAGTGACCTTGGGGGCCCGGTACTACGTCTCATAGTCTCAGCGTTTCGGTGGACACCGGGGTGGCCCAGGGCTGAGTGATAGGGTGGTACTATATTGGTTGGGAGGTAGTCGGAATCAGCCTAGACGAGCCGAATCATCGAGGATGGCGATCTTGTGGATTACCAGGTGTACACACTCTACATAGTTTATCGATCTATACGTATAGTCACGTCCGCGGATATGGACATTCTCATGACCTATGCTTCACTTGATTAGAGAGAGGAGTCCTTTCTACCTTTCCCCTAGGTTTCATGTTGGATTCTGGCTTTGGCCGTTGAGAGGAGATCTGAGCGGGAGTCAATCTCATCGCCTAGAGAGAGAGAGTGAGATGAGATGTGTTGTGTGTGATGGGATTGGGAAAAATGTGTGGCTAAGATGGGTTAAAACTGATAAATATCTTATTATTAGAATATTAACGACTTGCATAGGAAACCCACAGCCTAAATAGGTCTCTTTCTACTTCCCTTAATGCATTCACTTTCCACAAAGCATTGCAAGCATAGGGTGGACGATGCGTGGCCAGTACCAAGTGTACTGATAGATTTTTGACAGGTTCAGAGCCCGAGTACGACTACAAGGGCGATGATTGGGAGGACTAGAGGGTCTGTTCTACGCTCGAGCTGGTTCCAGGAGATCATTTTCCGCTGCTATCTACGTCGGATGCTGTTCTGGATGCTTGTGTGAGTGTGTTCCGCCCTGCGAGGCGAAGAGAATACATTATGTAAAACTCTCTACTGTACTCTGATATTCGTGTATGACTTTATGTATCACTGAGATTTGGGTAAATTGATGGAATGTATTGTCATTTTACACTTCGTTTCTGTGGATTTCCCTTCGTGGAAATCAAGGATGTTTCAATAACGCCTTCGCCTTCCTCCTTGACTCGGTCCACCGGCCTCCGCCAAGTGGCACGACGCCATCATCTCCATCTTGACTTGGCCGATGCCATCTTCATCACCATTACACTTGCACTCGTCGATGTCCCAAGTGTCAGCCACCGTGGCTAGTCACCTGGCCTCTTAGTCCCTCGATCCAAGCCTCACGTCCACCCTTCACCACTCCCGATCCGTCGGCACGGCACATCCTCCTTGACCTTCACCTCACCGTCGACTACCGCCTCCGTGCTCCACACCTGCACATCACGAGCCAAGAGACATGCACATATAGCTTTCACTATGGTAGGGTTAGTCACCACTCAACCTACTTCGTGGATCACATTGACAATCACTCATCACAAAACAAACACACAAGGGTACTTGTCAACCTTGTGTTCGCAATCTCCCCTTTGATGAGTGCATTGTCAACACCAATACACGAACAGCTTGAGCAAAAGAAAAAGAAGAAGAAGAAGAGAAAATAAAGAGCTCAACCAAATGACCAAAAGCCAAAGAAAAGCCGAAATAGGTCATTTGAAATGAGCAAAACTTGGTCCCCAAATACATGGGCAACGGCTCGACGCAACCAAGTAAAACAAAGCTAGTCCTCAAGAAGAGGCAATGAGCTCAACACCACTAGCAAAGCTCGAAAAGCCGAAAAACTGCTAGACCCTCCAGAAGAGGCAAAGGCTCAACACATCTAGCAAGGAAAAGCAACTCAAGTGCAACTCCCCCTGAACAAATGCAATCTCACTCAAATGAATGCATATCTCTACTTTGGGTGGAATTGGAACCTTCTCCCCTTGTTGACAACTTGTCCCTCTTGTTGATATGGTGAGTGTGACATATCTCTCCCCCTTGTTGACACATGCACTTATCAAGCTAGAGCCCAAGGATTGCAACTCCCCCTTAAAGCATGCTATGGATGAAAAAATGTACAAATGCAAAAGCTTCAAGATTATAGCAAGTAGATTGAAAGAATGCTCTAGCTGATGCCATCAAGTATACATAGTAACAAATACCAGTGCTAGCAAATGCTCAAAATGACCAAGTGAGATGAAATATGGTATTTTAGCAAGTTTGATCAAGTTTGAACAAGTAAAAGAAGTTTCACCACCAAATGAGCACATAGCAAATATAGACATGAGATCGACCTTGTTCTACACATGTATGCAAAGTGAACTACCCCAAACAAAGTTCACACATCATGTCATGTGACAAACTTATGATTTGATCAAATTTTTAGATATCAATTGAATTTTATCGGAGTTATGCAGCTTATCACCAAAGTTTGTCAAACAAATGTGTGCGGGAGGTTATCGATGACATCAAAACCTGACTTATCGATCATGTCAAGCCTATGCCAAAAGCAATTAGAAGCTTAAGACAGTGATCTCGGTATCCATTACAGAGCTCAAGTTCACCCTTAAGTGCAAATAGGGAGCTGTCTCGATACTCTGACATGGGATAGGAAAGACCCATCCCGATATTTTCAAATCACTTAGCTTGATTTTCTAGCTTTAGCACAAATTCAAGTTTCTCAAGCAAGTGTGTAACTCAAGGTATGAGCCATAGCAACTAAGCATATATATGAAGCAAAAAGGGTTCTCGACACATCTATACATGCTAGTTGCCACAAGTAGTGGTGAACATGTTTCAAGTTTCATCAAGTGTTATTCAAGTTCACAATTGAAAAAGGCATTTTTTAGCTCATATCAAGAGATCAAAACGAGCCTAAGCCAAAGCACATCATGTATATCCATAAAATCCTCAACAAGAGCATAGTGTCAATCTAGCTACTATAAGGATGAAGCTCAAAATGCAATATGATACATGATGATATGATATGCTAGTATGATACAAAAGCAAAAAACAAAAGCTAAAGAAAGAAAGAAAACCACAGACTAATGTACAAGAACCAAAACTTCCCAAGCTAAAAAGGGAAGCAAACTCCAAGCTCCCCTCGCAAGCGAGCAAACTGGGCTTGATCAAGGGGTTTACTGAAGATGTCTGTGAGCTGGTTGTGGGTGTCAACATGAATAAGGTCAATGTCCCCTTTCTCATAGTGGTCTCGTAAGAAGTGAAAACGGACCTCTATGTGCTTGGTTTTGGAGTGGAGAATGGGGTTTTTGGCTACACATATGGCACTAGTGCTATCACAGAACAAAGGCACTTGCCTAAACTCTAAGCCATAGTCTCGCAAAGTAGCAACCATCCAAAGCAACTGGGAACAGCAAGCAGCAGCAACATACTCAGCTTCTGTGGTGAATTGAGCCACAGTAGACTACTTGCGAGAGGACCAAGACACAAGTGAAGACCCAAGAAACTGACAAGTCCCAGAAGTGGACTTCCTTTCAGTACGACAGCCAGCATAATCCGTATTAGAGTAACCGCAAAGAGAAAGAGAGGAGGAAGCCAAAAACCAAAGACCAAATTCGGGTGTGAAACGAAGGTACCTCATGATCCATTTGACGGCTTGACGATGCGATGTGTGCGGTGAAGACTGAAAGCACGCACACAAGCAGACCACGAACTGGATGTACGATCTCGTTGCCATCAAGTACAGCAACGATCCGATCATACTTCGGTACTCCTTCTGGTCCACAGCTTCTCCTTCCTTGTCCTCGTCTAGGGCCATCATAGTCGACATGGGCGTCGAAAGAGGCTTGGCCTCGCCCATATCAAACTTACTCAGAAGATCCTTGGTGTACTTGCCTTGGTGCACGAATGTTCCTTCACATGTTTGCTTGATTTGCAGCCCGAGGAAGAATGTCAACTCGCCCATCATGCTCATCTTGAATTCCCTGCTCATAGTCTCAGAAAACTTTGCAACAAGAGCGTGAGAGGAACCACAAAAAATGATATCATCCACGTAAATCTGAACCAAAAGTGTGTCAGTGCCTTGCTTGAGGAGAAACAAAGTTTTATCTACGGAACCCATCTTAAAGCCCTTAGCAACCAAGAAGGCTTTCAAATGCTCATACCAGGCTCTTAGGGCTTGTTTCAACCCATATAAGGCTTTGTGGAGTTTGTAAACATAGTTGGGATACTTGGGATTTTCAAAGCCAGGGGGTTGTCTCACATACACCTCTTCCTCTATGTACCTGTTCAAAAAGGCGCTCTTCACATCTATTTGATACAGCTTGAACCCTTTCGAAGCTGCATAAGCTAAGAGCATCCTTATAGCCTCGATATGGGCCACAGGAGCAAAGGTTTCTTCGAAGTCTACTCCTTCTTTCTGACAAAACCCCTGAGCCACTAGCCTAGCCTTGTTCCTCACCACCACTCCATCCTCACTTTGCTTGTTCTTGAAAACTCATTTTGTACCTATAGGATGACACTCAGGTGGAGGTGGAACTAAGACCCAGACTTCATTCCACTCAAAGTTATGTAACTCCTCGTGCATAGCATTGACCTAATCGGGATTAGAAAGTGCATGTCTAACATTTTGTGGCTCAAAATTAGCGACAAAAATGGAATGAGCGAAATGTGAGATTTCATATGACCTTGAGCGTGTAACACGCTGACTGATGTCGCTGATCATGGTTTGAGGCGGGTGGCGATGCTGGATGTGCCGAGGGGCTTCCCTTGAAGATGTCGCCTCCCCCTTAACAGTTGCTAGGGCCTCCTCAGGTGCAACCGGCGTAGGCTGAGGAGGCGGCTCGTGCGGACCCCATGTAGTGGAAGAGGATGGGTCTGGTCCGTGAGCCGAAGTAGTTGTCATAGACTCGACTAGAACAGCTGAAGAGGTCGGCTCTACATCTCCCCAATCAGCATCTTCCTCATTCTCCTCAACGAAGATGCTCTCACCAATCTCCTGATCACCTACACTTTCAAAGACATGAACAGAACAAGGCATGGTCTCGTCGAAAGTGACTTCACAAGTCTCTATGACTCAGTTAGTTTTAAGATTAAGTACTCGATATGTATGAGAATGTGAA
This sequence comes from Saccharum hybrid cultivar R570, assembly GCA_038087645.1. Lineage (NCBI taxonomy): Eukaryota > Viridiplantae > Streptophyta > Magnoliopsida > Poales > Poaceae > Saccharum > Saccharum hybrid cultivar. Next base: position 1,869,161 of record JAQSUU010000123.1, on the reverse strand, counting down.
GCATAACCAAGAAGGACACCATCCGAGGATCGAGACTCAAATTTGTCTAAGTTACCTTGTTTTAGAATGAAGCACCTGCATCCAAACACTCGAAAAATGACTCACCTTGGGTAGTCGACCGAATCGCAGCTCATAAGAAGTTTTCTTCATGAAGGCTCGAAGAAAAATGCGATTGGAAACATGACACGCGGTGTTGATCGCTTCGGCCCAATATCTCCTAGGAGTCCTATGCTCATCGAGCATCGTCCTAGCCATCTCAACAAGGGTCCGATTCTTACGCTTAACAACACCATTTTTCTGATGGACATAGGGAGAGGAAAACTGATGCTCGAGGCCCAAAGAAGCACAAAAGGTTTCAAAATGAGTATTCTTGAATTCTGTGCCATTGTCACTGCGAATCGCTCTCATGGCATTCTTAGGGAACTCATTTTGCAACCGAAGAATCAAATCTTGAGCATGTGAAAAAGCCTCATCCTTACCCTCTATGAAAAACACCCAAGAGTAGCGAGAAAAATTGTCCACGATCACTAGAACGTACCACTTCCCAACATCTGACCGAACCCGAGCTGGACCAACTGTGTCCATGTGAAGTAGCTCGCCGGGTTCCTTGGTCATGACTTGATTCATCAGTGGGTGAGAAGCGGCAACCATCTTCCCATGACGACAAGGGTGACACACCAAATCCTTCTCAAATTTCAACTTGGGAATCCTCGGATTAGATCAAGTGAGCTCAACCTAGCTAGTAAGTCAAAGCTCAAGTGACCAAGTCTCCTATGCCACTTCCAAAGCTCAGAGGAGGATCCATCCACCAAACATCGAGAAGAGCCAAAAGAATAAGAAAAATTAGCTTGAAAGACACGGCCAAAAGGAACAATCTGGCAAACAAGATTTCTCTGAGAGTCAAGAACTCGAGACAAGCCGGTCTTAAAGCGCACTTTAAAGCCAACTTGAAGGAGTTGCGAAACAGAAAGCAAGTTGAAATGCAAGTTTGAAACCAAAGCAACATCCTTCAAGACAAAACTCTCATTGACCCGAATGGTCCCACGAGAAAGCACCTTACCTTTGTTGTTGTCCCCGAATGTGATGTACTCCTTACATTGCACGGGGTCGAGGCTGGAGAACCATTTTGAACTTCCAGTCATGTGGCGCGAACAGCCAGAATCAATGAGCCATATGTTCTCTAGGCCTCCGTCCTGCATCAATAGAAGGACATGGGATGAGCAAATGGTGCAACACTGGGGTTAGTAAACTGTGAAGGATACTAGTGTTGGCTTATTTGCCCTGGAAAAGTGTTAGGAAAAACACCAAACATGCCATGTCCCATTTGAGGAAAGCGGGCACCACGTGGGGGAAAACATGGTCCGCTAGAGCTATAGGACTGAAAGCCACTGCCACGAGGTCCAAATTCATATTGATTATGACATGAACCACGCCGGGCATGACCACCATGACCATCGCGTGGTCTAGCAACCTGAGGCCTAGCACCTTGAGGCATTGCACCTCTTGGCCTAGCATTGCGTGTACGCCATGGGGCAGACGGTACATGTTCCGGTTGTTCAATTCATACTCCCGCCGCTCATCTCTCTTCCTCCTAAAGCAAAACTCAACAAGGTGACCATCCCTATGGCAATAGTCACAGTGATACTTCACCTCTCTCTTGGGTGGTTGTGGGCTCACTTTCTTGTGTGTATGTGTCACTCTTGATGGCCTTTTGGCTTTAGGAAGGGGATCCTCAGAGATGTTCGGTAGAGTATCAAGTGGGTTCCTGAGATGGTTCGGTTTTGGAACCCAAACTTGTTTCTGGGGTGGAGCTCTTGAAGGCTCTTCAAACACTCCATCTTTCACAGTGGGTTCGGTAGGCTTAGGTGGATTGATCTTGATCAATTTGGGAGTAGTGGAAGGTTTCTCACTTAGGCTCAAACCACTGAACTCACCAACTTTGCCATAAATATTTTCACCCTTCCCACCTAGAGCAAAGCCTACTCCCGATGTCCCAGTTCCCCGTCTGAACTGGCTCATCATCATGCCCAACTGTGGCTCACTACAAGACACCCAATTCAAGATGGATTGAAGGTATGTGTTGTCTTCCTCGAATCTCATCTTGTCATGCCTGCAAGACTCAAGCTCCAATACCAAGCTCTCACAATGTGCACACTCAACAATCGTGCTATCTGAACTGGCCTTCTCAAGAGCAAGGATCTTGGCATTCTTCTCTGCTAGCTCAGATTGCAAACCAGAACAAGACTTGCACGCATCCAATAAGCTAGACCTAGCCTTTAGCTCATCGTTCTCATCTAACAAGGCAGCATACTTAGATTGCAACTCAGAAAAGTTAGTCATATGAATAGCACATTCATTGCACTCAACCTCGTCAGACACACGAACAACAAGCTTCTTAGCTTCCTCAAGCTCCTTCTCCACAATTTCTAGATTCATGGTTCTTACACTAATCGATGGATGAGTGGACCTCTCTCTCACACAAGCACCTAGAGGAAGAAACCCTAAACGAGAAAATGAAAATGGAGGAGGTGAGGGAGATGGGGGCTCCCTCATCCTATTTAACAGGGCTATTACACAATCTCAGTTTTGCCCCTGGATACAAATGAGCCAAACCATTTAGCCCAAGGGCGTAAAGGTCCAACCCTATGTCATCTTCATCTGACGGCCACCGCGCCTCCTCACCGGTAGCTTCGCCTCGACGCTAACTCCTCGATGCCGCCACGTGCCATCCGTTCCTCCTCGGAACCTCCGCCTGGGTTTTGAGACCCAAACCCGTAAACCCGCCACCGATGGTTTTGAGGCCCAAACCACCAAACCGCTCGCAAGTAGCGTACTCCATACGCGTCTCCTGCCGATGGTTTTGAGGACGAAACCACCAAACCCCCAATGTCGACGCGTGTCCAACCTCCCGCCAAGCATGACGCCTTCGCCTTCCTCCTTGGCTCGGCCCACCGGCCTCCGCCAAGTGCCACGACGCCATCATCTCCATCTTAACTTGGCCGACGCCGTCTTCATCACCATGTACACTTGCACTCGTCGATGTCCCAAGTGTCAGCCACCGCGGCTAGTCACTCGGCCTCTTGATCCCTCGGTCCAAGCCTAACGTCCGCCCTTCACCACTCCCGGTCCATCGGCACGACACGTCCTCCTTGACCTTCACCTTGTTGTCGACTACCGTCTCTGTGCTCTACACCTGCACATCATGAGCCAAGAGACATGCACACATAGCTTTCGCCATGGTAGGGTTAGTCACCACTCAACCTACTTCGTGGATCACATTGACAATCACTCATCACAAAACGAACACACAAGGGTACTTGTCAACCTTGTGTTCGCGGAGAGTGATTAGTGGATATTTTGGTCTTGTGTGTGTGAGAGTGAGGGAGGAAGGGAGAGTTGATCTTATCTTTGTAAGCTTGGGCTGCCGAGACCTTGGGCCCTTTGTGGCTTACCAACAACGATGTCGTCAACCCTTCGAGCTTGTGCAAAGAGGCTACGATTTGGTGTGTGGGGAACGGGGAGCCCCTTCCTTCCTGGAGAAGATCCTTAATGGGCAAGCTCCAAAGGTGATCAAAAGAGGTATGCGGTGGTGGTGAGCCTTAGTAGCTTGCGTCACTTGTTTTGGTTGTGTAAGCCTTCATGGCCTACTCAACACGTGAACGAGTTAAGACTTGGTAATCAGGAGCATATCTCAACAGAACTCCAAAACAAATTAGGAGTCACATTTTGGTAACCCATGTCATGGAATATGTGCTCGTTGAAGGGTCGAGATGGCGGACTAGAGGGGGGGTGAATAGTCCTTTCTAAAACTTAAACGCGTAGGCTAACCAAAACAAATGCGGAATTAAACTTATCGGTCTAATCAAGACTACACCCCTCTATCTAAGTTCTCTAGCACCTTGCAAAGATCCTAATTAAGCAACTAAGGTGCTAAGCTTACCAAGAGCTCACCTAATCAATTCTAGAGCAAGGTCACATAAACCTATGCACTAGTACTTTGCCAAGCGAGGGAGCTCCTACACAGCTAGTGAAGCAAAAGCACAAAGCCTAAGCTCGCTAGCAAAGCTCAATAACATGGCAACTAATGCCAAATTAGAGAGCGCAAAACACTTAGCTACACAAACTAAGCAATATGACTAACAAGGTTACACAAACCAAATTAGTCACTCAAGGGGAAGCTTCTAGCTACACAAGCAAGAAGACAACTAGCAAGCTACACAAGCAAACTAGTTACGAGAGCAACTACACAAGCTCAAGTATATATGAAAGTAAATACAAGCTTGTGTTGCACGAAAGCAAACCACCAAGAAGAGTAGACAATGTTGACACGGTGATTTTCTCCCGAGGTTCACTTGGTTGCCACCAAGCTACGTCCCCGTTGTGTCGACCAACACTTCGTGGTTCGGCGGCTAATCGGTCACACACCGAGCCTCTCAAAAGGCACTGCAAGAACCCACCAAAAAGTGTGGTAGCTCAATGACACGCTCAACTAGAGTTGCTCTTCGCGATCCCCGCGGGGTGAGCACAATCCCCCTCACAAAGCTTCTCCGGAGCCTCGCACAATCTTCTTGCGAGCTTCGACGGACCCACAAGCCACCAAGCCGTCTAGGAGGTGGCAACCTCCAAGAGTAACAAGCACCACCGGCTTGCAACACGATCACCTAGTGCCACACGATGCAATCTCTCAAAGCAACGCACTAGAATCGCTCTCTCACTCGATCCGATGAACACTATCAAGCATGAGTGAGTTAGATGGCTCCCAAGCACTACCACACAAGTCACAAAGACTATAGTGTGCTCAGCTACCGGCCATGGCCGGCCAAGGCATCTATTTATAACCCCACGGTCAAATAGAGCCGTTACCCCTTCACTGGGTCATTTTTGGGATGACCGGACGCGCCGGTCATAACTGACCGACCGCGCTCAGCCGCGTCCGATTCTCCAATGGTCACTGCGCCAACGGTCAAACCTTATGACCGAATGCGCTTCTCATAACGACCGGACGCACCGGTCCCGATGACCGGACGCGCCTGTCAAATGACCAGACGCGCCGATCGCACTGACCCACGCGCCCGCGACACAACGACCGGACGCGCTCCTTGCGATGACCGGACGCGACAGTGCCCGCGTCCGGTTAGAGTCTAGTAAGCTCCTTCAACGATCGGACGCGTCCGATCATGTGTGACCGGACGCGCCCCGCGTCCGATCGTCCTCTGCGAACCTCAGTTCCTTCTGGGCGCAAGACCAGACGTGCTGGTCCCGCGAGTGACCGGACGCGCCGGTTACAAACCCTAACACCCGCGTCTGCGCTGTACTGACCGGACGCGTCCGGTCATACCATGACCGCGTCCGGTGCAGCGTCCGGTCACCTCTGTGACCTCCGTTCGCCTCTGTTTCTTTTCCGACTTCCGGCGTAGTGGAAAATAGGCTTTTCAACTCCTCGAAAATGCCTGAATCTATCCTAAACCCGGTCAAAAAACTTCTCTACACACCTATGACCGGTGAAATGGAAATGCCCTAGGTTATGCCTTTGCCTTGCGCATTCCACTCCATCTCCTCCGACGTTGATGCAACATATGCACCAACCATATCACAAATGATATGATCCACATCATATCATCATGTGACCTTGGTCCATCGATCTTGACCTCACTTGCTCTTCACCGTTGCGTCGGTCCATCGGCGCCAAGTCATGCTCAAGCTCACTGTCACACGCGGTCCCTCACTTCAAAGCCTCTAACTTGCCCTTCACACTTGCAACCGGTCCGTCGAGCCAAGCCTCATCTTGATCTTCTCCACTTTGGTCACATGACTCCATGTCATGTCTCATATGCAATGAGCTCCTCCATGACACCATCACCTGTGGACTAATCTCCTGTGTATCTCACATAACCACATATTAGTCCATCTAAGTTGTCACTCAATTACCAAAACCAAACAAGGACCTTTCAATCTCCCCCTTTTTGGTAATTGATGACAACTCTACAAAGATACGGAAATTATGCTTTTTCAAGCTAGCACTTCACACAAGTGTAAATTGCTAACTTGTTTTGGATTTAATGTTACTTATCCAACTTTTAAGCTCTATGTCAAGATTTGGATAAGCACCATAAAATCCGACTTGGTAGTGATAACTCCCCCTACATATGTGCTCAAATGGTTTGGTTTCAAGCTCACACATATGCATGAATATGAAATTTGTGGGAGGGTTAGCACTACTAAGTGATGCTAAGGTGTATAGAATAAACCTTTGTGGCTCGATACCAATTAGTAGCTTGATACTATTTGAAAATCACAAGTTTGCCATCATCCTTAGCATCATGAGTAGCTAGACATCAAAAACACTAGAAACCCCGTGAGATCAACATTATAAGCATGGTTCTAGTTTTTGCATGATAATCACAAGTCTAGCTAACATCCTATGCATGCTAGTTATCAAATCATCATTCAAGTTCTATAACTAGCATACACCACACAAGCATGCATATTGAATTTAAGAACTTTATGCAATGCAAGCAAACACATGAATTATGCACATATCAAATGTAATCAATCAAAGTTCATGAGCTTGCTCCCCCTACTTGTGTGCTTCCTTTGTCCAAGAATGTTTGATCCCCTTACATTCTTCAATGTTACTACCTCTTTGTCCATGTTCATATCCAATCTTTCCAATCTCTCCCCAAAGCTTAAAAAGCTTTCATATCTTTGTCCGACTTCTCCCCCTTTGTCATCAATTTCCATAAAAGGTGTTCTTCTCAATTGATACAAAGGCTTGTATTGGGGTAGATGGTTGAGACTTGAATATTGCATTTTTGATGGACATTACCACATATGTTGGAATGACAAACTTTATGGTTGCTCTTGAGATACCACATAGGATCTTTGACCTTGATACCAATCGGTGGGGCTCCTCCCCCTATGTCATAGCATGTGTCATTCACTTGAGATACCACTTGAAGATGAGGGTAGCATTGCTTGATTTGATCACTTAAAGTTGAGGATCACTTGTGAAACCATCGTCTTGCATGAATGATACCACGTGAAGATACCATGAGTAGAAATGTGATACCATTTGAAAGAATTTTCTAGTATGGATTCACTTTGAAGGATTTGGCAATAATATTCACTTCTTGAACATTTTCTATCTTCATGAGTACCACTTGTAAGATATCACTTGTAGATCATGATCTAGACACCACTAGTGAATACCATTTGGAAGATCAATTTGAGTCTAGATACCACTTGAAACAAACTAGACATCTATTTTCATTGTCGTCTTGTGCTTGTACTCTTATCATTGTCATGAGCTTCTTGTATGACTTGAACTATGTTGATTTGTCTAAGATTCCAAGTCCAGTTTGATCCAATGACAAGCTTCTTCACACCTTATGCTAAGGGTTATCTTGCCAATGTTGTACTTGTCACTTGTTAGCAATCAAACTAGATCAAGTACTTGGGCTCACTAGCTCATGAACAAATTCATACTTATACCACTAGGTCAATTAATCATTCAAGCAATAGTGGTAGACTATGAATTTAAACTTTTCATTTGTTATGCATGATCCTAGTAAGCATGTACTATATGCACTAGCCGCATACTAGTAAGGAATGAAATGATCATGCACATTACAATGATACCTTTGCTATGTTGGAGTAGAGGATAGTCACATAGATTCCAATTCATTACTCCAATAGCAATGTAAAGTCCAATTTATAAGCTTGGTGAAGACCAATCATCATAGATAAATCAATTCTTCACCCCATATGAAATGAAAACCACTTATGATCAAGTGCACTATCTCTTGAGTTGTGGTTGGCTTGCTTCATCTTTTTGATCAATGCTTGCATTAGAGAACTACTTAGAATACCACTTGAAATATATTACTAGCTCTCTTTTGGGTGTTGCTTGCTTTTCTTGATCAACCCTTTTGATTGCTTCAACTAAGCATCACAAGTTCCTCGGATCACCACTTCCATGTTAGCCTTCCAAGTCCCAAACTTGGTTTCACCTACACACGGCGACAAGCCCCTCACTAGGGAGAAGTGACCTTTCTCCAAAGAACTACTCTTGATACTCACTTGAAATAATATAGTTTGATTGATCCAAATGAACTCAATCTTGATGAATAATCCTTGAATCTACATTTGAGTCCAACTCTTCCTACATGTTTAAGTTCTTTTCTTTCTACCAAATGATCTCCAATCATCACTAGAACTTAAACTTCATCTTCATCTTAAGTTTGATCTTGATCTTCAAATTGAGTACCAAATAAGTACACCAAGTACATTTCACAATACAAAAGTCTTGTACTCATTGCTCTTCACGATTCTAGATCAATCCAAAACCAAACTTAGGTACCTCAACCACTTATAAACATGTTTCCAACTTGAGGACCTTTCAATCAAAGTGACTCTAGATTAATCCAATGATTGTCACTTTTCTAGCAGATTCTGTACCCTTTAAAGAATAATTCATATCTCCCAATGTACAGATCCAAATGCCATAAAATTTGGTGGAGATGTGATTTACTAAGTCATCTAGTAGCTGTAAAAATTTGAGATTCATTTGACATCCAGATTGCTACCAGATTTCAAATCTTCCACCACTGCTACATGCTGAAAACTGCTGCACTATAGCTGACAAGATGTACTCCAAAGTCGAAGCATCTCTTATCCACTTCTCATGAAATTTCTACACCATCTTCTTCCATAAGTGCAGAGCATGTATACCAAATTTTAAGCCAATACAAATAGATTTGATCACTCAAACATGGCTAAGATCACTGCTAGCTCAGATTTTTAATTTTGGACAGATTTCAATACATTGAGCAATACTTCATCAAATATGAATCAAACTTGAAATTAACTTGTTTGAATACTTTCACAAGACATATATCCATCCAATCCACTTACTAAATGTCATCTCATGAATTTATCCAACACAAATCAATTCAAACTTGATTACTTAAGCATTTAATCCATTCAAACATCTCATAGCAAGCAACATTGCATATATATCCAATTCAATCAACTCATATGCACCCAAGTGAAATGATCAACAAGAGATATACCTTGGTTAGCTTATGATCATCCAATAGCAAGCTTTCAACTTGAATATTTACAAGCCATCAAATATAATTCCAAATCACCACAACTTTGATTATTGCACTTGTATGTTGTAGCACTTGGACTTCACTCATTTTGACTTGGCATTGGGATTGGATATGCATTGAGCTTCATAACTTGACTCAATATATGATGAACAAAATGAAACCAATTGAATCAAGCCTCCAATGCCGATGGTACCTACAAATAATCATCCACTCTTTGATGGTACCCAAACAAGTTTGGGTCCTCTCAAGTTAGGTACAACATACTTAGGCATTGCCTTAGTATGAATAGCGGGATGTTTTGCAATAGCAACAATAGAGGTACCATTTACATCCTTTCTAAGCACATTAGTATCATCAATTGAAATATGCTTAGAAGTGTTACCTAGGGGACATGAATGTGCCATGTGTCCCCTTTCCCGGCATGAGTAGCAACTTCTCTTAGATTGAGCCTTTTCTTCCTTGCTCATATGTTGCTTCTCATTGCCTTGCCTCTCACGAGTTGCTTGAATCTTCTTTTCAAGCTTGGTAGGACGCCCCGAGGCAAAGTGTCCCATATCTCCACATTTGAAGCACTTGATGTGAGCATGTACTTTCTTCTTATCTTGATTCTTGCTCATCATCTTGACATCTTGAATTTGCATTGGATATCTTGTTCTTCCACCCCTTCTTGTTTTCTTCTTCTTTATCATCAAGTCACTAACATCTTCATGATTGATCTTGACTTTAGCTTGGGGCTTTGCTTTTGGCTCAACTTGAGACTTCTTGGTAGGGCAACACTTGGCAATATGTCCCACTTCATGGCATTGGTAGCATATGAGTTGGGATAGCTTCTTTGCATCTTGCTTCTTCATAATCTTACCCTTGCTCTTGTTGTAGCCAATACCACTCTTATCACCAAATCTTCTTTGATTGGTCATGATATGCTCAATGGCGATTTTAGAGTTGTAGCACCTCTCCAACTTGTTGCTCAAATTCTTTACTTCACTTTTGAGCTCATTGTTCTCCTTCAAAAGGTTAGTCTCACACGACATAGAAGTAGAACAAGCATTTAATTGTGAAGAACATGTTATATCTAATAAATCATCACAATAGGTGGATACATGCTTCTTGCCTACATCACAAGGGTTAGTAATATGTGATTGATCATTTGACCCAAATGATGAGCTCTCACTAGATTTGGTTTCTTCATTAGAAGGCTTCTTAGTGAGTAAAGCATGTTCTTGTGCCAAATTATCATGAGCAACACTAAGTTCCTCATGAGCCAATTTTAGCTCCTCATGTGAACAAGTAGTAACATAAAGTAGATGCTTTTGTTGTTCACATGTGGTTTTTAGAAAAGAGTTATCATTTTCCAATTTACTTACTCTTTCTATTTCCCTTTTCAAGGCTCTTGAGAGTTTATATAAAAGCTCTAAATTTGGATTATCACAATCCACAACAAAACCACCAACATGTATCTTAGTGTTGCCATGTGATAATGTTGAAGAGCTTGTTGAAGCATCACTCTCATAGCCATCATCTTCACCATCAAGTGTGCATGAGGTAGAATCAAGGCGTGCATCACTTGTGGCATTATCATTCTTCTTGTCAAGTGATCTTGTGATATGATCATCTTTGTCATCACTTGACCATGAGGTGGAGCAATCCTCCACAACCACCTTGTTGTGGTCATGCTCAACATCCTCATGCGCCTCCTCCTTGGGCTCATCATCATTGGAGATCGCCCCGTATTTCTCATTTAGAAACACCCAAATCTCATGGGCGGACTTGAGGTCCATGATCTCACAAAGTATGCTACTATTCATAGATCGATAGAAAACATTAGTAGCTTGGCTATCGAGATATAGGCATTTACTTTGCGCTTGAGTTGCATTCTTTTTATCAATTGCAAAGAAAAAGCCCACATCTACGATCCACCACAATTGAGGAGAAATAAACTTAAAATTGCATGTCATCCAATTTCTCCACCGTGCAAAGTGTGTGCCATCAAAAATGTGTGGACACTCAACATATAGCCCATAAGCCGCCATCCTCTCGGGTCGATGAAGACCACAAATGAGAGACCCGGCTCCGATACCACTTGAAGGGTCGAGATGGCGGACTAGAGAGGGGGTGAATAGTCCTTTCTAAAACTTAAACGCGTAGGCTAACCAAAACAAATGCGGAATTAAACTTATCGGTCTAATCAAGACTACACCCCTCTATCTAAGTTCTCTAGCACCTTGCAAAGATCCTAATTAAGCAACTAAGGTGCTAAGCTTAACAAGAGCTCACCTAATCAATTCTAGAGCAAGGTCACACAAACCTATGCACTAGTACTTTGCCAAGCGAGGGAGCTCCTACACAGCTAGTGAAGCAAAAGCACAAAGCCTAAGCTCGCTAGCAAAGCTCAATAACAAGGCAACTAATGCCAAATTAGAGAGCGCAAAATACTTAGCTACACAAACTAAGCAATGTGACTAACAAGGTTACACAAACCAAATTAGTCACGCAAGGGGAAGCTTCTAGCTACACAAGCAAGAAGACAACTAGCAAGCTACACAAGCAAACTAGTTACGAGAGCAACTACACAAGCTCAAGTATATATGAAAGTAAATACAAGCTTGTGTTGCACGAAAGCAAACCACCGAGAAGAGTAGACAATGTTGACACGGTGATTTTCTCCCGAGGTTCACTTGGTTGCCACCAAGCTACGTCCCCGTTGTGTCGACCAACACTTCGTGGTTCGGCGGCTAATCGGTCACACACCGAGCCTCTCAAAAGGCACTGCAAGAACCCACCATAAAGTGTGGTAGCTCAATGACACGCTCAACTAGAGTTGCTCTTCGCGATCCCCACGGGGTGAGCACAATCCCCCTCACAAAGCTTCTCCGGAGCCTCGCATAATCTTCTTGCGAGCTTCGACGGAGCCACAAGCCACCAAGCCATCTAGGAGGTGGCAACCTCCAAGAGTAACAAGCACCACCGGCTTGCAACAAGATCACCTAGTGCCACACGATGCAATCTCTCAAAGCAACGCACTAGAATCGCTCTCTCACTCGATCTGATGAACACTATCAAGCATGAGTGAGTTAGATGGCTCCCAAGCACTACCACACAAGTCACAAAGACTATAGTGTGCTCAGCTACCGGCCATAGCCGGCCAAGGCATCTATTTATAACCCCACGGTCAAATAGAGTCGTTACCCCTTCACTGGGTCATTTTTGGGATGACCGGACGCGCCGGTCATAACTGACCGAACGCGCTCAGCCGCGTCCGATTCTCCAACGGTCACTGTGCCAACGGTCAAACCTTATGACCGGACGCGCTTCTCATAACGATCGGACGCGCGCGGTCCTGATGATCGGACGCGCCTGTCGAACGACCAGACGCGCCGATCGCACTGACCCACGCGCCCGCGACGCAACGACCGGACGCGCTCCTTACGATGACCGGATGCGACAGTGCCCGCGTCCGATTAGAGTCCAGTAAGCTCCTTCAACGATCGGACGCGTCCGATCATGTGTGACTGGACGCGCCTCGCGTCCGATCGTCCTCTGCGAACCTCAGTTCCTTCTGCGTGTACGCCATGGGGCAGACGGTACATGTTTCGGTTGTTCAATTCATACTCCCGCCGCTCATCTCTCTTCCTCCTAAAGCAAAACTCAACAAGGTGACCATCCCTATGGCAATAGTCACAGTGATACCTCACCTCTCTCTTGGGTGGTTGTTGGCTCACTTTCTTGTGTGTATGTGTCACTCTTGATGGCCTTTTAGCTTTAGGAAGGGGATCCTCAGAGATGTTCGGTAGAGTATTAAGTGGATTCCTGAGATGGTTCGGTTTTGGAACCCAAACTTGTTTCTGGGGTGGAGCTCTTGAAGGCTCTTCAAACACTCCATCTTTCACAGTGGGTTCGGTAGGCTTAGGTGGATTGATCTTGATCAATTTGGGAGTAGTGGAAGGTTTCTCACTTGGGCTCAAACCACTGAACTCACCAACTTTGCCATAAACATTTTCACCCTTCCCACCTAGAGCAAAGCCTACTCCCGATGTCCCAGTTCCCCGTCTGAACTGGCTCATCATCATGCCCAACTGTGGCTCACTACAAGACACCCAATTCAAGATGGATTGAAGGTATGTGTTGTCTTCCTCGAATCTCATCTTGTCATGCCTGCAAGACTCAAGCTCCAACACCAAGCTCTCACAATGTGCACACTCAACAATCGTGCTATCTGAACTGGCCTTCTCAAGAGCAAGGATCTTGGCATTCTTCTCTGCTAGCTCAGATTGCAAACCTGAACAAGACTTGCACGCATCCAATAAGCTAGACCTAGCCTTTAGCTCATCGTTCTTATCTAACAAGGCAGCATACTTAGATTGCAACTCAGAAAAGTTAGTCATATGAATAGCACATTCATCGCACTCAACCTCATCAGACACACGAACAACAAGCTTCTTAGCTTCCTCAAGCTCCTTCTCCACAATTTCTAGATTCATGGTTCTTACACTAATCGATGGATGAGTGGACCTCTCTCTCACACAAGCACCTAGAGGAAGAAACCCTAAACGAGAAAATGAAAATGGAGGAGGTGAGGGAGATGGGGGCTCCCTCATCCTATTTAACAGGGCTATTACACAATCTCAGTTTTGCCCCTGGATACAAATGAGCCAAACCATTTAGCCCAAGGGCGTAAAGGTCCAACCCTATGTCATCTTCATCTAACGGCCACCGCGCCTCCTCACCGGTAGCTTCGCCTCGACGCGAACTCCTCGATGCCGCCACGTGCCGTCCGTTCCTCCTCGGAACCTCCGCCTGGGTTTTGAGACCCAAACCCGTAAACCCGCCACCGATGGTTTTGAGGCCCAAACCACCAAACCGCTCGCGAGTAGCGTACTCCATACGCGTCCCCTGCCGATGGTTTTGAGGACGAAACCACCAAACCCCCGATATCGACGCGTGTCCAACCTCCCGCCAAGCATGACGCCTTCGCCTTCCTCCTTGGCTCGGCCCACCGGCCTCCGCCAAGTGCCACGACGCCATCATCTCCATCTTGACTTGGCCGACGCCGTCTTCATCACCATGTACACTTGCACTCGTCGATGTCCCAAGTGTCAGCCACCGCGGCTAGTCACCCGGCCTCTTGATCCCTCGGTCCAAGCCTAACGTTCGCCCTTCACCACTCCCGGTCCATCGGCACGACACGTCCTCCTTGACCTTCACCTTGTTGTCGACTACCATCTCTGTGCTCTACACCTGCACATCACGAGCCAAGAGACATGCACACATAGCTTTCGCCATGGTAGGGTTAGTCACCACTCAACCTACTTCGTGGATCACATTGACAATCACTCATCACAAAACGAACACACAAGGGTACTTGTCAACCTTGTGTTCGCAGAGAGTGATTAGTGGATATTTTGGTCTTGTGTGTGTGAGAGTGAGGGAGGAAGGGAGAGTTGATCTTATCTTTGTAAGCTTGGGCTGCCGAGACCTTGGGCCCTTTGTGGCTTACCAACAACGATGTCGTCAACCCTTCGAGCTTGTGCAAAGAGGCTGCGATTTGGTGTGTGGGGAATGGGGAGCCCCTTCCTTCCTGGAGAAGATCCTTAATGGGCAAGCTCCAAAGGTGATCAAAAGAGGTATGCGGTGGTGGTGAGCCTTAGTAGCTTGCGTCACTTGTTTTGGTTGTGTAAGCCTTCATGGCCTACTCAACACGTGAACGAGTTAAGACTTGGTAATCAGGAGCATATTTCAACAGAACTCCAAAACAAATTAGGAGTCACATTTTGGTAACCCATGTCATGGAATATATGCTCGTTGAAGGGTCAAGATGGCGGACTAGAGGGGGGTGAATAGTCCTTTCTAAAACTTAAACGCGTAGGCTAACCAAAACAAATGCGGAATTAAACTTATCGGTCTAATCAAGACTACACCCCTCTATCTAAGTTCTCTAGCACCTTGCAAAGATCCTAATTAAGCAACTAAGGTGCTAAGCTTACCAAGAGCTCACCTAATCAATTCTAGAGCAAGGTCACATAAACCTATGCACTAGTACTTTGCCAAGCGAGGGAGCTCCTACACAGCTAGTGAAGCAAAAGCACAAAGCCTAAGCTCGCTAGCAAAGCTCAATAACATGGCAACTAATGCCAAATTAGAGAGCGCAAAACACTTAGCTACATAAACTAAGCAACGTGACTAACAAGGTTACACAAACCAAATTAGTCACGCAAGGGGAAGCTTCTAGCTACACAAGCAAGAAGACAACTAGCAAGCTACACAAGCAAACTAGTTACGAGAGCAACTACACAAGCTCAAGTATATATGAAAGTAAATACAAGCTTGTGTTGCACGAAAGCAAACCACCGAGAAGAGTAGACAATGTTGACACGGTGATTTTCTCCCGAGGTTCACTTGGTTGCCACCAAGCTACGTCCCCGTTGTGTCGACCAACACTTCGTGGTTCGACGGCTAATCGGTCACACACCGAGCCTCTCAAAAGGCACCGTAAGAACCCATCAAAAAGTGTGGTAGCTCAATGACACGCTTAACTAGAGTTACTCTTCGCGATCCCCGCGGGGTGAGCACAATCCCCCTCACAAAGCTTCTCCGGAGCCTCGCACAATCTTCTTGCGAGCTTCGACGGAGCCACAAGCCACCAAGCCGTCTAGGAGGTGGCAACCTCCAAGAGTAACAAGCACCACCGGCTTGCAACACGATCACCTAGTGCCACACGATGCAATCTCTCAAAGCAACGCACTAGAATCGCTCTCTCACTTGATCTGATGAACACTATCAAGCATGAGTGAGTTAGATGGCTCCCAAGCACTACCACACAAGTCACAAAGACTATAGTGTGCTCAGCTACCGGCCATGGCCGGCCAAGGCATCTATTTATAACCCCACGGTCAAATAGAGCCGTTACCCCTTCATTGGGTCATTTTTGGGATGACCGGACGCGCCGGTCATAACTGACCGAACGCGCTCAGTCGCGTCCGATTCTCCAATGGTCACTGCGCCAACGGTCAAACCTTATGACCGGACGCGCTTCTCATAACGACCGGCGCGCCGGTCCCGATGACCGGACGCGCCTGTCAAACGACCGGACGCGCCGATCGCACTGACCCACGTGCCCGCGACGCAACGACCGGACGCGCTCCTTGCGATGACCGGACGCGACAGTGCCCGCGTCCGGTTAGAGTCCAGTAAGCTCCTTCAACGATCGGACGCGTCCGATCATGTGTGACCGGACGCGCCCCGCGTCCGATCGTCCTCTGCGAACCTCAGTTCCTTCTGGGCGCAAGACCGGACGCGCTGGTCCTGCGAGTGACCGGACGCGCCGGTTACAAACCCTAACACCCGCGTCTGCGCTGTACTGACCGGACGCGTCCGGTCATACCATGACCGCGTCTGGTGCAGCGTCCGGTCACCTCTGTGACCTCCGTTCGCCTCTGTTTCTTTTCCGACTTCTGGCGTAGTGGAAAATAGGCTTTTCAACTCCTCGAAAACGCCTGAATCCCGCGCTCGCAAGCTCGGCGGGAGGGAGAGAGAGACCCAAACCCTCTCTACCGCCAAAACTTCATCGCCTTCATAAATGTGCCAACACCGACAAGTGATCACCACCTTGTGCACGTGTGTTAGCATTTTCATAATCATTTTATCGAAGGAGTTAACCACTCAACTTGCCACGCCACTCGATCCTAGCAACGATGCATAGTTAGATCACACGAGTGGCACTAGATGACCGATATGCAAACAAGTTTGCCCCTCTTGATAGTACGGCCATCTATCCTAAACCCGGTCAAAAACTTCTCTACACACCTATGACCGGTGAAATGGAAATGCCCTAGGTTATACCTTTGCCTTGCGCATTCCACTCCATCTCCTCCGACATTGATGCAACATATGCACCAACCATATCACAAATGATATGATCCACATCATATCATCATGTGACCTTGGTCCATCGATCTTGACCTCACTTGCTCTTCACCGTTGTGTCGGTCCATCGGCGCCAAGTCATGCTCAAGCTTCACCGTCACACGCGGTCCCTCACTTCAAAGCCTCTAACTTGCCCTTCACACTTGCAACCGGTCCGTCGAGCCAAGCCTCATCTTGATCTTCTCCACTTTGGTCACATGACTCCATGTCATGTCTCATATGCAATGAGCTCCTCCATGACACCATCACCTGTGGACTAATCTCCTGTGTATCTCACATAACCACATATTAGTCCATCTAAGTTGTCACTCAATTACCAAAACCAAACAAGGACCTTTCACTCGTGTTCTAGAGTTTTATCTCTTGACCTTACCACACTTAAGTATAGATTAAATTGGGCCTTATTTTAGTTTTTTGGGACCCAATTTACTCTTCTCTCATGTCCCTAGAGTGCGCCTTCCTTACCATGCATAGACTCCTCAGGCTACCATGACCTATGTAATTGAGGGATATTTTCAGATATCCTTGTTTTGTATATAACAATAGGATTGATTTAAATTTATTCATCATGAAAAAGATATTTTTATTGCAACAAAATATAAGATTATTATTTTTCATATCATGTTTTCAGAAAGAAAACCTTTGGTCAAAGTCCTAATACTTCAGTTTAAAGACGCTATCAATGTTCTTATTCTGACTCATATATGCGATTGTGAATTGTTATAGGAAGGAGTAAAGCAATACGGAACAACAGTAAAAAACAAAGTTGATGCCGGTTTGCAATCGATGAGTCATGCCGCTGATTGTCAAACACAGATAAGCATAGTTTAATCGCGTACACGTAGACCATACGCAGCAGGAGGGCGTTGGTTTACTTGCAGCACTACATCTGTCTCAGTCAATCTCTTTCTGTATTGTTTTCTGCGACGATGATTCGGACCACGGCCTTGTTAATTCACCTCAGAATCCACTATGCAAAAAGAAGATTTCACGTTACATCAAAATACCGGCATATGCATGGAGTATTAAATGTAGATGAAATCAAAAACTAATTACACAGTTTTGTTATACTTTGCGAGACGAACATTTTGAGCCTAATTAATCAATATTTGGACAATTATTAGCAAATGAAAACAAAAGTGCTACAGTGCTACAGTACTGCACTATGCAAAATCGGGCGTTCCCGATTCAGGTAACTGAACAAGGCCCACCATTTACTTCCAAACTAGATTTGGACAACCGACCCGAGGATGATTTTTCGCGCGCTTTTCGGTGGCGGCAGTGCCCAAACACCCACTGTATTTTTATTATGTCGTCTCTACTCGCTCTCGCTGTCAGCCACCTCATGAGCGTACAGGTGTACCACCCAAAGTACATGATCGACCTGCTCGCATAGTTTTGGAACGACCGTACCTGCCAAATGCTGCTTACTTTTCATGACAGTCTGCTTAAGAAACTAATCATGGAGATTGCCAATTTGGTTTGCCTTTATATGGCGTCTTGTGTGCGTCCATGCTTGCTGCTGGAGTTTGGAAAATGGACAACTCGATCGGCCGGACAACACAGTTAAGCGTCGCTCCAAATTAACCGACGATGGATCGGAGCACACGGCGTCGAAGGAACACTGAGATGGCCTGGCCTATGCCTTTACGCGTCGGTTCTTGCGTGGGTCTGAGGTGGCTGTGACTGGCAGCTCGTAGGAATGGACTGGCATGGTGATGTTAACATGGGGTCTCTGTCATGAGCACTGTTTATGCTCATACGCGAGAAGCTTCTCGGTAATATTCCCTAAATCACTGCACCGGAGGGAATTGCAGAGTAGATCATGCAGCGTTTGGTTCTTTTTTTTACTGCTGAACACTGGCTACTGAGTAGTGAGTACTGACCTCAGGCATGATGCGAATCATTCAGTGAGGTGAAATACTCAGTTAAATCTAGCGCATTTAGTTCATAGAATCTGTTTTGTTAGAAGTCAGGGACAAATCTCACAATTAAAGGACCGCAAAGCAATTGTCAGTTCGGCTAATCCACACGGAGAGGTACCTAATCGTTAGGAGTCTTGTGTGAACAAGAAAGACCAAACATAACAGTACTCCACTATGTCTATGAATGAAGATGAAGCGCGTATTCCTCATCTGGCTTGTCCCTACTACACCACATAGCATTCGAACAGTATCACAGTTCAGAATATTTGATATGCGATCAACTGATCAAGACAGAGACCCAGACATTAAAAAAAAAGACAGAGACCCAGAGAAAATACTGCCTCCCTGCAAGTGTAAACACACCAGAAGTACTGTGTTTCGCACTTTACATTTGTCATCAGTGAAACTAGAACTGGGCCTTGTTTAGTTACCTGATTCGGGGTGGCCGAACTTGCACAGTGCCACCTCCGAAACTGTAGCACTTTTGTTTTTTATGTAAAAAATTGTCTAAAAATTGATTAATTAGACTCAAAATGTTCGTCTCACAAAGTACAACAAAACTGTGCAATTAATTTATGATTTCATCTACATTTAGTACTTTATGCATTTGCCGATATTTTGATGTGATGAGGAATCTCCTTTTTGCATAGTGAAATTTGGGGTAAATTCTGGAATCTAAACGAGGTCCTGCCTGAATTTGATTGCAAGTAGTAGGAATATAGTACATTTTAAAAGGAGAATGTCAGTTGTCAGGGAGTTAGTTAGTTAGTCCTCGCACTAACAATATTCAATGAGCATGTACGGTTCTTGGCGAACACTAAAGGTCACTCAAAATCACTGTAGCAACTTTTGTTTTTTAGTGCAAAAAAATGTCCAAAAATTAATTAATTAGACTCAAAATGTTCGTCTCGTAAAGTATAAAAAAACTGTGCAATTAGTTTTTAATTTTATCTACATTTAGTACTCCATGCATTTACCAGCATTTTGATGTGATGGGGAATCTCCTTTTTGCATAGTGGAATTTGTGGAAGAATTTGGGATCTAAACAAGGCCCGAGTGCAACAAACTCTGCTCTGGTCAAGGCTCAATTGTTTAATGTTACCAACTTTGTGCCCTTTCCAATTGTTAGTGTTCACGCAACAAGTTTTTTTTTTCTGTTTATAGTTTGCGATGAAGCTCAACAAGACCTCCACGCTCTCGAGACTGAAGCGCTCGTACTGATGCTCTGCTAGCTGACGCTGCTGCTGCTGCTGCTTCAGATGAGAAACTGAACCTTCTGTTAAGTTTTTTTTTCTCAGACAATTCCCCCTCTCGTTGCAGAAACAACATGCTTGGCTTCTAGATTCTCGAATCACGTTTGGAGGGATTCACCATGGTCGTCCAGAAAGTGAATTCTCCGTGTGAGGAATTGGCCGGTTCTTCCGTTATTTTGGATTGTTCTCGTGCGCCGATCGAAATAGAATCGACAGGCGCGATGTGCACCGGCGTGAAATTGATTGATGCCCGTCGAAGTCTACACGCGTCGTAAGACTGACATGGAGATTCTGCGTGAGACGGCGATAGGCACAAGGAGGAAGGAGGAGGAGGAGGAGCATGGCCTTGACCACCCCCCTGTCCAACGGCGAAAACGACCTGTCCTTAGGAAATCCAAACCGCAGATAGACACTTCTGATTTGTCCACTGTGCTTCTTGTTAATGGGGGTGTTTAGTACCCACCCAAAAAATTTTTACCTCATCACATCGAATGTTTGACACATGCATGTAGTACTAAATGTAGACGAAAAAAAACTAATTGTACAGTTTGGTTGGAAACCACGAGACGAATCTTTTAAGCCTAATTAGTCCATGATTAGCCTTAAGTGCTATAGTAACACACATGTGCTAATGACGGCTTAATTATGCTTAAAAAATTCGTCTCGCGGTTTCCTGGCGAGTTATGTAATTAGTTTTCTTATTAGTATCCGAAAACCCCTTCCGATATATATATATACTCCCTCAGTCCCAATGAATATGCAATTCTCGCATCCCGAGAAGTCAGCCATCGCAAATTTTGATTAAAATTATATAAAAAAATACTAACTCTTATGAGACAAAATAAGTACCGTTAGATTGGTTATGAAATATATTTTCATAATAAATTTATTTCGAGACATAAATGCTAATACTTTTTTCTATAAATTTGGTCAAAGTTGATACAGTTTAAACGGCACGTTTCCATAGTTACACAATCAATGGGACGGAGGGAGTATATGAAACATTCGACACCCAGAAACTTTTTACCTACCGACTAAACACCTTAGATCCGGAATATCCATCTGCAGGTTTGATCCGCTGTTCGTAGTTTTGTACTCCAACAGGTCTCGAACGCGCTTTCTGACCGAAGGGACATGTAGGGACCTAGCTAGATCTTCTGTTCCTGAAGCTCAGGGACGACACTCGTAAACTCGCATGATTCAGCTTGGTTTTCAACAGATCAGTACTCGGTTACGGCCTTGTTTAGATACCTAAATTCACCATTCAAATTCTACTATGTAAAAAGAAAATTCTCCATCACATCAAAATGGTACACATGCATGGAGTATTAAATGTAGATAAGATCAAAAACTAATTGTACAATTTTGTTGTACTTTGCGAGACAAACATTTTGAGTCTAATTAATCAATATTTGAACAATTATTACCAAATAAAAATAAAATTGCTACAATACTGTACACTGATTCAGGATGCCCCGAATCGGGCATCTAAACCAGGCCTACAATGGCCTCCGCAGAGCAGAGGGGAGGAGCGGTGGTCACATGCCGGGCTACACAGTGTGTGGGGCTCTCAGATCTCATGGATGGCGCTGCAGCTGCTGGTCCTTGGTAACCACCATCGCATGCAAGAAGACTTGAGCATGGCATTGGCAAGTCAAGGTCTTCTGCTCCCGGTCCTACGTGTAACGCGTTCTCCCCCATTACTATATGCTCGGTGGCGCCAATAGACGCCGGATCCGTCGTGTCAAGGAACCGCGTGACTGCCAAGTTTTCAACTATTTTTATTTGATTTGAGACGATCGAGAAGGAGGAGGATGGCTTGTGTGTTTTAGCAAACGAACTGCTCCGGTCCGGTCTAGTTTAATTTATCCCGGCGAACTCTAGTTTATGTGATCACGTAGCTAGTTAGTCGTTGCTGTGGTCATGGATCTAGTTCTAGTCATGGCTTCGAACTGTGTACTAGACTGAATTGATTCTTCTTTTTTTTCATATATATTATTGTCTTCATTTGTGAAGGGAGAGAGATATGAAATTAGTGACGATGGTGGTGCGTGTTTGTTGGAGAGGAGTTGGGCTAGCTGCATTACTAAAAGACATTTGAAGGAGAGATCGCACAAGATGGCGGTTAAAACGCGTCTTTTGATGCGCCACTTGGATGTTAAAGTATAGAGCAATATATGGTTACACAAAAAAAAAAGGTTCTACATTTAGAAACACTTAATTGCAGTAAAGCATTTTTCATTTCAAAGATATAGATCCTTTTGTTAGGTAGTTGACCAAACACGGCGGAATGCTGTCTTAGAGCTAGAAATGCACATATAGACTACATTGGTGCATTATTCTTTTTTTGGATTTAGGAAAAGGAATCAGAACGTCGTAATGGACATTTTTCGGCATCAGTAGAAGGTGTGCTGTTAGCACAGACCTTAGTTAAGCAAGTGTGTGTCAGTGTTAGTTAGAGCATCTTGGTCTCTTGAAAAGACTAACAATCAGTTATTTTAATTAGTTAATCGGTAGCAACGGCAGGATGTGCCCCTCTCTGATTGAAAAAAGTTAGTTTCCCGGAAATAATAGTCCTCTTTCTTGTGTTGCATGTTACTAGCTACTTGTCATTGCTTTCGGCTCGATGCAAATTGTAAAGATTTCATGCAATGACACTTTCTTGACAATTTCGCAAAATGTTTTATATTCCTGTTCTTTGAGACGATCACATCTTAGCGCAAAATTTCCAGCGCAAATGAGTGTTTTTTTATCATTATATATATGGAGTTAAAAATTATGGCCTTCAGTTATTGAAAAAAATATGCAGCTCCGATTTGGCAAAATTGAGCCACATGCATCTGCAGTATTGGGGTCAGACATTACAGATGGCACAGCCTATTCAGGCATTCCTGAAATAGACGTTCTTGGGATGTCAACAAAAAAAGAGAGAAAAGAAATAGACGTTCTTGGAACAATTATCTGGAAGATATTTTTTTCCTACCTTCTGGTGAGATGATCCGTAACATAGTTGATGATTGATCACTGGATCGCTTTGTACAAACCTTAAATCATGAGCATAGGGGTTGTTTTCTCAAGCTTTAGGTTGTTTATGTGTTTTCTATCAGACTTTGTTGCCTGTAGGTGGATGCTTTCTGCAAATAAAATCGAAGGGGTAGTTTCCCTGCTTGCTGCACCCAGAGGGGAAAAAAAAGGAACAGAAACAGGTTGTCAAAAGAAAGCAATAGTGGCGTCCGTGTGCGGCTTATTTCTTCATAGAACATTCCTCGCATCCCAACCAAAGTACATGCTACTTCTTACATCCGTCCCGAAAAAACAAAAAGATACTCCTCCGTTTTAACTATAAGTTATTTCAATTTTTTAAGAATCAAAGTATCTAAAATTTGACTAAAATTGTATAGAGAATTACAAAGATTTATGACATCAAATAGGTGTAAATAAAAATATAATTAATAAAGAATCTAATAAAACTTATTTGGTACCATAAATAAATGTAATTATTTATTATATAAATTTG
Source organism: Saccharum hybrid cultivar R570 (assembly GCA_038087645.1). Classification (NCBI taxonomy): domain Eukaryota; kingdom Viridiplantae; phylum Streptophyta; class Magnoliopsida; order Poales; family Poaceae; genus Saccharum; species Saccharum hybrid cultivar. The sequence goes on along the minus strand of JAQSUU010000123.1, from coordinate 1,845,433 downwards.
GTCAAACTTGAGATGTTTTAACTCTTCAAGAAAATTGGAATGACTTATAATTTAGAAAAGAGGGAGTACACTTCTAGGATAGTACTTTATATAAAACATATTAATATTATTAGATTTATCATAAAATATACCATTTAGAGTTTTAAATATTAATACTATTTTTATGAACTTCGTCAAACTTAAATTAGTTTAACTTTGGTAAAACTCAAAATTGTGTTCTTTCTGAGGCAGAGGTAGGGTAGACCAAGATACACAGCTTCATACTGCGCAAACGTTAGTACTCCGTGCGTTGTAAATTGTATGTCGTTCTGATTTTTTTTAGATAGATATATTAGTATTAGGTGTGCAGTAAAACTATGTACCTAGAAAAGTCGGAAAGTCGGAACAACTTATATTTTTTAAAATGAAAGGGGTACTTTGGTAGCTTGGCAGCTCTGCCTCTTATGAAATTATAATAGATCATCATAAACAGACTACAAAGAGAAGGGGAAAAAAATTGAAACATCCAAACTTCAAGAGTTATTTGGACCTTTTTTTTCAAACGGGTTTAAATAGAACACGCGCGTCTCTTTAAAACTCACTTTAGATCAACCAGAAAACACTAATTTGTCTTAGCTCCCTCTCTCCCATCTAATATGAGATCTATGAGAAATTGATTTATCAAATGATTTTCTAAAACAGCTGGACTCAACTAGTAGAGATGCTCGTGAAACCGAAGAAAAAAAACTACTCCACTAGTGAAACAGAGTTACGGGTTATCCCAAACGGGACCTTATTTTCCGAGCTTGATTGTGTTAATATAGCAACAGAATTATTTCCGGGCGCTGCATCAACACAAGATGCACTTTGACCGAAAGCCGATGAATTCATCAAGGAAAAAGGAGGTTTGGTTTCGCTGCAGGCATGGCATGGCGGCTGTTTTGTGATCAACCGGCGGGCGAGCGATTTCAGCCGCATCAAAAAGCAGAGACATATATGCAGATGCAGGGCAGCTCCGGCCGGTGAGGAGAAACAGGGACACGTCGCAGCCGCGGGAGTCGACCTCCCAGTCCCAGCTCCGCTCACTTCCTCAGTCTATGACCTCGGGGCATGACGTCATCTCGGGCTCTCGGCTACTCCGAGCTGAAGTAACCGCCTTCCTCCCACCTTCCCGGCACCTTCCTCCCACCTTCCTTTTCCCGCGCGCACACTGTTGCGAGCGCCGGCCCGGTACGCATTGCGGCTGCCTATATAAGCAATGGCGGGCGCTACCGTGCAACCCTGCCCAAACCACACACCAACGCTCCCAAATCCTCCTCTTCCTCCTCCTCGAGCAGCTAGCCCAGTCAATCACTCTGCTCGGATCGACCTTGGCACACAAGAAACCGTGAACGATCATCCCTGCGATAGCAAGATCAGCAATGGCGGCGCCGAAGCGTCTCCACAACGGGTACGAGCAGGACGGGGACCAGCCCGACGACAAGCGCATGCGCCGCCTGCCGTCCTTCTCGACGTACGGGAGCCCGCGCCTGCTCTCTTTCTTTCTTCCTTTCTTCTTCCGAGCTGGCTGGCTCTTTAATGGCCACTCGGTTCCCGAGCCTCACTGACTGACTGATTGTTCGCGTCGAATTCCAGGGTGATCCGGGAGGCCATGATGCAGAAGCACATGCATAGCCTGTTCAGGTGTCTGGAGCCTCTCCTCCGCCGTGTGGTAAGCAACACAGCAGCTCTTCGATTCCCATTTCCTTTTCCGAGTCGATCAAACCGAGCAAGCAGGCAGGCATCCTGATGATCGCTGTGTTTCGTGCCACCGTTCGTGCAGGTGCAGGAGGAGCTCCAGGCAGGGCTGATGCAGAGCCCGCGCTACATCGAGAGGCTGCCGGAGACGCCGCCGGCGGAGCGGGCGGCGTGGAAGCTGGCGTTCCGGACCCCGCCGCAGCTGCCGATCTTCACGGGCAGCAAGATCGAGGACGAGGCCGGGAACCCGCTGGAGGTGATCCTCGTGGACGCGGACACCGGCTCGCCGGCCGCGCTCCCGCAGGCGGCGCTCCGCGTCGAGGTGGTCCCGGTGTTCGGCGACTTCCCGCCCGACGGGCGCGAGGACTGGTCCGCCGACGAGTTCCAGCGGAACGTCGTCAAGGAGCGGGAGGGCAAGCGCCCGCTCCTGACGGGCGACGTGAGCCTGACCATGCGCGACGGGCGCGCCACGGTGGGCGAGCTCCAGTTCACGGACAACTCGTCCTGGGTCCGCTGCCGCAAGTTCCGCATCGCCGTCCGCGCGGTCCCGAGCACCGTCTGCGACGGCGCCCGGATCCAGGAGGCCATGACGGAGGCGTTCATGGTCAGGGATCACCGGGGCGAGCTGTACCGCAAGCACTACCCGCCCGTCCTCGCCGACGACGTCTGGAGGCTCGAGAAGATCGGCAAGGAAGGCGCGTTCCACAGGAAGCTCAGGCGCAACAACGTCGGCACCGTGCAGGAGTTCGTCCGGATGCTCATGGTGAAGCCCGACGAGCTACGCGCGGTGAGTTTTCTGCGCTTTCCACTTTTCATCAGAACGCAGTCTGGTCTCCATTTCAGTTCATCCTCCGTGCTGGTACTGATTGATTGGCTGCTCTGTTCCTGTGGGGGATCAGATTCTGGGCGACGGCATGACCGACCGCATGTGGGAGGCGACGACCAACCACGCCAAGACCTGCGCCTCCGACGACAAGGTGTTCGCGCACACAACGCCGCACGGCACCATCTACGTGGACTCCATCTTCAACATCGTGAGGGTCGACCTCGTCGGCGGCGTCCAGTGGCCGCTGCAGGTGCAGCAGCTGAACAGGGGCCAGACGGTGAGTCGTGTCGCCCACCATCTCAGAACAGAAGGGCAGAGCTCCATGGGTTTTGCTTGTCCTGACATGTGTACTCTGTTCCGGCTCCGGCAGATGATGGTGCAGCAGATGCTGCTGGACGCGTACGAGCACCGCCAAAGCCTCCAGGAGGCCGACGCCTTCATGCTCCATGGCCACGCCGCCAACAACGTTCCACTGCTGCAGAGTAAGTGTCCGAACATTCAGATGCCACACAACCAAGCAGTTTATTCGTTTCTAGCTGCAGACCGTTATGATTCCCCTGCTCTAACATCTTGTGCACGGGCAACGTGCAGATGCAGCAGCACATGTCGCGGTGACGGCGCCGGCGGACACCCCGCTCTGGTTTCCGAACGCCGCGGAGATGGACTTCCCCGTCGACGACGTGGTTGTTCCCATTCCCCAAGCCAACAACAGCTTCGCCTACCAGTGGCCTGGCCAAGCGTTCCACATGCCAGGTTAACAAGTGCACTGGTTGGGAAGGACCTCAAGAAGATGAACAAGTGACTCAAGTGAAGATCACTTGCAAGGTTCCAGCAATAGGATGTACATTAACAAAATACTACTCCAACGTGGTTATATGTCCACGAACATGTGTGTCTGTGTGTCCAACTGTCCAAGTAACAGCAGGGTTTAAGGGTAGGTGAAACTTGAGCGGCCCTTCACTGCATCGCTGGACGCGTGCCGAGCATCCGCGGGCAGCGAGAAGTGGCGAGCAAGTGCAAGATTCTTTTGTTTAATTCGTATACTTTGTTGTAATCTCTCAGTTTTCGTTCAGCCTGGTCTTGTAAAATGGCGTTCTGCTCTGCTCCCAAGGATGAGTTGCATGTAAGTGTAACCGTCAGAGCAGCGACGCTTGGGGCTGACGAACAGGTTGGTGTGGTATGCCTACAAGGGGCTAGCAGTAGAACTGGTTAGGTAAAACATGCAGTTCTGCTTTCTTCTTTGACATTTTCATCACAAGTTTTTGTGTCCTGTAAACATCAAGGTCGCAATAAAGAAAGGAAACCGCCTTTTGTACATAAACACATGTGTTTGAGATCTCCCCCGGTCTTTGCTGTTTCAAACTATTGTGTTGTGGTGGCGTGAAAATCGGGAACCTGGTAGATCAGGACATGTTAGATGATGCCTGGAGGTGAGATGAACGCTTGACCATAGAGCAGCTGTGGGTGCTTCAGTGAAAACTCCAGCAAAAGCATTGCATGAGTGCATAAAATAGTCATAGTCCTCTTGTTGCACCTCTCCCTACAAAAGAAACCCTTTGGAGAGAAACCAATGGAGTAGAGTAGGCAGGCGGATATGCCAAGCAACGCGTGGCAGAAGTCAAAGTCTCCTCGACGAGTGAATGTTTGCGCGTGAAAGAGAAGAAAGGGAAAATAATTAGTTCTGAGTAGTGTATTTCCAATTGAGAGTGCCTCCATATATTATGAAAATCTAAAGAAATATTACATTAACAAACTAAGTGTAAATACCTTATTAATCCCAGCCGAACGGTTTCTTCACATCGAACGGAGCCTAAGATGAGGTACCATTTGGTTGATTCCACTACGTTGCTGCAAACCGAGAACAAAGCTGTATTAAAATTCAGAAAAAAATCCAAATTACTCCACCCTCACAGGAAGTTGTCCGAATAACCTTCTAACCTAATCTTGTGTTCAACTTAACCCCCTCTAGATCTTTTAGTTGGTCCAATCTACCCCTTAATAAGATTTGTTTTTTTCTTTCTTTCTCTGCATACAAGCTGAGTTTAAAGTTTCTATTTTGCAGGGTGATAATATCATAACTTATATTTAAAATACATTATGAAATTTTCATAATTCTTTGTGTGTGTAGGTTAATTCATTATTACATGCCTAAGCTATAAACAATAATGAGGAAAAATCTATGATATATTTTTTAAACATAAATTATGATGTTCTCGTTCACCCTGCAAAATGTGATTCCACCCAATACTCTCGATATCGCCGAGGGGGTGTGCTAAGTAAAGCGAATCCTGTCCGAAAATGAGCCCGGTTTTCGAGACTCCAATGCCGTGACCATCCAAACACGTGGAATTCATCGGGTCTGTCATTTCCATTTCCAAATTCTGGGCCTCAATATATAGACATCCAAACGGGGTGTAGTTCTATGTTCCTATATATAACTAATTAGAAATTTTCATAGTTTAATAAGCTAATAAACAAAATTATTCCTGTGTATAACTAATTTTTTTTTATTTTTAATAAACTTACTAAATAAAAGTATTTTCTCTATATTCCATTATAACTTACTGTAGCTTATAAAGGAGGCCACCGCTACCAAATGGGTTAGGGTGCGATTTAGAACCTTGATTCTGGACGAACCAAGGCCACTGCTATATTCCATTATAGCTTACTGTCTCCCTTTCCACGAACCATCCGTGGCCATCTGTCATTTCCCCATAGTCCAAACACCGTGCACATAGCACATACGACGCCGTTGCGACCAAACTGTAGAGCGACGCGACGACATATACAATATATTTAATTTAATAATCGCTTTGTTAACCAGACTGTCTTGGTACAAAGAAGCAGATCCTAGTGGCATTTGGGAATTTTTTTCAAATAATATTATTTTAATAGATAATTGCAGGTCTAGGTGTTATTTTTATAAAATTGCAAAACTACTGTCCTATCGGCCAGTCAATTGCGGGTAGCCTACGTGACAGGCAAAAATCACAGTGCAGAGTCCTATCGGCAATCAGTTAGCCTACTAAACTGCTATCAGCAATCTGGGAGCCGGTAACTGCAATCGGCAGTTGGCCAGCCGATGGGCCTATCGGACATTGGGAGACCGACTACACCCACAACCTGCAAGGCACATCCCTTTTAAAATTTGTTTTGTTGATCATGTTTCTTGCTATTTAGATTTTAATATTTCTTTCAACCTACCGGAACAAAATATCTAAAGACCTCAAAATATATTATAAATTTCTAAGTAGATGCTAAAAATCAAGTACAACCTATTTTATTTGCAATCTAGCATCATTTTTGAAGGTAGGAGGGAATTATATTAAAATTCAGCACAGTACATCCCAGAATTACACAAGAAAAAAAATCTAAAATAAGCAGGGTACAATATTCTATCCAGATTCCTTCATCGTTTTTTTCGTAATAACTTTTCTCGATGCAGTCGTTGCTCTAGATGAATAGAGCATTGTCGAACACCGAAGTCAAAGCGTAGTCCATATGCCGAATCCAACGATCAACTCTAAAACAGTGGACAATCATATGTGCACCACTCTTTTCGATCGCTAAGGGCACCGTTAAGGTTGCTCACTCGCTCCACTGTGGCTGTCGGGCACGATCAACTCCACAACAGTGGACAATCAAATGCCCACCGTTTCTACTTTTCTTTAAAAAAAACTATCAGTTTGGAGTAGTTTCTGTTTCTTTTTTATGCCTCTATCCTTAAATAATAATAAACCGTCAATGTTTAGAAACCGCCGACTAGTAAATTTAGTAGATTGCACGTTTGGGCTCGGATGGCTAGCTATACAAAGAGAACACGAGGATGTATACTAGTTCGAGCGGAATGTCCCTACGTCCAGTTACGAGCTGCTGCTTGTGTTACTTACAATGAGTTCGTAGTAGGGGTTATAAACGGGCGAGAGAGGGACGAGCTCCCAAGTCTCTTTTTTTGGTTGAGGTCGAGTATGTCATTCTAGCTTGTAGGATCGTGATCCCCCAGAAAGGTACTGGCCCTTCCCTTTTATAGCTTCAAGGGAAGGACCGATCATACATGAGAGAGGATGGAAGGAGAAGAAAGAGAAAACCAAAAGAGAGGGAAGGGTGCCATGGAGCTGTGTTGTTCCCCTTCCCGTGTCGGTGGGCCCTGACGACCACGTAGATGATGGGGGACATCCCCACGTTATAGCCTTGCCTGCCACCGGTCCTATGCACAGGCGTCGCAGGTCAATCGTGGCGCTCCGCACCACCTGAACGGACGGTATGGTCAACGAACTCGCCTGACGGAGGCCATGCCGGAGTTGGAGGTACAGTGCAGAGCTCTAGTCATCTGGCAGAGGTCGTCCGAGGAGTTGGCGACACAGGACCACCCTGTTGACGTTGTGGCAACGTGAGCTCCTAGGGATGGCTGGTGACAATTGCGGATCGTGTCGAAGCATACCTACTCCCCCTTTTGTGTCAGGGACGGGCCTATGGTGGTTGAAGTGGCGCGGGTCCCTCTCGGGGCCTTAGCTCTATTCTAGGAGTGGATCTGACCCCTAGGGGTCAGGCAAGGCAGAGCCCTCACCCGGGGGGTCAGACGAGGTGGGACCCACGCCCGAGAGGTTGGGCGAGGCAGAGTATGTGCCTGAGGGGTCGAACGAACCAGAAATCCTCTTAGTTGGGCCGGACTGGGCCATAACTGTGCTCACAATTATTTTAGGTGGACTGAGGCCAATGTCTTTTAACTCCTGTCTTATGGGTACCGTAATATTGGTACCTGACAGTAGCCCCCAAGCCTGTGGAGGAGTTAGGCATTCCTCCATAGGCTTTACCGTAGGACGGTAAGGTCTTTGTTCTTCTAGGGGTACGCGCGAGCGCACCTGCCGGGTGTAGCCCCCCGAGCCTTTGGGGAAGTTGGCTACTTCGTCAAAGACTTTCTCGTGCGGGGAGACCTCAGGGTCCCGGTTTGGTTAGGCGGTCATTGACAGTTTTGTCGTCCATATGCAACCACATCTTCGGCCTTCTCTTGCGAGGCCGAGCCTCCAAGCTCCTGCTCGTGACAGGAGTTTGGTCATGGTGTCAGCTGAGTCTAGGCCCCTGATGGCCAGTGCAGTTAGTTCCTGGGTCCGTCTGGTCGGTTCCGGGGGCTGTTTGCCTTTCCTCGAGGAAAGCTCATGGACTGGCAGTGATTAGGGTTTGATTGCGGGCTGGGGTGTCCCTGGTGCCCAGATGCCTAGGCATTGGCCATTAGCGGGCTCGCCCTTCGCCACCTCCTACTTTAGGAGTGTCTTAGAGCGGTTGTCGAAATCATCGCCAGACCAAATGGCGACCCCTGGGCCTAAGCGGGCCGTAGGAGTGATTTTTTGCCCCGTGTTCCTTCGTTCCCATGGCGTCAGGAGCCACGCCTGATCCCGAGACGAGGCAGGGGACCACTGCACCATCTTCGTCTTTAAACCACCCATTATGGGTGCATGGGGGAGCCGAGGGGGCGCGTCGTGCCGCATCCGTAGCGACGGTTGGTGTTAGCGCCGATTAGGCTCCCCGCTAGCCTTCTATAAATCGTGGCCTCCACAGCACATTGCTGTTCATTGCCACCCTAGCCTCAGATGGCCAGTTCCCAGCGCTTGTCTTCTCCTTTCTACTGCTTCATCCATGGAACGTGGGAAACGTCCTGCCGAAGACACCCCGAGGAGAGGTCCGCTCGATGCCATCCGCTCGAGCAGGGGTGAGGACAGTGTCTCTCTGTTTCCTCCCATTGCGGCTGTGCGTCTCTTTCTAACCTTTGTTTTGGTTCAGGGCCGCGTCAAACGCGAACCCGGTCCTGGAGTCGGAGCGACTCCGAGAATGCCTTGAGGCCACCTAGGCCGCGCTCCGAGCCACGGAGGAGGAGGCAAAACCGTCCGCGCCCAGCTGGCAGACGCTGACAGCTGGGTGGTCGGTATGTTCTTTTTGGCGACCGCCGCCCCCTTCTTCTTAGTTTGTTCTTTCTCTTACGCTTCTGTGCCTTGATCAGAACTTGAGATGGAGCTATAGACGCTCCGCCAGGCCGCGGATACCGCTGCGGTTTACATGCACGCCCGGGGTGAACGTCTCGAGCAGCGCCTCCTTGACATCCCCGAGCATGTTAGGGGCGCGGTGGAGCACGGCGTCCATCGTGGAGCGGCCGTCACCCTAGCGGCAACCCAGGTGTGGTCGGGCCATGAGCTCCGCTTCCTGATCGGCTTCTCGGAGGGCGAGGGGGTGGCCAATCATGAGAGGCTCGTCGAGGACTTCAACGAAGCCACGGGAGCCGTCGCTGCCGAGGTGCCCACCGAGGAAGTCATCCTTGAGGCCTTGTAGTTTGTATTTAGGACCGGCCTTTCATGAATAAAAATGATCTGTTTTCGTTCTTTGTTGTGTGCTAAGCTTCGTTTATGTTTCGAACGTTGTTCGTCGCAGTCGGGCGATTAGCCCCCAAATTGGTGGGGTCTTAGTCAGTATCAACTGTCTTTTGCAGACTTATCAGTCCGCCCTTTCTCTCTACTATAAGCGTTGTTCTGTTCTCCCATGACTTGGCACCATGCATCTTATCAGGCTGACCCCTGTGTCCTTGCATGTGGTGAGGGTCGGATCGTGGGGTCAGGACGCCCATGGTGCTTTTCACACCCAGGTGTCCGCCTCTTAGTTTGTTTATGACCTCGCATAGGGTCTCTTTGCGATTTCGAGCCCTCGAGTCCCCGTGCATAGCGGTGGGTCTAGCCAGGGGGGTTGGTTCGTCTTTTGTTCATTCCCCCTCACGTGCTTTTTTGATAAAACGGAGGGGTTGAGCCGTGCCACGATTTTTCTCGATGGATGAATCATGGTGCTCGGTGAGCTATTAACGGGTTAGTCCAAGTGGGGCCCCAGTTCCTATTCGTAGGGATCCGGCTTGGGTCGGCTGGCGACCAACTCCAGGCTCCTTACAGCCAATCCATATAGTTCCCGGGTTTGTTCGACCGGTCCTGGGGACTCATTGCCTTTCCTCGGGGAAAAACCATGTTTCGGCTGCAATCAAGACTCGAACGCAGGTCAGGATGCCCATGGCGCACGTGTGCCCGGTACTGGCTGCTAGCGGGCCCATCCCTTTTCGCCCTCTCACTTTGTGGGTGCCTAGAGCGGCTGTTGAACCCTCCGATGGGCTAGCCTTTGAACTCTTGGGCCTTATTGGATCGTAAGAGCGTTTTTAGCTCCGTATCCCTTTGTTACCTGCGACGGTTCCTGGCCCGGTGATGCATATTTTGAGGGAGCATCCGGTTGGTGGTATGCGTGTAGCTGGTCAAAACGACACGGCGGTTTTGACGAGACAGGGCGGCACGTGAATCGAGGCAGGCGATTCCGCTTCCCCTTCTTAAATACAGGGGTTTCCCCTATTTTCTCACCACACACGAACCATCATCCTGCCCTCTTCGCTTCCAAGCCACCATCCGAGCCCATGTTTCTCGCCGCCGCAACCGTAGCACAGTTAGGGTTAGAGTTCGCACAGCCATCGAAGCTTTCGTCTCCTGGCTCCCGTTGTCTAGCGATAGATGCATGGCCTCGTTCTGACATCACCCATTGACGAATGGAGGGGCTCGTCAAGAAGGGCCTCCTTCGTGCGAGGACTGCTGTGAACGAGTGGGTCATACCTGACAACGAGGACGAGCCGATGCCGCCGGATGGGTATGTCATCTCCTTCGTGCGAGGACTGCTGCGAACGAGTGGCACTTTGAGTTATGGAGGTACTTCTTCACCGTCTCCCTACACAAGAGGGTGAAGAGAGAGAAGGGGAAGAAGAGAGAGTTTAAGGTACCGGTGGGAACCACGAGCATCCATCTTCGGGGGAATCAGGTGGTGCAGTACATGTCACTCCCGTTGACGGTGTCCAACAAAGGGTGGCACAAGCAGTGGTTCTACTTGAAGAACGACCCCACCGCCCCCTTGCCGATCTTCTCCGACAGCTTCATCGAGTCGGTGTGGAAGGCATGGGTGTGGGCCTCCCACCAAGGAGCAAGATAGGATCAAAGACCATCTGAAGGCCATCGCCATCTTGAAGGAGCATGGCCTCCACGAAGTCAGCATCATTGGGGCGTATCATGTGAGGAGGCTTGCGCCACTGATGGCGTGCGCCCTCTCAATGTACCAGATGACACCTGAATCACCGCCCAACGTGACGGTGACGCTCGTCGGGGACGCACTAGCGTTGGCGAGGTGGAGCAATGTCTCAAGGAGGCGATGGAGGTGTTGTCATCACCGTCAGGGGAGATTGTCCCCATATACCTAGTTCTGGGGCACCCGTCGATGTGACCGGACGTGGGCTTTGTCAAATCCGTAAGTCCTCACCCTTCTTTGGACGTTGTTCGAACTTTGCTCCGTGCCAACTTTCTAATCTAGCCGCCTAACCCTGAGAGTCAGATTCTTGCAGCCGGAACTTTTTTTGAGATTTCGTAGCACCGTTGCTGGAGAACTCATGGCCGAGCAGGAGAAGCAAAAGAAGGATGTTGAGAAGGCAAAGAAGGCAGAGAGGTAGTGGAAGCGGGATCGGGGAGAGGACACCGACGACGACGACGACGATGATGATGAAGATGACGAGGAGGAGGAAGAGGGGGTCAGCTGCGTCACATTCGCCAACTAGGATGAGATGGCACACGACGATGAGGGTGAGGCTACGGGCGGTGGTTCATCTTCACAACTGATGGAGCTGGGTCGCTCTTTCGACGCACCCTAGGGGCCGTCGGACGCGAGCCATCCCGCGTCGTCCGATCACTCCGAGCAGTTGGCCGGTCAAAAGCGGCCACGCTCCATCGAGGCGTAAGTGGGGTCGGGCGAGCTAGCCACAAAGCTTCATCGCCCAGTGGCGCCGAGGTATATTGCGAATCCCCTCACCCTTGTCGCTTTTGGAGGGTCTCGTCATGGTTTTAATGTCTTGTTGATGTTGTAATCCTGGCCGATACATTACTCCTCTAGCATTGGCGGTGAGGAAGAGCGTCACTCTTTGGACAGTATAGCAGCCATTGGCAAGCAAAACCACACCTGGGTCGAGCGAGGGTAGTGCCAGGACGGCTACGGAGCCGCCCGTTTAGACACCGCGGGTGACAACAACCCCATCCATGGGGTGCCAACCGGCGGCGGGCATGGAGGAGGCGTCCTCGGTTGCCCTAGAGCGGTCGGCCACAGCCACGATGTCAATGTTGACGGTGGTGCGAGAGGATCCATCGGCCACACATGTGGTAGTGTCTGCGCCAGAACGAATAGAGGAGAGGCGGTCGGCGGAGGACAAAGCGTCTGCGACGCGTGCGGCGGGCGCGGTGCGATCGGATGCGACCTAGCCTCCGTGGACAGAGACGGAGGTACCCAAGGTAACGCGAACAGACGAGGACGCGTTCGCTGCATCCCCAGGAGTCATGGCGATGGTGTCGCGTGTCGTGTTCATGTCGTCATCGTCCATCGTCGGCGGAGGGGTCATCCCGGTAGAGAGGCCGTGGCAGGAGGGGTCGTCGGCGCATGGCACTGGCACAGAGCCATCCCAGACCCTAATCTAGATAGGGACCAATAGGCCACGGCTCGAGTTGGTAGACCTACAGAACCCTGGAGCCCCTCCATTCGTCCTCAATGACCCTACGGAGGAGAAGGAATGGCGCCGCTGCCATGGGATCATGGGAGGTGTGGCGCACCTCTTGAACGCCACACTGGTCGCGGCAAACGACAGGCTGAAGCTGTTGAATAGTGCCACCGACCCCTGCACTGTATGGCACGCTTGTGCCCTGATTGCCGCTTTTTGTTTTGTTGCTTCTAACTCGTGTTCCTTCCGCAGTTGTTGATGGCGCGTACCCAAGAGAAGTACTTGTTCCTTCATTGACAGAAGGAGGCCTTGGACCGCCTTGTCATGGAGGCGGCTGACCTTTGGACCTAGGAGGCGGAGGCCTATCATCATGCTAAGGAAGCGGAGAAGATGGTCTCGGATTTGTCCAAGAGGGCGCGCAAGGACGGTGAGGACACCGCGCAAGTCATGAGGGAGTGCGACGAGCTACGTCGGTGGGATGCCGAGTCCCACCAACAGATCTTCAACCTCCAAGGCAAGCTCAAGAAGGAGAAGGGGCTGAAGCTGGTAGCCTAAGAGAAGGTCGCCACACTGGAGGCAAAAGCCTATCAAGACGCCACAGTGGCCGAGCGGCTCCGCAAGGAGCGAGACAACTCACGCCAGACCGAGTCAAGGCTTTGCACACAGCGCGATGGGGCCCAAAGACTCTGTGATAGCACCCAGTAGCGAGTTAGCTCCCTCCAGAGCAGTCTCAAGAGGGAGAAGGTCCAAAAGTGAAAGGCCGAGAGCGTCTCTGTCGGGGCCCTGGACCTGGGCCAGAGTCAGAAAAGAGCTGACCGAGGCGAAGAAAGCCCTGTAGAGGGAGGTCATGGTGTATGACAATGAGTGCCTCGCCGCCAACTTAGTTTGCCATGACCTTGGGGTGCCTCAGCCACCGGAGATGAGCTCGCTTTTTTGTCGAGGAGCTAGAGAAGATAGAAGATGACATGGCCTCCCTCTCGCAAGACCTAGCGAAAGGGATAGCCGACACAATCCTCCCCTGGAGGGGTGACTGATTAGATAAATTTAGGCTAAAGTGTCAAAAGATGAATCATGAGTTTGAACAAGCGTTTTGTTTTTAGGGTCGGTCGTGTGAACAATTACATGTTCTTTTCTTTTTAATGCATAAAAAGTCATTGCGATCCATTCTTTTTTGTCGTGAAGATCCTGAAGTCTGAAGTGCGGACGGGAGATCCTGATTACACTGGTGAATGAGAGTGTTGTAGTCGCCAAGGCGTAGGTTTCTCGCAGTTCGACCAGTTTTACTCAGTGTGTCTCCCCGCAACTCGATCCTCGAAAATATTTGAGGTAAAAAGGGGTCAAACATGGGGTGTTTTTGCATGTGTACACTCCTTATCAGCCCCCGAGTAAGGGCCGACCCCAGGTCACGGCTGGGGCCGGGTGTTACTTAGTAGCCGAGAGGGAGAAAAAGCGAAAACGAGCAAGAGACGGTGTTTTTCAAAAAACACCAAATAAGTGTAAAGACCTTATTAATCACTAAGGCTCCGTTTGGTTATATGGGAATCAATCCCAGCCGAACGGTTTCTTCACATCGAACGGAGCCTAAGATGAGGTACCATTTGGTTGATTCCACTACGTTGCTGCAAAACGAGAACAAAGCTGTATTAAAATTCAGAAAAAAAATCCAAATTACTCCACCCTCACAGGAAGTTGTCCGAATAACCTTCTAACCTAATCTTGTGTTCAACTTAACCCCCTCTAGATCTTTTAGTTGGTCCAATCTACCCCTTAATAAGATTTGTCTTTTTTTTCTTTCTCTGCATACAAGCTGAGTTTAAAGTTTCTATTTTGCAGGGTGATAATATCATAACTTATATTTAAAATACATTATGAAATTTTCATAATTCTTTGCGTGTGTAGGTTAATTCATTATTACATGCCTAAGCTATAAACAATAATGAGGAAAAATCTATGATGTATTTTATAAACATAAATTATGATGTTCTCGTTCACCCTGCAAAATGTGATTCCACCCAATACTCGGCTCGATATCGCCAAGGGGGTGCACTAAGTGAAGCGAATCCTGTCCAAAAATGAGCCCGGTTTCGAGAGTCCAATGCCGTGACCATCCAAACACGTGGAAATCATCGGGTCTGTCATTTCCATTTCCAAATTCTGGGCTTCAATATATAGACATCCAAACGGGGTGTAGTTCTATGTTCCTATATATAACTAATTAGAAATTTTCATAGTTTAATTAGCTACTAAACAAAATTATTCCTGTGTATAACTAATTTTTTATTTTTAATAAACTTACTAAATAAAAGTATTTTCTCTATATTCCATTATAGCTTACTGTAGCTTATAAAGGAGGCCACCGCTAACAAATGGGTTAGGGTGCGATTTAGAACCTTGATTCTGGACGAACCAAGGCCACTGCTATATTCCATTATAGCTTACTGTCTCCCTTTCCATGAACCATCCGTGGCCATCTGTCATTTCCCCATAGTCCAAACACCGTGCACATAGCACATAGGACGCCGTTGCGACCAAACTGTAGAGCGACGCGACGACATATACAATATATTTAATTTAATAATCGCTTTGTTAACCAGACTGTCTTGGTGTCGGTGTTCGGACCAAGGGGGTCCTAAACCAACGAGTAAATGCTGCGTGACTCTTTCCTGGATGGTGATGCAAGGAGAACACACGGGGGTTTATCCTGGTTCGGGCAAAAGAAGGCCCTACTTCCAGCGGGGAAGAGAGGTTTGTATTTCCTTGCACCGAGGTGCTCGTGTAGGGGTTACAAGCAGGCGAGAGAGGGTGTCGAGCCCAAGTCTCAAAGAGAAAAAGGAGAAAGATGGTTGCTTCGCGTTTTTTCCGTGATGCTTTGCCCCCCTATTCGTCGCCCTGGCCTGTCCTTTTATAGGGCGAGAGGTGGCCAAGTCGAGGGGAGCCTTGAGGCGATGTTTCGTCGATTCCTGTTGAGTTGACTGCAGCGACGTGGCTTCGGGATGGCCGGCCATCCCTGGGTACCCTGACGTGGTGCGGGACAAGAGGGTGAAATGACCCAGAGCGCCATGCCATACCGTCCTTCGAGCTAAGTCGAGCGTTGGGGCCGGGTCGAGGCCGGGTCGAGGTCGGATGGATAAGGCCGAATCCCTGGTATCGCGGGGGACGGACCTTGTCTTATCCTCCCTCGAGGGTGATTGATGGTGAATAGTGCGCGGTAAGGTGGATACAGTGACGGCTTTCACCTCCCATCACGGGATGGGCGGTAAAACAGTGAGACTTGACGTGGGTATTGTTCCCGCGTTGACCCACGCCGTAGCCATGCCGGTCGGTGGTAGTAGGTAACCGCATTGAATGCTATGGCTTTTGTCCTAGGTAGGTAAAGAAAGGGTGTCGAGGAGCCGGGGTGCGGTCGAGGCGCCCCGTCGAGCGGGCCTCGTACGAGTCGGAGCCGGGGCGCGGTCGAGGCGCCCCGTCGAGCGGACCTCATACGAGTCGGAGCCGGGGCACGGTCGAGGCGCCCCGTCGAGCGGGCTATCTTTCATTGTGGTTTCGGTTATGTTAGTGTTTTGGCTATAGGTGTGGGTACCCCCGTACTGTTGGTACCGAAAGTAGCCCCCGAGCCTTTGGGTGAGTGTGTGATCACTCTCCCAGAGGTTGGTCAGAACTGGAGTCGTGGCATCGTGATTTTTTCCGGTGGGGGCGCGCGAGCGCACCCGCCGGGTGTAGCCCCCGAGGCCTCGGTGGAGTATGGAGACTCCTCCGAGGTCTTGTTCGCGTTTGATTGGGGGACATTTCGTTGCGGTCAAGCCCCCGAGCCTCGTGCGCGCGAGGTCGATCAGGGTCCCGGCCGTCTTTCGCTGTGCGACCCTCACGCTCCTTTTTCGAAAAAAGGAGGAGGGGTGGAGAATGTCGTACTACCCTCGTTTGGGCCCGAGTTACGACGATCTCTGGTGAGCTGCTAGCGGGGGAATTCGAGTGAGAACCCGTGCCCGTTCGTTAGGGGTCGGCTAGTGGCCCGGGGGCGCCCTAAAAAATGCCAAGAAGCGGTCGTGTGGATCTCGATTCCCTTCGACAGGATTCGAGGGCTCGATGCCTCCCCCGGAGGGATTCCTACCACAACCTTCTCCTTCGGCCTCGAATACGTCCTGGGGTGCCTCGAGAGCGTGGCTCGAGCCCTTGGCCATGTACGGGCGCACCCTGGGTCGTCCCTAACTCTGTTGCTCGAGGGCAGCTGTCGAACCCCGTTCGAGGGCCAGCTTTCGCTCCCTCGAGACTTATTGCGGGCTTCGCACCCATTTTTGCGGTCGGGACCCTGAGCCTCGCACGCACGAGGTCGATCAGAGTCCCGGCCGTCTTTCACGACCCTCACGCTCCTTTTTCGAAAAAAGGAGGAGGGGTGGAGAATGTCGTACTACCCTCGTTTGGGCCCGAGTTACGACGATCTCCGGTGAGCTGCTAGCGGGGGAATTCGAGTGAGAACCCGTGCCCCGTTCGTTAGGGGTCGGCTAGTGGCCCGGAGGCACCCTCAAAAATGCCAAGAAGCGGTCGTGTGGATCTCGATTCCCTTCGACAGGATTCGAGGGCTCGATGCCTCCCCCGGAGGGATTCCTACCACAACCTTCTCCTTCGGCCTCGAATACGTCCTGGGGTGCCTCGAGAGCGTGGCTCGAGCCCTTGGCTATGTACGGGCGCACCCTGGGTCGTCCCTAACTCTGTTGCTCGAGGGCAGCTGTCGAACCCCGTTCGAGGGCCAGCTTTCGCTCCCTCGAGACTTATTGCGGGCTTCGCACCCATTTAAGACGTACCTAGAGATATTTCGTTGGCCGGGCGTGTTTTTTTGGGAGACGAGATCGGCGCGGTATCGGCGTATGGTTACGACGTGGGGAGCGGCCACGTGCTCAGTTCCTGCGAGATATAAGGAAACGGTTAGGTGAGCGTGTTTATCGCGGAAAACTGCTCCTTACTTTTCGCGCGGCCGTTGGGCTTCTGTCCGGGCATATAAAGCTAAGGCCTTGGGGTCTTCGTTCCCCACCGGTTACTTGCATCCCTGCAATCCTTTGCCTTAGACATCCCCTGCCACATCGCGTTCTCCGCCCGTCTTGCCGCAGCCACCGCATCCTTTCCTTCCATCCCCCTCCCGACGACATCGATGGCAGGAAAGAGCCAGATCCTCCCCGCCGACGACTGGGCCGCCTCCTCGGTGACGGAGAGGAGGTTGGAGGAGTTGGTCGAGGACGGGCTGCTGTGGCCGAGGACGAACTTGGCGCAGCCGGAGTGGGTGGCGCCGCCCCCCGCCCATCAGGAGCCAGCGCCCCCTGAAGGGTACGTGGTGAGCTTCGTCAGCTTTCATGAGCGGGGGTTCGGCGTGCCGGTGTCGGTCTTCATGCGCGTGCTCCTGCACTACTACCGGGTGGAGCTTCATCACCTTTCCCCCAATGCCGTCGCGCAGGCCGCCATCTTCGCGGCGGTCTGCGAGGGCTACCTCGGGGTGGAGCCACAGTGGAACTTGTGGCTTCACCTTTTTAAGGCCGAGCTCTTCGCCAAGAGGGCGGGGGAGAAAGGCGTCCTGTGCGCGGCCTGAGTGGGGAGCTGCGTGCTGCAGGTGAGATCGGGTCGGACGGATCTATACATCCCGGCCCTACTCATCTCCTCGAACAGTGGGTGGCACGAGGGTTGGTTCTACCTCCGTAATGATGAAAATCAGTTGCCGAGGTACACCGGCCGCGTGCTGACTGCTCGAGAAGAGCATTGGTCGTACGGAGTGCCCGAGGCCGAGAAGACGCGCTTGGATCCACTGCTGGCGGCGCTGCAGCAGCTTCGCCTTCGGGGCCTGACGGCTGCGGCGGTGGCTGCGGGCTTCCATCGCCGCAGAGTGATGCCGTTGTGCCAGCGTCGTCTCCGCCTGGACCAGATGACTCCGGAGGCGAACCTGGAGGGTATCCGGATGTCCCACGAATCCCTCACCCTTGAGGAGGTCCTCCGGCGGGCTCGCCGGATGGTCGGGAACTTCAAGGCGGAGGAGGCCAATCAGGTTCCCATGAGGCCTACCGAAGGGTGCGAATCCGTGGTACGTGTCACGGGGCTGAGGTATTGCTATTCTTGTTTTTCTGTGGATTTTGCTGATGTGGTCGAGGCCGGCGTGTAGGATTTGTCGGCGTTGCGGGAAACGCGCCCACCAGTCCCGGAGGACCGGCCCGCCCGGGAGGCTCGACGCCTGCATGCCTCCCAGAAGAAGCAGGCCAAGGAGACGGCCAAGAAGCGGGCGGTCCGCAAGGCCAAAGAGGCGGAGGCGTTGAAGAAGCGCCGGCGCCAGCAGACCATCGACGGAGTGCCCCTGTCGCCGTCGCCTTCCGAGACAGTCTCGGGGGAGGACGACGGCAGCAGCGACGAAGATGATGATGCCCTGTCGCGGTATGAGATTGCGACCAGGCTGGGCGACCTTCCCGACATTCGCCCCCTGCTGGAGCCCATCAGGGGGGGTCCTCCTCGGTCGTCGTGGTCGAGGAGGTCGAGGGGAAGAAGGTGGAGAAGGAATCTGGCCCCTCGAGGGGAGGGGCCGTTTTACCCCGGACCCGGCGAGAGGGGTCGACGGGGACGTCCGCACTAGCCGGGGCCTCGCAAGCTCCGGCAGGGGCGGAGACGGTGGTACCGGCGTCGTCATCAGCGGCGGCGCCGGCAGGAGTAAGGACCCGAGGCCAGCTGGCCTCGGAAGCACAAAGGGCGCAGGGCGGTGTGTCGGCCGGGGCTCCTAGGAGCGCTCGGCCTGCTGGTGAGGCCGCCGTGAGGCCACCAGCGGCCGTCCCGGGAGGCTCGAGCCGCGCGGGGTCGAGGTACTTGGTGCCGATTTCCGGGTAAGTATCTCAACTTGGTCGTCCTGCCTTTCCCAAAGTCCATTGGCCGACAATTCTTCTCACTTCGCAGGCTAAAGCGGAAGGCGGAGCTAATGGGGCCTACCCCTGTGAAGTCGCTGCGAGCCAGCGCCGTTGTCCTCAACCGGACGGCGGAGCAGGACGCGGCCTGGGTCCGTCAGGTCGAGGCCGCAAAAGGGCGCCTGTGACATCAGCAAGGGTCAGCCGACGCCGCGGCGGTTGCCGGCCCGGAGCCCGCCGTCGAGGGGGCCGAACCGGCAAAGGCGGCGGCTCTTGACGTGGTCGAGGCGGGGCCCAGGTCGTCGGGGACGGCCGAGGCTGCCGTTGTGGTCGCGACGGGCGAGGCACCCGTCCGCGACGCGGAGCGGGCGGGTGCTGACGTGACCAGGGAGGAGGTCGCGTCGGTGTCAGGGCAAGAGACGGTCCTGGCGAAGGGGTCGCAGCCGCGATAAGGCCCGTTGGCAGAGCCAGCGGGCATGGTGGAGGTCGGGGCGGTCGAGCCCCTATCCGGAGCACCCGAAGAAGAGGCGCCGGCTCCGGCGGTGCCGACGGTCGAGGCGCGGGTACCGGAGCCGTCGTCGGTCGAGGCGCCGGCTCCGGAGGCGCCGGCGGTCGTAAGTGCCCGCCCTCACGCTCCCCTCGACAACATCTCCCTGGACAAGGGAAAACAAACGATGGGGGTCGAGGGGGGTGAGGTCGCGGACCAGGCCGGTGTCGCGACGGCCGTTGGAGAGGTGGATACCGCGGGCGAGGCCGGTCCTTCCGCGGGACCGGGAGACGCCCCGGCCGGGTCATCCTCGTCGTGGCCCGACATCGCCGCGCTGGCGATAGCGCGGGCCGAGACGGAGCTGCCGAAGTGGGGGGGACCGTCCCTTCAGTTCAGGGACGCTACGAACCCCGACGCCGAGCCCATCTTTGTCCTTAGCGACAAAGACGAAGTGCACCGATGGGAGTACCTCGAGGGCGTCCGCCAGCACCTCGACCGGTTGCTTCGAGTGGCGTCCGGCGCTGTGCGGAGTATGGGGGATGCCACCGAGGTATGATCGACCCGTCGGCTCGCTTGATAGGCTGTTTTTTCTTCGGATTTGTGACCTTTTCGAATCGCGTTCAGGAGCTGAAGGAGTACTCCCGCCGCAAGTCGCTCTTCATCCGGGACGAGAGTGGCGTGTGGGGCGCGCTGTCTCAGCAACGGGTTCTGGTCGAGGAGGCCCAGAAACGGCTATCCGATCGGAACGCCGAGATGGCTGAACTGCGCGTCGCATACGCCATATTGAAGGAAGAGGCGACGCAAGCATGGGCGGCTGAGGCCGTGATGCGCACTGGCCTGGACGAGGCTTGGGAGGAGGCTGCCCAGGCGCGCAGGGACCTCGAGCCCTTGTCTGCGCGGGTGAAGGAGCTCGAGGAGGATGTTTCCCAGGTCAGTCTTCAGCGCGACGCCTTCCACGCCGAGATCACGACGCTGCAGGGAGTCGTCCAAGAGAAGGACGCAGCTCTCGAGTCTGCTCGGCAGGAGGTCGAGGCGCTAAAGGCCGCTATCCATGACAAGGACAGCGCCTTCCTGGGGCTCGAGCGAACGTGCGGGGGGCTCCGTGACGAGGTCGTGGGCCTGCAGACCCACATCGAGGGTAAGTGTGGTTGTTACAGTCACGACGTTGAAGGCCCCGCGTTGGGTACTAATCTATTTGTCGTGTTTTAGAGCTGGAGAGAGAGAACCGAGAGGCTCAATCATCTGCCAACTCCTTCCAGAGCCTCCTTGAAGCCGAGGTGCGGAGGACCCAACTTCTCCAGGGCGCAATCACCACCGTGTGTGATGGTCTGGGGGTCGAGCCCAACGCCGACACCGGAGAAGATGTTCCTGGGAACTCCTTCGTCCGACGGATAGTGGCGCTGGGCCGCCTTGCCCGGGAGAAGATACGGAACGGCCTCCATCATGGCGTGAAGAGGGCGCTGGCCGTCGTCCGTTCGGGGTTTGTGTTTAACATGAGGCTCGTTGCCGAGGGCTTCATCACAGACCCCGATCGGACAGACGAGGAGAACGAGGATGCCTGCGTGGAGCTGATCGAAGCCGCCGAAGAACCTGGAAGTCGTCTGGCCTCGCTTTTTGAAGCCGAGGTGGTTCCGCCTGCCGACGACGAAGGCCTGTGAGCCAAATCTGGGCACGAAGGCCCATGTAATAAGTTAGTATTTTGAATTTTGATCGTGGTGGCCGCGGAGGCCTAAAAGACTCGAAACATAAACCGGTTCGCGGTTGATTCAGTTTTACTCGAGCTTTTCTTCCCTTTATCGCACGGATCATGTTCTCGCGTGATTTACTTAGCGCGCAGCTACATCCTTTGGCGTAAGGGAGCGAGTGGAGGTACCGTAGCCTCGGAGGCGTAAGTGATCTCGCGGCTCGACTGCCCTCGAGCTTCAGGGTGATGTTGCGGCCTAGTAAATCGTGTGAGAGCCTGATCTAAGCGACAGGGGGTATGTTCTTTTTTAATTTTAGGAACCGTTGTTTAGATCTTCTCAGCGTGAAGGCGTACCTCTAAAAGGCGTAAGGGTTGAGTGGAGGTACCGTAGCCTCGGAGGCGTAGGTGATGCTCCAGACTCGAGAGCCCTTTCGAACCTAAGGGTGCTCTTTCAGCGAAGTCGATCTAAGAAGCGGTTCTTAAATTTTAAAAAAGAGCATAAGTTTTTTCGGGGACCGGGGGTTCCCCCCTTGCAGCCCCCGAGGGAGGGTCGACTCTGGGAGTGTAGGGTCGATCCTTCCTCATTGCGAAATGAAAAATTTTGAACATCGCTGTATTCTTTATTGATGAAAAGGAAATACAGAGCCTCGAGGCTTTTTTAAGGAAAGAAGCGACATAGCTGTTCAATGTTCCAAGCGTTGGTGAGGATTTCGCCCTTCTCGTTGGATAGCTTGTAGGTGCCCGGCTTTAGTACTTCTGCGATGATGTACGACCCTTCCCATGGTGGTGTGAGCTTGTGCCGTCCCTTGGTGTTCTGGTTCCGCCGTAGCACCAAGTCACCAACGTTGAGGTCACGCTTGCGGACGTATCTGTTGTGGTAGCGTCGGAGACCCTGCTGGTACCTGGCAGAATGCAACAGAGCCACATCTCAGGCTTCCTCGAGCTGGTCGAGGGCGTCCTGTCTTGTGGCGTCGTTGTGTCCTTCGTTGTATGCCTTCAACCTCGGGGACCCGTATTCTATATCGGTTGGTAGCATAGCCTCAGACCCGTAGACTAAGAAGAACGGAGTGAACCCCGTGGCTCGACTCGGCGTTGTTCTTAGGCTCCATAGGACCGAGGGTAGCTCGGCAGCCCATTTTTTTTCCATGTTTGTTTAGTTTGTTAAAGATTCTGGGCTTCAGGCCTTGTAGAACCATGCCGTTGGCACGTTCCACTTGCCCGTTTGTTTTTGGATGAGCCACGGCCGACCAGAGCACACAGATGTGGTGGTTGTCGCAGAAATCCAAAAACTTTTTGCCAGTGAACTGGGTGCCATTGTCTGTGATGATACAGTTGGGGACCCCGAAGCGATGAACAATGTTAGTGAAGAAGAGTACAGCTTATTCGGACCTGATGCTGGTGATAGGGCGGGCCTCGATCCACTTGGAGAATTTGTCGATTGCGACGAGCAAGTGGGTGAAGCCGCCGATCGTCCTTTTCAATGGTCCGACAAGGTCGAGCCCCCAAACGGCGAATGGCCATGTGATGGGGATAGTTTGTAGGGCATGTGCCGGAAGATGAGTCTGTCTCGCATAGTACTGACAACCTTCGCAGGAGCGTACTAGCTTGACAGCGTCGGAGACCGCGGTTGGCCAATAGAATCCTTGTCGAAAGGCGTTTCCGACGAGGGTTCAAGGCGCAGCGTGGTGACCGTAAGCCCCCGAGTGAAGATCGCCGAGCAGATTTCTGCCTTGCTCTTTCGTGATGCAACGTTGGAGGATACCGGTAGGGCTACGACGGTAGAGCTCCCTGCTGTCGCCCATGATCACAAAAGTTTTGGCCCGGCGTGCGATCCGTCGAGCCTCAGTCCTATCCGAGGGGAGGTCCCCTTGGATGAGGTAGTCGAGGTACGGGACGCGCCAATCAGGTTCGAGGTCAGACGGTGGCGTCAAATCTCCCACCTGCATGGCTTGAGCCCCGGTCGAGGGGGCTTCTGCCTCAGGTGGAGGGTCGAGCGACGCCCCGTCAACCCCCTCGTCTGGCCTGAGGTCGACGGATGGATGCTGAAGGTCTTTCGCGAAGACGTCCGGTGGAACTGTGGCTCGACCGGACGCGATTTTTGCCAGTTCATCAGCGGCCTCATTATACCTGCGTGCGATGTGGTTGAGCTCGAGGCCGTGAAACTTGTCCTCGAGGCGCCGTACTTCTTGGCAGTAGGCCTCCATCTTGGGGTCGCGGCAGCTCGAGCTCTTCATCACCTGATCGATCACGAGTTGGGAGTCGCCTCGGACGTCGAGGTGTCGGACCCCGAGCTCGATGGCGATTCTCAACCCCGTGACGAGTGCCTCGTATTCGGCGACGTTGTTAGACGCAGGGAAATGAAGCCGGACGACGTAGCGCATGTGAACCCCGAGGGGTGAGACGAAGAGCAAGCCCGCACCTGCTCCCGTTTTCGTCAATGACCCATCGAAGTACATGGTCCACAGCTCCGCTTGAAGCTGTGCAGGAGGGAGTTGTGTGTCAGTCCACTCGGCCAGAAAATCTGCTAACGCCTGTGATTTGATAGCTTTTCACGGTGCATAGGACAATGCCTCGCCCATGAGCTCGACCGCCCATTTGGCAACCCTACCCGAGGCTTCCCGGTTCTGGGCTATCTCTCCCAAGGGGAAAGAAGAAACCACAGTAATCGGGTGACCCTCGAAGTAGTGTCGGAGCTTGCGCCGTGTCAAGATGACAGCATATAGTAGTTTCTGGATCTGTGGATATCGACACTTTGTTTCAGAGAGCACCTCGCTAACGAAATAGACCGGCCTCTGGACGAGCAAGGTGTGTGCCTCCTCGGCCCGTTCGACAACCAGGGCAGCACTGACTACTTGTGATGTCGCGGCGACATAGAGTAGGAGTGGTTCCCCCGGGGTTGGAGGGACGAGGATCGGTGAACTAGAGAGGGTGGCTTTCAGTTTCATGAGAGCCTCCTCAGCCTCGAGGTTCCAGGAAAAATGGTCCGATTTCCTCAAAAGACGGTACAGAGGGAGTGCTTTTTCGCCGAGGCGCGAAATGAAACGGCTGAGTGCCGCCTAGCAACCTGTGACTCTCTGTATGCCTTTGAGATCTCGGATGGGGCCCATCTTGGTGATTGCAGAGATTTTTTCAGGGTTGGCCTCGATGCCACGTTTAGATACGATAAACCCTAAAAGCATACCTCGTGGGACGCCGAAGACACATTTCTCTGGATTGAGTTTGATGTTTTTTGCCCTGAGGCAATTGAATGCAACGTCGAGGTCGCTGACCAGATCACCGGCATGTTGGGTTTTGACCACGATGTCGTCGACGTAAGCCTCGACGGTCGACCCAATGTGCCCCCCGAAAACATGTTGCATGCATCGCTGGTACGTTGCCCCTGCGTTCCGGAGACCGAAGGGCATCGTAACGTAGCAATACATGCCGAATGGGGTGATGAATGAAGTCGCGAGCTGGTCGGACTCCTTCATTTTGATTTGGTGGTAGCCGGAGTATGCATCTAAGAATGAGAGAGTTTCACATCCCGTGGTGGAATCAACGATTTGATCAATGCGTGGCAAAGGGAAGGGAACTTTCGGACATGCTTTATTTAAACCAGTATAGTCTACGCACATCCTCCATTTCCCACTCTTTTTTCTAACTAAGACAGGATTAGCTAGCCACTCGGGATGATGAACCTCCTTGATGAACCCGGCCTCCAACAGTTTGTGTATCTCCTCGCCGATGACCCTGCGCTTCTCCTCATCGAAGCGGCGCAGGCGTTGCTTCACCGGTTTGGATCCGGCCCGGATCTCCAAGGCGTGCTCGGCGACTTCGCTGGGTATGCCCGGCATATCCGAGGGACTCCACGTAAAGATGTCGACGTTCGCGCGGAGAAAGTCGACGAGCACTGCTTCCTATTTAGGATCGAGGGTGGTGCTGACGTTTAGCGTCCTCCCCTTGGGATCAGCGGGGTCGAGGGGTACGAGCTTGACGTCTTCGGCGGGCTCGAAGCTGCCGGCATGGCGTTTTGGGTCGGGGATCGCATTGGCTAGACCGTCGAGGTCTGCGGCCAAGATCGCTGACCCAAAAACAGCCTCGCCGTGCTCGATGCACTCGACGTCGCACTCGTAGCCATGTTCAAACGAGGGCCCTACAGTGATGACACCGTTTGGGCCAGGCATTTTGAGCTTGAGGTAGGTGTAGTTCGGGATCGCCATGAACTTGGCGTAGCATGGGCGTCCCAGGATAGCGTGGTACGTTCCACAGAATCCGACCACTTCGAAAGTGAGAGTTTCCTTTCAGAAGTTGGCCGGTGTGCCAAAGCAAACAGGCAGATCGACCCGCCCGAGAGGTTCCACCCGTTTCCCTGGCACGACTCCGTGGAAGCCCCCGGCGCTAGGCTGGAGGCGCGCTCTGTCGACCCCCAAGAGGTCGAGGGTCTGAGAGTAGATAATGTTGAGGCTGCTTCCGCCGTCCATGAGCACTTTTGTGAGGCGTGTGTTGGCGATGACGGGGTCAACGACGAGGGGATAGACCCCCGGGTTGGGGACGTAGTCTGGGTGGTCATCACGGTCGAAAGTGATGGCCACCGCAGACCAATCAAGGAAACGGGGTACTGCCGATTGTACGGAGAAGACCTCGCGCCGTTCTCGCTTGCGCTGACGCGCAGAGAGGCAGGTCGAGGGTCCTCCGTAGATCATGTAGCAGTCGCGGATCTCGGGAAATTCCCCGTCCTTGTCGTCACCCTTAGGGTCCTCCCCCTTGTCGTCCTTCTTGGCGCCGGCACCCCCGAAGTACCTGCGCAGCATGTGACAATCCTCGAGGTTATGGTTAGTGAGTCCCTTGTGGTAGGGACACGGCTCTTTGAGCATTTTGTCGAAGACGCCCCCACCGGGGGGGCCTCGAGGTTTCTTGTGCTCGGTAGCAGCGACGAGCTCGTCGGCCGGGGCCTCGAGCTTGCCCTGCTGGCCTTTCTTCTTCTTACGGTTGTTTCTCTTGGGGCCTCGGGTGGAACTCGCGGGGTCGTCGACCTTCTGCTCCCCCCTTGCCGGCTCACCGCCAAAGATTGCACCAACCGCCTCCTCGCCGGTGGCGAAGTTGGTGACGATGTCCATCAATCCGTTGGCAGTGAGCGGGGTGTTACGGCCCAACTCCCGGACCAACTCCTTACAGGTGGTACCGGAGAGGAAGGCCATAATCACGTCGGAGTCGGTGATGTTGGGGAGCTCGGTGCGCTGCCGGGAGAAGCGCCGGATGTAGTCCCAGAGGGACTCATCTGGTTTCTGCTTACAGCCCCGGAGGTCCCACGAGTTGCCGGGGCGCATGTAGGTTCCCTTGAAATTTCCCTCGAACACCCTCACGAGATCGTCCCAGTCGTGGATCTACCAAGGTGGGAGATCCTCGAGCCAGGCTCGGGCGGTGTCGGAGAGGAACAGGGGGAGTTGCCAAATGATGACCCGGTCGTCGGTGGCCCCGCCCAACTGACACGCCAAGCGGAAATCGGCGAGCCAAAGTTCGGGTTTGGTCTCGCCGTTATACTTGGTGAGAGTCGTGGGGGGACGGAACCGAGCCGGGGGCACCGTCTCACGGATAGCCTTACTGAACACCCGAGGACCTGGGGGTTCGGGTGAAGGGCTACGGTCTTCCGAGCTGTCGTAGCGTCCGCCCCTGTGGACGTGGTAGCCTCGAGCTACACCGTCACCGTGTTTGCGCATGCGACGCTCGACGATGTTGCCACGGGTGTCTCGAGGCTCGCGGTCGTTGGCGATGGGCTCAGGGGCCGGTGCTACCCGGTTTCGCCGGGCAGGCTCAGGATGAACCGAGGCTTCTCTCTCCTGTCGGGAAGGCTCGAGGGTCCGCTCCGAGGCTGCTTCGCGCCGCCTCGAGGCAGAGCTCTCGGCCTGCTGCATGGCGGCAGTCTCGAGGAGTCCTCGGATTTCGTCTCAAGCCCGACGGGCGTCAGGGTTTGACGGCTCGGGCATGTTGCGCAGGAGCATGGCGGCGGCGACGATGTTTTGGCTGGCTCGAGCGAAAACCGGAGGGTCGACCGCCCGGTCCTCGTCGATGCGACGGTTGACGTCGCGAGCTCTCTCACGAGCTCTCCCGCCAAATACGTGTTCCGCACGCTCACGCTCGAGGGTTTGCTGGAGAAGATCCAGGTTTTCCCGTTCCTCGTCAAGCTAGTCCTGCAACTCGCGAATCTGTTCGAGCTGCGCTCCTTGATCCGCAAGGAACTAAGGCTCGTTTCGCTCGGCAGGAAGCTCGACATGAGGGGGCGTGTGCCTTTCTTCGACCGGCTCTTCGTCCTCTGATTCCGAGGTGCTTTCAACGTCGATGTTGAAGCACTCACGAGTCGGATCATAGGTGTCGTCAGCCGAGTCTGAGTCAGGTGCGCCAAAGTAGTAATATGACGGGGGAATGTGTGGCCGTTGCCAACCATCACCGAGGTGGTGACGTGGAGAAGCAGTCACACGAGGTTCTGTTTCCAGTGTCTCCGTAGAGTCCCGATAATCAGAAACCAGCGTGGACGCAACGAGGTCCAGAGTGGAGCGTAGATGGTGCCCGGGGAGTTCCTCATAAGCACTCATGCGAGTGCTCACGGAGGATGCATACACCCGGGCGACCGAGTCTAGTCCAAACGGGAATGGTGATGGGGACGTCGCTGCCCGTGGCGAAATAGATGCTACGGACAGTGGTGTCTCACCGGACGGGGGAGCGGCGGGATTCTTCGTCGGCACGTCACCCTCAGTCAGGCTCGTCCTTCCCAAATCTTCCAAAAGGAGATCTAGGCTGGCGCCTATCTGGGGGGTGCCGGACCGGGGGATCCCATCGCCCTCCGTCAGGTGGAGACGGTGGTTGTACCGGGCTCGCCGTCGCCGGGCGGCCCGCGACCGCCTGGAGCGACGGTGCCGGTTGACTGCTCCCCCGGGCTGGGAGAGCTCGTAATCTTCGTCGGTTGGGTGCCTGGGTGGGAGTAGGATCATGTCGCAGCCAGAGCCGAGCGACATGAACTCCAAACTCCCAAACCAGATCACCGTACCCAACGGGATCGGGCGTTCAGGGTTAGCCATCCAGGAAGAAGGGCGACAAAGCGAGGTTTGCACGCAGCGTGCCCCTACCTGGCGCGCCAACTGTCGGTGTTCGGACCAAGGGGGTCCTAAACCAACGAGTAAATGCTGCGTGACTCTTTCCTGGATGGTGATGCAAGGAGAACACACGGGGGTTTATCCTGGTTCGAGCAAAAGAAGGCCCTACGTTCAGCGGGGAAGAGAGGTTTGTATTTCCTTGCACCGAGGTGCTCGTGTAGGGGTTACAAGCAGGCGAGAGAGGGTGTCGAGCCCAAGTCTCAAAGAGAAAAAGGAGAAAGATGGTTGCTTCGCGTTTTTTCCTGATGCTTCGCCCCCCTATTCGTCGCCCTGGCCTGTCCTTTTATAGGGCGAGAGGTGGCCAAGTCGAGGGGAGCCTTGAGGCGATGTTTCGTCGATTCCTGTTGAGTTGACTGCAGCGACGTGGCTTCGGGATGGCCGGCCATCCCTGGGTACCCTGACGTGGTGCGGGACAAGAAGGTGAAATGACCCAGAGCGCCATGCCATACCGTCCTTCGAGCTAAGTCGAGCGTTGGGGCCGGGTCGAGGCCGGGTCGAGGTCGGATGGATAAGGCCGAATCCCTGGTATCGCGGGGGACGGACCTTGTCTTATCCTCCCTCGAGGGTGATTGATGGTGAATAGTGCGCGGTAAGGTGGATACAGTGACGGCTTTCACCTCCCATCACGGGATGGGCGGTAAAACAGTGAGACTTGACGTGGGTATTGTTCCCGCGTTGACCCACGCCGTAGCCATGCCGGTCGGTGGTAGTAGGTAACCGCATTGAATGCTATGGCTTTTGTCCTGGGTAGGTAAAGAAAGGGTGTCGAGGAGCCGGGGTGCGGTCGAGGCGCCCCGTCGAGCGGGCCTCGTACGAGTCGGAGCCGGGGCGCGGTCGAGGCGCCCCGTCGAGCGGGCCTCGTACGAGTCGGAGCCGGGGCGCGGTCGAGGCGCCCCGTCGAGCGGGCCTCGTACGAGTCGGAGCCGGGGCGCGGTCGAGGCGCCCCGTCGAGCGGGCTATCTTTCATTGTGGTTTCGGTTATGTTAGTGTTTTGACGATAGGTGTGGGTACCCCCGTACTGTTGGTACCGACACTTGGTACAAAGAAGCAGATCCTAGTGGCATTTGGGAATTTTTTTCAAATAATATTATTTTAATAGATAATTGCAGGTCTAGGTGTTATTTTTATAAAATTGCAAAACTAGTGTCCTATCGGCAAGTCAATTGCGGGTAGCCTACGTGACAGGCAAAAATCACAGTGCAGAGTCCTATCGGCAATCAGTTAGCCTACTAAACTGCTATCAGCAATCTGGGAGCCGATAACTGCAATCGGCAGTTGGCCGGCCGATGGGCCTATCGGACATTGGGAGACCGACTACACCCGCGACCTGCAAGCCACGTCCCTTTTAAAATTTGTTTTGTTGATCATGTTTCTTGCTATTTATATTTTAATATTTCTTTCGACCTACCCGAACAAAATATCTAAAGACCTCAAAATATATTATAAATTTCTAAGTAGATGCTAAAAATCAAGCACAACCTATTTTATTTGCAATCTAGCATCATTTTTGAAGGTAGGAGGGAATTATATTAAAATTCAGCACAGTACATCCCAGAATTACACAAGAAAAAAATCTAAAATAAGCAGGGTACAATATTCTATCCAGATTCCTTCATCGTTTTTTTCGTAATAACTTTTCTCGATGCAGTCGTTGCTCTAGATGAATAGAGCATTGTCGAACACCAAAGTCAAAGCGTAGTCCATATGCCGAATCCAACGATAACTCTAAAACAGTGGACAATCATATGTGCACCACTCTTTTCGATCGCTAAGGGCACCGTTAAGGTTGCTCACTCGCTCCACTGTGGCTGTCGGACACGACCTCCACAACAGTGGACAATCAAATGCCCACCGTTTCTACTTTTCTTTAAAAAAAACTATCAGTTTGGAGTAGTTTCTGTTTCTTTTTTATGCCTCTATCCTTAAATAATAATAAACCGTCAATGTTTAGAAACCGCCGACTAGTAAATTTAGTGGATTGCACATTTGGGCTCGGATGGCTATACAAAGAGAACACGAGGATGTATACTAGTTCGAGCGGAATGTCCCTACGTTCAGTTGCGAGCTGTTGCTTGTGTTACTTACACTGAGTTCGTAGTAGGGGTTATAAACGGGCGAGAAAGGGACGAGCTCCCCAGTCTCTTTTTTTGGTTGAGGTCGAGTATGTCATTCTAGCTTGTAGGATCGTGATCCCCCAGAAAGGTACTGGTCCTTCCCTTTTATAGCTTCAAGAGAAGGACCGGTCATACATGAGAGAGGATGGAAGGAGAAGAAAGAGAAAACCAAAAGAGAGGGAAGGGTGCCATGGAGCTGCGTTGTTCCCCTTCCCGTGTCGGTGGGCCTTGACGGCCACGTAGATGATGGGGACATCCCCACGTTACAGCCTTGCCTGCCACCGGTCCTATGCACAGGCGTCATAGGTCAGTCGTGGCGCTCCGCACCACCTGAACGGACGGTATGGTCAACGAACTCGCCTGACGGAGGCCATGCCATAGCTGGAGGTACAGTGCAGAGCTGTAGTCATCTGATAGAGGTCGTCCGAGGAGTTGGCGACACAGGACCACCCTGTTGACGCTGTGGCAACGTGAGCTCCTAGGGATGGCTGGTCACAATTGCGGATCGTGTCGAAGCATACCTACTCCCCCTTTCGTGTCAGGGACGGGCCTGTGGTGGTTAAAGTGGTGTGGGTCCCTCTCGGGGCCTTAGCTCTATTCTAGGAGCGGATCTGACCCCTAGGGGTCGGGCAAGGCGGAGCCCTCACTCGGGGGGTCGGACGAGGCGGGACCCACGCCCGGGAGGTCGGGCGAGAAGGAGTATGTGCCTGAGGGGTCGAACGAACCAGAAATCCTCTTAGTTGGGCCGGACTGGGCCATAGCTGTGCTCACAATTATTTTAGGCGGACTGAGGCCGATGTCTTTTAACTCATGTCTTATGGGTACCGTAATATTGGTACCTGATAGTAGCCCCCAAGCCTGTGGAGGAGTTAGACATTCCTCCACAGGCTTTACCGTAGGACGGTAAGGTCTTTGTTCTTCTGGGGGTACGCGCGAGCGCACCCGCCGGGTGTAGCCCCCGAGCCTTTGGGGAAATTGGCTACTTCGTCAAAGGCTTTCTCGTGCGGGGAGACCTCAGGGTCCCGGTTTGGTTAGGTGGTCATTGACAAGCCTTCTCTTGCGAGGCCGACCCTCCAAGATCTGGCTCGTGACAGGAGTCTGGTCATGGTGTTGGCGGACTCTAGGCCCCTGATGGCCAGTGCAGTTAGTTCCTGGGTCCGTCTGGTCGGTTCTGGGGGCTATTTGCCTTTCCTCGAGGAAAGCTCATGGACTGGCAGTGATTAGGGTTCGATTGCGGGCTGGGGTGTCCCTGGCGCCCGGATGCCTAGGCATTGGCCATTAGCGGGCTCGCCCTTCGCCACCTCCTACTTTAGGAGTGTCTAAGAGCGGTTGTCAAAATCGTCGCCAGACCAAATGGCGACCCCCTAGGCCTAAGCGGGCCGTAGGAGTGATTTTTTGCCCCGCGTTCCTTCGTTCCCACGGCGTTGGGAGCCGCGCCCGATCCCGGGACGAGGCAGGGGACCACCGCACCGTCTTTGTCTTTAAACCACCCATTATGGGTGCATGGGGGAGCCGAGGGGGCGCGTCGTGCCGCATCCATAGCGACGGTTGGTGTTAGCGCCGATTGGGCTCCCCGCTAGCCTTCTATAAATCGCGGCCTCCACAACACGTTGTTGTTTATTGCCACCTAGCCTCAGATGGCCAGTTCCTAGCGCTTGTCTTCTCCTTTCTACTGCTTCATCCATGGAACATGGGAAAATGTCCTATCGGAGACACCCCGAGGAGAGGTCCGCTCGATGTCGTCCGCTCGAGCAGGGGTGAGGACAGTGTCGCTCCGTTTCCTCCCATTGTGGCTGCGCGTCTCTTTCTAACCTTTGTTTTGGTTCAGGGCCACGTCGAACGCGAACCCAGTCTTGGAGTCGGAGCGACTCCGAGAATGCCTTGAGGCCGCCTAGGCCATGCTCCAAGCCGCGGAGGAGGAGGCAAAAACCGTCCGCGCCCAGCTGGCGGACACCGACAGCTGGGTGGTCGGTATGTTCTTTTTGG
The DNA here is from genome assembly GCA_038087645.1 of Saccharum hybrid cultivar R570. NCBI lineage: Eukaryota > Viridiplantae > Streptophyta > Magnoliopsida > Poales > Poaceae > Saccharum > Saccharum hybrid cultivar. The sequence goes on along the minus strand of JAQSUU010000123.1, from coordinate 1,813,092 downwards.
AGACCGTCGCCCCCCTTCTTCTTAGTTTGTTCTTTCGCTTACGCTCATGTGCCTTGATCAGAACTTGAGACGGAGCTATAGACGCTCCGCCAGGCCGCGGATACCGCTGCGGTTTACATGCGCGCCCGGGGCGAACGTCTCGAGCAGCACCTCCTTGACATCCCCGAGCATGTCAGGGGCGTGGTGGAGCATGGCGTCCACCGTGGAGCGGCCGTCGCCCTGGTAGCAACCCAGGTGTGGTCGGGCCACGAGCTCCGCTTCCTGATCGGCTTCTTGGAGGGCGAGGGGGTGGCCAATCACGAGAGGCTCGCCGAGGACTTCGACGAAGCCACGGGCGTCGTCGCTGCTGAGGTGCCCACCGAGGAAGTCATCCTTGAGGCCCTGTAGTTTGTATTTAGGACCGGCCTTTCATGAATAAACATGATCTATTTTCGTTCTTTGTTGTGTGCTAAGCTTCGTTTATGTTTCGGACGTTGTTCGTCACAGTCGGGCGATTAGCCCCCAAATTGGTGGGGTCTTAGTCAGTACCAAGTGTCTTTTGCAGACTTATCAACCCGCCCTTTCTCTCTACTATAAGCATTTTTCTGTTCTCCCATGACTTGGCACCATGCATCTTATCAGGCTGACCCCTGTGTCCCTGCGTGTGGTGAGGGTGGATCGCGGGGTCAGGACGCCCACGGTGCTTTTCACACCCAGGTGTCCGCCTCTTAGTTTGTCTATGACCTCGCATAGGGTCTCTTTGCGATTTCGAGCCCTCGAGTCCCCGTGCGTAGCGGTGGGTCCGGCCAGGGGGGTCGGTTTGTCTTTTGTTCGTTCCCCCTCACGTGCTTTTTTGATAAAACAGAGGGGTTGAGCTGTGCCATGATTTTTCTCGATGGACGAATCATGGTGCTCGGTGAGCTATTAATAGGTTAGTCCAAGTGGGGCCCCAGTTCCTATTCGTAGGGATCCGGCTTGGGTCGGCTGGCGACCAACTCCAGGCTCCTTACAGCCAATCCATATAGTTCCCGGGTTTGTTCGACCGGTCCTGGGGGCTCGTTGCCTTTCCTCGGGGAAAAACCATGTTTTGGCTGCAATCAAGACTCGAACGCAGGTCAGGATGCCCATGGCGCATGTGGCCCGGTACTGGCTGCTAGCGGGCCCATCCCTTTTCGCCCCCTGACTTTGTGGGTGCCCAGAGCAGCTGTTGAACCCTCCGATGGGCCAGCCTTTGAACTCTTGGGCCTTATTGGATCGTAAGAGCGTTTTTAGCTTTGTATCCCTTTGTTACCTGCGACGGTTCCTGGCCCGGTGATGCATATTTTGAGGGAGCGGCCGGTTGGTGGTATGCGTGTAGCTGGTCAAAATGACACGGTGGTTTTGACGAGACAGGGCGGCACGTGAATCAAGGCAGGCGGTTCCGCTTCCCCTTCTTAAATACAAGGGTTTCCCCTATTTTCTCGCCACACACGAACCATCATCCTGCCCTCTTCGCTTCCAAGCCGCTATCCGGGCCCATGTTTCACGCCGTCGCCGCCACAACACAGTTAGGGTTAGAGTTCGCACAGCCATCGAAGCTTTCATCTCCTGGCTCCCGTTGTCTAGCGATGGATGTGTGGCCTCATTCCGGCATCACCCATTGATGAATGGAGGGGCTCATCAAGAAGGGCCTCCTTCATGCGAGGACTGCTACGAACGAGTGGGTCATACCTAACAACGAGGACGAGCCGATGCCACCGGATGGGTATGTCATCTCCTTCATCTCCTTCCACGAGCGTGGCCTGGCGACGCCCCCTCATCGGTTCCTCCGAGGGTTGCTGGACTACTATGACATCGAGTTATAACACTTGAACCCCAATGGAATCTAGCACATTGTGGCCTTCGTCATGTTGTGCGAGGGGTTCCTAGGGATCGAGCCGCACTTTGAGTTGTGGAGGTACTTCTTCGCCGTCTCCCTGCACAAGAGGGTGAAGAGAGAGAAGGGGGAGAAGAGAGAGTTCAAGGTACCGGTGGGAACCACGAGCATCCATCTTTGGGGGAATCGGGTGGCGCAGTACATGTCACTCCCGTTGACGGCGTCCAACAAAGGGTGGCACAAGCAGTGGTTCTACTTGAAGAACGACCCCGCCGCCCCCTTGGCGATCTTCTCCGACAGCTGCATCGAGTTGGTGTGGAAGACATGGGTGTGGGCCTCCCGCCAAGGAGCAAGATAGGATCGAAGACCATCTGAAGTCCATCGCCATCTTGAAGGAGCATGGCCTCCGTGAAGTCGGCATCATTGGGGTGTATCATGTGAGGAGGCTTGCGCCACTGATGGCGCGCGCCCTCTCAATGTACCAGATGACGCCTGAATCGCCGCCCAACGTGACGGTGATGCTCGTCGGGGACGCACTAGCGTTGATGAGGTGGAGCAATGTCTCAAGGAGGCGATGGAGGTGCTGTCGTCACTGTCAGGGGAGATTGTCCCCATATACCTGGTTCTGGGGCACCCATCGATGTGACCGGATGTGGGCTTTGTCAAATCCGTAAGTCCTCCCCCTTCTTCGAACTTTGTTCGGACTTCGCTCCGTGCCAACTTTCTAATCTAGCCGCCCAACCCTAAGAGTCAGATTCTTGCAGCCGGGACTTTTTTTCGGGATTTCGCAGCACCGTTGCTGGAGGACTCGTGGCCGAGCAGGAGAAGCAAAAGAAGGATGTCGAGAAGGCAAAGAAGGCAGAGAGGTAGTGGAAGCGGGATCGGGGACAGGACACCGACGACGACGACGACGATGATGATGAAGATGACGAGGAGGAGGAAGAGAGGGTCAGCCGCGTCACGTTCGTCGACTGGGATGAGATGGCACATGATGATGAGGGTGAGGCTGCGGGTGGCGGTTCATCTTCACAACTGATGGAGGTGGGTCGCTCTTTCGACGCACCCTAGGAGCCGTCGGATGTGAGCCATCCCGCGTCGTTCGATCGCTCCGAGCAGCTACCGGTCAAAAGCGGCCACGCTCCATCGAGGCACAAGTGGGGTCGGGCGGGCAAGCCACAAAGCTTCATCGCCCAGTGGCACAGAGGTATATTGCGAATCCCCTCACCCTTGTCACTTTTGGAGGGTCTCGTCATGGTTTTAATGTCTTGTTGATGTTGCAATCCCGGCCGATACATTACTCCTCTAGCATTGGCACTGAGGAAGAGCGTCACTCTTTGGATAGTACAGCAGCCGCTAGCAAGCACCACCACACCTGGGTCGGGCGAGGGTAGTGCCAGGACGGCTACAGAGCCACCCGTTCAGACACCGCGGGTGACAACGACCCCATCCATGGGGTGCCAACCCGCGGCGGGCATGGAGGAGGCGTCCTCGGTTGCCCTAGAGCGGTCGACCACAACCACGATGTCAACATTGATGGTGGTGTGAGAGGATCCATCGGCCACACATGTGGCAGTGTCCGTGCTAGAACGAACGGAGGAGAGGCGGTCGGCAGAGGACAAAGCGTCTGCGACGCGTGCGGCGGGCGCGGTGCGATCGGATGCGACCTAGCCTCCGCGGACAGAGACAAAGGTACCCAAGGTAAGGCGGACAAATGAGGACGTGTTCGCTGCATCCCCAGGAGTCATGGCGATGGTGCCGCATGTCGTGTTCGTGCCATCATCGTCCGTCGTCAGCAGAGGGGTCATCCCGGTAGAGAGGCCGTGGCAGGAGGGGTCGTCGGCGCATGGCGCTGGCGCGGAGCCATCCCAGACCCTGATCCAGACAGGGACCAATAGGCCATGGCTCGAGTTGGTAGACCTACAGAACCCGGGAGCCCCGCCATTCGTCCTCGATGACCCTACGAAGGAGAAGGAATGGCGCCACTGCCATGGGATCATGGGAGGTGTGGCGCACCTCTTGAACGCCACACTGGTCATGGCAAATGACAGGTTGAAGCTGTTGAATAGTGCCACCAACCCCTGCACGGTATGGCGCGCTTGTGCCCTGATTGCCGCTTTTTGTTTTGTTGCTTCTAACTTGTGTTCCTTCCGCAGTTGCTGATGGCGCGTACCCAAGAGAAGTCCCTGTTCCTTCATTGACAAAGGAGGCCTAGGACCGCCTTGTCTTGGAGGCGGCCGACCTTTGGACCCAGGAGGCGGAGGCCTATCATCATGCTAAGGAAGCGGAGAAGATGGTCTCAGATTTGTCCAAGAGGGCGCACAAGGACGGTGTGGACGCCGCGCAAGTCATGAGGGAGTGCGACGAGCTACATTGGCGGGATGCCGAGTCCCGCCAATAGATCTTCAACCTCCAAGGCGAGCTCAAGAAGGAGAAGGGGCTGAAGCTGGCAGCCTAAGAGAAGGTCGCCACACTGGAGGCAAAAGCCTATCAAGACGCCACAATGGCCGAGCGGCTCCGCAAGGAGCGAGACAACTCACGCCAGACCGAGTCAAGGCTTTGCACACAGCGTGATGGGGCCTAGAGACTCTGTGACAGTGCCCAATAGTGAGTCAGCTCCCTCCAGAGCAGTCTCGAGAGGGAGAAGGTCCAAAAGCAAAAGGCCAAGAGCGTCTCTGTCGGGGCCCTGGACCTGGGCCAGAGTCAGAAAGAGCTGACCGAGGTGAAGAAAGCCCTGCAAAGGGAGGTCATGGTGTATGAAAATGAGCGCCTCACCACCAACTTAGTTTGCCATGACCTTAGGGTGCCTCAGCCACCGGAGATGAGCTCGCTTTTTTGTCGAGGAGCTAGAGAAGATAGAAGACGACATGGCCTCCCTCTCGCAAGACCTAGCGAACGGGATAGCAGACACAGTCCTCCCCCGGAGGGGTGACTAATTAGATAAATTCAGGCTAAAGTGCCAAAAGATGAATCATGAGTTTGAACAAGCGTTTTGTTTTTGGGGTCGGTCGTGTGAACAATTACATGTTCTTTTCTTTTTAATGCATAAAAAGTCGTTGCGGTCCATTCCTTTTTTGTCGTGAAGATCCTAAAGTCTGAAGTGCGGACGGGAGATCCAGATTACACTGGTGAGTGAGAGTGTTGTAGTCGCCAAGGTGTAGGTTTCTCGCAGTTTGACCAGTTTTACTCAGTGTGTCTCCCCGCAACTCGATCCTCGAAAATCTTTGAGGTAAAAAGGGGTCAAACATGGGGTGTTTTTGCATGTGTACACTCCTTATCAGCCCCCGAGTAAGGGCTGACCCCAGGTCACGGCTGGGGCCGGGTGTTACTTAGTAGCCGAGAGGGAGAAAAAGCGAAAACAAGCAAGAGACGGTGTTTTTCAAAAAACATCATTCTTTATTTCTCGTATGTAGATGCATGCGTTAAGAGACGATCTAGGGGTAGGAATGATGTAGCTGCTCCATGTTCCAAGTGTTGGTGAAGACTTTTCCATCGGCGATCGCAAGCTTGTATGTTCCCAGTCTGAGCACCTCGGCGATGACATATGGCCCCTCCCATGGTGGAGGGAGCTTGTGGCGGTCCTTGGTGGTCCACAGACTTTTTCACCCTAGCTTGTGAACCAGGGTCTTGTTGGTAGTTCCGGACAGGAATGCGCTAATGACGTCGATGTCGGCGATGTTGGGCAACTCATTGCACTACCTAGAGAAGCATCAGATGTAGTCGAGGAGAGACTCATCTGGCTTCTGTCGATAGTTCTTGAGGTCCTAGGGCGCGTATAGGTGTCCTAAAAATTCCCCATGAAGATCTCCTTTAGGTCCGCCCAACCCTTGATGGAGTTGGGCGGGAGGTGGTCCAACCATGTTCGGGCCGAGTCGGCCAAGAACAATGCGAGGTTGCGGATGATGAAGTAGTCATCATCCGCACCGCTAGCCTGATAGGCAAGCTAGTAGTCCTCAAGCCATAGGTCGGGGTTCGATTCCCCAGAGTACTTGAGGACGTTGGTTAGCGCGCGGTACCGCTGTGGCAACGGTGCATGAAGGATATGCCAGGTGAAAGCCTGAGGCCCCGGCAATGGGGGGCTCGAGCTCCGTCCTCATTGGTGTCGTAGCGTTCACCATGATGAGGGTGGTATCCGTGGTCGGCCTCCTGCCTCCCATCCACCCTTCCACGTCCACGGGCATCCAAGATGACACGAGCATCACAGATGGAGCCAACACGCTCATGTATCGGGGGCAAGTTGGTGGCCCCTGCGCCATGTGGTGCCTGGTGGATGGACGTGTCCCTAGCGTCCCACCTGGTGGACACACGCTGGTTGGCGTCAGGTCCGCACCGTCGTGACAGCGAGCTCTTCGCTTGCTGCTTCACTGCACGGTCGAGCAACTCGCAGATCTCCCGCTATGTCTTGCACTCCTCAGGGGTCGCTGGTTCGGGGAGCCTTCAGAGCAAAGCCGTCTTCCACAATCTGCCGGTGAACGTCATGGGCCCTGGCTTGTGTGTGCTCGCCCTCAACGTGGCATTGCGTGATCTCGTGCTCAAGCTGAGTGCGCTCTTCCTCCAACCCACGACGTGCTTCCTCGAGCTCATGGTGCCGTGCCTGCAGCTGCTCAATGGGCAGTCGTCCTAGCTGTGGTGGGGCTGAGGCCGCCGCCACCGGAGGCAGGATCCTTGCCCTTCCTGCGCCCACACGCACGGGAACCTCTCGAGGGGTCTCGCCAGAGTCGCTGGCGCTTGAGACGTGACCATCAGAGGTCTCCGCCATAAAACACTCCTGTGAAGGGTGATGGCTCCCCTCGCTGGAAACAGAGGCAGAGATTGACTTTGAATCACTTGCGAGGAGATCGTGGATCGACTCCACGAAGTAGTAGGTTATGCCCATGAACTCGTCGTTCGTGGGCAGTGGACTGGAAAGTCACGCCACATGGCACTCGACGATCTGCGCGGTGTAAGGGAACACTGTCGAGGTGCCCTAGGTAAAGAATTTTGGGGAGAGAGGTTCTCCGTTGGTGAGCTACATCATGATGTTGAACGCATGTGTACTTTTGAGGCGTGAAATTATTGTAGCAACTCTTAATCCATCACTGAGTTTATCTTTGCTCAGGGACGAGCAAATGGTAAGCTTGGGGGAGTTTGTTGACGGTAGATAAGTATCATTTTTTAACGGTCAACATAGTATGAAAAAAGACTAAACAATAATTACCACTTAGATATAGGGGGTTTACTGACATAATTCCATGAGTTTTGGTGAATGTCTGTTTCTGCAAGGTGTCAGCTGAAAAGAACAAAGGAAGGTCCACATATTAGGTTTACATAGAGAGAAAGGGCCATGGATGAAAAAAGTATAATCTAGAAGGTTCGGGAAGCCAAACTCTGGGAGGTAGGACCCACCTGTCACTGTGACAGGGGCGGGCGGCCACCCCACCCAGGTGGCCAATAAGGCTCCACCTTGCGGATCCTGCCTCCACCGCCTTTGAGGATCAATAATAATCGTAGATCAAGATCAGTTTGATCCGAGGGCTATGGTGCTTCCTAGAGGGCTATATAAGCAAGGCCCCTGGCCCCTGGAGGAGGCATCCCTTGAAATCCTAATTCATTATTTCCTGTGAGGATCAGCAGGGAGGGGTCCCTTGAATGGATCTCTCTCTTAGGGCACATATAAGAGAGATTAGCTTTGTAGTCTCCATTTGAGATTAGAGTTCTTCTTCTAGATTGAGAGAGTTAGAGTGGAGGGAGAGTTGGAGAAAGCCTGGCATGTTGGTGTCTCCTCTCCGGCTTGTGCCTACGGGATCAAGTTTCCTAACCCGAGGCTTGGTTCTAGGATTCTTCGGTAATTTAACTTCTAATACTAAGTAAGTGCGTTGTTATTATTGTTCTATAGTTTACGAGTTTACTTTATTCTCTTTCATGGTAGAGTGTAGGGTAATCGTTTATAGCGTAAGCGTGGTGCTTAGGCTAAAGATACTCGTAGATATTCCCTGTCTGGCCGAATCGGTGTGTAGTAGTGTGGGAAGTGACAGTCCCATTGTTACCTTTGGAGCCTCCTCCCGTCAGAAGGATTGATAGGATTAAGTGCCCTAGTTAAGCATCCTCTATGGTGTCTCTTTTTCATTGTTATGTTCCCATAGACCAATAGTTTTATAGCTTACCATAGGTTGGAACTAGACTATCATCGTAATCTTCTCTAATCGCTTATATCTTCGCTACCTTGTAGTGCGGCCCAGGGGTTAAGTATAGATTTAGGTTAGTCATCGTATGCTTTCTCCTTGTGGATAAACAAATACGATACTCTGGAAATATCTCCCGGGTGAAATGCTCACCGATATCCATGCGCTTGCGGATCCTTTTCTGTGTGCGTTAACAAATATCAACAATGATCCCCTAGAAAGGTACTGGCCCTTCCCTTTTATAGCTTGAAGGAAAGGACCGATCATACACGAGAGAGGATGGAAGGAGAAGAAAGAGAAAAACAAAAGAGATGGAAGGGTGCCACGGAGTTGCGTTATTCCCCTTCCCATGCCGGTGGGCCCTGACGGCCCCGTAGATGATGGGAACAACCCCACGTTGCAGCCTTGCCTGCCACCGGTCCTATGCACAGGCGTCGTGGGTCAGTCGTGGCGCTCCGCACCGCCTAGACGGACGGTATGGTCAACGGACTCGCCTGACGGAGGCCACGCCAGAGCTGGAGGTACCGTGCAAAGTTGTAGTCGTCTGATAGAGGTCGTATGAGGAGTTGGCGACACAGGACCACCCTGTTGACGCTGTGGCAACGTGAGCTCCCAGGGATGGCTAGTCACAATCGCGGGTCATGTTGAAGCATACCTGCTCCCCCTTTCATGTTAGGGGGCGGGCCCGTGGTGGTTTTAGTGGCGCGGGTCCCTCTCGGGGCCTTAACTCTTTTCTAGGAGCAGATCCGACCCCCAGGGGTCGGGCGAGACGGAGCCCTCACCTAAGGGGTCGGACAAGGCGGGACCCGCACCCGAGGGGTTGGGCGAGGCGGAGCGTGTGCCCGAGGGGTCGGGCGAACCAGAAATCCTCTTAGTTGGGCTAGACTGGGCCATAGCTGCGTTCACAATTATTTTAGACGGACTGAGGCCGATGTCTTTTAACTCCTGTCTTATGGGTACCGTAATATTGGTACCCGACATAAACATATATGTGTATTGTAACAAGAGAAAAAACTATTAAATATTTATGAGAAATGAGAACAAGAACGAGTTTTGACTACTCCTTGCCACCGCTAACCTTATGCACCGATAGCACAATCGGGCCTTCTGCATGTGAACCACTATTTTTGATTGCTAAGGGCACCATCAAGATTGCTCACTCTCTCAACTGCATCTGCTGACTGCTGGGCCATGTCCACATCACCGTAGGAGTCGTGCCCGACCAGCCCCCACAGAAGCCGCGCTTGCACGGGGCACCGTGCTGCCCCACCATGTTGCCTCACGTTGCTGACTAGGGGCCGGTTTAGATCCAAAAAATTTTGCAAAATGACACTGTAGCAAGTTTCGTTGTTATTTGGCAATTAGTGTCCAATCATGGTCTAATTAGGCTTAAAAGATTCGTCTCGTCCATTTCGTCTAAACTGTATAATTAGTTTTATTTTTTATCTATATTTAATGCTTTATGCATGTGTCAAAAATTCGATGTGACGGGAAATCTGAAAAATTTTGCAAAATTTTTGGGGAACTAAACGGGGCCTAGGTCCACACGGTGGTCACCGTGCAATAAGCCTAGATTGCCTGGTCGTGGCCGGTCACGCGCTGCTACCTTGGCCGGCGTACCGCCGGTTCAAGCCGTCTCGTCGTAACCGCTGTGTTTGTGCATGGCTCTACCGTGGAGTCAGCTTCGTGCTGTTGGTTGCATAATAAACTGTAGTTTTGTTACAACCCACGGACATGTTTTTGCTAATATAAGAAAAAAAAGTAAAAACAGATGGACAAAATAACCGACAGAAGGGAAGAACGGGTGCAGAACGGACGCAACACGTAAAAGAATGTAAAAACAAAACAAATAAACTAATTTTCCTGACTAACTAGAATCTACATCTTCTAACTACGTAAATAGTACCTACGTATCAAAATATGTAACCTAAAGTATATACTAATTTTTGGATCTAAATCATTAAAAAGCTAATCATATAAAAAAAGAAAAAAAACAAATACCTGCGTGCTTGCTTCCTGGTGATGGCGCCGGATTTCTAACCTAAGTCGCGGCCCTGTCAGCCCCCCATATGCCGATATGCATACCGGCACCAATAACGTCCACGTGAATGATGCCTGTGGCATGTGGCGGCACATATCGGCAATCCAAACGCCGATTGGAGTCCATCGGCTGCTGGTTTACCGACTAGACCTATCGGCTTTTGGACAGCCAATCGGCTTCTAAATTTGCAATTTCACTATTACAGCTTCTAGATGTGCAATTAAATATTAAAATAATATTATTTTAGAAAAAAGGCAGGTCCGCTCCAAATACGTCGCAGCTGAAACCACGGCAGCGCGCGGGAGCAAGTACAGCGGCACACCTACACAGAAAACTGCAGGAACGAAGAGAGAATCTCGCAGAAAAAGTGCAAGAGGGTTTTTGTTGTTTTTTTTAAACAAGCGCATGTTCGCTTGAACTTATCAGTCATGTACAATATTTTTCTCTCACAATAAATCATCTAACAGTACTTTCAGCCAAGGTTTATCAGCCAACCGAACAGGATTAGTGCAAGAGGTTGTCGTCCAATTGACAGAGACATATCAGAGATGTGGGTCACAGGGTCAGTGCGGTGGCGACGGCGAGGTGTGCTGGGCGGCAGGGCCAGGGCGTGGTGGGCGAGCAAAGCAAGGCGGGGCTGCGAATGCTCTTGTTTATTGGACGAGATTATAAATTATGCTCCTTGTGTTTGACAATCTGCGACATGCCCTGATCGATTAATTTAATACTGTACTAGATTAAGTGCAAAAAGATATCAACTATAATCTCGAATGAAATAATAAAGGTATAAAAATGGATATCAGAAAATTTTTCTACGTTTAAAATTAAAGTCACAATTCTCTTGCAACTTCCGATCAGATTCTAGACACGAAAACTCAAGGACTCTTCGTTCAGAAAAAAAAAAAAACCAAAGACTCAGCTGGAAAACTTGCTGTGGCAGCACCGCAGCAGTAGCTAGCCAGTGCGGTCGTCGGTGATCCGGGCCAGATGCCCGGCGCGCGCGGCACGACTTTTCGCAGTCGAAGTCGCACTTTGCAAACTGCAGCTAGGCTAGGCAGGTGCGGTCGCGCGGAGAAGCGTATACGTACGGTCACGGAGACGGTAGTGCATTCGTTCAGAGATGACTCTTAACCAGATGCACGGATTCGACTTTCGAGTCCACGGCTCCGCTAGCTGGAACTGGAAGAAACAAACCCCCTGGTCGGTCGTCCACTTGGGACTTGTCAGGCACCAAAGTGGAGAGCAGCAGCAGCAGCAATCGTGGAAAATTTGGGTCATCAGGCCACCCAAATCCGCAAGAAGAGCTGTCGAACGAAGAATCTCCCGTTCCTGGCATAGGTTTCCGCGGTGACGATGCCTCGCAAAGTCGCAAGTACCACCTGCAGATCGATCTCGGCCGAAGATGTTGGCGCTGCCTGATATGACCTACCGGCTCGAGAAGCCGAGGACAACGCTCTGTTTTCGCGCGCTTGTGTGCACCAGCGAGGCAGCGATCGAGCCTGATCCTATCTTTTATTTATTTTCAATATATCTGTTGTTTGAGTCATGTTCCTGTTTAGTTTCACTATTATATGTTAGAGATTTGCTTCCTAGTATCTGTGTTGGCCATAATTTATGTTCTGAAATTAATCATGAACTTGTCTAACAGTAATCCGACACTATTCTGCTCAAAGTGGGGAAAAAATGTTCAATACTGTTCCTGACAAAGATAGGCTGCACAAGGAGCATGCATGCCAATCTTGGTTGGCTCGTCGGCACATCTCCGCGAGTCCGCGTGTAGACTTGAGACCCCGAGTATTCTGAAGTTCCGATGCGCATGTATGTACAAGACGGTGTTCTTAGGCTACGTTTAGATGGTGGTGTAAAATTTTTAGAAGCACATTTAAAAATGGCAACGGGCAACATCCGTGCGGATAGTGGCTTCCACGCCCACGCCCGCGAGCAAAATCTCGTGCCCGCACCCGCGCCCGCCACCCGCCACGGGCACCAACCTGTGCCCGTGCCCACTATCCGCGGGCAAGGCTCGCCCGCGGGCATGCCCGTGTGCCCGCCGGCGAGCGACGAGGACGGCGGCCAGCCGGGGCGAGCGACGAGGACGGCGGCCGGCCGAGGTGAGCGAAGAGGAAGGTGGCCGGCGAGGCGAGCGACGAGGATGGCCGGCGGAGCAACGAGGGCGAGCGACGAGGAAGGCGGCCGCTCGCCTACGTCTCCCTCCGCGCGCTCCTCCACCGCGCGGGCGGGCTCTGCCGCCTGCTCTACCTCGACAGCCTCCGCCGCGATTCTGAGAACGTGCAGGCGGGGTACGCCGCGCAGCTGGCGCGCTCCTTCCGCGTCCTCGTCTGCTTCATGCTCCCCTACACGCTCGCCGAGGCCGCGTACAAGGCCTACAGGTACCGCGCCGCCGCTTCCGCCGCTGGTGGTGGGCCGCCGCGGCCTGCACCGTCATCGAGTTCGCCTCCTGGGTGTACCGCGTCGTGCTCTTCTTCATGGTCTGCGTGCTCTTCCGCAGAGATGGAAAGGTCGAGCAGGAAGAGCCATGAAGGGCGGCCTTCTTCGATCTCCTCTGATACTCCACGCTAGCGAGAACCCCATAGGAGAATGGAAAGCTCTCGAGATGGAGAACGCGGTGGTGTGACATGCATGACTTGATTCCTGGATTTGGAGGTGATATTTGGGAGAGGAAGAAGAGCTGTTCTTGGCAAAGAAGAGGAGAGAGCAGTGAGACAGAGGGAGGCCAGGAGGGTGCGGTGCGGACGTGTGGTGTGATGTTAGGGAGGAGTGGGGCGGTCCTAGCTTTTTCGGCTGGCTGGCTGCAACTGTGCAGCAGCAGCAGCGAACCCACATATATGAGAGGAGGCAAGTAGCAAGCTGACATCCGTAGGCTATCAACAGCGAAAAGAAACTTTTTAGTGATGGAGTGGGTCTGTCGGGTTAGTGGGTGCGGGTAGGTTATTTCTTTGCCCGTTATCAAATATCCATCGGGTTGATAGTTGTGCCCGCATCCGTGCCCGCGGGCACAGTTTGGCGCCCGTATCCGCGCCCGTCGGGTTTTTTGCCCGCGGGTTTGCGGGTATTCTCTACCCGTTGCCATCTTTAAGCACGGTAACTCTTTCATTTTTATTTGGCAATTAGTATACAATCATGGGCTAATTAGGTTCAAAAGATTTGTCTCGTGATTTACAACCAAACTGTGTAATTAGTTATTTTTTACCTATATTTAATGCTCCATGCATACGTCTAAAGATTCGATGTGACGGAGAATCTTGTAAAATTTTTGGAACTTTGAAGCATATAAACAGGGCCTTAGGCCAGTCTCAATAGGCATTTCATAGGTGTGTCATGCACATTTAATGAGGTGACACATCAGCCAAAAGAGAATTTTTGCATAAAATGGAGAGGAGAGAGGAGAAAATCGTTTCACCATGGTGAAACGACTCAGCGTCGTTTCCCAGGCCTCGGTAACGCAGTGAAACGGCCATTGAGGGGAAAATTCATTTCATTCTCGATCCCGTGCGCAAAGCAACCGCCGGCACCGCGAGCTTGCCATTCCCGCGCGCGCGATCCTCCCGCCCGTCTCCTTCCCACCCCTTCCTCCCGCCTCCTCCTCCCCAATCCTTCTACTCCCGCCAGGCCATCATCTCTCCCGAGCAGCGCTCGCGAGCTAGGGTTACGGCGCCAGATCCACCAGCCATGGATCCGCCGCCGGCAGTCGATTCACGGCAACGTGGAGGCGGCAGAGGAAGCAAGCCACGCGGGGGGAAGCAGCTTAGCCTCAGGAGACCGGCGGCGCCTGCTCCATCACCGAGTTTAGGTTCACCTTCACCATCGCTTCCCCACCCCCCACCGCCGCCACCGATTTCTAGCCCCGCCGCCACCGATTTCCCTGCTGGCACCGCCGTCACCGCTTCCCCTGCTGCGCCGAATTCAACCCCTACTGCTGGTTCTTCCTCCCCTGCTGCCCCGATGTTCAACATGCCCCCACGGCCACCGCAAGGAGGAGGATGGGGCGCCATGCCCCCCCCAGTTTTCCATTCTATGGAGACCAGCAAGGCCCAAACTCATGGTAACCTCTCTTTTATGTACATGTTTGTCAAGTGTTTTCATTTCGATTCAGGTTAATTGCTTCAAATTTTAGTTTATAGTAGGTTGATTGCAAGACAATAGTTTATAGTAGGTTGATTGCTTGAAATTTTCAGGCTCTATCCTCCAGGAGGGTTTATCAATTTGATTCAACAAAATTATCAGCCTCAGCCACAACAACAAGGCGAAAATTTTCATTTGGTTGGGCAGAGCATGTCCTTCAACCCGATGTCTCCACCAGCACCCCCAAGCTCAGAAAGATGGCACTGCAAACAATGTAGTGAACATTGACAGTGATGAAGCTGAAAACAGTGATGCAAACAGAGCAGCAAAGATGAACCGATGCATAAGATATTGGACTCATGAAGAGGAAGAAAGACTGGTATTGACTGTTCAGTTGTACATTTTGTAGATCATTGTTTGTTTTTGCATTTGGTTGAATGCTCACATTGACTGTTGTGCAGGCCAGTGCTTGGTTGAATGCTTCTAAAGACCCAATTCATGGGAATGACAAGAAAGGTGATACATTTTGGAAGGAAGTCACTGACACATTTAACAAGAAAGGGGAAGGGAAGCGTAGAAGAGAAATAAACCAATTGAAGGTTCACTGGTCACGGTTTAAGCCATCGATCAGTGATTTCAATGGCTATTGGACTCAAGTATGTCAAATGCATACAAGTGGATATTCGAATGACATGCTAGAGAAAGAGGCACAGAAGATGTATGTAAATAGGTTTGGAAAACCTTTTACATTGGTGCATTGGTGGAAGATACTAAAAGAAGAGCCCAAATGGTTAGCATTGTTTGAGACAGAGAAGGACAAGACTGAAGCATTTGATATTCTAGATGAACAGAAGCGTCCCCCTGGTAGAGAAAGTGCAAAGGCAGAGCGCAATGGAAAGAACAAGAAGGCAAAAGTTAAGGATGAAATTGTCAACCTTCGAGACACTGTTGAAAAACTTGTCAAGATACAAGAAGATAGGAAGATGGATCTCGAAAAGGTTGCCGAAGCACAGATTGAGATATCAAATGCAAATTTGAAGGCAGCAAACGTAGAAAAGGAAGCTAAAATGTTCATTGTCTACAATACCCTGCTGAATAAAGATACAAGTAACATGTCTGAAGCTCAGAAGGCCAAACATGAGAAGGCAATTGAAAAGATACAAGAAATGCTACTTGGGGCCTAAGGTCAGTGTCAACGCTATATTTCTATTCTATTGTGAATGCTGCATTTTTATTCTAGTGTGAATGGTATTTCTTACTGTGAATGCTGCATTTTTATATTCTATTGTGAATGCGGCATTTTTATTCTAGTGTGAATGGTATTTTTTAGTGTGAATGGTCCATTGTAGTGTGAATGCTGCAATTTAGTGTGAAAACACAATAGCTTCTACCTATATATAACCACACGAAGACCATCTCTCTTTTCCTGGTGGAGCTCGAAATCCTCCTCCTCTTTCCTGGTTCTGTTCCAAAACCTCCTCTTCTTTCCTGGTGGAGCTCAAGGGCCTTCTCTTCTTTGAGGTGACCATGATTTACTGAAACCATCTATTTTCTTATGCATCGGTTGCTTTCTTCCTTACCTTTTCTATTTTCTTATGCAAAGATGTCTGAGGAAAATGTACTGCAATGGAGGCATTGAAGAACTTTGTGAAAGGTGTTAGAGAAATATTTGGCGAGAGATATCTGAGGCACCCAACTGTGGAAGACATTGAACGTCTACTTAAACTTGGTGAGAAAAGAGGGTTTCCTGGTATGTTTGGTAGCATTGACTGCATGCATTGGCAATGGGAGAGATGCCCAGTAGCATGGAAGGGTCAGTTCACTAGGGGTGATCAGAAAGTACCTACACTGATTCTTGAGGTTGTGGCATCACATGATCTTTGGATTTGGCATGCATTCTTTGGAGCAGCTGGATCTAACAATGATATTAATGTATTGAACCAGTCCACTGTTTTCATCAATGAGTTAAAAGGGCAAGCTCCTAGAGTCCAGTACATGGTAAATGGAAATCAACACAACATTGGGTATTTTCTTGCTGATGGGATATACCTTGAATGGGCAGTTTTTGTTAAGTCAATTAGACCCCCTATCACTGAGAAGGATAAATTGTATGCCCAGGAACAAGAAGGGGCAAGAAAGGATATTGAGAGAGCCTTTGGTGTATTGCAACGTCGATGGTGTATCTTAAAACGACTAGCTCGACTATATGACAGAGCTATACTCCGTGATGTTGTGCTAGCTTGCATCATACTTCATAACATGATAGTTGAAGATGAGAAAGACCTAGCAATGATTGAAGAAAATATAGATCTGAATGTGCCTCCTAGTTCGTCAACCGTTCAAGCACCGGAATTCTCTCCGGATCAGGACGTTCCTTTAGACAGAGCTTTAGAAAAGGATACTACTATTCGTGATCGAAATGCTCATCATCGACTTAAGAATGATATGGTAGAACATATATGGAATAAGTTTGCTGGTCATAGAAATAGAACTGATACATTTCTCTATTTATAGTTACTTATCTATCTTAAGAATTTAACTACTTATCTGTGATATGATTCTGTACTGTTTTTTTGTCAATGCTGAGAGCCCATGTTGAACTGTTTTTTTTGTTTTTACAGGATGAAAGCAAGGTTCAAGGCAATCTGAAACGGTGGCTGGAGGCAATCTGATCCTGCAGTATGCAAGCCTGAAGTCTAGTTGAACTTTTGTTATCTACTTTATCTATGTTTGTCAATCTGGTCGAGTATACCAGATTTCTGTCACTTTAGTTATATTCTGAACTATTGTCATTTGGTTATCGTGAGCTGGTCCAGTACACCATATCAAATATTCTGAACTATCGTCAGTTGGTTATCGTCAGTCGAGTTATATGTGTTGAGTTATATTCTGAACTATTGTCGGTTAGTTATCTCATTTTATATTGCATTCTGTGTGTGCGTTTTGGATGGCATCCTTTTAAATTGTGGTCCGTGTGTGATCGCGGTGTGCACTTGTTCAGCTATATTTGATCTGGACACACAATGGCTATACAGTTGAGCTAGTACATTTGATCTCAACAAAATAGCAGTATTGAATGCTACAATTAGCATATGAAACGCTGCAATGAAACTCACCATTGTGATAATCAATTTCATTTCTTGTTTCACTGTGATTCAGCTGATGTGGTATCACCCATTGAGACTGGCCTTAGTACTGACAAGACCAAACCGAGTCGAAGAGAAACAAACAACAAGATGAAAAGGAAGATCCTTCTCCTAGCATTGGATCGTACCTTTTTAAGATTCAGGTTTGTTGTTGGCCACTTTGTGCCAAAGTTTGTCCGTTTCAGTGCGGCTGCCACTGCGAGTAGACGGGATCACGGGACCCAACAATAAACGCTTTGGTCGCAAATTTACCCGGCCGTCGTTATCATTGATTATGCGCAAACCGTGTTGAATTAGGCCAATCTCAATGGAGATTTCATAGAGTTTCATGACATTAAATATGTTAACATGACACTGTATTAATGAAGAAAGAGGTGATAAGAGTTTCATAGGAGCAAAGATAGTTTCACGGGGATGAAACTCTTCTGCACTGTTTCTAAAATCTGGATGCGTTGGAAACTAGGACATGAAACTCCAATTGAGACTGGTCTTATGCCACATGAAACAAATTCTCGACAGACATGCATCTCCCTGATTTGTCCACTGATACATGCACGAATGCAAATCCCTTCCATATCTGATAGGTCTCTCTTTTCAACAATCCTGAACAATTCATCCAGCCTCGGCTCACAAATATTGCTGGATGTGGTAGAGTCATTTCTTTTCTTTTCTTTTTTGAATGGGGTAGAGTCATTTCTGAAGCATGAGATAAACTGTCAAAGCTTTCGTTTATTAAGAAGTCTCGCTCCCCTTCGCAAAGAAAAAGAAGAAGAAAGATGCTGTCAATTGTGCTGTAGCAAGAATTCAAGAAACAGAGGCTAGATTTTGATCACCCATGTATGCGTGCAAGACCTGTGATGATCATATAAACTAACCACGTAGTACTATTTAACTCTGACTATGGGTTTATTCTGTAGTCGATCTGGAAGAGTGTCGCTAGTTTGCACGTAACTGGACCGACCACGCAGCAATTGGGCGAACATAAGATTTTGACATGTTCTCCTGTTCTCTTTTCCTGAAAGCATAAAGTGACACTCCAATCCCTTTTAATTGTTTCCTACTACTAGTAGTACTTTGTTGAGGTAGGACGACTAGTTATGATTATTCCATTAACACGGCTTTGGAAAGGGTACTTTGTTCTTCTTCTCTTATGCTATGTTAACAACACATTGGTCGGAAAGCAGAGTACTGGGAACTCTGGTCCAACTCTGGGCCTTCTTTTTTTTTGTCTGCTCCCATTTAACTGCAATTGCAGTGGCCCATTTCCAGCCCACTACAGTTGCCTTGAGGGCCCATTAAGCCTATATAAGAAGTTTGTGCAAAAATCAATTTAAAAACCCATAACTCGTTACGTGCGCCCATTCGCTAAGGAATACAAAGATAAATCTTTCGTTTATTTACCGCAGTCTGTCTTAATAAATACCGAGTACAATAGTACCAATCATCTACACACCCCGGGACTTTTTTTTTAAAAGATTCATACTTTTTTCACCACTCTACTCCCACTGTAATGTCTATATATGCATCACCCCAATCCAATATACCACACACATAATCTGTACGGATATATAAGTACTACTAGATCGTACTAATCCTTTTCGTAAATCGTAATCGCCGGTGACCAACAATGTGTACGTACGTTGTAATAGAAAGCTAGAAATCCATGTCCAGCACGAGCGGCGCATCCCCCTTGTTGACGTCGAACGTCCGCTTCTTGACCTCCCCGGCGGCCGTCGTAAGCAGCACCTGGTACGTGCCGTGGAAGCCCCTGAACTTGAAGTTGCCGTTGCCGTCCACCTTCCCGCGCGCGTGCGACGTCCACTCCCGGCGGAGGCCCGCGAACATGTTGCCGGCCTGGGTGTACTTGCCGTCGGCGTTGACGAGCTGGCCGTGGGAGCGCCACATGTGGCCCTGCATGAACCCCCAGAGCATGATGCCCTCCACGGCCGGGTGCGCGTACGCCTCCCGCAGCACGATCTCCAGGTCGTCGGCGCGCACGGACTCGTCGGCGGCCGACACGTCCATTTCCGTGATCCAGATGGGGAGCCCCGTGACGGCGAGCTTGTCCAGCGCATCGCAGATGACGTCCCCGACCGGGTGCGTGACGTGGCCCTGCACGCCGATCCCGCCCACGGGCGCGCCCCGCCGCTGCAGGTCCGTGACCAGCGCCACGTACTTCTCCGGCGTCGCGTTGGGGTCGTTGGCGCTCTCCACGTTGTAGTCGTTCACGAACAGCGCCGGCACCGGGTCGATCCGCGCCGTCTCCCGGAACATGTGCGCGTTGATGTCGTCGCCCAGCCGCTGCGTGTAGAAGGCGCCGTGCAGCATCTCGTTGTTCACCTCGTAGTGCGGGAACCGCCCGCTGTAGCGCGACACGAGGCTCCGCAGCCGGGCCTCCACCGCCGCGCGGAGCTGGTCGGCGTTGAGCGCGCGGACCCACGGCTGCACCGAGTTCTCCACGGCCCAGAAGATGCAGTGCCCGCGCACGGGCTTGCCGTGGCGGTCGCAGAAGTCGATGAGCTCGTCGGCGTCGGCGTAGCTCACCTGCCCCTGCACGGCCTCCGTGTAGTACCACTTGAGCTCGTTCTCCAGCACCGCCCAGTCGAAGTGCTTGGTGAAGAAGTCCACGTACGCCGGGTTCTGCATGCCCGCCTTGGTGATGCAGGTGCCGATGGGCACGCTGTTCTGGACCTGGATCACCTGGATGTGCGCTCCGGCAACGCTCGCCGTCGTGTCACCGTCCGTCCGCTGGTTCACCTTGAGCACCACGTCACGCTTGCGCACCTACGTACAGTTGCAGTGACGACCGTACTTAGTATATATAATCAGTATATATATGCGAAAGTTGAAAAATTACTGTCGTTTACGAACAGCACCATCATCGTCATACCTTGTCGGCCTTCTTCCTGAGGTGCCTGAGCCTCGGAATCTTGTTCACGGCGGACACCTGCAGATCCATGACCTTGAGATCCACCCCGGCTGGCGGCCCATGAACGTAAACCTTGGCGTGGCGCGGCAGCTCATCATCGTCGTCGACCCGGAACGAGCCCTTGATCTCGCCCCACTTCCCCGACTCGACCACAGCCACGCCGCCACCGACGCGCCGGTCGCCGTCCAAGCGGACCTCGACGTGAACAGCGTGGGAGCCCTCCACCGCGGTGCCCTGCAGGCCGACCCACCCCGCCACCCGGTACGTCACCTTGGGCCTCGGCGCGCGCGAGATCGCGCGGCAGAGCCCGTCCGTGTCGCTCGCGCGGTGCGCGGCCAGGACGTACCGGCCGCTGGGCTTCCGCGCACGATGCTGCTGGACTTCCTCGTCAGAGTCGTCGTCGTCGGCCGACAATGTGGCTGCCAGCGGAGGAAGCGGCGCGTCCTCGGCGTGCGCGGAGAGCGTGCACGAGCCGGACGGAGCCCAGCCGGCGAGGCCGCCCTCCGAGTCGCAGTAGCTCTCGATCAGGTTCATGCCAAAGTGCGCCGTCGTCTTCGTCTCCTCCTGCGCGCGACACGAAAGCAGAGAAGCCATAGACAGTTAGACACATGTCGTGTGCACGGTGCGTGCGTGTCGGAGATCGATCGCTGGCTAGCAGTAGCAGACTTCGAACGACGAACGGTGTGCTGTCGAGGACATCATATCACAGCAGTTGGATGCGGAGGCTTGTCAATTGCGTGCCATGGATCGGACATCTGTTACTGGGTTGCTTGGATGCTTGGCTTTAAAGGAAGGAATGGCAAGCTAGTGACAGATGCCTTCTTGAACATGAGACCATGAGTGCACCGAGGACCGAGCACACATCTTTGTTCAGAAAATTCTCATCAAGTTGTTGTAGGCTTCAAACAAACTATGATTTCGCGCGGTTGGTGAGCACGCTACTACTACTGCGGACCATATACGTGACAGGACCCAAGATTGGACACCAACTTATATCATGTTTTCAGGTTGTCTCTACACACTATACAGCCGAGAAAAAAAATGACGTATTCAATGGCATGCATGGTGCTAGTAATTCACAGTAAGTCCATTTCACTGTCATTGAACACCTTTGATGCATTATGTACAACACATACCTCAGCGAACGCCATATGAACCGATTGATCAAGGAGAGGCGCGGCAGGAGCAAACGAGGCAGAAACTGGAGAGCTGCTGCAAGCTGACGGATCGAATTGAAGAACGTGTGGTTGCTGGGTTGTGGCTGTGCTAGTGAGATGGATTTCGGAGGCATGCGGGGGCAGCAATTTATAAGGTTCGGAGCCGGCCGGCCAGAGTTCGTTCGGCGATCGCGTTCGCAGCGGCACAACCTAAAAGCTGGCTGGAGACTGGAGTCGCGTGCCGGAATCCGGCGAGGCGGTAGAAATTAATGAACCCTCGAAGCTCCACGGCCGGCCAGGCTTAGCTTAGCTACCTAACCCATATCTTTCGCCTATCTTTTGTATAACACTCAAGTTTGGGCAACCACACATCGGTCCAGTTACACTGAATCTCCGGGGCGTACGGGTCGCCGACGTGCGGGGACAGAACCGGCTCATGGCCCACATCTCAGAGAGATCGCTTATATGCAGCTGTGTGGTTGGGTCGCTCATCTGATTATTTACTTCTATAGCTAATTGATCTGTTGCGGTAATGATCGCTGGCGACGTCCATTGTTTCCAAGCACCCCCGAGTTCCGATCCTTTTCTTAGCTTTCGGAGGAGTAAAAGTTGCTCAACCCTTGGGTTGCCGGTGGGCCAATTTCATGGGAACGCCGGTAGGATCGCGACCTGGGCTTTGCAAGAAGATACGCCGATGGGCCCGTTTACATGAGCTTTAACGGATATCTGTCGACTGCATGCTATACCATGGAGTTGCCGCGCGCAAGTTGCAGCCTCCAGCCGCCCCATTCTAGTCTAATAAAGTCTCAAAATGCAATTTTGGCACTATAAAATTGTGACGGGTCTCATCTAATCTAAACGGCCGTTCATCCAACCCGCTATTCTACGTGGCATATCGATTTAGTATTTATGTGAATCTGACAGATAGAACTCACATGCCAGCGCAAGACACCACCCAATAAAAATTGTGTCTTCTTATATGTGAAAATTGTAGCTCTTGATGGATGTACAACCTTTTACTTCCCTCCGTTTTCGTTTACTTGTCACCAATCTTTTACTGTAGCAAATTTGACCATCTATTTTTTCTTCTAAAAAATCTTAGATACTGCAATGTATATAACACTAATGAAGTATGTTCAATAAAGAATAATATATGTGAAAACTTGATGTATCTAAAAAATCTTTTGCAGAAAAAAAACATATGGTCAAATTGCTACAGTAAAAGTTCGATGACAAGTAAACGAAAATGGATGTAGTAGTTTTAAGTTTTGTCATTTGATATCGTTAAAATGCTTTAAAAAATAATATAAAGTTTCAGCAGCATATTAATCGTGTATCAATGCTTTTCATCTTAGTATATTAGTATGATGTCAGATAAAAAAATACTTGGTATATGAAAATTGTAGAATTCAATGAGATCTACAAATTTCTAGTTTTGAGTTTTATTATTAGAAATCGTTAAGATTCTCAAGAAAATAATATAAAGTTTTAGCATCATATTAACCACGTACCATGGTTTGTCGTCTTAGAAAAATCATATATTTCTTGTATGGTGTCAGATAAAGATACTTTGTATATGAAAATTATAGCCTTCGATGGTCTACAAATTTCTAGTTTTTAATTTTGACATTTGAGTTCGTTAAGATGCTCAAAAAATAATATAAATTTTCAGTAGCATATTAATCATGTTTTGTATCAATTTCTTTAAAAAAAATCTAAACAACTTCAAATTTAAATACCTCAAAACTAGAAAGATGTAGATCTCATCGAGCTCTACAACTTTCATATGCAAAGTATCTTTATCTGACACCATATAAGAAATATTTGATTTTTCTAAAACGACAAACCCTGGAACACGATTAATATGCTGATGGATCTTTATTTTCTTTTATAGCATCATAACAACCTCAAATGACATAAGTCAAAATTAGAATTTTTTAGATCTCATCGAGAACTATAACTTTTATATACAAAGTATTTTTATCCAACACTATACAAGAAACATATGATTTCTAAAGCAATGAGTCCTAGTACAAGATTAATATGTTGTTGAAACTTTGTATTATTTTTTAGCATCTTAACGATTTCAAATGAAAAAAACTCAAAACTAAAAGATTGTACATCTCAACAAGTACTATAATTTTCATGTAAATATTGTCTTCAACCGTGGTTTATAAAAGATGATTCTTTTTAAGATGGAGTCATGCCGCTGACATGTGGGTCCCATATGTGGGATCCAGGTAGCGCTAAACCAATATGGCATGTAAGATAGCAGGGCGGGTAAACATCCGTTTAGACATGAATGAGACCCATAACAATTTCAGAAACTCAAAAATGCATTTTGAGATTTTAGGGAACTAAATGACATCTCTAGATAACTTTGATGATCGTAGATGAATTTTAATCAAGATATGCCGTTGGGCCCGTTTACATGACCTTTAACGGATGTCTGTCGACAGCAGATAGCGTTGCCGCCGCAGGTTCCAGCCGCCCCATTACTTGCACGGCTAAGGAAGATTTCTGGTCCAAGCGAGAGAGCCTGTCCCGTGGACGAACGGAGCAGCGCAGCACTGGCTGGTCAGGTCATGGCGTAGCGTCAAGATAAAAAAAAAAAACGGGCTGAGGCGGTGATATGGCTCGATCGCGTCATTTTGCGTGGCAGATCGAACGTCGTCCGAAAGCAGCGTGCCAGGAGACCTCTCTCCGTCGTGTTCAGTCGATCCAGTCATCCAGTGCATCATTGGTCTCGGCCCATGGAGTCCTCTCCTATTCATGTGGGTTGGCCGGAGCGATGATATATCAGCGTGCCGGCGGCGGCTGGCCGGCCGAATTTTCCTTCTGGACGGCACAGCCAAGCTGCCGACCCAAGCAACGCGTCGCAATGCATGGGGAGTTCTTGCCCCGGAAGCATTAGCATCCAAGCCTACTGCATGCCTACCCACAGGTTGCTCCGAAAGCGTACGTGTATGCGCTATGCAGATCGTTAATGCTCAACGAACTTGCATATGCAGATAATCGCATTAACTTCGTATCTGGCACGATGGACCAATAATTTCGACGTTGTTATCTCGTTTCCGTGTGCTGTCGAACATGTATCTTCGTATCCTTGGAAGGCGTTCAATAGACCCTAGATCTGTGGATCATCTAGAAGGACAGAGAGGATAGTACGATACATACAGTTTATTTGCCACACGGAAATCATGATATGTCGTTCTTTTTGCAAGAGAAGATAGAAGAAAATACATAACAGATGAAAATGTTCAATTTGTTACACGAAATTTATCAATAATGTCAACATATCCTTTCCTCACGCTGTCCAATGTAAATAGCTCCGCAAAAACAAAAGAAAACATAAATACATATAGTCTCGAGAGGCATTTTAGCATTGATTCTATTATGCGGTCAGCAAATGTAAGAAGCTAGGTCGCTCGTTATAGGCGGCTAAAGATTAGCTTAGCCGACTTTTAAGAGCCAATGCCTATCTCATCTGGTGCTGCAGCGATGAGCACGATATACAAGACATGTCTCCAGAGGATTCTCGTCGGGAGCTCGATACGCAAGGCACGCCGCCGATGTAGTCTCTTCAAACCCAAAATCTCACATGGCCGGGAGGGACCCCATCGAGGCATGTGACAGTCATGGGCTTCCTAGCCTGCCTGACTGCTCTAGATGAGCTTCGTCGTCGTTGATCCACCGGCCATGCAACAACAACAAAGAACGAGAAGTACTAGATGATAAAGAGAGGGTCAAATGTGAAGTAGATGTTTTTTCGTCGATTGTGTAGTTAGATTACCTCAACGAGCCATGATCCTTTATATATATATATATATATATATATATATATATATATATATATATATATATATATATATATATATATATATATATATATATATATATATATATATATAGTTATCCTATATATTACCCTGGGTACTAAATATTAATCGGTACCCGAGTCCAACCTACCGAGTACCGAGCGCAGATGACCGCACCCGGGAGCTCCCCGCGCCGGGGCCTCCGCGCCCGCCTCCTCTTTATCATATCCTGTTTTTTTTCCGTTCTAGTTTCGAGATCGTGGGGAGGAGTTGAGGAGACGCCGGTTTCGCCGAGCTCCACCGCCCCCTTCGCCGGTTTCGCCCAGCTCGCCGCCCCCTCCGCCACGAGCCCATCTTCTGCACCGCCGTCTCCTCTGAGGATAGCCACGAGCGGCGATGGCGGCGGCTCCGGGCACCTCGCGTGGCGGCGCTGCATGCTCCCAGGCGGTCGAGCGAGCGGCAGCGCCGGCGAGCTCGTGGAGGCAACGACGTTCTCCCATCGTCGGAGTTTGGGAAGGCCAC
The DNA here is from genome assembly GCA_038087645.1 of Saccharum hybrid cultivar R570. Lineage (NCBI taxonomy): Eukaryota > Viridiplantae > Streptophyta > Magnoliopsida > Poales > Poaceae > Saccharum > Saccharum hybrid cultivar. Next base: position 1,787,404 of record JAQSUU010000123.1, on the reverse strand, counting down.
CTTGCTCTCGACGTTAAGGAGCGCCGGTGGCACCTCATCCATGACATGCCCCCTCAGATCCCGTCGACAGCAGGCAGGAGAGGGATGAGGAGCAAGCAGATCGACAAGGTGCGTCCTTTCTTCCTCCCTAGCTCGATAGCTCGATCCCTTCCTACCTCCGTCTAGATTCAACTGATTTTAATTTTTATTATGCTTCCATCCTCGCCTTTGGCTGGGCCACGAACATCGTCGGACGCCGCGGGACTAGGCGCGGTCGCCATGTCGCTCGGTAGCAGCTTCGCCTCACACATGGGCACCGCTTTTCTGCCGCACGCTTGGCTCCCTGGCAAGGTACAGCGAGCCCCTGGAGTCCGAGTTCTCCCCTGACTCCGTCACGGCGAGTAGTATCCCACCGTGCATGCTTGCTTGTTTCCAGATAAATACGTGTGTTCTTCTTTGTAATTCCCAAATTCAAATCAACTTCCATTCCCTTTTTATTCAAATCAATGCATGACCGGATGCACCACACCCAGCATCTGGTGAAACGTCGATTAGTCTGCACAAAAATATTGTGTCCCAATCTTGATCTTTTGCAAGCTCTAGTAGTATAGTTTGTTTGTTTGTTAATATTAATATGCATAAAAAATTGTCGATCTATGACAATACGAGTAGTTCTCTATGAAACTTTGATTGCTTGTATTTTTTCTTTAGCAGATTTGGATGACCAGGCACACCACATACCATACTGTGCTTGTCAACATTTTTTCTGCTAGTAAATCTAGGTAGTCAAGCTGAAGACTTGGGCGGCCAATGAAACGATAGTAAAAATTGGTAGTGGGCTGGTTAATGAGGCATTATTTTTCAAGAAAAAAGTGAGATTTGTGAGATAGAAAACAGAGTGAGGCTATATATTATAGAGAAAAAACTAGAGCATGATTTGGCTGGTGACTTGGCTGACATGGTTGCAACAGCATATCATGATCGGCGACCTATCCATACAAACCGTGTCAACCACCATAACAAACTGAAATTTTGTTTCACATGGGTGCAAATATGAGCTTCCTACCCAAGCATGCTTATTAGAATTTCAATTAGAATAGCAGCTCCCCGTGGTGTGAGCATGATTAAGGGTGCTGTACACTTCTTAACTCCTAAATGAAACCCGTGCTAAGCTCGTTCTCGAAAAAAAGACAACGAGACCTGGGTCTTTCTCACCCTAGCTCCTTTCTTTTTTTTTCCTTTTTTCTGTATGTGCATGACTGTGTATCCAACTATTTGGTCTATTCATTTTCCCAGCAGGATAGATTTATTTTAGGTAATTTAGATAATTATTTAGTTGTATGACACTACATTTATACTGTATCCGTGCATTTATTTTTGTTATGATATTAAATGATTCTATTTGCTAGCTGTCTTCCTATTTCAACAAATGTCCTTCATTCTGTTTTTTTGGTTAGAAAATGATGCTTGGTCAGATGCCACAGTTTGCCATGCTGTTCTACTATAGTCTGATGAATATTTCTAATCCTGATTCCAGGTAGCTTGGACATTAATATTACCTCCAATACAAGCATTTATTTCTTTTTGTGTTTACATACAACACTACCATGTATACATAATTATTTTCTAGTTGGGCGACTCTCCCACTATACTAAATTTTAATTTGATATGCCATGTCCTGAAGATAGAGAAATGTTTGATTTTCACTAGTTGAATGCCCGTGCGTTGCTACGGGAATACGCAGAATCATCAGTTATAATCCCATACATAGAATCATTGGTTATAATCCCTAGAACAGGAGCTTCCGTTTAAGTTCCACCAGCAATAGATAATTTGGACCCCCCTACTGCCCTAGATAATTTCAATAGTACTCTGAATATTGTCAGTGGGTTAAGGCTCTGGAGTTGTTCACTTCAGATTGGTTCGTGCCCTGGATATGTTTGTGTGTTAGGTTGTTGGTACATGAGTTGCTCCAAATCTTCAATCCACTCTTCTAGTGTCTGTTAACTCAGGAGATACAATATGTTAGATGAATTTTCCAGATCAAAGCTATTGAAAAAATTCGGTGTGTGTTCGCAAAAAAATAAAAAAATAAAAAATTTAGTGTGTGCTATTCATCGTCTGAAAAGTATGGTTTATGGATTCTGACATATACTTTTCAATAGCTTATTTGCTCAGGCTAAAGAAGCACCATACTTTCTCAAAAAATTCAAACCGATGTTTATCTGCTCAGGCTAAAGAAGCACCATAGGTCGATGCTTGTTTCTTTATGCTAATTGCGTAGCACTGAATGAAGATGTGGGCAAAAGAAATAGTTAAAATTATGAAACCATATTCTATGGGCTAGCGGCCAGGGCTAGCGGCTGCCTTCAGCAGGCAGCAGCCAGGAGATCTTTCACTTGCAACTAATGTTTATCCATGAGACAATCTTCAGTTTCATTTATCCGTGGCCAATCTATTGAGCTTTAGTCATTTATAGTTTCAGTCTCAGTATAGTTTTATGCATTAACATGTTTAGTTTATCAAACAATTCTTCAGTTTTGCCATCAAACAATTGTTCAGTTTAGCCATCAGATAATCTGTAGTTTTGCCATTTAGTTATATGTAGCAGGCTTTTATCATTCAGTTTGATGTTTCAAAGTTTTAGACTTTTAAAAATGTCTTGCATCAGGATATGCATTTTCCTTGACTGAAAACAGTAAATTTCCCAAACTGAAAACTATACAAGCATGCCTAGTATTTTCTTTTTGTTAAATTGAAACACATACATTATTTGCCTAGATACAAACAATATTTTGCCTGGTTGGGAACAATAGTTTCTCAGATGACAAATTTATTCCTCCATGGTGATCAAAAACCTTGGTTCCTTAATCTGAAGTCTCAGGACACTAACTTTCTCATAGATACAGATACACCCATTCAAACAAGCATTTCAAGGGAAAAAAGAGATGTAGATACACCCATTCAAATATGTATTCAGACAGCAGATTACATGTTCCCAAGGGATGCACTTCCTGTGCAATGGTTCTTATACTAATATTTGCAATTATCACTTTGATATCCTACATTCAGTTTGCGCACGCATAAAAAAACACACACTATTCAGCTTTGATAGACAAGAATAATTGCCAAACTAATAACAGGGGAAATGCAAGCAAGTGTGAGCAATGGCATAGACATCAAAGTTACCAGATGAGACTGGCTGCTATATAGGAAGTGTAGACTCTAGCGCAGGTTAGTTACAAAAAAGCTTCCGAGTTAATCAACAACCAGCACAATCATGACAGCAGCAAACATGTTGTGATGCACAATAACAGCTGAACAGGGACTGCAAGGTGAAGGTAAGCACATCTGTTTGAGTGGCTGTGAATTTAGTCTGAAGTTCAGAGTACACACTGATCTGGACGAGGCAGTCTCTCCCTCGGTGGTGGCAGGCGGAGGTTAGGCACTCGAGGAAATAATACAGTGGATAGGGCGGACCAGAAGCATCGGCTGCCTGCTTAATCTCCCGTAACTGTCCTCCGGCTGCTTCTTGCTCCCCTGGCTGGTTCTCAAACCGAGCGTCGGCGCATTGAGTGGACCGGGTGCGGATGATGGGGTCTGACAGCTGGGCCCACCGCCAGCGTGTCTTGTGCTGCCAGGTTCGATTGCCATGTAGGCAAAACCGGCTACCAAAACTACTCCAGGGGGTTAATTAAACGGTTTGAGAAATTTTAATGTGCTCGTTAGATTGTTTCAAAGTTCAGAGGGTGAAAGTAGCCGCAGTGCCAAAGCTTTGGGAGTTATGTAGACTTTTTCCATTTGTGAAATCTAATCAGTAATCAAACATGATTCCTGTAATAGATCTTGAATCGTTAAATTTATGTCTGCTTTAGCTTCCAAATCATCATCACTAGTTATTTCTGTTTTTTATCATTTTAGTTAGCCTTCCACCAGTACAAGACGCTTGCTTCATCTGCACTCCATCAGCAACAGTGGCATGCCGCTAGCACGAAAAAGGTATGCTGGAGAATGCTCTACACTTTTTTGGACTTATCACTGTCTTCACCAGTCATAAATTTGGCATTGATTTTAAGATTTATCTATCTTGATCTATGTATGCACTTGTTGATATCACAGATTTAAGGTTCCTGACTGTTAATCATTGTGGTATGCTTTTGCCAATTGCATGTCTGAGCACCTGATGCTCATATGCTATTGAATTCCAAAGCTGATCATTGTTGTCCATATGCTCATGTATTCTACAATTTCCACATCCTAATATGCATGCCACTTTGCTTCTTAAATTAATTATCCAGCAGTCCCTAAAAGTATTTCTGTTATATCAGATAATTTAAACTAGCAGATAATTAATTATCTAGTAGCCCTTAAAAGTATTTCTGCTCATATGCTTCACGACAGCTTTTTTTTTATATAGAAAACCAATGTACCATTACGCACTTGTTAATTTTCAGTGTGTGCAGATCAGCAACCCTTTCAGCTAAAGGATGTGATTTGTGTTTGTTAATTAGTCATCTTCAAGCAGTTTGCCAAATAGACAACAACATATTCAAATGATTTTTGCTGATGGTGTGGTGCACTCTTTCAGATCTAGCCCAGTTCACCATTAGTGTTCATAAATGCTTGTGTCCTCCATAAAATTCCTCTGTTATTTCGGTCAAGAAGCTGGATCATGGAATTCCAAACTGCACATGTCTTGCTGGCACGGATCATTCCATTAATATTGGTTCATTTGATTGAACGTGAAAGTGATCCTTTAAGTGAGGCATAGAGCTATGTTGTTATCTATTTGTTATTGACGGAAAAGATTAGAAATTGATGAAGTTCTACATTTTTCTGTTCTGAATGAATGGTAGAGCTATGTTCCCTGAAGGTTATTTAGCTATGTATGTGATTTTTGTGGAATAACTTAGACAGGATACACAAAATCATGTGTATTCAAGCTGCAAAGTGTATTTTAATCTTCTTTGGCGATTCATTTACATGAAAAATTATGTTCATGGTGGAAAAAAAAGGTTTATGGTTTGAAATACGATTTGTATGATTCATTTACCGTTAAAACTCAAGTTTTATTATCAATACCATCATAAATACATCAAATCATGTCTTTAAGTTCCAGTTATTTTTAGACATTTTAGTTGCCTCAACTATTTCAATAGAAAATCTACCTTCCAAAAATAAGAAAACAGTAACCGTTCGTGCCATCCGAGAGCAGCCAAAGAAAAATGAAAAAACGCAAAAGCCCATCCGAGAGCAGACCACGTGGAAAAGGAAAAAAATCGGCCAAAGAAAAATGGAAAAAAAAATCGGCTAAAGAAGAAGAGAAAAAAATCGGTCGCATGAGCAGACCACGTCCTATATATACACGAAGAAAAACGGAAGTCGGGGTCCTGTTGGGTGCGGGCGATCCGTTGGACAGGCTGGGGGCTCGGGTACTGAATAAATATCAGTACCCTGGATACCATTTAGCGCATATATATATATATATATATATATATATATATATATATATATATATATATATATATATATATATATATATATATATATATATATATGCGCTAAATGGTATCCAAGGTACTGATATTTATTCAGTACCCGAGCCCCAGCGAAAATAGCTATATATATATATATATATATATATATATATATATATATATATATATATATATATATATATATATATATATATATATATATATATATATATATATATATATATATATATATATATATATATATATAGCTACAAAATAGCTTATTTTGTAGCCAGGTCGGTCCATGCACCCAGCCGGACGTCCGGTTTCAAGCCAGCGGATGGAGCTACATGCCTGCATGCAAATCAGCATTTACTATCGCTAATTACTACTATCTGGCTGTTTCCCTGATTATTGTAACTGGGTACCGCTAATGAATCACGGCCAATATGGAAGCTTGCATGCTTCCTAGTTACGGCAATTCAGCACTAGACTTTTCTGATTACGAGAATACGTCACCAGCTACTCAAGTTGATCCTGTCGTATGCATGCAAAGCTACTAACCAGGACATGCAAGGTTTACGAGAATAGATTATGAGCTTTAATTCATTTATTGTCCAGCCGCATGCAAATGTTCTTGTTACGAGAATACAACCTACCTTAAAATAGTAAGGTTACGAGAATACTATTGTCCGCAAAAAATAGTAAATAATATATTCCAGTAAATATGAATGGGTTATTTACGAGAATTGTTATTATGATTTTTTTGTCTAACATAACTAACAATGATATTGATATTTACCAGAAATGGGTACTATGAATATAAGTATTTACAAGAGTTTTGGACTGTGGTTGACGATAAAAATTAATAAGAATGATCGAAATTACCATAACATCAGCATAAGTTTCATCATATTTACGGGAATTTGTTTACTACAATACAAACATTATTTACAAGAATTTTCACTAATAATTTTTACGACAAGACTCTCTTATTCACGCATCGGCTCGTTCTGCGCTCCTTCTGCTGGCGTTCACCACTCCTGCGGTGGCCGGACGACCCAGCGTCGGCCTCTAGGCCTATTCCAGCTAGGATGCAATGTCCTTTGTTCATGGAGGACGCCACCAGAGATTTGATGTTGGCGATGGTGTGGGCACAGCACCCAAAAGAACGGCGGCACTGACCCATGAGAGATTGCTTCACTGAAGATGAAGAATAAGAACGACGACGATGTTCTCGCCCGCGTCCACGCACGGCCTCGCGACAGCGACTTTATTTGAACCCTGTGACGGTAGGAACTTGCTATCACCAAAGCATCCAATACGTATCAAATCTTCATCTCGATCTAGTTCCAAACATAAAAATCAGTAAATCACTAAGATAAAAGTTGGGATCATATCAGACAGACCGTGAATTGGACCAGCCGAAGCTGCTCATCCGTGTGCGGCCAGGAGATGAACCTGCCCAAACAGGCAAGCTGAATCGCGTGGAGTTGGCTGGATCGAGGGCGTGCACCTGGCCACTCGTCAGCTGAAGCAGTGTGGGAGGGGGCTCCGCCGGATGAAGGGGCCTTGCCGCCGTCGCCGCCGCCGAGATTAGTGGAGGCGCCGCCGACGAGATGGAGCGCCGCCGCCGGATGCAGGGGGTGTCCGATGCTGATTCACCGTTGAGCAAGGGGCGCCGTGGATCGTCCCATGGGGATGACGCGCACCGCCGGTCGGGGAAGGATCAGATCGACATGCCGTCGCAGTGTCCCGTATGTGTGGTGGAACGTCTCCAGCACGAAGAAGCAAAACATGTTTTCGTGGCCGGATTCCGGGGCGGCGGTGTTCTCGTGGCCGGTGAAAGGAAAGAGAAAAATCTGGGAGGAAATCAATGCATGCATGCATTAGTTTGATGGGGACCATGTGATTCAAAGTCAATTCCTATTTTGGGTGTGTTCACTTCGCGAAAAGTAGCTGAAAAGTTACTGTAGCATTTTCGTTGTTATTTGGCAAAATTTGTCCAATTATGGACTAACTAGGCTCAAAAGATTCGTCACGACGTTTACAGACAAACTATGCAATTAGTTATCTTTTTTAACTACATTTAAGGCTCCATGCATGCGTCGAAAGATTTGATGTGATGGGTGGAAGAGGAAATATTTTGGGTTGGGATGGGGAAGTGAACAAGGCCTTTGTAGCCAACGGACGTGAGTTGGCCTCGGGCTCGCTCGCAAGTTTTGGTCCGGCTACAGAATATGGTATTTTGTAGCTATATATATATATATATGCGCACATGGGGTGTTTTCATCCTAGTAGGAAAACTTTTCCCAGACGAAATCTACAAGTTTTTCAAGATATTGGGCGAGTTTCCATCGAAAAAAACTCAATTCGGGCTTGGATTGGAAAAAACCTGATTTTCGCGGGGCGAAAACCTTTTGAAAGCCATAATTTCTTTGTCCTGACTCCAAATTAAACAATCTATATATGTTAATTTTTTACGAGCCTGACAAGAGAAATGCAATGGTGCATTTAATTCTTCAATTTGGAGAATTCAAAATACCCGGTCGGCTAGTTTCTGTTGAGCCAGCATCTCGAAATCTTGTTTTCTTAATCTGAACACCAAACTATACGATTCATATATGTTTTTCGATCCTTTCAACGATATGAACACAATGGTGGAGTCCTTTATGCCTTTTAACAAAGTGTCAAAACTGGCTTAGCTGGATTGGGAAACCAGCTAAGCCTATTTTGTAGGAAATTATGGTTTTAGCCTCTCTTGACACTTTTGGCTGTCAACATATGCTTTCCAATTTTTTGGTGAGGTTTTCTCGAGTCTACAAACACATAATAAGTGAATAGCAACGATGTCCAACTCATCGGCTATTTGTAAACTAAGGGTGATGCATGCATCTGTCCCCTTTTTTCTTAGAGCGACATTGTATATCGGCCATGGTTTGGACAACACTTAGGCTTCTTGCCATACTCTCGGGAAATACTTTTTTAGACATCTCCTATTAATTTCTCTTGAGAGATGGTCACCTTACAACATCTCTAGCATATATGAATTTCTAAGCACTGCTTTGATCACCTTTTCTGGACTTTCCCAACTTGGATATCACATGCCGAACTTGTTGCTTCTCATTTTTCTTGTTGTATGCTCAAGCAATACGAGTCCTTTTTCATTGCCTTCCATTTCTTTTTAATAAGCTTGATCAAAGTCTTATTACTTGATATAGCTTGGCCATCAACTCCTAAAAATTAGATGCATCATCGCAGCAAGCGCCAATTGAATATTGCCACACCACTGGCACTCCTAGCATCACTTCAGATGTATTCATGAACCTCTCCCATCACCACTTCTTGATCAGAATCTAAGCACTTAAGCAAGAAGTATTTCTTTAATATAGTTCATTTTTTATAAGCAACAAGTCTCCTAACGTTGAAGCCTAATGCTTGTTGATCCAACATGTTAGCCTTACTGTTCTACTGCCTTGAAATATAAAATTCGGAATTCATCAAAATATAACATGATGTCAAGGTATTTGTCAAGATAAGCATGAAGTAATCCTTCCAAACATTGAAACACACCAACAATGTGCTGTAGGAATCTTTCCAAGCATAGGAATCTTTGAAACTTTTTCAGTGACATGAGTGGAATTTAGATCTTTTATAATGACTTACAAGGAATTGGCCGTGAAATTTTTGCCTCATGAGTTCATGTGCTCCTGTTAGTGTGATCAGAGGAGGAATCGGCTGCCCAATTGGAAAAGGAGTCTGTTGGGGATGGGGCATGACCGTCCCAAGTGGCGGAGGCTTGAGCAAAAGCGGACTGGGCAGGCACTCTGATTTCTTGTTACGCCTTGCAGGGATGGTAGAGCCTCCAGCGCCATTGACGAAGGCCCAGGTTGATTGGGACACTATTGTCTCGAGAAGCAGAGGCCCGAGCGACACGGAGTTAGCAAGCGTGCTTATACCATTTCACAAATTTCAGCGGGGTGGCAAAGCAAGACCTTCGGCCTTGGTGGTGAAGGCATTGTTGGGGTGAGTGCCCCAGATGGCAAAGGCCATCATCGGCAGAGGACACAGAGAATGACCAGCGTGAGTGATATTCTTTGCATACAGGGGATGGAGGACCGGAGCCTACGGCCGCAAGACGCGGAGGCCGAGGGCGCATCCACTGTGGCGGAGGTCCGTGCAAACAAGACAAAGGTCGGTGTAGGACCAGCAGAGGTCTCGGCCTAGGAAGAGGGTGGGCGCATTGCAGGCAGAGTTCTTAGCGACCTTCGTTTCCTCGGGCATAGGCGGCGCAAGAATATGGGCCGTTCCTGGGCCTGTGTTTTTTGCCCGGATTGCAGAGGCAGTTCGTAAAGAGTTTTCTAGAAATGTCCTCACCAAGTACACGTTAGAGCTAGAATATTCCTAGAATGTATTGTCACCATCACGGGGCATTGATGTAAACATCCTTAGAAGTGAATGGTGCCCTATAAAAGGGGAGATGTAAATGTCTTGAGGGGTTGGTTGGTGAATACATTAATGAAGCCCTAGCATCCCCTGTGATCGCCAGCCTCCAACCTCCATTTGGGGCACCGGCCGGGTAGAGGTGAACTTAACCTAGTGGAATACGCTATTCCAACATTGGCGCCCACCGTATGTTGGCTGGCAAAAACCCACAATGCCAAGAAAAAGAGCATCCCCAGTGAGAGCACCACCTAGCTCAAGAGCCAGAGGGAGACCCAAGCGCAATACCCGCAGTACCTATGCTTCAAATGATGAAGACCAGCTTGAAGAGGAACCGTTGATCGAGCAACCTCCGGCGTCGGAGGTCCAAGATCCAACACCAGAGAGGGAGACCCAAGCGCAATACCCGCAGTACCTATGCTTCAAATGATGAAGACCAGCTTGAAGAGGAACCATTGATCGAGCAACCTCCGGCGTCGGAGGTCCAAGATCCAACACTAGACCAAGAGCTTCAACAATTGCAGGCTCAGTTGCAGAGTATGCAGTAGGAAAGGGACACAGTAGTCGTGGCCTTCGCTGCAAGCCAGCAAGCGGCTCAAACATCGGCATAGGCAGCGGAGATCAGGCAGCAGCTCGCCCTCCTACAAGCGGAGATACAGAGCATGTAGCCTCCGCAACACCCCTCCGGCATTTCACACCAAATACACTCCATAAGTTAGAACCAACTCAATCCTCCGCCAGTGACAGCAGCGCAAACAGCTTCAGGCTCGCCCTTTGTAGCACCACTGTCACGCAGGACTATAGACCCCAAGTCTCCACTTTTCGAAGGCATTCAAACCTCACCATGGCCAGCATCCTACAAGCCAATAACATTGTCCAAGTTCAATGGAAAGTCAGACCCGCACCAATTCATTATGAGCTTCGAAGCAGCAGTAGCCTCCGTAGGGGGGAATGAATCTGTCCTATCCTAATCTTTCGTCATAGCAGTGGAGGGTGATGCGCTGGCCTGGTACTCTATGCTCAAGCCAAGCATAGTATACTCATGGGAAAACCTCTGCGATAAAATCCTAGCAAACTTTAAGGGTTTCATCAGTGAATCATTGACCTCCACAAATCTATTCTAGTGCGAGCAAAACCAAGGAGAGGCATTGAGAGATTATTGTTGAAGGTTTGTCCAAGTTAAGGCGAAGGCTCCCGATGTCCTAGAAGAGGTGGCGATCGAAGCAGCAATCAAGGGCCTCCATATAGGACCCTTCGCAGCTCACCTGGCCAGAGAAAAACCAACATCAATGCAAGAGTTGTATAATCAGTTCGAGAAGTATTACAAATCAGACAATGACCTCCGCAAGAGACTGGAAGAGCAGAATCAAAACAAGCAACAAGGAAACAACAGGAATACTCAAAGAAAAATGCAAGCTAAGGCCAGCATCAGCAAAAGCAAGGCCAAAGCCAGCAAGTTTTCAACATTGAGCAGCCTAGCAATAGTCAGCAAGGACAGTCACCTGCACAGGCAGGAGCACTAAACACAACATAGGGGTCCTACCACGGCCAAGGCAGAAATTGGAACAAAAACAAAAAATAGAGGCAGCGTAAGCAGTACTGCTTCTTCCACGGAGAAGACAATGGGTATTGTAACAGAACCGACCAATTATACGAAATTAAGTAAGAAAATCACCCGCCGAAGCAGATAATTTAGCAAACTTAAGCCCGTATAACCCGATAGTCTGTGAAACCATGAAAAATTTCAAACCAACCAACATACAAACCAAGATCGTACAAGTTTAGCAGCTACCGTCACATATTACATAAAGTTCATAACAACAGTGAGATACATCAGAGTTTAAAACATAAAGTTATTACAAACCAAGTTCATAATGAAATAGCGGAAGCAAATAGTTTTAAAGCCACACACACGCGTTTAGTTCCGATACAGTGCCAGGAGATATTCATTTCCAACAAAAGCATCAGATAAGACATACGGAGCGACCATGCCCTTAGTCCTAGTTGTCGCCCATCGCAGGGTACATGCAGTTGATGCAATAATCGTAGTACATCTGACCATCTGCAACAACAATAAGAACAACGTCCTGAGTACGAGAAAGTACTCAGCTAGACTTACATGTCTTAAACCAAAATAAAGTGACACCAAGAAGTATGCAAGGCTTTCTTTTAGTGGACTAGCTGACTTATTTGCGGAAGAGCAGTGATTTAAATTGATGAACCATTTAAGTACTTTGTATTATCTTTATTATAATCTATCAAGCTAGGTAAGCACCTATACTATAGAAATCACTTGATTAACCAATAATATCCAGTTACTAACTTGGGTTTAGCATTTCCAACCTCATCCATATAACCATAAGTATTCCATCATCATTACTACGATGTCGTAACTCGAATCAAGTGATCACTATCCAGGAGCGATGACGATTCGAATCAATTCCTAACCAGCTGGTGATTTATTTCTCACACAAACCACACTCACCCGCTAAAGTGAGCTACAGATCACCAATAACACTATCCAGGTAAACATCGCGGGACAAACTGGAGCCGCAATACCCAGGGATCGCCCGACAGCCAGGACGCACCTTGAGCTCACTCTTCGCGTCCCTGTCATACCCCCTTCAGCACCAGTACGCGCACCCATGTATATCCCGGCCCAAATAATGCCACTAGCTTCGCGGTCAAAAGATACTTTATTCGGCCAACTAAATGTGAGGCATGCGTTCAACATGACAAGGGGGACAAGCAACGATCAGTCCTTAACCGACACAGACAGAAAACTAATAGCACCCTAGAACCCTGTCTGGTTATGTAAAACTTTTCCGTCCGGTCTCCAATTATCCATCAACACATGGTTATTTTCAGGATATCATCTATTCTATAGCTAAAGTATTCCAGTAACCACCTATAATTGCAGGTGACCGAAAATCACCGATCGCTACCGTTCTAAGCAGGACTAAGCAGTTATTCGATCCTAAACCTAACAGGGTAAGAATGTAATAAGGTAGGCAAGAATAGTAATAAATGCATCAACGGTTTCACTCAACTCCTATAACTTAATGCAACAATATATAAAACTCATATATATAAAGGATTGCTTTTATAAAGTAGGAGACTTAGAATGCTCCAGGGCTTGCCTTGCTCAAAGGAACTAGGTTGATGATCCATATACTCGGGCAAGTCCTCTCCTTGCTCCTCTACCTCTGGCACCTCCTGTGCCTGGATTTCCTGTGGGTCGGCCTCGGCCTGCTCCTCTGTTACCGCTGCTTGCACTTCCTCCTACGATCCTGTATGATGCAATTGTATAAGTAAATATGCAAGTGGTGCATCGGATGCGATGACATGTGATGATCGTGATTGCATGCAATGCAGATGAACACACATAGACTTATAGGATAGTATAGAGGTAAAACCTTTCTACTAGATAGTCAACATCATCCAAGGACAGTTACCACTAGTACATGTCATCTACTGCATTCTCTTCTGCCACTAACCCCCGTTACTTTTCCGCTAACTAACATATAGCCCTAACATAAGTGCTACTACACTTCATCAACACAACCATACTAACATGCCAAGTGACATCAGCAAAGGATTTGATGCTTCAAAGATACACCAAAGCTACACCACTAAACTAATCATGCATAAATAATATTATTTTATTTCACTTTTAAACTAGGGTTACAACAGCAACATGTATTTCTAGTACATAGAAAAATCTAGAAAAATTACAGTAGCATGGTCATACCACAAGTAGCCTACTATAAAATTTTTATGGCAATTGGATAAGTAAAACTGCCTACACAAAAATAACAAGCTAGGGTGTACAAATGAGCATGAAAATACTTGGTACTATGAAAGTGTCCAACAACAGATTTAGTATTTTTTCATGTTCTACACAGTAAACAAACACTATACAAAAATTATCATTCCCATGTTTTATTCTTATTTTTCTCCCTAGCAAAAATAACAATTATAAGCAAACAAAGGCACTTGAACTAAACCTCAATAGTTTTCTATAGAATAGGCTTGCCATATATTTTTCATACAAAGTGCATCATATAAGAATACTAACAAAACTAGAACCATATTTTTCTGAGGTATATTTAATTTACTATGCATTTTCCAAGATAATGGCATTTACAAGGATTAAATAAAGCTATACAGAAAAGTATCACAAAAATGACATGCAACATTTTTATACTATAGATCTAGTCACAAGGATCACAACAAAGTTTATTTCAACAAATTTGGAGCTAGATTTCTCAAGATATGAATTTCTAAAGCATTTAAATAATCTCTGAAAATTCATTTCTGAAATCCTTTTAAAAACCCGCCGCTGAAAACGCTAGGTACACCCGCTGCTTCACCCCAACTCCACACTGAGGGACAGACAGGCAGGGCCTGTGGGTCAACCGGCCCCATTGGTCAGCCCGACCCGAGGCGGGCTCGCCGTTGACCGGCGACAACTCGCCGCCGGTGCGACCTCTAGTGACGGGGACGGCACCAGCGTGTTCCCCGCACTGAGGCGCATCCCATGCGCCAGCTATCCAAGGCATAGGAGCTCAGGAGGGAGCTCGCCGGCGATGATGGTGGAGTGGCGGCGTGGAGGCCGGTGCGGGCCATGGCGAGGGCCAAGGAGGCGCGCATGAGTTCCAGCGGGTGGAGGCGGACGTGGTGCGCGAGAGGAGGGGAAGAATGCAAGGACGGAAAAGGCTTGTCGGTGGGAGTCGCGACGGCGAGCTCACCGGCGGAGAGGAAGATGGCTGATTCGGGCTCTTACCTTGCCGATTCGAGCCTCAAATGGCTCAGTGAGGTTGGTAGCGGATGAGGAAGGCGAGTACGGACGGGATTAGATGGAGAAGCCGCGGTGGCGAGGTACGACTGCGACGAAGACGTGCAGCGGGACGTGGTGGTGGAGGAAAGCCGCTCGGCTTGTGCTGTTGCTGTGGGGCAAAGAAAGGGAAAAGCGAGCACGAGGGAGGGAGCAACGGCTTGGCCGGTCAGGTTAAGGCGAGGAGCGGGCTGCGGGGGCCACCGGTGCCACCCGTACGCCGTCGACAGCGAGCGGCGGTGACACGGTCGCGGAGCTCTGCTCGCGGTCGGGCGAGCACGGGCGCGTGTGGGAGCGGGAGGGAGGCGGAGCTGAGCGGGCCGGGCGGCTTCGGCCAATGGGCCGAATGGGAGGCACAGGCCCATTACCAAAGAAAATTGATTTTTCATTTTTTATTTTCAAAGAACAGCCCTCAACTTTAAATTTGAACTAGAAAATGGCATTTTCACATCTTAACCCCAAAATAAAAGTTGTTTAGAATTTGATTCTCTACAACTTTGCTTAAAGGTTCATTTTAGAATTTCCACTAGATTTTGAAATAGAGATTTAAAGTTCATTTTAAACAAAATCCCATTTTTCCAGATCATTTTTAATAGCAAAATTTGAGAAAACTTTGAATACCAAATTTGCTCCAAAATACACGCTAAACATTTCTAAATTATTTGCACTATCAAACAAACATGTTTAATGACCTAACAAGCATAACCATGGTATAGTTCTATTTAAAGAAATAAATGCAACATTCATGTTTCAGAGTCATGCTTCACCTGTTTCAAACCACTGTTTCATTTATATCACATGTGATTATGAATGCAAGATGATGCTCATGCTTATGATTTGCAGTGCCTAATACATGCTTAACACCAGAGGTGTTACAGGCATGTCACCAGGGATTGCCTAGAAGCTAAAGAAACGCAAGAGAGGATCAAAAGCAGAGCAAACCCTTAGCCTCCGCCTCAATAAACATCAAGCGAGGTAAACCACACCTTCGCCCTACCTCAGCAGCAACCATATTGTCTAGTTTATCCAGGATTGAACTCCACTCAAATACATCCTTCCACTCTAGCCTCCTTATATTACCCAAACTTCTTACCGGCCTGGCGCCCAACTTCGCTGCAACCACAAGCAAACAACCCACGGGCAGAGGCAAACCTCACTTACATAAACACTAGGCCTCCGCACATAACATACATCAAAACAAGCTGCCCCCAGCAACCGACCAATGGATTTGAGCCACTGCCTCCACCTCCGCACCCACCTCTACCTCCACCACCACATCAAGTACAACTCCCACCACCCAAGAACGAGCCTAATCTAGAAAACCAAATCAATCCGCATACACCTCTACCTACCATCAGCATGATCCTGCCAATAGCCGGAGGCTCCACAATGGAATTCCAAACCAAAAAGCAAAAGAAGGATCACCTCAGGTTGGTCAACAACATAGCAATGCAAGGACCAGTACGATGCACCGACTGGTCAAAAACACCGATCACCTTCATAGAGCAAGACTTGCAGCTGGAGAGCTATCCCCACGCTGATGCAATGGTGATCCAGGCAAACAGATCTACGCCCTGGGAAAAATATCACTCCCAGTGTCCTTTGGCGATCAACAAAACGCAAGAACAGAGTATATCACCTTCAACATAGTAGACCTATACTACCCTTACAATGCCATCATCGGCAGGGGATTTGCAAACAAGTTCAACACAGCAATCCACATGGGTTATCTATGCATGAAGATACCAGCCCTGCATGGCATCATTCCAGTACATGGTAGCCAGAAAGAAGCCAACATTGAGAAAGCGATCTACAAGTCGCACAGAAATATCAACTATGTGGAATCAATGAAGAACAAAACATCAGAGCCTCCAGACATGCCCAAAGGAAAAATAGACGTGGCAAACCAAGAAGAAACAATGACTACACCACTAAAACAAGCAGTGCCAGACAGAAAGATTATTATTGGAGCCAACCTGTCCCAAGAGGAAGAGTCAAAGCTCATGGAGACTTTAGCAAAGAACAAAGATATTTTCTCCTGGTCAGCCTCCGACCTCAAAGGGGTCAGCAGAGACATAATACAACATACCCTGGACATCAACCCGAAAATGAGACCAAAGAAATAAAGGCAGAGGAAAATGTTGGAGGACAAAATCTTGACGGCGAAGGCCGAAGTACAAAGGCTCCTAGACGCAAACGTTATCAGAGAAGTCAAGTATTCAGAATGGCTTCCCAATGTGGTCCTGGTCCTAAAAAAATGGAAAGATGAGAATGTGCATAGATTTCACTGATCTAAACAAAGCCTGCAAGAAAGACCCCTTCCCATTACCAAGGGTTGACGCCTCTGTCGACAAGGCGGTAGGGTGCCAAAGATTTTCACTCCTAGACTGCTTTTTAGGATATCACCAAATTTGGCTCAAGAAAGAAGATGAAGAGAAAACAAGGTTCACCACACCCTTCGACACTTATTGCTATACTAGAATGCCGGGGGGGTTGAAAAATGCGGGGGTGACCTTCACCAGAATGACAAAAAAGGTTCTGGGTCCTCAGCTGCAGAGAAACATCATTGCATATGTCAATGACATTGTGGTAATGAGCAAGAATAAAAAATACCACATAGCAGACCTCAAAGAGACCTTCACCAACCTCAAGGCAGCTAGACTCAAACTCAACCCAGAAAAGTGCATCTCTGGAGTCAGCAAAGGAAAAATGCTCGGCTACATCATCAGTGCCGAAGGCATCAAAGCAAACCTAGACAAGGCTAAAGCAATAATGACAAAGGTGGAACATTCGACCAAGAAAGAGGTACAAAGGCTCACAGACAGGATAGTTGCCCTCAGCAGATTCATCTCAAAATTGGCAAAACGCAGCCTCCCGTTCTTCAAAGCCCTAAGAGGCGGAGACAAAGTAGAATGGGGGCCAGAGCAGTTGAAGGCTTTTAGGCAGCTCAAAAACTATATGGTGACTAAGTTGATGGTGACGATGCCAGATCCAGAGGTCCCATTACTGTTGTACGTGGTAGCCTCCGACCACGCGGTCAGCGGAGTTTTAGCCCACAAAAAGAAGAGGGGACGAAGGTAGTTCAAAGACCAGTGTATTTTGTCTCAGAAGCACTATTAGGAGCTAAGTTGACTATACAGAGATTGAAAAAATAGCATATACGGTCCTGATCTCCTCAAGAAAGCTGAAACACTACTTTTAAGGGCACAAAATCATAGTCCCAACATCTCAGCCACTAGGAGATATTCTAAAAAGCAAAGAAGCCTCCGGCAGAATAGGCAAATGGGCCACAGAGCTATCCTAATTTAAAATTACATACATGCCAAGAACAGCAATCAAGTCCTAAGCCCTCGCAGATTTCATGGCAGATTGGACACCTTCAGCTCAAAACATTTCGCAGCTCAGTAACCAGGCATGGATAATATTCACTGATGAGGCCTGGGGTCAGTCAGGTGCTGGAGCCTCCACCATGCTAGTGGGGCCATCAGGCCTCCGATTAAAGTATGCAGCAAGGCTAGAGTTTAGAGCTACAAACAACATAGCAGAATATGAAGGCCTTATCTTGGGACTAAGCAAAGCAAAGGTGCTAGGAGCATGAATACTATTGATCAAAATAAATTCTCAGGTTGTGGCAGGCCAAGTAGAGAAAGAATACATGGCACGAGAGCCGGAGCTAGTAAGGTATTTGGCCTTGGTAAGAGCCTTAGAGCGGAGGTTCTAGGGTTTCACCCTGAAACACATACCAAGATCAGAAAATTTAGAAGCTGATGAACTGGCGAAGGCCGTGATAAACAATCTGCCAATGCCAGCAGGAACTTTCTACCAAGTTTTGGCGTCACCAACAACTAAAATAGCAGCGAAGGCATTTCAGACAGTCCTGCTTACAGAGTGCGAAGACTGGAGACAGGCAATAATAGATGCGCTGAACAATATATCCAACCCAGAAGATGAAGCAAACGCCACAATAATGGTAGCAAGAGCAAGAAGTTACACAATGATCGAAGGTACCCTGTATAAGAAAGGGATAGTCCAGCCTTTGCTCAAATGCATATCACAGAGCGAAGCAAGGAACTCCTACAAGAAATACACTCAGAAATCTATGGATCTCAATCGGGCCAAGGGCACTATCGGCGAAGGCAATCAGGCAAGGGTTCTATTGGCCCACGCACATTAAAGATGCAGAACATATAGTAGAGTCCTGTGAAGCATGCCAAAATTTCTCCACGCATCAATCAAGACCTTCGGCAGAAACACAACTAATCCCACCAACCTGGCCACTACAAAGATGGGGGATGGATTTGGTCGGCCCACTACCACCTTCACAAGGGGGGAACAAGTTTGCCATAGTCACTGTAAAATATTTCACCAAGTGGATTGAGGCTAAACCACTAGCAAGTATCACGTTAGAATCAATCAGAAAGTTCTTTTTGGCAAAACATTGTGTGCAGATTTAGTGCGCAAAGATCATTAATAGTCAATAATAGAAAACAGTTTGACTTAGAAAACTTCAAAGAATTTTGCACAAGCATAGGCACAAAAATAGCCTTTGCTTCAGTATACTATCCAGAATCAAATGGAGCAGTGGAAAGAGCAAACAGAATAGTTTTTTTGGTAATCTCCAAGACCTTGTTGAACCTCCACAAAGGCAAGTGGGTAGAGGAGTTGCCGAAGGTCGTGTGGTCTCACAACACAATAGTCTCTAGGGCAACAGGCTTCACCCCATTCAGGCTCCGCACCATAAGGCAAGCCATGGCTGAAGATGAAGAATACTAAAAGGAAACAATCAAAGCAACCAGACTATAGGTTGTTGACAACATCACAAAGTACCGGCAGCAGACCAAAAAATGGAGAGACAACAAAGTTGTGAGAAAAGGCATACAAGATGGAGACTTGATCCTCAGAAGAAAAGCAAACGCAACAAATGCTGGAAAGCTACAACCAAAGTGGGAAGGCCCCTACACAGCGAAGACAACCGGCAGGCCAGGATCATTCTACCTGATGGATGCCGAAGGCAAAACTTCAGTTCACACCTAAAACATCGATACCTTGCATAGATTTTATATTTAAATTGTAAATGGGTATCCTTCGCAAAATATAAGCGAAGGCCCCATGTTTCTCTTTTCTCTCCTTTTTGTTTCTAGAAAACTCACGTCAGGGCCTGCACTCTTTTCCTCATAGGGGAAACTCCTAGCGGAGGTGAGATTTTTAATGAGGCAGGACCCATGTAAAAATCCTCTAAAATATAAAGAGGTACTCCCCTAGAAAAGTGTTCCAAGCAAAGGTCGAAAGTGGCTAGCAACGGAGTCATAGCATTCGACATTAAGAATCAAACAACTAAGGACCTCCGCACACCAAAGCTGAAGGCTACACGGTGCCGGATGACCTCCATGGCCAAAAAAGGCCTAGTTTCCTTGACAAAGACCTGTCACAAAATAGGCATCAAGGAAAGAATGCCAAATTGGCAAAAACGCCAAAGCAACCTGGAAAAAGACCTACCTTCGCTGTAGGCACCGGACGAACTAAAACCTGGCAAAGACCTGTCATAACTCAGGCACCAGGAAAAACAGTACTTAAATAATTACAGCATCATTAGCATTTAACGCTCATGATACACAAAGCACAACATAGATCATAGAATTTCTCAGTAATCAAGACATATCTAACCATTAAGGCTAGCAAACCTACCAAAATTAAATACACAAACAAGCCCAAGACTATAAAACCAAGACCCCCAGGCCATTGCCCCCCAGTCAGTTCATAATCACTAGGGGGGAACTAGGCCAACACACCAGCAGCTGTATTAGACCATAAAAATTATAAACCATTGTGGCCGGTGTTTCTTTAGCTACCAAGAACACAATCGGTATGGTACAAAGACTCGCAACACTAGCACCTAGCGCAACCCAATGAAGGCCTACTGAGAGCAATCTATGTCCATGGCATAGTGATGAACATCAACCATAGTAGGTTGAACAGCCTCAAGATGCCAACAACGCCTTAGTTTTAAACATTGTAGGAGGGTATTGTACAAAGGCTCATAACATCCTCCCGCAACCAAAGGCGCAAGCTGTACTAGCCATAGATCAACCATGTTCGACGGGAGCGTAGGCGTCACAGCGTGGCCAAAGAAAGTGAAGGTTCAACCAACAAGCCAGCAAAGGCACAGTGCAAGAAATGCTTCCTCAACAACCGTCACTTGTACAAGTTGTGCAGTGGCCTCTTGAGAAACATCTGATGACCGCTCAAGTTGTATCAAAGCCTTTGCAACATCGACAAGATCAAATACGAGCACTACACAACCTTCGACCGGGCACTCTAGATGAGCTCCAACAACTACAAGCAAGTATAGAGACAAAGATGAGAGCAACCTACAATCTTCCATAGCACACAAAAGAATGAGATCACCTTTGCCGTGACATGCAGGTTCATCTTCACAAGGAGCCAGAGAAGAAAGAAATGGAGGCCAAACTCTCAGAATAAGAGCCATCTCAAAGACCAAACCGCAACCAGTCAACAGCAAAGCTCTAGCCAGCAATCAACACCAACAAACAAAGGAGCAGGCAGAGCCTAGACGAGATATGTAAGCAGAATAAACTTGGAGCCTTCGGAACAAACAAAAAAGATGTAAACATAGCCTTCGGCATATAAACCCTCAAAATTCTATAACACTTGAGTCAAATTCAATATTTACAAAGTATATTAAGCCAAAAAGCTTGAGCAAAGTCAGAAACCATACAAAGCCACAAGGCAAAATGTAAGCAACAAAGGAGCGTACAGCAAAATCCAAGGCGAACGCCCTTGCCAAGCTAATGATCGAGTAAATTCAGCGCGCTCATCATCGATATCGTAAGTTACAGATACAAACATATCATCAATAGAACCACAGGGGAAAGCCGCCTGCCAATATCCCGAAAGCTCACCACTAACATATATGCCATCTCAATAAAAAGTCAAAGGTGGCGCATCCTGCGCAGGACCTTGATCGAAAACCTACACAGGGTAAAGTTTTACTAAGTTCCATAGAAATTAAGAGCATATACAAAACGCGAGCGTAAACAAAGCAATGCCCACAATCAGATCTTAAAACTAGTTCCTAGATATTACACCTCCAGATTAGCTTCACTGGGTGAAGGTGGTTTTTTCCCTTGTCCTTCGTTTCAGCCATTGGGACGGGTGTCGCATCCCCCTCCTTGCTAGCCTTCGCCGTCAGCATGCATGTAGACTTCTTCAGCGGCCTGGCTTCTTTATTTGCGGCAAGCGTCGTCTCTTTCTCCTTGCTAGCCCCTGTCGCCAGAGCGCATGTAGCCTCTCTCGCTATCTCGGCCTCCTTCCCTAGTATTGCTTCCGCGCCAGATCGAGGAGCCTTTGGAGCCAGAGTAGCGACAGCTTGCAACGAACGCTCGCCAACAATGCCCTTGGCAGCCTCCTTCTGCAATGCCTATAAAGGAAATGGCAAAATCAAACAAAAACAAGTCAATAAAACAAGGCAAAGCCACAAAACAAAAGCAAGTCACGCATAATATAAAATATAAACCTTCGCTCACCGGTCCTCCACCATCTTTCGGGCCTCTGCCCTGCCGAAATCGACCCAAAAGGAGCTCATAAAGTTTCGGATCGACCTCCGCAAGGTAGGTGAAGTCACCCCAAGGTCAGACGGACCACTAAGCTTTTCCTTCTTAATGAATTCTGTGTGGGTACAACCCCTTCGGACTAGCATCTTCGCATAATTGGTGGCACCGGCCAGGGCACCAAAGTCGGCTGTGCCTCTAACAAAAGCAGGGAGCTTCTCCACATGTGCCTTTAGCCAAGAAAGAAGGTTGAAAGCAGTGGGCTCTTTTGGCATGTCAGACATGCTGCCACCAAATTGCCCTAGCGCAGCCACATACATTTTCGTCGTAGCCAGGCCTAGTCCTTTTGTGGCCTCTAGGCGCTCCGGCAATATGGCAACCTGTTGTTGTAGAGCTAGATCCGATTCCTGCTTAGCGTCAAGTTCCTTCCTAAGGTTATCTATGGTTTCATTAGCTTTTAGGGCATGCTCAATAGCAAGAGCCTCCGCGCCCTTAGCATCCTCCACTCGCTTCTTCAGTAAGTCCGCTTCCTTTCAAAGGTCTTCCGCCTTCGCACAAGCGGTAGATAATCCACCAACCTCCGCCATAAGACGGGTCTTCTTGGCCTCCAACACTTCAATCTCCCTCTTTAGGGCCTCGATGGCCCCATTCTGGTAAAGCACCACACGGGTGTTGCATTCCTCAAGAGCTGCGGCCATGTGATGGCCCTACAAAAGCGAAGGTCAGACACAAAAACAGAAGAAAGAAAGATAACGCCAAAAGCTCAATCAAAGTTACAAGACTTTGATGCTCCAAGTTTACACATAGAAGCTTAAAGTAATCCATGCTTCATAGGTTGCGGCGAAAGTGATCTAGCAACAAGGATAATATAAGAAACATGAGCACAATAACTGAACCCGACAAAAACGAGAAAGTGTAATAACCTCCGATCTCAGTATAAACAGTGTGAAGAGCATCAGCCCAACTAGGAATAGTCGTGTCGGAGACCACTGAAAAGCATAGATATAAATGAATAAGATAATAATAATAATAATACTAATACTAATACTAATACTAATAATAATAATAATAATAATAATAATAATAATAATAATAATAATAATAATAATAATAATAAGAGATTTTTTACAATGGTTAAGGAGGCATCAGGAAGCATCGGCTGTGTCTATGATTAGTGGGCCCAAATGAGAGGAGGCGTTGAGAGGCATCAATGAGGGAGGCGTCGGGAGGCGTTGGCTGTGTCTATGGTCGATGGGCCCATATGCGCCGTAATGCTTGCCAACGCCTCCCAATTTGAGATAATTAGGACTTCAAATAAAAGAGTGGCAATTGCTCTTTCGTGGTTATTTTTTAATCATGGGTAAAACGGTAAATCCACAATTGTAAAAAATATTGTTTTAGTAGTATAGTTGGGATGTATGATTCAAGTAATATAGTTAGATGAATATTTTCTACCGACGGTTTATTGTTCTCGCCGCCATCCACTCGTTGCCGTCCTTCTGACCGCCGCCATCGTCTCAGACGGTGTTCACGCTCCCGTTCGCCGAGGCGGCAGCCGTCCCCGCTGCCAGGAGGGTGTGGGGCGGCGAGGTGCGTGCATCCGCTCCGGCTCAGCGACGGCGGCCATGGCGGGGCATGGTCCATGGTGCGCTATGAGGGGCCCCACTGCCGGGAGGGTGTGGGCGGCGAAGTGCATGCGTCCGCTCCGGCTCAGTGATGGCGGCCGCGCCCCCGGCAGCTGGTGGGCGGCCGTCAACACCCCCGCACCCTCCCGCCACGCCAATCCATCTCGGTCTCCCAGTGGCAGACGCCGTCCATGTCCTCGCACCCTCCCCGCAGCGCCCATCGGTGTCGGCCTCCTGGCAGGTCCCACCTCGACCGCTGGCTTCGAATTCGAATCCTGGTCCACGCCGCCGCCGCTGACTGCTACGCCTTTTGCGAGCTCAGTCGCCCTGCTCCACAGGTAACCCGATCCTCTTCTCCACCCCACGGCCATGAAAGGGGCACTTCGCCTAGGCATGTGCCAACAATGGCATGTGCCCAGGCCACTAGCATATCAGCTTTCTACTCATCGCTGATTCTTCTATGTGAACGTAGAAAACAAGCAAGGTCTCGTTCCGCCATCGGATGGTTGTGCTCATAGACAAAATCCTTCACATACCAATGCCTTGCATTCTGATCCCATGCAATCACAAATTTGGCGGGGCATCCAACACGAGTTATATTCCGCGGCTTCCGCTTCTTAATCTCCCTCTTCATCTCCTTCTCTTCACAGAAACCTTCACAACTGCAAACAAACTTCGAAGGGTCCTCTCATCGTGGCTGTTGCTCCACTCACAATAGCTTTTCGTCACACTAAATCCTTTCCCCTTAGCGTATTTGTTATAAAACTGATATCCTTCTGTTTCACTACCGAATGTCTTCCTAACAATTTCATTGTACTCAAGACCCGACATTTCCTCCTGAATCAATAAAAAAACAGAGTACATTACTATGCCACGACCAGATAGTTGCATCATCCTACAAGATATCTTATGCATAACAGGTTCTTTGCCTACAAGCAATCATCAATGAAGAAAAATAAATGACCAACCCTAGTAAACAAAAAGTATGATTGCTTTTGGTTGGTTACATCATGTTGCATTGCGTGTGGTCACCTCCAGGTTCTAGTATAGGTGGGGGAGGTGAGAAAATTCTATTGTGTGGACCTCATCAGCTTGTGCAACCTGCATGCATTGCCTAATATGACCAATTCTGGTATACTAGCTAATCCAACAATTGGGCCTGTTATGAGTACTACCCAAGCCTGCATAAGGGCCTCTGCAGTCAACCAAACATGGATAAGCTGCACTGCACAATCCTGGATGTAAACTAATGCAGGCAACCAAACAAACATAGCTAACACAAAATCTGCATCTGCACTTTATTCTTCTGCAAATATCATCTTTTATTCAGTTAGCAGTTAGTCGTTTATGTTTCAGAATTTTCAGTAATCAACCTACAATAACATGGTGATAATATTGCTGCAAAAGCACACTCCACAATCTGGTTTTCTAGCATACCACCCTTCAAACCCAGTTTACTATTTTAGCACTCCTTAATTACTTCCTTACTTTTCCCCCATCATAGAATCGTGCACACAATTGAATACCAATGGCTCAGTTATTTCCTAAAACTCTACAGTTATTTCCCAAGCAGTTTGACATAAGGCACAAAAATCTTACATGCGAGCTACCATTCTACACCTGATTACCTCCTAAAATCAATGCTTCCAGTACACTATCTAAGAACTAAAAGCATAGTTCACTTGTTAACAGGCGTTAGATAACAGAACAGTATAACACTGCCTACAATGAGAAGTATTACGTCGATTGCATTATATTTGAAAACTGATAGTAGCACCATAAGATCCCAATTATGCACACTAAGATTAGTGAACTTGATAGCTGATATACCAGATCATAAACACAGTTTCAGCAATGCAGTACTATGTATATTTTTGCATACTAAGATCAGTGCTTAATTTTTATTCTATACCTATTTCTAGGATGTATATTTGAACATAAACTTATCTTTCAATATATTGTCAATAGGAATTTATGACTTGTCACTGAACTCATATATTTAACATGATTTTTGGTCAATTTACAGAGTCTAAACACATTTTAATATACAATACAAACACCTAAGCAAACCACAGATCATTCCATGCTCATGTATTCATGTGTATTCACACAAACCACCATAGCCCTCGCACTGGGGGTGGGGCGGCGATGGAATAGGGCCGCCGGCTACGGAGGCGACCACCACGGGCCTCGAACTAGGGGCGGGGGCGGCGGCGGGGATGGGCAGCCGACGCGACGCCGTGCGAGGGCAGCTAGGGCGAGGTGCGTGTGGGATTTGGGAGTGCGACGGCGATAGGCACGGGCGAGGGCAGGCCAGCGACGACAGCGCCACGCGAGGGTTAGGGCGGTGATGGTAGGGCTAGCGCAAGAGGGAAGGCTCGCGCGTGTAGGAGCTCGGTGTGTGACGGGCCGGGAGGTGGGCCGGCGGGTTAGCATGAAGCATCTTGCGAAATTACCATAATGCCCTTGGGCGAATAAAATCAATGAAAATGACTAATTTGCGGCGGCGTTAGGAGGCATTGAGAAGCGTTAGGAAGCATTTCCAACCATTGTAAAAGGTCTCTAATAATAATAATAATAATAATAATAATAATAATAATAATAATAATAATAATAATAATAATAATAATAATAATAATAATAATAATAATAATAATAATAATAATAATAATAATACGCTAAGAGTCGAAAGGCAAAGGCACCAACCCATGTCGCGCCCCAACCCAGGAGCAGTAGGTCGGGGGGTCGGGCCAGCAATCGGAGGCTGCGGAGGTAACTCCAGCCCAACCCAACCAGTGCTCGCACCACCGGCAAGCTCCTCTTGGCTCGCAAGAGTGCCGATCACCTCCTCTAAAAAGCAAAACTTGTAAGAAAACAAATTACGTGCAAAAACCCAATAGATCATGTTGCCAAAAAGCAAAGGCAGCTCACTCAAACAAAGATTGTACGCGCTAGCTTCAGCCTCCGGACCGCCTAGAGGACTCTGCGCATGCGGCTAGAATGCGACGCTCCGAAACATAGACGAAGGCTACGACTCAGCCTCGTCTTCTAACACCTCCAAAATTGAAGAGCCCATAGGGCAGTAGCGGCTACCGTCCCCGGCCTCCGCGTCATTTAAAGGAGGGGCACCTTCGCGAACCGCACCCCTAGCGTCCTCTGAGCTGGATGAGTCGCCACCCAACACAGAAGGCATTGGATTAGTAGAAGGCTCGGGAGGATCCACCCCTTCCACCCTTTGGTCACCAGCATCCTTCGGCGCACCAACTTCCTTCACCACCACCACGGCCTCGGTCGGACCACCACTGCTGTTCTCAACGAAGACCTCCACCGCGTCAGCGGAGGCTCGGCCAGAGCCAAAAATAGAAGAGGCAGCAGAAGCGGGACCAGACGTAGAAACCTTCTGTTTCTTGCCAACCACCTAGGAGGCCCCAATCCCCTTCCTCTTTTTAGACTCCACCGCTGCTGTAGCATTCTTAGCGGCGACCTTCTTCCTCTTCTGCTCAATGGTAGTCAGGACCTTCGTGGGAACCTCATGTTCCTCGTGGTGAATCCCAAGCTCCTCCAAAACCCTGTTAAGCCAGGGCATTGTACCTCCGGCAACTTTCTAGGCAAGATACTCCCTATCGAAGATCTTCCCAACAATAAGTCACGCACCCTCTTCTACCTCTGCGGTGAAGGCCTTCTTGTCCTCAATTGTCGGTAGCTCATGATCGAACTGCGGGAAAGGAACCCCACCAGTTGGGCCATAGACATGGACGTTCACCAATTCAATGTGAAACACTGGATTCCTCTTGCCTAGTGGCCAGTAATCGGACACCACCATCTCCTCCACAAGATCCTGGCCTTTCGGAATAGCGGCATGCCAAAGCAATGGCCTTGGTGCAGGCCTCCCTCTCAGGGGTCATCTCCTTGCTTGGAGTAACCTTCGACAAGGGCTTCATCTCTGACATGACAAAGGCCAGCGGATAGCGAACTTCCTTCGTCCCATCTTCATACGTCCGGGTCACGCTGTACGGCTTAAGGTAAGACCAGTACCTCATCCAATCCCGATCCCACTTGTTCTTCTGGCAGTAAGAAATCTCCAAACGAGAGCTCCCCTGCTACCTCTTCGCCATAAAGGCACAGCTACCATACTGAGCAATGAACTCTTCTCTGCCTACTTTAACCCTTTTTGGCTGCCGCTGCAACTCATAGTATGTGCATAATGTATCAAAGTTTGGCTCGGTACCATAAGATTCGTAGGCCCAGCAGAATTTGCTCAAGGTCAGGAACCCGTTGGGGGCCAGATGGTGAAGCTGGAGCTGAAATGCTTCAAGAACCTCACGCAGGAATATGACAGAGGGTAGGCGAAGGCCACAAGAAAAGTAGTCCCTAAACACAACCGCAAAGCCCTCAGCTGGTGAAGGCACAGTTTGCCCCGCTGGCGGAGGCTCTGCTCATCTGGTGAAAAATAAACCCTCCTTCTCCATCTTCTTAATCATCCTCTCCGTCACTAGCGACTCGCCGAAATCCCAAGTCTTTCTAGCCATGGTCTCCGTCTCACCACCTCCGACTAGATCACCGATTGATGCATCCATGCTTGTGAGATCCTCTTCTAGGTCGCATGCCTCATCACTTGTCAACATCCACTCTTCAAAACGAACAAGCCACCCACTTGCCCTAACGCCAAGGAGGTGGCGATAAGGACCGAAAAAGGTAGCCCGGCGGGGAAGATGGGAAGAAGAGGAAGCCACCGCCAAAGCCGAAGCAACAATTAAACACCAAACGAAGGCCAAAAGTGGCGGAGCCAACAAACGCAGCAAAGCAAAGGCAGGCAGCAGCCAAAGCGAGCAGTGCAAGTACGCAAACGGCAGCAGAAAGCAGCACGCACAAGGAGCGTGAAAGCGACTAGTCTAAGCAGTCAGGGGGACCTCCATCGCACCCCCCATATAGGCGACGGGCAGACAGTTTAGCTTCCGGGGCACAATGGTCAAAAACACGAGTGCAACCGTCCCGCTTCCCAAGAACCAACGGTCACCCGGGCGCGCACGCACAAGTCACGTAACCAGCCTGCGCACGACAGCCTGAGACCAACGGTCCAATCTAGCGTGACCAGGGGGAAGGGGAGACGCCACCTCCAACGAAGGAGGGAAAGCCTCCGCCTAGGAAGTTCAAAATGGATTTCGAGATCACGGTCCGCGGCATCATACCGTGGCCTCAAAAGGGGAGAAACTGTTAGGGCATGACGATCCCAAGTGGCGGAGGCTTGAGCAAAAGAGGACCGGGTAGGCACTCTGATTTCTTGTTACGCCTTGTAGGGATGGCGGAGCCTCCAGTGCCATTGACAAAGGCCTAGGTTGATTGGGACAGTATCGTCCCAAGAAGCAGAGGCCTGAGCGACACAGAGTTAGCAAGCGTGCTTATACCATTTCACAAAGTTCAACAGGGTGGCGAAGCAAGACCTCCGGCCTTGGTGGCGAAGGCATTGTTGGGGCGAGTGCCCCAGATGGCAAAGGCCATCAGCACCGGAGGACACAAAGACTGACTAGCGTGAGTGATATTCTTTGCATATAGGGAATGGAGGACTAGAGCCTATGGCCGCAAGACGCGGAGGCCATGGCGTGCAAGGCAGAGGCCGAGGGCGCATCGGCTGAGGCGGAGGCTGAGGGTGCATCGTCCACGGTGGAGGTCCGTGCGGACACGACGAAGGTTGGCGCGGGACCAGCGAAGGTCTCGGCCTAGGAAGAGGGCAGGCGCATTGCGGGCGAAGTTCTTAGCGACCTTTGTTTCCTCAGGCACAAGCGGCGCAAGAATATGGGTCGTTCCCGAGCCTGCGTTTTCGGCTCGGATTGCAAAGGCGGTTCATGAAGAGTTTTCCAGAAATGTCTTCGCCAAGTACACGTCAGAGCTGGAATATTCCTAGAATGTACTGTCACTGTCATAGGGCATTGATGTAAACATCCTTAGAAGTGAATGGTGCCCTATAAAAGGGGATATGTAAATGTCTTGAGGGGTTGGTTGGTGAATACATTAGTGAAGCCCTAGCATGCCCTGTGATTGCCAGCCTCCAACCTCCATTCGAGGCACCGGCCGGGCGGAGGTGAACTTAACCTGGTGGAAGACGCTATTCCAACAGAGTCTTGCCACCAATCTTCCATGAACACACCTTCATCAGCCGGAACTTGAACTGTATTACCTCTCCTGCTTCCAACAAGAAGCTAGGCAGCGAAGAAGAAAGGCAGGGTTCTATCGGTGTTTATCGACCGGCAACTTATCACGGGGTTATCTGAGACGATTGTTTGGAGGGTATCGGCGTATGCAGAACTCGAAGGTAAACGCAGAGACAACGATTTATACTGGTTCGGTACGCCTGAATAGCGTCCTACATCCAGTGTGGGGCAAATAGTATATTGCGCTCTGTGCTTGGGGTTTAGATCGTGAGGTCTGTTGTCTGTGGGTGTGGGTGGTCGTACCGATCTAGTGAGCCCTGCCCTCCTTTATATAGTTTAGGGAGCAAGATTCCTAGTCGGTTACAATAGAGAAATCCTAATAGGATTACAAAGTAGCAATACTACTAGAATTACATACGGAGAGTCCTAGTCAGACTAGTTCTTTGCCTTTCCTTGCGGGGTACCTAGGACTATGTCCATCAGGTTCCTGATCTACCACGTGTCCGTGTGAAATATACGCAAGGAAATACTAAATCGTAGAGTATTTTATTTCCATCGCAAAAACCAAAAAAATTAAGGAGAAGCTTGGCCTCTAACGGCAGGCTTGTGAAGAATTACTCCCCAAGAAGCCTGGCCTGCTCCTCTGCAGGAACCCGCCGCCACGTTGCCTAAAATTCTGCCTTTTGTTCGATCTCCACATCTATAGCCGCGATTTATACAAGAAGCTTCCAAGCCGCTTCGGCTAGAATTCGCTCCAGCCTGCTTCGCGCTCTCTCTAGGAATATGGCTCTCGTTCGAAGCTAGGATCAGCTTCACCCCTTTTTACCCTCAAATATCTACCTTAGCTTCTACCCGATCGGGCTACCGTCGTTTTCACCGCGTCGGTCCTCTCCGCATCGCTGTGCTCGTGGCTGTCGTCCACCGCGTCACGCCCCTCACCGTTCGGCCCGCTGCTCTCTGCGCTCCTGTGTTCCCCATCGCCGTCGCCGAATTCTCCCCTAAATAACCCGGCTGATTCCAGGCGGTGGAGCAGGGTCCACGTCACCCAGAATTCCCTCGTCTGTCCGATCTTGCGTCCTGCAGTCCAGATCTAATCAGATTTCGTCTGAAGCGGCTCCTCTACAGCACTAGGCATCTAGGCTAATGCTTTCTTGTTTCTAGTTTCTTCTCGAGTTTTCCGCTACCATTATAATCACGGCTAATGCTTTGGTCCATTTGCTTTATCAGGCCCAGTGCTGTCAGCTCAGGAGCCGGCCCAGCCCATGGGGGATGCGATGGTCGATGGACGTGGAAGAGGGAAGCAACGCTACACTACAACCAGTGGCGGAGGAAGGAATTAAATTGAGGTGTGGCGGGATGCCGAACTAGAGAATAGAACTACTAGGTAGCATAAGATTTAAAATTATATATTGCTTTATATACATGTAAAATTTAATGATTTTCATTCATCAAGCATGAAATATACAGTACAAACTAAAATATATAAATAAATATAGAAGAAATCTAACATTGAAGAAGAATACTAAAAAGGTGCAAGTGAAATCGAGAGACAAACCGAGTGACAATGAAGCTTTAGTTGTGTCTAGGAGATCTAGATAATTGCACTTTCCTATCTTTCTTCATAAACTAATCAAGTAGAAAATCAAACAAGTTAACTAATCACCCGACAAAAATAATAAATAATATAGAATAAATTAAATTACCTGGGTTGGATGATGCCTGATGGAATTGGCCAGAGAGAGGCAATTAGGCAAGCAGCAAGCAGGACGCGCAGCGCAGGAGGCCAAGACGGCGGAGGCCGGAGCGCAGCGCAGTACACAGCACGCCAGCACAGATGGGCGATGGCCAATGCCCAATGGTCGATTGATCCAGGAAGGCAAAAGCTAGGGCGATGCGATGGCTGGGTATACGAAATGTTAGGAACTGCTTCTGAATCGGCGACTCTTGATCTGCTCTCCGTCGTAGCTTGTGGGTGCTCGACACCATCTTAATTGGGCCCCTGCTCAAGCCACGTAAGCCCACAAACCAGCAACCCAGATATAAAATACAGATATCGGTTCAGTTTTCACGTACTGTTCTTCTTCTTCAGGGCAACAGAACAGCATATAACGAACTCCTACAAGCATTCATGGCACAGGATGTGATCTAGGGGTATGAGTTCCAGGGAAATTGAGGTATGGCAAGTGCCATACCTTGCCATGTGGGAAGCTCCGCCCCTGACTACAACCTTCAAACGCACCAGAGATGTGTGGGCCCAAGTGGGCTTGTAAGCTGTAACAGGATGTGTGTGTGACCGATTTTTTAGCTCTTTTTTTAAATCACATTTACACCCCTAGGGTTTTAATTTATTTTTTGGACCTTGGGCTCGGCGTCGTAACCCACGACAATGCCGAGGTAACACGCCTCAGCGGCATGGGCCATGGCGCTGAGGTCGGTGGCCTGTGGGCCCCCTCAGCGTCGTAGGTCTTGGCGCCGTAGGTCTTGGCGTCGACCCCTGACCAAGTGGCCCCACACGCTCTTCCTACCTTTGTTTCTCTCCTTCTCTTTCTCTTTTTTGTCTATCGCAACCGCGCCTGCCCGAATGCCCTCACGCCACTGCTGCCCAGCCGTCCCGGCACCTCCTCGCCTCCCCTCCTCGTTTCGCCGCAAAAGCCTGCCATCACTCGACTCCACGGGGGCCGGGGGCCACCCATCCTTGCTCGCGAGCCCATACCCCAGCACTAGCCAGCCGCTTGCCCATACCCATAATTTTATCTTTTATTAAAAAATTTATTTTTTATTAAAAAGAGTTTAGGTCCTAGTAGTATTGTTTTCCACATGTTAAGTTGAAAATTAGCTAGCACCTTGGCACTGAACATGTTGAATTTGGTATATATCATTATTAAATATATCATAGAGTGCTTAAAATTAATTTACCAATATTGATATGCCGTAATGTTTTAGTAAAAATTTATTAAAGTGAATAAATTAAAGTGAATTGTCAATGTTTTAGTCAAAATATTGATATACCATGAAATATAATATAAAATAAATTAAAGTGAATTGTCAATGTTATTGCTATGTGATTTGTTAAGTGGACATTTTCTATTTTGCATGAGCTATCAAGGTAAATATTTATTCTAATGTATATATGTTTACTTGGTATACATGATGGAACACAATATTATGGGTATTTAATTTCAGGGTTTTAGAGGTCTGTAATTTAGAAATATATATGTACAATAATTTATGTATATTTATTTTTTTAATTAATATATTAATATTACATGTAGATTTGAGAGATATTTTTTATTTTTATAATGATTGAGGTAGATACAAATATAAAGGTAATATTTATATTATCTTTCACAACAGCACATATGGGTATGTTGAATGCAAACTTAGGAAGTTACTTTGCATTATCTTTTAACTAATAAATATGGATAATTTATAAAGTCATTAGAAAGTATTTTAAATTATCTTTCAAGATGGCAGATGTGAGTCATTTTTTTACAAAGTATGAAGATTATTTTAAATTATCGTTTATAATGACAAAGCTAGGTAATTTAGATGCAATGTTAGGGGTTAATTTGAATTATGTTTCATAATGGTAAATGTGAGTAATTTATATGCAAATGTAGTGGGTTATTTTAATTATTTTTTAACGATAGATGTGGGTAATTTATATACAAATGTAAGAGGTTATGTTGGACTATCTTTGGTGATGACAGACATGAGTAATATAGATGAAAATTTAGGGTGGTACTTTGTGTATTGTTTCATAATGGCAGAGACGAATAGTTAAAGGCTAGATGTTTCTAATTATTGTTAGAATTTTTAGGATTTATCTTTTTTTCCTAGCGCATTTGATGAGAATTAACGTTGTACTTCTATTGGGGGCCTCTAATTAGTAATAGTAAGTATATAGAAGACAAATGGATAGGTTGATATAAAAAAACAAAGGAAAAGGAAAAAGGGGAAGGAAACAAAAATGAAAAGGATAAATGTTCAAAAAAATGAGAAGGATAAAAAAAACCAGGGAGAAAACTGGGACCTACTCCCTATCACGACCTCATGGACGGTCCGCTAAAATGGAATTATGCACAACTACCGGTGACCTTTGGGTGGGGGGGGGGGGGGGGGGGGGGGGGGGGGGGGGGGGGGGGGGGGGGACAGCATACAGTGAAGTACTGTACTTTAGAGGAAAATAAAGTAGAACCTACCGTGGGAATAACCGCACGGAGCATTTGTTTGTTTGGAGCGAACGACTGCGGAACTTGATTTGCTAACCGCACGGAGCATTCTTTTGGAGCGAGACTGCCGAACTGGATTTTCGATCTCTCAAGTATGTCACCTTCACTTCACCTTCTCTCTTTGGGCCCTGTTTGGTTCTAGAAAATTTTGCAAAATTTTTCAAGATTTCTCATTACATCGAATCTTTGGACGCATGTATGAAACATTAAATATAGATAAAAAATAAAACAAATTACACAGTTTAGCCAAAATTCACGAGACAAATCTTTTAAATCTAATTATTATATGATTGAACACTAATTGTTAAATAACAAAAAAAACACTACAATATCATTTTGCAAAAATTTTAGCAACTAACCAAGCCCTTGGTCCACGAGGGCAGCCTGGACCAGAAATGGCGCCGCAGAGTGGGTGAGCAGCGCGGTGGTGCACTGGTGCTATCGTCCGCAAGGCGGCAAGGGCCGTGGTGGTGCTACAGTAGCACGGCTACTCCACAGTGAAGGTATATGCATGAATAAATGAATGGGCCAGTGCTGCAGTGGCGCTACTGCTCCGGCACCAATTTTTTCTCTTCTTTTTCATATAACTTCATTTGCTCGTTATCTTTGTTCATAGTTTTAGGGTGTGTTTAGTTCTCTATTTCATCTAAAAAATTTTAGGTTTTGGTCTATTATTTTACAGAATGGAACTAAACATCATGCAAAAATTTTAGCAAAAAGGTATTCATTCTCCATTTTGGATTTTGGCCTCAAGAGGTAAAAAAAAGCCAAAAAGCCAAAGAGCCATCATCCACCTTATGAAAAATTTGGTATTTTGGATGAAACTAAACACACCTATGAAAATTTTAGCATTTTGCATTTCACCATTCCAAAGTAGTTGATATTTTATATTTTGCATTCCACGGAAACTAAACACAGCCTTAGTTCATGATTTTATGTTAAAAAACTGGTACCAGAAATGGTCACCATCCTTAGCAGTGGACCGTTTTTTCAGATGAAATGAAATTCTATCTATATCTCTTAGTTATAAAGCTAATCCTCACTGAGAGTTTTATCTCTAGATACAAACAATCAACATCATCTTACACTAACTACCCATATCGTCTTTCACTAATAGCCATGTCATCACACTAACTCTCAACCTCTTAATACAAGCTATTCACGTCATCTCTTCTAAGCGCAATTACTGCTTTCAATATATAATAAATATAAAAGGCATCCATACATTGTCTATTTTGTGGTTCCATTATCTTATAATTTGATCTAATTCGGTTAGTTTTTTTAATTGAATTCTTTCATTGCCTTGCCTAGTTATGATAAAGAAGATATGAGAATATGTAGGTTTAACTTATACATGTAACCATTTTATTTTTAAGAAAGTTCCGCAACAACAGCAGAATATCCTTCAACCATAGTAGTGGTATACACGCACACCACTTAGGGGGTTTTGTGGTTCCCAGCCGGAACCGGCCATGCACGCTCTAGCGTCACCGGACTTTACTTATGGTGCCAAAAACAGCAGGCACACTTGTGGCGTGGTTTTACACTAGCAAAAGTTGTAGCTGTCGCACCTGCATTGCATGCGTGGCGTGCCACAAGTGAGGCGTTGCAACGCGTGACGAGGAACCAGTAGCAACATACGTACTATGCTGAGCCGAGGCCACCGCCAACAAAAAACTGTTACTGATCCTCGCCGCCGCATAGGGCCCCTCTCCTCCTTCCTCTCTGATGCATCTCCCGGTGATAAGAAGGCGAGGTGACCATCTTTTTTTGCAGTTTTTATGTCTAGTTTGCTTAGGGTTTAGCCCAAATAAATCTACTGGCAAAATCAAAAGATTTTTGTTCAGGTTCTTGTTACGTACAATGACTTCAGTGATTGCCACGACAAGTTCTCGTTACATGCGTCGATTTTATCGGCAGACGACCAATTTGTGGCCATTATCTGCAAAGGGATGGGGTGCTAGCTCCTGGGCACTCCCAACGAGGACAGTTACATCGGGTCATCGATCTCGTCGTTGATGGCCGTGGAGAGGAAATCAAGGATTGAAGGTAATGAATCTGCATCCTATGTTGTATCCAACGATGCAATTGTCGATATTCTTTCATCGACTCATATATGATTTGGACTGGTTATAGAACGTTGATCGGCATGTCCAATGTTTTGGCGTTGATCATTGGATCCGTTATAAGGACTGCATTCTGAATTCGGTGTTCAACGAGCCTTTATTCATCCAGAGCATGGACTGCACTGAAAATAACCACCAGGGAAGAAGATGATATAAGAATCCGGATAAATTATTGTACCTTATTTATTTCAGATTTTTTTTCATACGTAACTTGAGAATGTGCTGTGCCAAACTTTAATATATTTTTTCTCTTTCTTCGAAAAAACGTGCGGCGAGGAACCAAGCTCCCCTTATCACCGCCCCCCCCCCCCCCCCCCCCCCCCCCCCGAATAAAGGCAATGATGCTGATTATCAGGAACAGAATAAATGTCCCACTGCAGCAATGCAACTATACCTGCCACGGTAGTGCCATTCGACGCTGCCCCACTCCCTGCTGTGGTTGAAGCAATGGTCTTGTCCCATTAATTGCAGCAATGCAATTAATACTCTTGTAAAAAAAATGCAATTAGTACTCGGTCCATAGCCTGCCACGTAGGCAGCCATGTCAACGACACGTAGAAAATGACTCTAGACCTCGGAGCCAGAGCAATTGGCACCGAGATGTGTAAGTGTGTAAGCTCGGCGCCAATTGTCACGGCGCCAAGGTCAGGGTTTATTTTTTGAAAGGATACCGTCAGGGGCGTATTCGTGAAAATCTTTCAAAGAGGGCCGAAAGCAAAAAAAAAATTCAGGTGATGCTACCGTAAATATATGCTAATCTTGAACTAATTAGGCTTAATAGATTCGTCTCGCGAATTAGTCACAACCTATACAATTAGTTTTATAATTAACTCATATTTAGTCCTCTTCGTTGGTATCAAAACGTCGGATGTGACAGGACTAATTAGTCCTAGGATCCAACATCCTGACCATCATTAGCTCGGAATAAAGGCAACGATGCTGATTATCAGGAATAGAGTAAAGGCAATGATGTTGATTAGTATCAAGAACAAAGTTAATGATAATGATGATGTGGTTGAAGCAATGGTCTTGTCCCATTGCAGCCATGCAGTTAATACTCGGCCCATAGCCTGGCACGGTAGTGCCACTTGACGCTGTCCCCCAGTTCTCGGCGCCTCAACGTGAGCTTCTTTATCCGTTCTTTCCTAGCTCAAAACCCAGCAACTCCACCCTGCGCTCCTCTCTCCAGACCGGAACCCTCAGAATCTCCTCCCCCATCGCGCGCCAGATGCCACCGCACTGCTGAGGTAAGGTTCTCGCAGATCGTCAAGCGTGCAGTAAGCCGCCTAGCTAGCCTTTAGTTTCCCATTGGTGTGATCTTGAGCCTAAACTCTTTGTCCCTTGCAGGTGCAGATATTAACAGCAATATCCGGTATTGATTGTGCCCAAGAAGCCAGCGTGTGAGAAGAAACTGAGATGAATATCATGGATTCTGAGGTAGTAGTGCAGGTGGTAGAGTCGTCGTTTGTAATGCCCAACGAGCCTACACCGCGGGAGGGGCTCTGGCTCTCTCGCCTGGACCTCATTATCGCCAACAGAGGCCACACTCCAACAGTCTACCTGTACAGCTCCAGCAACGTTGCCACCGGCGATGATTTCTTCGACGTAGCCAGGCTCAAGGAGGCTATGGCCAACACTACAGGAAAACGCCTCTTTGCCGACTGCTTGCCCCGGTCGGCAAAGGCATAAACCCAGTCGGCAAAGGCTTTGCCGACCGCAAAGCCACGTGGCAGTCGGCAAAGAGCAGTCGGCAAAGCCTGGGTCGACAAAGGCGGATTTGCCGACTGCCACGTGGCACGCAGTCGGCAAATCCTTTGCCAACTGCCACGCCAGCAGTCGGCATAGCCACGTGGCGCCGTCAGCCCTGACGGCAGGCTTTGCCGACTGCTGGTTCCTCGGCAGTCGGCAAAGAAATTTTTTTTTCAAAAATTGTTTGCCGACTTGCCGCCAGCTCGGCAGTCGGCAAAGAAAGAAAATATTTTTTTTGAAATGTTCTTTGTCGACTGCTTTCGGAGTTGCCGTCGGCAAAGATTTGACCTCTTTGCCGACTGCCTCCCATTGCAGTCGGCAAAGACTCTGTCCTGGGGTTTTTTTGCCCAGCTTAAGCTAGAATTTTTTTTTGCTTTTGTTTTCTGTTTTCTCGCATCAAAACCCTGCAAAATCACAAATTATAATTCAATTTCACCAGAAGCACCGGTAGCACCATTTATATCACAATTTCATCACATTTGTCGCCAACATCACCACATATATCACAATAACGCACAACATCACATATATCTCACATATATGTCACAATAACAACCACACAAGTGCATTACAACCATCACATGAAGTCCAACACGTCGAACACCACAAGTCGACGTCCATCACACGAAGTTCAACATAACAAGTCTAGGTCCATAACGAAGAAAAGAAATACATGACAACAACTTCGACGATACGGTGGATACATGATAACAGAATCGATAAGTACCTAGCTCGTCGCGCCGTCCCCGGTCTCGTCGTCCGCTCCGCCCCCAGAGCCCCCAGGGTTTGCCCACGGAAACCCCCTTGGACCAAACTGAGGCGCCACGGAAACTTGTTATCACATGTGGAGATGTCCAGGTTTTAGCCACCCGATATCGCCACTTGCTCGAAACTTTCTCAAATTTTTACCACAGCCTCCGCATGCGATGACAAGACACGTCGTCAAGTTTCGTCATTTTCGGACTCCGTTTCGATTTTATAAAATTTAAAAACACTTTTCACGCGCGTGGCTCGGCGTGTTCCGACACCAACACGGTCGAAATTTCACGCGAGGCCCCGCACACGGCCTCAACATGCTCCAAACATCATGAATATCATTTTTTGAATCGTCGGATTCCATTATTTTATGTACCTGCAGTTCAAATCTGGAGCTGCCGGAAAAAATCAAAGAAACAGAAAAAATCAATGGAATATAGCAAAATAAATCAAAATGATCCCAAACTTGGAATATATCATGTACTTACTGTATCAAGGCAACACAAAAAACTGGGATTGAAAATCAAAAAAATAAAAATTCTTTGCTGACTGCCAGGGAGGATGGCAGTTGGCAAAGCCTGCGCCTTTACCGACTGCTGACGGAGTAGCAGTCGGCAAAGGTGACAGTGTGGATGGCGTCAACCATGGCCTGCCTTTGCCGACTGCAATTCTTTGCCAACTGCCTGACAGTCGGCAAAGCCATGGCAGTCGGCAAAGCCAGGCAGTCGGCAAATCCTGCTTTGCCGACTGCAGGAAATTCCAGTTGGCAAAGGAACCTCTTTGCCGAGTGTCGAGAAAAAACAGTTGGCAAAGAAAATTGCAGTCGGCAAAGAGCCAGTTTCCTGTAGTGCAAGGCCTTGGTGGCCTTCTACCCCCTCGCCGGCCGCCTCGGCGTCGACGACGATGGCAGGGCAGAGATCACCTGCAACGGCGAGGGTGCACTCTTTGTTGTCGCTCGGGCTGACTTCACTGTTGATGACATCAAGGACGGCTTCAAGCCGTCACCGGAGCTGAGGAGGCTGTTTGTTCCTCGCATTGAGCCAGCATCCATCATATTGGCCATACAGGTCTCCAAACCTTCTCTTGCTTTACATGCTTTCTTCCATATCGGGCATCACTTGGTAATTGGTATATGCCTATTTGCATGCGTGCTTAAAAACCGCATCTACTGCTACTGCTTGATATTGATAATACACTCGCACTTGTTCTAAACTATTCTCCTACAATTTGTACTTGTACATATGACATGTGTGTGTATATGCTTGCAGGTGACTTTCCTGAAGTGTGGAGGTGTAGTGTTAGGGACGGCTCTTCACCATGCCGCCATCGACGCCTCAAGTGCGTTCCACTTCTTCCAAACTTGGTCGGCCATCTCCAAGCATGGCGACCGTGCTACCGTGGAGCTCCCGTTCCATGACCGCACCCTCCTCCGTGCACGGTCCCCGCCTACCGTCCACCCAGATGGCCTCTCGAGGTTCTACCCTAAGCTCACCTTTTCGGACCCGTTAGGACCTCTTGCCTTCGAAGTCTTCGCCATTTCCAAGGACCAAGTAGCCTCCCTAAAGAGCCTTTGTGGCGGCACAAGCACCTTCTGCGCCATGAGCGCCCTCGTGTGGCAGTGCGCGCTCATTGCACGTCGGCTTCCGCCCGATTCCGAAACATGCCTCACCTTCCCGGCCAATGCCAGGCGCAGAGTGAGGCCGCCCCTCCCGAACCGCTACTTCGGCAACGCGTTGGTCAGGCTGGGCGTCACCGGTGCAGTTCGGGATATCGCCTCGGAGGCTTTAGCATCCGTCGCCGGCCGCATCAAAGAGGCCATCGATCGGATGGACGACGAGCTCGTGCGGTCCGCAGTCGACTACTGTGAGATGGCCGAGATGGACAGCCGGCCTGTGAAGGGCACCTTGGTAGAGACGGACCTGCAGATTATCAGCTGGCTCGGCATGCCAATGTACGATGCAGATTTCGGATGGGGGAAGCCAGGGGTGATGTCGCGGGCGGAGTCCATCCGTGGCGGATTTGTGTACCTAATGAGCGACGGGGTAGCAGACGACGCCGGCAGTGGCGGCGTCCGCGTGCTCATGTGCATGGAAGCTGCAAATATGAAGGAGCTCGAGCGGCTGATTTACGAAAAACTCTAGCCCCTAGACCTGCTGCTAGGTGCTTAGTGTGGAACCAAACAGTTTGAAGAGGTACCCTGGACGGGTGCTGGTTTGCTCGCAGAGTGCTACTCTTCATAATCTTTTCATTTATCTCGACAACTTTTGTATTTATGGTTTCCTAAAGAAAACTTTTGTATTTATGAAATTCCACCACCCCATGTTCTACATGATGCAGAAGATCCAGCAATACGGCTGGTGCAGTATGAAGAGTGGGTTTGGACCAATAATATATTGTTGTTGACTTTTTATGTACCATCCCCTCTGTTCTTTTATATGCCAAATTAATTTTTTCGATAATGATATGGCTTAGCACGTGACTTCCCTGTCCGGACGTGACTCATCCTCATTCACTCGTCCGTGTCGCTCCGTATTGCCGTCCAGACAGTGGCGGATGCAGGATGAGAATCAAGGAGGGCTAAAACAATGGAGATGTTGATTTGTATGAAGATTTAATGGTGATTTGAAGTTTTGCTACAGTATTTTTAGTGGTAAATCGAGTCATTAGGGGGGCTGGAGCCCCCAGCCCCCCTTAGATCCGCCACTGCGTCCAGACCTCGTGACTCATCCTCATCCACTCGCCCGCGTTGCTCGCGCCGCTCTATGTTGTGCGCCCCTGCTCGCGGTCGCAGGACGAATTCTGCCCGCGCTGCCCCCGACCAAGCCGCTCACCGGCGCTGCCTCCGCCCGAGCCGCGAGTCCCCTGCCCGTACTCGCGCCTCCCATTGCGGCTGTGCTCCATCCACCTGCTGCGGCCACTGCCGAGGTCGGTGCCGCCGACGAGCTTCGCGCATTCCGTGGCATCGAGCTCTGTGCCAGTGTCGAACTCTACAACAACGAGCTCCATTCGTCCAAGCAGCAAGGTGATACTATGCTTGCGCTAAAAGCGTATGTTGCAAGCGTATGTTTCAACGGTTCCATATGTCTCAGAGGTAGAGGTATGTTGCAAGGGTTTTGTATAGGTGTTGCATCAAAAATAGATCGGGTTGTTACATATGTTGTAATGGTTGTACACGTATATTGCAAACATCTGTTCCCAATGTTTCATCTATTTTTCAGACGTATGTTGTAAGTGTGTTTATCTGGAGGTTGCATATGTTTTACACATATGTTGCTAGCGTTTTATCTGGATGTTGCGTATATGTTGCAATTATTTTCAAGTGTTTTCAGGTGTTTTTGCAACTGTTTTAGACACATGTTTTAAATATTTCATCTGTCTTCAAACGTATAAAGTGTTGTATCTAGATGTTTTAAAAGTAGATCGGGTGTTGCATCTCCCTTCTCGCTTTCTATTGTCTCACCTTGGTGTCTCCTCCTCGCATTATGTTGCCTTGCATCCTTATCAGACTGCAGAGGGGGCACAGCGAGGGCCGGCGAAGGGGGTGAGCTGGGGGCAGGCAAATGGGACGCGCTGAGGGATTCCGGCGCGAACGGGAGCGCACGCTGTCCTCTTCCATTACGCAGGCAGGTAACGCTTCGGTCCCCTTTAGTTTTCTATTTTACGCGGAATGATGAGATGATCCTGTTGGTAGGTCATGACGCTAGCCCTCGGTTCTGTTGGCTGGAGACCGGAAAATGCGTCCGGACGTGCTGCGGGCGCCGGACGGCTGGGCGCTAGTGCCCCTTTAATTTTTTTTTTTCTAAATCTAATATTTCTATTTGACCATCGAGTTTTTTTTCTTTAAAAATGTATATATTACCATCATAAGGTTTATGTTTGTAGATTTTTTTAAAAGAAAACATGGTAGTCTCCCGCTTTATTTACAGGGTACAAATAAAGCATCCAATTTGCAAAAAACATTACTCTAGGCGCGTCCACCAAAATCATCCATTTAGACTTTGAACAACATGAAAAGCTATATGGCTTGGCCGCTTGGGTCTATGGCTCTATGCCGTCAGCATCTTCAAATGCTGCTGCATCTCTGTTGAGGTGAAGTTTTGGCTCTCCTCACTCCCAGTTGAGTTAGTTTGTTGCTGCGCTTGGTGATGCTCACTGGCTTTTTACTTCTCCTTCCAGCTCTTTGATGACCAGCTCCATGGATTCCCAATCTTGCTCCTTGTATATTGCCTGCCATCTTCTTATCATCTTTGTTACCATTTGTATTGTCACCATAGTATTCTTCCAGCATCGTCCCCCCTAAAAGCAAAAGACATTGCGGTTTTTCCATAAGCCCCATAAATGGGAGATGAACACACATTCTTAATAATTTCTGTCCTGCCACAAATCCAGAACTTGGCCATTGATTCAAAGCAGGTGCTAGT
Source organism: Saccharum hybrid cultivar R570 (assembly GCA_038087645.1). Taxonomy (NCBI): domain Eukaryota; kingdom Viridiplantae; phylum Streptophyta; class Magnoliopsida; order Poales; family Poaceae; genus Saccharum; species Saccharum hybrid cultivar. The sequence continues at coordinate 1,744,042 of JAQSUU010000123.1, read as the reverse complement.
CACACAGTTCAAAGTTTGAGCAATAACTGACCGAACATCATATTAGTAGCCACACAACAGTAAAAAAAGATGGTTAATAGTTTCATTTTCACAACAAAACAAGCAAGTTTTGTCTTCTACATCTCTTCTTTTGGTTATCTTTGGTAAGCAGTTTGTTGTTGCTTAACAGCCACAAAAAAAACTGTACCCTAGGGGGTACACAAATTTTTCAATGGCAGGAGTATAAACTAGCATAATTCTTCTAATGGAGATTATGGTGTAAAGGGATTGAACCGCGTATACTCCTCTAGAGTTATATTCCCAAATAATAGCGTCATAGTCCTTGGAGAAATGATTAATAGATTCAACTGTGGCTAACAAATCATACCTCAGAGACATCATCTAAGGGGAGAAGGTTCTTCTGAAGGTCAACTTCAGTTGGTTCCCATCCCACACATCATGACATCATGAGTGGTAACATACAAAGGCCAGAACTGGCTAGGCTTGAATTGCCAAACCAGCGATCTTCTCAAAAATGTATTTACATACCATCCCCCACCCTCCAACAATAGCCTAACTTAGCTCTGCCATGTTGAACCGAAGTGTCTCATGAGATGAATATGCAATAATGCACCAAGTATTACTCATCTTTTGTTCACTGATGATTCATTGCTTCTCTTAAAAGTTAATGATAAGAGTGCAAATCATCTTCGGCATGTGCTACAGCCTTAATTTATGAGGAATGCTCGGGGCAAACTATCAACAAAGAAAAGTCATCTATTATGTTCAGCAGAAATACAGGTAATGCTGCAAGGGAGAATTTTATGTCAATTCTTGATATATCAACTGAAGCTAGAAATGAGAAGTATTTGGGGTTACATGTATATATTGGCGGCTCAAAAAGAAAAACTTGTGAATATTTGAAATAACGTGTGTGGAAGAGGATCCAGGGATGGAAAGAGAGACTCCTGTCCCGGGCGGGCAAGGATATACTGATCAAGGCTATTGCACAGGCGATCCCAACATATGCCATATCCTGCTTTGATCTCACAAAATCGCTGTGTGATGATATTAGTGAAATGATTAACAGGTTCTGGTGGGCTCAACAAGAAAAGGAGAATAAAATGCATTGGCTCTCATGGGAAATATTATGCAGTCGAAAAGAGAAGGGGGTCTGGGCTACCGTGACCTACACCTTTTCAACCTGGGCCATGTTGGCTAGGTAAGCCTGGAGGATTGTGATGAAACCAGACTCCTTATGTGCTAGACTCCTGATGGCCAAATACTGTCCAGAGGGTGCAGTCATGGAGGCAAAGGAGAGACCGGGCATTTCCTACTCATGGAGAAGCATAGTGCGCGGTTTCCAGGCACTAAAGAAAGGCATTATCTGGCGTGTGGGCGATGGAGAACAGATTAGAATATGGGACGACCCCTGGATTCCTAGAGGACACGGCGGCCAATTACACCAAGAGGCGCTGTGCTTATCTCTAAAGTTTCAGAACTTATTGATCCCGCTACTGGCTCCTGGGACGTTCAACTCCTAAATGACATTTTCTGGGAAGAGGATGTGAGAAATATTATGGAAATTCCTGTGCGGCTGGGCCATGAAGATTATGCAGCTTGGCACTTTGATGTAAAAGGAGTGTTCTCGGTGAAAATTGAAATCGGCATATCATGTTGTAGAGGATAATAGGGAGATTTCAGCAGTGCGCCAGCGTGGGGAGTCGTCGGGGTCAAACTCAGGAAACTCGAGGCTCTTCAAATGGGGTAAGATTTGGAAGCTCCCAGACAATTCGTCTGGCGCTTGGTGCACAACAGCCTACCACTAAAGAGAAATATTCAGAAAAGGATGGGCCCAATTGATACTGTTTGTCCGGTATGTAAGCGTTTTGACGAAGACGGTGAGCACTGCTTTCTCAAGTGCAAATTTTTGTGCGTAAATGTTACCCCTAGCAAGCAGAGATGGTCGCCTCCAACACGGGACATTATGAAAATCAACGTCGACGGAGCCTTCATTCAAGCTACAAAACTGGGTGGATGGGGCTTTGTCGTGCGTGATTCTGCAGGGGAGGCAGTTCTAGCTGGAGCGGGTGGGGCTGCTGACCTGCACGATGCTCTGATGGCAGAGACTGTAGTTTGCTGGAAGGCAGTGGATGCAGCGGTGTCGCATGGCATGTCGAGGGTGCAGTTGGAGACCGATTCGTTAATGCTTCAGAAGGGAGTGTTGTCTGTTGAGATGGATCAGGCACCACCAGGCGTCATCTTTCAGGAAATTCGCACTTTGATTGAAGAGCATTTTGTACACTTTGAGTGTTTACATGTTCCTACAATTTGTAACTCGTCTGCGCACGAGATAGCCACTTTAGGCATGAGTCGAGGTGTGAATTCGTGGGTTATTTGGGAGTACCTAGTCCCCATCTTTGTACAAGATATTGTGGCTCGATCGTGACCTCGCTGAGCAATCAGTTAATTAAAGGCCCGAGAGCCTGGTTTCCAAAAAAAAAGCATGCCCTTCCAAAAGGGTGAAGTTTTGGTGTTGGAACAACGAAAAAGATTCGGCCTATTACGCACATATTTCTCGTCTATAATTTGTTTGCATAGAACATTATCACTTAAGTGATATCTTGAAATCCAAGAAGAGAGCATACATAAATTTACTAAATCAGGAATATCTAAACCACCAAAGTCCTTCTCAACCATAAGCTGCCAGTTGTATGCCCATCTTTCAAGTTATTTCAGAAGAAGTGGCTCATGTAAGAGTTAGTAGCATCTACAATCCATTTTGGAAGTTTTTATCATAGACATGAGGTAGATAAGGGATGCTTGCTAGAGAAGATTTAAGCAGAGCCAACTTTTATAATATATAGTTTACATGTTGCGAAACTATATGAATTTTTTGAAAGTGACAATCAAAGTTAACAAATTTGACTTAGGACAAACCTAATACGACATGTAAAAAAGAAGGGGGTATTCAAGCTTTTTGTTGACTTTTTTCTTCCTTCAAGGGCTTGTTGGAACTAAGATTATTACAAAAAAAAACCCTATCAGTGCACAAAAGAATACAATTGTAGCATATATAATATATATCAAGTCAAATTATATTTAGTTTGACCAAATTTATAAACCATCAATATTATGATACCAAATAAATAAGAGTTATTATATTCATCACCAAATATATTTTTATAGTATAAATATTTTGTGGTGTAAATATTGATATATTTTCTTTAATATTGACTAAACTTTTGAAGCTTTGACTAAGTATGAAGCTAAAATTATATCCTTTTCCAGATGGAGGCAGTAAGAGTTAAAAATAGACCTATAGGATCAGTTCCGTTCTACGTGATGAGAGAAGCGCTGGACTAGACCGCTGGAGGTGAAAATGTGCTCACCGACTGTGCTGTGGAGTTGAGGCTGGATCTGACCAGGCGTGTTTTTTGTGTAAAAAAGGACTAACTTCTTGCTGGGCTGGGCATAGAGATCATGCACATACAGCCCACAGGGTCCCCGTATAGGATTAGGCCTAGCGCTTATAATTATTGGGATTTTAAAGCATCTTCCTAATCTGGTTTATCTGTACGTAGGGTGTGCCTTACAGAGGATTGAAGGAGGAAAAAAAATGCTTTAGCAAATCCCTTTTTTCTTAATTTTTTCTCATAATCCCCAAGTAACCTCAAAATCATATTATTTAACGTTTAATACACTATTGGAAACGGAAATGGCTCTACAGGTGCTGATTTTTTCTGTTGGTTTTTTGTATTACACACAGAAAACTTAATCATTAAGGTGTTGGCTTCGAAAATAGTGATAGAAAAATTTATAATGCACAGGGAAATTTCGAGATGTCCTCTGTGTGCCAATACACACAGAAGAATTCCCTATTTATTCTATTGAAACGCACAGAGAAAAATGTTGGTTCAAACATTACACATAGAAAAATGTGCTCACCGGACTTGTGTGCCTGGATCTAACCAGGGGTGTTTTCCATGTTAAAAAAGGCCAACTTCTTCCTGGGCTGGTGTCGGATGATTTAGCTCTGGCAATGCCTAGCAACGTGATCGTGAGACGGATCCAAATGGTAGCACACGAGACACAAGGATTTATACTAGTTCGGGGCGCGGTGGCGCGCTAAACCCTACTCCAGTGGGTGCTGCTGCTCTTCTTGTATTCATATGCTCAGTTACAGGAGCTGTTGCTCCTAGCTACAAGGTAGATTGGAATCAAGCGATGATGTCGTAGTGGATGTGTCGGTCGTGGGATCCTTCCCCCTTTATATAGGCAGAGGGGTAGGGTTACATCGAGGGCAATCGACGCTACAGATTGGATTCCTATTTGTTACAAGGGATCAATTCTATCCTACCATAACTACGATGGCAGCAGATATCCTTATACGTCGTGATCTCCAAGTTGGTGGTTGCGCCTAGTCCTCGCGGGCTTCATCCTCAGTCGTCCTCCGCTGATGGGCTAGATACATGGTCGGTGAGGGTACTCCGGGCTCATATATCTGAAAGTAGCCCTCGTAGGATTTGATGACGGGCTCGTGGAGCTGTACAATCCTTCGGGTGCCATAGGTCCCTCTAGCCTTCGGGTGCCGTAGGTCCCGATGAGCACTTCTCGGGTGTCGAGACATTTGAATACGGTCAGAGGGCACCGAGTATCGGGACGACTATGCACGTTGCGCTTGTTGGCAGTGATGCCTTCCCGAGTTTCGAGAACCATTTGGGTGAAAGTTTTCCACCCATTTGAACACATCGTTTGTGCGTCATTGAATCCTATAAAGAATAAGGATAGTGGTGTCTGGGAACTCAAACTGTTCCGTTCCCCATGCTTTTAATTTGTGGAACCCTCTCAATGACTGGGTCTGCCTTTAATGCCGACCACCATCTCCTCCACTACCATCCTCAAGGCGCTTATTTAAGCCGAGGGTAGGGCGGTCAGTGAGTTTCACCCCCTCCTTTCTTCCTCAAATCCCTTAGCCTCAGACTGAGTGAAAGAGTGGCAACTCCCTTTCGTGCGCCATGGTTCACGGTGCTTCCCGGCGGTCACGTCGTCGCTGGGAGAAGGCTTTCAAGATCGGGTTCTACAGCGGCCTGGCGGTAGCCGTTCTCCTTTGGTGTTAGAGGAAGTTCCGTGAAAATGGGGAGGAACAATACCATTGATGGCTCGGGTCGCCGAGGGCACGACGGCTAGGTTCACCGGTGGTCGGCATGCTTGAGATCTCCAGGTCGAAATATCTGTAGGAAATCCTGGAGGGCAAAGGACGGCTTGCTATTGCTGGGAAACCTTTTGCCTTATAGATCCTGACCTGGGAGCTCTCGTGTATTGATTTGGAGGCTTGGAGCCACCGATTCGTTGCCGTTCACACCTCCCCGACGCCGCAAAAGATGGCGCGAGCTGGCCTCCTCGCAGGGCTCCTCCTCCTCTTGGATGTTAGAGGAAGCTCCGCGTGGTGGGACTCCCTAAGGCATCTTCCAGGCGCTGTCCCTGCTCGTGAAGATTTGAAGGCGAGGTGAAGGTCTCCATGCACCTTCGTCTAGCTTCTACGCTTCATGAGATGTCCATCGCTGGGTGCGAAGTCGATTCTGCACTCACAAAGCTATCATAAATGTAGCAGTTTCTGGTAGATTTTGGTTATTGTACACCTGGTAAATGTAAAGAGCAAGGGGTGTGCCTTACAGAGGAATGAAGGAGAAAAATAACGTTTTAGAAAATCCCTTTTTTCTTATTTTTTTCTCGCTATCCCCAATAAGCTCAAATTCATATTATATTGTTTAACGTTTAATACACCACTGAATACAGAAAATTGCTTCGCGAGTGATGAAATTTTCTGTCGGTTTTTTCTATACACATAGGGAAATTCATGATTAACATGTTGGTTCGAAAAGTACCGACATAAAAATATGAAAATTCACAGGGAAATTTTAAGATTTTTCTGTGCATAACAACACACAGAATAATTCCTTTTTTGGTTTTCTTGAAATGCACAGAAAAAATGGTGGTTCAAACATTATGCACAGAATAATTCGTAAACATAGAGGGAATTTAATCGCGCGCATGGATTTGCCATTGGCGCCTTCTAGTGAATAGCAAATGCATTAATTTTTTTAAAAAAAAATCCTTAACCTCCCCCCCTCCCCTGAGGTCCAACACTACCGTAGAAACCACCCCGCCACCCTGTTCAGTAGCCCACGAATGGGCGCAACCCCGTCCATGCGCCTTTCCACTGCCGACTGCCGCCCCAAGTTAGCCCCTCCGTGGCTCCGTTAAGTGATTTTGATGTCTAAGTGATAACATGATCATTTGGACTAATAATGTTTGCTAGTATACGAGGTTTAGTTCAATGGAAGCAAGGTTGACTTGGACTTAGTCAACATGGAGATTGAAGTAATCAAGACATTAGAAATCATGTTAAAGACCTACCAGACATGTTAAAAGTACACGACACCAAACAAAATAAGCCCGAACGCAAAGACACGGAGAAACAGAACCAAGTGCATGTTGCATGCATGCGCTAGATAAGTCCGATGTCTGCCTAAATAGGGCACTAGAGAAAAAGCAAACTCAGAGGCTGATTCTGTACAGGGTCTGAAGGCCCACCAGAAACTCCGGTGGTGGAAGCCTGGAGTGCATAGGAGAAAAGGGTGCTAAACAGAGGATGTACAGAGATGATTTGGAATCACCAGAATAGTTCGGTGCAAGGGGACCGGAGAAAGGACTTCTCTGGTAGTGCCAAAGAAGTGAACCCAAGAGCAATAGGTAGTCACTGGAATAGTCCGGTGATGCACCAGAGAAACAATCACAACGGTTGGCTGATCCAACGGCTAGTCCACGTGCCAGGGCACCGGATGCTCCGGTGATCCCACAGGATGATTTTTCTGGTGAGTGCGCAGACTGCCACCCTTTTGCCTAATGGCTAGTTTCTCATTTGGGAGTATACATATATACCCCATAGCCAGTTCATTTGGTGAGGTTGGACCGTTGGAGTGTGTTGAAGTTATAGGAGCGTTGAGACACTCTCTCAAGTGTTATAGCCATCATATATGCTTAAGAGAAGACTATAGGTGATTAGCAAAGTGCTTTGCGAAGTGCAATCTTAGGCCAGTTAGACCAACCTTAATGTGCTTCCTCTAGGTTTAGGCCTAATGTTTAATGAGGTTTGCATACCTCTTGCTACCTGGTGCTTGTGCGCACCATGCTTGTACACTAGGGGCTTATAGCACACCTACCATGTTTGTGGTGTGGTTGTTGAGTATGTATGAAAGGGAACGTGTGACTCACGACGTTTAGGTCAAAAACACGATAGTGAAGACGGTAGGGAGCGGTCCGGGAGAAGGGCTAGCAGAGACCTACTTGCGCGTGCGGAAGGCTCATGGGCTCCGCGGAGTGGGCTGGGAGCTTGGCCCTTGTGAGGCCATCTTTGTGAGGGGCTCCAACGACTATTAGGGGTAAGTGTGAGCTTCTCGATACCTCGGTAAAAATTGAGAGTCGTCATCAACAGGAGTTTGCTTTACATTCCTAGTCTGTCTTGCTAAGTTAGTGATAAGATTGGAGCATAGGTTGCATAACTTGGAGCATAGGTTGCATAACTTTTTTACGGTAGTGATAGCAACACTTAGGAAAATCTAGTTGCATATTTAGATAGATTTATTGCGTAGATTTTGATAAGTAGGATTTAGAGGCCAAATTAGTTTAAGGTTTTAATTAAGTTCCCTACAAATTCAACCCTTTTAGGCATGACGATCCCTTACAAGAATGACACAAGAGGAATTATCCATGCATGAAACGAGACACAGTTTAGTAGGTTGGAACTGATTAATGCTATGAGGAAAAAAAAGTCAGTCTACGTATCCTACAAGAAAAAAGGATCGAATCATCTATGTAAGATCACTGATAGAGAACATCAATGCGGTTTACTACAAAACGAGGAATAGCTCGTTCACTTTATTCACCATCACCAATAATTCTTAAGGAGTACAATACCTTAAGTTTCTCTTACAATACCAACCATAGATAGATATGTAAAATTAATTGGAGTGCTTTCTGTTTGGGTTCCATTTCTTCTGTACTCCGTTCGATCAAATCAATGCCATATTTCGTAGCATTATGTATGTATGTATAAAACTAGGACCTTTGTCAAGGCTGTATATAACTAGGAAACGGTAGAGGTGATCGTCAAAGGTTCATGTCCAGCACGAGAGGGGTGTCCCCTTTCTCCACGGAGAACGTCTTGTGCACCTTCCCCGTCGCCGTCGCGAGCTGCACGACGTATGTGCCGTGGTACCCCCTGAACTTGAAGAGGCCAGCGCTGTCGATATGCCCGCGCGCGTGCGATGTCCACTCCCTCCGGAGATCGACGAACCTGCAGGTAATTCAGAGCACACGGTGGTCGGTAGCGAATCGAGAGGCGGGGCTGAGATCGATCGATCCTAAAGTTCAGCGGCGTTTAGTTTACGGACGACTGACCTCTCGCCGGCGTCGTTGACGGTGCCGTCGGCGTTGATGAGGCAGGCGTCCTGGCGCCACATGTGGCCCTGCATGAAGCCCCAGAACATGACGCCCTCGACGGCCGGGTGCGCGTACGCCTCCCGGAGCACCACCTCGAGGTCGTCGGCGCGGAGGTCGACGTCGGACTCGCTCACGTCCAGCTCGGTGAGCCAGACGGGCAGGTCGGTGGTGGCGAGCTTGTCGAGCGCGTCGCAGATGACCTCCCCGACCGGGTTGGTGACGTGGCCCTGCAGGCCGATGCCGCCCACCGCCGCGCCCTTCTGCTGCAGCGCGGCGATCTGCGCGATGTACTTCTCGGGCGTCGCGTTGGGGTCGTTGCCGCCCTCGACGTTGTAGTCGTTGACGAAGAGCATGGCGCCCGGGTCCAGCCGCGCCGTCTCGCGGAACATGAAGGCGTTGATGTCGTCGCCCAGGCGGTCCTGGTAGTAGCTGCCGTGGAGCATCTCGTTGTTGACGTCGTAGTGCGGGAACCGGCCGGCGTAGCGGGTGAGCAGGCTCGTCAGGCGCCCCTGCACCGCCGCCGTGAGCCCGTCGTTGTCGAGGCTCTTGACCCACTGCTGCACGGTGTTCGCGACGGCCCAGAAGATGCAGTGCCCGCGCACGGGCTTGCCGTAGCGGTCGCAGAAGTCGAGCAGCGCGTCGGAGTCGGCGTAGTTGAGCTGCCCCTGCTGCGCCTCCGTGTGGTACCACTTGAGCTCGTTCTCGAACACCGCCCAGTCGAAGTGCTTGGTGAAGAAGTCGACGAAGGCCGGGTTCTGGATCACGTTGGTGTTGATGCAGGTGCCGAACGGGAAGCTGCTGTCCATCTGCATCACGCGGATGGACGCGCCGGAGATGCCCGACGCCGCCGCGCTGCCGAAGTTGAGGACCACGTCCCGCTTGCGCACCTGCTCTCGATCATTATAAATAATATGCACATCAGCATTCAGTGCGTGCACGGACTTCTGAGACTACTGCGAAAATCTTGTTCGGAGGGCAAGCGATCGATCGAGCGAGTGTCGTTCTCGCGGCGAGCAAGCCGTGCCTATCCAGCTCACCTCACCTCACCTCACCTCACCTCACCTCACCATTTCACCAACCAGGCAACCAGGCGTAAAAGGCCGACCCTATGAACAGTGCTCACAACTTACTCACTCACCTTGTCAGTCTTCTTCCTGAGTTTCCTGAACCGTGCCTTGCGGTCGGTGGCGAAGACCTGTAGATCCATGACCTTGACGTCGACGCCCGCGGGCGCGCCCTGGACGTACACCTCGGCGGCGCAGGGGCTCTTCTTGAGCCGGAACGCGCCCTTGATCTCCGTCCACTTGCCGACCACAGCACAGACAGCGCCTCCCTCGACGACGCACCCGTCGTCCTCGTCCAGGCGGATGTTGACGCGCACCGCGTGGCCGGTGGCGCCCTCGGCGGCGCCGTCCCCGAGGCCGATCCACCCGGCGACGCGGTACGTGACCCGGGGCTTGATGAGCGCGGCGGCCGTGATCGCCCGGCGCAGGCCGTCCGCCTCGTCGGCGCGGCCCGACGCCAGGATGTACCGCCCGCTCGGCCTGTACCCGTCCGCCACGTCGTTGATCGTCTCGGTCGGGACCTTGGCCGGCTCCTCCTCGCCCACGGACAGCGTCGTGCACGTGCCCACCGGCGCCCAGCCGGTTAGCCCGTCCTCCAGCGCGCTGTTCTCGATCAGGTTCACGTCGAACACCACCCCCTGATGGACGGCAAAGTCGTGTTGTGCGATACAAGTGTGATGAGTGAGGCAGCTGCATTGGCGACATGTACTTACTGCTACTGACGAGCATTGTACGTGTGCGTACCTGGGTGCAGGCCATTGTTCGTGCCCGGCCGGTGGACGATGAGACCAAGGAGCAGGTGAACGATGAGAGTTTGGTTTGGCTGGGAAAACTTGCTTGCTGTCGATTGCCTTGCGGTGTGGTGACTGGTGAGGGAGAGGGATCGCGGCGGGCACACCTTATATAAAGAGGCGATTGGTCGTTCGTCAAAATCACCACGAAAATTGTTGTAAAGCGCAGCACCGAACGAACGCCGCGCCATAACGTCGTGCGAACTCGAAGCAACCACCCACAGACGGGAATGTCTTTTCTCTTCTCTCCGTGGTCTGTGCTTCTGCTTTTGAGTGACAGTAAAGAATTCGCAAGCTAGATCCGGGCGGCACTGTCTCGCCGGCTCGGAGCTAGCTCGTCATGAACTCACCAAGCTGCTGACATGTGGAGCCCGGGCGGCGGCGTGGTCGGCATGTCAGCGGCGGATGCAGACGGCGGCGGTGTGTGCTGATTGGCCGCTGCTCGTTGTAGTAAGCATTAGTTTTTTTTTTGTTCCGAGTGCTGTAAGCACCATTCCAACACTCCAAGGGTCCGTGCTTTTCTTGGCTTTGGGAAGAGACAAATAAAAGCGATTGGTTGGGTTGTAAGCTTGTTTAGTCGCTGTTAGTGCTATATCTAGCACTGTAGCACAACTTGGAATCGATCGCGAAGAAGCACACTTGCCCTATCCGCTTGAGCTTCTTTTCAGCCATAAAATAGTATTTTCCTCTTAGACCATTTCAGTATAAGCATTAGCATAAGCTAAATTTCAGCATAAGCGAACAGGGAACAGTATTTTCCTCTCACAAAACTTGCCCATTTCTGTTTTTAATCTTAAAAAAAACTCGACCTGCGGGAGTAAGACAACCCTAGGCATTGTGCTTAAGAAGAAAACCTTTCCATGCAGATCGAGAAAACCCCTGAACCTCTGCCCCATCCATATATAGCGGCACCGCAGCTCCCGTGAGACTAGGCTGACCTTAGACTTGTGCTTTGGCGTGAAACAGACGAGGAGATTTTTTTTAAAGCACAGATAAACTGCGCCTCCTCTAGCCAACAAATCCACTCCCGAGAGGGTTTAAACTCTAACCGACACGGTACAAAGCGCACAGCTAGAGCAACTGGTCTAGCGGTCGCTTGCTCTGTTTTCAATCTTAAACCGCCAAATTTGCGCCACATATGTACTTCTATATCTGTTTGGGGATTGGCTAGATTCGGACATTCTGTCAGCAAAGACTAAAATACCAATCATTATTTATATCCCTTATAATTGAGAAAAAGGAGAGGCACGTCAAGGGTGAAGAAGTTTCTGATAGTTTCGGCGATGCATTGATCTTCAGGTTTGTCAGCACTCCTCGTGCTATCGTTGAATTAGTAACTTTCAGGCAGTCAGTGTACAAACCATACCTGTTAAAGAATTAGACAATTTCCAGATTAAAAGCATGATTAAATCTAGAACATAAATCATGGCAAATATATAAACTAGATTAAATATGTATGGCGTACTAGTATAGCAGATCAGTATATTCCACAGCATCAACATGACAAGCATTGATAGTCCAGCAGACAGATTAGATTGTACGAACGTCAAAATTAGATCAAGAGAATTATACCTTTCGGTTGTAGTAGTAGTAGATGGTGTTGAAAATGTAGCTGGCGGTGGTGATGGAGCGAGATCGCTGATGTCGATGTCGTTGATGTTGAAGTCGTCGTCGAAGTCGTCAATGAGAGGAGTATTCTTGATGACGACCCCGCGAGCTCTAGCATGACGAAACCGACGCGCCGATGCACCCTTCGGAAGACGAGCCGTTGTGGAAGCTTTGGGAGCAGTCGCGCGAAGAACGCTTCCCAAAAATCTTATTTGCCTTCTCCCAGTGCAGGATCGCAAAGATGAGGGTTCCGGATACCTGCTTACCCGGTCGCTGGTGCACGCAAGCGATCGGACTGGAGTAGTGAAAGCCCAAGTTTGGTTTTGGTAATTAATGATACCAAGTTGCTAATGTCATGTGTTAAGTGTTTTGATTTAGGCATAAGCAACACATGTGATGAAGGTGTAGGTGGCAAGGAGTGGTGGCCACAAGATCACAAAGAGATGGTGCATGGACATGAAATAATGATCATGGTGGAGATACACATAATATGAAGGACATGATGATCAAGTGAAGGAGAAGGATATAAGAGCGCAAGGCAAAAGTATAACCATAGGGGTTTTCCTTTTGTCGGTCTAAGATGAGTAGAGAAGTGATTGACCGGGTTTAGGATACATAGCCGACTATCAAGAGGGGCAATCACGGTTAGCTCGGGAATCAAGTGCCACTAGATCAATGTCTTGAGCATATGCATTAGGATCTAGTAAATAGCTAACATAACGCCTTGAAAATGATTGTGAAATGCTAACACACATGCACATGGTGGTATACACTTGGTGGTGTTAGCACATTTGCGAAGGCAGTGGAGTTTAAGCGGTAGAGAGGGGTTTGGGTTCCGCTCTCCCTCCCGCCGAGCTTGCGAGGCGGGATTCGGCGCTTTTTGGAGAAGTGAAATGCCTATTTTCTACTGCGCCGGAAGTCGGAAAAGAAACGGAGGCGAACTGAGGTCACTGTGGTGACCGGACGCTGCACTGGACGCGTCCGGTCAGTTCAATCCGGTCAGTGCACCTAGGGTTAATGATCGGACGCTGGTCTCGCCTGACCAGCGCGTCCAGTCAGTTCACCTGTGCGCAAAAGTAGAGTGAGCGACCGGCGCGTCCGGTCCTTCACGGAACCGGCGCGTCCGGTCAGGCGTCCAGAGGGGCAGAGCGCAATGGAGTGATGATCGGACGCGAGGCGCGTCCGGTCATGTATGATCGGACGCGTCCGGTCGTGATGGGAGCTTACTGGACTCTGATCGGATGCCAGGTGAGGCGCGTCCGGTCATACGCTAGGGCGCGTCCGGTCATAGCAATGGTAACTTCTGACGCGCACTGTTCACGCTTGTCCTGTAGTGACCGGACGCGTCCGGTCACCCTGACCGATGCGTCCGGTCATTCCGTTTTGAACTGTGTCGTCCGTAACGGCTAGCTGCGTACCCCTTCGCTATAAATAGACATTGGCCGGGGTTTGAGGGCAACTCTTGCATATTTTGAGACCTAGATACATCCTTTGAGCTAGAGAACAACCCCTCCACTCATCTCTTTGCTTAGTTGCACATCTTGAGTGAGATTGAGTGAGATTCAAGTGCATTGCTTGAGAGTTGCATTTTAGAGGCACTTGATCTTCGAGTTGCTGCGGATTTCTTGTTACTCTTCCGTGTTTTCCGACACGGTAGACGGCTTGGAGCAGCGGAGGTGATTGAGCTCACAATTCGAGATTGTTGGAGCCTTCACCAAGTGTTGTAAGGGGTTCTTGATCCTTCCCCGCGGGAGTTCACGAATTGGATACTCTAGTGGAGCTCGTGGCTTGGAGGATCCCCGTCTTGTGTGCGGTTGTGCGGTGCCCGCCGAGGGCTCGACTCTTGATAGTTGATTAGCTCGCAAACCGACAAGTGGGTGTATCGCCACAACGGGGAGTAGCTTGCCGGGAAGCAAGTGAACCTCGGGATAAATTCTTGTGTCATTCTCTTCTCGAGGATTTCTCTTGTGCGATTGATTGATTGGTACTTCTCATCTCTACACGGCGGTATAATCACTCAAAGCTCTTCTCTCGTATTACTTCTTGTTTCTAGCTTGTTGTTGTTATTGTGTTTAGTGGATAGCCTTGTACTGGACTTGTGTAGGTGGCTTGCTTAATTAGTTAGAGCTAGTGCTTTTGCTTCGCCACCTTTCGCACTAACTTGTGGTTAAGTATTTCTTGTAGAAGTTTTAAAATAGGCTATTCACCCCCCTCTAGCCATTTGGACCTTACAAGTGGTATCGGAGCCGAGGCACCGTTTATTTGAGGCTTAACAACCTATGGTGAAAAAGAAATGGCTCAATTAAGCTTGCACATCAACAACACCAAGAAGGCACCTCACTTTGATGGCACAAATTATGCATATTGGAAGGTTAAGATGACCGTACACCTAAAATCAATCAATAGAGAAGTGTGGAAGGTCACCGATACAAAATTTGAGGTTACTAATCCGGAAGCACCTACACCGGTGGAAGAGAAGAAGCTCCAATGCAATGACATTGCCATTAGTGCTCTTCATGAGACACTAGATGACAAGACCTTTAAGCAAGTGAAGAACATTGAGATTGCTCATGATGCTTGGGCCAAGCTAGAAGAAACATTTGAGAGCACCGAAGGCACAAAGACCGCTAAAGCATATATCTTGCAAGAAAAATTCTCAAGCTTTAAAATGCAAGATGATGAGAGTGTACCGGAAATGTTTCATCGGTTGCAAGTCATTGTCAATGAGCTCAAGGCACTTGGTGAGGAGGTCAAGGACAACCAATTCTCTATGAAGTTCTTGAGAAGCTTGCCCAAGAGATTTGATACATTAATCATCGTGCTAGTCAGGACTACATTGAAGGATTCAACTCCTCAATAAATATTCCAAGAAGTGATGACCGATAATTCATATAGAGAAGATGATGAGAAAGAGGAGTTGGTCAAAAAGAAGAAGAAGGAAAGTGAGAAGAAGGATGATGAGAAGAAGAAGAGTGTGGCATTCAAAGCCACCACATCCAAGGGCAAATTCAAGATTGAATCATCAAGTGATGAAGACTCAAGCTCTTGTGATAGTGATGACATTGATGAGAAGATAGCTCTCTTTGTCAAGCAATTTGGGAAATTCATGAAGAAGAAGGGCTTTCGTGCAAGAAGGAGGAAGAACTCATCCAAGAAGAATGAGCATACCATAAGATATTTTAGATGCCATAGCAAGGACAATCTCATTGCAAAATGTTCTTATGATAGTGATGATGAAGATGCTATCAAGAAGGAGAAAAAGAAGCAAAAGAAGAAGCAAGAAAAGGAGAGCTCTTATAAGAAGAAGAATGATTCTCATGTTGCTACATGGGATAGTGATGATTCCTCAAGTGATGATGAGGATGATAATAATAGCAAGAAGAAGGGACATGCTAGCATTGCCATCCAAGAGAAGGTTTCCCTCTTCGACACTCCATCGTGCTTCATGGCTAAGGCCGCTAAGGTATCATCCGATGATGAGAGTGATCATAATAATGCTAGTGATAGTGATAGTGATGAAGAAGAATTCACTAAAGATGAACTAATCACTATGCTAGAAGATTGCACTCAACATTATAAAGAATCTAGAAAGTAGTGCAAGGGCTTGCTTAAGGAAAAGAAAAACCTTATGCAAGAACTTGATGAGCTTAGAGCATCTTATGAGAGTCTAAAGGTAGACCATAAGAAGCTTCAAAATTCTCACAATAAGCTTGAAGAAGCTCATTCCTATCTAGTTGAAAAATGTGAAAACATGCCAACTAATGTTGAGAAAGCTAAAACTTGCAACATAGGCATATCATGTGATATAATTGATGAATCTTTTCTTAAGCCTATTATTGTTGCTCCCACTAACCCCTTCATGTAGCGCATCTACATCATCCTCATCTAGTAGTGATGGTTTCACTTGTGACTCCATATTTATAGTTGAGAATGAAAATCTCAAGAAAGAGGTAAAAGAGCTCAATCACACCTTAGCTAAGGCTTATGGTGGTGAGGACCGCTTGCTTATGTGCTTGGGTAGCCAAAGAGCTTCTCTCTATAAAGAGGGATTGGGCTATAACCCCAAGAAAGGCAAGGCCGCTTTTGCTCCTCATAAGACTCGTTTTGTAAAGAACAATGGTAGCTATTGCAAAGTATGTAAGCAAGTTGGTCACATAGAGCAACAATGCATGAACAAGAAATCCAAAGCTAATGTATCCTCAATTAAGTTTGATTCTGTCTATATACTTACCAAGGGTACAAATGGTGTTCATGCTAAATTCATTGGTACACCATGGATGGGCTCAAAGAAGAAAGCCATTTGGGTACCAAAGAGCTTGGTCACTAACCTTAGAGGATCCAAACAAGTTTCGGTACCTAAAAAGATTTGATCTTGTCTTGTAGGTCAATTACAAAGCCGGAGGAAGGCATTAGGTGCTTGATAGTGAGTGCACTCAATATATGACCAGAGATTCTTGTATGTTCAAATCAATTGATACAAGTCAAAATGGTGGTTTTGATGCTATCACTTTCGGCAACAACAAGAAAGGCAAGGTCAAGGGACTTGGTAAAATTGCTATCTCAAATGATATGAACATATCTAATGTGTTGCTAGTTAAGAGCTTGGATTTCAATCTTTTATCGGTGGCACAACTTTGTGATCTTGGCTTCAAGTGCATATTTAGTAGTGATGATGTTGAAGTCATAAGTGTGGATGGATCAAACTTGATATTCAAAGGATTTAGACATGGTAGCTTATACTTGGTTGACTTCAATGATAGTGAGACACAATTGACATCATGCTTACTTAGCAAATCTAGTATGGGATGGTTGTGGCATAGAAGGCTTGGTCATGTTGGAATGAAATAATTGAACAAACTTTTGAAGCATGACTTAGTTAGAGGCTTGAAAGATGTCCCCATTGAAAAGGATAAACCATGTAGTGCTTGTCAAGCCGGCAAACAAGTTGGAAATACACATCCTAGCAAGAGTGAAATGAGCACATCAAAGGCGTTTGAGCTATTGCACATGGACTTGTTTGGGCCAACAACATACACTAGCATTGGTGGGAACAAGTATGGTTTTATGATAGTGGATGACTACACTAGATATACTTGGGTGTTCTTTCTTTATGACAAGAGTGATGTTTATGATCTATTCAAATCTTTTGTCAAGAGGGTGCAAAATGAGTTTGAGACTACCATCAAGAAGATTAGAAGTGACAATGGTAGTGAATTCAAGAACACAAGAATTGAAGATTTGTGTGATGATCTTGGTATTGGACATCAATTCTCACCAACATACACTCCTCAATCCAATGGTGTAGTTGAAAGGAAAAATAGAACCTTGATTGATATGGCTAGATCAATGCTTAGTGAATACAATGCGAGTCATTCATTTTAGAGTGAAGCTATCAACACGGCTTGCTATTGTAGCAACCGTCTCTATTACCATGGGAATCTTGGAAAGACACCATATGAGCTATTGAATGGAAGAAAGCCCAACATTGCATACTTTAGAGTGTTTGGTTGCAAGTGCTATATTCTTAAGAAAGGCACTAGATTGAGCAAGTTTAAAAAGAAATGTGATGAAGGGTTCTTACTTGGTTATTCTACCACAAGCAAAGCATATAGAGTTTGTAATCTCACAAATGGCACCTTGGAAGAAGTTCATGATGTTGAGTTTGATGAAACCCAAGGGTCTCAAAATGAAGCTCAAAACCTTGATGATGTGAGAGGAGATCAATTGTCATATGCAATGAAGAACATGGACATTGGTGATATAAGGCCGATGCAAGTTGATGATGATAGTGACATACATATGATTAATCAAGATGTGCAAATTGATACAAATCAAGCAAGCTCTAGTGGTACTCATGATGAAGCTCAAGTTCAAGGTCAAACAAGTGGAAGCAATCAACTTCCAATACTCCAACCTTCTAGCATTGCAAGAGATCATCCATTGGACCAAATCATTGGTGAAATTCAAAGTGGTGTTCAAACTAGATCAAGGCTAGCATCCTTTTGTGAGCATTACTCATTTGTGTCACTTGAAGAACCTAAGAAAATAGAAGATGCCTTGAAGGATTCCGATTGGGTAAATGCCATGCATGAAGAGCTAAACAACTTCACTAGAAATCAAGTTTGGGAACTTGTTGAAAGGCCAAAGAACTACAATGTGATTGGTACTAAGTGGGTCTTTAAAAACAAGCAAGATCAAGATGTTATGGTTGTGAGGAACAAAGCAAGATTAGTAGCACAAGGATACACTCAAGTTGAGGGTCTTGACTTTGGAGAGACATATACACCGGTTGCAAGATTGGAAGCAATTAGAATCTTATTAGCATATGCTTGTGCACACAACATCAAGCTCTATCAAATGGATGTTAAGAGTGCATTTCTCAATGGCTACATCAATGAAGAAGTTTATGTTGAGCAACCTCCCGGTTTTGAAGATGACAAGAAGCTCGACCATGTTTATAAGCTAAAGAAGGCATTGTATGGTTTGAAGCAAGCACCTATAGCATGGTATGAGAGGTTGAGGGACTTTCTCCTCTCTAAAGGGTTCAAGATGGGGAAAGGTTGACACCACTCTCTTCACCAAGAAGCTTGAAAATGACTTGTTTGTGTTGTAAATATATGTGGATGGCATTATCTTTGGATCAACTAACCAAGACTTTTGTGAAGAGTTTGGAAATATGATGGCTAATGAGTTTGAGATGTCTATGATTGAAGAGCTTAGTTACTTTCTTGGACTTCAAATCAAGCAAATGAAGAATGGCACTTTTGTAAGTCAAGGCAAGTACATCAAGGACATGATCAAGAAGTTTGGATTGCACGATGCTAAGCCAATGAGTACACCAATGGGCACTAATGATAAATTGGGTATTGATGATAGTGGAAACATGGTAGATCAAAAGCAATACCGGTCTATGATTGGAAGTTTGCTCTATGTCACCGCTTCTAGGCCGGATGTGATATTTAGTGTGTGCAAGTGTGCAAGATATCAAGCTTCACCTAGAGAAAGTCACTTAAAAGCAACCAAGAGGATATTGAGATATCTTAAGGGCACTCATGATGTTGGATTATGGTTTCCAAAGGGGTCTAACTTTGAGTTGATTGGATATTCAGACTCCGACTATGGTGGTTGCAAGATTGATAGCATGAGCACAAGTGGCACTTGTCAATTGCTTGGAAGGTCTCTTGTTTCATGGTCATCAAAGAAACAAAATAGTGTTGCACTATCTACCGCCGAGGCCGAATACATTAGTGCCGGTAGTTGCTGTGCACAATTGCTTTGGATGAAGGCCACCTTGAATGATTTTGGAATCAAGTTCAAGAATGTGCCATTGTTTTGTGACAATGAAAGTGCTATCAAGATGACACAAAATACGGTTCAACATTCAAGAACCAAGCACATTGACATAAGGCACCACTTCATAAGAGACCATCAACAAAAGGGTGATATTAGCATTGAGAGCATTGGCACCGAAGATCAACTAGCCGACATATTCACAAAGCCACTTGATGAGAAGAGATTTTACAAGTTAAAGAATGAATTGAACATACTTGACTTCTCCAACTTGAAATGAGTGCACCCCCACATTCTTATATGACATGCCTCTCCTCCAACATAGCAAGGTAAAGTTGTTTGGCATATCATTCATACTTTGCTAAGGACATGGTTAGAACATATAGATATATTTGCATGACAAATAGGCTCATTCATGAAAATCAAATGAGTTTAATGTATGTATGGTACCACTATTGCTTCTATGTTTGTTTGATCTAGTGGTAGCATATGACATGTTTGTGGGCTTGCAAACCTAGTGTTGAATCTAGAAGATGAGCTCATGATGTGTAATTCAACATGCTCAAGATAACCCTTATACTTTATGAGGTGTGAAGAAGCTTGTGCTTGGATCAAACCGAATTATATATTCTAGGCAAGTGATCTAGATTGAACCATAATTTGGACTCCCTCATATTGATTGACTTATCTCTCACTAAAATTGGCACCTTTTTGGTGTTTGTTGACAAAGGGGGAGAGAAAAGTCACAAAGATATTGCAAAGACGGAGAAAGATATAATAAGGGGGAGAGAAAAGTCATAAAGATAAAAAGTTAATCAAGGGATCAATTAAAATTGAGCACACAAGTAGGGGGAGCAAGCTCATGAATTATTTGTTGTATTTGTTGTGCATTAACATGATGAATTTTTGCATTGCAAAGCTTAAATTCATATTCATGTTTGAATGGTGTTTGCTAGAAATAGAACTTGAATGATGATTTGGTGAGAATAGCTTTACAAGCGGTATCTAGACACCTTTTGCTTATATGTTGATCTCACGGGGTACTTTAGTGTTTGTGATCTTTACAAGTGATGTATTACAAGTGGTGTCTAGCTACATCGATGCTAAGGGTGGTATATAAAGGCAACTCCGATTGGTATCACGCTTCAAAGGTCTATTCTATATATCTTAGCATCAATCTGATAGTAGTAACTCTCCCAAAATTCAAATCCATACATATGTGCACAATTGAACCAAACTCATGGAAGCACATAGGTAGGGGGAGCTAATACTATCGAAATTGAAAATTGATTTCATTTCATATCTTTGTGATGGTTGTCATCAATTACCAAAAAGGGGGAGATTGAAAGCCCAAGTTTGATTTTGGTAATTAATGATACCAAGTTGCTAATGCCATGTGTTAAGTGTTTTGAGTTAGGCATAAGCAACACATGTGATGAAGGTGTAGGTGGCAATGAGTGGTGGCCACAAGATCACAAAGAGATGATACATGGACATGAAATAATGATCATGGTGGAGATGCACATAATATGAAGGACATGATGATCAAGTGAAGGAGAAGGATATAAGAGCGCAAGGCAAAGGTATAATCATAGGGGTTTTCCTTTTGCCGGTCTAAGATGAGTAGAGAAGTGATTGACCGGGTTTAGGATACATAGCCGTCTATCAAGAGGGGCAATCACGGTTAGCTCGGGAATCAAGTGCCACTAGATCAATGTCTTGAGCATATGCATTAGGATCTAGTAAAGAGCTAACATAACGCCTTGAAAATGATTGTGAAATGCTAACACACATGCACATGGTGGTATACACTTGGTGGTGTTAACACATTTGCGAAGGCGGTGGAGTTTAAGCGGTAGAGAGAGGTTTGGGTTCCTCTCTCCCTCCCGCGGAGCTTGCGAGGCGGGATTCGGCGCTTTTTGGAGAAGTGAAATGCCTATTTTCTACTGCGCCGGAAGTCGGAAAAGAAACGGAGGCGAACGGAGGTCACTGTGGTGACCGGACGCTGCACCGGACGCGGTCACGGTATGACCGGACGCGTCCGGTCAATTCAATCCGGTCAGCGCGCCTAGGGTTAATGATCGGACGCTGGTCTGGCCTGATCCGCGCGTCCGGTCAGTTCACCTGTGCGCAGAAGTAGAGTGAGCGACCGACACGTCCGGTCCTTCACGGAACCGGCGCGTCCGGTCAGGCGTCCAGAGGGGCAGAGCGCACTGGAGTGATGATCGGACGCGGGGCGCGTCCGGTCATGTACGATCGGACGCGTCCGGTCGTGATGGGAGCTTACTGGACTCTGACCGAACGCCAGGTGAGGCGCGTCCGGTCATACGCTAGGGCGCGTCCGGTCTTACGCTAGGGCGCGTCTGGTCATATGCTAGGGCGCGTCCGGCCATAGTAACGGTAACTTCTGACGCATACTGTTCACGCTTGTCCTGTAGTGACCGGACGCGTCCGGTCACCCTGACCGGTGCGTCCGGTCATCCCGTTTTGAACTGCGTCGTCCGTAACGGCTAGCTGCGTATCCCTTCGCTATAAATAGACATTGGCCGGGGTTTGAGGGCAACTCTTGCATATTTTGACACCTAGATACATCCTTTGAGCTAGAGAACAACCCCTCCACTCATCTCTTTGCTTAGTTGCACATCTTGAGTGAGATTGAGTGAGATTCAAGTGCATTGCTTGAGAGTTGCATTTTAGAGGCACTTGATCTTCGAGTTGCTGCGGATTTCTTGTTACTCTTCCGTGTTTTCCGACACGGTAGACGGCTTGGAGCAGCGGAGGTGATTGAGCTCACAATTCGAGATTGTTGGAGCCTTCACCAAGTGTTGTAAGGGGTTCTTGATCCTTCCCCGCGGGAGTTCACGAATTGGATACTCTAGTGGAGCTCGTGGCTTGGAGGATCCCCGTCTTGTGTGCGGTTGTGCGGCGCCCGCCGAGGGCTCGACTCTTGATAGTTGATTAGCTCGCAAACCGACAAGTGGGTGTATCGCCACAATGGGGAGTAGCTTGCCGAGAAGCAAGTGAACCTCGGGATAAATTCTTGTGTCATTCTCTTCTCGAGGATTTCTCTTGTGTGATTGATTGATTGGTACTTCTCATCTCTACACGGCGGTATAATCACTCAAAGCTCTTCTCTCGTATTACTTCTTGTTTCTAGCTTGTTGATGTTGTTGTGTTTAGTGGATAGCCTTGTACTGGACTTGTGTAGGTGGCTTGCTTAATTAGTTAGAGCTAGTGCTTTTGCTTCGCCACCTTTCGCACTAACTTGTGGTTAAGTATTTCTTGTAGAAGTTTTAAAATAGGTTATTCACCCCCCTCTATCCATTTGGACCTTACAAGTAGCTACAGCGGCGACGCAATAGCGAGTAGAGGCAAAAACCCTAGCTCAACTGGATACGTTTTGGCGTGGCCGACAGGTTGCTTATATAGTCCTGTCCAACCAATCTCGTGTCGCGATCACGATCTAAATTGATTTAGGACTCTTAATTTGTAACCGATTAGGGCTCTTGCAACTTGAAGGCCAAGAAACCAAAAACGAAAATAGCAAAAGGACATCGCGCTCCTGCAAGGCGAGGAGCCAGATTTCGGCGGACCATTCACACAGGTGCCGCGCACCCGCGCCCTTCGCCCGGTCCGGCCCAGCGAGGCGAGCGAGCACGCGCTTGTGGACTTCTCTTACTCCTCCTCACACTAGACTTGAGGAAGTGGAGAGGACTTCCATATTTAAGTATGACTACCTCCACTTCAACAAGCAAGGTGGTACTAAAGAGTTCCCACATCTCCTCTTGCTCACATGAATGGGCCTTTGAGATTTATTAGGAATTTCACAATTGGTTATTGGGCCAAGCCCATATAAATTCCAACAATCCCCCACCAGATCTCAAATACCCATTTAGAGATTTATCTGTTCTCACTACTGTTTGATATACCAGTGTTTTGGCAGAGACTGAAGTTGAACTTCCGCCTAGAACCTCAAGCTACACTCATCCACAACTTGAACAATGGACTATGCATTTAATTGCAAGTTTTGTGCGAATAAGCTTTGCTCAAAATCAAACTAGTACCTGGCTACCAATAGCCTTACTCCGTGGGTGGAGCATATACGTCGTACTCCCTAGTCTCTTCATGAGCTTACTAGAGACCACCCAAGTCTCATAGACTGCGACGTTATACAGTCGAACTCATATAGGTATGTTCTTTCAAGAATGCTCTGTAGGACAACATCTTCGCTTGTTAAAGCCAATAAAACATGTTAAGGCATTAGCCAACCTACCATACAGTGCCTCAACGCTTTGAGAGTATTGCATCTTCACATAGAGAGAGTTATAATTATACTCTCCTTAGTTTACCAATAGTTTGTTCTTCCCAGATCCTAAGTCACGGGATCTCCGATCAAAAAGGTTGGGTTACTACTACTGTAAACTCATATGGGTTTCAAACCCATCTCCCTTGATGCTATTTCTATCACATTCCATGATAGCCCTTTGGTAAAGGGATCTGCCAGGTTCTTGTCTGTTTGCACATAAGCCATAGTGATTACTCTGGAGTTTCTCAACTTCCTGACATACTTCAAACGTATTTTAACGTGTCTTGTTGACTTCACATTATCCTTAGTACTATTTACTTTAGTGATCACTGTTTGGTTATCACAGTTCATAAGGATAGCCGGTATTGGTTTTTCAACCACTGGCAAGTCTGACAAGAGCTCACGCAGCCACTCTGTCTCTGCAGAAGCTGTATCCAAAGCAGTAAGTTCTGCTTCCATGGTAGATTTAGTCAAAATAGTCTGTTTACTAGACCTCCATGACACTATGCCACCTCCAAGAGTAAACACATACCCACTAGTGGCATAGATTTTATCAATATCAGAAATACAATTCGCATCACTATATCCCTCTAGCACAGCTAGGTGCCCAGAATAGTGAATCCCAAAACTCATTGTACCTTTGAGATAACGCAAGACCCTCTCAAGTGCATGCCAATGATTATCACCCGGATTGGACATGTACCTACTCAACTTGCACATGGCAAAAGAGATATCTGGTCTAGTTGCGCTAGCTAGATACATGAGTGAACCAATTATCTGAGAATATCTCAATTGATCTCTAGCAATCTTCTTATTCTTTCTCAATGTCACACTAGGATCATAAGGTGTTGGAGTAGGCTTGCTATCCATAAAGCCAAAACGGCTCAAGACCTTCTCAACATAGTGAGATTGTGACAAGGTAATCCCACTATCTTCCTTAATCAGCTTAATGTTTAGAATTACATCAGCTTCTCCTAGATATTTCATGTTAAAACTCTTTGACAAAAAAAACTTGACCTCATTAATAATATCAATGTTTGTTCCAAAGATTAGAATATCATCAACATATAAACATAATATAACAGATTGACCCCCACCATGTCGATAATACACACACCTATCAGCTTCATTAACAGCAAAGCCCGCACCAGTTAAAGTAGTGTCAAACTTCTCATGCCAGTGTTTAGGTGCTTGTTTCAAGCCATACAAAGACTTCAGTAGTTTACACACCTTCTGCTCTTCACCTTTTACTACAAATCCATCTGGCTGGTCCATATAAATCTCCTCATCCAACTCTCCATTAAGGAAAGTTGTCTTCACATCCATTTGATGAACGAGAAGACCATACGAGGCAGACAGAGAAAGTAGCACTCGAACAGTGGTCATTCTAGCAACAAGTGAATAAGTATCAAAGAAATCCTCGCCTTCCTTCTAGGTATAACCCTTAGCCACAAGCCGAGCCTTGTACTTGTCAATAGTACCATCAGGCCTAAGCTTCTTCTTGAACACCCACTTACATCCAATTGGTTTACAACCAAAAGGTAGCTCAGATAACTCCCAAGTTCCATTAGAAAGAATCGAGTCCATCTCACTACGAACAACTTCTTTTCAATCATCTGCATCTGGAGATGTGTATGCCTCTGTAATAGAGGTAGGAATATCATCCACAAGATACACAATGAAATCATCACCAAAGGATTTTGCAATCCTTCGTCTCTTGTTCCTCGCAGGAACTTCATTGTCATTCTCCTCAAGGACTTCTTTAGGTGGTTGCTCAAATGACTCAATAGAAGACTCAATAGGTACAGTAAAATCAGGAGCTATCTCAGAAGAAAATCTAGCATTGCTACACATATCTTTTATAGGGAATATATTTTCAAAAAATATAGCATCATGAGATTCAAAAATTGTATCCACATGCATATCAGGAACTTCAGATTTTACTACTAAAAATCTATAGGCAATGGTATGGTGAGCATATCCTAGAAAGACACAATCCACAGTCTTCGGTTCAAGCTTACGCTTCTTAGAAATTAGGACATTGACTTTCGCCAAATATCCCTACGTGCACAAGTATGAAAGTGATGGTTTCCTTCCAATCCAATTCTCATATGGAGTTGTCTCTTTATTTCTGTTTGGAATTCTATTCAGGACATGACTCGCAGTCAATAAGGCTTCCCCCCACCATGCCTTAGATAGACCAGCAGTGTCTAACATGGCGTTCACCAAGTCAGTCAGCGTACGATTTTTCCTCTCGGTAATCCCGTTTGATTCGGGTGAATAGGGAGCTGTCCTCTCATGAATAATACCATGTCCTGCACAGAACTCATCAAATAATATAGGAAAATATTCACCACCACGATCTGACCTTAGATGTTTATTTTTTCTCTCTAGTTAATTTTCAACTTCAGCCTTATAGATTTTAAAGTAGTCTAGCGTTTCATCTTTAGTTTTAAGCAAGTAAACATAGCAAAATCTAGTTGCATCATCAATTAAAGTCATGAAATATCTCTTTTCACCTTTTGTCAACACACCATTTATCTCGCAAAGATCAGAATGTATGAGTTCTAGAGGTGCCAAGTTTCTCTCCTCTGCTGCCCTATTAGGCTTTCGAGGTTGCTTAGATTGCACACAACTATGACACTTAGAACCTTTGGCAATAGTGAGATCTGGAATTAAATTTAGGCTAGACAAATGTGACATCAATCTAAAGTTAACATGACATAAGCGAGAATGCCAAACACTAAAATTATCATTAATCGTGCCACAAATATGATTCACTGACTTATTACAAAATATGTCAAAGATAGGCGGAACAAGCCTCCGCAATCATAGCCTTTACCAATAAATTGTCCATGCTTAGACATGACTACTTTATTAGACTCTAACACTACCTTAAACCCATCTCTCAATAGAAGGGAGACGCTAACAAGGTTCTTGCGAATAGTAGGGACATGTTGTACGTTCTTCAGTTGCACGATCTTTCCTGAAGTAAACTTCAGATCTATCGTGCCAACACCACGAACAGAAGCATGTGACCCATTCCCCATCAGGACGGAGGAACCTAGGAGCCCCTGGTAAGAAGAAAACAAAGAGATATCAGCACACACGTGAATATTAGCACCTGTATCAACACCCACCAACTTGGAGATTGAAACACTGAAAGTACAGTAGGAAAATTACCATACCCGTCATCAGCACTGCTAGCAGTCACGAGATGAACTTTCTTTTTCTCTTTCTTGTCCGCTCGCTCCAGACAATCTTTAGCAAAATGACCAAGCTCTCCACACGCGAAGCAAGATAGCTCTGCTTTGTCTTTCTTCTTCTTGAAGGCAGTATTTTGTTAGCAGGTTGCTTAGGCTTTTCCTTGTTCTTGCCATGGTTTCTCTGGACAAAGTGGACGCTAGATTTTTCCTCGTTCTCCTTCTCAATGTTATCTTTAGCCCGAGCTTTTTTCCTCGACATCAAGAGATGCTATCAGGTTTTCAACTGATATTTTCTGTCTCTTGTGTTTGAGACTTGTGGCGAAATTCCTCCATGAAGAAGGCAATTTAGCAATAATGCACCCAACCACAAACTCATCGGGTAAGACACATTTAAGGAGTTCAAGTTCCTTAGCCAGGCGCTGAATCTCATGAGCTTGCTCGACTACTGATTTGTTAGCAACCATCTTGTAGTCATTAAAGCTCTCTATGGTATACAACTCTTTGCCTGCATCTGAAGCACCATAAGTAGCATTCAGATGATCCCATAGAGCCTTTGCGTCTCTTAAGTGCATCATAGAATCAAATAGATAATCTGAAAGCACATTACGCACAGCTTCCACAAAGATATCATTAGCTTCCTAGAATTTTCTCTAATCTTCATTAAAGATGTTTTCCTCAGGCATGTCATCTTTGACCTAGAAAACTTTCATGGCAGTAAGCCAATCAGTGACCTTGACAGACCACCTTTTAAAATGCGTACCAGAAAACTTTTCCGGCCTCAGCGCGTCAACAAAACTAGCCATAAATAATTCTGGAAACGACCTATTATAAGGTTTTTGGATTGTTAAAGAATTAGGCAATTTCCAGATTAAAAGCATGATTAAATCTAGAACATAAATCATGACAAATATATGAACTAGATTAAACATGTATGGCATACTAGTATAGCAGATCAGTATATTTCACAGCATCAACATGACAAGTATTGATAGTCCAGTAGATAGATTAGATTGTACGAACGTCAAAATTAGATCAAGAGAATTATACCTTTCGGTTGTAGTAGTAGATGGTGTTAAAGATGTGGCTGGCGGTGGTGATGGAGTGAGATCGCTGATGTCAATGTCGTCGATGTTGAAGTCGTCATCGAAGTCGTCGATGAGAGGCGGAGGAGTATTCTTGATGATGACCCCGCGAGCTCTAGCACGACGAAGCCGACGCGCCGATGCACCCTTCGGAAGACGAGCCGTTGTGTAAGCTTTTGGAGCAGTCGCGCGAAGAACGCTTCCCAAAAACCTTATTCGCCTTCTCCCGGTGCAGGATAGCAAAGACGAGGGTTCCGGAGACCTGCTCACCCGGTCGCTGGTGCACGCAAGCGATCGGACTGGAGTAGCTACAGCGGCGGCGCAATAGCGAGTAGAGGCAAAAACCCTAGCTCAACTGGATACGTTTTGGCGTGGCCGGCCGGTTGCTTATATAGTCCTGTCTAACCAATCTCGTGTCGCGATCATGATCTAAATTGATTTAGGACTCTTAATTTGTAACCGATTAGGACTCATGCAACTTGAAGGCCAAGAAACCAAAAACGAAAACAGCAAAAGGAGATCGCGCTCCCACAAGGCGAGGAGCCGAATTTCGGCAGACCATTCACGCAGGTGCCGCGCGCCCTTCGCCCGGCGAGGCGAGGCGAGCGCGCGCGCGTGTGGGCTTCTCTTACTCCTCCTCACACTAGACTTGATGAAGTGAAGAAGACTTACATATTTAAGTATGACTACCTCTACTTCAACAAGCAAGGTGGTATTAAAGAGTTCCCACATCCCCTCTTGCTCACATGAATAGACTTTTGAGATTTATTAGGAATTTCACAATTGGTTATTGGGCCAAGCCCATATAAATTCCAACAATATCAAGTAATGTGTTGTCTCAGTTTCCAATAATTCACTTCGCTGAAAGTCATGGCTGAAAGTATTGTTCGCTGATTTATTATGAGAAAAAAATATTATTTATTCGCTGAAAAAATACAGCTCATGAGACAAACGAACAAGGTATTGTAACAGCAGCCGTACGTTGGGCACCAACGTTGTTGGACCTGCTGGCGGCGAGGACGATGGATCATCAGACTGCGACGTACGTGTCCAATTTGCAGCCGCCCCACTGCACCGGCACGACGACGGGGACGAAAATGGAGGCCGGGCGTGGTCTAGAGGCCTAGGCGTAGGGAGTCGAAATGCAAAGCTTCACGGCACGACCATCGGCTAAAAGTAGCAGCGAGGTCGGTTACATATACCGTGTTGTTTAAAACGTACTACTCCTATATGCGATCTAGGAGAACCACAGGATCAGCACCAGCAATATAATGGTGTGTGGACATGGATCGTTCTCGAATCTTGGCAGCTTCATCTCGATCGATCGATCCCGGTCGATGTCACTTCAGTACGCAATGCCGCGCTACGCATGCATGGAACTGATCAGCTCGTGCTTCACGGCCCAAGCAAGCAAAGTGGTTGTTGTTTCTTAATATAGAAAAACGAAGACGAAGGAGAAGCCAGAACGCCTGATTCAGCGTGCATGCAGAGTGTGTGCTCTGTCCGTATGTTCAGCGAGATCGGCCACGACGTCACGGTTGTTCAGTGTGGAACGTGGTGCACTCACAAGGGTGGAAAGGCGACGAAACGGCTCTCCGAAGCTACGCATATGAATTGTCGTGTATGGTCCATGACAACCCCCCCCCCCCCCCCCCTCCTTTTTTTTCGAAAGGCCCTGACAAACTGGACATTGTTTGGAAAACAAACACATGTAGAGTATTTTTAGAGGAAAAAAAGAGACATGTACAGTAGGAGTATATTGGTATACTTTTTTTTATGTGAAAAATTTAAAAACGTTGAATGATGTGATGAAGAAAATGGAGGTGGAACAAAGTCGACTAGGGGTGGGGGGGGGAATTTCCTCGTTTGCCCCACATCCAAAGCACATGTTTGTGGTCAGGTCATCTCATAGAGCTGCGGTGCCGCTGTGTATAGGTGGGGTAGGAGTTCGGGGGTTTTCTCGACCTACGTGAGAAGATCTTCTTAAACCAAAATACCGGGGACTGTCTAATCACCGCGGATCGAGCTTTTTGAGGTGGAAAGTCTTGGTGGTAGGCCTGAGTGGGTATTGCGGGATGGGGCTGGGAAATCGCTTTGAGATGCCAACTTGAAAACATTTTTCTCAAACTTTTTTTTTGCAAATCTAGTTGAACCTTCAAGTAGATTAGATAGTGAAACAAAATGAGATCAAATAGTGACATTCAATTAGTCTTCTAACAAAAACTAGTTCAATATTTTGAGTATAGTATTTCAACAGTTTCATGTAAATTGTTGATGCAAATATTGAGTTTGGTTTTAGAAAATGTTTGGTCATGCTTCCAAGAGTGTTGAATATACAGATGGATTTGAAGACGGATCGAAAAAAAAGAAAAAAATAAACATGGGCTGCTGATCTTGTGATCGGCCGAATTGCATCCTCCCGCCCCACATGGGCCGTTGTCGAGCTGTTCATTGCTGAATTCTGTTTCAGAAACTCTCTCTATACTTCGAATTCTGAGAAAAATATTAACAGGCGCGCAATCGATCCACATCACCCATTAATCTGCAAACCATCAGATTAAACAGCTCGTGACGTGAACCGCCTGATACGAATGGTAGTGGGTCTATCAACAATTAAATGGGGAAATCAGACGCTCAACTTTGGCCGAATGAGTTAGGGCGACGACTTCGGTCCTATTTGGCCAGAGCTGCTAGAGCTAATTCTCTGCTGAATATTTTTCAGAGAGAAGTTATTCTCTCCTGATTCTGTAAAGTGATTCTTCGTCATGATTTCGAGAGTTTATGTTAAAAAATTAAAGATAATTACTTTCAGTCATAGAATGACTTTTCTCAGAGAATCAACTTTCATTTAGAATCAGATGGAGTTCCACCAAACATGCCCTTCGTTCCCTCCACTTCGCAAGAATCGTGAAGGTGCCTGTCTCGGTCCTTCGCCTATTGGCATCTGTCTTTCGCCAGCTCCACCACCCACCACTCTCCTCCCATTGAGAAATTTTGTATATGACACTAGGAAAAATTCTGCTTTATTATTATTTGACATATAAACTTGAGATCTATCCAATTTGTCATCATTTTTATTTTTTCTTTCTTATTTGACACTTCCATCAACTCGGTTAGCCAGCATCGTTAACTCTCCTCATGGGCCAATGAAAAAAAAAATGCCCCAGCAAATGGACTAAAATGCTCCACCTTAGAAAAACTCGTATCTTTTTCATATGACGTCAGATGAGGATGATTCTTATATGAAACATTAAGCTCTCTATAAAATCTACAACTTTGTAGTCTTGAGATTTTTCATTTGAGGTTGTTACCATGCTCAAAAGTAATATAAATTTTCAGCAGCATATTAATCCCGCACCAGTACTTGCCGCCTAAGAAAAATCATATGTTTTCTTGTATGGCATTATGTAAAGATACTTTTTACACAAAAATGCTTTCGTTGAGATCTATAACTTTTTAGTTATCAATTTTTTTATCTGAGGTCATGAAGATGCTAAAAAATACTATAATTTTTTCAACAACATATTAATCAATGTACTAGGACTTGTCTTCGTAGAAAAATCATATCTTTTCTTATATAGCGTCGAATAAAGATTTTTTTATACAAAAATATATCTTTTGATGAGATCTACAATTTTTTAGTTTTGAGTTTTTTTTCATTCGAAGAACATAAAAATACAAAAAAGAACAACAATAGCCAGCAAAAGGGAACATCATGATTGGAAATAAACAACATGGGCAAAACAACTTTTTGGTCTGGGCCTTAACACCGTTAGAGATCTAAAGTGACGGAAGAATCAAATATAAAAGAAAAAATTGAAAGAGGTGACAAATAGGAAAGATTTGAAGTTTAGGTATCAAATAGGAAAGCAAAAAATTTTCTAGTGTGAAATAGAAAAACTTTTCCCTCCCAATCCACCTCTCAAGCTGTCGCCACCCCTACGTAGGACATTATTGCAACCGGCTATGTATCTGGACATAGTGTAAAGATGTTGTCTTTTCTGAATGCATTGCTTTTTACTATGTATTTGAATATAGCTTGCTAAATGCATAGTAAAAACTATACATCTAGAAAAAGTCAAAATGACTTATAATTTAAATAGGAGGGAGTATAAAGTCTAATTAAAGTTAGAGTAAATAGCACCGCAGGTCCTTAAACTTTTAATCGATTCCCATCTGGGCCCTCAAATTAAAAATGCTATCATTTGGGTTCTTGATATTTTTGTCCCGTGCACCATCGGTCCAAAACACGCCACACGTGCGTCAGGGCGATGTGGACATGCCACCGTGGAGACTGGACGCAGGCCCATTGCAACTTTGCAAAAAACCCCTGCTCCATTACTGTCTCACTCCTAAGCCCGTTGTCTCTCTCCGCACTCTCCTCTGCTCAAGCGCCGAGCTACCGTCCGCCATCGACGATCCTGTCCCAGTAGAAGCACTAGATTAGCATGGCGAGCACGAGGTTGATGGTCCACAGCACGAGCGTCTCCCCCTGGCACCCGCGGCTTCCGCATCCCGAACGGCAGCATCAACCGGCCCTCGGCGTCATCCGTGTCGGTGCGCGACGTCTTGGTTTGCGCGATGGTCTCCATGAGCACGCTGAGGGAGAGCTTGAACAGGCTGACCTTGAGCTGGACGCGCCCTGCCTCGGCGGCAGCTACACGGCTGACCCGGCGCGGCATGGCCCGCACCTTGGCCGAGATGACGGGGCACATGCACGTGACGCAGTGCGTGGAGAGGAGGCCGGAGAAGAGCGTTCCGGTGCCGCTCGTGCTCTCCGACGGCGGCAAGTAGGCGCCGGCGTCCGGCGCCCTCGCTGCCGTGTTCCATCTGTCCAAGGCTAAACTGGAGAGGTTCAACGGGAAGCCGTCGCTCTTCTCGTCGTGTGGGGAGACCAACAGCCTGCAGGTGCTCGTCTCGTCGCGATTTGTTTTTGAGTTCAACGGCGAGCCGAAGTGCAGCCCGCAAGTGCGAATGCGAACGTCGCGAACGCGTCTCGGACCCGCGAGCGGCCGCAGCCACGAAAACGCGTCTCGGACCTGCTCCATCCTGTAGAGGAAGCCAGTGCGGGTCATCGAGTTGAGTAGTGCGGCGGCGCCCTCGCGCAGCAGCACGCCTGTGTCGTCCGCCCGCATGTTGGCCAGCACGTCCTGGATATTCATCACGTTCGCCCTGCCCACACTGCCTGCCTGCCCGCCGTCGCGCCGAAGAAGTGGCCCATCGTCCCCATAGATGACGACGACGATGACGTGCTCGGGACCGGCCGCCGATCGTCGACCAGATCTCCATCGGGTGCGACCTCCAGTAGCTAACCGAAACTGTGCATGCATGGATGCGTCATGACGCAGTAGACTAGTATGTATTCCACTGGCTTACTCGCAGTCGTAGGTGCCGAAGCTGTGGGGTCCATGGGGACGAACGGCGTCGGCCACGAGGTCCCGATGCCGCCGCGTGAGTGGGGAGTCGCCGTACGCGGGCGTCGGGGAGCTCTTGTAGGTGCCACCATGGACAGGCGACGGGGAGTTGGGGACCCGCCTCTGTAGGCGCCGGCGCGGTAGCAGGTGGAGGTGGCCGAGGAACGAGACAGCGAGAGGGCTAGGAGGCAGTCGCCGGTGCCACCGCGGCTGCTGCGCGGCGCGTTCCCTTGTCGCCGCCAGCGCGTCGCGACGCTTGACCAAAGAGTGGGGAAAGAGACGTCGTCGAGGTGCTCCCGTCGGCCGCCTCGGCGCCTGAGGCACGCGAGCACACGAGCAGGCGGCCCCTCCGACGAGGGCGGTAGCCAGTAGGTTCGACGCCGACCTCGCCGGCGTCAGAGCCCCCCATGAGACAAAGTAACGGAGGAAGGGTTTTTTTTTTTTGCAAAGTCGGCAACGGGGGCCGTGTCCAGTCTCCACGCTGGCATGTCCACATCGGCTCCTGGTGCACGCGTGTTGTGTTTTGGATCGTTGGTGCACAGGACAAATAAATCAAAGACCCAAATGATAGCAGTTTTAGTTTGAGGACACATACGGGAATCGATCAAAAGTTTAAGGACGTGCAATGTAATTTACTCTTAAAGTTTGCTTTAGTTCAAACTAGAATGACATTATTTTTGAGACAGAGGTAAATATCTTCATGAGCTACTCTGGCCCCGTTTAGATGGCTAAAAAGGCCCAAAAAATTTTGCGCAGTACCTGTCACATCGAATCTTTGGACGCATGCATGGAACATTAAATGTAGATAAAAAAATAACTAATTGCATAGTTTGTCTGTAAATGTCGAGATGAATCTTTTGAGCCTAGTTAGTTCATGATTGAATAAATTTTACCAAATAACAACGAAAAGTGCTATAGGAACTTTTCCCCAAAAAATTTTGGATCTAAACACGCCCTCTCTCTGTTTCAAATAACAAGGCTTTTAATTTTTTAAATGTATTTTTTATTACATATTTAGACATAATATATATTTAATTATATAGCAAAAGTCATATGTGTAGAAAAATTAAATATTTTATACCCAATGAAGGGAGTACTTAAAAATGGAGTATGCTCTCACTTATTACCTTTTCTCTCCTTCAGGACAAAAAAGCGGACTCATAATTGTTCGTGACGCGTGCATTTATTTATGGAAAAAGTCTACTTGATCCTCCCAACTATGGGAGGTGGTCTAGTTTACCCCCTCAATTATGAAACAGTCTAATTTACCCCCTGAACTTTGCAAAACCGGGCAAATCACCCCCTCAAGCGGTTTTGGACGGTGGTTTTGCTACAGTAACAACGGTTTTGCTACAGTAGATCTGCACAGTGAACATATAATATAGTATGCTTTAGTACAAAGTTTTTGCTGTAAATTTTGATCTATTTTTTCTGTAATTAATTTGAATAATTTATACAACAAAAACTTTGTACTAAAGCATACTATATTATATATTCACTGTGTAGATATACTCACGTGGAGTCCAACAAAATTAGATTTTCTATTTTATGATTTTTTTTTGTGATTTACTATGATTTGTCAAAGATTCAGGCGAAATAAACAAAAAAGGAAAGGAAAAACCACTGTTACTGTAGCAAAACCGTTGTTACTGTAGCAACTCACCATCCAAAACCGCTCGAGGGGTGATTTGGCCGGTTTTGCAAAGTTCAGAGAGTAAATTAGACCGTTTCGTAGTTGAGTGGGTAAATTACACCACCCCTAATAGTTGAATGGTCAAGTAGACTTTTTCCATTTATTTATTTTTAAACCAACAAGGATGGCCTCCTCCTCCGCAGGAAGCGCCATCTACGTCACCCCAATTTTACTGAGCCGTTCGATTCTGTAGTTTACTGCCCAGATGTGCCGCTGCAGCTTCGGTACGGGGCCTGTGCCCGTTGGCTTCTTGGCGGAGCCCCTTACCCGTTGGCTTCTTGGGGGATCTCCTTGCCTTCTCCGTGCTTCCGTTCGCTTCTGCGGTCTCGCCCTCTCTCACCACGGTCTAGCTCCTGATTCTGTTTACCTCCCTCTCATCAGATATCCTCCTCGGTTTCTGCCCGATCGGGAGGCTGCCTCTTTTGCGTCGTGCTCGCTGCGCCGGTTTCGTGGCCCGCCGCTTTCTCCCTGCCTTCTCCGCCGTCGCCGTGTCCCACTCGTCCGTCCCGTCGCCGTCGGCCTCGCCTCGCCCGACTCGGCGGCTGCTTCTCTGTTCCCCCTCCCCTCCGTCCCGCTTCGTCGTCTGAGCCGGCCTCGGCCGGCCGCCGGAAGCGGTGGGAGGGGCTGGTCCAGGCGGCGCCTCGCCGCTGTGGCGGCGTCTGCCCGCGCATTGCTCTTTTCCTTGGTATTCGCTGCGGTTGTTGTTTCGGTCATCTCAGTGGCCCCTATTTTGCTTCGTTCAAGCCTCATTCTCCTGGGTGTTGCCGGCGCCGGTTGGTGCTTCTACAGCCTCCAGCCCTGTTCGCGGCTTCTTCCGCCTGTTGCGGTGTCCTACACCCTGGAGTACGCGGTAGGCTGCAAGGGAGCTTGGCGGTGCGGCGGGCCTGCTTCGGATGTGTCTGCTGCAACCACTCCTGCTTCTTCTGTGCCTCTGTCAGCAGACCCAGCTGCTTACTAGGTACAACTCCATGGATCCGCCTTGTTCTGCTTGCTTGCTTTTTAGAATGGTTTCCCTGTGCCTACGTGACTGATACAGCTGCTTTGTTTTTCCGGA
Source organism: Saccharum hybrid cultivar R570 (assembly GCA_038087645.1). NCBI lineage: Eukaryota > Viridiplantae > Streptophyta > Magnoliopsida > Poales > Poaceae > Saccharum > Saccharum hybrid cultivar. The sequence continues at coordinate 1,708,050 of JAQSUU010000123.1, read as the reverse complement.
CCGGGGGTTGCTTTCTTTATAAAGAAACCAACTTTTGTTTTCCATGAAGAAATCAAATTTTGTTCTGCAAACAAAACAAATCTTTTTTCGTGTGGGATCGCTAGCAGGGGGTGGCATACGGTGGCAGAGCTTCATTTGGGGCTGCTTGCAGAAACGTCGGCCGGCCCTGTGACAATCGCCATGTTCTTCCTCCAAGTGTCGTACCTGGCATAATCTGAAATAAACGGCCGAAAACAGGTCAACGACAACGACCCAGATCCTGTGTCGCCACCGTGCTCACGGCGGAGTCTGCTCCAACTTCTCCCTTCGTCTGGTCTCAACCAAACAAGTTTCAGCACCTCAGTGAAGACCTCAATCAAACTCAGCAGCCTAATTACTAATATATACTGTTACAATCTTTTTTTTTTTCCTTCGTCAGACACCAGTCAGGTTACTTGCAATGTGCTATGCGAAAACAAACAATTTTTTTTTCCTCAAAGGGAACACAAACACTAGGCCCTGCAGCAGAACTCTCGGAAATCAAATGCTAACTGTTTTCCAGTTTACTATATCCTCGCACATAGACACCGCCTCACATACATACATACATCCAGCTATAAAAAATTGCCTATAAAAATGGCTTGGCCTCACCACCTTTTAGGCTACGTTAGGCCCCACCATGCATACACAAAATCTTAATCCATCACTGCTCTTCAGGATACTTCACCTCCTCCATCAAGTACGCATATTTATATCACGGTAACATCGGTTTCCTATCAGAGAAACACGCATGCAGACTCTAGCTTATACTCACACAAAATCATTCAATTTTCCATTTTTTTTAAAAGGAAGAAGAGGAACAAGCATAATCAAAAGAGGCACCCAGCAAAAACCAGACCGTTGCTTAGTTACCACAGAGCGCTAATTTTTTTTGCATCGTCTCCTCTGCCACTCATCATTTCCATAATTTAGCTTTCTATGTAGTTTACAATTTCATCGCTTCGACATGATCCCTTCATAATAATTCAGTCCGCTCTACAGGCACAGCACATATGGGCGCTGTCCAGTACCCCAATCTCACTATCATCGACGAAGATGACCTTTCGCGGCTAAGTAGCAAAATCTTGCAGACCTACCTCATCGCAAAACTCCCACAAGGCAGCACAGAACCGATCACCATACATGATGTCAAGTCAGCAGCCGAGCTTCAGTACAGTGCACATGTCTCCATCTATGAGGTATCAGAATTAGGCCATGGAGCATTAAATGCAGATAAAAAAACTAATTACACAGTTTGGTAGAAAACCATGAGACGAATCTTTTGAGTCTAATTAGTTCATAATTGGACACTAATTGATAAATACAAACGAAAGAGCTACAGTAGCCAAAACCAAAAAATTTCGCGAACTAAACACACACTTAGCCTCCGATTTCCTCTTTCATGTTCGCCCACCCAGCGTACGTGAGCAGATGCTTCGCGCTGGGTACCTAGACATATACCCACATAGAGCTACCCTGGAACCATGGCTCCCTGAATATGCCTGCATAAAGGTTCCAGCCTATACACAGATTCCAAACCCGCGAGACCTTGATTATAGAACAATCTCTCAAAACATGCCGCGGCTGCTGAAGGAGCTACAGATAGACATAGCAGAAATCCCAGCACACCTGTGCCATGATACCACAATACAAGCAATTCTAAAACTCAGATGCATTGTTGACCACATCACATTCAACCCCGTTGATAACAAATACTGCATCGAAGCACGGGCACATAGCGCCGATGCAATACCATCACTCGCGCATTTGGGTTTAAACAGATTCGACAACGGCCAGCACCTCCTACATATCTAGCCCTTTTCCCTCGAAACAAAGGATATTACCTCATAAAACTACCTAAACATGCAGTTCCAGCTACAGGAGCAGAAGTGCAGAACAGACACATCGGTATATCTACACTCAACACCTTTTCTATTTTATATGGAAACCATACCGTACTGTTCCTGTTCTTGCTTTCCCTAATCAGCACGGCAACCTACTGATTACAGATGCTGACATGGCGCACACAGACCAGGACAATTATCAAGGCAGCCCTGCTTCCTCATACTCCTCGAGTATGTAGAAAAAACCTATCGTGCAGACAACAGACAATGAAAACACTCAAATTTCATTGCTAACAACTCTACAGGTACACCATCTGCTTGCAGTCACAGCACCTACTGCATGTGCTATCTACAGGACTCAGGTACGGTAATTTATCCATCGGCATCCATTGCAGCGACACTACAGTCCCATACAGCCATCTTATCGACTACACACACATACACAGATGGATAGACCGATGCCTTCTCCAGTTCTCCTTCCAAACAAAGGTGGACCTACCCTGCGGCGCGAACCAAGTATGTAGGCACGTTCGAGGCTATGAACAAGCAACAGACATGCCCCTATGCAGACCAGAGCCGTCACTATGCACAGGCTCTTATTAATGTAATGTGAGATATCCGCCTTCCGCTCCAGCTGAAGTGCGTCCTAAACTTTGTTTATAGAAACGCAGTCCTTTCCGGTCTAAGACTACCCGCAGTGGGTACTCTAAAACGATACTCTAAAACTTTAGAGTATGAATATAGAGTAAAAACTGCTGCACTGGGTACTCTAAAATGATACTCTATCCTTTCTCTCATTTTATATTTAGAGTGATACTGTGCTTACTCTATACTCTGTAGTGGCGGACCCCACTGGCTAAACAAAGGAAAAAATGCTATAACTCACAAACCAAAAATCTAAATTAAATTTTGATTTCACCATTAAATTCGTCTCAATAAATCCTTCAAAACTAGATCACACATGGATATATTTAGATAAAGCGACAAGTGGGTCCCACAGTGGATAGAGTGAATAGAGGATGATATAGAGGATGGATGGGTGCGGAAGAATTGAGTATAGAGGAGATAATCTTATTGACTAGGACGTATTGTAACACCCCGGGTGTTATAGTGCTAATTAATCTGCCATGTCATCATAATGCATTGCAAAGCATCCCTGTTAGGTTAAACTTGTTATGCATCAACTAAAACGAGTTTACTTATTTAGGTTGAATGTGTTTCTCAGTGGTGTGCTCCGAACCCGAAAACCCTAATTTCGAATGCCACCGCAAATACTTAGTCCATGCCCTGCGTAATTTGAGGTGTGCGACTGTGTTGCACACTAGTGTCAAGTGTAGGGTATGAGCTCAAGTACAACATCTAAAATGAAGCTCCAAATTTGAGTTTGAATTGGAGTCCCAAAACTTGTCACGAGTTTTCCGATTCAAATTTAAATTCAAATCTGGGGAGAAATGTAAAAGATTTTTTTTAAAGCTAATTGGTCAACCAAGAGTGGCATTTGGTCAACCATGTCATGTTGGTCCAAATGATGCCCTTGGGTGAGGTTTTGATCACTAAGTAATCACAAATCAAAGTAGCAACAAATTTCGATTTAAAATTCCTCCGAAAACCCTAAATTTCAAAACCCTGTTTTACCCCTTTTGAAATAATTCAAAATCTAAGCAAAATTTGGAAAAAAGTTCAAAACCAAGTTTGTAGAACTTTTCAAGGGCTACAACTTTGGTGTTTTGAGTTTTCAAAGTTTTAGTGTAAAATGTGGAGCAATTTTGAAAATAAACAAATTTCAAATTTAATTCATTTTTGTCCCCAAACTAAGATTTCAAAATGGAGGCTGATTTTGAAAAAGTTTTGAACAGCAAAGTTGTAGGTCTGGTCAAGATATACAACTTTGATGTTTGGAGATTTTGAAGTTTCAATGTAAAATCAAAAGTAATTTCTAAATTACCAAATCTGAAAAATGTGTCCCCTTTTGAGTTTAAATTCAAATTTCAAAATCCAGTGAGAATTTGAAAAAGTGTTCAATACAAAACTTGTAGAGCTTGAAATTCTGAAGATTTCATATATTGGAAGTTTTTCAAGTTGTTACATGAATTTGAGAGTAATTTGAGAAACCAGTTTGAATTTCAAAAGTTTGGGGGGGTGAAGCTACAGTGACCGGCCAATCACCGCCGACCACCGCACGGTATGGGCGCCGGCGAGACGCCGGGCGGCTTCGGCCGGCTTCCAGGCGAGTCCTCGATCGCCAGCGCGACGTCGCGCGTCTTCCAGCACAGTCACCGCCACCGTTCCCTATATATACGTCGAGCTCACAGTGGCGATTTTCATTTTCCCTGTTTTCGCCACCGCCGCCACCGCAGCTCCGCCGCTCGTCGCTGCCGCCGTCGAGCCACCTCCAGCCACGCCAGTCGCACCAACAGCATCGCCGCATCCTCGCGCACCTCGTGAACCACCCGAGCGAGCTTAACTCCGCCTAGATCACCACAGCCGCCCGCTCCCGTGCCCAACTCCGGTCGGAGCACCGCCATCGTCGCCTTCCCGTGGCCAGGCCACTCCGGCTTCTCTCCGTCCTCCCCGAGACCGCCATCGTCACCGCTGTGAGCTCCTGATCGTTTTCCTCGCACTAATTTAACCGCTACCGTGTTGTACCCTCGAGTCGCCGGTCACCGTGGTTGTCGAGCCGCCACCGTCGTCGGTGAGCTGTCGCCGGAGCTCGAGACGAGCTGCAAGTTAGCAAAACGGGTTCTCTAGGTCACGTAGAGGCTGTCGGATCGCTCGGTTGGTCGACCGAGGCTTCGGTCATCGGCCGGTCACCGCGGGCGAGCGCGCGGGCACGCGGGAGCGAGCGGGGCGAGCGGGAGGAGGAAGATGACAGGTGGGGACGCAGTGTCAGCGAGAGAGAGAGAGCCAGCGCGCGGGGCAGGCCGCTGCTGGGCCGCGCGGCTGGGCCGGTCGCGAGCGCGAGCGCGGGCGCGTGAGCGGGCCGTCTGGTTGGGCCGGACCGCGGGGAAAAAGAAAAGTCAGCCCGATTTCGTTTTTTGTTTTCTTTTTCAAATAAATGAATAGTGTTGTTATTTGTTTATTTCATTAAAAATTGTGTAGAGTTCCAAAATTCATGAAAATTTTTGTGTAAGCTTTTCAATGTATAAACTATCTAGGAAAAATGTTAAATCATGAATTTGAATACTTTGAGCAGTAGAATTAATTAGTTTCATTAAAGATTAAATGCAACTTCCAGTAATTTTAATAATTAATTTATTTATCCAAAAATTATGAAATTTATTATAACACTGTTGTAATTTATTCTTAACCCATAGAAAAAGTTTGAGCTTGATTAGGTAAAATTTGATCAACTTCTAATTATGCCCTAATTAGTTAAATAGAAAATAAATGTTAAATTGAGAACTTTAAGTGTTGTGTGCCTTTTGATTGAGTGAAGTCCTTAGGTCACTACCCTTTGGTGATCTTTGGCACCTTAATTTCATGATTGAGCTCGTTAGTAACTTGTTAGGTTAAAAGCTGGTATCGCGGGAAAACGTCGCTACTAGTTAGTAGGTTTTCTGTTTACGTTTGTACCGTGAAGAAAAGTTGTACTCAAATCGTAACCGTGGCATGTTATCATCAAGCATCATGTTTATCATCGAGCATCATGTTAAAGCATGTTATGTATTCGTGTAGTCTCCGCTTTCGAGGAAGCCGAAGTCGTCGATCAAGCTTCCGGAGAAGAGCGATCGTCGGTGGGTGCCGGACCAGGGGGTGAAGTCCTCGAGTCTGAGTCGGTCGTCGTGTTTGAGCAAGGCAAGCCCCGGTGCATTTAAACCCTACCTTGAGTTTTACAAATGTTTTATTATTTATATTAGGGTTGACTGCATTAAGTAATTAGGAGTTGAGTGATAACCTAATTGCTGCATTATCATCCTTGATTATTGTGATATCAACCTTGATACCTGATTTACAGAAAATGCGTAGTATGCTTCGCTATGCTTAGAAGTTAAGCTTTTAAATGAATGTTTACATAGCCATGACGGCATATCGAATGAATATTGAAATATGTGAATGAACTTGTAAGATCGGGCGGGTGGTTTGGCCACTGCTAACATGCATTGGGAAAGGAGTCCCACTGTATTGTTTCCGCCTTATCAGTTAAGGACCGTACGTTGTTGGCCCTCGCGTCATGGAGTTTTTATTAGTACTAGCCATGTGCCCATGTCGGGTAAGCCTTACTTTGGTTAGTCCATTACGAGAACGTCTAACCTCGCACTGGGAGTGGAGAGATGGCGAGAGTAACGTGTACCCTCGGGGCTAGAATCGGGCCGGGTTCGAGGAGTACTGTGCTCTCGGGGTGGCGATGGACACGTTCTGGTTTTGGGAAAACCCGAGTAAGAGTTGATATATGCAAGATTCAGTTCTACATATGTCGTGTGGTTAGGAATCCCCAGCTGGGTAAATGAAGCGGTTCGAATCGTCGTTACTCCACGAGAAAGGAGTCTTGGCCTTGCACCAACATCGTAGTTAAGAACTGGAATTGAAAGAAAGAATGAGAAAGGTTTTGATGATAATTACTTTGATCTAGATTAGGATCACCTAGAATTGGTTAATGAACCATCAATGGTAAAAGTAAAATATTGAAGATAAGGACTTACCTTAGTAAGCTTTTCTGCAAAAAGAAAATTTGATTCTTGATTACCCGTACCTTGATTCCCTAAAGCTAGCATGCCCTTGGAGTCTTTGTCTTAGTCGGGTAAGTCTTGTTGAGTACTCTCGTACTCAGGGTTTGTTAACCCCTTGTTGCAGGTGCGGTTCATGAACAAGTCTGCTTCGAGCCTTGTTGCATGACCGTCGTGGTTGAAGACAGTGACGACGAGTAGATTGTGTGGCCTTTGGGCAAGGCATCTCGCTTGTGTGTTGTAATAAAGTTACTACCGATACTTCTCTACTACTGGTTTGTAATAATGTTACCTAAGGTTTTAAGTTTGAAAACTGGTTTGTAACCTAAGTTATTGTAAGACTTCCGCTACTTTACTCTGTTGAATATTTTGAATAAACTGTTGTAATATTGCAATACTCCTGTGATTGGATCCTGTTCGGAGGAAAGCAGGCCTTTTAAGTTATGGTGAACATAAGTACGACTGTCAGAGGTCATTATGGCAATGACGTGTGCTTGTGGGCCATCATAATTAGGAGGTTCTGTGACAGCTGGTACCAGAGCATAATCACTCGGGTTATTGTAATATTACCTTGTAAAACTTCAAAATGATTTGGGTCAACAAATTTAATACTGATATTTTGGGTCCAAACTGCTTTTGCTTCTCTTAATCCATTCTATAGTTTCCTTAGCTCATATTTGAAAGCTTCGTAGTGAAGTATCATGTATAGTGCCCTATGTTATAAAGATTGCATGTGTTACTTAAATCTTTCTGTTAGATCGTAAGTACGATGCATGCATCATGTTTAATTAACCTGCTTAAGTTACCTTCCCTTTTAAAGTGGTTTGGGTTAAGTAAGGTTCAATCCTATTCATGCTAACCTTCAGATCCCCCTATCTGTTCTTATCGTCCTAATTCTGTCTTGTTTTAGGATGGCACGTGTGAAGACGACTCCTCGCAAGAAAACGGGTCCGCAAGGAGTGCCGCGTCATCAGTTGGCCGCCAGAGTTGATGGAGCAAGCAGTAGCCGTAATCCGAACCCGGATTCGGAATCAGAGGTTGCAAGGCTGAAAGTCCCTAGTTTGGTTTTGGCTAATTGATGAAACCTAGGACTAACCTTTGTATCTAAGTGGATGATTTAGATAAAGGTGGTCATTGAATATGAGACACGACATTAACTCATGTGACCAAGATGATGAAGACCGAAGTGATGCTTGGCTCGATGGACCGGTTGTGAGGGTGAAGGGCAAGTCGAGGCTTCAAAGTGAGGGACCATGCGATGGTGAAGCTTGAGCAAGACTTGGCGCCGACGGACCGATGCAACGGTAAAGAGCAAGTGAAGTCAAGGTCGATGGATCGAGACGGTCATGTGATGATATGAAGTGGATCATATCATTTGGAGAAACAAAATGGGCTCAAGGCAAAGGTATAACCATAGGGCCATTTTGTTTTACACTCAAGACACCATAGAGGGTGTGAGTGGTTTAGGATCGATAGCCGAACTATTAAGAGGGGAAGTCTTATCGGTTATTCGATGCACGGGTGCCACTAGGTGAATTCATGAAGTGCATTGCATGTAGGGCCTAGTGAGCTAATTGGAAAACCTTTGAAAATGATTGAGAAAATGCTAACACACAAGCACATGGAGATGTACACTTGATGGTGTTGGCACATTTGCAAAGGTGGCGTTGGTCGCGCTGTGGTTTGCGGATAGAGAGGGGTTTGGGTTCCTCTCTCCCTCCCGCCGAGCGTGCGAGCGCGGGATTCAGGCGATTTCGGGGAAATGAAATGCCTATTTTCCATTGCGCCGGAAGTCGGAAAAGAAACGAAGGCGAACGCGGTCACAGAGGTGACCGGTCGCTGCACCGGACGCTGCACCGGACGCGGTCTGTTTCGACCGGCGCGTCCGGTCAGTGCAGCACGGGCGTCAGGCGCGCGAGCTAGGGTTTGGCACCGGCGCGTCCGGTGACCCACGGGACCGGCGCGTCCGGTCTGGCGAACAGCGAGTCACGTAGTCTTCAGACGCGGTGCGCGTCCGGTGACACACCATCGGACGCGTCCGGTGGTCCAGGGAGCTTACTGGACTCGCACCGGACGCGGGTACTGTGGCGTCCGGTGGTGGCGAGGAGCGCGTCCGGTGGTTGTTTCGCGGGCGCGGGTGCTGTGCGCACCGGCGCGTCCGGTGGTTCGCAGCAGCGCGTCCGGTGGGTCGTTTGACCGTTGGCACGCAGTGACCGTTGGAGGATCTAACGGACGAATTTGAAATTCGGAGGACACGCGGATATCGGAGGGGCACCGGACGCGGTTGAGCGCGTCCGGTGAGTTACCACCGGCGCGTCCGGTGGTCCCGCGAAAATCGTGAGTGGAGTTGTAACGGCTCTATTTGGATGGGTTGCTTATAAATACTTGTTGGCCGGCCCTTGGGGAGGCAGCTTGGCATTTCTAACACTCTTGTGCATCCTTTGAGCTAGAACAACTCCTCCCACTCATCTCTCTTGCTTGATTGCAAATCAAAAGTGAGATTGAGTGATCCCAAAGTGCATTGCATAGCTTGAGGGCATCTAGTGGCACTTGTGGGTGGTTTAGCCGGTGGATTTCTTGTTACTCTTGGAGAGTACCGCTCCTAGCCGGCTTGGAGATTGTTGGAGGCGTTGGCAAGAGAAGGTGATTGTTCTTGGCCACCTCCGGTTGTTTGTAAGAGGTTCTTGTGCTTTCCTCGGCGGGACGCCAAAAGCAACTCTATTACATTGCGCGTGTCATTGAGTTACCTCACTTGAGAGTGGAGTCTTGCGGTGCCTTGCGGGGCGTGCCTTGAGGGGCAAGTGACTTGAGGGTCACACCGAGGAACCATCTAAGTGTTGGTCGACACAACCGGTGACGTAGCTTGTCGGTGCACAAGTGAACACCGGGTGAACAAAAAATATTGTGTCTCTTGTCTCCCGGTGATTGGTCTACATATTGTGTTGTTGTCAATATTAATTGATTGTATATCATCTTGGTGATTGGCAACATCTTCACTCCACCGTCGGTATAAGATTCACAATCCTATCTCTTGCACTTATCTTTACTAGATTATCTTGTGTCGCTCTAGTAGTAGCTTGGCTAGTAGTGTTGCTAGCTTGTTCTCTAGTGTAAATTTAGTGACATAGCACTTGTGTGAACTAGAGATCATAATCTACTAGACTTGTGGATAGGAGGCTTGCATCACAACCTTTGGCTAAGCAAAACTCGCTTTACGCCGTTTGTTATTCTAACAAGTTTGCTTAGTGGTGATTGTAGAATTTTTATAGGCTATTCACCCCCCCTCTAGCCATCTAGGACCTTTCAAGTGGTATCGGAGCCGTGGTCACCGTTTTAATCAAGGCTTAACATCCTTCGGTGTGAAAAATGGCTCAAATTGTGTTCAATCATGTTGGGGGCAAGCCACCGTTCTTTGATGGTGTTAGTTCTTTTGCTCATTGGAAGAGAAAGATGACAATGTACCTTGGTTCTATTCATGAGAGAGTATTGCAAGTCACCGAGAATGATTTTGCTATCATTGATCCTAATCATCTCACCGATGAAGATAGAGCAAATAGAACATGCAATAGAATGGCTCTCAATACACTCTATAATGGTATTGACACAAAAGTGTTTGAGGGCATCAAAGATTTGGAATTGGCTAGTGAAGTATGGACAAGGTTGAGTGAGACATATGAAGGCACTAAGGTTGTGAAGAGTGCCAAGCTATATGGGCTCAAGAGTGAGTTTGAGAACTTCAAGAAAAAGGATGATGAAACAATCATTGAAATGTTTCATAGATTGCAAGTGATAGTCAATGATCTCAAGAGCTTAGGGCACAAGACTCAAGATCAAGATTTTTGCCACAAGTTCTTATTGAGCTTACCTAGAAGATTCAAGATGTTGATCATGATGTTGCAAAGAGATGGGCTTGAAGCAATGAAGCCTAATGATTTGCTTGGTGAAGTATTAACCTATGACAAATATGATCAAGATGTTGATGACAAGGAGAAGGTGGAAGATGAAAAGAAGAAGAAGATCGTGGCATTCAAGGCCACCTCCTCCAAAGGCAAAGCTACCATCATTGAAGAAGAAGAAGACAATGATGAAGATGAAGATTATGAAATTGATGATGAGGCATTTGCTTTCGTAGTCAAGAAAATGGGTCACATGTTCATTAAGAGAAGAGGCTTCAAAAAGAGAAATGACAACTTCAAGAGCAATGAGCAACAAAGGAAGTGCTTCAATTGTGATAGCACCGAACATCTTCAAGTCGATTGTCCCTATGACAAGAAGAAAAACAACAAGAGGGGCAAGTTTGAGAAGAAAAAGAAAGAAGCCAAGATAACATTCAAGAAAGGCAAGAATGGAGTCTATGTGGCCACTTGGGAAAGTGATGATGATGAAGAAGAAGAAGAATCATCCAACAAGGCTTTTGCTTCCATTGCTATCAACAAAAAGCCATCACTATTTGATTCATCCTCTTCGTGCTTCATGGCCAAAGAAGCTAAGGTATTATATGATGAGAGTGATGATGAAAGTGAAATGGAATATGTTCATAATAGTGATAATGATAATAATAATGATAATAAAAATGATGATGATGATGAACCAACTAAAGAACAACTATATGACTTGTTGCAACAAACTAGAGACATAGCTATTGCTAAGAACAAGGAGTGCAAGAAACTTTCAATGAAAGTAGCAATACTTGAGAAGGTTCTTGGTGAGCTTAAGACCACTCATGAGAGTCTAGTGGAAGACCATGAGGATCTTGGTAAGGCTCATTCCAAGCTTGAAAAAGCTCACTCATTGCTACTTGAGCAACAAGCAAAGAAGGAGGTTGTTGCATCATGTGATATAGGTGTTACATGTGATATAATTGATGAATCTTTCTATAAATCTATCATCATGACAAATGCTAACCCTTTGTGTAGTTCTTCATCCACCACCACCAACTCTACCTCCACTACTAGTGATGGTTTCACTTGTGATGCCTCACTAATGGTTGAGAATGAGACTCTCAAGAGAGAGGTGGATGAGCTCACTCACGCCTTAGGCAAGGCCTATGGTGGTGAGGCCCGCTTGCTTAAGTGCTTGGGTAGCCAAAGGTTCTCTCTTAACAAAGAGGGATTGGGCTACACCCCCAAGAAAGGCAAGTCGGCCTTTGCAACTCCAAAGCCTAGCTTTGTGAAGAGCAATGGTCGGTTTTGCAATAGATGCAAGCAAGTTGGGCACCTAGAGCAAAATTGCAATAAAAAGAACCAAAGCAAGAAATTCGTTAATGCTATACCTTTTGATTCTTGCTATGTGCTTACCAAAGGTGTGAAGGGTGTGCAAGCTAAGTTTATTGGTACACCCATTGTTGGCCCAAAGAAGAAGGCTATTTGGGTACCAAAAAGCTTAGTTACTAACCTACAAGGACCCAAGCAAAAATGGGTACCTAAGCTTCATTGATTTGCTTGTAGGTCAATTACAAAGCCGGAGGAAGGCATTGGATTATTGATAGTGGGTGCACTCAACACATGACCGGTACATCAAGAATGTTTGACTCAATCAATGACAATGATAGTGGTGTTGATTCTATCACATTTGGCAATAACAAGAAAGGCAAGGTTATTGGCTTGGGCAAGATTGCAATATCAAATGACTTGAGTATCTCCAATGTGTTGCTAGTTGAAAGCTTGGATTTCAATCTTCTATCCGTGGCACAAATATGTGATCTTGGTTACAAATGCATCTTCGGGGTTGATGATGTGGAAGTTATTAGTGTGGATGGTTCAAATATGGTATTCAAGGGCTTTAGATATGAGAATCTCTACCTAGTTGACTTCAATGCTAGAGAAACTTCTCTGACAACTTGCTTAGTCTCCAAATCAAGCATGGGTTGGCTTTGGCATAGAAGGCTTGGTCATGTTGGCATGAAACAATTGAAGAAGCTTACAACTCACAATCTTGTCAATGGTTTGAAAGATGTTGAATTTGAGAAGAATAAGCTTTGTAGTGCATGTCAAGCCGGAAAGCAAGTTGGAAGCTCACATCCAAAGAAGAGTACAATGAGCACATGCAAAGCATTTGAATTGATGCACATGGATCTATTTGGACCAACAACATATACAAGCATAGGCGGCAACAAGTATGGCTTTGTCATAGTGGATGACTTCACAAGATTCACATGGGTATTCTTTCTTAGTGACAAAAGTGAAGTGTTTGACACCTTCAAGACATTTCTCACTAGAGTTCACAATGAGTTTGAGATTAGAATCAAGAAAGTGAGAAGTGACAATGGAAGTGAGTTCAAGAATACAAGAATTGAAGAACTTTGTGATCATTATGGTATTGGACATCAATTCTCGGCCAAGTACACTCCACAATCAAATGGCCTAGTTGAGAGGAAGAATAGAACATTGCTTGATATGGCTAGATCAATGCTTCATGAGTACAATGTGAGTCAATCATTTTGGGATGAAGCAATCAATACCGCTTGCTACTACATCAATAGACTATATTGTCATCCATTGCTAGAGAAGACCCCATATGAGTTACTTCATGGAAGAAAGCCCAATATTTCTTACTTTAGGGTGTTTGGTTGCAAATGCTATATCTTGAAGAAGGGCACTAGATTGGGAAAGTTTGACAAGAGATGTGATGAGGGGTTCCTACTTGGTTATTCAACTACAAGCAAAGCTTATAGAGTTTGGAACAACTCAAGTGGCATTCTAGAAGAAGTCCATGATGTGCAATTTGATGAAACCAATGGGTCACAAGATGAAGAAGAGAATCTAGATGATGTTAGTGGAACTCTATTGGTGGAAGCAATGAAGAACATGGACATTGGGGACATTAGAGCAAAGCAAGTTATTGATATTCAAGATGATGATAAAGATCAAGTGCTCAATTCTCCATTCAAGCTAGCTAGTGACTCTCAAGTACAAGATCAAGGTGCTAGTTCTTCTCAACAAGATACATCAAGTGATCAACCAAGCTCAAGCAATCAAATGCAAGTACTCCAACCACAACATATTGCAAGAGATCACCCCATTGATAGTGTTATTGGTGATATTAGAAGTGGTGTGCAAACAAGATCAAGATTAACTATGTTTTGTGAACATGCATCATTTGTGTCAACCATAGAACCAAAGAAGATAAAAGAAGCTTTGAGGGATGCCGATTGGATCATGGCTATGCAAGAAGAGCTTAACAATTTCACAAGAAATGATGTTTGGGAGTTAGTAGAAAGGCCAAATGACTACAATGTGATTGGAACCAAGTGGGTGTTCAAAAATAAGCAAGATCAAGATGGCATTGTAGTGAGAAACAAAGCAAGACTAGTTGCTCAAGGTTACACTCAAGTTGAAGGTCTTGACTATGATGAGACATATGCTCCCGTGGCAAGATTGGAAGCAATAAGGATTCTATTGGCTTATGCTTGTGCACACAATATCAAACTATATCAAATGGATGTCAAAAGTGCATTTCTCAATGGGATCATCAATGAGTTAGTATTTGTTGAGCAACCGCCCGGATTTGAAGATGACAAGAAACCCAACCATGTCTATAAGTTGAAGAAGGCTTTATATGGCTTAAAGCAAGCACCTAGAGCATGGTATGAGAGGCTAAGGGATTTCCTTCTCTCTAAGGGATTCAAGATGGGGAAGGTTGATACTACTCTATTCACCAAGAAGATTGGAAATGATCTATTCATAGTGCAAATATATGTTGATGACATCATCTTTGGATCAACCGATCAAGCTTATTGTGAAGAATTTGGTGCTATGATGGCCAAAGAGTTTGAAATGTCTATGATTGGTGAACTTAGCTACTTCCTTGGTCTCCAAGTCAAGCAATTGAAGAATGGGACATTTGTGAGTCAAGGGAAATACATAAGGGACATGTTGAAGAAGTTTGGAATGCAAGATGCAAAGCCAATTTCAACTCCAATGGGCACAAATGGCAATTTGGATAGTGATCTTGATGGCAATATGGTGAATCAAAAGGAATATCGGTCTTTGATTGGAAGTCTACTCTATGTCACCGCATCAAGGCCGGATGTCATGTTTAGTGTTTGCATGTGTGCTAGATATCAAGCCTCACCTAGAGAGAGTCATCTCACGGCCGCAAAGAGAATATTGAGGTACTTGAAGCAAACAAGAGATGTTGGACTATGGTATCCCAAAGGGTCAAAGTTTGAATTAATTGGATATTCGGACTCCGACTATGGAGGTTGCAAGATCAATAGAAAGAGCACAAGTGGCACATGTCAATTACTTGGAAGATCACTTGTGTCATGGTCCTCAAAGAAACAAAATAGTGTGGCAATCTCTACCGCCGAAGCCGAATATGTGAGTGCGGGGAGTTGTTGTGCACAATTGCTATGGATGAAATCAACTTTGAAGGATTATGGCCTCAATTTCAAGAATGTGCCGTTGCTATGTGATAATGAGAGTGCAATCAAGATGATACAAAACCCGGTTCAACATGGAAGAACAAAACATATTGACATAAGACACCATTTCATTAGAGATCATCAACAAAAGGGAGATATTGCCATTGAAAGTGTTGGCACCGATGATCAACTTGCCGATATTCTCACTAAGCCACTTGATGAAAAGAGGTTTTGCAAGCTAAGGAATGAATTGAACATTCTTGATTTCTCAA
Source organism: Saccharum hybrid cultivar R570 (assembly GCA_038087645.1). Taxonomy (NCBI): domain Eukaryota; kingdom Viridiplantae; phylum Streptophyta; class Magnoliopsida; order Poales; family Poaceae; genus Saccharum; species Saccharum hybrid cultivar. Next base: position 1,692,887 of record JAQSUU010000123.1, on the reverse strand, counting down.
ACATGAGTTGAATGCACCCCACCCACTTATTGACATGCCTCTCCTTCGACATTGCAAGGTAAAATTGATTGACATGTCATTCATCCTATGCTAAGGACTTGCTAGAGCATGTAGACATAATAAGTGGTATGCATGAGCATTCATGATAAATCAAATGAATTTGATGGATATATGTTACCACTATTGCCTCTATGTTTGTTTTGATCTAGTGGTGGCATATGACATGTTTGTGAGCTTGTAAACCTAGTGTTGAATCTAGAAGATTTGCTATAAGTGTTTAATTCAACATAGGCAAGATAACCCTTATTTTGAGGAGTGAAGAAGCTTGTCTTTGGTTCAAATCGAATTAAATATCTTTGGCAAGTATTCTAGGTTAAACCAAATTTGATAAATTTTTTAACCTTACATGTGGAATCAAATTAATTTCAATCTACTCCATCAAACACTTTTCCTTCTCTCCACAATTTGATCCCATTTTTGGGTAAGTTGTTGACAAAGGGGGAGAGAAAAAGATGATTCAACTTGATAAAGGGGTAAATAAAATTTATGATGAGAAAAAGATGATTCAACATGATAAAGGGGTAAATAAAATTTGTTGATGCACACAAGTAGGGGGAGCAAGCTCATAAACAAAGTTGTTGCATTTGTTTGTGCATTCTCATATGACTTGCTCATTGCACATATATTTAAAATTCAAATATACATGCTTGTGTGGTGCAATGCTAGTATAAAACTTGGATGATGAAATAATCTACTAGCATGCATAGGAATAGTTTACTTGTGGTATCTAGACAAGCCTAAAGCTTTACAAGTGGTGAGCTTTACAAGTAGTCCAAGAACCTTTACATATAATGTTGATCTCACGGGGTTCTTGAGTTTTGATGGATGTCTAGTTACTTCATGATGCTAAGGATGGTGTAAAAGGCAACTCCGATTGGTATCACGCTTCAAAGGTCCATTTCTTACACCTTAGCATCATTTTGGTAGAATTACTCTCCCAACATTTCTATCCATGCATATGTGCAAAGCTTTCAATCCAAACTCTATGCACATATGTAGGGGGAGCTAATGCTACCAAAACCGAGCTTGTGATAATTGTCCAAACTTTACTTATGAGCAAAATGATTGGACAAGTATGACAAGTTCAAAACTTTTATTATCAAAATCATCTTTGTGAGGGTTGTCATCAATTACCAAAAAGGGGGAGATTGAAAGTCCCTAGTTTGGTTTTGGCTAATTGATGAAACCTAGGACTAACCTTTGTATCTAAGTGGATGATTTAGATAAAGGTGGTCATTGAATATGAGACACGACATTAACTCATGTGACCAAGATGATGAAGACCGAAGTGATGCTTGGCTCGATGGACCGGTTGTGAGGGTGAAGGGCAAGTCGAGGCTTCAAAGTGAGGGACCATGCGATGGTGAAGCTTGAGCAAGACTTGGCGCCGACGGACCGATGCAACGGTAAAGAGCAAGTGAAGTCAAGGTCGATGGATCGAGACGGTCATGTGATGATATGAAGTGGATCATATCATTTGGAGAAACAAAATGGGCTCAAGGCAAAGGTATAACCATAGGGCCATTTTGTTTTACACTCAAGACACCATAGAGGGTGTGAGTGGTTTAGGATCGATAGCCGAACTATTAAGAGGGGAAGTCTTATCGGTTATTCGATGCACGGGTGCCACTAGGTGAATTCATGAAGTGCATTGCATGTAGGGCCTAGTGAGCTAATTGGAAAACCTTTGAAAATGATTGAGAAAATGCTAACACACAAGCACATGGAGATGTACACTTGATGGTGTTGGCACATTTGCAAAGGTGGCGTTGGTCGCGCTGTGGTTTGCGGATAGAGAGGGGTTTGGGTTCCTCTCTCCCTCCCGCCGAGCGTGCGAGCGCGGGATTCAGGCGATTTCGGGGAAATGAAATGCCTATTTTCCATTGCGCCGGAAGTCGGAAAAGAAACGAAGGCGAACGCGGTCACAGAGGTGACCGGTCGCTGCACCGGACGCTGCACCGGACGCGGTCTGTTTCGACCGGCGCGTCCGGTCAGTGCAGCACGGGCGTCAGGCGCGCGAGCTAGGGTTTGGCACCGGCGCGTCCGGTGACCCACGGGACCGGCGCGTCCGGTCTGGCGAACAGCGAGTCACGTAGTCTTCAGACGCGGTGCGCGTCCGGTGACACACCATCGGACGCGTCCGGTGGTCCAGGGAGCTTACTGGACTCGCACCGGACGCGGGTACTGTGGCGTCCGGTGGTGGCGAGGAGCGCGTCCGGTGGTTGTTTCGCGGGCGCGGGTGCTGTGCGCACCGGCGCGTCCGGTGGTTCGCAGCAGCGCGTCCGGTGGGTCGTTTGACCGTTGGCACGCAGTGACCGTTGGAGGATCTAACGGACGAATTTGAAATTCGGAGGACACGCGGATATCGGAGGGGCACCGGACGCGGTTGAGCGCGTCCGGTGAGTTACCACCGGCGCGTCCGGTGGTCCCGCGAAAATCGTGAGTGGAGTTGTAACGGCTCTATTTGGATGGGTTGCTTATAAATACTTGTTGGCCGGCCCTTGGGGAGGCAGCTTGGCATTTCTAACACTCTTGTGCATCCTTTGAGCTAGAACAACTCCTCCCACTCATCTCTCTTGCTTGATTGCAAATCAAAAGTGAGATTGAGTGATCCCAAAGTGCATTGCATAGCTTGAGGGCATCTAGTGGCACTTGTGGGTGGTTTAGCCGGTGGATTTCTTGTTACTCTTGGAGAGTACCGCTCCTAGCCGGCTTGGAGATTGTTGGAGGCGTTGGCAAGAGAAGGTGATTGTTCTTGGCCACCTCCGGTTGTTTGTAAGAGGTTCTTGTGCTTTCCTCGGCGGGACGCCAAAAGCAACTCTATTACATTGCGCGTGTCATTGAGTTACCTCACTTGAGAGTGGAGTCTTGCGGTGCCTTGCGGGGCGTGCCTTGAGGGGCAAGTGACTTGAGGGTCACACCGAGGAACCATCTAAGTGTTGGTCGACACAACCGGTGACGTAGCTTGTCGGTGCACAAGTGAACACCGGGTGAACAAAAAATATTGTGTCTCTTGTCTCCCGGTGATTGGTCTACATATTGTGTTGTTGTCAATATTAATTGATTGTATATCATCTTGGTGATTGGCAACATCTTCACTCCACCGTCGGTATAAGATTCACAATCCTATCTCTTGCACTTATCTTTACTAGATTATCTTGTGTCGCTCTAGTAGTAGCTTGGCTAGTAGTGTTGCTAGCTTGTTCTCTAGTGTAAATTTAGTGACATAGCACTTGTGTGAACTAGAGATCATAATCTACTAGACTTGTGGATAGGAGGCTTGCATCACAACCTTTGGCTAAGCAAAACTCGCTTTACGCCGTTTGTTATTCTAACAAGTTTGCTTAGTGGTGATTGTAGAATTTTTATAGGCTATTCACCCCCCCTCTAGCCATCTAGGACCTTTCAAGTGGTATCGGAGCCGTGGTCACCGTTTTAATCAAGGCTTAACATCCTTCGGTGTGAAAAATGGCTCAAATTGTGTTCAATCATGTTGGGGGCAAGCCACCGTTCTTTGATGGTGTTAGTTCTTTTGCTCATTGGAAGAGAAAGATGACAATGTACCTTGGTTCTATTCATGAGAGAGTATTGCAAGTCACCGAGAATGATTTTGCTATCATTGATCCTAATCATCTCACCGATGAAGATAGAGCAAATAGAACATGCAATAGAATGGCTCTCAATACACTCTATAATGGTATTGACACAAAAGTGTTTGAGGGCATCAAAGATTTGGAATTGGCTAGTGAAGTATGGACAAGGTTGAGTGAGACATATGAAGGCACTAAGGTTGTGAAGAGTGCCAAGCTATATGGGCTCAAGAGTGAGTTTGAGAACTTCAAGAAAAAGGATGATGAAACAATCATTGAAATGTTTCATAGATTGCAAGTGATAGTCAATGATCTCAAGAGCTTAGGGCACAAGACTCAAGATCAAGATTTTTGCCACAAGTTCTTATTGAGCTTACCTAGAAGATTCAAGATGTTGATCATGATGTTGCAAAGAGATGGGCTTGAAGCAATGAAGCCTAATGATTTGCTTGGTGAAGTATTAACCTATGACAAATATGATCAAGATGTTGATGACAAGGAGAAGGTGGAAGATGAAAAGAAGAAGAAGATCGTGGCATTCAAGGCCACCTCCTCCAAAGGCAAAGCTACCATCATTGAAGAAGAAGAAGACAATGATGAAGATGAAGATTATGAAATTGATGATGAGGCATTTGCTTTCGTAGTCAAGAAAATGGGTCACATGTTCATTAAGAGAAGAGGCTTCAAAAAGAGAAATGACAACTTCAAGAGCAATGAGCAACAAAGGAAGTGCTTCAATTGTGATAGCACCGAACATCTTCAAGTCGATTGTCCCTATGACAAGAAGAAAAACAACAAGAGGGGCAAGTTTGAGAAGAAAAAGAAAGAAGCCAAGATAACATTCAAGAAAGGCAAGAATGGAGTCTATGTGGCCACTTGGGAAAGTGATGATGATGAAGAAGAAGAAGAATCATCCAACAAGGCTTTTGCTTCCATTGCTATCAACAAAAAGCCATCACTATTTGATTCATCCTCTTCGTGCTTCATGGCCAAAGAAGCTAAGGTATTATATGATGAGAGTGATGATGAAAGTGAAATGGAATATGTTCATAATAGTGATAATGATAATAATAATGATAATAAAAATGATGATGATGATGAACCAACTAAAGAACAACTATATGACTTGTTGCAACAAACTAGAGACATAGCTATTGCTAAGAACAAGGAGTGCAAGAAACTTTCAATGAAAGTAGCAATACTTGAGAAGGTTCTTGGTGAGCTTAAGACCACTCATGAGAGTCTAGTGGAAGACCATGAGGATCTTGGTAAGGCTCATTCCAAGCTTGAAAAAGCTCACTCATTGCTACTTGAGCAACAAGCAAAGAAGGAGGTTGTTGCATCATGTGATATAGGTGTTACATGTGATATAATTGATGAATCTTTCTATAAATCTATCATCATGACAAATGCTAACCCTTTGTGTAGTTCTTCATCCACCACCACCAACTCTACCTCCACTACTAGTGATGGTTTCACTTGTGATGCCTCACTAATGGTTGAGAATGAGACTCTCAAGAGAGAGGTGGATGAGCTCACTCACGCCTTAGGCAAGGCCTATGGTGGTGAGGCCCGCTTGCTTAAGTGCTTGGGTAGCCAAAGGTTCTCTCTTAACAAAGAGGGATTGGGCTACACCCCCAAGAAAGGCAAGTCGGCCTTTGCAACTCCAAAGCCTAGCTTTGTGAAGAGCAATGGTCGGTTTTGCAATAGATGCAAGCAAGTTGGGCACCTAGAGCAAAATTGCAATAAAAAGAACCAAAGCAAGAAATTCGTTAATGCTATACCTTTTGATTCTTGCTATGTGCTTACCAAAGGTGTGAAGGGTGTGCAAGCTAAGTTTATTGGTACACCCATTGTTGGCCCAAAGAAGAAGGCTATTTGGGTACCAAAAAGCTTAGTTACTAACCTACAAGGACCCAAGCAAAAATGGGTACCTAAGCTTCATTGATTTGCTTGTAGGTCAATTACAAAGCCGGAGGAAGGCATTGGATTATTGATAGTGGGTGCACTCAACACATGACCGGTACATCAAGAATGTTTGACTCAATCAATGACAATGATAGTGGTGTTGATTCTATCACATTTGGCAATAACAAGAAAGGCAAGGTTATTGGCTTGGGCAAGATTGCAATATCAAATGACTTGAGTATCTCCAATGTGTTGCTAGTTGAAAGCTTGGATTTCAATCTTCTATCCGTGGCACAAATATGTGATCTTGGTTACAAATGCATCTTCGGGGTTGATGATGTGGAAGTTATTAGTGTGGATGGTTCAAATATGGTATTCAAGGGCTTTAGATATGAGAATCTCTACCTAGTTGACTTCAATGCTAGAGAAACTTCTCTGACAACTTGCTTAGTCTCCAAATCAAGCATGGGTTGGCTTTGGCATAGAAGGCTTGGTCATGTTGGCATGAAACAATTGAAGAAGCTTACAACTCACAATCTTGTCAATGGTTTGAAAGATGTTGAATTTGAGAAGAATAAGCTTTGTAGTGCATGTCAAGCCGGAAAGCAAGTTGGAAGCTCACATCCAAAGAAGAGTACAATGAGCACATGCAAAGCATTTGAATTGATGCACATGGATCTATTTGGACCAACAACATATACAAGCATAGGCGGCAACAAGTATGGCTTTGTCATAGTGGATGACTTCACAAGATTCACATGGGTATTCTTTCTTAGTGACAAAAGTGAAGTGTTTGACACCTTCAAGACATTTCTCACTAGAGTTCACAATGAGTTTGAGATTAGAATCAAGAAAGTGAGAAGTGACAATGGAAGTGAGTTCAAGAATACAAGAATTGAAGAACTTTGTGATCATTATGGTATTGGACATCAATTCTCGGCCAAGTACACTCCACAATCAAATGGCCTAGTTGAGAGGAAGAATAGAACATTGCTTGATATGGCTAGATCAATGCTTCATGAGTACAATGTGAGTCAATCATTTTGGGATGAAGCAATCAATACCGCTTGCTACTACATCAATAGACTATATTGTCATCCATTGCTAGAGAAGACCCCATATGAGTTACTTCATGGAAGAAAGCCCAATATTTCTTACTTTAGGGTGTTTGGTTGCAAATGCTATATCTTGAAGAAGGGCACTAGATTGGGAAAGTTTGACAAGAGATGTGATGAGGGGTTCCTACTTGGTTATTCAACTACAAGCAAAGCTTATAGAGTTTGGAACAACTCAAGTGGCATTCTAGAAGAAGTCCATGATGTGCAATTTGATGAAACCAATGGGTCACAAGATGAAGAAGAGAATCTAGATGATGTTAGTGGAACTCTATTGGTGGAAGCAATGAAGAACATGGACATTGGGGACATTAGAGCAAAGCAAGTTATTGATATTCAAGATGATGATAAAGATCAAGTGCTCAATTCTCCATTCAAGCTAGCTAGTGACTCTCAAGTACAAGATCAAGGTGCTAGTTCTTCTCAACAAGATACATCAAGTGATCAACCAAGCTCAAGCAATCAAATGCAAGTACTCCAACCACAACATATTGCAAGAGATCACCCCATTGATAGTGTTATTGGTGATATTAGAAGTGGTGTGCAAACAAGATCAAGATTAACTATGTTTTGTGAACATGCATCATTTGTGTCAACCATAGAACCAAAGAAGATAAAAGAAGCTTTGAGGGATGCCGATTGGATCATGGCTATGCAAGAAGAGCTTAACAATTTCACAAGAAATGATGTTTGGGAGTTAGTAGAAAGGCCAAATGACTACAATGTGATTGGAACCAAGTGGGTGTTCAAAAATAAGCAAGATCAAGATGGCATTGTAGTGAGAAACAAAGCAAGACTAGTTGCTCAAGGTTACACTCAAGTTGAAGGTCTTGACTATGATGAGACATATGCTCCCGTGGCAAGATTGGAAGCAATAAGGATTCTATTGGCTTATGCTTGTGCACACAATATCAAACTATATCAAATGGATGTCAAAAGTGCATTTCTCAATGGGATCATCAATGAGTTAGTATTTGTTGAGCAACCGCCCGGATTTGAAGATGACAAGAAACCCAACCATGTCTATAAGTTGAAGAAGGCTTTATATGGCTTAAAGCAAGCACCTAGAGCATGGTATGAGAGGCTAAGGGATTTCCTTCTCTCTAAGGGATTCAAGATGGGGAAGGTTGATACTACTCTATTCACCAAGAAGATTGGAAATGATCTATTCATAGTGCAAATATATGTTGATGACATCATCTTTGGATCAACCGATCAAGCTTATTGTGAAGAATTTGGTGCTATGATGGCCAAAGAGTTTGAAATGTCTATGATTGGTGAACTTAGCTACTTCCTTGGTCTCCAAGTCAAGCAATTGAAGAATGGGACATTTGTGAGTCAAGGGAAATACATAAGGGACATGTTGAAGAAGTTTGGAATGCAAGATGCAAAGCCAATTTCAACTCCAATGGGCACAAATGGCAATTTGGATAGTGATCTTGATGGCAATATGGTGAATCAAAAGGAATATCGGTCTTTGATTGGAAGTCTACTCTATGTCACCGCATCAAGGCCGGATGTCATGTTTAGTGTTTGCATGTGTGCTAGATATCAAGCCTCACCTAGAGAGAGTCATCTCACGGCCGCAAAGAGAATATTGAGGTACTTGAAGCAAACAAGAGATGTTGGACTATGGTATCCCAAAGGGTCAAAGTTTGAATTAATTGGATATTCGGACTCCGACTATGGAGGTTGCAAGATCAATAGAAAGAGCACAAGTGGCACATGTCAATTACTTGGAAGATCACTTGTGTCATGGTCCTCAAAGAAACAAAATAGTGTGGCAATCTCTACCGCCGAAGCCGAATATGTGAGTGCGGGGAGTTGTTGTGCACAATTGCTATGGATGAAATCAACTTTGAAGGATTATGGCCTCAATTTCAAGAATGTGCCGTTGCTATGTGATAATGAGAGTGCAATCAAGATGATACAAAACCCGGTTCAACATGGAAGAACAAAACATATTGACATAAGACACCATTTCATTAGAGATCATCAACAAAAGGGAGATATTGCCATTGAAAGTGTTGGCACCGATGATCAACTTGCCGATATTCTCACTAAGCCACTTGATGAAAAGAGGTTTTGCAAGCTAAGGAATGAATTGAACATTCTTGATTTCTCAAACATGAGTTGAATGCACCCCACCCACTTATTGACATGCCTCTCCTTCGACATTGCAAGGTAAAATTGATTGACATGTCATTCATCCTATGCTAAGGACTTGCTAGAGCATGTAGACATAATAAGTGGTATGCATGAGCATTCATGATAAATCAAATGAATTTGATGGATATATGTTACCACTATTGCCTCTATGTTTGTTTTGATCTAGTGGTGGCATATGACATGTTTGTGAGCTTGTAAACCTAGTGTTGAATCTAGAAGATTTGCTATAAGTGTTTAATTCAACATAGGCAAGATAACCCTTATTTTGAGGAGTGAAGAAGCTTGTCTTTGGTTCAAATCGAATTAAATATCTTTGGCAAGTATTCTAGGTTAAACCAAATTTGATAAATTTTTTAACCTTACATGTGGAATCAAATTAATTTCAATCTACTCCATCAAACACTTTTCCTTCTCTCCACAATTTGATCCCATTTTTGGGTAAGTTGTTGACAAAGGGGGAGAGAAAAAGATGATTCAACTTGATAAAGGGGTAAATAAAATTTATGATGAGAAAAAGATGATTCAACATGATAAAGGGGTAAATAAAATTTGTTGATGCACACAAGTAGGGGGAGCAAGCTCATAAACAAAGTTGTTGCATTTGTTTGTGCATTCTCATATGACTTGCTCATTGCACATATATTTAAAATTCAAATATACATGCTTGTGTGGTGCAATGCTAGTATAAAACTTGGATGATGAAATAATCTACTAGCATGCATAGGAATAGTTTACTTGTGGTATCTAGACAAGCCTAAAGCTTTACAAGTGGTGAGCTTTACAAGTAGTCCAAGAACCTTTACATATAATGTTGATCTCACGGGGTTCTTGAGTTTTGATGGATGTCTAGTTACTTCATGATGCTAAGGATGGTGTAAAAGGCAACTCCGATTGGTATCACGCTTCAAAGGTCCATTTCTTACACCTTAGCATCATTTTGGTAGAATTACTCTCCCAACATTTCTATCCATGCATATGTGCAAAGCTTTCAATCCAAACTCTATGCACATATGTAGGGGGAGCTAATGCTACCAAAACCGAGCTTGTGATAATTGTCCAAACTTTACTTATGAGCAAAATGATTGGACAAGTATGACAAGTTCAAAACTTTTATTATCAAAATCATCTTTGTGAGGGTTGTCATCAATTACCAAAAAGGGGGAGATTGAAAGTCCCTAGTTTGGTTTTGGCTAATTGATGAAACCTAGGACTAACCTTTGTATCTAAGTGGATGATTTAGATAAAGGTGGTCATTGAATATGAGACACGACATTAACTCATGTGACCAAGATGATGAAGACCGAAGTGATGCTTGGCTCGATGGACCGGTTGTGAGGGTGAAGGGCAAGTCGAGGCTTCAAAGTGAGGGACCATGCGATGGTGAAGCTTGAGCAAGACTTGGCGCCGACGGACCGATGCAACGGTAAAGAGCAAGTGAAGTCAAGGTCGATGGATCGAGACGGTCATGTGATGATATGAAGTGGATCATATCATTTGGAGAAACAAAATGGGCTCAAGGCAAAGGTATAACCATAGGGCCATTTTGTTTTACACTCAAGACACCATAGAGGGTGTGAGTGGTTTAGGATCGATAGCCGAACTATTAAGAGGGGAAGTCTTATCGGTTATTCGATGCACGGGTGCCACTAGGTGAATTCATGAAGTGCATTGCATGTAGGGCCTAGTGAGCTAATTGGAAAACCTTTGAAAATGATTGAGAAAATGCTAACACACAAGCACATGGAGATGTACACTTGATGGTGTTGGCACATTTGCAAAGGTGGCGTTGGTCGCGCTGTGGTTTGCGGATAGAGAGGGGTTTGGGTTCCTCTCTCCCTCCCGCCGAGCGTGCGAGCGCGGGATTCAGGCGATTTCGGGGAAATGAAATGCCTATTTTCCATTGCGCCGGAAGTCGGAAAAGAAACGAAGGCGAACGCGGTCACAGAGGTGACCGGTCGCTGCACCGGACGCTGCACCGGACGCGGTCTGTTTCGACCGGCGCGTCCGGTCAGTGCAGCACGGGCGTCAGGCGCGCGAGCTAGGGTTTGGCACCGGCGCGTCCGGTGACCCACGGGACCGGCGCGTCCGGTCTGGCGAACAGCGAGTCACGTAGTCTTCGGACGCGGTGCGCGTCCGGTGACACACCATCGGACGCGTCCGGTGGTCCAGGGAGCTTACTGGACTCGCACCGGACGCGGGTACTGTGGCGTCCGGTGGTGGCGAGGAGCGCGTCCGGTGGTTGTTTCGCGGGCGCGGGTGCTGTGCGCACCGGCGCGTCCGGTGGTTCGCAGCAGCGCGTCCGGTGGGTCGTTTGACCGTTGGCACGCAGTGACCGTTGGAGGATCTAACGGACGAATTTGAAATTCGGAGGACACGCGGATATCGGAGGGGCACCGGACGCGGTTGAGCGCGTCCGGTGAGTTACCACCGGCGCGTCCGGTGGTCCCGCGAAAATCGTGAGTGGAGTTGTAACGGCTCTATTTGGATGGGTTGCTTATAAATACTTGTTGGCCGGCCCTTGGGGAGGCAGCTTGGCATTTCTAACACTCTTGTGCATCCTTTGAGCTAGAACAACTCCTCCCACTCATCTCTCTTGCTTGATTGCAAATCAAAAGTGAGATTGAGTGATCCCAAAGTGCATTGCATAGCTTGAGGGCATCTAGTGGCACTTGTGGGTGGTTTAGCCGGTGGATTTCTTGTTACTCTTGGAGAGTACCGCTCCTAGCCGGCTTGGAGATTGTTGGAGGCGTTGGCAAGAGAAGGTGATTGTTCTTGGCCACCTCCGGTTGTTTGTAAGAGGTTCTTGTGCTTTCCTCGGCGGGACGCCAAAAGCAACTCTATTACATTGCGCGTGTCATTGAGTTACCTCACTTGAGAGTGGAGTCTTGCGGTGCCTTGCGGGGCGTGCCTTGAGGGGCAAGTGACTTGAGGGTCACACCGAGGAACCATCTAAGTGTTGGTCGACACAACCGGTGACGTAGCTTGTCGGTGCACAAGTGAACACCGGGTGAACAAAAAATATTGTGTCTCTTGTCTCCCGGTGATTGGTCTACATATTGTGTTGTTGTCAATATTAATTGATTGTATATCATCTTGGTGATTGGCAACATCTTCACTCCACCGTCGGTATAAGATTCACAATCCTATCTCTTGCACTTATCTTTACTAGATTATCTTGTGTCGCTCTAGTAGTAGCTTGGCTAGTAGTGTTGCTAGCTTGTTCTCTAGTGTAAATTTAGTGACATAGCACTTGTGTGAACTAGAGATCATAATCTACTAGACTTGTGGATAGGAGGCTTGCATCACAACCTTTGGCTAAGCAAAACTCGCTTTACGCCGTTTGTTATTCTAACAAGTTTGCTTAGTGGTGATTGTAGAATTTTTATAGGCTATTCACCCCCCCTCTAGCCATCTAGGACCTTTCAAAGGCTTACATCAGAAGTGGAGCGACTGAAGCGCAACATGCGTTTTTGGAAACAGTTCCAGAAGGAATCTTTGGAAAAGGAGACAGAAGCCAGGGCTCGTGTTCGTGAGTTGGAGCTTTATGTGACACACCTGGAGCAGTACAACACAGTCCTGCATGAGGAAGTTTATAGGCTAAATGATCTGATGAATCCCAATCATCAGCCCCAGGCAGTAGAAGATGATGTTGGTGCCGTGGTTGTTCCTGATGGAGAGGACAACGAAGAAGATCCGGAAGAAGATGAACCCATGATGGAAAGTGGGGATGATGCAAGTCATGTCACTGGTGCAAGTGCTCCAGAGAATGAGGAGGAAGTGATCGTGATCAGCGATGATGATGAGGAGTGAAGGGCCGACATGGATGGTTGCGTAATATAGTAGTCTTTCCTGCTTTCTAAGAACCTTAGTGGGTGGTTTCTTGCTTGCAAGCCAGTTTGTAATGAAATAATGTAAGATGAGTTTGTATGTGTATACAAGTTCTGTGCTAACTGCTTTTTAATTCAATAAAGCAATGAAAATAAACATGGTTTGTGTACAACAGATGGACGGTACTGGAACTTCCCAGGAAGGGGATAATACTCCGAATCCCCCACCGTTTCCACCTACCTTGGCAGAAGCTATTGCCGCACTGGTTAATGCCACTACCCTGTTGGCTCAGAATCAGAATCAGAATGGGAATCAGGGTCGTCGAGGCCGTAACAATGGAGGGGAAACCACTTATGTGGATTTCACCGATACCCGTCCACCAGTGTTCTCAAAGGCAGATGAACCGCTAGAGGCGGATGACTGGCTCCGTACCATGGAGCAGAAGTTTGAACTTTTACAGTGCACAGAGCACCAGAAGCCTGTGTTTGCAGCACAACAACTCAGAGGTGCCGCAGGGGCGTGGTGGGCGAATCTAGTCGCCGCACAGCCTGCTGGCCACCGTGTCACTTGGCAGGAGTTTCGTGAAGCCTTTAGAGCACATTATATCCCAGATGGTGTCATGGCCATGAAGCTAGAGGAGTTTCTCTCACTGAAGCAAGGAAATCAGACAGTTCTACAATATGTGGGCAAATTCAATCATCTGTCCCAGTATGCAGCTGAATATGTGAATACCGATGCAAAGAAGAAGAGTTGTTTCATGAGAGGTTTGAGTACCAGAATCCAGGAAGCATTAGTCACCTGCTATAATGCTACTTACCATGAGATAGTCAATGTGGCTATTGCGTCAGAAGAGAAGTCCCGACTGCACAAGGAGTCGAAGAAAAAGAAGCCAGTGTTTTCAAGTCCGTCTGGCGGCATTAAGAAACGCCAGAAGTTTGTTTATCACCCTCAGAACCATTTCCGCCCAATTTATCGTCCACCGCAATACCAAGTTCAGCCGCAGACGTTTTTCCGTCCTGCCGCAACCCCGCAATTTTTACAGCAGCCGAATGCCCCTGGTATTCGAAACCAGACTCCAGTAACCCATAACTTTCCCTGCTACAACTGTGGAAAGCCAGGCCACTTTTCCAAGGATTGCCCGTATCCAAGGCAGTACAATCCCAATTATCCCAGAGCTCCCGTACCACAACCGCAACAACTCCAGAGCAAGAATAATAATCTGAATGTTCAGAAGGGTAAGGGTGAGAAGAAGAAGACCGGACGTGTATTCTACACTCAAGCAAGTGCAATCCCAGAGGGAGAACCTGTTATGATGGGTATGTTCTCTGTTGCTAATCATCCAGCAGTACTGTTATTTGATTCAGGTGCATCGCATACATTCATAAATCGCACCTTTGTTGTTAAGTATGACATTCCAATTATGGGAACACAAGAGGATTTCTTTATTCAGTCGCCCGGGGGACGACTGTGTACTAAGGAGATGGTACGTGACGTACCTATAGAGTTAGGTGGGCATATATTCCCTACCTCAATGATAATATTACAGAAACAGGATATAGATGTAATCCTGGGTATGAATTGGATGTACCAAAGAGGAGCCCTTATAGATGCACTGCACAGAACTATAAGGTTGAACCTGCCAGATAATAAATCTCATCTTCTTATCCAACTTCCTATCCCAAAGAGAACAGTTGAAAGGGTATGTGCAACTTCAGTACAGGAGATTTGTGATATACCGGTAGTCTGTGAATTTCCAGACGTGTTTCCAGATGATCTACCAGGTCTGCCACCGGACAGAGATGTAGAGTTTGTGATTGAGTTAAAACCGGGTACTGCCCCAATATCCCGGAGAGCTTACAGAATGCCACCCAATGAATTAGCAGAACTTAAGGATCAATTGCAAGAGTTACGTGACAAAGGTTTTATCAGACCCAGTTCCTCACCATGGGGATGTCCAGCTCTTTTTGTCAAGAAGAAGGATCAGACTTTAAGGATGTGTGTTGACTATCGACCGCTGAATGAAGTAACCATTAAGAATAAATATCCGTTGCCTCGCATTGATCTGCTCTTTGATCAGCTTGCGGGGGCAAAGGTATTTTCAAAGATCGATCTTCGATCAGGATACCATCAAATTAAGATTCGACCTGAAGATATTCCAAAGACTGCATTCACCACCAGATATGGACTGTATGAGTACCTAGTTATGTCTTTTGGTCTCACTAATGCACCGGCACATTTCATGTATCTGATGAATTCAGTTTTCATGCCAGAACTTGACAAGTTTGTGGTTGTCTTTATTGATGATATTCTGGTATACTCCAAAAGTGAAGAAGAGCATGTTGAGCATCTCAGAATTGTTCTGACTCGTCTGAGAGATCATCAACTGTATGCCAAGTTCAGTAAATGTGAGTTTTGGTTAAAAGAAGTGCAATTCTTAGGACATGTGTTGTCAGCCGAAGGAGTAGCAGTAGATCCTGGCAAGGTGAAAGATATTCTGAATTGGAAGCCACCAATCTCAGTTCATGAAGTCCGAAGTTTTCTGGGAATGGCGGGTTATTACCGTCGATTCATACCTGACTTTTCAAAGGTAGCCAAGCCAATCACAGAGTTGTTGAAGAATCAAACTAAGTTCATATGGTCTACCGAATGTGAGAAAGCTTTTAGAATTTTAAAGAGGTCATTGACAACTGCTCCAGTTTTGGCACAACCAGATTTAGAAAAGCCATTTGATGTTTACTGTGATGCCTCGGGTATTGGCCTTGGTTGCGTATTGATGCAGGAAGGCAGAGTCATTGCTTATGCCTCAAGACAGTTGAAGCGCCATGAAGAACATTATCCGACACATGATCTTGAATTAGCAGCTGTGGTTCATGCATTAAAAATATGGCGTCATTACTTGTTGGGTAATACTTGCCACATGTATACAGATCACAAGAGTTTAAAGTATATCTTTACTCAGTCAGAATTGAATATGAGGCAAAGAAGGTGGCTTGAGTTGATAAAGGATTATGATTTAGAAGTACACTATCACCCTGGAAAAGCGAATGTAGTTGCTGATGCACTCAGTAGAAAGAATCATTGCAATTGTACGACTGTGAAGCCAATGGATTACAGTTTGTGTTACGAATTGGAAAAGTTGAATATTGAAATAATTCAACAAGGTCAGCTGACTAGTGTCACAGTAGAATCAACACTCAAAGATCAGATTGTATCTGCTCAGAGAACAAATTCCGGAATCACTCACATCAAAGAAAAAGTTAGAACTGGTCAACAGACAGATTTCAGTATTGATGAGGCAGATGTGTTATGGTTTAAGAACCGGCTAGTGGTCCCAAAGGTTCCAGAGTTACGTCGGCTCATTCTTGATGAAGCGCATAGTACAAGGTTTTCTATTCATCCAGGAAGTAATAAGATGTATCAAGATTTGAAACAGAGATTCTGGTGGACCAAAATGAAAATTGAGATTGCTAAGTATGTTGCTAGATGTGATACTTGTTGTAAGGTGAAGGCAGTACACCTGAAGTCGGCAGGAATGTTACAACCCTTGCCCATTCCATCCTGGAAGTGGGAAGATATCAGTATGGATTTCATTACTGGGTTACCCAAGACCTCAAGAGGCTTTGATTCAATTTGGGTCATTGTGGACCGTTTGACTAAGTCAGCTCACTTTGTACCTGTGAAGGTTGACTATAGAGCATCTCGATATGCAGAAATATATGTTGCTCGGATTATGAGTTTACATGGAATACCCAAAACAATTGTTACTGACAGGGGTACTCAGTTTGTTTCGCAATTTTGGAGACAGTTTCAAAAGTCATTAGGTACTAAACTTCTTTACAGCACATCCTATCATCCACAAACTGGGGGACAGACTGAAAGAGTAAATCAAATTTTGGAAGATATGTTAAGATCTTGTGCTCTCACCTATCAAGATCAATGGGATGAATGTTTACCGTTAGCAGAATTCTCATACAATTACAGTTACCAAGAGAGTATCAAAATGGCACCGTTTGAAGCATTGTATGGCCGCAGGTGCAGAACTCCGTTGAACTGGTCAGAACCAGGAGAAAGATGGTTTTATGGAGTTGATCTGGTGAAGAAAACGGAAGAAAAGGTTAGGCAGATACAAAAGAATTTAAAAGTTGCTCAGTCTCGACAGAAGAGTTATGCAGATAAAAGACGTAGACCCTTGATGTTTAAAGTGGGAGATTATGTTTATCTGAAAGTGTCACCCATGAAAGGAGTTAATAGATTTGGAGTCAAAGGCAAACTCGCACCACGTTATATTGGTCCTTTTCAAATCATTGAAAAATGTGGGAAGGTGGCATATAGATTAAAGCTGCCTGAACAACTGTCAGCCGTGCACAATGTATTTCATGTATCACAAATGAAGAAGTGTCTGCAAGTACCTGATCAAGTGGTTGATGTTGAGGGAGTTGAACTTGAACCGGATTTGACATATTCTGAATATCCTGTCCGAGTTTTGGATCAAAAAGATCGTGTTACCCGGAGTAGAACAATTAAATGGTACAAGATACAATGGGATCAACATTCAGAAGAGGAAGCCACCTGGGAATCGGAAGGTTATCTGTTGGAGAATTTCCCGGAGTTCTTTGCTTCTATCTAGGTTGCAATTTCTTCTTTAAACTGTAACCTATCCTTTTAAAATCTTTATGATGCAGAAAACCCCTACCTGTTTTGTAGACAAGTCTTGGACGTGTTTGCTTGACACGTTTCCTTTTCCATTACTTAACTCAAGGCTTTAAATCTCGGGACGAGATTTCTTTAAGGGGGAAGGGCTGTAACACCCCGGGTGTTATAGTGCTAATTAATCTGCCATGTCATCATAATGCATTGCAAAGCATCCCTGTTAGGTTAAACTTGTTATGCATCAACTAAAACGAGTTTACTTATTTAGGTTGAATGTGTTTCTCAGTGGTGTGCTCCGAACCCGAAAACCCTAATTTCGAATGCCACCGCAAATACTTAGTCCATGCCCTGCGTAATTTGAGGTGTGCGACTGTGTTGCACACTAGTGTCAAGTGTAGGGTATGAGCTCAAGTACAACATCTAAAATGAAGCTCCAAATTTGAGTTTGAATTGGAGTCCCAAAACTTGTCACGAGTTTTCCGATTCAAATTTAAATTCAAATCTGGGGAGAAATGTAAAAGATTTTTTTAAAGCTAATTGGTCAACCAAGAGTGGCATTTGGTCAACCATGTCATGTTGGTCCAAATGATGCCCTTGGGTGAGGTTTTGATCACTAAGTAATCACAAATCAAAGTAGCAACAAATTTCGATTTAAAATTCCTCCGAAAACCCTAAATTTCAAAACCCTGTTTTACCCCTTTTGAAATAATTCAAAATCTAAGCAAAATTTGGAAAAAAGTTCAAAACCAAGTTTGTAGAACTTTTCAAGGGCTACAACTTTGGTGTTTTGAGTTTTCAAAGTTTTAGTGTAAAATGTGGAGCAATTTTGAAAATAAACAAATTTCAAATTTAATTCATTTTTGTCCCCAAACTAAGATTTCAAAATGGAGGCTGATTTTGAAAAAGTTTTGAACAGCAAAGTTGTAGGTCTGGTCAAGATATACAACTTTGATGTTTGGAGATTTTGAAGTTTCAATGTAAAATCAAAAGTAATTTCTAAATTACCAAATCTGAAAAATGTGTCCCCTTTTGAGTTTAAATTCAAATTTCAAAATCCAGTGAGAATTTGAAAAAGTGTTCAATACAAAACTTGTAGAGCTTGAAATTCTGAAGATTTCATAGATTGGAAGTTTTTCAAGTTGTTACATGAATTTGAGAGTAATTTGAGAAACCAGTTTGAATTTCAAAAGTTTGGGGGGGTGAAGCTACAGTGACCGGCCAATCACCGCCGACCACCGCACGGTATGGGCGCCGGCGAGACGCCGGGCGGCTTCGGCCGGCTTCCAGGCGAGTCCTCGATCGCCAGCGCGACGTCGCGCGTCTTCCAGCACAGTCACCGCCACCGTTCCCTATATATACGTCGAGCTCACAGTGGCGATTTTCATTTTCCCTGTTTTCGCCACCGCCGCCACCGCAGCTCCGCCGCTCGTCGCTGCCGCCGTCGAGCCACCTCCAGCCACGCCAGTCGCACCAACAGCATCGCCGCATCCTCGCGCACCTCGTGAACCACCCGAGCGAGCTTAACTCCGCCTAGATCACCACAGCCGCCCGCTCCCGTGCCCAACTCCGGTCGGAGCACCGCCATCGTCGCCTTCCCGTGGCCAGGCCACTCCGGCTTCTCTCCGTCCTCCCCGAGACTGCCATCGTCACCGCTGTGAGCTCCTGATCGTTTTCCTCGCACTAATTTAACCGCTACCGTGTTGTACCCTCGAGTCGCCGGTCACCGTGGTTGTCGAGCCGCCACCGTCGTCGGTGAGCTGTCGCCGGAGCTCGAGACGAGCTGCAAGTTAGCAAAACGGGTTCTCTAGGTCACGTAGAGGCTGTCGGATCGCTCGGTTGGTCGACCGAGGCTTCGGTCATCGGCCGGTCACCGCGGGCGAGCGCGCGGGCACGCGGGAGCGAGCGGGCGAGCGGGAGGAGGAAGATGACAGGTGGGGACGCAGTGTCAGCGAGAGAGAGAGAGCCAGCGCGCGGGGCAGGCCGCTGCTGGGCCGCGCGGCTGGGCCGGTCGCGAGCGCGAGCGCGGGCGCGTGAGCGGGCCGTCTGGTTGGGCCGGACCGCGGGGAAAAAGAAAAGTCAGCCCGATTTCGTTTTTTGTTTTCTTTTTCAAATAAATGAATAGTGTTGTTATTTGTTTATTTCATTAAAAATTGTGTAGAGTTCCAAAATTCATGAAAATTTTTGTGTAAGCTTTTCAATGTATAAACTATCTAGGAAAAATGTTAAATCATGAATTTGAATACTTTGAGCAGTAGAATTAATTAGTTTCATTAAAGATTAAATGCAACTTCCAGTAATTTTAATAATTAATTTATTTATCCAAAAATTATGAAATTTATTATAACACTGTTGTAATTTATTCTTAACCCATAGAAAAAGTTTGAGCTTGATTAGGTAAAATTTGATCAACTTCTAATTATGCCCTAATTAGTTAAATAGAAAATAAATGTTAAATTGAGAACTTTAAGTGTTGTGTGCCTTTTGATTGAGTGAAGTCCTTAGGTCACTACCCTTTGGTGATCTTTGGCACCTTAATTTCATGATTGAGCTCGTTAGTAACTTGTTAGGTTAAAAGCTGGTATCGCGGGAAAACGTCGCTACTAGTTAGTAGGTTTTCTGTTTACGTTTGTACCGTGAAGAAAAGTTGTACTCAAATCGTAACCGTGGCATGTTATCATCAAGCATCATGTTTATCATCGAGCATCATGTTAAAGCATGTTATGTATTCGTGTAGTCTCCGCTTTCGAGGAAGCCGAAGTCGTCGATCAAGCTTCCGGAGAAGAGCGATCGTCGGTGGGTGCCGGACCAGGGGGTGAAGTCCTCGAGTCTGAGTCGGTCGTCGTGTTTGAGCAAGGCAAGCCCCGGTGCATTTAAACCCTACCTTGAGTTTTACAAATGTTTTATTATTTATATTAGGGTTGACTGCATTAAGTAATTAGGAGTTGAGTGATAACCTAATTGCTGCATTATCATCCTTGATTATTGTGATATCAACCTTGATACCTGATTTACAGAAAATGCGTAGTATGCTTCGCTATGCTTAGAAGTTAAGCTTTTAAATGAATGTTTACATAGCCATGACGGCATATCGAATGAATATTGAAATATGTGAATGAACTTGTAAGATCGGGCGGGTGGTTTGGCCACTGCTAACATGCATTGGGAAAGGAGTCCCACTGTATTGTTTCCGCCTTATCAGTTAAGGACCGTACGTTGTTGGCCCTCGCGTCATGGAGTTTTTATTAGTACTAGCCATGTGCCCATGTCGGGTAAGCCTTACTTTGGTTAGTCCATTACGAGAACGTCTAACCTCGCACTGGGAGTGGAGAGATGGCGAGAGTAACGTGTACCCTCGGGGCTAGAATCGGGCCGGGTTCGAGGAGTACTGTGCTCTCGGGTGGCGATGGACACGTTCTGGTTTTGGGAAAACCCGAGTAAGAGTTGATATATGCAAGATTCAGTTCTACATATGTCGTGTGGTTAGGAATCCCCAGCTGGGTAAATGAAGCGGTTCGAATCGTCGTTACTCCACGAGAAAGGAGTCTTGGCCTTGCACCAACATCGTAGTTAAGAACTGGAATTGAAAGAAAGAATGAGAAAGGTTTTGATGATAATTACTTTGATCTAGATTAGGATCACCTAGAATTGGTTAATGAACCATCAATGGTAAAAGTAAAATATTGAAGATAAGGACTTACCTTAGTAAGCTTTTCTGCAAAAAGAAAATTTGATTCTTGATTACCCGTACCTTGATTCCCTAAAGCTAGCATGCCCTTGGAGTCTTTGTCTTAGTCGGGTAAGTCTTGTTGAGTACTCTCGTACTCAGGGTTTGTTAACCCCTTGTTGCAGGTGCGGTTCATGAACAAGTCTGCTTCGAGCCTTGTTGCATGACCGTCGTGGTTGAAGACAGTGACGACGAGTAGATTGTGTGGCCTTTGGGCAAGGCATCTCGCTTGTGTGTTGTAATAAAGTTACTACCGATACTTCTCTACTACTGGTTTGTAATAATGTTACCTAAGGTTTTAAGTTTGAAAACTGGTTTGTAACCTAAGTTATTGTAAGACTTCCGCTACTTTACTCTGTTGAATATTTTGAATAAACTGTTGTAATATTGCAATACTCCTGTGATTGGATCCTGTTCGGAGGAAAGCAGGCCTTTTAAGTTATGGTGAACATAAGTACGACTGTCAGAGGTCATTATGGCAATGACGTGTGCTTGTGGGCCATCATAATTAGGAGGTTCTGTGACACGTATAGAGGATGAATATAGAGGTGCATGAGTGCGGGTAGTCTAAGACCCAGAAGACTTCCTCAAAAAAATATTTCAATGTAAGCATGGTGATGCTTTGCCTTACCAATACGCTCCAATTATAGCATCAGATCAATACCTGATCAAATACCACGATGCAGGCATAATTCCACCTTAGCTTACTGCCACTATTTATGCCTTTTCATCTGCGTGCCACGCATGATCAATTTAACCAGCAGCTATTCATAATATATCAGCATTAAATTCTCCCGCAAACAGCTATCCATAATATATCAGCATTAAATTTTCCCGCAAACAAAACCACAATGACGCGCGGATGCGCGCGCCCCGTTACTAGTATGGTGGATTGGTGGTGCAAGCAGCAAGCGGGATCCAAATCCAGTGAGGCGGGTTACGGGTAAGCTCAGGTAGCCGGTGGCCGGTGCGTTTGCAGTTTGACTTTGCGAAGCTCATTTTGTGGCGTGTGGGCTCCATCGAATGTGACTTTGACCAATAAATCCACATCCTACATATCTTTCTTTGATCATTATGATCGAGGGAAGCCGTGTGTTTTGAAAATTGCCAGGTGACGGTCGTCGACCCTAAGAAGAAGCAAACATAGGGTGTGTTTGATCCGACGACTAAAGTTTAGGAGGTGTCATATGGGTGTCGCATTGGACGTTCAGATACTCATAAAAAACAAATTATAGAATCCGTCAATAATAACCGAGAGTAGCTGATGGGCTCAACAACCGAAAATCTTTGAGATGACCATTAGCCAGTCGCCTAGAATCTGATTCGGAAGGGGCCGGGGCCTTGTTTAGATTCCTTCCAAATTCTAAATTTTTACACTCTCTCTTTATTATATCGAATCTTTAGACACATGTATAAAGTATTAAATATAGATAAAAATAACTAATTGTACAGTTTGGTTGTAAATCACGAGACGAATCTTTTGAGTCTAATTAGTCCATAATTGGACACTCATTGCCAAATACAAACGAAAGTGTTACGGTAGCCAAATTCTAAAAAAAATCATCTAAACACCCCTGGGCCCCTGTTTAGATCCCCAATTCGGGGGCCTGATTCGGACACTGTAGGTACAGTGCCCGTGTCGGAACACTGTATAAACTTTTGTTTTTTAGTGCAAAAAATTGTCCAAAAATTAATTAATTAGACTCAAAATGTTCGTCTCATAAAGTACAACAAAACTGTGCAATTAGTTTTAAATTTCATCTACATTTAGTACTTCATGCATTTGTCGATATTTTGATGTGATGGGGAATCTCCTTTTTGCATAGTGAAATTTGAGGAAGAATTTGGTATCTAAACACGGCCTGGTTCATTTTGGAGGGCGTTGCCGTGGAAATTTAAAACCAGCGACTGCTCACAGAGCCACTGATTCACTGAATGCGATGCTTCAGTGCATAGCAACCACAATGTGGCAGGACCGCAGGACCAATCCAGGCCTGGTTTACATGCACCTTAAAAGTTAAAATTTTTTCACTCTCTCTGTCACATCAATCTTTGGATCCATGCATGAAGTAGTAAATGTAGGTAAAAAAAATAATTACACAATTTAGTTGAAAATCACGAGATGAATCTTTTAAGCCTAGTTGGTCCACAATTAGATAATATTTATCAAATAAGACGAAAGTGGTACTATTTATCGGTTTGAATTTTTTTGCACTAAACGTGCCCCCAGCTTTGATTGCGAAGGCAAGCGCAGCGAGAATGGAAGTATGGAACCACCAATCGATCTGGGGCCTGGTTTGATTGCGAAGGCAAGCGCAGCGAGAATGGAAGTATGGAACCACCAATCGATCTGGGGCCTGGTTTAGTTGCAAAAATTTTTGCAAAATGATCATGTAGCACGTTTCGTTGTTATTTGACAATTAGTGTTCAATCATGGTCTAATTAGACTTAAAAGATTCGTATCGTCCATTTCTTCTAAACTGTGTAATTAATTTTATTTTTTTATCTATATTTAATGCTTCATGCATGTGTCTAAAAATTTGATGTGACGAGAATTTAAAAAATTTTGCAAAATTTTCTAGAACTAAACCGGCCCCTGGTAGCAGGGCCCCCACGAGGCCACTCTTTCCCTCAATGGCAACGCATCTCTCTCCTACAGCTACAGGGCCTACGGATAATGCTGTCACATCAGAATTTGTCGACCGCTCAATCAACTGAATCAGAATCACTACAGTGAAACCATGCAACGGCCTTTTCCCTCCCACACTGATTTACCGAGAGAGAAAAACACCGTTGCCTGGACTGATAAGTTAGGCTGAGGCCATGTTTAGTACCCAAAAAGAGCCAAAAAATTTTTATATAGTAACTGTCACGTTGAATCTTTGGACGTATGCATGGAGCATTAAATGTAGGTAAAAAAATAACTAATTGCACAGTTTGTCTGTAAATGTCGAGATGAATCTTTTGAGCCTAGTTAGTCCATGATTAGACAAATTTTGTCAAATAACAACGAAAAGTGCTACAGGAACTTTTCCCCAAAAAATTTTCGTATCTAAACACGCCCTGAAGCGAACAGGGCCAGCTCACTGAAATCTGAAACAGGGAATCACAAGAAAGCAAAAGGTTGAGAGAAACTTGTGCCTGAAGAGAGGAGCTCCAGTTTCTCTACAATGTTGTACTGTATTTGCTTCCGTGCTACTCTCTCAGACCAGAATGGCAGCAAAATGGAACGAACACATGTGAGCCGGGAATGGCTGCACAAGTCAAACCAAATGGGTCCGGATCAGCAAATCAAATCGGTACATACATCTAGTACGCCACAATATAATACTACGTACTGTAGATAATGGGTAATACATGCATACATTATATAATAAATACTATACTCCTACGTCTACATGATAGTCATGGATAATTTTTATTCCCAAGTACGTACAGTAGTTTTACATTTTACTGCAGGAGTATTTCCTCCTGACTACAGTAGGTGAAAACAATGCTAGAGGCAGAGACACTCCAGCCCTTCTTCTCCCCGAGCACACACCCGTTACTCCTCCTTGGCCTTGTCCGGCCCGGCGGCGCCGGCTTGGGGCTGTTGGGGGCACATCATCTTCTTGAACTCCTCGAACCCGACGCAGCCGTCGCCGTCGGTGTCGACGCTGGCGATCATCCTCTGGCACTCCTCGGCGCTGCACCCCTCGCCGATACGGCCCAGCACCTTACCCAGCTCGGCCGCCGTGATGCGGCCGTCGCCGTCGGCGTCGTACACGTCGAAGGCGGCGCGGAGCTCGGCGTCGAGCTCATCCCCGCCGTCCCCGCGGCCGCCGGCGGTGCGCGCGTGGAACGCCTTGAACTCGCCGAGGTCCACGAAGCCGTCGCGGTCCGTGTCCAGCTCGTCCATCATGGCGGCCACCTCGCGGCGCCCGTGCGAGGAGCTCGACGGCGGGGAGATGGCGCGCGACACCGCGGCCAGCTCGGAAGGGGAGATCCGGCCGTCGCCGTCCGCGTCGATCCGGGCGAACACCCTCTGCATCTCCGCGTCGTCCGCGGCCGACGACACCACCGCCGCGGGCCTCGCCTGCTGCTGGGCTTGCTTCTTCTCGCTGGCGCTGGTCGACATGGCGGTGGAACGGAGTGTGGTGGTGGTGGTGATGTGAAGGGCGCTTGCCTGTGTGGTCTTGCGGCAGTGAGCAGCTGAAGAGGATGTGTGTGATGTGAGCTTCTGGATGCGGGAGGTTGTAATGGTGAGTGGTCTCGCCGGAGGTATTAATAGGCCGCTGGTGCAGGCACACTGGCGACCACCACACGCTATTGACACGCAGACGCAGCGGCAGGGCACCGACCATTTTTTTTCCTCGCTTGCTGCATAAAAAACCAGCGGGCCTTGCGGAGTCGTGCGTGAGAGAGACTGCGAGATGGGTCTTCGTGGCGGCTGCCTGGGTTGGCGAATCTGCCAGGCATCGCGCCGCGGCTGAGCCACGTGGAAGGCCAACGGAGAGGCCGCGCTGCCGGTGGGGATCTCGGTGCAAGTTTCCTTGCTGCGGCCGGTAGTTTCCCGGAAGGTCCAAAGCAGAAGCGCGTTGAGGAGGCAGCCTGAATCTGTGAATCACCACCCACGTCTGCACCTTCGAACAATTTTAAGGCAATAAGGCGAGTCTATCTGTACCAATGTCATCATGCGTCCGCAAGGCACGTGGCCCATCGGCCACAACACAATGCAAATCATATAGGAGTACGTGTGGGCACGGCTCATGGTGTGTGTGTCGTGCTTGATCCACTCCTGAATGGCCCACTAACCTTCTTACAGCATCACTAGTGTGAATAATAAGATAGTCTTAAACTTCTTATAATTATTAGGTCAAGCTTCAGGTCGGTGCTCTGTCCCTATTATATCATCATAGATTTTTGGTGGTAGGTGCTTCTGCAGAGCAGTCTTCTTCGAGCTTAAGCTCCGTGCCCTATTCTTCTACATCACCATACATTTCCGACGAGTGACTGGAAGCTACCTGTCTTCTACCGAACATAGGGTCCCGTTCGCTTCGCTGAAAAGCCAGGCTAAAAAATACTATTCGCTGATTTGTTATGAAAGAAAAACACTGTACTATGACTGATAAGCCAGTCTGATAAGTTCAAGCGAATTCGCCGATGCTTCTTTATGTGAAACACTAGACCTTTCGAGTAATCCTTGGCAGTGCTTATTTTACTTTGTTTCTTCACGCCTTTTCATCTGAGCTTCTTCATCTTGATGACTTTGGACTTTACGCATGGCTTCTATGATCTTCAGTAGTATTCTTTGGTCTTCGTTGAGGTGTCGACCAGTAGACCACTTGGGTGGCGTTTGGACTGTGGGAAAACAATACTGTGTATGGGAAATGATCGAGGATGGACTGCTTAACCCTCGTTTGGATATAAGGAACGAGATAGAAACGGGGTATGAGATACGGATGAGTTCGTAACCCACTGATCCATACCCAACGGGAGGGGTGGGTTATGGCCGGGAACAGGCCCGTCCCAAGTGGGGGTGCAGCGTGTGCAACGTCCATGGGCCCATGAGATGGGGGCCCCATGAGTATACAGGTCTTTAGTACTAGTAGATGTATACAGCAAGCCAAGTCGATCGCTTGGTATTCAAGGAAAGGAAGCGTCGCTGCCGACGCTGCGCACGCGAGCGCCGAGCGGCCGAGCGCCAATCGCTCTAGGGCGCGTCCAACACTCCACGTCTCCACTACTCCAGCAGTAGGGCCCTGTCTAGCAGTCCAGCGATTGATTGAGGCACTGGAGGCAGGCAGGCAGAGCCGCAGACTAGGCGCAGAGGCAGCTACGTCGGCGTCCAAAGACAGAAGTAGATGTAAGTGATTTCTGATTTGATCATTTGACTGCAATCCAAACTTCAGTACATCCGTACAGGGATTAGGGCCCTTAGGGATTTGACTAATAATTCAATAATTTTTTTTTGGACATGGTAGATGTTTCCGAAGAAACATAAGTCTGGTGCTCAGAAAAAGAGAAAAAGAAAATTAGAAGATGAATTGAGAGAATCACAAAAGGGTGTTATTCATAAGTTTTTTTTCATCTTCAAGGAATGCCGAAGTCTGTCAAGATCAGGGGCAGGAACATGATCAACCTATAATTGCACAAACTAATGTTAATGCTGGTGGTACATAGGAGCAGATTTCAAGTGCACAAGCTGATGTCAATGCTGGTGGTATAGAGGAGCAGATTCCAGATGCACAAGCTGATGCCAATGAAGGTGCTACGGGGGAGGAAAATTTAGATGTGCCAGATCAGTTGATGTCAGCATCTGAGATTCTTCACTTTGTTAAAGTTGCAGATTGCTATCCAAATGCCTCTATTGCATATAGGATTCTGTTAACTATTCCAGTGACAGTAGCATCAGCTGAAAAAGATTGAAGCTATTGAAAAATTGTTTGAGGTCAACTATGCTACAAGAAAGATTAAATGGCTTGACTATGTGCAGCATTGAAAATGATATTTTGGATATAATTGATCTTGAAAGTGTTCTCGAAGATTTTGCATCAAGAAATGCCCGAATACGCTTTTTTAAAAAGCACTGGAGCACTCTAATTTTATCTGAGGTAACCATCATAGTTATTTTGCCGTTTTTTATCTTCTTTGTTGTACTGTTACTGTTTCGAGAAGAATTAAATATATACTACAAGATATCTCTTATCAATAATATTATATACTTTAATCGTCATATCAAAATATTATGTCTTACTAGCCTACGGGTCCATGAAATTTATGGGACGGCCCTGGCCGGGAAATGAGAAGGAGAGCGATCGACGGAGCCACAGTTGACAGTTCCACCGGCGTAGAGGAAAGCGATGCTGTGCGCACCTGCAACGAGGTCAGTCCGTGCCGCCGTTGTCACCGGAGGCAGCTGCAGCCGCCCCCAGGCCCCACCGCCCACGGCACAGGAGGCCGAGCCGCCCTTGCCGCTGGCGCTGCGTGAGCGGTGAGCCCCAGGCGCCCTCGCCGCGCACGCTTCTGGAGCAGCAACGGCCCCCACCGGTGGAGCCCTCGTGTCGTCACTACGGGAGCAGCGGCAGGGAGGAGCAAAAGGGGAAGGGACAAGAAGATTGGAATCAGGCAGGGAGCAGCGGCAAGGACGAGTCCAGGAGCGACGAGATGTCGTTTATTTTATTATTTTAATTTGTTTTCTTTTAGTTTTTTGTTTTTTAGTTTTTTTTTGTCTCACAGCATATCCCTAACCAACAACCCAAACATGGGTATGGGTATAAAACATTACATCCCTATCCCTCTCTTACTCAGCTATATTTCCCTGTCCCTATCCCGGCCCCTATCCAAACACCACCTTGATGTTCGCATTGCCTTTGGACCTTTTGCAGGGCTGAGTGACTGAGTGAGGCCACCTGTGTCGGGGCTGCTGCCGCCCCGCACGCAAGGGGTCGCCCGAGCTTGCTAGGGACATGCTCATGTCGGGCCAAGGCCGTCCGTGCCAAGGTTGCTCTTGCGCCCGCATTTTGGCTATTAATGTTAAACGAAGTTAGTAAAATTTTGTAACAATGTTAAACGATCAGTTGGGTATGCCAGCCCATCTCTTTGCACCTCGACCCACACCCATTACACCTTTTCAGCTCATCACGCACGATGCCAGTGCAGTAGTACCCACATGGCCCCGGCAGCCCCCACCCATGGCCCACGCAACACCTACCCACTCCCCATCCAGTCTAGAGAGGCGTCAAAAAAAAAAACTCGTGCTAATCCGCGCTCGGTTTTTTAGCAGAAAAAGAAAGGCTTCGCGACTCATCCGACTGGCGCTAGAACAAGCAAGAGACATCAGCCCTGGACTCTTCACGACGCGTCCAACAGATCGTCGATTGGCTTCTATAAAATGCAACGGCAATCGAGCAATCACTCTCCAAGTTCGACACGAGCAGCAATCGTAAGCAGCTAGCTATACATCTCCTACAAAGCAGTGCATCGAGTTGTTCAGGTCTGATTGCAGGAAGCAAAGCAATAATGTCGCTAGCGCGCAGCAGCAACGTGTTCGACCCGCTGTCGCTGGACTTCTGGACGTCCGCCGACCCGTTCGGCGTCGTCCGGCCGCTGGCGGAGCAGTGCCCCGTGCTCACCAACGTGCGCGTGGACTGGAAGGAGACCCCCGAGGCGCACGTGTTCAGGGCCGACCTCCCCGGCGTCAAGAAGGAGGCCGCCAAGGTCGAGGTGGAGGACGGCAACGTGCTCGTCATCAGCGGCGAGCGCGCCAGGGAGGAGGCCGGCAAGGACGAGAAGTGGCGCCTCGTCGAGCGCAGCTGCGGCAGGTTCCAGAGGCGGTTCCGCCTGCCGCGCGGCGCTAAGCTGGACCAGGTGCGCGCGTCCATGGACAACGGCGTGCTCACGGTCACCGTGCCCAAAGAGGAGGTCAAG
Organism: Saccharum hybrid cultivar R570; assembly: GCA_038087645.1. Lineage (NCBI taxonomy): Eukaryota > Viridiplantae > Streptophyta > Magnoliopsida > Poales > Poaceae > Saccharum > Saccharum hybrid cultivar. The sequence continues at coordinate 1,663,434 of JAQSUU010000123.1, read as the reverse complement.
AAGCCGCAGGTCAGGGCCGTCGAGATCTCTGGTTGATCCATTGCGTGCATGGACGCGATCACAATGATATGAGAAGGGCCAAGCTCCTGTCGTGCCTGCGGTGGGACTAAGAATAAAACTGTCTGAGTCTGTATCTGTCCATCGTTTGTGTACCAAAGTGTTGTACGTACTTCTGCTTAGTGTCGGGTGTCAGATCATATATAGGGACTATGTGATGAGTGATGTATTCTTCCATACTACGGACTTGTTTAGTTCCTAATTCCTCCCCTAAAATTTCACTATGTAAAAAGGAGATTCCCCATCACATCAAAATGTCGGCAAATGCATAGAGTACTAAATGTAGATGAAATAAAAAACTAATTGCACAGTTTTGTTGTACTTTACGAGACGAACATTTTGAGTCTAATTAATAAAATTTTAAACAATTTTTTACACTAAAAAACAAAACGAGCTACACTGTAGCGCGCAGTGCCGAATTTGGGCTCCCAAATCGGCAACTAAACAAGCCTACTACTACAAGACTGTGTTCCCGAAATACTCTAAATGATTTTGTTTCGCCAACTTGGAAGTTCAGACGATCAGCTTGTGATGAGCTGAGCCTGCAGCTACTCCGATAATCCGAGTCTTGGTTAGTCAAGTTATTGCCGTGTGTGTGACTGGATTGCTTACAGTACTACTCAACCTTCGTCAACGGCAACGACTTTGAATTTAGAGAAAATAGGCGCATTCCTCCTGTGTGTGGTGATCCGTAGTTCGAAGTCTACGGCGAGTCTTCGTCCCTGGCCGCTGCAGCTGTAGCGTTGCCACTTAAAAGGTCTAGCACGAGTCCGATTTCCAACCTCTAACTTGCATAATACGAGTAGTCTGATTTTCAATCTTGAAATATGAAGCCGCCCTCTAACCATTGGAACCAAACAAATTTGATCCTCCTCTAGACGGTTTTGTTTTGTTTTTAATAATTAAAGTTTGGCTTAATGTATAAGAAATCATAACTAATTTATTTTAATCAGGTAAATATAAAACTAGTACCAATTTTTTTCCAAATAATGTTATCAATCTATTGGTGAATCTATTTAGATTTATTTAAATTTTATTTATTTATGTTTCTATTGTTTTACTATTCATATTGAAATACTAAGAACATGAACAAACAGAGCACCAACATATAGATAACATTTAAAAAAATCGGTATTGGTTTCACATTTTTCTTATATGAGATAAATTACTTATGATATTTTAGAGATTAAATCATTTCATCAAGAAGTTGTACATAAATTTGGTTTTCCTGAAGAGACATGGAAAACCTCTCAGTACAAACAAGAGTGCGCACAACACAACCATGTGAGCTCCGGTTAAGGCCCGTACATTCCACAAATCATATTTTCCAATGTCACGAGAACATCGAATGCAACCAAAACGACAATTAAAGCCGAAGCCTACAATTCTACAACTCCAAAACCTCAACTAGGTGCTCCACCTCTCGCTCACCGGCGGGAAACAACTCTTTAAGAGCATGACACTGCCTGTCAGAGATGCCGGAGGCACTGGTTATTAGTCAAGAAATTACCGTGTACTGACTGTATTGCTTACAAACCATTGAGGCAGTGATAGAATGGTCGTTAACTCGGCCCTCGTCAACGGCAATGACTGAATTTAGAGAAAACGGGCACATTCCTCCTGTCGTGATTTGCGAGTGGCCGTGTGTGGTGATCAGTAGTTCGAAGACTATCACAGGTCTTCGTCCCCTGGCCTCTGCATTTGTACTAGCGTCCACTGAAGGGCAGTGGCATCTGCCTTTTGCAGTTTTGCTGGATATTGCCGGTGCAATTGCAAAGCCTGCTGCTAGTTTGTGACCAGCAATGAGCCCCTCACATGTCTCCTCGGTCTCTCTGGCCATCTTCCTCTTAATCCTCCCAACCTTCTCCTCCAGTTCATGCCTAACGAAGCTCCCATGTGACAGTACCATAGAGATCAGGCCTCCTTTCTTTGTTGGTACTCCCGGTCTCGATCCAGCCTGTAGGAAATCGATTAACGTTAGCTGCGGTGACTTAGGTCCAGAGCTGGGCCTCGTTACGCCCAGCAAGCTACTCCTCAAGGAAATTTCTTACGGTACCGGTACCATAAGAGTTCAGGATGTTGAGCTCAGCATACTCAAGAATTTGTCCTGCGGTCTCATGTTCAGCTTCACGCCGCCTGTCTCCGACTTCCTGAGCAGCTATTTAGACTTGGAGAGGTGGTTCTCGTTGATCAACTGCGGCGACAGCAACCAGACACTTTTCCAGTTCCAGAGCATGTTTGGGGATGACAAGGCTGTTCACCAAAGCACAGAGCCGGACGATGGGCACAGTCTTGTTGCTTCATGCCATGCATCTCCGCAGTTCGAATGGATGCTAAGCTTCAGTGTCGGTGGTGGGCAAATCCCCCAGGTCAATTTCTCAGTGCCATCGGCAAGCATAAGGAACTTTCTTTCATCCCCTTCGGATTGTATTTCGCCTTCCCCTGGAGGTAACATATAATTAGTTCATTTTCTTACTTGTGAGTAAAAATGCTATGTTTTCTTTCTTAATGCCGGGATGAATTCCCATGTTATATTAGGCAGCGGTAGATTAAGTTCCATTATTTGTTACGAGTAACATGAAAAGTTCAATGTGAGTCAAACCAGGGAAGGTTCTATTATACCACAGGTTACACTTGTGCGAAAATCCTTATTTCCATGTCACACAATAAGTAGGATGAATGCGACGTTCTCTGTGCTTACCGGTTACCACATAGGGAAATTCTCCATCATCATTTAGCTTTTTACCTGCCACTTTAGTAGTGAAGCTTGTCAAATTTTCTTTTTACTTGCCACTGAAGTAGTGAAGCTTTTACCTGCCACTGAAGTAGTGAAACTATAACATCAAGCAATTCCAACAGTAAATTTCCATACAATTTCTTATCGATTCAATCAACCCATGTGTTAAATGCAGATGGAGGTCGCAGTAAGAAGTATGGCACCAGGTTGCTCATGGCAGGTAAGAACTTCACTCATAGCAGCAGCCAAAAGAATTTGGTACACAGAAGACCGAAGTAATGTATACAAAAAATCGAGAATGAAGCATCACTATATGTTGTGCGATTCAGCACACTGCCTGATATGAGCAATGTTACTTCTAGACGTATTACTACTCTTAAGTAATGCTTAATGTTTCTTCATTTCGTTTACTTACAGCGTTCATATCTGCAACTTCTGGGATGCTCTTAGCATGCTCTTTTGCTATGCTGAAGCCACTTTGGAAAAAATCATTCCTTTTTCAGAGAAAGAACCGTGAAGCTGAAGCAAATATTGAGTTGATGCTATCAAGATATGGGATAAGACCCAAAAGATACAGGTACACTGAGCTGAAAAGAATAACAAGGTCTTTCAGTGAAAAACTAGGGGAAGGAGGATACGGCATGGTTTTCAAAGGCGAGCTTAGTGATGGACGCTTGGTTGCTGTCAAACTACTTCATAACTCAAGAAGCGATAGAGAAGAATTTGTCAATGAGGTTGTAAGCATCATGAACACCTCTCATGTTAACATAGTTTGCCTACTTGGATTTTGTTTGGGAGGATCAAAACGAGGTCTCGTGTATGAGTACATGACCAATGGATCATTGGAGCGATACATCTATTCTGAAAATCCAAAATCCGCTCTAGGGTGGGAAAAATTATATGAAATAGCAATTGGCATTGCACGAGGGTTAGATTATTTGCACAGAGGGTGCAATAGACGCATCATCCATTTTGATGTCAAACCTCACAATATCCTTTTAGATGAGAACTATTGTCCGAAAATTGCTGATTTTGGCCTCGCCAAACTCTGTAACATCAAGGAGAGTATTGTTTCAATGGCTGGTGCACGAGGAACCATTGGCTTCATTGCTCCAGAAGTATTCTCTAGGAGTTTTGGTGTTGTATCAACCAAGTCAGACATCTATAGCTTTGGAATGGTGCTTTTGGAGATGGTTGGGGGGAGAAGGAATGTGCAAATAAATGCTAACAATTCTAGCCAAGTCTATTTCCCAGAATGGCTTCATGATCACATATCTAATGGTGGTACACTTGAAACATTTGAAGTGACAAGCACAACTGAGGAGGTCGCAACAAAGATGGCTTTGATTGGTTTGTGGTGCATACAAATGATGCCAGAATCTCGCCCTTCTATCACAAAGGTCATAGATATGCTAGAGAGGAGTGTTACTGAAATAGAAATACCACCAACGCAATTCTTTTCTTGCACCTCAGAAGCATCAATCCATTCAAATAATACAACTTCTGGAGAAGATACTCAGAATTTAAGTTTTCTTTCTCATGTTAACAAATGAAAGAAAACTGTCTACTCTCCTTGTTAGTACAGCTGTTGTACCATGATGCTGTAGATAATAAATGAGAGAATGTAGGCTTGGGTTGTGTGGCTGTGTGAGCCCAGGCTGTATTGCTACTCTTCTCCAGAAAGTTCAGGTATCAAAAGGCAGAGTCCTTCGAGAAAATAAGAAACCAAGTCCTACTCGATTTACACATGCATCAAGCCAACACTCTGTTCAGGTCTACCAAGATATTTTGAAAATTACTGATAACTTGCACAAGTAAATTTTGTGATAAGGATTACCTATTACCTTGACATAGCTCGTAGGATGATAGAAAATTAACCACGTTGATTTATATCTATGCTATCCTCCTCTGTTATGATCCCAGTGTACCTTTAAGAATTAAATTACTGATGCGTAAACATTTTTTTCTCAAACAATGCAGGAGAGCTATGTGTCATTTCATTAAGAATAAAAAGTATATTAAGGAAGGGGGTTAAACCCTTGCAGTACATACAACCCCAACCAAAAAGCGCGATAAACAATTTCACTTAGGAATAAGAACTTCTTGCAATATTGTCTACATGTCTATTTTCTAAAGATTTATTGTCTATTAGTATTCATTTAAAACAAAACAGAAATAAGAAATAATAATGATCAGTATGCCACACAATATGACAAAATGAATTTATAGGACACGAAGATAGCATCAATTACCAGCGAAGAGTATACAATAATACAAATGCAAAAAAAAAGACAGTGTTGGCTTTGAGTAGAAATTAATTTGCATCTGAAACTGATTAGCATGGTAAATAGCTCGTGAGTTATGATAAATGTGGCATTACAAAACTAGATGAAATTTAGAAGGGAAAAAAAACTATTTTCACAGTGCAGCTGCTAGTTAGCTTCAGTTTTAAACAACTTCTGGAGATCAGGCACTAAATATTAAGGAGATACACTGACCTTAAATTCATACAAAGGGAAAGAAACACCCAGATTTTCATGTGTTCAAGGAGATCTTTACCTTGATTTTCATGCAGATCAAATCTATCTGCATTGAAAGAATCAGATAATAGATGTAGGTCAAAGCCCGGAAAGCATGGTCATAATTTAATGCAGATACATATATACATGTGCGATATTAACAGACTACTCGATACCTTAATTAGCTTCAGATAATAAGCCAACATCTTGCAAAGGCAATCTCACTCATGCAACAACAGAACAAAACCACCGCAGTGCATGTAACACAAAGAAAGATATTTGGTTGCATAGGCTGTTAATCTGTCATGTGTCAATGATAAAACATGAAGAGTAACTGAAATATCAAAGATAGTCATTTGGAATTGGTATGTTCGATAAAAATCAAGCGCAAGTAGCTTCCAACTATCAATATGAAATAAAAGCACCTCTAGATGATAAATGCTGAAAATAAAAGTGCATATGCTAAGCTGTCTAATCTTCTATCCATTGAATATGTACCTAGAAATATATCATTGTAAAGAGAATTGTATTGTATTGAATATTCTTTCTGAGAACTTCGAAGAGTTCCCTGTTTAATGTTTTACCAGAAAGGAATAGCAATGGCCAAGGTTATGATTATATTCATAATGCAAGGTCCCAACTTATAGGACACTACTAAGGAAGATATTTGCTCCACTAGCAATAGCAGCCAACTAATAAACTCTAATTTTTTTTAACTGTGCATGGCTCCTGGATCTATAACCAAGCATCCAAGTTGGCCAGTAGGTTCAATAAACTGGTATATAGATGAACTTTGGCCTACCTCAGCATGACAATTGACAAACTACTTACTTTACCAATTTGGACTAGCATATTGAGCTGGCAAACAGCGAGCAACCAAAAATTGTAGAAACCATGGAGAACAAAGCCAGAAGATAGCTCCAATGACCCACAGAATGGCAGTCAGCAAGCAAAATTTTCAGTTGCAAAGTCAATTCGGCTGCATTCTTTCTCATGTCTAGTGTTTGGTGGAAGCAGCGGATGGCTCAGGATGCGTAAGTGTGATTCCCTCGGTCCTGGCGCTTGGGTTGACGTCAAATCTGAACCTCAACAGTGCGCCGGCGCACCCCCTTCAGCGCCACAATGTCGAACACCTCGCGGGCGGGAGGTGACATCTCACTCCAAAGATCCAGAAGCTTGGCCTTCAATGGATCCCGCAGGCTCTGAACTGCAAAAAATGCGTGGCCGATAAGCCGGGGCGTCACGATGCGGAGGCACGGCTTTGCGGTGCTCAGCCGGGGGGCGCCAGAAGCCCAGAACGCCAGCGCCAGGTTTGCTTGCTGCCAGGCACGGTGGAAGTGGAACAACCGAACAAGGGCCTTCCAAACTGAGGCGAGTGGGACCGGGCAAGGCGATGGCCGTGAGCCCGTGACCAGCAACCAAACCAACCAACCATGCCGGCGCTACGTGGCTGCAGCGTGACTCACAACCAGGCCCAACTGCTCCAAACGCAGGGATTCTGCCACATAATAATATTTTGATAAAAATAATGAAATAGCAGTCAAAATAATAAAGTTGTAAATCTAGTATCCTATCACGTTTGTTTCATTTCAGTAGCAGACAACAACTATTGGTTCTCTAGTACAGCCTGTTCGCTTAAGCTTTCAGCCGCTTATTTTCAGCCAGCCAACAGTGTTTTTCTCTCACAACAAACCAGCCAACAGTACTTTCAGCCGCTTATTTTCAGCCAAGCGAACATGCTGGAGTAGTCAATACACCGCAAGAAACCTAGGTATCTAAAAAATAATATATTTTTTAAATAAATGTTAAAAATCAAGCACGGTCCATTTTGCTTAGATCCAAAATCGTAACTCTTGTAGATTTAATGTTGAATTTTTTTCCTAGAATGCTACATTTGAGTTTTGTGCTAAGTTGTTTGACCCTAAAATAGCTTCCAAAAATCTAGAAAACACCATCTAAATCCATGGTTTAAAAATTGGTATTTTGTCATGTAATTACACAGTATATGTGCTCAAGTGAAATCCAAAGTTTCTTAACAAAGCACATGCTCCAAATTAGATGGCATATACTAAATCAAATGACATAACAAAGCATGTCTGCTAGAAAATTAAGAGTACTAATTTCTGAACCAAGGATTTTAGATGATTTTTTTAAAATTTTAGAAGCCATTTTAGGCCAAACAAGTTAACCGGAAAATGAAATATAGTATTTCGGGAAGAATTTTAATAAAAAAGCACAAAAGCTATTATGTCAATTCTAAGAAAAATGGATCGTGCTTAATATTTACAAATTATTGGAGCAAGATCGAATTTAAGTTGCATTGGTGGATAAAAAAATGAATTTAAGAGCAATGATGATAAGGAAAATTTGAGAAAAGTATTTCATTTACTGTATCCACATCCAAAAACTAAAACTATGAATACTTCTATTTCTATTAATTTCCCTATTCCAACAATTTTTTTACAGATGCATTAATCATTCCCGAGCAAACCCTAGATACCCATTAATACAATACAGATTTTCTACAATACTATGTCAATGCTAAATTCCACTATCTATTTCATAACTATCTTTATAATACTATAATATGAATAAGTTCTATTAAATTAAATTACTTTTACATACAAAATTATACAAATAGCAAGCATTATCCATTTTCCTAACTAACACTACATATCCATATACTAACTGTGTTTTCTAGCAATCTCACCAAGCAATATACTAACTACATTGCTAAAATATGAAGAAGCTTACTTGTGTCCGTGAAAAATATATTTGTTTATGTGCAACCTAGAAGGTGATACACCTATTGGCTATCAAAAAGCCAATACGTGACATGGCTCCTTCGTGCTAAGCGCGCGTCAAAAGGCTAATCGACTTTTAAAAAGCCGGTAGGTCTATTGGCCACGAAAACAATCTACATGAAGTGACATTGGCTTACGTGACACATCTTATCGCTAGTTAAAAAGCTGATTAAAATATATGGCAATTCAAAAGCCGGATTAGTGTCCTACTACTAGCCGTTCAATTGCGCCACCATACTTGCAATTTCCTCTTTAACAAAACATCTAGTTGTGGAATGATTTATTAAAATAATTTTGTGAAGGAAAGTTAGAGAAAGTGCCTATGCAAAACGTTGTTTCACGTTCCATAACGATCAAAAGTTTCGGAATCATGCATTATCGAAGGGAAAATTGCCAAGGTGACCAATTGTCTCTTTGGTTCTGAGATTGGGTGCTTTGCTGCAAAAGCTCATCCGAAATCTGCTTTTGTTGGAAGCAACGTGTGTAGTCATTAAGTAGTACTAGTCTTTATCCTAGTTATAACTTTTATAAGTACACTTTTAACACTTTGAGGCTTGAATCATTAATACAATCTTAAGCGTGAGCAGGGTAGTTTTCACTATCTGCAAGGTTTTTTCAACCACGAAAAGATTAATATATCAAATAATCATCTGGCTTATAATCCGTCTTATTCAGCTTGTTTTTTAGCCGGAACAGTATTTTTCTCTCATAAAAAATCAGTCAACAGTGTTTTTCAGCCGGCTTATAATTCCAGCCGAACGGCTCCATAACCCAAACACCACACATGCTTGAGTCCTATTTTGACGAGTGACGACTCCATGTTGGTAAAACAGTCATCGGTGTCGCCAAGCGCCTCTGCGGTGGACTGGGTTTTTGCAACAACATAGCCAAGGGAGGGGTGTGACTTTGTGAGAATTTTAAAATGATTTAAGGGTGTAGTATCAGTGTATCACAATAGAAATGGGTTTTTGCAACTTTACCATGAAAGAATCCACCGATGCCGTAAAAGAACACCTAGAGGCTCATTGCGTCGTGCCAACTGCCAACCTAACCCTTGTCCTGGCCCTCAAATCACCGGTCCATCCAAAGCTGCTTCAAACCTTTTTGTCTAGTATATTTATTGCTTCACCACTAAGACAACGTTTAATTAGTAGCACTGAATTTTTGTCCAAAAAAGAAGAGCAATTAGTATCACGTAAATGACAGTACATCGCTTCACGTGGTTTCCAAGAGAGAGACTTGCAGTTCAGATTTGGAAGAAGAAACAAAGAAAACCTAACTAACTTCACATGGGCCGGAGGAGTAGTACTCAGGTACTGTCAAAAATTGAATCGTGAACGATACCGTCGATTTACCCGGCTAATGGCCACCGTGCATTCCTTACAGCAAGCCACAACCAAGCGATATCTAAACAAAAAGTCAAAAAAGACAAATCCCCATCATTAATGGAGCTCTTGGCGCATTAATCAGGGAGTGGAGAAAAACTTGCGTTGGCTGAATGGCTGCTGATGACCGGCACCTCTCATCACGGGACGGCACGGTCCTTCCATGGCCACGATCCGTCGACGCTCGCTGGCCCCTGCTGCATGTTTTGCGTGGCGGAGGGGCGTTCGTTCTCCCATCCCGGCACGGAGAATCTGCGGCCTTTGTTGCGACTCCGGTGTCACCATTGATCCGGCGCGCATCCGCTGATGCATGCATGACGCCGCGAAAACAACCGCACGGCGTGCGTACGTGCCGTCGGATCACCAGATCGGACAGCGGCAGCAGGACGGGGCCGGCCCGGTGGGAAAAAACGGGGGCTCGCAAACCTAACCCTCACGGGTCACGGCCTCACCTGAAACGTTTGAATGGTTGCGTCCCTCTCGCTTTCGTTTCGTTTCATTTCATTGTGGACCCTTCGTCGTCAGGGGACGTGCGTTCTGTCCTGTGAGTACACAGTACACTGTCTGTGGTTAGATGCTTGAGCAGGGTTAGAAAGGTACGTTGATATTAGCTTGGACTAGCTGATGAGCTAGCCATGGTCTCCGTTCCAAATGATCGAACGAACGCCATGTGCCCAAGTGATTCACGACGTTTTGTTTATTTCCCCGTGGTGGTCATGTGCAAAATGATCTCTTCTGACGTAGTAGGAGAGTAAACACCAAGGTTTGAAAAAAACTAGACGATTCGTGGTGCTCAAGCTTACAAGCGTCAGGCCTCGCGCCCCCGATCCGCTTTCTGAGTAAACAACTCACCTACCGCTCCTAATTAATCAGCCTGGGATTTGCGCCGATTTTCTGAGAATCTTAGAGCAGGGCTCTGATATTCTACAACCACACTTTGGAAGGTCGTTGCTTTCGGCGCAGCTGTGTGCATCGTCTGACTTGGGCCCTGTTCGGTTCATGATTTCTGCGGTTACTGGTGATGCTGATGTTGATTTATTGTGAGACAAAAATATTGTTGAATGACTGGCTGATTTTGACTGATAAGCTCAAGGGAGCATGCCCCCTACCCTAGGGTAGGGAAGGGTCACGGACGTCTATGTCGGATTAGGAGGCTATGGAGCTTGAGTTGTTGAGGCCCAGCCGTGGTTCATCGATTGATGACGAACGTGACAACGGCCATCCTCCATTGGCGGACGTGTCCCTATCTGCGGAATTGGAGGCTACTATGTGTCCTGCTTGAGACCCTGTTGATCAACAAGCCGAAGCTGAGGAGGTCCAAGACACCTTCAACGGTGATATCGCTGAGTTGGAGTGGTAGGCTGGCTGTTAAAAAGAAGGCTTCCAACCCGATTGTCTAGGCGCAAAATGTGTTGATGCAAAAGCTGAGGGTTACAAATATGGCACATAGTCCGGGCCCTGGGGATTTGGACAGATTCAAGGCCACCTTTGTTGCGCCGTTGTCGGCCTCTAAACATGAGGCCCTTCAGGCGTTTTTCGCCGCAGATTTCGATCTGGTGGCCATGGCAATGAACTTCGATGACCTTGAGCTCGACACTCCTTAGGCCCTTGTTTCAGGCCTACTTTGGTGTTTGCTGCCGTGCTTGATTCACTTTACGGTCGTTTGTAGTTCTTTTGTAATCACAACTGCTTGAGCTTTAGGGGTGTCTGGCTCAGTAATCTTCAATTATCGCCTAACATTTGTATCGTTAAACTCTACTTCTGCTTAACGGAAAACGTGCACGATTGCGAAAAAAAAGAGAGAGAAAAAAAGACAAATACTACTGTGCTAGAACAGTTGCAGGCAGAGACAATGACTTATCACTCTCTTACGTCAGCTAGAGGAGGCGAGAAGAGAGGCCGGAGGCGCACGTGTCGTTGCCCGCGCGTAAGATAAGACCGGCCGGGCCGCCGGGTTTGAAGTGTGAACGGGTCGTCATCGGCCCGGCCTTAATTGCCGGACAAGGACGCCGCAGCGAGCACTTGCTGGAAACTTTCCGGCGCGCCACGGTACGGCTCCGGGGACACCAACAAGGCACCCGCCCGCCCAAGGACCGCTCATGCGTACGGTCCGGCCACCTCGACGACGAATCGACGATTGCACGTCCCAAAGGGTAGAGGCAAACCGTACAGCGATCGCACGTAGGGTGTGGACCCGGGTGGCCTCCGTTCACACGGCTGACGCCAACGTCTCATTACGCCGGCCGATGGCGAGCCGGCGGCGGATCGTACCCGTCGATGCCCGATCGAACGGATGGGAGGACGGCGACGTGGGCGGGGCAGGTAACCGCCGGCGTCTTTCCTCCGTCTTCCATGGAGCTCTCCACATCACGCATCAGTCTGGCTCAAGCAAGTTTACCAAATTGACCCGTTCACACCACTGTGCACTCGATGGAGAGTTGGAGACGGTGGAAGGCGCCTAGCCGCCGAGCACCCATAAATAGCCCTGCCAAGGCCACCAGCCGAGCAGCAGCAGCTCCAAGCATACCAAGACGCACTAAAAGCTAGCTACTACCACATCGATCTGCTTGGGGCTGCGTCTCGAGAAGCTAAGCAAGCACACTCGCGACGATGTCTCTGGTAAGGCTAATGGACACGCTGGCGCTGGACTCGTGGGTGCGGAACCCGTTCAGCATCTTCGGCACGGCGGTGGCCGCCGACGCGTGGCTGGCCAGCGACACGTCGGCGTTCGCCAACACGTACATCGAGAGCCGGGACACGGCGGGGGCCTACGTGTTCAGCGCCGCTCTCCCGCCCGGCGTGAAGAAGGAGGAGGTGACGGTGGAGGTGGACGAGGGCAACGTGCTCGTCATCACCGGCGAGCGCAGCGTGTCCCGGGAGGAGCGCGTCGGCGACAGGTGGCACCACGTCGAGCGCTGCTGCGCCAGCTTCCTCGGCAGGTTCCACCTCCCCGACGACGCCGCCGTCGACGGCGTCAGGGCCGCCATGGACGCCGGCATGCTCACCGTCACCGTCCCCAAGGTCGGGGCCCCCGCCGCCGCCATCGCCGCCGCCGCCGCTGGCGAGAAGCCCAACGAGGGACCGGCGCCGGTGGCCGTCGAGGCCGGCCCTGCTTGCTGATCTTCTGATGCCGACGCAGAGACGGCCGGCTCCCTGTCCCTCGACGCCCCCCGGTGAATGAACCGTAGCGTCCCACGTCGTGCGACAGTGAGGTCGTCGCTCGCTCGTCCGTGCCCATGCTGTCTGAAAGTCGTTTGCTTCCGTCGTTTGGTCTTTGGCCTTGCGTACTTTTCCGCGTGATGGATGGGTCTGTTCATTCCTCTTATAATCCATCTTTTTTAATTTGTTTTTAATTAAAATAATATTTTTCTCTCACAACAAATCAGCATGCTGTTTTTTAGCCGACCTTTCATCAGTGCCGAACGGCTCCGATGGAGCTTGGAGCCGCCTGCATGCATGTGACTATGCCTGCACGGCTGTACCATGTAATTCCGTCTTTAATGTCTTCTTGTGCTTAGTAAATTAAAAGCAAGCTAAGCTGGAATTAATCCATACCGCCTTCATCTTCTTTTCGTGAATGCTGTCCAGGCCGTGTTTAGCTCTGAATTGGGGGCATCCGAGTTGGAACAGTGCGTAATAAATGCGCACTGTAGCATTTCGTTTGTATTTGGTAAAAATTGTCCAAACTTTGACTAATTAGGTTCAAAATGTTCGTCTTGCAAAGTACAACAAAACTATATAATTATTTTTTAATTTCATCTACATTTAGTACTTCATGCATGTGCCGGCATTTTGATGTGATGTGAATCTTCTTTTTGCATAGTAGAATTTAAGGTAGAAATTGGGAACTAAGGGCCTGTTTAGTTGGGGAAATTCTTTGGGTTCGGCTACTGTAGCACTTTTCGTTTTATTTGGCAATTTGTGTCCAATCATGGACTAATTAGGCTCAAAAGATTTGTCTCGTGATTTACAACTAAACCGTGTAATTAGTTTTGTCTTTCGTCTATATTTAGTACTCTATGCATGTGCCGCAAGATTTGATATGACATATACTGTAGCACTTTTGGGTTCCCTTTTTGGAACTAAACAGGCTCTAAACAAGGCCCTACTAGTAATTTCTTGGTGGTTTGTGACGATTTACTAGAACCTTTTACTTGCCGGTGATTTCTTGAACTCGAGAAGTTTAGCGTATAATTAAAAATTATTCATTTAGTGGCAGGGGATTTTGCACCGCAGCGCAGCTATGTGCATACTATAAGTTTATCGATATTCTTAAGGTTTGTCGTCTCTTATACGTGCTCATTACAAAGGTAGGACGTACGTGTGCACACTATTTGGTGACTATCCAAGTATCCATACAATGATACAAAAGTATGAGCATTTGCATCTCTGTTTAGCAAAAATAACATTAAGGTGAAAACGTTCGAAACAAATATAAGACACCAAAATTTGTAAAAGCTGCACACGAAAAAGATTACAGCACCAGAATTTGTGTAATATTGAAACTTGAATCTGTATGTTTGAACGGTCGTTTAGCCTCTGGCTCTAATCCTATAAACCTCCTAAGGCGTTCGTACAAAACGCATCGTTTACGTGGTTAAAATCTTTTGCGAGAAAAAAAAAGGGTTCGAACAAATCTCGGCAGCGCGAGAGCTTCCTTGATACTGCACGGTCATCATTGTGGTTTGCAACTTACTCCGGCACTTCGCTGTTGAAGAAGGTAGCAACTAGCAACCGGGTAAGAGACAAGATAATGCGCACGGCACGATCACACCAACTAGCTCGTACGGCACCAGCACGCGAATGGGATATTTATGTGTGCGCGGCGTTGTCGGAGGTCACTTGCACTTGTAGGCTGCCACTTTATTATTCCACAACAGGTTATTAGGTCAACAAGAACTACTCGTATGGCAAGTTGAGGGACAGCGCGGCGAAGCACCGGAAGAAATGGGCGTTTTCTGGCATCGATCCGCCTCCGCCAGGTTGGACAAGAGAAGCCACGAGCAACGGAGTAAAGCTAGCGACAAGACAGTAGTCAGTGAGGAACTCGGCGATTATGAAGGCTCTGTTTCGTAGCGCTCCCAGAGCCACTCCGGAAGTTGTTACACGACTCTGTTTACCAAATGATACTAAGACAACGGCTTCGCGAGAGAAGTTCTGTGAATTGCGATGAGATAAAGTAGAGGCGGAAGACGGAGCCGAAAAATATATGGCTGGTTGATTCGGTTCCAAAATTTGCCACATTAAAGATTTGGCAAGACATGATTTTGACTAGTATTTGGTTGGCTACCAAAACTTGCCAAACTCTCACATTTGGCATGTCAAATCTATGATAATTTTTTTACCTAATTTTTGGTTTGCTAAATCTTTGACATGACAAACTTTGGAAGGCAACCAAGCAGGCACATAGCTTACCCGCCCCAGTCCCTGCTCAGATCCACGAGCATTGGGCGAGTTTGGCCGGGGCGTGAGCATGAGCACATGCAGGGAGGACGGGGCTGTTGCCGGACATAGAGAAGGAGCCACCACACGAGGCTGTCAAGCAAGTGCGGGCGCGGCCATCAGGCACAGAGAAGAAATCACAGGGCCGAGGAGTGTGTGCGTGATGTGAAGAAGGTGGATCAGGACTCAGGAGATCAGGGACTAGAGACGTGAGGAAATCGAAGGCCGAAAACACCAGACCTTGCAGTTACGGTTGGAGGATAATGATAAGAGAACAGAGAGAGCTAGGTCTACACCAAACTATGTTACGGGAAACTTATTTTCCTTACGTCATGATTTCTTAGCTTTACATGGGTTTGGTGGGGGTCTCTAGAGGATTAGAAACAAATGTTATGAGGAACTTATTTTCCTTATTTTCTATATTTAGTCTCCACTTTTAAGCTTTATAATGACTATAAATTTGTAGCGAGGGCTTAGGAGAAACTTCATGCTTCCAACATGAGTAGCTGCCGCTCCGGTGTGCTGGATCCACCCTTGCTGGAGACCTTGCGTTGGTTCGCATAACCTGGGCGGACGTATGGTGGCTCTGGTTTGGTGAGAGAAATCGTTGGGTGCCTCTTCCTTTGATATGGCCTGGCTCCGACTAGAGTAACTTGTTTCCGACTTAGACTTGGACTTGGACTCGGACTCGATGGTCTGGGATGTTGCGATTTAGGCACGGTTTGATGATGGCTGCAGTCCTATTCTTACGTGTTCCCTGTCGCTGAATAATTGCACTTCTGGAGTTCAAATTTTATTTAAAAAAAGCCTCGTATAGGAGGTGTGAGTTCACCTGTAGTAGTACCACCAGTGCCAAGCACAGGTTCACCTACGTTTTCGGAGAGAGGGAAAAAACCAGCTTGCCTGGAAGTATCTGGACTAGCCTGTGACTCGGAACCTTGAAGCATGGACTGCAGGAGCCCGTGCTAGGGTAGCAGCGTCATTTTACTAGAAGCCTCGGTTTGCTCTTTCAAACCTAGGATGCTAGTTTATTTTGGGACGGAGAGAATAAGCACATAGCAAGGACCACACTCGACGACAAGCGAGTAGCTAGTGAGCAACTCGCTTAGCAAAGATATAAGAGCAGCACCCCCACTAGGCCCCTATTCCCAATTTGGGTAGTAGAATAAAAAAACCTCCAACAACCCCCTACTAGACGTCTAGACCCCAAAATTTGTTGACCTCCTGTTTTCTCCCTCCCACTGTCCAATCCTATTGGCCCCCTTACTCCACTATCCAAACATTTTCCCCTGTTTCTTCTATGCTCGACTCCACCCACGCGACCTACATGACACAGTTCACTCCCACCACCAACATTCGCCTAGCCAGCCATCGGTGGCCGCTGCCGCTCGCCCAGCCGCCAACGGATCTCGGGCACAATCGGCCTCGGCGGCGCGACCTACCTAGCCTAGCATGTCGGCCCTGATGGCGCGACCTGGCCTGGCATGGGCGCACCTCTGTGCTTGCCTCTGCTCCGCCGCGATGCCCACCTCCACGCTGTCGGCGAATCTCCCCGACGTCTATGGCGAGAAGAATGTGAGAGAGAATGACATGTGGGTAGTAGTACACTTTTGGAATGTTTTAGATAGTGCTACGAAGATGACAATAAAAAATTAAATAGTGTTGAAACAGGTGGCTATCGAAATCTAGAAGTAGCGTCCGTAGCCGGCCGGAAAGTCTGCAGCGAGTGCTCGCTGCAGTGTCCTTGTCCGGGAGTTAAGACTACCCGCAGTGGGTACTCTAAAGGAATATATAGTAAAAACTGCTGCACTTGGTACTTTAAAATGATACTCTTTCATTTCTCTCACTCTATATTTAGAGTGATACAGTGCTTACTCTATAGTGGGTAGTGACGGGTCCCACTAGCTAAACAAAGAAAAAAAATGTTATAACTCACAAACCAAAAATCCAAATTAAATTTCGATTGCACCATTAAATTCGTCTCAATAAATCCTTCAAAACTAGATCACACATGAATATATTTAGATAAAGTGACAAGTGTGTCCCACAGTGGATAGAGTAGATAAAGGATGATATAGAGGATGGATAAGTGCGGAAGAATTGAGTATAAAAGAGAGAATCTTGCTGATCAGAACGTATAAATGATGAATATAGAGGTCGCCGGGCCGATGACCCGTTCACACTACTCACGGTCTTACCGTGGCCGAGTAGCCACTAGCCACTAGCGAGTGAGGAACTCTGCGATTATGAAGTTTGAAGTTCTTCTGAACAGCAGTCAGCAGCAACAGGCCCGCCACTTCCGTGGTCGGGCACTCGGGCAGTTCCGCACCGGCGTCATGGACTTGTTTGTATGGGCCGAATCGAGCTTTACCAGTGACTCGGCTTTGGAAAAATCTATTTTCTCTCTCTCAACTTTTGTGAAAGTACGTTTTTTCTCTCTAAACTTCAAAACTGAACTACGTTTTACCTCCCTGGCCTAGTTAAGCGGTTTTAAAGGCGGTTTTATCTTTATCTTTTTTATTTATTTCGGCTGAATCTTTGAAAAATCATAATAAATCACAAAAACATCATAAAATAGAAAATCTAATTTTGTTGGACTCCACGTGAGTAGATCTGCACAGTGAACATATAACATGATATGCTTTAGTATAATTTTTTACTATAGGTTTTGATCTATTCTTTTCTGTAATTAATTAGAATAATTCATAACTGTAATTTCTATGGTCCAATTATGGTAATATTTATATGGTATAAATTTTTACTACAGTTCAAATATAAAATTTTTGCTGTAGGTTATATATATAAACCTCCTAAGGTGTTCGTACAAAACACATCGTTTACGTGGTTAAATTTTCTACCTTAGTTATAATGATGCGTAAATCTTTTGCGAGAAAAAAAAAGGTTCGAACAAATCTCGGCAGCGCGAGAGCTTCCTTGATACTGCACGGTCATCATTGTGGTTTGCGACTTATTCCGGCACTTCGCTGTTGAAGAAGGTGGCAACCGGGTAAGAGACAAGATAATGCGCACGGCACGATCACACCAACTAGCTCGTACGGCACCAGCACGCGAATGGGATATCTGTGTGTGTGCGGCGTTGTCGGAGGTCACTTGCACTTGCAGGCTGCCACTTTATTCCACAACAGGTCAACAGGAACTACTCGTATGGCAAGTTGCCGGACAGCGCGGCGAAGCACCAGAAGTCAGAAGAAATGGGCGTTTTCTGGCATCGATCCGATCCGCCTCGGCCAGGTTGGACAAGAGAAGCAACGGAGTAAAGCTAGTGACAAGACAGTAGTCAGTGAGGAACTCGGCGATTACGAAGGCTCTGTTTCGTAGCGCTCCCAGAGCCACTCCGGAAGCTGTTTCGTGACTCTGATTACCAGCCCTGTTCGTTTTGCTGAAATTTGGCTTACGCTAAAATGTTGTGAGAGAAAAACTTTCTTCATTTGCTGAAAGATATTACTGAAAGTAGTGCTGCAGAACATGACGGCTAAGACAATGGCTTCGCGAGAGAAGTTTTGTGAGTGGTGATGAGATAAAGTAGACGTGAAGACGGAGCTAAAAAATATGGCTTACCCGCTCCAGTCCCTACTCAGATCCACGAGCACTAGGTGAGTTTGGCCGAGGCGTGTGCATGAGCACATGCGGGGAGGACGGGCGTTGTTGCCGGACAGAGAAGGAGCCCCGTGCGAGGCTGTTAAACAAGTGCGGGCGCGGCCATCAGGCACAAAGAAGGAACTGTCGGACCAAGGCGCGCGGGCCTGATATGAAGAAGTTGGATCAAGAGATCAGAGACTAGACATGAGGAAGTCGAAGGCCGAAAACACCAGATCTTGCGGTCGTGGTTGGAGGATAATGATAAGAGAACATAGAGAGCTAGTCTGCACCAAACTATGTTATGAGGAACTTATTTTCCTTACATCATGATTTCTTGCCTTTACATGGGCTTGGTGGTGGTGGTGGTGGGGAGGGAGGGGGTGGTCTCTAGGGGATCTAAAATCAAATGTTATGAGGAACTTATTTTCCTTATTTTCTATATTTAGTCCCCTCTTTTAAGCTTTATAATGACTATAAATTTGTAGCGGGGCTTAAGAGGGACTTCATGCTTCCAACATGAGTAGCTAGGGCTCGAGCCCCGGGCGCTCTGGTGTTGAATCCACCCTTGCTAGAGACCTTGTGTTGGTTCGCATAACCTGGGTGAACGTCCGGTGGCTCTGGTTTAGTGAGAGAAATCATAGGGTGCCTCTTCCTTTTATATGGCCCGACTCCGGCTAGAGTAAGGCCATGTTTAGTTCCCAAAAATTTTCAAGATTCTTCGTCACATCGAATGTTTGGACACATATATGGAGCATTAAATGTAGACGAAAAAAAACTAATTATAAAGTTTGGTAGAAAACCACGAGACGAATCTTTTGAGCCTAATTAGTCCATGATTAGATACTAATTGACAAATTCAAATGCTACAATAGGCGAAGCCAAAAAATTTCGCGAACTAAACACACCCTAACTTGTTTCCGACTTGGACTTGGACTCAGACTCGATGGTCTCAGATGTTGCAATTCAGGCACGGTTTGACGATGGTTGCAGCCTCCCTCCGTCCCTCAATAATTGCACTCCTGAAGTTCAAATTATGTCAAAAAAAAGGAAGACTCATATAGGAGGCGTGAGTTCCCCTGCTGTAGTACCAACAGTGCCAAGCACAGGTTCACCTACGTTTGCAGAGAGAGGGAACAAAACCAGCTTGCCTGGAAGTATCTGGACTAGCCTGTGACTTGGAACCTAAGCATGGACTGCAGGAACCAGTGTTAGGGTAGCAGCGTCATTTTACTAGATGCCTCGGTTTTCTCTTTCAAACCTAGTTAGAATGCTATTTTATTTTGGGACTGAGAGAGTAAGTGCATAGCAAGGACACTCGATGACAAGCGAGTAGCCAGTGAACAACTCGCTTAGCAAAGACATAAGAGCATCGTCAGTCAGTGGCGGAGCCAGAAATTATGGACAGGGGGGCGATCCAAAGAAATTATGGACAGGGGGCCGGTCCAAAGAAATTATGGACAGGGGGCCGGTCCAAAGAGTTTCAACCATAAAATAATTGAGTGTAACTTATTTGTTTGGATTTTTACACTATGGATGGTCTCATCCAAAGATAAAATGCAAATTTGTGTGATTTTATTGTCCAAAAGTTATCAAAAAATATATAACAAAGCTTTTATTATATCCTTCTAATATAGATCATTAAATTATCTATTACATAAAAAAAAGTTTGCACTTATGTTGGGGGGGCATGGCCCCTGCCAGCCCCCTGGCTCCGCCAGTGTCGCCAGTAGCACCCTTATTAGGCCCTCTATTCCCAATTTGGGTAGTGGAATAAAAAAACCTCCAACAGCCCCGTACAAAACCCTAAGATTTGTTGGCCTTCTATTTCCTCCCTCCCACTTGAAAGGTCTTGATGGCTAGAGGGGGGGTGAATAGCCTTTTAAAATTTTCTACAAAGACAAGCTAAACAAGTTTATCAATATAACAAGTAGCGAGATGCAAGTTTTGCTTAGCCTACGGGGTGTTTGCAAGCCACCTAACCAATTCATAATTCTAGTATATTTGCACTCAACCGCACAAGTCAAACCGCACAACTTAACTACAACTAAAACTAGCTAGCTACACAAGCTAAGAGTAACACTAACAAGCTAGCAAGGTAACTAAGAAATTAATACAAGAGAGAGTTAGGAGGGTATCACCGAGGGACGAAGTATTGAGCCAACCAATCAATATAATCAAGAGATGAATATCACAATATACAGCTGTAACGGATCAACGTAATTATACGAAATTAAGTAAGAAAATCTTCCACCGAGGCGGTTAATTTAACAAACTTAAGCCCGTATAACCCGAGATTCCGTGAAATCACGAAGGATTTCAAAACCACTAACATACAACCAAGATCGTACTGATTTAGCAGCCACAATTCACACGATACACAAATCTGATCATAAAGGTAAGATACATCAGAGTTCGGAAATAAAAGTTATTACAACATAGTTCAACATAAAGTAGCGGAAGCAAATAATTTTACGCACACACACTTAGTTCAGTTACAGTGCCAGTCGATAGTCATGGTCCACAAAAGCAGTAGATAAGACAAACAGAAAGACCCTTGCCCAAGGTCCTAGTTGTCACCCATCGCCGGATACAGACAGTTGGAGCAGTACCCGTAGTACATCTGACCATCTGCAACAACAATGGGAACAACGCCCTGAGTACGAGAATGTACTCAGCTAGACTTACCCGTCATAAACCAGAAATAACATGACACCAAGGAGCATGCAAGGCTTTACATAGTGGATTGGCTTGACTCCTTTGCGAAAAGCACAAGTTGTTATGAATGACTAAGGATAAGTGTCTTTAGCATCATTTTTAGGACAACCTATTCATGCTAAATGAGCACCTATGACTAAAACAAACACTTGATTAACCATTAACATCAAAGATTACCATCTCAGGTTTGGCCTTTCCAACATTATCCCCATAACCATCCGTGTTCCATCATTAAAACTACGATGCCATAGCTCGAGTCAAGTGCTCACTAACCGGGAGCGACGGCGATTCGAATCGAATTCCTATCCAGCTGGAGATTTATTCCTCACACAAACCATGCTTCCCCCGTCAGGGTCGCGTAGATCACCAATGACACTTTCCGAGAAGCCGCGGGATAACAATCATGGATCGCACTACCCAGGGACCGCCCGACTGCCAGGACGCACCTTGGGCTCACTCTTCGCGTCCCCGTTACCCCCCTTCCACACCAGTCTGCCAACCCGAGTTTATCCCGGCTCAAAAAGTGTCACTAGCTTCGCGGTCGAAAGGTACTTTATTCGGCCAGCTAAATGTGAGGCATGCGTTCAACATGACAAGAGGGACGAGCAATGATCGGTCCTTAACTGACACAGACGGAATCACTATAGTCCAAAACCCTATAAGACTCCGCCCGGTCTCCGTTTATCCATCAACACTTGGTTACTTTTTATGATCACAATTACAACTAACCA
Organism: Saccharum hybrid cultivar R570; assembly: GCA_038087645.1. Lineage (NCBI taxonomy): Eukaryota > Viridiplantae > Streptophyta > Magnoliopsida > Poales > Poaceae > Saccharum > Saccharum hybrid cultivar. The sequence continues at coordinate 1,641,444 of JAQSUU010000123.1, read as the reverse complement.
TAACCTGGTATCCACCTATAACTCGCAGGTGACAGGAAATCACCCGACTTCTACCGGTCTAAGCATGGCTAAGCAATTTACGCGATCCTGACCTAACAGGGTAAAAGATAATCCGGTGGCCAAGGTAATAATGCAACAACGGTTTCACTCAACTCCTATAACTTAGTGCAACAATATATAACTATAACTCATGTAATAAGGAATAACTTTTTATAAATTTAGGAGGCTTAAAATGCTCCGGGGCTTGTCTTTTTCGAACGAGCTAGGGTGGTGGTCAACGCACTCTGGCAGTTCCTCGCCTGACTCTTCCTCCTCGGGCACCTCCTGTGCCTGGGGTTCCTGCTGATCCGTCCAAGCCTGCTCCTCCGGTACTGCTACCTGCAACTCCTCCTGCGATCCTGTATGATGCAAGTGCATAAGGAAACATGCGAAGAATGCATCGAATTGCGGGGGAGTGCTTTGATGACATGAGATGCAGATGAGCACATGGAATGAGCAGTTTGAATATAATTATTTCTTCTACAAGGTAGTCAACGTCATCCAAGAACATGTAACCTAAAACATACACCTTATCCTTCTATTAGTTAGCCTACCATCTACACATACAAGTGAACCTAAGCTACCAAAGCTTACCAACCTAACTCATCCATAACATCAGCAAGGCATCATGATGCTTCAAAGATACACCAAACATATTTTATTTCTCTCAATTTCTCATAAAGAATAATCTTTTATTCCCTATTTAGCTAGGGTTACACAACAACACCTATCTCTGGTGTAGATAAAAATCTACAAAAATTACAGTAGACTACTCTTACCCTAACTAACCTACCACTAAATTTTCATGAGAATTGCACAAGTAAAACTGCCTGTACAAAATAAACAAGTTATAGCCTAATTGTGAGCATGAATTTATTTTATACTAGAAAAAGTGTCAAACAACAGATTTCACAATTTTCTTAGGTTACTAACAGTAAACCAACATACTACAAAAATTATCAGATGTATGTTGTATACAAATTTTGCTCTATAGTAAAAATAACAGATATTACCAATTAAAAGCATTTGAACTACACTTCAACATTTTTCCACAGAACATGCTTCACTGGCATTTTTCCTAGAAAGTACATCACTAATAAAGACTAATGTAACAAGAATCATATTTTTCCCTTTATTATTTTATTTACTACACTTTTTCTAAGATAACAGCATATATAACAATTAAATAAAATTGCACAGTAGAGTGTCACAAAAATCACATGAGATATTTTTAAACTGTAGATCTATTCAAAAGGAACATTTCACAATTTGTTTCATGATTTTTGGAGCTATAAATCTTGAGATACAATTTTTGGAAGCCTTTTTCAGATTTTCTGGAAATCAATTTCTTTAAAACCGAAAATCAAAACCGGCTTTAAACGCTACGTGCACACCGCGGTTTCACCCCCAACTCCCACCGAGAGACAGACAGATGGGTCCCACGGGTCAGCTGACCCCACCGGTCAGCCGGAGCCGAGTCGGGGAAGGCGCTGACCGGGGAAATCTTGCCGTCGGCGAGGTCGCCGGCGACGAGGTCCGCACCAGGCGACTCCCCGCAACCGCGCGAACCCAACGAGGTGATTATCGAGGCGAGAGGAAGAGCGGAGCACGGGCCGAAGCGGCCATGGCGGAGGCGGTGGCGCGGCTTGCCGGCGCTAGGCCGGAGCAGGCCATGGCGGAGGTCACGGACGGGCGCACGAGCTCCAGCGAGCGGAGGCGATCATGGTGCGCACGGGTAGAATGGAAATGTGATGGCGGGAAGTTGGGATTGACGGGAGCCGCGGCGGCGGGCTCACCGGCGGGGGAGAAGACGGCCAATTCGGCCGCTTACCTTGCCGAGGTGCGCGTTCAGTGACTCGACGAGGTCGGTCAGGAGGAGGGGAAAGCTAGGGCGGGCGGAATTTGGCGGAGGAGCCGCGGTGGCGAGGTGAGGCGCAGCAATGGCGCGGCGGCGGCTCGGCGTGCTGCGGTGCTGGCGAAGCACGCGAGAGCGAGCGGGAGCGGAGTGCGGTGAGGGAGCGGGAGCTGGCGAGTCCGGGCGGAGGTAAGCGCGGGGCTGCGGGGGCCACAGGGGCGCGTGTCGCGCGACGTCGCCGCCGTTCAGCCACGCGGCGGCCGAACGCTGCCGCGGCGCCACGACGCCACGCGCGGGCGCGCGCGCGGGCGGGAGGGAGACGACGCGGGCGCGGGCCAGGCCGGCTTCGGCCATGGGCCGGGATGTGAGGCTGCGGCCCAGTAAAGCGAAATCCGATTTTTCTTTTACAAAAATATTTTCAGATTTAATTCTTTGTTTCAAAATTGAATTTGGAGATGAAAAAGAGGTTTTCAGAAATTTGGCCCAAAATAAAAGTTGTTCAAAATTTTATTCTCTACAACTTTCATATAGAGCACTTTTCAAAATTCTCAATAGATTTTGAATTTGAGATTTAAAGCTAATTTAAAATCAAAAACTTATTTACTTAGAATATTTTTAAAACAGAATTTGAGGAAGACTTAAATTCAAAATTTTGCTCCAATAATCAAGTTGATTTATTCTAGATTATTTAAAATTGCTACTTCTCAAAAGTTCACCAACTTTTTAACACTTATATCAAACTTAGGGTTCCCATTTATTTGTTTTTCAAATTAAATTTGAAAGAGCTACAATTCAAATAATGCTAATCATGCAATGATGTTGAATGCTTATGCTTTGAATGATAATGCATGCTTAACACCCAGGGGTGTTACAACAACCACCGGGATCGATCAAACACAATATGAAAGTGATGACACGAAGATTTATCCCGAGGTTCACGTGCTTGCCGGCACGCTAGTCCCCGTTGTGTCCCTCTTCACCACGTGGTTCGGTGGCTAATCGGTCTCACACCGAGCCTCTCAAAAGGCACCACAAGAACCTACCAAATGGCAAAAGGTTGCAATGACACGAGCAATTTACTAACGTTGCCAACTAGATGCAATCTCACAATGCAAATGCACTTGGATCACTCAATCTCACTTCGAATATGCAAAGAAGCAAGAGAGATGAGTGGGAGGGGAGTTGCTTAGCTCAAAGTGCTCACAAGTATGTCAAAATGTCCAAGAGTTAGAGCCTTGAGCCGGCCAACGAGTATATATAGACATACCCCTTCGAATAGAGCCGTTAGAAACTTAAACAGCTGAAATCGTGCTGACCGGACGCGCCGGTCGCCCAATGGCTAACTCGTGAAGTACTGACCGGACGCGCTGGTCTAAATGGCCAGACGCGCTGGTCCAAACGATCGGACGCGCTGGTCGTACAACGACTAAGTCGCGAAGCACTGATCGGACGCGCTTGACGCGTTGACCGGACGCGCTGCGAACGACCGGACGCGCTGGTCCCGTGAATGACCGGACACGCTGGTCGCCTGAGCAGCGCTCAACGAAACAACGACCGGACGCGCTGAAGAAACATGATCGGACGCGACAGTGTCAGCGTCCGGTTAGAGTCCAGTAAGCTCCCTGAACGACCGGACGCGTCCGATCGACAGTGACCGGACGCGCTTCGCGTCCGATCATCACACTAAAAAACGCGCAGACACTGAACGCTAACCGGACGCGTCCGGTCATGCAAAGACCGCGTCCGGTTCAGCGTTCGGTCACCTCTGTGACCTCTGTTCGTCTCCGTTTCTTTTCCGGACTTCCGGTGCAGTGGAAAATAGTCGTTTCAACTTCTCGAAAACGCCTGAATCCCGCCTCGCAAGCTCGGTGGGAGGGAGAGAGGACCCCAAACCCTCAATACCGCTCAAACTCCACCACCTTCGCAAACGTGCTAACACCACCAAGTGATCTCGTCATGTGTAAGTGTGTTAGCATTTTTACAATCATTTTTCGAGGCGATATTAGCTCTATCCAAATGCATATGATTATGAAATGCACACCTAGAGGCACTTAGGAGTTCAATAGCCGCGTCATTCCCCTCTTTATAGTATGGCTATCTAACCTATAATGTAACCACACCCACTAGGTGTCTTGGTTAATAAAACACAACCCTTAAGCATATACCTTTGCCTTTATCACGTAGGGTTGCGTCCAAATCCAAGTGTGGCCATCATGATCACTATGTCCATCTTGCCACCAACCTTGAAATGTACTAATCCTCATATGCTACATACAACTTAGGCGTAGGATTAGTACTTAGGCATTGTCACTAATTACCAACACCAAACATAGGACTTTCAATCTCCCCCTTGTTGGTAATTGGTGACAAACCTTTCACAAAGATGTTATGATAAAAATTTTGATTGAACCCATGTCACATTGTCCAAGTATATTACCATGTGTAAGAATTATGGACATGTGATCATGAATTCAAATTGATAGCAATGGCTCCCCCTACATGTATGCTATATGTTTGGATTTTGGAAGCATACATGTTAGATAGGAAAGATTAGGAGCATTGACTACCAATAGGTGCTAAGTGTTTAAGATTATAGACCTTTGAAGCGTGATACCATCGGAGTAGAGATAAACACCATCTTAGCACCTTGTGTAGTTAGATACCACTTGAAAAAACACAAACAAAACTAGAAACCTCGTGAGATCAACATTATAAGCAAGGCTCTAGTACCACTATGAAAAACATGAAGCAAGAAAAATCCAACTACTTTCTATTCATGCTAGTACCTCAATATACCATTCAAATTATACTAGCAAGTCACCACACAAGCAAAATATCGGAGAAAAAGAAATGCATAACTATGCATCATACAAATGAAGTGCACATGGAAATGCAACATTCATGCTTAAGAGCTTGCTCCCCCTACTTGTGTATGCTTTAAGTACCTCGATATTCTCTTTGTTGCTTTCAAATGACTTTCTCTTGGTGAGGCTTGAAATCTTGCACACATGCATACACTAAACATCACATCGGGCCTTGATGCCGTCACATAGAGTAGGCTACCAATCATTGAACTATATAGTTTTTGATCCACCATGTTGCTACTTTTGTCACTATCCAAGCTTCCATTAGTGCTCATTGGGGTTGTAATGCTCTTTGCATCTTCCATGCCAAACTTCTTGATCATATCTTTGATGTACTTAGTTTGGCTCACAAATGTACCTTCTTTCATTTGTTTGATTTGAAGTCTAAGAAAGAAACTAAGTTCACCAATCATTGACATTTCAAATTCCTCTGCCATCATTTTCCCAAACTCATCACAATAATCTTGATTGGTTGAACCGAATATGATATCATCAACATATATTTGCAACACAAACAAGTCTTTCCCAATCTTCTTGGTGAATAGTGTTGTATCAACTTTGCCCATGAAAAATCCTTTGGATAGCAAGAAGTCCCTTAATCTTTCATACCATGCTCTAGGTGCTTGCTTCAATCCATACAAAGCTTTTCTCAATTTGTAGACATGATTGAGTTTCTTGTCATCTTCAAAACCGGGAGGTTGCTCCACATACACCTCCTCTTGGATGTACCCATTGAGAAATACATTCTTCATATCCATTTGATATAGCTTGATATTGTGAGCACAAGCATAGGCAAGTAAGATCCTAATTGCTTCCAATCTTGCAACCGGGGCATAAGTTTCACCAAAGTCAAGACCCTCTATTTGTGTGTAACCTTGAGCCACTAGTCTTGCTTTGTTCCTTACTACTATTCCATCTTGATCTTGCTTGTTGCGAAAGACCCATCTTGTTCCAATGACATTGTGATCCTTAGACCTCTCAACTAATTCCCATACTTCATTTCTCTTAAAGTTGTTGAGCTCTTAATGCATTGCATTTACCCAATCCGGATCTCTCAATGCTTTATCAATGTCCTTGGGTTCTTCCATTGACACAAAAGAAGAGTGAGCACAAAAAGATGCCAATCTTGATCTAGTTTGAACTCCCCTTTGTATGTCACCAATGATAGAATCCAATGGATGGTCTCTTGCAATGTTAGTTGGTTGAAGCACTTGGACTTGATTGCTTGGATGTTGATGTTGATTATAAGTTGGAGATGATGAACTAGCCACTTGTTGATCTTGTTGCACTTGAGATGATGTACTAGCTTGATTTTGCATTAGAGAATCACTAGCTTGTGTAATTGGACTTTGGAGCACTTGATCTTTGTTGTCATCCACATCAATCACTTGCTTTGGTCTAATGTCACCAATGTCCATCTCTTTCATAGAATTACTCAATTGAGTTCCTCTCACATCATCCAAGTTTTCTTCTTCATCTTGAGAGCCATTTGTTTCATCAAACTCAACATCATGCACTTCTTTAAGTAAACCACTAGCCAAATTCCAAACTCTATAAGCTTTGCTAGTAGTTGAGTAACCAAGTAGGAAGCCTTCATCACATTTCTTTTTAAACTTGCTCAATCTAGTGCCCTTCTTCAAGATGTAGTATTTGCAACCAAATACCCGAAAGTATGCAATATTGGGCTTTCTTCCATTTAAGATCTCATATGGTGTCTTCTCTAGGAACTTGTGGCAATAGAGGCGGTTGCTATAGAAGCAAGCCGTGTTGATTGCTTCGGCCCAAAATGAATGACTCACATTATACTCATTTAACATTGATATTACCATATCAATTAAGGTTCTATTCTTTCTCTCAACTAAGCCATTTGATTGAGGTGTATACTTGGCCGAGAATTGATATTTAATTCCAAGCTCATCACATAGCTCATCAATTTTTGTGTTTCTAAACTCACTTCCATTGTCACTTCTCACTTTCTTGATTGTGGTTTCAAACTCATTTTGCACTCTCTTGATGAACTTCTTGAATATGTCAAATACATCACTCTTGTCCACAAGAAAGAATACCCATGTGTATCTAGTGAAATCATCCATAATCACAAAACCATACTTGTTACCACCAATGCTTGTGTATGTAGTTGGCCCAAATAGATCCATGTGCAACAACTCAAATGCCTTGGAAGTACTCATAATGCTCTTCAATGGATGAGTGTTGCCCACTTGCTTTACGGCTTGACATGCACTACATAACTTATCTTTCTCAAATGTGACATCCTTCAAGCCTCTAACTAAGTCATGCTTCACTAACTTGTTCAATTGCTTCATGCCAACATGACCAAGTCTTCTATGCCATAACCAACCCATACTTGATTTGGTGAGCAAGCATATTGAAAGTTGAGTGTCACTAGCATTGAAATCAACCAAGTATAGATTCTCATATCTAAAGCCCTTGAAGATCAAATTAGAGCCATCAACACTAACTATCTCCACATCATCAACACCAAATATGCACTTGAAACCGAGATCACACAATTGAGCAACCGAGAGAAGATTGAAGTTCAACTTTTCAACTAGAAGCACATTGGAAATGCTATGATCATTTGAGATTGCAATCCTTCCAAGAGCCTTTACATCACCATTGCTATTGTCACCAAATGTGATGCTATCAATGCCACTATCATTTGATTTGAGAGAGTTGAACATTTTTGAATCACCGGTTATATGTTGAGAGCATCCACTATCAAGCACCCAATGCCTTCCTCCGGCCTTGTGATTTACCTACAAAATAATTTAATGTCTTTTAGGTACCCATACTTGCTTGGGTCCTTGGAGGTTAGTAACTAAGCTCTTTGGTACCCAAATGGCCTTCTTCTTTGGGCCCACAATTGGTGTACCAACAAACCTAGTATGCACACCTTTCTCACCCTTGGTAAGCACATAACAAGAATCAAAAGGAATGTAAGGTACATTAGCATTTTTCTTGTTCTTGTTCATTTTGTTGCAATTAATCTCTAGATGCCCAACTTGCTTGTATCTATTGCAATAACGACCATTGCCCTTCACAAAGCAAGGCTTTGGAGTAGCAAAGGCCGTCTTGCCCTTCTTGGGAGTATAGCCCAATCCCTCTTTGTTAAGAGAGAACCTTTGGCTACCCAAGCATTTTAGCAAGCGGGCATCCCCACCATAGGCGTTGCCTAATGCGCGGGTGAGATCATCCACCTCTCTCTTGAGAGTCTCAACCACAAGTGATGAATCACTAGTAGTAGAGGTAGAGTTGGTTGTGGTGGATGATGATGAGCTACATGAAGCATTAGTAGGGCTAACAAATAAAGAATCATCAATAATATCACATGTTAGTCTAATATCACAAGTGACAATCACTTGCTCCTTAGCTTCCTTCATGAACTTCTCCAACTTGAGGTCCTTTTCCTTGATGAGCTCAAGTAGAGTGGAGTGGGCTTCCTTAAGCCTAGTGTGAGCAACTTCAAAGTCCTCATGGTATTCCTTTAGACACTCACGAGAGGCCTCTAGCTCATCAAAGGATTTCCTAAGAGCTTTGAGCTCTTGTTCAATTCCTTTGCACTCCTTACTCTTTTTGAGAGCAACAAACTCCTCCATCAAGGCATCATTTTCATTGCTCTTGACAATGAGCTCTTGTTCCAAGATTTTGTATTTCTTGGTGGTCCTCTTGTAGCCCTTGCTCATTTGATCTATTATGCCCAATAGATCATCCTTGGAGTAGTCCTCATCCTCCTCATCATCACTCCTATAACCATCACTAGCACAAGAATCATCTTCACTATCATTATATTTTACCTTGGTAGGCTTGGCCATAAGGTATGTTGATGTAGTGTCGAAGATGGATGGCTTGTTGGAGAGGGCGATGTTTACAATGGCTCGCCGAGTGGTCCTTTCATCATCACTAGAGCTTGCATCATCATCACTATCGGAGTTGTCACTATCCCAAGTGACTACATAACCACCACCCTTCTTCTTCTTGTTGAATGTGAAGCTCTTCTTTGCTTTCTTCTCATTCTCTTTCTTATCCTTCTTGTTCTTCTTGAGCTTCAACTCCCCATCATGATATCTTTTATCTTTATAGGGGCACTTCGCCACTACATGATCGGGGCTATTGCAATTGTAGCAAAGCACCTCCTTTGCCTTCATGAAGTCCCTTCTCGTTCTTGCACCATAGCCTCTCTTCTTTATGAACCGACCCATCTTTTGCACTAGAAGGGCCATGATCTCATCATCAAATGGATCATCATCATCATCAACCTTGCTCTTGTCCTTGGAAGAAGAAGCCTTGAATGTGGTGGTCTTCTCTTGCTTGACCTTGATCTCCTTCTTCTCATCTTCATCTTCATCATCATCATATTGAGCATCGGTCATGACATCTCCAAGCACTTGGTTTGGAGTCACCTTGTCCAAACCCTCTCTTTGGATCATCTTCCTCAAGATAGCAAACTTCTTAGGTAAGTTCATCAAGAACTTATGTGAGAAGTCCTTGTCCTTGACATCTTCTCCTAGGCTCTTGAGATCATTGACAATAACTTGTAGCCTATAGAACATCTCCGGTATGGACTCATCATCCTTCATCTTGAAGCTTGTAAACTTATCCTTGAGCATATAGAGCTTGGCACTCTTTACCGTTGAAGTGCCCTCATATGTTTCCTCTAATCTTATCCACACTTCATTTGCCATTTCAAGATCCTTGATTTGCTCAAAGACCTTTGCATCAATCCCATTGTAGAGAGCATTGAGAGCCATAGTGTTGCATTGGTTGTTGATGCGGTCATTGTTGGTGAGGTTGTCGGGATCAATGATAGCATAATCATGATATGTCACCTTCCAAACGTTCTCATGAATAGAGCCAAGATATTGCTTCATCTTTCTTTTCTAATGATCAAAAGATGTGACACCATCAAAGAATGGAGGCTTGCCCCCGACATGGTTGAACACAACTTGAGCCATCTTACACCGAGGTTGTTAATCCTTGCAAACGGTGACCACGGCTCCGATACCACTTGAAAGGTCTTGATGGCTAGAGGGGGGGTGAATAGCCTTTTAAAATTTTCTACAAAGACAAGCTAAACAAGTTTATTAATATAACAAGTAGCGAGATGCAAGTTTTGCTTAGACTACGGGGTATTTGCAAGCCACCTAACCAATTCACAATTCTAGTATATTTGCACTCAACCGCACAAGTCAAACCGCACAACTTAACTACAACTAAAACTAGCTAGCTACACAAGCTAAGAGTAACACAAACAAGCTAGCAAGGTAACTAAGAAATTAATACAAGAGAGAGTTAGGAGGGTATCACCGAGGGACGAAGTATTGAGCCAACCAATCAATATGATCAAGAGATGAATATCACAATATACAACCACCGGGATCGATCAAACACAATATGAAAGTGATGACACGAAGATTTATCCCGAGGTTCATGTGCTTGCCGGCACGTAGTCCTCGTTGTGTCCCTCTTCACCACGTGGTTCGGTGGCTAATCGGTCTCACACCGAGCCTCTTAAAAGGCACCACAAGAACCTACCAAATGGCAAAAGGTTGCAATGACACGAGCAATTTACTAACGTTGCCTTTGGCGCTTCGCCGAGGTAGGCACAAACCCCTCACAATCACTGATGGTGGCCAAGAACAATCACCAACTCTTGCCAACGCCTCCAAGCTACTCTAAGCCGTCTAGGTGGCGGCAACCACTAAGAGAAACAAGAATCCCGCAGCAAATCAACCACCAAGTGCCAACTAGATACAATCTCACAATGCAAATACACTTGGATCACTCAATCTCACTTCGAATATGCAAAGAAGCAAGAGAGATGAGTGGGAGGGGAGTTGCTTAGCTCAAAGTGCTCACAAGTATGTCAAAATATCCAAGAGTTAGAGCCTTGAGCCGGCCAATGAGTATATATAGACATACCCCTTTGAATAGAGCTGTTAGAAACTTAAACAGCTAAAATCGTGCTGACCGGACGCGCTAGTCCAACTGACCGGACGCGCCGGTCGCCCAACGGCTAACTCATGAAGTACTGATCAGACGCGCTGGTCCAAACGGCCGGACGCGCTGGTCCAAACGACCGGACGCGCTGGTCGCACAATGGCTAAGTCGCGAAGCACTGATCGGACGCGCTTGACGCGCTGACCGTACACGCTGCGAACGACCGGACGCGCTGGTCCCGTGAATGACCGGACGCGCTGGTCGCCTGAGCAGCGCTCAACGAAACAACGACCGGACGCGCTGAAGAAACATGACCGGACGCGCTGGTCGCCTGAGCAGCGCTCAACGAAACAACGACCGGACGCACTGAAGAAACATGACCGGACGCGACAGTGCCAGCGTCCGGTTAGAGTCCAGTAAGCTCGCTGAACGATCGGACGCGTCCGATCGACAGTGACCGGACGCGCTTCGCGTCCGATCATCACACTAAAAAACGCGCAGACACTGAATGCTGACCGGACGCGTCCGGTCATGCAAAGACCGCGTCCAGTTCAGCGTCCGGTCACCTCTGTGACCTCCGTTCGCCTCCATTTCTTTTCCGGACTTCCGGCGTAGTGGAAAATAGTCGTTTCAACTTCTCGAAAACGCCTGAATCCCGCCTCGCAAGCTCGGCGGGAGGGAAAGAGGACCCCAAACCCTCTCTACCGCTCAAACTCCACCACCTTCTCAAACGTGCTAACACCATCAAGTGATCTCGTCATGTGTAAGTGTGTTAGCATTTTCACAATCATTTTTCGAGGCGATATTAGCTCTATCCAAATGCATATGATTATGAAATGCACACCTAGAGGCACTTAGGAGTTCAATAGCCACGTCATTCCCCTCTTTATAGTATGGCTATCTAACCTATAATGTAACCACACCCACTAGGTGTCTTGGTTACTAAAACACAACCCTTAAGCATATACCTTTGCCTTGATCACGTAGGGTTGCGTCCAAATCCAAGTGTGGCCATCATGATCATCATGTCCATCTTGCCACCATCCTTGGAATGTACTAATCCTCATATGCTACATACAACTTAGGCATAGGATTAGTACTTAGGCATTGTCACTAATTACCAACACCAAACATAGGACTTTCACCACTATCCATTTTTGTTGGCCTCCTACTCCACTACCCAAACATTTTCCCCTGTTTCTTCTCTGCTCGACTCCTCCACCCATGTGATCTGCACGACTCGTTCGCTCTGACCACCGGCGTTTGCCTAGCTAGCCACCGATGGCAACTGCCGCCCGCCCAGCTGCTAACGGATCTTGGGCACGATCGGCCTCGACGGTGCGGCCTACCTAGCCCGACACGCTGGCCCTGATGGCGCAGCCTTGCCTGGCGTGGGTGCATCTCCGCCTTGCCTCTGGTCTGCCGCCAACGCCCACCTTCACACTGCCGGGGCATCTCCCCGGTGTCTGGCAAGAAGATCACGAGAGAGAATGACATGTGGGTACTAGGATAGTTTTGAGATGTCTGTTTTAGATAGTGCTATTGAAGATCTATACCTAATAATAAAGAGACAAAATTTCTAGCCATTTTTTTGTCCATCCTTTTTTTGTTCGTTTTCCTCTAACTACCGAACAATTTCGTCCGGATTTATATATATAACCCATGCTCATACGAGCTAGAATAGCTCTTGTCTAGCGCGATACGGAGTCTGTTTCGAAAATGTATTGAGTCGTTTATCTACAGCCCTTTTATATTTTATAACGTATGACATATGTGGGACTTGTTCAGATAACCTACATAGATAGAAATCCTATTGCAAATAAATCTCTCCAATCTTAGTAACCTGAATAGGAATTCTAATTCAAATCCTTTTTTTGTTTTTCTTTTACTTATTACTTTTTTGCGCACGACTTTCATCGTGTTGTATATACAGGCTAGATAAAAAAAGAGAAGGCTACGTGTAGTTGGGTGTAATGACGTGGGTAACAATAAAACGTTGCACTATCGGAGACGGCTTCTATGTCGAGTGTGAAATACTTTGCCGAGTGTCTTTTATCGGGCACTCGGCAAAGAGCCTCTTTGTCGAGTGTCGCACTCGACAAAGAAAGTCTTTGCCGAGAGTCTAGCATTCGGCAAAGATTTACGCTCGGCAAAGACACCCTCCTCTGACGGTAGTCACCCAACCGTGACCTTTTGCCGAGTGCCTATTGTTAGGCATTCGGTAAAGTTTTTTTTTGTAATTACTTTGCCGAGTGCCAGGAACCTAACACTCGACAAAGAATTTTTTTTTATTTTTGCACCCAAATGTTTTTTGCAGCCTTGCTACAGTACTAGGAGCTAAATTTTCAAATTTGGTACATGTTTGATGTTTTTGCTATATTTAGTTAATTTGCTCGTTGGTATAGACAGTAGGAACGACATGTAGATGCAATTGATGGTTACTTTACTCGCTGGTATATATGTTAGAGCATGGATGACCGTGACTGGATGTACACGGGCCGCTCAAGTCAGGGTGATTTCACCACTGAATGGATGATGAAGACCGATGATTTCTTGGAACTAGCATTTGACGAGTCTGCTAAAGGAGCGATTCTAGTTTTGTGTCCCTGCAAGTGATGTGCAAACAGAAAAAGAAAAACAAGGTGGACATGGGTAAACATCTTTTGAAGAATGGATTTACGCCGGACTATACTCGGTGGGTCCACCATGGTGAAGCCCATCGTCTGAGAGAGGAGGTGGTGAGACCCCACGTCGAGGATTTTGATGCTGGTGCGGGGGTAGAAGACATGTTAGATGACTTTCACGAAGGACAGTACGTTGAAGGACGTACGGAGGAGGAGATGGAGGCAACTGCAAAGGCGTTCTACGACATGATGTCTTCAGCACAGAAACCCCTTTATGATCAGACAATGGTTTCTCAATTAGATGCATTGGACGCTTAATGGGGTTAAGTCCGAATGTAGCATAGGTCGAGAACACTTTGATGGTATGCTGACCATGATTGGCAGCCTGCTTCCGGACGGCCACATTCTGCCAAAGAGCATGCAGAGTCACAGAAACTCCTTCGTGCACTTAAGATACCGTATGATCATACATGTTTGCTCGAAGGGGTGCGTCCTATTTAGTAAAGAACACAAGGATGCAAATATCTGTCCAAAGTGTAAATCCTCCAGGTACCTGGAGGTAGACTCTGGTGATGGCCAGAAGCTGCAGCTTACGATCCCCGTGAAGATCCTACGGCACCCCGTTCGTACCGAGGATCCAACGGCTATACATGACCGATGAATCCGCGAAACATATGATATGAGGCAAAAAGGGGGAAACGATGCAATGTTGACAAACTGGTACATCCATCTGATGGTGAAGCATGAACCCGCTTTGATGGCATTCATCGTGAGAAAGCAGATGAGGCTTATAATGTACGTGTTGCGCTGGCAACAAATGAGTGCAATGCCAAAAACACTCGGCAAAGCTGGAAAAACAAAGTCAATTTTGGTCAGTTTCCCAACTTTGCCGAGTGTTGAGGAAGAGGCACTTGGCAAAGAATTTTTTTAAATTTTTTTTCTTTGCCGAGTGTTCTGTAGTGGGGCACCCGAGCGCTATGCAGAGGGGCACTCGGCAAAGAGATTTTCAAAAAAAAACTTTTTTCTTTGCCGAGTGCCAGGATTGTGAGCACTCGGCAAAGAATTTTTCAAATTTTTTTCTTTGCCGAGTGCCCTGCAGAGGGACACTCGGTAAAGTTTAAAAAAATAAAAAAAAATCTTTGTCGAGTGCTCATCTGTTAACGTGCGGTGCGCCATCACGATAACTTTTCTTTGCCGAGTGCCGCCTTTGCTGAGTGCACAAAATTTTTGCCGTGTACCATTTGCTGAGTGCGGCACTCGGCAAAGCCTTTGCCAAGGACAAAATAGCCTTTGCATGCGTTTCCAGTAGTGATGATTGATTTTTTTTAAATATTTGGTGCAGCTATATATACAAGCCATATAAAAAAAAGAGAAGGACATATAAGTGTGGCTCCGTGCAGTGACGTGGGCAACAATAAAACATGAATGATTATTTATTATGCAAACAAAAAATTACTATTCCACGGTACTCTTTCATTTTATTTTTGTACCCTTTGTTTCCTATTTAATTTTTACCAGCAGTGTAGCTAGCCTAACACTAATCAAATCATGGCATCATGCTTGAACAAATGTCATCTCCATCGGACTAACGTGAAAATGGAGAAAGATAGTCGCATCATACAAGCAAAATAAAATGGAAAGCCACTGTCTGCTAATCAAACCATGCTTCAGCGAATGTCCAAGACGTGATCTATATTTTCTAAAAAGACACTATCAGCCGGTTTAGTTGGCTACCAAAAATTTGTCATACCAAAAAAATTGGTAAGAAAAAAGTTGCCAAAACTGGAACAAAAATATTGACCATAGATTGGGCATGTTAATTGTGAGATGTGAAAAAGTTTAGTAACAAATCAAATGTCTGCTAAAACTTTGGTCTGTCTAAGTTTTGGTAACTAAATTTTACCAATCAGGCTCTACAGTTTTTTTTTTTATCATATTTATTAGATATAAAATATATTTTTTTTGTTGCAATGTACGGATATATTTGCTAATAAAAATAAAAAATTAATGGTGTTGAAACAGAAATCTAGAAGTATGGTCCGTGGCCGTCCGGAAAGTCTTCAGCGTGTGCTCGCTGCGTTGTCCTTGTCCGGGTGTTAAAGGCCTAGCCGATGACCCGTTCACACTTCTTACGGTCTCACCGTAGCCGAGTAGCCACCACTAGCCACTAGCGTTGAAGTCTGAACAGCAGTCAGCAGCAACAGGCCCGCCACTTCCGTGGTCGGGCACTCGGGCAGTTCCGCACCGGCGTCATGGACTTGTTTGTATGGGCCAAATCGAGCTTTATCAGTGACTCGGCTTTCCATCAGGCTGATGCGTTCGAGCATTTGGAAAGCGGATCAATTGGGCTCAAATACGAACAGGTCTATACTGGGCTGGAATCATCTCTCACAAAGGACATTGGTTTGAAATAGCGTTCGACAAGCGCTGATTTGACAAAGCTTCGATTATCTTTTACTGTACATACGTCAAAATTTCATCGAAGCACGTAAAATAGTATTGTGAAAAATAAATCAAACATATAAAGAAAACCGTTTATTTTTATTTAACCATTAATTACAACATCAAACACACACGTAACAATAACGTGCACGGGTCCGACCGACAGACACACCATTGACCATTGACCAACAGAGCACGACACCCATGTGACTCGACAGGAACCGCTTGGGACCAAACACAACTCGAGCACGACGATAGCTCGCGCGAAGCGACCTTGAATGAACGAACAGCGAAATCCTTAGCCAGAGATCTCGACGCTCTTCACCTCGGGCTTCTTGACCTCAGCCTTGGGCACGGTGACGGTGAGCACGCCGTTCTCCAGCGCGGCCTTCACCTCCTCCGTCTTGGCGTTCTCCGGCAGCCGGAACCGTCTCATAAACTTTCCGCTGCTGCGCTCGACGCGGTGCCACTTGTCGTTCTTGTCCTCCTCCTTGCTGCGCTCGCCGCTGATGACCAGCACGTTGCCGTCCTCAACCTCCACCTTGACCTCCTCCTTCTTCACGCCGGGGAGGTCGGCCTTGAACACGTGCGCCTCGGGCGTCTCCTTCCAGTCGATGCGGGCGTTCGCGAACGCCGCGGTCTCGGAGTCGCCGGAGGCCGACGGCACGATGGAGCGGAACATGTTGTCGAAGGGGTCCCAGAGGTCGAGAGAGAAGGGGTCGAACACGCTGCTGCGCCTCACCAGCGACATTGTCGTCGGTTGGGTTTGTTGAGTGCTGAGTGCTGAGTGCTGAGAGAGACTGTGGATGGATTTGCTGAAGTGCTTGTTCGCAGCTGGAGATACCTGTATCGCTAAGCTTTGCTTTGATGTGTGTTGAGAAGGTCCTGGGATTGAGGCAGAGTATTTATAGGATCGTCAGGAACAAATCTTGAATGCTCTCGACCTCTCTCGACTCTTGTGGTAGTTGCTTTCTTTACGTCATCAATAAATCATTCTCTTTCTTGGTCCGGTCTAGAAAGGAACACGATGCTCTAGAGTAGTCTGGTGCTTCTTCTTGGCAGTTTGGCACTCTGCTTTATCTTTATTTCCCATCCGCAAGCCCGCGCAAACTACTTTGATCTGATCATCAGGAAAAACCAATAGAGCAGTGTCATGTTTCTAGATCAATGCTTCATGGGTTTGGTTGGCAAGGAAAATCGTGGCGAATGATTGCCGGACCACGGTGTGTATTGCACCCTGACGCAGAACTGGTTGAATTTTTTATATCGCACAACTATGGCCCTGTTTAGTTCTGAAAATTGGGGTGGGAGGAATTCCTGTAGCATTTTTCGTTGTTATTTGGTAAAATTTGTCTAACCATGGACTAACTAGACTCAAAAGATTCGTCTCGACATTTATAGACAAATTGTGCAATTAGTTTTTTTACCTACATTTAATGCTCCATGCATGCGTCTAAAAATTTGATGTGATAGGTACTGTGCAAAAATTTTTAGCTCTTTTTGGCCATCTGAACAAGGCCTATATGTGGGTAGTATTGGGCGTGAGGAAGAGTTTGCGGCAGCGTGAAAAACAAACTTTCTTAACCGATCAGGAAACCTAAGTCATATCAAGGGTCTAAATTTGACGGCTCCTCCTAAGTTCATCCAACCCTCAAATGGAATATATATTACTAGTCAATTAGATTTGTTTCGACGAGATCTACGCAACCATGGTCTCCGATCGTCCATACCACTTACAGTGCAAAAAGTCAAAAAAATCTCCTCTTTTCAATTTGCCCGATCAACCCATTAATTTTATAAAATTCAGAGTATAATAATAGAGAGCTTTGTGAGGTATAGAAGCAGGGTAAGAATTGTTAATCAAAGGTTCTAACACAAATGTTGTGCCGTAACTATTAGAATTCTGTTCAAGCATTTTAGGGACAAAAGGGTTGTTGACCTTTTCGCACTAAATTCCAAAAACTAAAAGATACAATAGAATCTAAACTTAACCAAGGAGATAAACTAGTCAGGAGCATATAAGTGTTGAAGTTGCAAGGATTACATCATACAAGAATCCTCCAATACCACAATAGCGAGGCAAGAAAAAAAAGGAGAATATCAATAACCGAGAAAGGCTTGCGGCCAGGTCTTTGTTGAATATATAGGTTATATCTTGTTTGATCAAATTTGTGGTGTGGACGCCCCGTTCGGCTGTGCTGATAAGTCGGATGAACAAGGCCATATGTTTGTTCTCCAAACTTCACACCACCTCTCTCTTTTCATCATTAGGACCTAGATGGACATAACATATCTAACACATCATGGCACATATATTAGTCCTTGTTTTTGAGTTATCAACATAGTCACCAAAATCACTATAGGATATGGCCAAGGGCCCATATTGTTTACAATCATACTTCTTTTTGGTGAGTGATGACAAAATGATCGAAACCAACACCACATTGTATAGAATCTAAACAATCGAAGTACATATGCACTAAACATACCACAAACTTGATTGGATGTTTTAACAATCATCCATTTAAATGCCCCCTAACTTGATACCAATTGAAGACTTTGCTTGAATGCTCTCTAGTTCAAGCCAAGGTGCATGCACCCTATATCCTTGGGATAATCAAATTTCTAATTCTCCACATTCATGGACTGTAGGCCAATAGGCATGTGCACTTCCCATTGATCCTTGGTCTACTCCTTTGCTTTTGTTTCCATAATTGTCCAAGATCTCCCTTTGTTACCAAGACTTGTGAATAGCGTTATTTAGCTACTTTTCCCAAAAGCTTGATTTTTCTAACATTTCTCTCCTTTTATCATCTAATAACCTCCAATAAGGCACAACACAAAAAGGGGGATCTTGGTAAAAAAAGTGTTTAAGTGGACAATTACTTACCATTGTCCTAGGGACTTTGGCCTTTATTTTCCCACGGGTATTATTTCTTTACCTCCGGAAGGACTACATATATAGATTAAACACATGTTAATCTATAGAAATGATGATTAAAGTCTACCGTAATGATAGATAGATGTTTTAGGCTTTTTGCAAGAATTTATATGTTTTATGGTTTTTTTTCTTTGCATCACGTGGGGATTAATATGTAAGCTTGTTTATTAAGAGACTTAAATTAGTTATAGTAACATACCAGGGACGTGCACAAGTATTGCGTTGTGCCGTGCACCAAAACAGAAGAATGAGGGAAATTTTCACTCGCGCACTGTTAAACACATGTACTCCCCCTCTGTTTTAAAAGAAATATGAATACCACTCTTTCGAGGAGTAAGATATTTTCAAATTTTATCTCTAAATAGGTTAATTATAAAACATAGTCCATCTTAATAATACTTATTACGTATTATAAGTATTGTTTTTCTATATGTTTACCTAAAATTAAAATTAATTGACTTCTCAAAGAGAGATTTACAGTTTTTTTTGGGGGGAAGAGTACAGGAATAGGATGATAGGATGATCTCATGGTTTTCTGGAAAGGTACAGAAGATGCTTTATTTACTTTTATATAGTCACAAGACAATTACACATGCAGAACACTGGTTACAGATTACTCAACCAAGGTAAGGGAAATACGTGGTACTGGGCAGTATAGACCTCACTTGAAGCTGCAGTAAACCATCATCTGACACGCATCAACCAATCACGACCGGAAACAGTATCGCGCTCCACGCCACATCTTCATCATCCGGCGCCCATGGTCCCTTAACCAGAAATCTCAATGGTCTTCACCTCAGGTTTCTTGACCTCGGCCTTGGGCACGGTGACGGTAAGCACGCCGTTCTCGAGGCCGGCGTTCACCTGGTCCGTCTTGGCGTTCTCCGGCAGACGGAACCGGCGGAGGAACTTGCCGCTGCTGCGCTCGACGCGGTGCCACTTGTCGTTCTTGTCCTCCTTCTCCTTGCTGCGCTCGCCGCTGATGACCAGCACGTTGCCGTCCTCCACCTCGACCTTGACCTCCTCCTTCTTGACGCCGGGGAGGTCGGCCTTGAACACGTGCGCCTCGGGAGTCTCCTTCCAGTCGATGCGCACGTTGGCGAAGGCGGCGGTGTCGCGGTCCGACGACGCGACGACAGAAGGGACGAGGGAGCGGAAGACGCCGTCGAAGGGGTCCCAGAAGTCGGCGAAGGGGTCGAAGATGTTGCTGCGCCTCACGAGCGACATTGTCGTCGGTTGGATTAGTGAACGGCGGAGACTTGACACTTGAGAGTGCGAGCGGATTTGAGGCTCTTTTGTATGCGTTGCGCTGTGTGCTTTTTCTCGATGGCCGGAGGTTGCAGCCCTGGCAGGGTATTTATAGGTGGATGCCTGGATGGGGTCGACATTTCTCTTGAACCATCCGGAGCCCTCTCGGCCCGTGGTCACGGTATTATTATTCCTTCTCTCTTCTCTTCTTTTTTCCCATCTAGAAATGGTCTTTACTTTGTTCTAGCTTACTCCTGGTTTCTGGATGGATGCTTTGATCCAATCTTGCTGGCAACAAGCTCCCGCCAGCGCCAACTGATCGCGGATGATTGATTTGGCCCGCTGGCAGATGAGCAGGGCCTATCCTGTTCAGCTGCGCACGTCTTCAGTTTCACTTTCACCATCTATTTTGGCTCTCGGATGATCACGGATTATTTTGATTTTTCGTGAGGAAAAATACTGTTCTGGTTAAAAAAACAAGCTAAAAAATATGTATTATAAGCTGGCTGAAACATGAAAGTTAGGGGCTGCTTGAAAACTTTGCCAGGCTCGCCTCGCCTGTTGACGCGAACCACGAGGCCCTGGTCTGTCCGAGCCAGCCATTTTGGCTCTCTCAAATTCTTGGTTAGATCGGCCTGCGGAGCCCTACACCAAGCTTCACATCCACCGCCGGGCTGCAATCTGAGCTGGGAGACTTGGGCGACATTAAAGATCAAGTTGTTCCTCTGGCTTGCTCTCAAGCGGCCATATTGGAAAGCCTACATGCGGCGACGACAGACAGGTGACACATGACAACTATTTCCTATGCCACCAGCAACCGGAATCCATTGATCACATAATCGTGGAGTGCTCCTACTCCAAGCAAGTTTGGTGGTACATTCGATCGGCGCTAAGGGAAACACATCAACTCCAGCTGGCCAACTCAATTCTGGATTGGTGGACCACCTGGAGAGAGCAATGGACAGGGCAGCTTCGCAACAGCGCGGATTCAATCTTCGCATTAGTTGCTTGGGAGCTATGGAAAGAAAGGAATGCACGATGCTTCCGCCAAGCGAGCACTCAAATTCCCGAATTACTCAAGCACATCAAGCACGAGGCTGAGTCGTGGGTGCAAGCCGGCGCGAGGAGCCTAGGTTGTCTTTTTCAGCGAGTAATAGAGTAGTAAGAGTGAGTGTGGGTGGGCATATGCTTATTGAAAATCTATAAGGCCCAACCCTTTGTAATCAAAATTCTCCTCAATACAAAAACACGCAAATCTTTTGCGTGATCGAGAATTTTTTTTCTCTCTCAAGGCAGCAAGGCAGCCCTAGCTGGCACGGAAATAGAGGCGGAACAGAAAGGAGATCCAAACAGCTGGCCTAGTCGATTTCTTGCCCAGCCAGATAAAATTGTATCGGGCAAAAGTACCATGCATGCTCTTATTAGTAGCTCCATTCTCGGCCATATTCTTGCTCATGACCAAATTCCCCGTATCAATTGGGTAATTGGATACCGATGAGGGTTCTCAAGGTGAATCACCATTTACCATGACAACGATGGTACAGTCCGGTTTGCTTGAACTTATTAGTCTAACTTATCAGCCATGATACAATATTTTTCTCTCACAACAAAACAACATCAATCGGCTTATCAGTCGCAGTTGCAGAAACCATCAGCCAAATACAACGAAGGTACAAAGCATGTCAGCAAGTAGCAATCCAGAATCTTCTTCTGTTGCATGACCCAGCAAGCAGTTACTAGAGACACTTCAAATTATTCTTGATATGGCTTCTCATCCTTCCCGAATTATAGACAGGCTGAGTGCTGCTTTTCTGAACTACTCCCTTTTGCCTTGAAATAGTTAGCACTTTAGCTATAAATCTGAACAAATTTTGGGATGAAAGGAGTAAATGTATGTACACAGTATTTGGACTGTCTATGTATTCAGAAGACAAATCTGCGCCAAAAAAAAGAAAAGAACTAAAATGTTGTCCAGGAGTCCTCTCTCCCCATATCCCCTGCATCCCTCGATACATGTCACACCTTGCATGCCACCCCCACCCACACCTTCCTTGAGCACTGGCACACCTCCTGTGTTAGTGGATCTCTCTTAACGCCATGCACCCTAATGGATATCTATTTCCGACGTGGAGGGTCACGACATTCTTGACAAGCGAGGAGGGCACCTCGGGTGCGCGGCCGAATCATCAGTTCTTCAACAACTTCCAAGTTAAGTAGCGCGCAAGCGCACCATCAAGAGGATATGACATGACATCAGACGCTTCTTCTTCTGCATCGGTAAGCCTCTGTTATGAAGTCAAGGCGTGGTGCTCATCGGATCCGGTGAGGACACGTCATCCCCCTCTCTCTTTCTTTTTACTCCCTCCGTCCCAAAAAACATGAAACCCTACCATTCAAATCATGTCTCAAAAAAGATGTAAATTTAGATGTGATCAGCTTTTAGTGGGGCCCACCTTATAAAAAAATGGCAAATACTTCGTTACAGCCGCCGTATTTAATTCCCACTGCACGCACACACCCTATACACCGCACGCACGAACCGGTCGTCTTCCACCTTTCATTCATCTCTCTCTCCGGCAACTGGCGACCGGCGAGCTCCTCCCCGGTGACTTCCTCCTCACGCCCGCACGCCCACCGCCTCCCCGTGCCCGCGCCGAGCTCTTCCTCAGCTGGATACAAGTAATAGGTCATATTCTTTTTTGTGGCGTTGTACCATTTCTCATCCAGGTGGATGATGTTGTCCATTTCAACAAACTTTGGTTGAGTATGCAGTGTACTTGTATCTAGCATTGCAACACACCACTGCAATCTTTCTTTTTTGTTCGATTCCGTTAAATATGGCTTTATTGTGTTAGAGTGTCGTCTTAGCAGTCCATGTTTGAACAACCTATGTAATGTGCTTTTGTCTGCACCTAGAGCTTGAGCTAGAGATCTTAAAGTTGACCTTTTGCGCAGCGGAATAGTTTGAACTTGTGATAGGTCAACTTGAACCTTTTTGCGGCCAGAATTCTTGGGCTTTCTAGAACTGATATCAACTGGTATTCCATTCTCATGACATTCCTTTGCACGCTTCCAAATTCTCCACACCGCTGATCGTTGGACATTGAACAATTCAGCTACCCTTTTTGTACTGTTTTTCCTTAGTTTTTCGTTGACACTTATCTCAAGCAAAGCTTCATATATTTGTTGTCTTTGAGTTGGGGTAAGATCTTTTGACCTGCTATGAACATTTGCATTTGCATGTACATCTTCGTTGCTTGAGTCATGTAGTTCATCTTGGTTGAAGACAATGTCCATTTCCTCGGTGTAGACGCCATACTCGGGCATGTCCTCCTCCATGGCCTCAAATAAGGCATCACTTACTAAAAAAACATACGGATTAGTAAGTTGGAATCATGTAATTTGGTTCATTGTTTTAGTTAGTATTGCTGCTGCTATAGATCAGTAAATATGTGGGAATTATTGTTTTTAATTTTGTTACGAAGTCATGCATCGTACTGAAAACACAGACAGTTATGCCCATTTGGTTGAATACATTTTGGAATCAATCATATTTCTATCTTACATTCCCTGTTAAAATTAACCTAGTGCAGCCATATTCGTGCTATTGATGGAAAATAAAATTGTTGTGCATAATTATCGAAAACAAAGAAGAGTAGTGTAGGTTACTGATCATACTCTGTTGCCTTCCTTCGTGTTGGACAGGAAATAGTACATTGAGATCAAAATCATCTTGTTGGTCAGGAACATCAAAGGTGGCATCCCCATCTGCTAGCTATGCAATATCAGCAGGCTGCGCATTGAGGTAAGGTATGGCCGCTCTATTTGCTTGGTGTTCATCAGTAGGCCGCACATTGAGGTCAGGTATGGCCTCTCTCTCTGCTTGGTGTTCATCAGTAGGCCGCACATTGAGGTCAGGTATGGTCTCTCCAACTGGTTGGTGCCCATCATCAGTAGGATGCACACTGAGGTCAGGCATGGCATTCTTGTACACGTAACAGAGATGAAGTCACCAAATCACTTACCTGAACTGATTCCTTCATTTTGCACTCCAGCAGTCCCACCTCCAACAAGCTGTGCTTCATGTGTTCCTTGGATTTGGAAGGGTTGTTCCTCTTCCGGTGGCCCCTCATCCAGGTCTAGTATGGCTGGCCTAGTCGATTTCTTGCCCAGCCAGATAAAATTGTATCGGGCAACAGTACCATGCATGCTCTTATTAGTAGCTCCATTCTCGGCCATATTCTTGCTCATGACCAAATTCCCCGTATCCATTGGGTATTATTAGTAGCTCCATTCTCGGCCATATTCTTGCTCATGACCAAATTCCCCGTATCCATTGGGTAATTGGATACCGATGAGGGTTCTCAAGGTGAATCACCATTTACCATGACAACGATGGTACAGTCCGGTTTGCTTGAACTTATTAGTCTAACTTATCAGCCATGATACAATATTTTTCTCTCACAACAAAACAACATCAATCGGCTTATCAGTCGCAGTTGCAGAAACCATCAGCCAAATACAACGAAGGTACAAAGCATGTCAGCAAGTAGCAATCCAGAATCTTCTTCTGTTGCATGACCCAGCAAGCAGTTACTAGAGACACTTCAAATTATTCTTGATATGGCTTCTCATCCTTCCCGAATTATAGACAGGCTGAGTGCTGCTTTTCTGAACTACTCCCTTTTGCCTTGAAATAGTTAGCACTTTAGCTATAAATCTGAACAAATTTTGGGATGAAAGGAGTAAATGTATGTACACAGTATTTGGACTGTCTATGTATTCAGAAGACAAATCTGCGCCAAAAAAAAGAAAAGAACTAAAATGTTGTCCAGGAGTCCTCTCTCTCCATATCCCCTGCATCCCTCGATACATGTCACACCTTGCATGCCACCCCCACCCACACCTTCCTTGAGCACTGGCACACCTCCTGTGTTAGTGGATCTCTCTTAACGCCGCGCACCCTAATGGATATCTATTTCCGACGTGGAGGATCACGACATTCTTGACAAGCGAGGAGGGCACCTCGGGTGCGCAGCCGAATCATCAGTTCTTCAACAACTTCCAAGTTAAGTAGCGCGCAAGCGCACCATCAAGAGGATGTGACACGACATCAGACGCTTCTTCTTCTGCATCGGTAAGCCTCTGTTGTGAAGTCAAGGCGTGGTGCTCATCGGATCCGGTGAGGACACGTCATCCCCCTCTCTCTTTCTTTTTACTCCCTCCGTCCCAAAAAACATGAAACCCTACCATTCAAATCATGTCTCAAAAAAGAAGTAAATTTAGATGTGATCAGCTTTTAGTGGGGCCCACCTTATAAAAAAATGGCAAATACTTCGTTACAGCCGCCGTATTTAATTCCCACTGCACGCACACACCCTATACACCACACGCACAAACCGGTCGTCTTCCACCTTTCATTCATCTCTCTCTCCGGCAACTGGCGACCGGCGAGCTCCTCCCCGGTGACTTCCTCCTCACGCCCGCACGCCCACCGCCTCCCCGTGCCCGCGCCGAGCTCTTCCTCAGCTGGATACAAGTAATAGGTCATATTCTTTTTTGTGGCGTTGTACCATTTCTCATCCAGGTGGATGATGTTGTCCATTTCAACAAACTTTGGTTGAGTATGCAGTGTACTTGTATCTAGCATTGCAACACACCACCACAATCTTTCTTTTTTGTTCGATTCCGTTAAATATGGCTTTATTGTGTTAGAGTGTCGTCTTAGCAGTCCATGTTTGAACAACCTATGTAATGTGCTTTTGTCTGCACCTAGAGCTTCAGCTAGAGATCTTAAAGTTGACCTTTTGCGCAGCGGAATAGTTTGAACTTGTGATAGGTCAACTTGAACCTTTTTGCGGACAGAATTCTTGTGCTTTCTAGAACTGATATCAACTGGTATTCCATTCTCATGACATTCCTTTGCACGCTTCCAAATTCTCCACACCGCTGATCGTTGGACATTGAACAATTCAGCTACCCTTTTTGTACTGTTTTTCCTTAGTTTTTCGTTGACACTTATCTCAAGCAAAGCTTCATATATTTGTTGTCTTTGAGTTGGGGTAAGATCTTTTGACCTGCTATGAACATTTGCATTTGCATGTACATCTTCGTTGCTTGAGTCATGTAGTTCATCTTGGTTGAAGACAATGTCCATTTCCTCGGTGTAGACGCCATACTCGGGCATGTCCTCCTCCATGGCCTCAAATAAGGCATCACTTACTAAAAAAACATACAGATTAGTAAGTTGGAATCATGTAATTTGGTTCATTGTTTTAGTTAGTATTGCTGCTGCTATAGATCAGTAAATATGTGGGAATTATTGTTTTTAATTTTGTTACGAAGTCATGCATCGTACTGAAAACACAGACAGTTATGCCCATATGGTTGAATACATTTTGGAATCAATCATATTTCTATCTTACATTCCCTGTTAAAATTAACCTAGTGCTGCCATTCGTGCTATTGATGGAAAATAAAATTGTTGTGCATAATTATCGAAAACAAAGAAGAGTAGTGTAGGTTACTGATCATACTCTGTTGCCTTCCTTCGTGTTGGACAGGAAATAGTACATTGAGATCAAAATCATCTTGTTGGTCAGGAACATCAAAGGTGGCATCCCCATCTGCTAGCTGTGCAATATCAGCAGGCTGCGCATTGAGGTAAGGTATGGCCGCTCTATTTGCTTGGTGTTCATCAGTAGGCCGCACATTGAGGTCAGGTATGGCCTCTCTCTCTGCTTGGTGTTCATCAGTAGGCCGCACATTGAGGTCAGGTATGGTCTCTCCAACTGGTTGGTGCCCATCATCAGTAGGATGCACACTGTGGTCAGGTATGGCATTCTTGTACACGTAACAGAGATGAAGTCACCAAATCACTTACCTGAACTGATTCCTTCATTTTGCACTCCAGCAGTCCCACCTCCAACAAGCTGTGCTTCATGTGTTCCTTGGATTTGGAAGGGTTGTTCCTCTTCCGGTGGCCCCTCATCCAGGTCTGGTATGGCTTCATTGAATGGGAATGGTAGTTCATCTGGTGGCTCCTCATCCATGTTTGTGAAGGCCTCTCCTTGATCTGGTGGTTTTGAGTTGAGATCAAAGACCATTGGTGGTAGAGCAAAGACCCTGTGCTTCGTGAGCAGCAAATGAATTGAGATGAGTTATCTGGTGGCGGCCATCGTGCTTTTGTAGTGTGTCAAACTAGCGGAAAGTGAAAATTTGAAATGTGTGGTCATGGTTGTTTTAGGTGCCGCTTTACTTGGGCCCTGTTTAGTTCCCAAAAATTTTGCAAAATTTTTCAGATTTCCCGTCACATCGAATCTTTAGACACATGCATGAAGCATTAAATATAGATAAAAAATAAAACTAATTACACAGTTTAGACGAAATGGACGAGACGAATCTTTTAAGTCTAATTGGACCATGATTGGACACTAATTGCCAAATAACAACGAAACTTGCTACAATACCATTTTGCAAAATTTTTTGGATCCAAACCGGCCCTTGCATTTGTAAATGGCCTTGTATAGCTGACATTGACGGGACTGACACCGAGCTCTGACACGACGATGGGCTTAAGAAGGGGCACCCAACTTTTTGTTTTTCTCATTTATTATAGGTCAGCATTGTAGCCTGCAAGTGTTCTCCCTGATTAACTGAAGCGTTTGTCTAGAGATGGACAGCTGCCACGATTTTTGCCTGCCTCTAAAGATTGTAAATACAGTAGTGTGCTAAAACTTCTACATAATGAAGATCTTATAATCCCTGTTTTGAATGATTATCAAATATCTACTTATTATGCGTTCGTTCCTCTCCTCATGGAAATGAGTTAGGTTAATGACATGACATTGATTGATTATATCTTGAATTCTTGACGTAAACAACCTGAGGTGAAACTATATATCACCAGAATCTCCATACACACAAATACAAGCAACCTATCCGATATGGAAAACCCGAATTTATTTATTATTATTCAAAGGGAAAATACATGAACCACACGAGGAAGATGTACATATACGGAACAAAGGGAAGTACATACTCCTATCGTAGAAGACACAGCAAACATCCTCAGCCACAGTGCAAACAAACCATGCAGATGCAGGACAGCCACGGACCAGCACAGCAGTAGTACACCTTCAATCCACGTCCATGGATGTTTAACCAGAGATCTCGATAGCCTTCACCTCAGGCTTCTTCTCCTCCGCCTTGGGGACAGTGACCGTGAGCACGCCGTTCTCCAGGCCAGCCTTGACCTGATCCACCTTGGCGTTCTCCGGCAGACGGAAGCGCCTGAGGAACTGGCCGCTGCTGCGCTCGACGCGGTGCCACTTGTCGTTCTTGTCCTCCTTCTCCTTGCAGCGCTGGCCGCTGATGACCAGCACGTTGCCGTCCTCCACCTCGACCTTGACCTCCTCCTTCTTCACGCCGGGGAGGTCGGCCTTGAACACGTGCGCCTCGGGCGTCTCCTTCCAGTCGACGCGGGCGTTCGCGAACGCCGCGGTCTCGGAGTCGCCGGAGGCCGACGGGACGATGGAGCGGAACATGTTGTCGAAGGGGTCCCAGAGGTCGAGGGAGAAGGGGTCGAACACGCTGCTGCGCCTCACCAGCGACATTGTCGATGCTCTATGCGTCGAAATCAGTGGATTGCAAGAGTGCTTCAGGAAGTGTGCTTAATTTGCTATTGCTATGGAGTATCGCTCTGTGGTTTCCTGGGTGGGTTGCAGCTCTGTGCGTGGCGGGGTATTTATAGGATCAGATCATCCATGAGTTTGTACAACCCATTCCTGAGACATCTAGAGCTATCTCCACTGCTGTCCACAATCATTGCTTCTAGAACTAGAAATGGCCCGCTTCCATTCGAGAGAAATCTCCCTGCACTGGACGATTCACACGATTGAAGCCGGGCCGGCTTAGGCCACTTGTACTTTAAACTCGTTAATACAAATGATACACAACGCTCTTGCGTATATAGGAAAAAAAAGATTCACACGATTGCTTTTCTTTTACTTGGATTAATTTTGATTTATCTAACGTTTTTTTGGGAGCTTTCTAGTAATATACATAGTTTGTGAGTGCGATAGTAAGTGGTCATTATTTAGATACCTGAGTAGTTTGCAACTAAAATTTGTCATGCTAAAGATTTGTCAAGCCAAAATTAGATAAAAAAAAATTGCCCTAGATTTGGCAAGCCAAATATGAGAAGTTGGCAAGTTTTGGTTGCAAACAAAATAATAGCCAAAATCATATGACTTGTCAAATCTGTGGCATGACAAATTTTAGTCATCTAATCAAGCCCTTATACTGTGCAATAAAGAGAGCATTTGTAGTAATGTACTTGCTAGCGCTTGGATTTTGTAGTAACGGCGTTGCGGCGTAGGAGAAGAGCCTGCGCCATCTGTTTTTTGCGTGCCCCAACGCATGGCCCTCACACTTGTGCTCGGTTTTTCACATGCCCATTTGCGCCTGCTTGGTAGCGTCCCAGCAGCGGGCCCGTACCGCCCAGACGTCACCCAGTGGCTGTAGCAGGTGGCTGCGGCAGTAGGTCCCATTGTAACATGCGCAACACCAGATCTACTTTTGCAACACCCAAATGAGACACTTGCAACATGTATTTGAAAACAGCTGAAATACTTGCAACATATGTCTGAAACACTCGCAAAACACTTGTAAGCATTGCAATACAACATCTAGATGAAATACTTGCAACATACGTATGAAAATACCTGAAACACTGGAACATACGCTTGTAACATGCATGTATGCAACATCCAGATCTACTTTTGTCACATCAAGATGAAAACACTTGCAACATACATCTGATACAGATGAAACATAGTTACTCGGGTCAAACCAAGTCTCATTGATGTAGTCAAATTCAGCTAATGCATTGTAGCAACTTGATGCGGCGCAGTGACACTTTGTACGACGATAATCGAGCTAAGTATTTGTAGATGGTGTCATTGTGGCGGGTGGAAGAGTGATATTATTGACAATGACTTAGGCTAGGAATAAGTGTAGTATCACGACAC
Source organism: Saccharum hybrid cultivar R570 (assembly GCA_038087645.1). Taxonomy (NCBI): domain Eukaryota; kingdom Viridiplantae; phylum Streptophyta; class Magnoliopsida; order Poales; family Poaceae; genus Saccharum; species Saccharum hybrid cultivar. The sequence continues at coordinate 1,611,442 of JAQSUU010000123.1, read as the reverse complement.
CGCCTGCCTTGCCCTAAAGGCGACTCTTGGTGAAGAATGTGAGAAGTCATGTGAAGCGCTTCCCAAAAACCTTATCCATCCTCTTTCGGTGCAGGATTACAAGGGCGAGATGTTGTGGAAACTTGCTCTCTCAATTATTGGTGCCACCAGTGATCAAAAGGGTACCCATATCGTAGTTTTGATGTGTGTACCGGTGATTGGGATGTGATAGACTACGATAACATCGCAATAGAGAAGCGGGGAAATCTAATTAACTATCTTAGATATTCCCAACCCTAGAGGCTCCCCAATAGCAGTTCTGATGCGCCCTTCCTAGGAGAGGTTGATGCATATATGAGGGAGGCCCCCTACCTCCACATCAATTATCAATACATTACTAATTAATGTCACACCTTCCACTTCTACTTGTGAGTTTAAACATTAAAGGTCATCAGGGAACACATGCAATGGGCCTTCAAAATTTATTAGAATTTCTACATATGGGCTTCTGGTAACCAATCTATATAAATTCTAAAAATCCTCCACCGGATCTCAAATGCCCAATATAGAAAATGTTCCTTCTCCCACTACTATTTATATACCAGTGTTTCAGCAGAGTTTATTAAGTTGAACATCAGCAAAGAGCTTCTTAGGCTACACCCATCCACCACTTGAGTAACGGACTATGCCTTCAATTACAAGTTTTGTGCAAACATGTTCCATTCAAAGTCATAACCAATACCTGGATGCCAATAGCTTACTCCATGAGTGGAGTATATACATCATACTCCCTGGTTTCTTCCTCACGAGATTACTAGAGATCACCAGTTTTATAGATTACAGTGCCTGACAATCTAGTATACCTATTATAGGTGTAGTTCTTTAAAAATGCTTTCTAGGACAACATATTTGCTTACTAAAGACATGACCTAATCCACCTTACAACTTTGAGAGTATTGCATATTCACTTAGAGAGAGTTATAAGTTACTCTCCTCTGTTAACCAATATATTGTTTTTCCTAGTGTTTGGACAGAAAAAATATCATGTTTCTCTACCGCAAAGAAAAAAAAATAAAATGTGCGGGCGTGCCAGTGTACTAAAGTACACAAAACAAACAAAGAGAAGGGAACACTGAATTTATTCATATTTATAGAAAATACAAACAGAGGTTCCCTTATATAAATGCGCGCTCCATAGCCTGCTGGCAGCAATCTAACTTAGGCGACGTAGTCTTCATGGTTCCTGGGGCCTCGAAAGGCTCCCAGTTAATTACCCCTGTGAGTCAAGCTCACAGAGCACCTCCGATTAAGCTGCGTTGGTCATCGTCTTCAATCTTCACTTCACGTCTCCATGCTTGTGTGTTGGTGTAGATGTGGGTGGCGTCGGCATGTCCATGGCCTCGTCGGTCCATGAGCCGGTGTAACATGACTGAAATATGAGTCATGCCGCCTGCGTCGTTCGCCTCGTCGGTGTCGAACGACACATAGTGTTGTGGTAGTAGCACTTGCATGGTTGGTGTAGCTTGGACTGCTTCGGACTTCCTTGGCAACGTTATCGTGGTACTTTGTGGAACTTGATCACGTGGATTTGTTGAAGTTGTAGTAGCTTGATGAAGACTTGCGTCGTGGTGCACTCGTGTTGTCATGGTCGATGGAGTCGCTACCGCACCATCCGTCTCGCTGTTGTCGTGGGTAGCGTGGTAGTGGTAGTAGCAGGTGGAGCCGCGCGCCTCACCTCCTCTCAACTGCATGTTGGATAGAACACAGATCTAGAGAGGATAATTAAATCTTCTGTTGCCGCTGACTAACTCATCACGGCTGGCATCCTAGATGGAGTGCCTCCGAGTATCACGTCTTCAGCGACGTCTCTCCTCGGTGTGGAGACTCCTGTTCGTCTCAAAGTGTAGCAACGCGTGTGCTACTCCACCAACGCAGCAGCCTCCGCATATTGCTTCTCCACCAGGATGCGTCTCACCCGGCTAGGAGTTGTTCATCGTGAACGAGATGCAGAGCCGGTGCTGGTGAAGTGGGCGCCAAGTTGACTCAGCGGCCTGGACGTCTCCATCACTCTGGGTATTGTGTGCAGCCGCCGGCGATGAAAGCTCCTGATGGAGGTGTGGCCAGCGCCGTGCCGATGAATGGCGCCCTGGTGGCGGCTGTGATCTCATCTGGATGGCATTGGCTGCCGGCGTCTCCCTGTTCCATGGCGTCGGCGTAGATGGGGCTGGGTCCTCTCGTGGCAGCAGAGTTGGCCCCTGACCCTCCGTGTTGGTGCAACAGAAGTGCAGCCTCCGGCCAGCGGTGCCTACATGCATGCCTTCGTGATCATCTTGGCGCTGATCCAATCAGCCGAGCGTCGTTCGCCGCGCCGTAGCGGCGGTCAGCTTCTCTGGCCGGCAGCGCATACCAGGGTACGTCTGCCTTCAGCCAGATCATGGCACCTGGCGGCGGCTGTGGCTTCCTGGATGCCGTCATTGCGTGGCGCCTGTTAAGGCTGCCTCCGGCCGATCATCTGGATGGATGGCGCCGCACGTCGGGGCCATCTTGAGGCGGTCTCCCTGGTAATCATCTCCGGCGGCCGGACCTGGACTTCGTTCCCGTTGATCCGCTCCGAGCCTCTGGCCGGGCGTCATTAGCCTCCTCATGAGGGTCAAGGGGCTGCTTTATATAGGCTGCTGCTAGGGTAGCAGCGAGCCCTCCTGGCCGCATGCATGCGCCGCCTAAAATCAGTTGGCACGCGAGAGATATCCGGGCCTAGGCCTTTTGCTTGCCAAAACAAAATAAGACCACGTGATTTATTCATCTGGAATAATTATCTTCACGTGGTAATCCTTCTAGAAGCTTTTCTGGATGAGCTCGTGGATGTATCTTGTTCCCTGACGCATGGGCCTGGGATGATGAAGGGATAAAGCCTCCCCGTTGATAAGTCATTAACCTGCCCGCCGCGCGTATATCTGGCCAAGGTTCAGGACCTCGTCGGGCTGGCTGTCTCGCAGGCTCAATTGACGTAAGCCGGTCCAGCTCTTATACAAGCGCACGTACGTGGCTACGTCTGTTAGGTTCTTTTGTTTGCCACGCTTACGTGCATGCATGGGGCTGTATCATCATACTCGTATAACTTGCTAGCTTCTTGTTTTCCTCTTCTCATGTATATGTGAGATCAAGGCATCAAGAGCCTCATCAGCCACACGCAGCCAATTGATGCATGCATGGCCGTGTAGTACGTGAAAGTACAGATTAGCTGACAAGCTAACTGTTACCTCCTTCCTCTAGCATGCGTACATATGCACATACGCAATGCATGAGAATACAAGAGGAGCATCACTGCTTCCATTCTTATTGTTTCTTAACCGCATAAATAAATGATGTACATATAAAAAAATATTGTACAAAATCTCGTCAAACAAATGCCCCCCATCAAGTTGAGTTTGAATTGCGGAGCAAATTCGAACTCCACTTGGTGAAAACAATTTGACTGAGATGGCGCAGCAAAGCTAACTACAGCCTTGGATTTGATGACTTTTTTCAAATTTGAATTCACTTCATGATCTTTATTTTAATATAGGTTACTATTCGTGCTCCCTTCTATTCGCTTATAGATATATTGCATCATGCTTGAATTGATCAAACATGTATATTTCTGATTGCTCATAATGGTACTGGTGCATATACTTGATGCCACCTCGTGAACTATTGCCGTAGAGTAGGTGCGGATGCCGGATGGTCGTCAAGAGTTGCCGCACCAAACATTGCCGGTTCCTGCAGCTGCTGGGGATAGTGAGAGTCGTGGCGCCGAGTTTGCCGAGCTGCCATATGATCAGCACAGGAACAGGGCACATCCGAGTTGGAGGAGGTCTGCCGCCGCTTGACCTCTGCGCTCGTCGTAGTTGAGGCTGTTGGTGAGCAACATGAATGGTTGATCCACCTCGCCATCGAAGTGACACGCCCGAGTGAAATGCCGAGCTGCCGAAGTAATCACAGAGTTGATGCAGCGCCCGTCGATGAGGGAGCTGATAGATTGCTGTTATGAGGGGCTGAGGGCGTCGATGCCCAATGTCATCTAGCGTTAGACGGAGAAGTCCAGGCTCACGCCATAGTTGATTGAGGATTGACGTCAGCCTCTGTTGCGGAGCCCGTTGAGGTGATCGAACTTGAGCAGCTTCTGAAGGGATCTTTGTCGCAGCGGTGATGACCACCTCTTCATCGAGGCAGTGCATGGAACACCGGGTGTTTGCAGCTCATGGTACACAGTCTGGCCTGCTCAATTGACCGGCCGTATATTCCTTTATTATGGAGTACAGGAGTAGGCATATGATTGTATTATGCGCTAATATCTGGGGAGTATATGCTCATGCATCATCTTTGCACCAGCTAATCACCCAGTACACGGTTATGTGAGGCATGCAGTTTCTAGCTTGCTTCCCTTTCTTGCCCCGCTTCGATAGTACTCGTTATCAGACCATCGGGAGCTAAGGCGTTTGGTACACTGTTCTTCATTGATTCAGTGCAGAGACGCCACACGGAGTAGCTGTCACATGAACCAGTCTGCCAGTGCAAGTGCAGCTAGTAATGCTGTTGAAAGAGATACATGAACATACGCATACAGACTTTAGCACACAAAAATGACATGTCTAGCAATTTTCTTTCACCGTCTTCTTGATAGCGCCACATTATACGATATACACGCACTCACTTGAGACTTTTCTAGGCAAAGTCTCATCAAGTACATTCATGCATACATTCTTCCTGCCTGCTAGTTTCATACGGCTACAACCAGCAAGCTAGCGGTGCAGCTTCATCTCAGGGCATGCGTTGGCACGTTTGCTCTCTGCTCATGTCTAGCATGATTTTTACCGTCACAGCTGGGCAGGTCTTGTTCTGCCGGGGGCATGCTTGTCAACGTCGGCCAATTGGTCACTGTTGGCACGTATATATGCGGCGGTAGCTGGACCACTGGTGCGGCGTCATCCGTGTCTTGGAGACGTTACCACCGTCGTCGTGAATCCTGCTTGCGTCCCGTCGCTAGGTTGCCGTGGCGGCAACTCTCTTAACAAAGGGCACCTTTGTCAAGGATGCTCCTTGGTCGAACTCAGAGGGGGAAACAAGAAGAGAAGAAAAACAAAACGGAAAAGAAGAAAAGCAGAAAGAAAAACAAAAACAAAGGAAAAGAAAAAGAAAGAAAAAGAAAAGAAGCCGAACCTTGGTGACATCGTGTCAACTCCAAGGGATGGCGTGGAGACTTCCGTTGGAGCCATGTTATGGTGTCGGCCAGCAGAAGATGTCGAACTCCGTTGGAGCCGCGTTGCGGCATCGGCCAACGGGACATAAAACTCCGTTGGAGCCGCGTTGCGGCGTGGGCCAACGGGACGAAGAACTCCGTTGGAGCCGTGTTGCGGCATCGGCCAACGGGACGTAGAACTCTGTTGGAGCCGCGTTGCAGCGTCGGCCAAACAGGATGAAGAGCTCTGTTGGAGCCGCGTTGCGGCATTAGCCAACGGGATGTAGAACTCTATTGGAGCCGCGTTGCGGCATCGGCCAACAGGATGAAGAACTCCGTTGGAGCCGCGTTGCGGCATCGGCCAACGGGACGTAGAACTCCGTTGGAGCCGTGTTGCGGCATCGGCCAACGGGACGTAGAACTCTGTTGGAGCCGCGTTGCGGCATCGGCCAACAGGATGAAGAACTCCGTTGGAGCCGCGTTGCGGCATCGGCCAACGGGACGTAGAACTCCGTTGGAGCCGTGTTGCGGCATCGGCCAACGGGAAGTATTGGGGCTTCATTGGGGCCGTGTTGCGACATTAGCCAATGATGTGTCCATCAGGTCCGTATGGCAGTGGTGGCCAATCGGACGCCCTCAAATCATCTTCGCCTTGCGGTGCAAAATCCGTGTGACTTGGCGAAGAAGCTTTATCAATTCCGACCGACCACAATTGTCATTGTGCATTGTGGCGGGAGCCTGTCGGATTGAAGGGTTTCACAACATTGACGCGATCCGCACTGGTGCGCCAACACTGCTCCCAAAAGTGTGGTTTATCAACCCGACGACCACTGTGTATGGTGGTGTGAAACGGTCAAGTTGAAGGGTTTCACAACACTGGCACTATCCGCACTGGTGCACCAGCACTGCTCCCGAAGTAGCGAAGCGATGGACCTGCAACACTACTTAAAAGGCAAGCATGTCCAAAATAATTGACATGGCTAGGGTAATGTGATGATAATATAATTGGAATCATTGAGATAAGGGAATGGTATTTGTGTGTGTTTTTTTAGAAAAAATGTTGGCTCTCCCATTGGTGTCAGCTATATGAGCAGCTTGAGATGAGACAGCCAGGGGACATAACCATTAGACGCCGTTGCATGACCAAGGCAACATGGCTCCCACGACTTTGCTCCGTTGTGTGTTTGAATATGTGGACTTCTGCTTTGATGTTTCCACTGGGGTGAAGGGAATTCTTGCATGAGACTCCCTTGCATTGAGTTGAACCACAGCCTACTCGCGCTCTCTAACATGGAGGCGTAGGTATGGCTGAGTTAGTGTTGTGTTGTGGGTAACGGCTGATGAATTCGCCATCACTTTTGCCGAGGACAGTGAATGACCACCTCCGCCTTCCACTTGATACTGAGTTGGATATTTGAGCTTGATTGAGCTCATTTGGCAGGGATTCGGTCACTTCTTTGGAGACCCTTTTTCTTTCCTGCATTTTTTTTCTTGTTTTTTTTCTTGGAGCTTGCTTCAGCATTCCAGGAACTTGGAGGGTAGCCATCCACCTTTGTGTAGCTAGGTGGATCCTCGCTGGCGTTGTGTTTTTTTATCCCTTGTTGTCACCTTCCAGGGTGGCAAGTGGCTGCACACTTAATGCAACTTGTGTTGCACTAGGTAGCCCTTTTCTTGCTCTTCTTCTATAGTCTTCCCTGGAGTGTGTGTCACTTCATGTTGGGAAGCGTGAGCAGTGTGGTCGCCTCGCTGCTTAGGAGTGACCCAATCATCTTCCCACTGCCCCCAGTGGAAACACGTTCGGCGTCTGTCGTGTGTTCCGTGAAATGGCGGCTCATCGTGAGATCCATGCACCAGGTTGTTGGCCCCGGCCCTTTTGGTGAAGCCCCAAGGTAGCCAAATCTTCTACCACTGTAGCTAGAGCCTAGTAGGTAGAGCCTTTTGGTTTTTTTTGTTTTTTTAGCAAGGTAAGTTATGTAATGATGAATGCACATTGACCATCACAAGTTAAGGAGAAAAAAAAAATTACGCAAAAGAAAAAAAAATCAAGAACCTCCCGTCGATGTGGACCATCGGCTGATGATGTTGGAGGTGATGACGATGTCTTCTGTGCGTAGATGCTTGCAGAGGCGCACTATTACTCTTAGTGCTGCCATTGTTGAAGGAGGTGTGATGCAACTCTGGGATTTGTTGATGTAGCTGAAGGCGTCTTTGCTGTCAGTGATGTAAATGACTGGAGAGGGGTGATGCCGCCTCAGATGTTGTTGATGTTGGAGGCGACGCCGGACAAACATTGGCACGCATGGAATGGGGGAAGGTGTGATGTTGTCCCCAGTGTTGTCGATGTCCGAGATGACATCGAAAGATCATCATCGTCGTAGCGGACCAAAGAGGGGTGGCCAGTGCCGCCCCGGTGTAGATGTCGAAGATGACGCTGAAAGAACGTCGGCGTTCTAGGCGACCACAGAGCTATGATGTAGCCTCTCGGTGTTGGTGACGCTGGAAGACCAGCCGTGACAGTCAGGGACCGGAAAGGTGTCGTGATGCACCCGGTGTGATTGGTGTCAATAATGACGTAGGAAGAGTGTGGACACTGTTGGACAGCGAGGAGCTGTGGGTGCATCCTGTGCATTGGTGTTGAGGATCGCGCTGAAAGAAGGTTTGCCACCGCTCCTGCATGGGCTGCTCCGGCCTAACAGCAGGTTTGTGGTAGCGCCACGGGTGTGCTCTCCTCCCGTCGTGCTCAGACGTGCGCGATCTTGGACTGACGCAAGCTAAGCGTCGTCACTAGGCGCCTTGAGGGCTCCGAGCAGCATGAATTTTAGCTTGCTAGCTTGTAGTGGAAGTACGTACACGTGCGCATGCCTCTATACGTGCATGGACCAGCTCGTGTACTCTGATAGCCTGCGTGCGTTTCTTCCTTCTCCGGCCGGCTGATCAGCGGGCTTGGACACTTGATGGAGCATGGAGAACTAGTGCCATCATGCATGGCGCCTTGATGCAGCTACCTTGGCGTGCTCCATCGGCTTCCCGCGCCTCAGCTCTTCAGCTGGTGACGTCGCTGTCAACATATGCGAGCCGCAGCAGCTTGAGACATTATGTAGATAAACATGGAGGAGTCAAGGCAAGCATGTGCCCATCCTTCTCCATCCCTCGCTTGTTAATTTCACACAGCGCCGTGCGTGGCGGCTGCCTTCGTGCGCCTCCAGCCCGTGGAGTGGCAGACCGGTGCGTCGCGCGCGTTGCCAGCATGGGCGATGACGCTGTTCCTTGAGACGATGAGGGGTACATAAGTGCAGGGCTGGCGTTCCTTGCTCCGACGAGGTTGCTCGTCTGGCGCAACAAATGGCGCGGCCGATCATTGCCGTCTCCATGTTGTTGGTGTTGATGGTCTGGATGCTGTGCCGGAGCGGCATGATCCGCCTTACCAGCCGAGCGGCAAACTCATATGACGGACGCCGCGTCATGCACCTTTGCTTCACCGGCTGCACCGAACGCTACGCCCTGGACGCATCCTTCATCTTGTGCCATCTGCGAGGCTTGTCAGTGACCGTCGAGCTGATGATGTCGGCGCCTGGATAGCAATAGCCTAGCAATCAGCGGCGCGCATGAGCTCGCGGCGAGACGTGCTTAGGCGCTCAACCGTCTGTCCTTGCGTGTGCGGCTGCAAGAGAGATAGAAGAAGAAACAATTATGAGCAGCGCTTGAGCATCGCTGGCTTGCTTGCTTGACATCTCCCTGCCACGGAACCACGTGGAACTAGCAATCTAGCATCAAGACGGATAGTGAAGCCCATTGTCGTGTGTGACTCCGTATCCTGAAGGTGACAGAGTACGTGGGCGTCGTAGGCACCGGGGGAGCTGTGGTGCTGCCCCAAGCGTGTTGTTGATTTAGAAGATGCCGGAGGAACATCGGCGTCGTAGACACCAGGGGATCTGTGGTGCTGCCCCAAGCGTGTTGCTGATGTAGAACGATGCCGGAAGAACGCTGGCACCGTTGAACACCGAGGCGCTATGGTGTCGCCTTTGGTGTAGCTGATGTCGAAAGCGACGCTGGAAGACCAACCGCGTCGATCAGGGACCAGGAAGGTTTCGCGATGCCCCCGGTGTTGTCGATGCGTGGAAGATGATGCCGAAAGACTGACTGCGTCTTAAGACTAGAGCAGTGTGGTGCTGCCCTCGGTGATGAGCCTGCCGAGACATGCCATCAGCTTGCTGTGGACCTCGGCGGCGTCTTTGATGTTGTTATTCGCGTATGCTGCAAGCAGCAGGCTGCGACAGCCTCGTGCTGTCAGCATTGTCTGGAGCCGTTGCCATGCAGCTTCCTGTAGTAGAATGCCCTCCAGCTTGGTGTCGATAGTTGACCAAGTCGCCGTCCCACGGGGCCAGCATATCACTTGCGTCGTGAGAACACAACGGGCAGCCACGATAGAGTCCAGCTTGGCGCCGTTGGCTCAGGATCAGAGTTGGCAAAGTCACTGTCCCGAGGGCCTGCGTCTTGCTGACGCAATGTGGATGTGTCGCTCGTGCCGTGAAGACAGGTCGAGTGGCCCCGATGGTCTTGATGCGTGCGCCAAGGTGCGTCCTTGTGTTGGCTGATGGAGTTGCCCCCAGCGACTAAGCAGGGGCTCAATGTTGGAGTTCCGACTAAGGAACTCTTGTGCACCCACCAAAGCCGCCGGTGTAGATATGTGTATCTCGTCCGCGACCTCCTTGCCTCAGATGGTCGCTCGATTGCCTCTGGGTAAGTGACGATCGCCGATGTGTTCCATCGGATAGTCGCTCCTCTAGCTCCGCATGGCGCTTGCTCTTCATCCAGTGGACAGCAGACATCGCTGTCAATGGACGTGAGCTGCAGCTAACGAACATGGAAGGCTCAAAGGCCGAGGCAAAAATGTCCCCAACTTCATGAACGGCCTCACCTTTTTTGATGTGCAGCCAGCACAGCGCAAAGCATGCGTGTGCACAGCTAGCTTGTTAGCTCCTGCATGCCAAGTGTAGGAAGAAGCTGCCTGTCGCATTGCTCTATCAGGCATGTTCCTTTCATCGACCAGGGCATCCCACTCACCCTAGGCAGCCTTGCGTCGCGGCCAACGGGCTTCCTTGCCCGACCTTCCACTAGAGATGACGCATCCAGTAGATGGACCCCAGCGCATGTGGTGCCTAGTTGCCGTGGACGCCGAGCAGGACACATCCTCACGTAGCGATGTCATAGGAGCCAGGTGAGGAACGTCATTTGGCGCGACGGACTGCGTGTTCTCTCGGTGGCGTGGCGCAGCAAAAATGCGGCCGCCTTCATGCGGCGAACGTGCATGTCTCGATATCAAACGCCTAGGCTTCCTGGCTTTGCTAGTGAGCTTGAGAAGTAGCAATACAGCTTCCTTCCTAGCTTGTGGCCTTGTGCAGTAGCAACGCATGCATGCATGCAAGTGCATGCACAATATTGCACGTACATCCATGCATGGCTAAGCACGCACGAACTTGCTCATTTGCGGCAAACTTCGTGTCCAGCGTGCTCGCTTGCCGGCGTGATATGATGGAATAAGCATGAGGAAGACGCACCTTGTTGCTAGGCGACGGGCATGTCGCTCCGGCAGGGAAAGTTAGGCGCGTGAGGCGTCGCCTTCGTGCTGATGACGCCGGAAGCTTGTCGCGGCCACCGCCGAACTGCTTCTCTCTCGTGCGTAGTTGTCTCCGTGCAGATGTCCGCTAGCTCACCATGGCCAGAGACTCTGTGGTCTCACGTGGAGCCGGCATGCTGCTCTGGCTGGCTTCTCTTCACGTTGTCATCTCCGGCCAGCGCATCCCTCTGGCCTTGCTATAGATGAACGTGTAAATTGCTGACGTCGCAGTCGTGTTGACGAAGCACAAAGTCTCATAGCCTATGACTCCCGTCTGCGTGGTGATGGTGTCATCGATGGCTATGGACTCGATTGGCTGCCCGCATGATGCGGCCTCCAATGGCCACGCCAGGGTTGCTGAAGCTAGCCACGCACGGTGGCATAGGTCGGCTATATGCTAGGTCGTACACGCGCTTGTGAGGCAAGCCACATGCTATATGCACCTTCATCTTGACTCGAGGGACCGCTCCATTCCTCTAAATAGCGCATCATAACACTAGTACCGAAGCTTGGACGGCCCTGGTGCGACGACTTACGCGTTTCCTCAGCAGTTGTGCAGCTAGCGTGAGCCCTTATGTCGCCGTGAAGATTAGAAGGCTGCCCCAGCGACTATATAGGGCTCGATGCAGTGAGTCCTGGCTGAGGACCGTCGACGGCACCTTTCAAGGCGCCGGTGTAGATGGACGCCAAGCAATGAAGTTGCCACTCTCAACCTCGGCGACGTCTTTCGTGATGATGACGGCTTGGCGAAGTCTGGACTCGGTGGCTTGCTTGGGGCGCCAGTAGAGCATTGACATGTTCCTCATCACAGCCAACGGTATAGCACGATACACCTGCCCCTAGCATGGAGTTGAGCTGCGATCGATGGCCTTACGTTGACACGGACGGACATGAAGCGCTTGAGGGAGGTATGCATCCTTCCTTCTCAACACGTGACTTCAAGAATCAAGACGCTACTGATTCGTGAGCCCACGTGACAGAAGAGGCCACCATGCAGCCAGGGGTATCTCTCGCCGCCGTCACCTCTACCTAGATAGCTGCCTGCGCACTAGGTGTATGGACACATGCAGCAGGGCTTTTCTTACTTGCAGCAATGCGAGAGGAACATGTACATGCATGTTAGCATGTACTAACCCTTGCTTGCTTGTTGTAGATGAGACGCCCTCGTGCACGTGCATGGGCATCAATTTCGACGTCCAGTGGCCAGCCTCCCTGTACTCCTCCTTCAGGGTGCATCTAATGGTCGCCAGAACATCGTTCGTCGGTCTCCCTCTGAGCAGATGAGGGGAGCGTCTCGCTCGCCCTGGGTACCTATGTGTGTCTTAGGCTCTCGTGGGTTAGACCCGGTGGCCGGTGCGGATGTGCGGCTGGACCAAGCCAACGCCCAAACTGGCTCTTTATCTGTGTGAGTGATGTTCTCTTGCAGCTCCGGGCCACTGACCGGAGTCTTTGAGAGGGTTGCTCCTCTTTTCACGGCACAGCAGACGCTGCTGCCGACGCTTGGCCGGCCTTCCAGCGGCCTGCGTTTTTTTTGACGGGTTGCACAGGAGTGAGAGCCCTTGTGTCACCGTGATGAAGCTGCATGCCCCCCAGCGACTAGATAGGGCTCATTGTTTGTGCACCCATCAAGCCGTCGGTGTAGATGTGCGCCGACCGGTGTCATTGCCGCTATGCTCGCTGTAACACGGAGCCGACTTTAGCAGCATCTATTCTAGACCCTCCTGCTTGCTGTGCCGAAGGAGCATGTACGGAGGCGTTCGTTGTCATGGTTGCCTCATCGTGGCAAGCAAGGTCGACCCCAGCATGGAGATGAGCCTTGGCCTCGTTGGGATTGCAGACATGCTCCCTACTCTGTCCAAAGCACAGGCTTCCATCTTGATCCCTGCACGAAGAACACAAAAAGAAAAGAGCAGTCATAATAACTACCCAGTGAAGCTTTGGGCTATCATACGAGGAGCCTCACATCAAGTGAGGCATCCAAAATAGCACCATCGTGACCACCACTTGCATACCGGAGAAGACACCAGCCTGAAGACGACGGCCATTATTGCGCAGCAAAGATGGGAGGAGAACCATGTCCCACCGGGCGTGCCAATTTGTTTGGACAGAAAAAATATCATGTTTCTCTACCGCAAAGAAAAAAAAATAAAATGTGCGGGCGTGCCAGTGTACTAAAGTACACAAAACAAACAAAGAGAAGGGAACACTGAATTTATTCATATTTATAGAAAATACAAACAGAGGTTCCCTTATATAAATGCGCGCTCCATAGCCTGCTGGCAGCGATCTAACTTAGGCGACGTAGTCTTCATGGTTCCTGGGGCCTCGAAAGGCTCCCAGTTAATTACCCCTGTGAGTCAAGCTCACAGAGCACCTCCGATTAAGCTGCGTTGGTCATCGTCTTCAATCTTCACTTCACGTCTCCATGCTTGTGTGTTGGTGTAGATGTGGGTGGCGTCGGCATGTCCATGGCCTCGTCGGTCCATGAGCCGGTGTAACATGACTGAAATATGAGTCATGCCGCCTGCGTCGTTCGCCTCGTCGGTGTCGAACGACACATAGTGTTGTGGTAGTAGCACTTGCATGGTTGGTGTAGCTTGGACTGCTTCGGACTTCCTTGGCAACGTTATCGTGGTACTTTGTGGAACTTGATCACGTGGATTTGTTGAAGTTGTAGTAGCTTGATGAAGACTTGCGTCGTGGTGCACTCGTGTTGTCATGGTCGATGGAGTCGCTACCGCACCATCCGTCTCGCTGTTGTCGTGGGTAGCGTGGTAGTGGTAGTAGCAGGTGGAGCCGCGCGCCTCACCTCCTCTCAACTGCATGTTGGATAGAACACAGATCTAGAGAGGATAATTAAATCTTCTGTTGCCGCTGACTAACTCATCACGGCTGGCATCCTAGATGGAGTGCCTCCGAGTATCACGTCTTCAGCGACGTCTCTCCTCGGTGTGGAGACTCCTGTTCGTCTCAAAGTGTAGCAACGCGTGTGCTACTCCACCAACGCAGCAGCCTCCGCATATTGCTTCTCCACCAGGATGCGTCTCACCCGGCTAGGAGTTGTTCATCGTGAACGAGATGCAGAGCCGGTGCTGGTGAAGTGGGCGCCAAGTTGACTCAGCGGCCTGGACGTCTCCATCACTCTGGGTATTGTGTGCAGCCGCCGGCGATGAAAGCTCCTGATGGAGGTGTGGCCAGCGCCGTGCCGATGAATGGCGCCCTGGTGGCGGCTGTGATCTCATCTGGATGGCATTGGCTGCCGGCGTCTCCCTGTTCCATGGCGTCGGCGTAGATGGGGCTGGGTCCTCTCGTGGCAGCAGAGTTGGCCCCTGACCCTCCGTGTTGGTGCAACAGAAGTGCAGCCTCCGGCCAGCGGTGCCTACATGCATGCCTTCGTGATCATCTTGGCGCTGATCCAATCAGCCGAGCGTCGTTCGCCGCGCCGTAGCGGCGGTCAGCTTCTCTGGCCGGCAGCGCATACCAGGGTACGTCTGCCTTCAGCCAGATCATGGCACCTGGCGGCGGCTGTGGCTTCCTGGATGCCGTCATTGCGTGGCGCCTGTTAAGGCTGCCTCCGGCCGATCATCTGGATGGATGGCGCCGCACGTCGGGGCCATCTTGAGGCGGTCTCCCTGGTAATCATCTCCGGCGGCCGGACCTGGACTTCGTTCCCGTTGATCCGCTCCGAGCCTCTGGCCGGGCGTCATTAGCCTCCTCATGAGGGTCAAGGGGCTGCTTTATATAGGCTGCTGCTAGGGTAGCAGCGAGCCCTCCTGGCCGCATGCATGCGCCGCCTAAAATCAGTTGGCACGCGAGAGATATCCGGGCCTAGGCCTTTTGCTTGCCAAAACAAAATAAGACCACGTGATTTATTCATCTGGAATAATTATCTTCACGTGGTAATCCTTCTAGAAGCTTTTCTGGATGAGCTCGTGGATGTATCTTGTTCCCTGACGCATGGGCCTGGGATGATGAAGGGATAAAGCCTCCCCGTTGATAAGTCATTAACCTGCCCGCCGCGCGTATATCTGGCCAAGGTTCAGGACCTCGTCGGGCTGGCTGTCTCGCAGGCTCAATTGACGTAAGCCGGTCCAGCTCTTATACAAGCGCACGTACGTGGCTACGTCTGTTAGGTTCTTTTGTTTGCCACGCTTACGTGCATGCATGGGGCTGTATCATCATACTCGTATAACTTGCTAGCTTCTTGTTTTCCTCTTCTCATGTATATGTGAGATCAAGGCATCAAGAGCCTCATCAGCCACACGCAGCCAATTGATGCATGCATGGCCGTGTAGTACGTGAAAGTACAGATTAGCTGACAAGCTAACTGTTACCTCCTTCCTCTAGCATGCGTACATATGCACATACGCAATGCATGAGAATACAAGAGGAGCATCACTGCTTCCATTCTTATTGTTTCTTAACCGCATAAATAAATGATGTACATATAAAAAAATATTGTACAAAATCTCGTCAAACACCTAGGTCCTGAGTCACAGGATCTCTGATAAAAAATGGGTTAGGTTACCACTATGGTAAAACTCACTTGGGTATCATACCCACCTCCCTCGATGAATTTTCTATCACATTCCGAGATAGCCTTTTTGTAATGGGATCTGCCAGGTTTTTATCTATTTGAATATAAAGCAACAGCTATCACTCCAAAGTTTTAAAATTTCCTAACAAACTTCAAGTGTATTTTGTGTGTCTTGATGACTTTACATTATCCTTAGCATTGTTCACCTTTAAAATAAGAGTTTGTTTGTCACAATTTATAAGCATAGTCGGTATTAATTTTTTTAACGACATGCAAGTCCTTCAAGAGTTCATGTAGCCATTCTGCTTTTGCAATAGCTGCATCCAAAGCAATAAGTTCTTCTTCCATAGTTGAGCTCATCAAAATGGACTATTTGCATGACCTCCATGATGTTGCACCACCACCAAGAGTAAACACATACCCACTTCTGATGTAAAGCTCATCAACATCAGATATCTAGATTGAACTATTAATTATATTCTTCAAGCATAGCTGGGTACCCCTAAATAGTGAATCACATAACTAATGGTACCCTTAAGATAGCACAAGACCCTCTCAAATGCATCCCAATGATCATCATAAATCTGCTTAATTTGCTCACAATAAAAGGATGTCTACTCCTGGTGCGCTAGCTAAGTACATGAGTGAACCGATAATCTAAGAGTCCCACAATTGGTCTCTTACTATTCTTTTGTTCTTTTGAAGTGTCTTACTAGGACCGTAAGGTGCTAGAGAAGCCTTGATATCCATAAAGCCAAATGAGTTCAAGACATTTTCAACATTGTGAGATTGCAATGGTTCAACTTCTGAAAAGTACTTATGCTGTCAAAAAGCAAAACACCAACCAAACGAGTAGAACTAGAAGTTGCTACTTTCACATAGTACAATTTTTGCACCACCTTGTACCATTTTTTGGATTTTGGCTTTCTGCTTTTTCAAATGGGAAGAAATAGAGAGATATTTCATAATTGTTTCAAGGAAGAGAGGGAATGTGTGTATGTAGTTTCATTGTTGTTTCAACCAAACAACTTATAGCTTTTCCGCAGCACATAGCTCACAACAACTTTTGTTGCAGCTCACAAGAACTTTTCCACGGCTCACAACTAAACCAAACAGACCCTTAATTAGGTTGATGTTTAGATTCACATCAACCCCTCTCATTTCTTTCATATAAAAAAAATCTTTGACAAAAGGACTTGACCTCATTGATCAGATTAATGTTTGTGCCAAATATTAGAATGTCGTCTGCATACAAACATAATATAACTCCTTCAGCCCACCACGACAATAATACACACATCTACCAACCCCATCAATGGCAAAGCTCGCCGAAGTTAGAGTTTTGTCAAAGTTCTCATGCCATTGCTTAGGTTATTGATTTAGGTCATACAAAGATTTTAGTAACTTAGACACCTTGCTCTCTTCATCTTTTGCTACAAACCTATCGGGCAGAGCCATGGGTTTCGTCATCCAACTCTCCATTAAGAAAAGTTCTCTTCACACCCATTTGACGATTAGGAAGACCGTAAGAGGCAGCAAAGGAAAATAAGTAGTTCTCGAATGGTGGTCAATCTAGTGACAGATGAATAGGTATCAAAGAAATCTTTGCCTTCATTTTAGGTATAACCCATGTAGATGGTTCCTTCTCCCTTGCCTCCTCTTCTAGCCCGTTGTTCCCCCACAAGCTAGAGGGTGAGAGCACTTCTTGGGGATGCTTGGAGATATTGTTGTAGCACTTTCAAGCTCCTCCTCTTTCCTTTCTTCTTCTTCTTTGGGTTTTCCTCACTTTTCTTGGTTCATGCTAGAGAGAGGGGGATTTGTGTGTGGAGAAAGAGTGAGAGTTATTATAGTGCTATTGTTGTGAGTTGGTGCCACTTGTGCTAAGAGATGGGACTACAAAGTGAGGGAAATAGACACCTCACAAATTGTGTTGTTGTCGAATTATTCTAGCGGGCCATCTAGTGTCCCTTCCAGACCGTCCCACAAAACACAACTCTGATAAATTGTCAAAGCAGCCGCCGAACCGTTTGATGGATCAGCCAGACTATCTGTCAGGTATGAAATTGTTAGCTTCAGGACTACCTAACACATATGTTTTGTTAATATGCATTTTGTGAAATGCTCCTGATGACCATCGCCCTGTTCGTTTGGACTTATCAGCACAATCAGCAGCCATCCAGCAGTGTTTTTCTCTCACAACAAACCAGCGAACAGTACTTTCAGCATAATAAACCAGCAAAACGAACAGGCTGCATGTTATTTATGTTCAAATGCACACTGGGTCGTTACAATGGGTGGAGCTTTATTATTAATAGAATAGAATTCGACAATTTTGATGCCATTTCCATTTATGCTTGTTTGTAATTTTAGATTTGTAGTATTGCTACATTACATAAGAAATTGGATTGTTGCCTCTTGTAAGACATATGTGTTGTTTTAATTTTTTTTTGCATAATATCACCAGATTTTAAAACTTTTTTATTGATACTTGAAGTTCAATGTTATAGCCTCCAATGATTAACCGTTCAAACCGACATTTCGTCATGCATGTACACATTCTGATGATCTGATCCATAAAAATAAAAATCTCATTCACGAGGAGTATAACAATCTTAAACATAAAAATACTAGTACTTATATGCATAATAAGTATCACCAGGTTAATCATAAAATATATTTTTATATAAAATATGCTTAAGATATAGATGTTAATAGTATTTTTTTCTGTAAACTTAGTTAAATTACTTTTTGGAAAACTAGATTTTTCCAAATTTTTTTTACGGGGCAGTTCATGTGGCCCACTGGTAACGTGTTACCTGTCCCTGGAAGCAAAATTATTCAGGGAAAATAAATTCTCCAAGCACAATGAAGAGAGGGCCCTAGTCCAGTAGTCGTTACTGTATACTCCTTACCCCAGAGAGCAGCACATAGCCTGGTCTGGAACCATGTGGGACCTTCTCGACAGAGATGGAGACAACGGGAAGAAAGCTCTCGACCTCTCGTCTCTCTTCTGGAAAGCAAAAGAACAAAGGGGAGAGCGGAGAGAACTCCAGACGATTCAGCGACCGCTCTTGACGATGCTATAAATACGTCACCGCAGAAGGCCACAACTCATCCCAATCCACAGCAAAGATCGCAATCAGACCAAGCAGCGCACGGCGAAATCCTCCAATCCACAGACTCACTTCCCCCAGTTCGCACTCGGCACTCGCACGCACCGAGCAGCTAGCAATCAAAACCAGCAATGTCGCTCGTGAGGCGCAGTAACGTGTTCGACCCCTTCTCCATGGACCTCTGGGACCCCTTCGACAACATGTTCCGCTCCATCGTCCCGTCGGCCAGCTCCACCGACTCCGAGACCGCCGCCTTCGCCAACGCTCGCATCGACTGGAAGGAGACGCCCGAGGCGCACGTGTTCAAGGCCGACCTCCCCGGCGTCAAGAAGGAGGAGGTCAAGGTCGAGGTGGAGGACGGCAACGTGCTGGTCATCAGCGGCCAGCGCAGCAGGGAGAAGGAGGACAAGAACGACAAGTGGCACCGCGTCGAGCGCAGCAGCGGCCAGTTCACGAGGCGCTTCCGCCTGCCGGAGAACGCCAAGACGGAGGAGGTGAAGGCCGCGCTGGAGAACGGCGTGCTCACGGTCACCGTGCCTAAGGCCGAGGTCAAGAAGCCCGAGGTGAAGAGCATCCAGATCTCCGGTTGAAGAGTCACCATGGACGCCAGGTCAAGCTCGCAGTGTCGGATGTCCGGTTTCAGCTACGCGGCTCGTGTGTGGTTACTCTGCTTTGGTAGTCTGGTGTGTACGAGTGTTCAGTGTTTCATGGTACTACTGCTACGTAGCAGTGTCATGTACTAGTCTCTGTACTTTGCCTGTATGTTGAGCTCGGCTCAGTATGTTCTGGGAGTGAATAAATAAATAAAAAATTAACCAGTCGCGTGTACCGATATACTAATCGCCTGCTCTTGCTCTGTTTCCTCACCTTTGAGGCTTTGACTGATCTCTGTGGAGACGTCTCTAGAACTGATCCGGAATGATTTGTTTCATAAGTTTTTATTAATTCTAAGTTTTGTTGGAGAGATTAAGGCTACTAATAGAGGAAGTTAAAACAAGCTACTAAAGTTAGCTAATCCATAGCTGAGTATACCTCCATCCTAGAATAACGCATATCTCGCTGCTCTACTAAAGTTACTAACATGTAATAATTATTACAAACTAGGAATAGAGAAAGTTAAAAGCTACTAAATTAGGTAATGAGAAAGGTAGAAAGAGGGATGGATGATCCATGTAGCAGAAAAATGAATTCCTGGCTGTGGGTGCTCTGCATTTTGGTGGAGAGGAAGGAAGAAAGGAAGACGCATGGTTTTTTGTTCCTATTACTACAACGGGAGACAGTATAGTACGTGGGTGGTGCTCTCACGCCCATTCCAGTGATGATATCGCCAACGGGAGAGTATAGTGGTGCTCGCACGCCCATTCCACAGTGATTACGATCTCACGAACAGTGATGATATCGTCGCTACGACCTCACGGACTAGACAAAGTAATTTTAAGATGGGTACATATAGTTGCCAGTTGAATTTATATAAGAATTTTTTACATGTTCACTCTAAGGGAAATATGTAAAACAATTTAAAAAGTCCTACGTCTGTACAATGTCATGAAAATGACAAAACAAAAGGCTAAGTAGCTACCCAATTTGAAATTACTGTGGTAAGTATAATCTGAATACTGCTTGCCGTGCACCTGTGCAGCACAACAAAATTGAAACACATAAGATGCGGGTTCAGTTATTTGAATAAAACAGCATATTAAAGTACAATCTTTCATACCTAAGCTAGATAATGCTATCGGTGCCATGTAATTAACATTCAAAAACAAGCATCCACCTATGGGTCCTTGTTTAGCATGATTAAAACAAGTAGCCTTCTTAATGTTCGGGATACTATATTGTAGCCAAGAAACTGCACTTGTCGAACAATGAACAGATCTTCACTAAAGTCTCAACGCCCTGATCATGAAAATACAAGTGACCAAGTTCATAACCACACCATTTTTCATTCATTTCAAGAAAAAAAAATTCGCAAGTAGCCAAGCATTGCTACCAAGGTATTTGGCCTGTTCCTGCACTCATTAATGTTAGTTTTTTTTATTCAACGAGTTGTAGACTCTTTTTATTCAGTGAGTTGTAGACTCCATTGAGCAGTTTATAATTACATTAGATTCGTGGTTCTTGTAAGTCCTAAGTGGAAGGCATCTGCAGTGACCTCAAGATCCTACTGTTCATTATATCCTTTTCTATGCAGATCACTTGCGAGCCAAACTGGTAGAGTTAATTGCTACCCATTGGACTTCATCTCTTGGCTAAAATCTTGGCTGATTTCAGATTTTGGTAGTGATTAGTTTATTTTACTACCAGATTGTCACTGCTAGTGGGTGATGGTGATGAATCCAGGGAATAAAGAAGCTGATGCTTGACAAGCAAAAGAAAATATAATACTATAATTCACTCCTTGAAACAGAAGGTAGAAATAAATAATAGGGACTACAACACTGGAATTATAAGAGTGCTGCCCTCTGCAGCTCTCACTTGGTTGTTTCCTTAGGGGTCTTTGTCCAACCTTTCTGAGCCCAAAGAACCATTTGCCATCTTCTCATGGGTCTTTATCCAGCCCCATGTAAGATAAAATCACAAATATGATTTGGTTCTTTGGACTGCCCAACCCCATAAAGGCAGGAAGCATGATGAACAACTTGCAATCAATTTATCCTAAGTACCAAAACTGCACATGCATTAACTACAATATTTAAATATTATTTAGCAACCTACGAGATTGCAAGTATGAAGAGCAAATGAAGCAAGTCCAATAAGTGATTACGAGGTGAGTCCATATGCTTTGTTCTTTTGAAAATACTGGAATGTTTTGGCACACAACATTTTAACAAACTGGGGATGTGCATAAATATCAGTGCAAGTTAGAATCAACTAAAGACAACACTGTTATGGGAAAATAACAAGTAGCCACATAAAAAATGCATAGTTTGATGAACAGAAAGTTGTGTATTCAACTGTACCTTTCATACTTGGAAACCCTTATGGAATCTGTGACACTTCTCGCTGAAAATGTTTTGTCCTTCATGAACACACTGAAAATAAAATACAGCATATCTAAGAGGATGTAGTTATGCCATTGAGATTTTTTATTAACTTATCATGCAGAGTACTTTTTCTCAAGCAACCTATTCTCCATGGACAGATATGCCATTTGCAGTGCATTCAGTAACTCAGAAATACTCTCTGAAACCTGCAAGAAGGAATCAAGAGGTATAGAATCTGTAATTTAGGATATATCCAGCTCCAAAACTAACGAGGTGTACAGGCAACAATTTTAAATCAATTGGCAAAAAATTTAGGAGAAGTAGACAAAATCAACAGGAGGTCAGAAGAATGACATGCTGCTTAGATGATGATCTAGCCATCTAGGTGGAATGTGCTGTAAAAATACAAGCATGATTTGGATCATAGGGCACACCTGAGATCATAGAGGGAATGAAACAAAGGAGAAAGGACCCTGCAATATACAAAAGAATGACAATCTACCTAAGTGGTACTGCAGGACAAGTTTAAGGGTCGTCGGTGTATTTAACTTTTTTAAGTAAGAGGTAAGCTTACTTTCAGAAAAAAAAAGATAAATACTTTCTACCATTCTATTCTCTTACAGTTTTACCTCACTACTGCATATCTACTCCTAAAGGAAGGTATGATCATCTGTCAACAGACAAGATTAAAAATCCATCTTAAGCTGTCCCTATGGTATAATTTGTTACTTTTACTCGATAACATCATAACAGAATTCCACTTGGTATAAGAATAAAGTCCTAGATTCTCACCTAGAAGGCATATATCCATCCCCCGATCAGATTAGTATTGGACTTCGTACAAATATGGAGACTCAAGCCTCGTTCTTAACCCTTCAGAATGAAAAACAAAGTTACGAAATAGACGATAGATATAGGAATATTGTATGGATTCCGAAGACTAACATCAAATACACACTTTCATCTTTGAATTAAGGATAAAATTGGGATCAGAACACTGAAGGCAAGTGACACCAATAACCATACATTGCCAAACCAAATGTGTGCTGCATGAATGTGGAAACAAATGTTTCTTCGGGAACATAGGCCAGGTTATACATCCCAGCATGGAAAATTAAATTTACATGATATAACCTCAGGACAAGAGAAGTGTTGGCTAATTTTGCTAGCAAGATTTAGAGAACAGTAAAAATAACCGAGGAAGAAAAAAATAAGTTTCAATTTTCAAGACTGACTGCTGCTAGTTCATCAAATAAACAAAACCAAGAGTTACGATCACAAGCTGCAGGCTTAATTTGTGATCACAAGGAGAACCCCATTCGATATACAGGCATTGGAAAGAAAAGGGCAAAATGGATCTGTTCAAGCCATTTGTCAATACCTGAGGAGGGCTTAGGAGTCAATGGCGACGTGATGCCCCGCTGGACCGTTGAATGCAATCTCGCTGCGATCCTAATAGACATTAAAATCGTGTAAAACATCTAATCAGATCAAACAAAGCATATAGGGGACTAAGAGGAGCAAGAAATTTTCCTATCTTAGTGGTGATCGTGAAGCTTTCCAACCTGAATGTGAGGGTGAGCACACTGACTGCCTACGCTGCCGGGACATCGCGGCCCCTACGCTGCTGGGATGCCGCGCGGCCTACACCACCGGGGACGTCGCGTCGCCTATGTCGCTGGGCGCCGCCTCCGCCGCCGGGACGCTGCGTCGCCTCAGCTGCCGAGAAGTGGCCTCGCGGCGCAGATGGAGCCCGCCTTCTCCGGATGCTAGCACCTGTCGCGTCACCGCCTGGCCGCCATAGCCCACAAGAGCCCGCCACCGCCGCTTCCCCGCGCCAATTGTCGTCGAGGTGGCTCATCCATCCCACCGGAGACCCTCGTGGTGGCACGTCCCGGAGATGGCACGGCTTTGGCGCATCGGGGTCGTCCTGCTGCCCTTGGTTGTGACACTCGCAGCGGCAAGAATGGCGGAGGGAGGGGACGGGCAGGAGCGGTGGACGGGGCGGGTGTGAGTGAGCTGGTGCCCGGCTCAGTGGATGATGGCGCGTGGGAAGAGGTGGTGGGGTGCGTGTGGCGCGTGAGGGGAAGAGATGGGAGAGCAAGGAGAGGTGCGGGACGTGCTTAAGAGGGCGGAGAGAGTTCGGAGCTGAAAACTGCTGCACGGGGCGATTAGCGCGGGGGTAGGGCGAATAGGAAATGACATTTGGGTCTTTTTAGTAGTGTGTGTGTTTGTATATATAGAGAGAGAGTAGACAGAGAATAGATCTACTTAGAAATTGAGAGGAGAATAATGAAGAGTGGCGTGTAATTTAGGTGAGATTAGGGGATTAAGAGAGGAAGCACTAGATGATGTGTTGATTGAGAATAAATCTATTTCTAGAGTCTAGGTGTGTGTGAATTTGTTATATCTTGTACTTTTATCTATCGAAGGAGGTGCCATAGTTATATGGGCCATGGATTGCAAGGCTTCTAAAAGAAACACATATAAACATGATGGGCTTGCAAGGCTTCTAAAACAAACACATATAAACGTTATGGGCTTACATCGGTTGTCATCAAGGTCTAGAAAGACCTAGGATTTTCTTAACTAAGCACCCTACATATTTGTATATCTTGGTCCAAAACCATATTCATACATCGTGGCCCAAAATCTATCAGACATCGAGTCTTTATTCAACGGCCAAGATTAATCTTCATTGTATATAAAAGGTAAGTTGAACCTTAACCCTACTTAGCCATTCGCTATTGTGGAACCCCTGTGTTGAGCGTCGCCGTCACCATCTAGCACTCCATCTCATTACCTCCCCACCATCACATCTCAAGGGAGGTTGGTTGAAAACCACCTTGATTGTTATTCTCCGCGCATCCGTCCTCCTCGCATCAACCTCGCCGGTTTTCGTGGCTTCACCACCACCAGATCTAGCACCGCCTCTCCACAGCTATCTCCATACGAGAGGCCATGTCGCCTTGAAGAGGAAGGTATAAAGTCTAGAACTTTTGGAGAACACATCGTTGACAAATATAGGTCATCATTTCTAGAAAAGAATAGCTTAATCTCAAATGAAGATTATACACCACAAGAGAATCCATGCATCTGTAGCCAACATGAACTAGACGTGTACATGATGGCCTATCCAAGGATGCTAATTTTAAGAACACATGTACACATGTGGCCCCCTTCCAAGAAACCAAACTCACTTGTGATTTTCTTTCTAACTGCTACAGAACAGTCTAAGGCTCGCACTCTACTCTCACTTTATTTTTCACGCGTGTTGCAGCTGGGAGGGGGAGGAACAACTTCTTGTAAAAGGTATGGATCTTGTATAATTTATTTATCCCTTACTTTGATCTGTTCAGTAGTATTATGGTTTCATTCAGTCCTACATGTTGTTATTGGTGATTTCTTGGGGCCTATTTGTCCACTGTGGTTCTGTTCCAGAATTCCAGTATGTTTCACTATGGAGCTTTTTCCTCATGAGGAAATGAGGTTTCATGCATTTTATTTTCTTTTGCTCCTAGTGAATTGTGAAATTTAGTGCCTTTTCTATTCTCAAGGAAGGTAGGCGTTCATCCACCTCTAATTAAAAAAAGACTTCTTTATGGGTTTTACGGGTCATCCACTTATTATTAGATTTCATTTAAGCCTTCTTTATGGATTTTATGGGTCATCCACTTTAAAAAAGGCTTATTTACAAATCATCCACTTATTAGATTTGATTTAAGGAAAGACTTTTTAGTAGCTGTTCACACATTTAGATACTACCACAAAGTGTAGACAATTTTATGGCTCTCTTTTCAACGAATTTGTTTGGTCAGTGACCCACAAAGTGTAGACTGCTTTTACCATGACACCACACTTATCTATCGAAGTAGGTGTCATAGTTATATGGGCCAAACTGTAAATGGATTGCAAGGCTTCTAAAACAAACACTTATAAATGTGATGGGCTTACATCGGTTGTCATCAGGGTCCATTCACTCCTGGGATCTCCTTAACTCTTGCTCTGGAGCAGTTTTTCAACCTATTTTCAAGTTTGATCCCAACCAATGCAACTGTTTGAAATCCTTGACTTCAAACCATCTTAATAAGGCCACTTCCATCCTCAGCTTGATAGAGAGTTAGACACTTAGTGCAACACAGTGCTCTCGCTTCGACTCTCTCAAGTTGAATGCCTTGGATACCCCTTAATAGTATAGATAAAGAAAAACATAGACCTCTTACGCACTACTTAGCAAATGTCTCCATGACTATAGCCTACATTCTCATTAGGGCGTCTTTAGCCATCACAAATATCCTTTGCACCATATGTATCCCATTAACCAAGTCCCAGGGCCACAACAAGTGGTCATTAACATTGTAACTAACTCAAATGCATTTAACCCTACAAAAAGCACATTATTCACAACTACTTGTGGTCATGAATCATTGAAATGACAAAACCCCACAATCTCCACGATGGGGCCTATATGTGTTTAGTAGTGTATTTGTCCATATATTGTGAGTCACAATTGGTAGTTACGATGCTACTTGGTGAGTACAAAATTGAATTCAAAGTTTGGAGATAATTCTATTTTGAGGATTTGAATATTTCTTGTGTCATAGCACATGACAATCAGACACGACAATTGTTTATTGCTTCTCTATCCTAAAGATATCAATATAAACCCACAAGTTACTATATAAATATGTATTTTTGGCCTTAGCCCCTCATGAGCATTTTTCCCTCCCATGGGCTATTATTTATTATTTCCACGTTGCTAGACAATATTGAGTGGATCTTTACTAGATAGATACGAAGATGTAGCAGGCACCAATATGCAACATATAATTAATCTTCACATTTCAAGATGTGGTAGGTGAATTTGGCTACTGTTAAATGATAGATCATCTTGTCGTGTCATGAGACATGACAACCAAATCTAGCTACTATTTGCTACCTCCTTATTGTAAGGATATTGTTAATTCTCTATCTTAAGGATATTGTTAGTTTCTTAGGGATATTGTCAGTAATCCAGGGTTTACTATATAAACAAGTCTATTCTACCTTCAATCGCACAAAACATTGTAATGCAAACTACTATACCAAAGGTTAACACATAGAGAACCTGTGTGGCTAGTTCCATGCCCACGCAAACTCCCCATGTTCTCATTGTGGATGATTCTCATGTTGATTGCCTTATTGCATGTAACACCCAAAAATTTTAAACTTTAGGAATAATGAATTTCAAATAAGTTAGATAACAATTAAGGGCAAATTAAAATTTAGAAAAGAATATTTGGTGATGCATTCATGCTGTTGCATTTATTTTATTTTGTGGTGTGGACTTTATATTATTTTGATTTGGATTTGAAAAATTCTATTTGGAATAGTTTGGTAAATAAGCAAATAAAGAAAAGAAAGAAGAAAAAAAAAGAATAGCCTACCTTCTTACCTGGCAGCCGACCGCCTGGCCCGATGGCCTGCTCTCCCGAGCCGACGCCTGGGCCGCGCAGTGGGCCGCTGCTGTTTTCCTCCGCGCAAGCCACCGGTTGGGCCAGCCCAGCGTCGCTGTGACGAGCCGCGCGCCCTCTCTTGGTCGCTGACCGGTGGGGCCCGGTTGTCGGTCGTCTTCCACCTCCCGTGAGCGCCCCGGACTCCAAACCAGAAGCGGACGACGACGTTTGACTTCGTGATTCCCGGAGAATCTTACCCGAACACGGCCAATAGAAGCTATAAATAGGTCGCATAGGTCTTCTAGTTTCCGTTTTTCATCTAAACCGTGAGTTCCACCACGAGAAATCGAGGTTTAGGGTTTGAGGTAGTTGGAGGTTTCGGTTGAGCGCGGGTGAAGCCTGCGGGCGCTTTTGAAGCCGATTTCATTGCATTGGTGAGTCCGCACTCTTCTCCTCTACCTTCTCATGCTTTTCTTTTGGTTGGAGAGGCTTCGAATCGAGCTTTTGAAGATCACTGACGAGTCGGTAATGGCGCCGCCGCCCTCCTCTCGTCGCGTGCCTTGCTCAATCCACCGTAGCTAGTTTGTACCGCATAGATGGATTCGCGTTAAGCTTCTCTTTCGATTGGTGTCAGTTGCGGGGCGAATCATGGTCGGATGAGGTGGGTCCGAAGCTTTCCGGCAAGCAGCTCGCGCCAGCCATGGCGGCCGCCGGCCGGGTTTGGAGAAGATGGCCGGCCTCTTCTCTGTGAGGTCGAGGATGATTGGTAGCCATCCATTCTTAGATGGACGCACGAGATTAGAAGATACCTTTTCGTGAGCAGATTTGTTAAAGAGTCCCTGGGTTTTCAGCTTATAGAACCCGCCGTCCTTTAGCGTAAACCCTGAAGACGTTTTCGTGTTTTGAAAACGTATTTTCTCCCGGTTAAGTCAAAAATACGTTTTCAGGTATTTACAGTTTTGCCACTAGGATTGTTTTGGTCATAAAATCTTCGTTTTAACTCCGATTTGATCCGTTCAAGTTGCGTTAGGTTCGTATTTGCGAGCTCTACATGTTAGTGTAGTTGTACAGTTGGTTTTGATAATTTATTTTTCGAGTTTATAATTGAGTATTTATTTATCTATAGGAAATCTTAGAAAATTCATAATTTTCACGTTTTAACTCCGAATTTGGTGATCTTTGCGTCTGTGTGATCGTAGAAACGTGTAGAAGAGTTTTATAAACTTTTATTACTGTTTTGTTATTGTTGGTGTACTGTTCTAATTGTATCTCTTTGTTTGCTTCGTGTATGTTTGATTGGATGATTGTGTGTTGGTGCTTGATGATCGAGTATAGACGGTGAGCAGTTTCTTGATGATCAGGAGTATTATTTTGAGCCAAACCAGCAGTATCAACAAGAAAGCTTTGATCAAGGCAAGTATAACATGGGACCATCCTTGTTACCTATTCACTGAAATTATTATACATATGCATGTGTCTTCCTTGACAACCATAGAGATTATAACTTAGCTATTGATATCTTGTTTCCTTGTCACCTATGGGTTATGCATTTGGGTAGCTACTGCTAGCGCTTAATTATGAACAATGATCTTGTAATTTGACTAATGGATTATGCAATCAACCAATTAAGATGATGTTATTTCTGTTGAAAGGGGGCTAGAGCATGTGGGTTATTTTGATGCTCTAGTTACTCTCCGTAAGGACTTACATGTAAGTGATAACCGGGACATACAGTACAGCTGTGAGGGCTATATGGCTCTAGCTCTAGTTGTTCAAGAGACCTTTTCTAGCTTGTTAGAGGTTACCTTAAATGGCGTAAGAATGGCTTGCCACGTTGGGTGTAGTGCGAGCCCCTGGCCTAGTGTGTATAGGCTGCGGTTGTTGTGCCACAGGGAAGGGGGGTTCTACATCTGCCTGCCGAGTGAATCTAATAGCCCTAACTTGTTAGACGAACTTTTGAATGGCTTTATATGGTCTCTGATGTTTTGGGCCTTGTAAACCCATGCATTTGGAAATCATGACTCACAGTGAAAGTGTACACCTCTGCGCAGAGTTAAAAACTGGTATACTAGCCGTGCTCACGGATATGAGCGGCCTTGGGGATTCTTACAGAATAGTTGATCACCATTGTTATATCATGCTTAATTATTGTTGATTATTATTATGCTCATGTTAATGCTATTCATTATCCTTATTACAATTGATCATTGATTCATTAATGGGATTTGGATTACCTTGATGCTACTCAATTGCTAATTATATGATGATTAAAAGCTAAACGCAGTCAAACAGTGTCTAGCCTTTTTGAGCCTCATGAACCCTGTGTTATACTTGTTGAGTTCGACATGGACTCACTCTTGTTATTTCCCCAACACTCCAGTGTGTAAAAAGATGCTACTCGGAAAAAGGACAAAGGTGTAGTGGAGTTTCCAGAAGACTAGTAGAAGTGCTAGGCATATGTTACCCCTAGTCAGCCGTCCCTGAGAAGAATGGAGCCCGAAGTTTAGTCACCGTTCCGCGATACTCTGATGTAAGTGTTAATATAGCTATGTATACGTTATATAATAACATTGTTTCTGATACTTTTTCATTCTGGTATATGTGTGGACTTTCTGGGCACACATATGATTAGCCTGGTTTTGTTCTTTAGAAAACCGGGTGTGACAGAGTGGTATCAGAGCGGTGTTGACTGTAGGACGTATGCCAAGTAGCACTGGACGTATTCTAAAACTTATTTTACGATAAAACTATTTTGTCATCCCTTGACTCATTGATTTTGACTAATCCTCTTCCTTGTCTTGTTGTATCCTCTCCTTGATAGCTTCCTTTGAGCTATTATTTCTTACTCCCTTGGATTTTATTTTATGTTGTTTTTACTAAAAGTTTTCTGATCTTACCTTGTTCAAAAGTTCGATGGCCTTTCATCATCTCCAGTGTGCCAATAGGATGACCACCATTATTGAAGAAGCACGTGTAGTACCGATGATGTGATGTGTGCTTGTTTTGCTTGATGTGTTGCTTGTGTGTTGTTCTTGTTCTCGTGTTTTAAAGGTAGGCCCGGAAGGTATAAGTCTTGAGAAGTAGCTCAATCTATGTTAAGTGGGGTAGTGACATCTTGTATCTTACTTATCTTTCAATCGATCCTAATTCATGTCATTTTCTCTTACACCGTTCCTGTCTACCCTTGGTTGTCATGCTACCTTATTAATCTTATCTTAATGGATGATCAACACATGAAGGACTTATCATTAGCAGCAAGCTTTAGAGAAAGTGTTGCCTTCAATGACATCGTCAGGTGAAACAAGATCTTTGTTAAGTGGGGTAGCATCTGCTATCAACAACAGCAAGTCCTGAATATCTCAAGCGACGAGGCATGAGGAGGCATGAAGAACTAAAGATCAAACCTTATCTTTCTTGTCATCTTTTGGCTATCCTCGATCCATGTCTTATATCTCATCAACACAAAGCAAAGAAGCATGAAGACTTGAAGATTAGTGTTATCTATCTCTCTAGTGTCTTTGAATCTCGTTTCTACCTTATCCTGTTTTTTTTATGGCAGTCTGTCTACCTTAGTTTATATCTCTATTTTTGGATGCCCAAAAATCATGGATAAATTCTGGACAATAGTAGACTTTAATATCTTTCTCTGACCGTAAGAACCACCCTGATATCTATTATGGTTTGGGATTTATGAAAATCACAAGGCGACGCATCTGTGCTGTCAGCAATCTGGAATAGTTTCTGTTGTGCACAGTTTTCGACTACCTTAACTGCAGAATCTGGAGAAGAATTCTATAAGGAAGTTGTAGTAAATTTGATAAGCTTTCCAACGGTATAAGCTACAATATCATCGGATTCGTAGAACTCGAGATATAACTGTATTTCTGCACTGCTATTTTTGTGCTCGCGAGGAAGTGCAGGTTACTTGTTCTTGCATGTGCTCATGAGTCTCTTTGGGATGCCAGAAGGACATGATGATAGTCATCACTCAGAAACAAATGCAAGTTATCCTTTGGTGTTCTCTAGTTGATCTCTTCTTAAGAGGGTTTGTCGAACTAAAAGACGATACAAGATGGAGGTTTATATGTTCTATTTCGTCACCTGGAAGCATCAGCTAGCTACATGGTTGTAAAGTCACTATCGAGCGCAAGTATCTTTTCTTAGGGTTGGTAACCTTTTAGAACATCTATAAGAATTATAAGGGTCTAAAGGAGACATTTATAAAGTTGGTTATGAGCTTGTGGCATCATCATTGCATAAGAGTTGCTGAAGGAAAAAGAACTTAAGGAGCAAGCTTATAAGGAGATTGACCAATTAAGGGCGGAGTTAGGTCGTCCCAAGATTTATTAGAAGCTTAACTAGGAAATAGGAAAAATCCCTATGTAATAAGAACGATAGTAGTTGCGAGTCAATTTTAAGTTGGATTGTTTTGAGAGTCAGTTTGTGGTGTGAACAATTGTGTGATTGATGGATTGTTAATGTGATAATGTGTGATTTGGATCTTTGTAATGTGTGCTGGAGTTTTGTAGACAGGCCTACAAGTTCCATGGTTAAGAATATTAAGTTTGATCAAAATATATTAGTTGGTTATGAGGTGAACATAGTTCTGTTCTTTGCTGATTTTTAGGTCAGTCTGGGATGTTTAAGAAATAACTTAAAATCCATTAATGGGAAATTTAAGAAATTATACTGGGAATAATTAGACTTCTATATCTTTCCAACCCCGCAAGAATCAATCTAATATCTATTAAGAGCTAAGAGATATATCTATTTCAAGTTGGGGTTACTGCACAGTCTGGAATTCTGAAACAGTTTCGGTTAAGTTCAGTTTTTGGCCAATTATTTGACAGATTCTGAAAAAGTGTTGTGAATAAAAGTTGTATATAATTTCGTAAGCTTTCCAACTATGTAAAGATCATCTGAATTGGACATCTGTAGCTCGAGATATAACAGTTTTACTGAGTTACTGAAATTGGAATTTGCACAGAGAAATCAGATTTTGCTTATCTATTGAATTGGAAACCACCTTTTGATGTTAGCGAGATTCGTAGTTTCTTGGGATTAGCTGGATATTACAGACGGTTCATTGAAGGGTTTTCTAAACTTGCTAAACCTATGACATCTCTATTAGAGAAGAATGCCAAGTTTGTGTGGTCAGATAAATGTCAAGCTAGTTTTGAGGAATTGAAGAAGAGGTTGACTACAGCGCCTGTTTTGGTTTTGCCAGATTTGAGTAAGAAGTTTTCTATTTATTGTGATGGTTCTCGTCAAGGTTTGGGATGTGTTCTTATGCAAGAAGGCAGAGTTGTGGCTTATGCATCTAGGCAGTTGAGAAAGCATGAGTTGAATTATCCTACACATGATTTGGAGTTAGCAGCTGTGGTTCATGCTTTAAAGATTGGGAGACATTATTTGATTGGACATAAGAGTGATATATACACTGATCATAAGAGTTTGAAGTATATTTTCACTCAATCAGACCTGAATTTGAGGCAACACAGATGGTTAGAGTTGATTAAGGATTATGATATTGAGATACACTATCATCCTGGTAAGGCTAATAAAGTAGCTGATGCTCTTAGTAGGAAAAGTTATGCCAATGAGATACGGACGTTGTCTATGACTAGGGAGTTATGTGCTGAATTTGAATATTTGAATTTGGGAATTGTTACTAATACAATGGAATTAGTGATAGAGCCTACTTTAGAGCAAGAAATCTACAAGGGTCAGTTGAAGAATGAGAAACTAAAGAAGATAGCAGAAGATATAGTGATTGGTAAGTCACCAGGGTTTTCGAATGGATGATAATGGGATTTTGTGGTTTGGAAAGAGGCTGTGTGTATCTGAGGATCAAGCTGTTCGACAGGCAATTCTTAGCGAAGCTCATGAGTCAGCTTATTCCATTCATCCTGGTAGTACTAAGATGTATTTGGATCTGAAACAGAAATATTGGTGGGTTGGATTAAAGCGAGATGTGGCTGAGTATGTGGCATTGTGTGACACTTGTCAGAGGGTGAAAGCAGAGCATCAAAGACCTGCTGGATTGTGCAACCAATGAAGATTCCTGAATGGAAGTGGGAGGAAGTTGGTATGGACTTTATAGTAGGGTTACCGCGTACTCAGAGAGGTTATGATTATATTTGGGTGATAGTGGATAGATTGACTAAAGTTGCTCATTTTATACCAGTCAAGACTAAATTACACGGGAGTACAATTAGCTACCTTGTATATAGAAAGAATAGTATATTTGCATGGAGTTCCAAAGAAGATTGTATCTGATCGAGGATCGCAGTTTACGTCGCACTTTTGAAAAGCTGTGCATGAATCATTGGGAACAAAATTGAATTTTAGTACAGCATATCATCCACAGACAGATGGACAGACTGAAAGGACCAACCGGGTATTAGAGGATATGTTGAGAGCTTGTGCATTGCAATATGGAACTAGTTGGGATAAGAGTTTGCCTTATGCAGAATTTTCTTACAATAATAGTTATCAACAGAGTTTTAAGATGGCACCGTTTGAAGCTTTGTTTGGACGTAAGTGTAGAACTCCATTGTTTTTGGATCAGACATGTCACACTCCAATTAAAGGACAATATAGAGTGCATACATCTTATGTGCGCCCCAGAAATAGTCGCACACATAAGCTGACAAATTAACCAAAGTATCATCACCATGTACATACATAACGTTATTACATCACGTAGTTCTTACATAACAAGCGGAAAAGTAAGTAGCTACTCTCAGGCGTAGTGTCTGATCCACAGGGAAGGACGACTGGTTGACCCAAACCTAGAAATCTTCCGGAAAGTCCTCGTAGAAACTGTCATCTGTTACCCATCCGGGATTTTTATCCAAAAACAATATAGCAACAAGTGTGAGTACATTTGTACTCCGCAAGTATAGTATGAGGATTCATGAGGCTCAAAAAGGATAGACACGGTTGACTACAGTTAGCACTTTTAGTAGATCAACATTTCATTATTAATCATTATTAAGTTATGCTCAAACTCCCATTTAACCCACATGATCCGCTACTAGAATTAAGAAGAGAAAGCAACAGTGTGATCTCATCATCATCATCATAGTTCATCCACATATCTAGTAACCATTTATTCTGTGAGTTTTCCGGGCCGCTCGTGTCCGTGAGCACGGCTGTTATAACAGTTTTAACACTCTGCAGAGGTTGTGCATCTTTACCCGTGAGTCGTATTACCCGTATGCCCGGGGCCCGTCGACCCCCTAACACTTCCAAGGTGAGCAGGCAGGGTACACTATGAAGCCTTCCATAGGCCTCTTCTAACATGTTAGGGCCGCGAGGTTTCCTCGGCAGGCAGATATAGAGAACCCTCCTTTCGATGGCACAATTCCCACAGGCTATACACATCAGAACAGAGGCAGTTCTATACCCAAAGTGGCAAGCCCCTCTTGCGCCCTTTCGGGTAACCTCTAACAAGCTAGAAAAGATTCTATTACTGAGCTAAAGTCAGAGCCATATGACTCTCACGGTTGCACTGTATGTCCCAGCTTTTGCCCTACAGACAAGTCCTTACGAAGAGTTTAGGGCAACATGATCGACATCATTTGCACCATCACCCTATATTTCAATTATTACCATCATGTTTATCCGTTTGTTCCATTAATCATAGTATTGATCATGTCTGAATAGAGCACTAGCATTCTACCCATATGCAATAAAACCCATAGTTATCGAGATATAAGTCATAAATGGCTAGGATGTCCTTATAGTCGAGCAATATTAGACACATGCATAATGAGTAGATTATATAATGAATAGGAATCAAGGAAGGCCCATGCTATACTTGCCTTGGTTCACGAACTGCTGCTGGTCCTGCTGCTCCTCGCACGCGTCCGGATTTCCGACGTACTCCTCACCGTCTGAACTCGAACGACACAAAGTACAACACGCAATTCGGAGCAGACATACAAGCAAAACATAGCTACTATTAGAACAGTACACCAACAATAAATAAATCTGAATAAAATGTTTATCAAAATCATCTACATCTCGCTACGATCACAATGACGCGAAAAGCACGAAAAACGGAGTTACGACGCACAAGTTACGAGATATTTACTATTTCAAAAGCTAGCTATTAACTAGATTTATTTGAGAAATTCAAAAGCTCTTAACAGGTCTAACAGTAGCACTATTGCATAGATTATGAAATTATGAAACTAACGCAAGTTGAACGGGTCAAATCGGAGCTAAGACGACGATTTTATAAACGTTTTACTACAGTGGCAATTCTGTAATTAATCTGAAAGCGTATTTTTCATATATACCGAAGAAACTATGCTTTCCGAAAAAGAACGCGCACTCCGGGAGTACGCCAAGGACGGCGGGTTCAAATAGATGAAAGTGGGGGGTCTCTTTAACAAAAATGGACCCGAAGGGGTATTGAGCTCTCTGAGCCGTTGATCTTGCGATGAGCGGCTCTGATTGAATGTAGGAGAGGAGGGCGGCGCAGCCCGCCGGAGAAGATGAGCCCACGGCGGTGCTCCATGGCCGGCGGTGTGCAGCTCGTCGGAGAAGGCGGCTAGGACGCTACGGTTCTCATCTCGCCAAGCCGAGAGCACCGGAAGAGAGCGGGGGAGATGGCGAGTCTGTTACGGGGCAAAACACGGTCGGATATAGGCCCGAGGGGCACCCGCCATGCCCGGCGGTGGAAGGGCTCGCCGGAGCTCGCGGGAGCGGCCCTAGAGGCCACAAATCAAGGAATTTGGAGGTGTAGGGAGAGGGAGGGGAGCACGGGGAATCTCACCACGGCTTCAAACGGGACGGGGACGGCTCGGGGCGAAGACCGACGAGGTGGCCGAGCGTGCTCCGGTAGCACGCCGCTGCGGGACTTCGCGAGCACGAAAGAATGGGGGATTGGAGCGGGAATGCAGCAGGGGGAGGGGCGAAGGGGGTTGCGGCTCCCTTTTAAGGCCGGGCGCGGGGGGGGGGGGGAAGACGCTCCCACGTTTCTGCGGTTGTGGGCGCGGGCGGTCATGGCGGTTGCCATCGTGACCGAGAGGAGCGGGGGTGGCGGCTGGAGGTAGAGGAAGGCGCCGACAGCTGGGCCCGGGCGGTCAGCGACCGCGGGAGAGGAGGTGGGGCGCGGCAACGGCCGCCGGCTGGGCTGGGCCGCGGCCCAGAGAAGGAGCGCGGGGAGGAAGGGATGGGCCGGCCGGGAATTGGGCTAGCAGGCCGAATCCGAGGAAAAGTGAAGACGGGAAAATAATTTGTTTTCCTTTTTCAAATTTAATTTTTCAAATCACATTTCCAATTGATTTTCAAATCCTTTCAAAAATTTATCAAAACCACTCATCACAAAAATACTTGTGCAACAGCATGCATGCATGAACATTTTCTAACCTTAGGATTGATTTTAATTTCCCAAAAATTTATTATTCCCTAAATTTGAATGCACAAACAAATACATAATTAAATCAATTTTATCTATTTTGAAACAAATGCAAAATTTAGGGTGTTACAATTCTACCCCCCTTAAGAGAATCTCGTCCTCGAGATTGGATGATGCTTACTCAAAAAGCTGTGGATAAGACTTTCTCAGATCTTCTTCTCTTTCCCACGTAGACTCATCTTCTGAATAACGATTCCATTGCACTCTGCACATCTTTATAGTGCGGCTCCTGGTAACTCTTTCTGCAGTTTCAAGAATCTTTACCGGATACTCCTCATACGTAAGATCTTCTTTAACAGTAAGCTCCTCCAAGGGAATCTGCTCCTCTGGTACCCGCAAACACTTTTTCAACTGTGAAACATGAAACACATCATGCACACCTGATAAACTTTCTGGCAATTCCAATTGATAAGCCACTTCTCCTCGTCTCTCTAGAATCTTGAAAGGTCCCACATATCTCGGTGCTAACTTGCCCTTCATATTGAATCTTCTCACATTTCTCATTGGTGACACTTTCAAATACACATAGTCACCTTCTTTGAAACTCAACTCTCTCCTTCGGATATCAGCATAGCTCTTCTGTCTAGACTGTGCTACTCTCAAATTATCCCTGATCATCCTCACTTGTTCCTCTGCATTGCGTAGGACATCAGGTCCAAACACTTGGGTTTCACCTGTCTGATTCCAGAATAGAGGTGTTCTACACTTTCGTCCATATAAAGCTTCGAATGGCGCCATCTTGAGACTTTTCTGGTGACTGTTGTTGTATGAAAACTCAGCATATGACAAACTCTTATCCCAACTAGTACCATACTGTAAAGCACAAGCTCTCAACATATCTTCCAAGATTTGGTTGGTCCTTTCGGTCTGCCCATCAGTTTGGGGATGATACGCCGAACTGAAATTTAACTTGGTTCCCAAAGCACTGTGTACCTTACGCCAAAAATGTGACGTAAACTGAGTTCCTCGGTCAGATACGATCTTCTTTGGAACCCCATGTAGACATATTATTTTCTCCATATACAACTCCGCTAGCTTTGCACCACTATAAGTGGTTTTGACTGGCAAGAAGTGGGCTACCTTAGTAAGTCGATCCACTATTACCCAGATCGAATCATATCCTTGTTGAGTGCGGGGCAATCCAGTAATGAAGTCCATACCAACTTCTTCCCATTTCCACTCTGGTATTTTCATTGGTTGCAACAATCCTGCAGGCCTTTGGTGCTCAGCCTTCACCCTTTGACAAGTATCACATATGGCCACATACTCAGCCACATCCCGTTTCAAACCATACCACCAATACTTCTCTTTGAGGTCCAAGTACATCTTGGTGCTTCCAGGGTGTATAGAATAAGCAGAATCATGTGCCTCTCGCAGAATCATATCACGGATAGCTTTCACTTTAGGTACACATATTCTTTTTCCAAA
Source organism: Saccharum hybrid cultivar R570 (assembly GCA_038087645.1). NCBI lineage: Eukaryota > Viridiplantae > Streptophyta > Magnoliopsida > Poales > Poaceae > Saccharum > Saccharum hybrid cultivar. The sequence continues at coordinate 1,573,698 of JAQSUU010000123.1, read as the reverse complement.
CCATAGAGTACCATTCTCATCCAACCGGAAACCTGGTGCCTTTCCAACCACTACCTGCTCAGCAATCTCCTTTAATTTCTCATCCTCCAACTGACCTGTACGTATCTCTTGCTCCAATGTAGGTTCTATAGCCAATTCTACTACATTATTGACAAAACCCAAGTTGAGATGTTCTATTTCAGCTCGCAACTCTGCTGGTATAAATGTCAACTGAAGTCCATTGGCATAGCTCTTCCGGCTAAGTGCATCGGCAACAACATTTGCCTTTCCAGGATGATAATGCACTTCCAGATCATAATCTTTAATTAATTCCAGCCAACGACGTTGCCTTAAATTCAACTCGGACTGAGTAAAAATGTATTTTAAACTCTTGTGGTCAGTGTAGATGTCACACTTATGTCCGATCAAATAATGCCTCCAAATTTTCAGAGCATGGACAACTGCGGCTAATTCCAAGTCATGGGTTGGGTAATTCAATTCATGCTTTCTTAACTGCCTGGATGCATAGGCCACAACCTTTCCTTCTTGCATAAGCACACACCCAAGGCCTAGGCGAGATGCATCACAATAAATAGAGAAGCTCTTACTTAAATCAGGTAGGGTCAACACTGGGGCTGTTGTCAACCTTTTCTTTAGCTCCTCAAAGTTAGCCTGACATTTGTCTGACCAAACAAATTTGGCATTCTTCTCTAATAGGGCTGTCATAGGCTTGGCTAGCTTAGAGAACCCTTCAATAAACCTTCTATAGTATCCAGCCAAACCCAAAAAGCTACGGATTTCACTAGCATTGACTGGGGCTTTCCAATTCAACACATCTTGCACTTTACTGGGATCTACGGCTATTCCACCGTTAGAGACCACATGTCCCAGAAAAGATACTTCTTTCAGCCAGAACTCACATTTGCTCCTTTTTGCATACAATTTATGTTCCCTGAGTTTTTGTAAGACTAACCTTAAGTGTTCAGCATGTTCCTCTTCATTTTTGGAGAATATTAGGATATCATCTATGAATACCACTACAAACTTATCCAAGTACTCCATGAATACTTTGTTCATTAGATACATAAAGTATGCAGGTGCATTTGTCAGTCCAAAAGACATCACTGTGTACTCATAAAGGCCATATCTGGTAGTAAATGTTGTCTTGGGTATGTCAGATGCACGAATTTTTAGTTGATGATATCCAGAACGGAGGTCAACTTTTGAGAACACACAAGCACCTTTCAACTGATCAAATAAATCATCAATTCTAGGGAGTGGGTACTTGTTTTTTATTGTGACTTCATTAAGGGACCTATAGTCGACACACATCCTTCGTGTGCCATCTTTCTTATCCACAAATATAACAGGTGCTCCCCAAGGTGAAGAACTAGGACGAATAAAACCTTTCTCTTGCAATTCCTTAATTTGTTTCTTTAGTTCTTCTAATTCATTTACCCCCATTCTATATGGTCTCTTAGCTATGGGTGCAGTCCCAGGTAAAAGCTCGATAAGGAATTCGATGTCGCGATCGGGTGGCATACCTGGCAATTCATCGGGGAACACGTCCGGGAATTCATCCACCACCTGGTTCTCCTGGTTAGCAACATCGCTCAACTGATTGACGGTGGCGGTAGGTTGAGCTTGCACTTCCACTTCGACACAAATTCTATCACCACTTGGAGATGTCACAACCACAGATTTCTCCTGACATTGTATCACTGCCCTATGTTGCTTCATCCAATCCATTCCCAGGATGAGGTCAATTCCAGCGGTTCTCAGAACAATTGGATTTACCTTGAAAGCTACCCCCCTTAAGAATATACTAGTAGAAGGGCTCCAATAATTTGCGGGCATGCTACCCCCCGGTGAATTTACTAGCATGGGATCCTTCATGGCACACAGGGGTATGCTATGCATTCTAACAAAAGCTTGGGATATGAAAGAATGCGAGGCACCGGAATCAAAAAGTACGGTAGCGGAGATGGAGTTGACGCTAAACGTACCCAGCATAACCTCAGGCGCCTCCTGAGCTGATTCCGACGACACATGATTCACCTTGCCAGTGAACGGAGGTCGAGCGTTGGGTCTCTGGTTGTTCTGCTGGTTCTGCGGGGCCTGCCGGTTCTGCTTCTTTGGGCACTGGTACGAATAGTGTCCCACCTCTCCACAGTTGTAACAGGCATTGGGGTTGCCTGGGGTGCCACTCTTGATTGGGGCATTGTTGGGCACTCCCTGACGTGGTGCTTGGTTGCTAGCTTGCTGTTGCTGGGGGCGCTGCTGACTCTGATTACCCAACTGCGGTGGGTACTGGGGGCGCTGCTGGTACTGGTTCCTCTGGGGGTACTGGCCTTTGTTCCATTGGTTGGGTGGCCCTTGGTTCCTCTGCTGAAAACCCTGCTGCGGGAAAGCTCGCGGGCGAGTGTTGCTACCCGACGCCTGTCCCTGGAGCTTCCTCTTCTTGAGGTCTATTTCCTTACGCTTGTTATCAATTACAATGGCACGGTCCACCAACTCTTGGAAACTGGCATATTTGTTGGACATCAGTTGCAGCTGGAGTCCATCATACAGCCCCTTCAGAAAACGGCGCTGTTTGTCAGAATCCCTAGCCACTTCAGCCGGGGCATATCGCGACAATTGTGCAAACTTGTCGCGGTATTCCGCCACAGACATGGACCCTTGCTTGAGAGCCCGGAACTCCTCTTGCTTCAGTTCAATAAGTCCCTCAGGGATGTGATAGGACCTAAAGCTTTCCGTGAACTCTTTCCATGTGACCTCTGGAGCATTCTCTGGACGTCCATACTGGAATGACTCCCACCAATCCTGAGCAGCTCCTTGGAGTTGGCCTGAGGCGTACAAGACTTTCTCCAAGTCGTTGCACTGTGCAATGTTTAGCTGCTTTTCCACAGCTCTCAGCCAGTCATCCGCCTCCATAGGTTCAGAGGCATGTGTGAACACAGGTGGGCGTCCTTTCAGAAACTCACCACGTTTGTCACAGACCTGCACAGGTGGGGGTGCTCCTATGGGTTGCTCACCGAGACGGTCCATCACTGTCTGCATGAGCTGCGCTTGCATGGCCATCAACTGCTCAATGGTCACCAGCGGTGGCGGAGGTGGATCCACCAAAGCTCCGTGTCCACGACCACGGCCACGGCCTCTGCCACGTCCTTCTCTGGCGGCCATCTGTTTCCAATCAAATGTGCATACTTTTAGAGATCTCCAAAAAAAAATTACAAATTATTTACAAAAGGTAAATAACATAACTGAAAATTTCTGGACGAGTGTCTACAACAGCAGACCAAAAACTGGAGTGTAACTCAAGTTCCAGAAATCCAAAATAGGCGTGGCATACATCATTGGAAAGCTTAAAGAGTCTGCTACAACTTTTGTATAGAACTTTTTCACTGATACAGACGGCAACATCATCAAAAACTGAGCTAAACAATTTCTGTTCTAGGTTACAGACTGCACAGACTTGCCAGGTTGTAGCAGGCATATCTCTCAAACCAGAATTGATAATGAGGTGATTCCAGTGGGAAATGAAAGGTACACGAGTCTAGTTCTTTCCACAACAATTTCATAATTTTTGGACATAGAGATTTAGAGATATGAGACAAACATTGCAGACTGCTCTGAGAAACAGCACAGCAGTAAAGCAGAATTTAAACCCCAACTAAGTTAAACAAACACTAACTTAAGGTTTTGATAAAAAGAACATGTGGACAAGCCCACACTGTTCCAGCAATCACACGAACTCCAAATCATTCAAGTTCATCATCACAACCAACAAGACAATTAAAAGTTCACAACACACACAAACTTGACACGACTCTCGATTCTAAAACGCATTCAGCAAGGCGGGGCTGCAAACATCTAAGGAGCGCGATCCACCATGGTAAACACCCTGGCCTTCTTCTTGTAAATGGTAGGCTGTCCTAGCTGAACGGCCATCTCATCTATCTGGTTCTGAAGGCGCTTTTCAGTTTTTTGCGCTGCACGAAGCTCTTCCCTGAGTGCTTCGTTGACCTCCTGCATGGCGCTGAGGTGCCTCACTGTGGTGTCCAAGGTGGGATCAGAAGCTGGAGGAGCCAACACTGCCCATGTCTTCTCCCTTGAGTCGTAGCGTGGAAGATACCGGTAGCGATCATTCTGCATGTCCTCAAAACGCCGACCATGGTAATGCAGGTACGCCGCCTGCGCAGCATCTTCCATGCTGTCATAGGCACTGGCACGCCTGGCTCGGTGGCTATGGGTGGTCACAACATCCTGAGATTGGTCGGTGTTGTTCCAGGCGGTGATGATCACATTGGTCTTCCAGTACGTCGCCTCCACTGGATGTGTGTGCTCCGCACAGTAGTACTTCACAGAAGCAGCAAACTCTGGATAGTACTCAGCTAGCATGGTGGTGAGGAGGTTGTGGTAATTGGCATCTTCGGGAGCTTCCTTAAACTTGTTCCTGGTGGTCCAGCCTATCTCTTCTGGCTCCTCTGATGCAGCTGGGGAGGGCACTGGTGTTGGTGCAGAAGCGGCCTGGGAAGCTGGTGGAGGTGTAGCAGTGGGGACTGGCGCATCCACAGGTGGGATGGGTGCAGCCACGGGGGTCGAAACAGGTCCGTCAGATGCAGCAACTGAAAATGCCTCCTCCTCCATGGGTTCTTCCTCTTCCTCGTCAGTGATGTGGGCGACCTCTGGCTCCACTGGTGGTACTGCTGGTGGTGCTGGTGGAGCAGGTGCTGCTGGAACGAACTGGGCGACGTAGGCAGCGGCACTGAGGCGAGGCATCTATAGTTTTGATATAAAATATTATCAGAGTCAATATTTTATGCAATAGAATAAGAAATAGAGCATAAAATTTTAATAAAATATCAAGATGGAGATAGTAGCAAGCAAATAAATAAAGTCAAACTCCTAGAAACGACCATTTCTATCTAGGTTTGCGTCCTACAGTCGACACAGCTTTGATACCAATTTGTCACACTCCAATTAAAGGACAATATAGAGTGCATACATCTTATGTGCGCCCCAGGAATAGTCGCACACATAAGCTGACAAATTAACCAAAGTATCATCACCATGTACATACATAACGTTATTACATCACGTAGTTCTTACATAACAAGCGGAAAAGTAAATAGCTACTCTCAGGCGTAGTGTCTGATCCACAGGGAAGGACGACTGGTTGACCCAAACCTAGAAATCTTCCGGAAAGTCCTCGTAGAAACTGTCATCTGTTACCCATCCGGGATTTTTATCCAAAAACAATATAGCAACAAGTGTGAGTACATTTGTACTCCACAAGTATAGTATGAGGATTCATGAGGCTCAAAAAGGATAGACACGGTTGACTGCAGTTAGCACTTTTAGTAGATCAACATTTCATTATTAATCATTATTAAGTTATGCTCAAACTCCCATTTAACCCACATGATCCGCTACTAGAATTAAGAAGAGAAAGCAACAGTGTGATCTCATCATCATCATCATCATAGTTCATCCACATATCTAGTAACCATTTATTTTGTGAGTTTTCCGGGCCGCTCGTGTCCGTGAGCATGGCTGTTATAACAGTTTTAACACTCTGCAGAGGTTGTGCATCTTTACCCGTGAGTCGTATTACCCGTATGCCCGGGGCCCGTCCCCCCTAACACTTCCAAGGTGAGCAGGCAGGGTACACTATGAAGCCTTTCATAGGCCTCTTCTAACATGTTAGGGCCGCGAGGTTTCCTCGGCAGGCAGATATAGAGAACCCCCCTTTCGATGGCACAATTCCCGCAGGCTATACACACCAGAACAGAGGCAGTTCTATACCCAAAGTGGCAAGCCCCTCTTGCGCCCTTTCGGGTAACCTCTAACAAGCTAGAAAAGATCCTATTACTGAGCTAAAGTCAGAGCCATATGACTCTCACGGTTGCACTGTATGTCCTAGCTTTTGCCCTACAGACAAGTCCTTACGGAGAGTTTAGGGCAACATGATCGGCATCATTTGCACCATCACCCTATATTTCAATTATTACCATCATGTTTATCCGTTTGTTCCATTAATCATAGTATTGATCATGTCTGAATAGAGCACTAGCATTCTACCCATATGCAATAAAACCCATAGGTATCGAGATATAAGTCATAAATGGCTAGGATGTCCTTATAGTCGAGCAATATTAGACACATGCATAATGAGTAGATTATATAATGAATAGGAATCAAGGAAGGCCCATGCTATACTTGCCTTGGTTCACGAACTGCTGCTGGTCCTACTGCTCCTCGCACGCGTCCGGATTTCCGATGTACTCCTCACCGTCTGAACTCGAACGACACAAAGTACAACACGCAATTCGGAGCAGACATACAAGCAAAACATAGCTACTATTAGAACAGTACACCAACAATAAATAAATCTGAATAAAATGTTTATCAAAATCATCTACATCTCGCTACGATCACAATGACGCGAAAAGCACGAAAAACGGAGTTACGACGCACAAGTTACGAGATATTTACTATTCCAAAAGCTAGCTATTAACTAGATTTATTTGAGAAATTCAAAAGCTCTTAACAGGTCTAACAGTAGCACTATTGCATAGATTATGAAATTATGAAACTAACGCAAGTTGAACGGGTCAAATCGGAGCTAAGATGACGATTTTATAAACGTTTTACTACAGTGGCAATTCTGTAATTAATCTGAAAGCGTATTTTTCATATATACCGAAGAAACTACGCTTTCCGAAAAAGAACGCGCACTCCGGGAGTACGCCAAGGACGGCGGGTTCAAATAGATGAAAGCGGGGGGTCTCTTTAACAAAAATGGACCCGAAGGGGTATTGAGCTCTCTGAGACGTTGATCTTGCGATGAGCGGCTCTGATTGAATGTAGGAGAGGAGGGCGGCGCAGCCCGCCGGAGAAGATGAGCCCACGGCGGTGCTCCATGGCCGGCAGTGTGCAGCTCGTCGGAGAAGGCGGCTAGGACGCTACGGTTCTCATCTCGCCAAGCCGAGAGCACCGGAAGAGAGCGGGGGAGATGGCAAGTCTGTTACGGGGCAAAACACGGTCGGATATAGGCCCGAGGGGCACCCGCCATGCCCGGCGGTGGAAGGGCTCGCCGGAGCTCGCGGGAGCGGCCCTAGAGGCCACAAATCAAGGAATTTGGAGGTGTAGGGAGAGGGAGGGGAGCACGGGGAATCTCACCACGGCTTCAAACGGGACGGGGACGGCTCGGGGCGAAGACCGACGAGGTGGCCGAGCGTGCTCCGGTAGCACGCCGCTGCGGGACTTCGCGAGCACGAAAGAATGGGGGATTGGAGCGGGAATGCAGCAGGGGGAGGGGCGAAGGGGGTTGCGGCTCCCTTTTAAGGCCGGGCGCGGGGGGGGGGGGGGGGGAAAGACGCTCCCACGTTTCTGCGGTTGTGGGCGCGGGCGGTCATGGCGGTTGCCATCGTGACCGAGAGGAGCGGGGGTGGCGGCTGGAGGTAGAGGAAGGCGCCGACAGCTGGGCCCGGGCGGTCAGCGACCGCGGGAGAGGAGGTGGGGCGCGGCAACGGCCGCCGGCTGGGCTGGGCCGCGGCCCAGAGAAGGAGCGCGGGGAGGAAGGGATGGGCCGGCCGGGAATTGGGCTAGCAGGCCGAATCCGAGGAAAAGTGAAGACGGGAAAATAATTTGTTTTCCTTTTTCAAATTTAATTTTTCAAATCACATTTCCAATTGATTTTCAAATCCTTTCAAAAATTTATCAAAACCACTCATCACAAAAATACTTGTGCAACAGCATGCATGCATGAACATTTTCTAACCTTAGGATTGATTTTAATTTCCCAAAAATTTATTATTCCCTAAATTTGAATGCACAAACAAATACATAATTAAATCAATTTTATCTATTTTGAAACAAATGCAAAATTTAGGGTGTTACAAGACAGGTGAATCTCAGGTGTTTGGTACAGATGTTCTTAGAAACGCAGAAGATCAAGTGCGAGTGATTCGTGAGAATTTGAGAGTAGCGCAGTCTCGTCAGAAGAGTTATGCTGATAATAGGAGAAGAGATCTAGTTTTTGAGGTAGGTGATTATGTCTATTTGAAGGTGTCACCTATGAGAAGTGTGAAGAGGTTTAACGTGAAAGGTAAACTAGCACCAAGGTATGTTGGACCATTTAAAGTTATTACTAGACGTGGAGAAGTTGCTTATCAATTAGAGTTGCCTGAAAATTTATCTGGAGTGCATGATGTGTTTCATGTTTCACAACTTAAGAAGTGTTTGCGGGTGCCCGAGGAGCAGATACCTTTAGAAGAGTTGACTGTTAAGGAGGATCTTACATATGAAGAGTTTCCGATTAAGATTTTAGAGACTGCTGAGAGAGTTACTCGAAGTCGGATTATTAAGATGTGTAAAGTACAGTGGAATCGATATTCAGAGGCAGAGGCAACTTGGGAAAGAGAGGATGAATTAAGGAAATCATATCCGCAATTGTTTGAGTAAGCAGTTCAATCTCGAGGACGAGATTCTTTTAAGGGGGGTAGAATTTGTAACACCCAAAAATTTTAAACTTTAGGAATAATGAATTTCAAATAAGTTAGATAACAATTAAGGGCAAATTAAAATTTAGAAAAGAATATTTGGTGATGCATTCATGCTGTTGCATTTATTTTATTTTGTGGTGTGGACTTTATATTATTTTGATTTGGATTTGAAAAATTCTATTTGGAATAGTTTGGTAAATAAGCAAATAAAGAAAAGAAAGAAGAAAAAAAAGAATAGCTTACCTTCTTACCTGGCAGCCGACCGCCTGGCCCGATGGCCTGCTCTCCCGAGCCGGCGCCTGGGCCGCGCAGTGGACCGCTGCTGTTTTCCTCCGCGCAAGCCACCGGTTGGGCCAGCCCAGCGTCGCTGTGACGAGCCGCGCGCCCTCTCTTGGTCGCTGACCGGTGGGGCCCGGTTGTCGGTCGTCTTCCACCTCCCGTGAGCGACCCGGACTCCAAACCAGAAGCGGACGACGACGTTTGACTTCGTGATTCCCGGAGAATCTTACCCGAACACGGCCAATAGAAGCTATAAATAGGTCGCATAGGTCTTCTAGTTTCCGTTTTTCATCTAAACCGTGAGTTCCACCATGAGAAATCGAGGTTTAGGGTTTGAGGTAGTTGGAGGTTTCGATTGAGCGCGGGTGAAGCCTGCGGGAGCTTTTGAAGCCGATTTCATTGCATTGGTGAGTCCGCACTCTTCTCCTCTACCTTCTCATGCTTTTCTTTTGGTTGGAGAGGCTTCGAATCGAGCTTTTGAAGATCACCGACGAGTCGGTAATGGCGCCGCCGCCCTCCTCTCGTCGCGTGCCTTGCTCAATCCACCGTAGCTAGTTTGTACCGCATAGATGGATTCGCGTTAAGCTTCTCTTTCGATTGGTGTCAGTTGCGGGGCGAATCATGGTCGGATGAGGTGGGTCCGAAGCTTTCCGGCAAGCAGCTCGCGCCAGCCATGGCGGCCGCCGGCCGGGTTTGGAGAAGATGGCCGGCCTCTTCTCTGTGAGGTCGAGGATGATTGGTAGCCATCCATTCTTAGATGGACGCACGAGATTAGAAGATACCTTTTCGTGAGCAGTTTTGTCAAAGAGTCCCTGGGTTTTCAGCTTATAGAACCCGCCGTCCTTTAGCGTAAACCCTGAAGACGTTTTCGTGTTTTGAAAACGTATTTTCTCCCGGTTAAGTCAAAAATACGTTTTCAGGTATTTACAGTTTTGCCACTAGGATTGTTTTGGTCATAAAATCTTCGTTTTAACTCCGATTTGATCCGTTCAAGTTGCGTTAGGTTCGTATTTGCGAGCTCTACATGTTAGTGTAGTTGTACAGTTGGTTTTGATAATTTATTTTTCGAGTTTATAATTGAGTATTTATTTATCTATAGGAAATCTTAGAAAATTCATAATTTTCACGTTTTAACTCCGAATTTGGTGATCTTTGCGTCTGTGTGATCGTAGAAACGTGTAGAAGAGTTTTATAAACTTTTATTACTGTTTTGTTATTGTTGGTGTACTGTTCTAATTGTATCTCTTTGTTTGCTTCGTGTATGTTTGATTGGATGATTGTGTGTTGGTGCTTGATGATCGAGTATAGACGGTGAGCAGTTTCTTGACGATCAGGAGTATTATTTTGAGCCAAACCAGCAGTATCAACAGGAAAGCTTTGATCAAGGCAAGTATAACATGGGACCATCCTTGTTACCTATTCACTGAAATTATTATACATATGCATGTGTCTTCCTTGACAACCATAGAGATTATAACTTAGCTATTGATATCTTGTTTCCTTGTCACCTATGGGTTATGCATTTGGGTAGCTACTGCTAGCGCTTAATTATGAACAATGATCTTGTAATTTGACTAATGGATTATGCAATCAACCAATTAAGATGATGTTATTTCTGTTGAAAGGGGGCTAGAGCATGTGGGTTATTTTGATGCTCTAGTTACTCTCCGTAAGGACTTACCTGTAAGTGATAACCGGGACATACAGTACAGCTGTGAGGGCTATATGGCTCTGGCTCTAGTTGTTCAAGAGACCTTTTCTAGCTTGTTAGAGGTTACCTTAAATGGCGTAAGAATGGCTTGCCACGTTGGGTGTAGTGCGAGCCCCTGGCCTAGTGTGTATAGGCTGCGGTTGTTGTGCCACAGGGAAGGGGGGTTCTACATCTGCCTGCCGAGTGAATCTAATAGCCCTAACTTGTTAGACGAACTTTTGAATGGCTTTATATGGTCTCTGATGTTTTGGGCCTTGCAAACCCATGCATTTGGAAATCATGACTCACAGTGAAAGTGTACACCTCTGCGCAGAGTTAAAAACTGGTATACTAGCCGTGCTCACGGATATGAGCGGCCTTGGGGATTCTTACAGAATAGTTGATCACCATTGTTATATCATGCTTAATTATTGTTGATTATTATTATGCTCATGTTAATGCTATTCATTATCCTTATTACAATTGATCATTGATTCATTAATGGGATTTGGATTACCTTGATGCTACTCAATTGCTAATTATATGATGATTAAAAGCTAAACGCAGTCAAACAGTGTCTAGCCTTTTTGAGCCTCATGAACCCTGTGTTATACTTGTTGAGTTCGACATGGACTCACTCTTGCTATTTCCCCAACACTCCAGTGTGTAAAAAGATGCTACTCGAAAAAAGGACAAAGGTGTAGTGGAGTTTCTAGAAGACTAGTAGAAGTGCTAGGCATATGTTACCCCTAGTCAGCCGTCCCTGAGAAGAATGGAGCCCGAAGTTTAGTCACCGTTCCGCGATACTCTGATGTAAGTGTTAATATAGCTATGTATACGTTATATAATAACATTGTTTCTGATACTTTTTCATTCTGGCATATGTGTGGACTTCCTGGGCACACATATGATTAGCCTGGTTTTGTTCTTTAGAAAACCGGGTGTGACATTGCATCGATTATCCTCGATAGTTTCAACATTCGAGGTATCATGGTTATTATGAGTTTTAGAAATAATTATTGAGTAGATCTGACTTACTATTTCAGTAATGTGATTTTCACATACTTTTAAACAATAGAGAATGTTGGTACAATATTATCTCAGACATGATACCATCACTTATTCATTTGTAATTATCTGCACCATGAACTACATCATAAATAGAAATTCAAAACATGTTATGGAACATCTATATAGTAGAGAAAACATCAGAAGGATGCAGTGTTATTTTACTATGATCCATTGTTCTTTGTGTGTAAATGTGTGTTTTTAATTTCTTTAGTAACTATTGCGAGAGGTGCCATGGAAGCCTTGGAATTCTTGGATGTGATATATGAATATTGTTTTGCATATCTATGTACTTCTTTAAGTTGTTGTGGTTGTTTACTACATTTGACATGTTTACTAAGCACCGTACATATTTGTATATCTTGGCCCAAAACCATATTCATACATCCTAGCCCAAAATCTACCAGACATCGAATCTTTAGTCAACGGCCAAGATTAATCTTCTCTGTACATAAAAGGTAAGTCAAACCTTAACCCTACTTAGCCATCTCTATGGTCGAACCCATATCTTGAGCGTCGCCATCACCATCTCTCACTCCACCTTATCACCTCCCTATCATCCCATTGCTAGGGAGGTTGGTTGTAAACCACCTTGATTGTGATTCTCCGCGCATCCATGCTCCTCGCATCAACCTCGCCGGTTTCAGTGGCTTCACCACCACCAGATCTAGCGCAGCCTCTACACACCTATCTCCATATGGGAGGCCATGTTGCCCTGAAGAGGAAGGTATGAAGTCTGCAACTTTTGGAGACCACATCGCTGACAAATATAGGTCATCATTTCTAGAAAAGAATAGCTTATTCTAAAATGAAGATTGTACACCACAAGAGAATCCATGCATCAATAGCCAACACGAATTAGATGTGTCCATGATGGCCTATCCAAGGATGCCAATTTTAAGAACACATTACACATGTGGCCCCCTTCTTAGAAACCAAACTCGTGATTTTTTTCTAACTGCTATAGAACAGTCTAAGGCTCACGCTCTACTCTCACTTTATTTTCCTCGCGTGTTACGACTGGGAAGGGGAGGAACAACTTCTTGTATGAGTATGTTTCGTAATGGAGCTTTTCCTCACGAGGAAATGAGGTTTCATGTATTTTATTTTCTTTTGCTCCTAGAAAATTGTGAACTTAGTGCCTTTTCTAATCTCAAGGAAGGAATGCCTTCACTCACCTCTAATTAAAAAAATGCTTCTTTATGGATTTTTGGGCCATCCACTTATTAGATTTCATTTAAGCCTTCAATATGGAGTTTATGGGTCGTCCAGTAAAAAAAGACTTATTTATGAATCGTCCACTCATTATATTTCATTTAAGTAAAGACTTCTTTAGTAGTTGTTCACACATTTAGATACTACCACAAAGTGTAAATGATTTTATGGGTCCCTTTTCAATGAATTTATTTAGTTAGTGACCCACAAAGTGTAGACTCCTTTTACCATGTTGCTAAACAATATTGAGTGGATCTTTAGGGATAGATACGAAGATGTAGCAGGCACCAATATGCAAGATATAATTAATCTTCACATTTCAAGATGTGGTATGTGGATCTGGCTATAGTTAAATGATAAATCATCTTGTTGTGTCATGAGACATGATAGCCAAATCCAGCTAGTATTTTCTATCTCCTTATCTTAAGGATATTGTTAATTCTCTATCTTAAGGATATCGTTAGTTTCTTAGGGGTATTGTCAGCTATTCATTGTTTACTATATAAACAAGTCTATTCTACCATCAATCGTACAAAACGTTGTAATGCAAACTACCTATACCAAAGGTTATCACATAGAGAACCTATGTGGCTAGTTCCATGGCAACTGAAACTCCCCATGTTCTCATTATGGATGATTCTCGTGTTGATTGCCTTGTTTCATCGATTATCCTTAACAGTTTCAACATTCGAGGTATCATGGTTATTATGAGTTTTAGAAATAATTATTGAGTAGATCTGAATTACTATTTTAGTAATATGATTGTCACATACTTTTAAACAATAGAGAATGTTGGTATAATATTATCTCAGACATGATACCAGCAGTTATTTATTTGTAATTATCTGCACCATGAACTACATTGTAAATAGAAATTCAAAACATGTTATGGAACATCTATATAGTAGAGAAAACATCAGAAGGATGCAGTGTTATTTTACTATGATCCATTGTTCTTTGTGTGTAAATGTGTGTTTTTAATTTCTTTAGTAATTGTTGTGAGAGGTACCATGGAATCCTTGGAATTCTTGGATGTGATACATGAATATTGTTTTGCATATCTATGTACTTCTTTAAGTTGTTGTGGTTGTTTACTACATTTAACATGTTTACTAAGCACCGTACATATTTGTATATCTTGGCCGAAAACCATATTCATACATCCTAGCCCAAAATCTATCAGACATTGAATCTTTAGTCAACGGCCAAGATTAATCTTTTCTGTACATAAAAGGTAAGTTGAATGTTAACCCTACTTAGCTATTCGCTGTTGTTGAACCCCTGTGTTGAGCATCGCTGTCACCATCTCTCACTCCACCTCATCACCTCCCCACCATCCCGTCACAATGGAGGTTGGTTGAAAACCAACTTGATTGTGATTCTCCACGCATCTGTCCTCCTCGCATCAACCTCACAAGTGTTAGTGGCTTCACCACCACCAAATCTAGCGCCGCCTCTCCACACCTACCTCCATACAAGAGGCCATCGCCCTAAAGAGGAAGGTATAAAGTCTACAACTTTTGGAGAACACATCGTTGACAAATATAGGTCATCATTTCTAGAAAAGAATAGCTTAATCCAAAATGAAGATTGTATACCACAAGAGAATCCATGCATTAGTAGCCAACTTGAATCAGATGTGCCAGTGATGGCCTATCCAAGGATGCCAAATTTAAGAACACATATACACACATGGCCCCATTCCTAGAAACCAAACTCACTTGTGATTTTTTTTCTAACTGCTATGGAACAGTCTAAGCTCATGCTCTGCTCTTACTTTATTTTCCCTACGTGTTGCAGCTGGGAAGGGGAGGAACAACTTCTTGTAATCGCAAAGGCATGAATCTTGCATCGTCTATTTATCCCTTACTTTGATTTGTGCACTAGTATTACGGTTCCATTTAGCCCTATGTGTTGTTATTGGTGATTTCTTGGGGCTTATTTGTCCAATGTGGTTCCGTATGAGTATGTTTCGCAATGGAGCTTTTCCTCATGAGGAAATGAGGTTTCATGTATTTTATTTTCTTTTGCTCCTAGAAAATTGTGAAATTAGTGCCTTTTCTGTTCTCAAGGGAGGAAGGCCTTCATCCACCTCTAATTAAAAAAGCCTTCGATATGGATTTTATGGATCCTCCACTTAAAAAAAGACTTATTTACGGATTGTCCACATATTAGATTTTATTTAAGTAAAGACTTCTTTAGTAGTTGTTCACACATTTAGATACTACCATAAAGTGTAGACAATTTTATGGGTCTCTTTTTCAACGAATCTGTTTGGTTAGTGACGCACAAAGTGTAGACTCCTTTTACCATAACACCTCTCTTATATTGTTTTTTGTGTGTAAAAGGAGTCTACACTTTGTGCGTCACTAGGGATAGATACGAAGATGTAGCAGGCACCAATATGCAAGATATAATGAATCTTCACATTTCAAGATGTGGTAGGTGGATCTGGCTATTGTTAAATGATAGATCATCTTGTCTAGTCATGAGACATGACACCCAAATCCAGCTAGTATTTGCTAAGGACATTGTTAATTCTCTATCTTAACGATATCATTTGTTTCTTAGGGATATTGTTAGTTATTCATGGTTTACTAAATAAACAAATCTATCCTACCTTCAATCGTACAATACATTGTAATGCAAACTACCTATACCAAAGGTTAACACATAGAGAACCTGCGTGGCAAGTTCCATGGCCACCCAAACTCCCCATGTTCTCACTATGGATGATTCCCGTGTTGATTGCCTTGTTGCATCGATTATCCTCAACAGTTTCAACATTCTAGGTATCATGGTTATTATGAGTTTAAAAAATAATTATCGATTAGTTCTTACTTACTATTTTAGTAACATGATTTTTCACATACTATTAAACAATAGAGAATGTTGGTACAATATTATCTCAGATATGATACTAGCACTTATTCATTTGCAATTATTTGCGCCTTGAACTACATCATAAATAGCAATTCAGAACATGTTATGCAACATCTATGTAGTAGAGAAAACATCAGAAGGATGCAGTGTTATTTTACTATGATCCATTGCTTTTTGTGTGTAAATGTGTGCTTTTTATTTTCTTAAGTAACTGTTGCGGGAGGTGCCATGGAAGCCTTGGAATTCTTGGATGTGGTACATCAATATTGTTTTGTATATCTATGTACTTCTTTAAGTTGTTGGGGTTGTTTAATATATTTGACATGTTCACTAAGCACCGTACATATTTGTATATCTTGGACCAAAACCATATTCATATATCCTGGCCCAAAATGTACCAGACACCGAATCTTTAGTCAACGGCCAAGATTAATCTCCTATGTATATAAAAGGTAAGTCGAACCTTAATCCTACATAGCCATTTTCTTAAGTAACTGTTGCGGGAGGTTGGTTGAAAACCACCTTGATTGTGATTCTCCATGTATACGTCCTTCTCACATCAACCTCACCGGTTTCAGTGGCTTCACCACCACCAGATCTAGCACCGCCTTTCCACGCCTATCTACATACGAGAGGCCATGTCGCCCTAAAAAGGAAGCTAGGTATAAAGTCTGCAGCTTTTGGAGAACACATCATTGACAAATATAGGTCATCATTTCAAGAAAAGAATATCTTAATCTAAAATAAAGATTATACACTACAAGAGAATCCATGAATCAATGTGTCCATGACGGCCTATCCAAGGATGCCAATTTTAAGAACACATATACACATGTGGCACCCTTACTAGAAACCAAATTCACTTATGATTTTTTTCTAACTGCTACAGAACAGCCTAAGGCTCGCGCTCTGCTCTCAATTTATTTTCCCCGCATGTTGCTGATGGGAATTGGAGGAACAACTCCTTGTAATCGCAAAGGTATGAAACTTGCATCTTCTATTTATCCCTTATTTTGATTTGTGCACTTGTATTACGGTTCCATTCAGTCATATGTGTTATTATTCTTGATTTTTGGGGGTTTATTTGTCCAATGCGGTTTCGTACGAGTATGTTTTGCAATGGAGCTTTTCCTCACGAGGAAATGAGGTTTCATGTATTTTATTTTCTTTTGCTCCTAGAAAATTGTGGAATTAGTGCCTTTTCTATTCTCAAGGAAGGAAGGCCCTTCATCCACCTCTAATTAAAAAAAAGACTCCTTCATGGATTTTTGGGTCGTTCGCATATTACATTTCATTTAAGCCTTCAATATGGATTAATTTTATGGGTCATCCACTTAAAAGTCTTATTTATGGATTGTTCACTTTTTAGATTTCATTTAAGGAAAGACTTCTTTAGTAGTTGTTCACACATTTAGATACTACCACAAAGTGTAGATAATTTTATGCGTCTCTTTTCAATGATTTTTTTGGTTAGTGACCACAAAGTGTAGACTCCATTTACCATAAAACCATAACACATGTCCTATATATTATTTATTTTTTCCATGTTGCTGGACAATATTGAGTGGATCTTTAGGGATAGAAATAAAGATGTAGCAGGCACCAATATGCAAGATATATTTAATCCACATTTCAAGATGTGGTAGGTGGATCTGGCTACTATTAAATGATAGATCATCTTGTCGTGTCATGAGACATGATAGCCAAATCCTGCTAGTATTTGCTATCTCCTTATCTTAAGGATATTGTTAATTCTCTATCTTAAGGATATTGTTGGTTTCTTAGGAATATTGTTAGTTATTCATGGTTTACTATATAAATAAGTCCATTCTACCTTCAATCGTACAAAATATTGTAATGCAAACTACCTATACCAAAGGTTAACACATAGAGAACCTGTGTGGCTAGTTCCATGGCCACCCAAACTCTCCATGTTCTCATTGTGGATCATTCCCGTGTTGATTGCCTTGTTGCATTGATTATCCTCAATAGTTTCAACATTCAAGATATCATGGTCATTATGAGTTTTAAAAGTAATTATCGAGTAGTATTGACTTACTATTTTAGTAATGTGATTTTTGCATACTATTAAACAATAGAGAATGTTGGTACAATATTATCTCAGATATGACACTAGCACTTATTCATTTGCAATTATCTGCACCTTGAACTACATCGTAAATAGAAATTCAGAACATGTTATGCAACATCTATATTGTAGAGAAAACATCATAAGGATGCAATGTTACTCTACTACGATCCATTGTTTTTTGTGTGTAAATGTGTGTTTTTTATTTTCCTTAGTAACTATTGCGGGAGGTACCATGGAAGCCTTGGAATTCTTGGATGTGGTACATCAATATTGTTTTGTATATCTATGTACTTCTTTAAGTTGTTGTGGTTATTTACTACATTTGACAAGTTTAGTAAGCACCGTACATATTTGTATATCTTGGACCAAAACCATATTCATACATCCTGGCCCAAAATCTACCAGACACCGAATCTTTAGTCAGCAGCCAAGATTAATCTTCTCTGTATGTAAAAGGTAAGTCGAACCATAATCCTACTTAGCCATCACTGTTGTTGAACCCCTGTGTTGAGCGTCGTCATCACCATCTCTCACTCTACCTCATCACCTCCCCACCATCCCATCGCAAGGGAGGTTAGTTGAAAACCACCTTGACTGTGATTCTCCACGCATTCGTCCTTCTCGCATCAACCTCACCGGTTTCAGTGGCTTCACCACCACCAGATCTAGCGCTGCTTCTCCACACCTGTCTCCATATGAGAGGCCATGTCACCCTGAAGAGGAAGCTCAGTATAAAGTATGCAGCTTTTGGAGAACACATCATTGACAAATATAGGTCATCATTTCTAGAAAAGAATAGCTTAATCTAAAATAAAAATTATACACCGCAAGAGACTCCATGCTTCAGTAGCCAACATGAATCAGATGTGTCCATGACGGCCTATCCAAGAATGCCAATTATAAGAACACATATACACACGTGGCCCCATTCCTAGAAACAAAACTCACTTGTGATTTTTTTTCTAACTGCTACAGAACAGTCTAAGGCTCGCGCTCTGCTCTCACTTTATTTCCCCCGCGTGTTGTGGTTGGGAAGGGGAGGAACAACTTCTTGTAATCGCAAAGGTATGAATCTTGCATCGTCTATTTATCCCTTACTTTGATTTGTGCACTAGTATTGTGGTTTCTTTCAGTCCTATGTGTTGTTATTTGTGCTTTCTTGGGGCTTATTTGTCCAATGCAGTTCTGTACAAGTACGTTTCGCAATGGAGCTTTTCGTCACAAGGAAATGAGGTTTCATGTATTTTATTTTCTTTTGCTCCTAGAAAATTGTGAAATTAGTGCCTTTTTGTTCTCCAGGAAGGAAGGCCCTTCATCTACCTCTAATTAAAAAAGACTTCTTTATGGATTCTTGGGTCGTCCACTTATTAGACTTCATTTAAGCCTTCAATATGAATTTTATGGGTCGTCTACTTAAAAAAGACTTATTTACGGATCATCCACTTATTGGATTTCATTTAAGGAAAGACTTCTTTAGTAGCTGTTCACACATTTTGGTACTACCACAAAGTGTAGACGATTTTATGGGTCTCTTTTCAATGAATTTGTTTGGTTAGTGACCCTCAAAGTGTAGACTCCATTTACCATAACACCATAACACCTCTCTTATATATTATTTATTATTTCCATGTTGTTGGACAATATTGAGTGGACCTTTAGGGATAGATACGAAGATGTAGCAGGCACCAATATCCAAGATATAACTAATCTTCACATTTTAAGATTTCGTTGGTGGATCTGGCTACTGTTAAATGATCGATCATCTTGTCATGTCATGAGACATGATAGCCAAATCCTGCTAGTATTTGCTATCTCCTTATCTTAAGGATATTGTTAATTCTCTATCTTAAGGATATCGTTAGTTTCTTAGGGATATTGTCAATTATTCATGGTTTACTATATAAACAGGTCTATTCTACCTTCAATCGCCCAAAACATTGTAATGGAAACTACCTATACCAAAGGTTAACACATAGAGAACCTGTGTGGCTAGTTCCATGGCCACCCAAACTCTGCATGTTCTCATTGTGGATGATTCCCGTGTTGATTGCCTTGTTGCATCGATTATCCTCAACAGTTTCAATATTCGAGGTATCATTGCTATTATGAGTTTTAAAAATAATTATCGAGTAGTTCTGACTTACTATTTTAGTAATGTGATTTTTGCATACTTTTAAACAACAAAGAATGTTGGTACAATATTATCTCAGTTATGATACCGGCACTTATTCATTTGCAATTATTTGCACCTTGAACTACATCATAAATAGAAATTCAGAACATGTTATGCAACATCTATATAGTAGAGAAAACATCAGAAGGATGCAATGTTATTTTACTATGATCAATTGTTCTTTGTGTGTGAATGTGTGTTTTTTATTTTCTTTAGTAACTGTTGCGGGAGGTGCCATGCAAGCCTTAGAATTCTAGGATGCGCAATATTGTTTTGTATATCTGTATTTGTCTTTAAGTTGTTGTGGTTGTTTACTATATTTGACATGTTTACTAAGCAACGTACAAATTTAAATTTCTTGGCCCATACCATATTCATACATCCTGGCCCAAAATCTACCAGAACTGAATCTTTAGTCAACGGCCAAGATTAATCTTCTCTATATATAAAAGATAAGTCAAACCTTAACCCTACTTTGCCATTCGCTGTTGTCAAACCACTGTGTTGAGCATTGTCGTTACCATCTCTCACTCCACCTCATCACCTCCCCACCAACCCATCGTAAGGGAGGTTGGTTGAAAACCACCTTGATAGTGATTCTCCGCGCATCCGTCCTGCTCACATCAATCTCACCGGTTTCAAAGGCTTATCCACCACCAGATTTAGCGCCGCCTCTCCACACCTATCTCCATACGGGAGGCCATGTTGCCCTGAAGACGAAGGTATAAAGTCTATAACTTTTGGTCAACATATCGTTGACAAATATATGTCATTATTTCTAGAAAAGAATAGCTTAAACTAAAATGTAGATTATACACCACAAGAGAATCCATGCTTCAGTAGCCAATATGAATTAGATGTGTCCATGATGGCCTATCCAAGGATGCCAATTTTAAGAACACATATACACACGTGGCCCCATTCCTAGAAACAAAACTCACTTGTGATTTTTTTCTAACTGCTACAGAACAGTCTAAGGCTCGCGCTCTGCTCTCACTTTATTTTCCCCGCGTGTTGTGGCTGGGAAGGGGAGGAACAACTTCTTGTAATCGCAAAGGTATGAATCTTGCATCGTCTATTTATCCCTTACTTTGATTTGTGCACTAGTATTATGGTTCCATTCAGTCCTATGTGTTGTTATTGATGGTTTCTTTGGGCTTATTTGCCCAATTTGGTTCCGTACGAGTATGTTTCGCTATGGAGCTTTTCGTCGTGAGGAAATGAGGTTTCATGTATTTTTTTTTGCTCCTAAAATTGTGAAATTAGTACCTTTTCTATTCTCTAGGAAAGAAGGCCTTCATCCACCTCTTATTAAAAAAACTTCTTTATGGATTTTCAGGTCGTCCACATTAGATATCATTTAAGCCTTCTTTATAGATTTTATGGGTCGTCCATTTAAAAAAGATATTTATGGATCGTCCACTTATTAGATTTCATTTAAGGAAAAACTTCTTTAGTAGCTATTCACACATGTAGATACTAACCATAAAATGTAGTCGATTTTATGGGTCTCTTTTCAATGAATTTGTTTGGTTAGTGACCCGCAACGTGTAGACCCCTTTTACAACAACACCATAACACCGCTCCTATCTATCAAAGTAGGTGTCATAGTTATATGGGCCAAACTTCAACTGATCGCAAGGCTTCTAAAAAACACATATATAGGTGATGGGCTTACATCGGTTGCCATCAGGGTCAATTGACACCTAGGATTTCTTTAACTAAGCACCGTACATATTTGTACATCTTGGCTCAAAACCATATTCATACATCATGGCCCAAAATCTACCAGACATCGAATCTTTAGTCAACGGCCAAGATTATTCTTGTCTGTATATAAGAGGTAAGCCGAACCTTAACCCTACTTAGCCATTCGCTATGGTTGAACCCCTGTCTTGAGCGTCGCCATCACCATCTCTCACTCCACCTTATCACCTCCCCACCATTCCATTGCAAGGGAGGTGTGTTAAAAACCACCTTGATTGCGATTCTCCGCGCATCTGTCGTCCTCGCACCAACCTCACCCGTTTGAGTGGCTTTGCAACAAGAATATGGAGAAATTTGCTAGCATTGGCCTGTCATCAAATATCATTTTTCGAGGTACAAGATTCAAGAAAGCCAAAAATATAAAGCCAAGGAAATATATATTTTATTGGCTCTATAAATTTGGACATCACGTGATTCAAGTGCCATTGTTCATTATCAGAGACTAAATTAGCTTGTCATTAGCGGCCTTGTCGGATTATTTTAATATTCTTTGTAAGGGAGAGTCGTAGGCTATCTTAGTTAGTTTTTGTTATTTACTAGAAAAATGTCCATACGTTGCATCGAAATTTAGAATCTATAACTGGATTGCCTGTGGCTCGAAAATCTATTGATACATTAGACACGAGAGGATTTGAGATTAATTATTATGTTATGTTTCTCAATTGATCTTAAGATTTTATTTCAGTCACACTACTTGAACTCGTACAGGATTGGAACTTTAATATTAGAAAAAAATAGATGGCATAAGTGTGTTATGGATTTTAATTCTATAAAAAAAGTCACACTACTTGAACTCGTACAGGATTGGAAAAAAAGACCATGGAAATGATTTGTACTTTAATATTAGAAAAAAAAATAGATGATATAAGTGTATGTAGTTATGGATTTTAATTCTATAAGAAAAATACTCAATTAAAGTAAAGGGATGAATTCAAATAGTTTAGGCCTACTTGTTTTTCTCATAACTTGTTTTACGTGTATAGGGTCGGTTTTTTATATATATATAGGAATACATAGTGGTTGTAATGGGATGTATAGATTCTTACAGTCACCTAATAAATCATATGACATATGTAGACAAACTGCTCTAATTTTTATGAGTACCGAAAAGAGTAATGGACCATAGAAACGTTTTATATTCTATTCAAACTTTGTACTTGTCTGAACACCCTCCTCCAGCCTATATATAGTATTTTAGAGAATGAATGATCATTATTATTTATTTAAATAGTAGGCTAACAAAGTTGTCGTGAGCTGTCTATAAATATGTGCCTCCTGGCTTTGCCTTGGAGTTGGAGGTGACGTATTTGATTTGGACTCAGGCAAACGACTTGGAACGGAGATTAGAACTCGAACATTAAAATGGAAAAACATAAACTGAAACAGAGTCATTGTCTTAGTTGGAAGAAAGATTTTGTTGGCAAGAAATTTTGCATCTTTAGTATTAGGAATCTATTTAGATTATGATTCGAACTTCATATTTGTTTAGAAGTGAGCTATTCTACTAGTACGTAAATAAAGAAAGCGATGCAAAATAAAGAATGTAATTCTTATCATTTTCTATTTATTATTAAGAGTTCTATTTAGAGTATTCAGCTGAGAAATCTATTTAGATTAGAATTCCTACTCCATATTGGTCTACACGTGAGCTATTCTAACTCGTATGGGCACGGGTTATATATATAAGTCCAGACAAAAGAAACTCTCCATTGTTCGGTAGTTAGAGGAAGACGGACAAAAAAATGGATGGACGAAAAAAAAGAACCTAAAATTTGTCTCTTTATTATTAGGTATAGATATAGATATAGATTAGTAATCATGTATTCATGTATGTGTCGCTGGAGAGTCCTGGTCTGTTTGGCCTGGTCGTGCTTTCATATACACTTTGTTTGGGACAGCCACCGAAACATATGCAACATTCAGATAAAACACTTTACAACATACGTATGAAATAGATGAAATATTTGAAACACACACGTAACATACGTGTATAACCATTGCAACATATAAAATATCCAGATGAAACACATGCAACTTCTAGATGAAACACATGCAATGTACATCTGAAATGCATGAAACATACGGAACTTGATGTCATAGGGTGGCGGAAAAAAATAGGCTCAAGTGTAAACGAGCAACAAACGGCGCATAAGCCCCCGCTCCTCTCACAAACTCCCAACGCCAGTCCTTTTCTCTGTGTGGTCGTAGCGCATGCACGGGCCCCACGCGACGCATGCACACCACACCAAGCCGGTGGCTGCATGTGCTTCCATGCACTGCCCCCATGCAATACACCCTGCAATTGACCACATGCGCTGCCCCGCACCGCATGCACCCCACACCGAATAAGTGGCCGCACGTGCTCCCATGCACTGTTTCGCAGAAAGCGCGGGTGCGGGCTCCGTCTTACTGCACCTGCATGCCCCCCTCCCCCCCTTTTTGGTCGTCATGCACGCGCAGGGTCGGTTCGGCAAGACGGACGAACGGCCTGAACCGAGCATTACTGTTCTCTCGTTGCTAGTTCCTTGTCGGCCGGAATCTATGGTTGATCTGTGCTGTTTTAAATAGAGCTGATCATAAGTTACGTGTTCTGCTGCTACTCATTCTCGGACGGAGTCACATCTTTGAGTGTTTCTTAGCTGTTGGAGAGAAAAATTCAGAGAAGCTATTTTCCCGTTCTATTGTGCCGTGAAAGATCGAGAAAAATATTGGGCATCACACGGCAGATAAAAAAGGTGAAACTAATTTAAATCGACCAACAGGTGCTGTAGTAGAGAGAAAATTAACGGTAGAAATAGCACGTGCGGCCACGGATTTGCCTTTCCCGGCCACTAGCCCAAGTTAACAATCCTTGATGTGAGGCCCAGGTCTCAGTTACAGGTCCAGTCTAACCCAATTATTTAAGAATCCTAACCCAATAGCCTACTGATGAAGATAAGCCCAATACGCGGACAGGCCTCGATTAGACCCATTTCAGATTAGATAGACCCGATTCCTCAAGGTTTATCGCAGAGGCGGGCCAATCTTCAGTCCAATATATGCAGCTGGGTTCTTCTGTTGCGTAGCCCAGCCCAGCATGACGGCTGAAAAAGAGGCCAGTCTTCCTCGTCGCCGAAAGCAAGATAGCGAAGATTCAAACAGACATGACCCCGGTTTCATTGAACGTTTGTCGATTTGTGCGCTATAAAGCAAAGCTGCTTGGAGTAGCTTTGTTGATGGCTTGGGCGCGCCTATCCAGAGATACTGCCAAGAAGCTCGCTCCAGTCACACCGTTTGAGAAATTTTACAAATTTGAACTGAAATATTGGCCGAGAAGTTGGACTCATC
Source organism: Saccharum hybrid cultivar R570 (assembly GCA_038087645.1). Lineage (NCBI taxonomy): Eukaryota > Viridiplantae > Streptophyta > Magnoliopsida > Poales > Poaceae > Saccharum > Saccharum hybrid cultivar. Next base: position 1,548,715 of record JAQSUU010000123.1, on the reverse strand, counting down.
ATTGGGTTTGCTTTATCGGAGTCCGAGGTAGATACAGATCATTTTACTACACCACATAAAACATAGCAGTAGTCGTTGTTTTTCTCACCCAGGCCTTGTTTAGATTGAAGAAAATTTCAAACCGATGAATAGTACCACTTTCGTCTTATTTGGCAAATATTGTCCAATCATGGACCAACTAGGCTCAAAAGATTCATCTCGTGATTTCCAACTAAATTGTGTAATTAGTTATTTTTTTACCTACATTTAATACTCCATGCAAGCGGTTAAAAATTGATGTGACGGAGAGAGAGTGAAAAAACTTGGAATTTTGAGGGAAACTAAACAAGGCCCCAATACTCGGCAAATTCTTTCTCGGATCAAATAACTTGTTTAAGTTGATGTACAGGTTACATTTTCTATTCAAAAACGAGAAAAAGCAGATCGTCCGCGAGTAGGAAGGAACAGAGAAGAACCGGCGAGCACGCAAAGTTACAGGGCACAAGTGCATCTCACCAAAAAAAATGGAACACTGAATACCGCCGTACGAAGTTGATCGGACTGACGCACTTGAATGCTGAAGCTGAACCACATCCCACCGCTTGTAATAATTCACATAATCAGACTTGGCGACTTGCGATTATTCGATCCATCACTCCGGGATGGCGACGAGCATCGGCCGCCACGGTCTCCGCATGAGCAGCCGCCGGCGGAACCCGCCGAACATGAACCTCCGGTGGTGCACGGCCGCGGCGCCACGGTGCGCGTCACCTGCCGACGACACCGTAGCCGCCGCCGGCGCCGCCTCTGGCCGAGCCAGCGCCGGCAGCAGCACCGCCACCGGCTGGCCATGCTTCTTGGCGCCGCCGCCATCGTCGCCAGTGTCGCAGTCGTCCGTCATCACGAGGAGCTGTTCCAGAGAGCTTCGGCTGAGGAGGCCGCTCTTCTCCCCCTCCTCGCCATCCTCCTCCGCGGCCGACGGCGGCGGCGGCTTGTTGCAGCCTTTGCCGAGGAGGCGGCGCACGAGGATCCACAAGCTCTTCGCCTTCGCCTTCGCCTTGGGTGGCTTGTTGAGCAGCCTTGCTACGGCCATTATTCTCCTCGTCGCTCCAATAATTGGCCCCCTCTGATGCCTGATCAGTCAGTGTTGTGGATAGTGGATGCGCTGTTATATATATATATGGGTAACTTATCTGGTGGAAACCGGATCAACTGTGTAAACTTGAAAACTTTAAATTTAGGTAACACGATGTTGATCCAAGGGAGCACATGGAAGAGTGGGAGGAGGGATTTATAAAAGTGTGATTAGAAGCAGGCGGTTAAGCGTAAAATTACCCAATCCTTTTGCGCCCCTTGGATCAACATCCTGTGGTCTTGATTTAAAGTTTCGAAGTTTACACATGTGATCCGGTTTTCACATGATACATTGTCATATATACTAAGGCCTTGTTTAGTTGCCAAAATTTTTGGCAAAATACAACTGTAGCATTTTCGTTGTTATTTGTCAATTAGTGTCCAATCGTGGTCTAATTAGGCTTAAAAGATTCGTCTCGTCCATTTCGTCTAAACTGTGTAATTAGTTTTATTTTTTATCTATATTTAATGCTTCATGCATGCGTCTAAAGATTCGATGTGACGAGGAATCTACTGTTCTTTAGCAAAAATTTTCTGGATCTAAACTGGGCCTAACCGTGTTCTTCCTCACATTATAGCTGGTCTGCTACTGCCAGGTGTCAGCTACTGCCGCTTGAGGCCTTGTTCACTTCTCCATCCCAACCCAGGGCCTGTTTAGATACCAAATTTCACCCCAAATTTCACTATGCAAAAAGAAGATTCTTCGTCACATCAAAATATCGGCATATGCATGGAGTACTAAATATAGATGAAATAAAAAAAACTAATTGCACAGTTTTGTTGTACTTTACGAGACAAACATTTTGAGTCTAATTAATCAATGTTTGGACAAAAATTTACAAATACAAACAAAATGCTACAGTGCAGAATCTTGCACTATGCAAAATCAGCCCCTCCCAAATCAGCCGATCTAAACACGGCCCCAAAATATTTCCTCTTCCACCCATCACATCAAATCTTTCGACGCATGCATGAAGCATTAAATGTAGGTAAAAAAGATAACTAATTGCATAGTTTGTCTGTAAATGTCGGGACGAATCTTTTGAGCCTAGTTAGTCCATAATTGGACAAATTTTGCCAAATAACAACGAAAGATGTTACAATAACTTTTCAGCTACTTTTCGCGAAGTGAACACACCCTGAGACGAAGTTGAACCTGGAACGCTGCTCTCGTTTTATATATATATATATATATATATATATATATATATATATATATATATATATATATATATATATATATATATATATATATATATATATATATATATATATATATATATATACACACACCTATCTACCAGTTTCGTCATGGACGCATATGGTATTCTTCTATGCTTCCAGGAGAGTTATCCGGATCAGTCCCTGTTGTACGCAACCATTCCAACGAGGCCCTTGACCACTGCATATAACAGCTGCCACAGACAACGGCCAGGGCAGCTTGGCACACTGCAGGGGTTGTCGAGGTTCAGACTGCAAAAACAAATTCCCTGATTTCTTTGTTTACAACGTGTAGCTTGGGAGTGCCGGAAACGCGCCTCGCAGCGCCATTTGGAAGGCCGGGAGAGCGGCGCGGGGGCTGTGTCCGCCCACTAGGCCAAACAACAATTGCGCTGGCCAGCGTCCGCATCAGGATCACCGTGAGGCGCTAACCACCGCGGCACTAGAGGACGCGCGATTCTTGGTGGGGGTGTAAGACACCCACTGCTCGTGCTCGGACCAACGGTCGGCGTCGCCGCCATGGCTAATGGCGTCTTATCGTCGGAGCGTTGTATTTTTTTACTTGTGGGTACGTCGCTGTCGGATCCCAGTTTTTGCACCGGGACAAAACGGGATGCGTGTGTTGTTGGGCGATGGGATTTGACGCGTTCGTTTTTAAAATAGTGCGATGATACTGTGACCGGTTCCGCCTGATGTGAGGCAATGTTTAGTTTCAAAAATTTTCAAGATTTCTCGTCATATCGAATGTTTGATACATGTATGGAGCATTAAATGTAGATGAAAAAAACTAATTATACAGTTTGGTAGAAAATCACTAGACGAATCTTTTAAACCTAATTAGTCCATGATTGGATACTAATTGATAAATACAAACGAAAGTGCTACAGTAGCCAAAGCCAAAAATTTTCGTCAACTAAACACACCCTCAACCAAATCGATTTTTTCAGCGAGAGTGTGGGTTAGTGTTGTTGACTTTCTTTGTTTTAGAAGAGTGCACTCACAAATGTTTCTCTTTTTTATAGGAAAAAGTTTACTTCATCCCTAATTATAGGGGTGGACTACTTAACTCCCTCAACTATGAAACAGTCTATTCAACCCCCTGAATTTTCCAAAACCAATCAAATTACCCCCAGACGGTTTTCAAACGGTGGTTTTGCTACAGTAACAACGGTCTTACTATAGTAACATCGGTACCGGCGGTTTTGTCTTTTTCTTTTTTATTTATTTTGGCTGAATCTTTGAAAAATCATAGAAAAATCATAAAATAAAAAATCTAATTTTGTTGGACTCCACATGAGTAGATCTACACATTGAATATATAATATGGTATGCTTTAGTACAACAAAATTGGAGTCCAAATTACAGAAAAAAATAGATCAAAATCTACAGCAAAAACTTTGTACTAAAGCATATCATATTATATGTTTATTGTGTAGATCTACTTATGTGGAGTCCAACAAAATTGAATTTTTCATTTTATGATTTTTCTGTGATTTACTATGATTTTTCAAAGATTCAGCCAAAATAAATAAAAAAGAAAAAGGCAAAACCACTCTGCCTAATGTTTGGCCCATATAACTAAAGCATATCATATTATATGTTCATTGTGTAGATCTACTTATGTGGAGTCCAACAAAATTAGATTTTTCATTTTATGATTTTTCTGTGATTTACTATGATTTTTCAAAGATTCAGCCAAAATAAAAAAAAGGCAAAACCACTCTGTTCATTGTGTAGATCTACTTATGTGCGAATGCGATTGATAACATAAAATGGGAATGATTGTGCCTAACAGACCACACATGGTCAATACAACTTAAACATGGTGAACCAAATACTGGACTGTCAGCGAATTAGAGTACTAAGTATACAGCTTCATTTCTTCGTTTCGTGTTGCTCCATTTCTGTCGTCGGTAGTCCCCCTTCTTTTGTCAAAATGAAAAATAGTTTCTACAATTTTTGGCATGATACTGATTCTACTACTCTGCCTAATGTTTCAATTTATATGCCAAGCTCCTGCTGTGGCTACATACAACATGACTTTACACTCCGTACCAGTCAACAAAGAAAAAGGAAACAACAACTTACCCAGATGAATCAGCTCATTAACAAATCTCTATACTGTATACAATTCGTCCGATAGGGCTTTATTTCTTCAGGATCAGTATATATACAAGGTACCTCATCCGCTAGCATTTGATGCCACCGACTGCATGGTTGATTGGCTGTGGAATCTGTGGATTACCGAGTCAGGCGAATACTGTATGCTATTCGTCAGCAAGTGTGCATCTTCCTTAGGAGATGGGGAGCTCTTATCCATCTTATTCTCTGGGGAATCCCCATTCTTGATACAGTTCAGGGCCTCCACTATTTCCTTCATTGACGGCCGTGAATCCCTTTCTAGCTGTAGACACTGAAATGCCAGCTCAGCAACGAGATCTATCGATTTCTTTGTTTCCTCGTCGGTCTCGTACCCAAGCTCAGGGTCAACCAGTTGATCAACCTCGTGGTTCTGAATTCTGTTGAGAGCCATGTTGGCCAGGTTAATATCGCTGTGGCTCCTGCTCATGTCAACAGCTGGTTTAGAGGATATGAGCTCCACCAACACAACGCCGAAGCTGTACACATCACTCTTCTCGGTTAGCTTGTAGCACTGGTGGTACACTGGGTCGACATAGCCTGGTGTGCCCTGTGGGACAGTTGATACATGGGTGACTTCAGGAGGGCACAGACGTGACAACCCAAAGTCGGCAACTTTGACGTGGAAGCTGTTGTCCAGCAGTATGTTGTTGGTCTTAACATCACGGTGTATGATTTCGACTGTATGGAGGTATGCAAGTGCTTCAGCTGTTTCTATGGCAATGTTCATCCTTAGAGGCCATGTAAGGCCACATTCTGATGCACGGGATCCATGAAGATGGTCTGCAACTGTCCCATTAGGGATGAACTCGTACACGAGCATAAGGTCACGGCTGCTACGAGACGTGCAGCCATATAGGATGACTAGGTTCTGGTGGAGGAGGCGGGACAAAATGTCTACCTCATTTATGAATTGTTCAACCCGTTTGTAGTTGTTCTTGTACAGGCGCTTAACCGCAACTACTCTCCCATCCCAGAGTTTCCCTGAAGAATAGAAGGATCACATTGTCAATTGTCATTGGAGTCAATAAAAAAAGATAAATAGTGTTTTTAATGCATAGCTCCTATCATTCACAGTTTCATCTGTTAATGTAGAAATAATGAGATGGAGACTGCAGAGTTAAGAATGACAAGGGGTTTCGGTGTTCACTATTCCCACCTTTGTAAACAGTTCCAAAACCACCATCACCAAGTTCCCTTGAGTCACTAAATCCATCAGTAGCTTCTTCAAGCTCCTCATAAGTAAAAATATGTGGAGCGCCACCCAACTCAAGGTCTTTGCTATATGATTGCATTGAAGATTCACTACGCATGAAGCCATTTGGTGCTCTTGCTTGTTTCCTTCTTTTGCGCTTGTGCCAGACAAAAAAGAAGCATGCTGCCAATAAACTGGCACCTCCTACTCCACATACTGCCGATGACAGTGTAATAAACAACATTAGCAACAGTAACCAATTGATCCTATAGCTATAGATATTCTGTAACATAAGATGCTACAAAGTTCGGTAGCGCAATGGGACCCAATGTAATAGATATGAAATGCAGATTCAGGGTTGATAGTTGATACTCACCAATTCCGATTATCCAATTTCTGGTGCTGTTTCCTCCTGCATAAGAATAGTAACTGTGAATAGCTTGCTAATTTGAAAGTAATATTTTCAGATTAAATTAGTCTATAGCCTTCCATGGCTGTCAGTTAAGATATGACAGTATATATGAGGAGAATAGAAAATAAAAAGAACTGTTCAAGGAAAAAAGAGATGTATGTTTAAACATAGAAATGCTTGTTAGCATTCGATGTCCAGCAATAGTGACCATTTTGCACCTTTGTGTGGCATGAGAAAATATAAGCCTGTATGGCTGTACAACATAGATGTACTTGCAGATATTAAATAGGTATATTTGCAGTGTTTACTCATGATAAACCTGCAAATTCTCAGTGGCCTACAGCCAGAATCAAACATGATGTCATCCTGTAGACAAAGCTACACTATTTGGTCTCTACAGGCAAAAAAATCCTACTACCATTTCCCCCATTCCATATACAATGGTCAATTATCAGAGCAGGATATATATATTGATGCACTGAATATCTCTCTCTGATCTCCAGAAACATCATGGAAAAGCAGAAGCATGGCTATGTCACAACCTAAATCTTAATGAATTGTCTAGGCATAATGATTATGGTAAGAAATTGAAGGTGTAAAGTTGAAAAAGACAGCACAAGAAAATGCAGCGACTGCTGGATTTCAGATCCTCAATTGAAGCTGGTACCAAAACCATTAAGTATCAGCTTGTTAGAAGTAAAAGAAATAATAATCTTGACTTCTAGACCATAATGACATCAAAATTGTATGTCCATATAGATTATGAGGTCTTTGTAACTGCTGAAAACAGGAACAGCATCTGTTAAGAAAATATCTGACAAGACAAAAAAAAAATTCAAACGAGACCAAAAAAAACCATGATTGAAGCATATCTGGGATAGGTTAAATTAGGATGGACCAGGGACGAATCTAGGGGGGGGGGGGGATCAAGCCCCCCCTACCGCCACTGATCCCATGGAGTCCCCCTATAGCCCCTCCAAAAAATTTTGCCATGGCTGCTTTCAGGAGGAGGGGCTAAAGGTTGAAGATGAACTTTCATCCTAGATCCGTCACTGGGATGGACAACAGTAATCTAGTGCCTTGTTTGAAACTTTCTTGCATTATTGTCGGTTACCATTATTGACTTTGACTTCATCGAAGAATCATAAAATTCCTTAGTCATGATTGTTGGCCCAAACTATCTATATATTCACCAGCAAATGGAAGAAAAGTTAAAATGGAGGATGACTAGAGGGTAAACTTTCTGTCCTCAAAAGAACCTAAAAGGGTAAAGGAGTACTCCAAACATAGATGCATGAGGAAACACTTCTAAGATGAGCATGGGAGGGTTTTGAGATCAATCTAATTTCAAATTATAAGCCAAGGTCTTGGTACCACTAAGCACTGATTCCTAGGTTCTCTACATAGAACCAAAGATGCAGTTAGATAAGAGTTAGAAAAATAGCCCTTGGAAATCTTAGCCAGAAAGTAAGCAAATCCTTTCGCAAACTGACTCTTCACAGAAGACAGAAAACAAAGAGTCCTGGTGGAAGAAAATAGCACAGACACGTCATGCTCACAAAAGGCATGCAGGAGCAATATGATGCAACGAGGAAACATCAAACATGAGATAAACAACACCAAGGAATCTTGTGAATATCAAATCATCAAAAAAATTTGTCCAAGCCATGCAGACTATATCACTCTTGTGCAGTTGAAATATGACAATCACATCACAGGGGTATGATTGCGCCCCATATAAATTCACTGCAGTGTGTTCATATCAACTTTAGAAGCTTGATTCCACAACACATAAATTCAATTGTTAGCTTAGAAAAATATAGTGCATTGGTTAGCAGACGCTAGAACAGTTCTCTAGTCAGCTATCACTAGTAGAAGAAAAATAGGGATAAGGGCCATTGGTACGGCATCTTTTTCAAATAGTGTAGTTGAATACTTCAACCAATGTGTTTGACTATAATACGGTGGGCCTCAATGTCCCAATCAATGGAATAACTGACACTAATCAACCAAAAGATAATTTGCCGTTGAAGCAGACTGTCCACGTAAAAGCAGGACAAACTTTTTTCCAATCAACATGTATATTCCATGTAGCAGTGATCACGCTAAACTGTATGAAGACGACCTCTTGTTATTTTTCAATTAGTACGGATAGCGACTTTATGTCATTTGCAGGACCGTATTTGGCACCCAAATGGACAGTACAGAATCATTGAATCCGTTAATATGATTTGCATGGTTGCATTGCATGAGCTAAGAACTACTGGTTTTGTTCGGGAAAAAGAACTACTGGTAAAGTGGTAACTGGCTACTAGGAGAGTAGGAGTAAAGCAATCCTCTGTTAATTGTGCTTGAACTTCTCTGATTTTGCAGTCCCCCTTTTCTTTATGTGTGTGTGTGTGTTTTGCCTCCTCTTTGTACTATTTGGGATAGGCCAACTTAACTCCTACTTCCAGATTAGCAGACTAATGCTATTTCCAACAAAGATGACTAGGCGAAATTGCTGGGCGTTTTTAATTTCCTGAACTCACCGCACTTGTCACCGGAGCAATCACAGGCGAACTTCGTGCCGTTGTCGCCGTAGTACCTGCATTCCCCGCCGCTTGCCATGCACTTGGGGCAATCGTCTGGAACCTCTTTCCACTCTACGAGAAGCCCATTCTTCATGCTGGCGATGTAGTCGTCCCCATTTCCATTGGGAGACCCGAGAAACGGCACGACAGTGAAGAGGCAGCCCGGCGGGATCCCTCCCTGGATGCTGTGGCTTGAGAAATTCCTGCCGTCCCCCAGCCGGACAAAGGAACTGTTGTCGCAAGGCAGGCTGTGAAACCCAGCTGACTCCGCCGGTGAAGACCTCGTGCACTTGCCAAGAAAGAGCAGCTCTTTGTTGGTTTTGCTGAACACGAATGCGGGCGAGAGGAGCGAGATGTTCATCGTCGGCGCTGGGCAGCCGGTGGCGAGCGGGAGGTTGTGGTCCACCACATGGAAGGAGTTGTTGTTGGGGAAGATGCTGAGCACCTGATACGCCTGGTAGACGGATTTGGTCAGGAACGCGCCGCTGCTGTTGCATTTGAGCTGGAAGGACGGTGGTCCGCACGGCGGCCGGCCGGGCTCCTCCAGCCAGAACGGGTAGGTGATGTTGAGCCCCCCGCATGTCTTGGGCCAGCAGCCTGACGAGCCTGCAGCGCTGGCCGCCGGCGGCGAGAGTAGGAAGGAAGCGAGTAGAAGCAGGAGGAGTGGTTGCATAGCGGATTGGGGATGGAGGGGAGGTGTCAGCGGCCGAGTGGTTTGGATTCCAGAGTTCGGCCACGGAGGACCTCCTCACCCGAAGTGTGAACAGGGAATGGGATGGGACGAGGGACGGCCGGCCGGGACGGATATGATGATGACGAGGGGAGCCGGGAGAGAGGACAGGACGGTGGCAACTGGCGAGCCCTTTGACCGGTCGTGGTCCACGCCTCCAAGCGTTTGATTACAAGTAGTATATGCTGTATTTCGTTGACTTCCGTGCTCCCGACCCCTGACGGCGAAGTGCCGGCGGCTAAGGCTCTGTCTAGCCTAGAAAATTTTGTAAAATTTTTTAGATTTTCGTAACATTTGGACACATGTTTGAAGCATTAAATATAAATAAAAAATAAAACTAATTACACAGTTTAGACGAAATGGACGAGACAAATCTTTTAAGCCTAATTAGACCATGATAGGATAATATTTGCCAAATAACAATGAAAAGAACTACAGTACCATTTTGCAAAAAAAATTTGCATCTAAACCGGCCCCAAACTTTAAAAAAAACGCCTATCGGCCACCGCGGTTGGGAACGACGACACGCGTTTCGCTACGCCCCATATCAAATCAGCGGGTAAACACGCTGATCGGTGGTTTGGGTTGCCAGGTCCGTGCTTTTCGGTCTCTCTATGCTTTGCTATAGTACAGTAGTAGTTTTTAGATTCTAACTGCCAACTTACCGGCTGGTGATGGCGGCGACGGCGGCAGTGACCATGTCAAGAGGAATCCGCCACTGATGAACTCCTTGTAGTTTGCTGGGTTCACCTCGCCGGGCCTCGCAAGCATCGGCACGACGGTAGCGCTGCAGCCCTCCAAGAAGTAGGTGTCAGACACGTCGGGACCCTTGGTGATGCCAACCAACGTCTTGTTCCCGCATGCCGTGTCCACGAGCCCGCCGCTCTGCCGCACCGCTTGCGCCGGCGGCACCGCGCAGTCGTAGAAGATCATGTTCTGGTTAACTGGGCTGATCGAGAACGGGGAGACGACCTTGGAGGAGCTGTTGTTCGTCGGGGAGTGGCAGGGTTTGGAAGAAGCCGAAGCATTGAAGTCTTGCAGCTTGTGGACATCGGCGACGAGCAAGGAGGCGTTGTCGTAGAAGATGTCGAGAATCCGGGACGAATATAGACTCGACCCGAAGTATGGGATGTTGTTAGAGCAGCGAACCTGGAACCCCCTCACCCCACAGCTGGTCTCCGTGACGATCCCGAACGGGAAGGAGATGTTCACGCCGCCGCATAGCGTCGGGGAGCAGAGTTCTCCCCCTTGCCGGTCCGCTGCCGCCGTCGCGAGCATCACAGGCACCGACCACGCCCATGCCATCCAGAGCGAGGAGAAGAGGGAGAGCCACGACAAGGACGGAGCCACAGCCATGGGAGCATAGCATAGCATCACAAGTGGTTCAAGGTGATTCCGAATCGGTGACGGGAGAAGGGAGATAGATGATGAGGGCGCACGTGGCCGACTAAATGGTGAGGGTGAGTCCGCGCGTCCTGTGTGGACACTGTAGGGGGCCGAAACTTTTGACTGGACGTTTTGGCCGTCGTCAATCGTCATCCGCGCACGGGAATTCCTGAGCTGTGCCTCGTTTGGATTGAGGCGAGAAGTTCAAAATTTTTTAATCTCTCTATTACATCAATTTTTACACGCATGCATAAAGCATTAAATATAAATAAAAAAATAACTAATTGTAGAGTTTCGTTATAAATCACGAGATAAATCTTTTGAGCCGAGTTAGACCATGATTAGACATTAATTATCAAAGACAAACGATTATAGTTAGAAAATTCTAACTTTTCACAATCTAAAGGAGGCCCTGCCTGATGGACACTCGACAGTGGCAGCCACTGACGTGACCCGGCTCCGGCCACCGGGTAAGGCACGCTACTGTCGGGCAACAAGCTCTTTTGTCAAACCCTGGACTGGTATTAGCGAACGGCGACGACTGTACACACAAACCTCTAATGATCAACAGGGACTACCAGACTCTTTTTCCAAAAGAAAAGGTGGTCAACGGAATGCGCTAGATACAATTTTGACTTTCAGTTTCAACTTTCCACCTGAATATGTTGGTAAGAGCTAAGAAGGTGTATTGACAACAACATGAAGTGGTTTTTACAAACCCAGTTTCTACTGATATTTTGTATGGGTGAAGTGTCTGCCACAAATTATTTCTTAAACTAACGTGTTTCTGTCGACTTCCTAGCAGAAGAATCGGGGCTTGCAAAGGCAGCAATAGCCCCCCCCCCCCCCCCCCCCCCCCCCCCCCCCCCCCCCCCCCCCCCGATAGGGCCGACATGCTCGTGCTAGGGAAAATATCTATTAGAATCTTGTCAATGTCAGCCAAAGAGACAGTTCTACTATTTCCACGGAATGCTTACTTGCAAGTGAAAAAAATGCAAAAACTCTGAAATCATATATATATATATATATATATATATATATATATATATATATATATATATATATATATATATATATATATATATATATATATATATATATGCCTTGTTTAGATTCAAAAACTTTTCATAAAAAAACTACAATAATGAATATTGCGGCAAATGTATGAAGTATTAAATATAGACGAAATAAAAAACTAATTACACAATTTGCGTGTAAATCGTGAGACGAATGTTTTGAGCCTAATTAGTCTGTGATTTGATACTAAAGTGCTACAGTAACAAATATACTAATGGCGGATTAATTAGGCTTAATAAAGTCGTCTCGTAGTTTCCAGGCAAGCTATGTAATTAGTTTTTAATTAGTATCCGAAAACCCCTTCCAACATCGCACGGAACATCTGATATGACATTTTCTCCAAAAACTTTTCACTAACTAAACACAGTTTACACAGCCATATATATAGGGCCACTTTAGCAATACATATTGTACTACTAGGCTGGGGAGTGCAACCCTATTATTTTTGCTAGTTGCATTCGAATTTTACTATTTCACTAAAAAAGCACTTAGGAATGAATTATTCTAAGAGAAATGTAAGCATTCCTAAACAGAGTGCTAATTTAAAATTAAGGCGAAAAATAGTCCACAATATTTTTTCCTTTTAGTCGAATTTCCCTTTTTCTCTTTGTTAGTATTGTGCATGGAAATTGTTGAAATCAGAAATGCTAAAGAAATTGATGGTTTGTCTCAAATGTAGAGACTTTAAGGTATACTTTTTGCTAGTATGAACCGATGAAATTGAAGGTCAAAATCCAAGTTCTTTTATTGAAAGTTCCAATCAAGGCTCCATTGAAAAGTTGGATGCTAGTTGAAAGCTGTCTTCGTCTGGTTTGAACTTGGAAGTCATGGTTCACCCCAGTTGAACGCTTGAATTATATCACTTATAAAGTTGAAAAAGTCAAATTGCTATGTGTAAGTTCGGTATTATTACGTACCGGTGAGGAAAAAAAAGAGTAGCTGGACCTATAACCTCAGTTTCAAAAGGTGGTCGGCGATGCCTAGGCGCTAGGCGAAACAACACTGCCTCGCCTAGGTGTTTTTCTTCCTAGAGTGGTTTAGGACTTGACCCATGCATGGAAATGGCCAAATGGGACAAATGGAGATGGTGGAAGATTAAGTATGGTCATATCTCAAATTCTTTGTTTAACATGAGAATTACTCTGATCGATCGGAAAAGGTACAACGCCTAGAATTGCCTAGGAACACTTAAGTGCTAGGCAGAACCTGACCACCTGCCTAATACCCAAAGTTTTGTGAAACATTATTACCACAATAGCTAAATGACATCATTTTCTAAATATGAAGGTCACGGTTCCTTTAGCCTATTTACACACCATTTAAACACTGCACATTTGTACAACGTTTCTGTTTAGTCAGTTGTTTAGCTTGTTTAAACAGATGTTTTGACAGTTTAAGTAACCGTTTAGGCCGATAAGTGACCGACTGTTTATGATTGGGTTTGGACTTAGGTCCGTTACTCTAATGTGAAGCTTACTTGAATGATTTATTAGTTCCAAGAGTGAAGCTTACTTGACTCGGTCGGCGTCTTCCATGTCAAGCGGAAGCCGTCACTGATGAGCTCCTCGTAGCTGCTTGCGTTCGCCTTGGCATACTTTGCAAGCACAGGCACGACAGTAGCGCCGCAGCCGTCCAAGAAGTATCTCCCGTCGGACTCGTTGTAAAACCCTCCGATGCGAGCAAACCTGCTGTTGCCGCATCTCGTCTCCACGAGCCCCTCGTCCGCCGCCGTTGCCGGTGCCTTGCAGTCGTACAGGATCAGTCCTGATTGACGGGGCTGATGGAGAACGGAAGGGCGACCTTGGTGGTGCTGTTGTTTTTGGGGATGCTGTAGCTCTCATCGTCATCGACGACGGACCTGTTCAAGGCGGCTCCGAGCTTTTCGAGCTTGTGGGAGTCGGCGAACCAGTGCTGGTACCGGCTGTATCCGAGGTACGGTGTGCTGTTCACGCAGCGAACCTGGAACCCGATCGCGCCGCAGTTGGTCTTCGTCGCATGCTCCTGGACGATCCTGAACTTGAAGGAGATGCTCACGTTGCCGCATAGCACAGGCGGATAGTGTTCTCCTCCCCCTTGTCCGGCTGCTGATGCTGAGGCAAGCATCAGCGGCAACAACAGGACCATCCACACCGACGAGGGGAACGAGGTCGAGGCCTGGTGGGAGGAGCATGGGTTGGGTTTCTACGATTGCAGTAGCAACGAGCCAACGAGACAAACAGGGGGGAAGGGTGATAAGGCACAAGCGTCTGACTAAATGGTGATTTCCTGAAGAAACTGTAGCGGCCGGAACCTTCGACTGGGGACATTTGGGCCATCGTCACGTCATCCGAGCACCGGAATTTCGCCGAGGCGCCGTTGGACAGGCAAACCACTGACGTTCACACTGAGGCAAGTTCCTGTCGGCCAACAAGCTCCGGCTGAGGCCGCTGAGGCAAGCTCCTGTCGGCCAACAAGCTGCCCTCACTAGTTGTCGAAAAACCTGGAATGCTATTAGCGAACGGCAACAACTGTACACATGTAAACCCGCCAGAAGCTGTTACTCCTGCTTTACTTTGGACTAAGGGGGTGTTTCGTTCCCAGAAATTTTTGGATTCTACAGTAATATCGAGCATTTGGACACATACATGGAGTACTAAATGTAGACGAAAAAAAAACTAATTGCACAGTTCTCGGAAAAATCGCGAGACGAATCTTTTAAGCCTAATTAGTCCCTGAAAAGCCTTAAGTGCTACAGTAACCAACATGTGCTAATGCCGGATTAATTAGTATCATTAGATTCGTCTCGCAGTTTCCTGACAGATTCTGTAATTTGTTTTTTTATTAGTATCCAAAAACCTCTCTCGACATCCTTTCGACATATCCGATGTGACACCAAAAAATTTTCGGCCCATGAACTAAACACCACCTAAGACTAGCAGACTTTGAAGGTGGTCAAAGGAATGCACTAGATGCACTTTTGACTTTGTAGGTTCAACATGAACATGTTAAAAGCTACGAAAGCATATTAGCAACAACCTGAAGTGTTTTTACTTTTCTTTTTATAGAACCAAATTCTTTCTTTTTTTAAAAAAAATGCTTCTGTCGATTTCCTAGCAGTGGAATCCGTGCTTTTTGCCGGATACGGGTGAACTTGCCCGTGCTAGAAAAAAAATGCAAAACAACAACAACTGAAATATATATTTAGGTCCACTTAAGATTAGCAATATGCTACTACTAGGGCTGGGGAGTCCAACCCTATTATTTTTGCTAGTTTCTAGCATTCCTAAACAAAGTGCTAGTTTAAAGGCAAATGATCCGCATTCTATAACTACTCATCCTGCCGACAGCTTATTTGCCATACTCTGTTTGTGTGTGTTTTCTGGAGATATATAGTTGCTGTGGGAGGTACTCACATCTTCTTGCTGTGAGAAGACTGTAGCTTTTTACATCGAATACAGTATGTTTTCCTTTTAGTTGAATTTCCCTTTTTCTTTGTTAGCATTGTGCATGGAAATTGTTGAGATCAGGCACTTTAAAGAATTTGATGGTTTGTCTCAAATGTAGAGACTTTAAAGTATATGTTTTCCTTTTAGTTGAATTTCCCTTCTCTCTTTGTTAGCATTGTGCATGGAAATTGTTGAGATCAGGCACTTTAAAGAATCTGATGGTTTGTCTCAAATGTAGAGACTTTAAAGTATACTTTTTCACAACTCCTGCATTGTAGGCGCCTGAAATCAGCCTTGATTTTCATGCGATGCCTTCCCACACGGCAACTTAGGATTCGGGGGGAGGATTGTGGACTGCAGCTTTAGGAAAGGGTTAAGGGGAGGCAGGCTTGTCCGGCGAAGGAGGCGGGTTGCCGATGGCGGTGAGGGAGCCACTCTCACTGTTGCCGGCCGCCGGTGGCTGGAAGACAACCGGTGGGCAGGGAATAGGTAGGGGTGCACAGAGTCTAAGGGTGTGTTCAGTTGGTGAAAAATGTGTGAAAAGTTATTGTAGCACCGTTCGTTGTTATTTAGCAAAATTTGTCTGGCCATAGACTAACTACGCTCAAAAGATTCGTCTCAACATTTACAGACAAACTATGTAATTAGTTATCTTTTTTACCTACATTTAATGCTCCATGCATACGTCTAAATATTCGATGTGATTGGTGGAAGAGAAAATATTTTGGGTTTGCATGGGAAGTGAACACACCCTAAGGCAACGACGAAGCCAGTTTAGCACGGCGGGGGTGGCGGCAGCGATCTTGGCGCCGGCAACGCCTGGGATGGGTGGTGGAGGGCGGGAGGCAGGGGAACATACACAGAAGAAAGAAAAGAGGGAGCAATCTGGCTTGAGGAAGAAGAAAAAAGGCGAGCTATTAGATCTTGACCGGACCACTCATATTCATTGATTGATAAAACCTTCAATCATGCATCTGAATTTTAGCAACGCCCTATGAACCGGTGAAATGGAAGGTCAAAATCCAAGTTCTTTGATTGAAGCTTCTAATCTAGATGGAATTGATATATGTAATGTAAGTTTTGTTCTAGGATTCGGTGAGAGATAAGAGTAGTTGGCACTCATAGAAGTAAAATAGTAGATGTTTTTCTAAAGGCAGTAACATTAATATGTAAAAGAAAGTCTGGTGGGACATAATAGTTCCAACGAGTAAACCTACTTTGTGAGACACTTGTCCGTAGAAAGTGTCTCCTACTTTGACCAGGAAGAAAATTAAAGAGGCAAATCGGTGGCCATTTTGTGCCCGTTGCCGTATGCCACTTTCTGCACCCACTTGCCACAAATGGACATTGCAGCAAAGCAAAAGGCTACTCATACGCTTCCATCGATGTATCAACCACTAATCATACGCACGCTAACAGGACACGAGATTGCTAAATGATGGCAGCAGATTGACTTGACAGCCCCGCTCTCTCCCTTGTTGCTTGGCACAAATTTGGGCCAATAAAAATGGGAGTGGGCATTCAAATCGAAAATGATGGCCCTGATTTGGGGGCTATTGCTGAGAAGTTGCTCTAAGTTCGTTAAAATTGTGATTCTTAATCGGATCAGAACTTAAATGGCAGGATCACAAATCATATATTCGTAAATCAACTAGATTGTATCTAACAAAATCATAGAATCCTCCATAAAAAAGCAAAATCACAGAATTAACCCAACAAACTAAGATCACAAAGTCGTAACTCAACAACTGCACCAGTGATTGCTGCGTGGCCAGTGCCCCCCCGGCATGCAATTCAACTGTGTCACCACCAATTGGGCAAGGACACACGAGATAACGACAACCATCACTCCAGGTGCCGCTGGACAAAGCTACCAGTGGATCGAGGGAACGAACAGGGAAGGCAGGCAAGGTCACTCAGGGTGAGATGAGAGCTCTACTCCTGCGTGCAAATGAGGACCTAATTCCATGGGGCCTACGAAGGATATGACCGAGCTCCTCTCACTTCTATGTGAGCCCTTATTCGAAGCTATATAGATAGATTCCTCTTCCTGTTAAGCTGATATATAGATTCGGTATAATACTAGTTCCAAGAGCGAAGTTACCTGGCGGCGGCGGCAGCAGCGGAAGCCATGTCGCGAGGAAGCCATCCCTGACGAGTTGCTCGTAATTGCTAGTGTTCACCTTGCCAGGCACTCCAAGCACTGCCACCATGGCAGCGGTGCAGCCTTCCAAGAAGTAGCTGCCTGCTGACTCGTCGGAACGCCCATCGGCGGCACGAACAAACGTGGTGTTGTGGGCCTTGTGGCACACCGTCTCCACGACGTCCACACTAGGTGACGGCTTGTTGCAGTTGTAGAAGATGAGGTTCTGGTTTACGGAGCTGATCGAGAACGGAGGAGCAAGATGGGACGAGGTGCTGGTCGGGAAGGTGTGGCATCTTTCAGTGCTACTAATATTGAAATATACAGGCCAGTGTCTATCGGCGATGAGCAAGGAGTGGTTGTGGTAAAAGATGCTGAGGATCTGCATGTCGTACTCGCTCTGAAAGGATCCGAGGTATGGGATGTTGTTACGGCAACGGACCTGGAACCCAATCCCGGCGCCGCAGTTGGTCTGCACGGCGCCCTCCGGGATGAGCCCAAACGGGAAAGAGATGGTCACGTCGCTGCATAAAAAGGGCGGGCAGTGCTCTCCTTGCCCATCTGCTGCTGCCACCACCAGCAATGGTAAGGATAAGGCCACCCACACCGACGACGAGACTAGGAAGAGCAGCAGCGAGGATGGAACCAGAGCCATGGAAAGCTTCCAAGATGGCTTTCGCAGGACGAACAGAAGGGTGATTATTGGTGAAGAACCGCTCACACTGGCCTCACAGGCACACAGGTGTGGCTGAGTAAATAGTGTGAAGGTGTGAGTCCGCGTCGTCGTGTCGTGTGGCTAAGTAAAAAAGACCCGAAAACTTTGACTGAGGGCATTCGGGCCGTCGTCATCGGCACACGGAACTTCCAAGGTGCCCCATGGACGTACGGGGCACGGCGACGACTGACGTTGCCGCGGATGCGCGCTCCATCCCCCACGGTTCTGCATCCTGGCGGCCGGCCAACGAGCTCCTCTCACTTTTTGCCAAACATAGGCCGTGTTCACTTCCCAAATCCGAGGGCTCGATTCGGAATACTGTAGCAACTTTTGTTTTTTAGTGCAAAAAATTGTCTAAAAATTGATTAATTAGACTCAAAATGTTCGTCTCGTAAAGTACAACAAAACTGTGCAATTAGTTTTTGATTTCATCTACATTTAGTACTCCATGCATTTACCGGTATTTTGATGTGATGGAGAATCTACTTTTTGCATAGTGAAATTTAGGGAAAAATTTGGGATCTAAACAAGGCCATATACACCAAAGCCACCAAATGCTGTTCTTATTCGTACGGCCGGGGAGACGAGCTAGCAGACTTTGGAAGTGGTCGACCCAATAATTGGTTTTGGCTTGTAGTTCCAACCTGAATGTGTTTGCAAAAGTTACCAAAGTAACTACATCCTAGCATGGTTTTTTTAACGGAACTCAACTGCTCATGACTTTTTTAAAAGGACAGCAGGAGCTTTGCTGTAACTTTTATTAGACGGAGAAAACAAGCAAAAAAAAAAAGAGATAATACAAACCAGCTACTCAAACAAGCGCTTCAGCCTTGGTTGATGTCATCCTTGCACAAACTAGAAGGTAGAAATAGCTGCTTGCCGGATTGTGCCAGCATACTTTTTTACTTGCGAGTGAAAGAATCTTAGCTTGTCACGGTCAGCCAAAGCAACAGCTCCAATATTTCCACGACAGACTTTACTTGCAAGTGCATTTTCTTTTATGGCAAAAACTCTGAATTTTATATTTATGGCCACTTTAGCTTAGGAACAAACATACTAGGCTAGAGAGGTGTGAGCCTTTTTTTCTATTATGAATCAATTTTGAAATTTCCCTCCACAAAGGCCGATGCGATTGAGTTTATTCTAATGCCCCGTTTAGATCATTGGAATTGAATTCATTTTAATAACCATAATTTAGACATATATTAATTAAGCTAATATAGTTGTATATGGATTATATTTGTATATTATTGTTGGCTATACGAGAAAGATACTTATGTGTTGCATTTCTATTATAGGGAGCGAGTTAAAGAGCGTGTTATAAGTTGCAAAGTAGAAATATAGCATGGTGATCTATAGAATCAATTTTCATCTTCCACACAATGAATTTGATATAAGCTTATATGTGAACTTTGGAAAGTGGTGGAATGTCAAATTTCAAGCCAAATAGCCTAGTTTATTAAGTAGATTTTAATTTCTCTAAATGAAAAGATCCAAATGACACCTAAGAGAAATGTAAGCATTCTTAAACAGAGTGCTAATTTAAAGGCAAATAATCCATATTCTATAACTACTCATCCTACCGACAACATATTCGCTATACTCTGTTTGTGTGTGTTTTCTGGAGATCCTGGCTGTGGGAGATACGCACATCTTCTTGCTACGAGAAGACTATGGCTTTTTACATCCTATACAATATTTTTCATTTTAGTTGAATTCCCCTTTTCTCTTTGTTAGTATTGATGTATTGTCTCAAGTGTAAAGACTTTAAAGTATACTTTTTGCTAGTATGAACCGATGAAAATGCAAGGTCAAAATCCGAGCTCTTTGATTGAAAATTCCAATCAAGGCTCCATTGAAAGATGGATGCTAGTTGAAAGTTGTCTTTGTCTAGTTGGAAATCATGGATCACTCCAGTTAAAACAATTGAATTCCATCACTTAAAAGTTGAAAGAGTCAAATTGTTAAGTGCACAGGCAGAGGGGCTCATCCGCGCTCTCTTTCCTCTTTCTCTTCTCCTTTCTCGTTCCTCCTCTTCATCTTTGACTACAAAATCTCGAGGGGGCTTTATGGGGCTCCATAGACAACATTGGGGTAGGGGCTACAGCCCCCTCCCCCAAGCCCCCATAGATCCGCCCCTAGATAGGTGTAATTTCCGTGTAATGCATCGGTGGTAAAAAAAGAAAAAAAGATAGATGCAATTATAAGTCTGTTCAAAAAGTGCTCGGTGATGCATAAACGCTAGTCAAACAACACTGTCGCTTTGGTGGTTTTCTACCTATAGTGGTTTAAGACTTGACCCATGCATGAAAATGGGACAAATGGAGATGGTGGAAGATTTAAGTATGGTCATAACTCATGTATGTGTGAAACTATTAGATTATTTGTTTAACGTGCTATATCTTCTCTGTTTAACAAGAATTGCTCTGACTGGTCGTAAAATGCACAACCACCTAGAATTGCCTAGGCTAACATTAAAAAAAACATTATTTGCCATAATAGTTAAATAATACATCATTTCCCAAATATAATCATAATAGGCCCCAGGCCTAGATATTAAGTGAAAGAATATAAACTTTTGATATCGACTATGATGTTTTTTTTATTTGAGTTGAATTCTCTTTCCCCTATTTGATATCCCTACTAATACGTAGTTAGTCGATTAATAGGCCAGCCCTGTTCATTTTTTTATGAGCTCTTTGATTGGAAGGTCCAGTCAAGTCAAGGTTCCATTAAAAGGAGTGTTTGCTAGTTGAAAGCTGTTTTTTTAAAGTCATGGATCTCAACCTTTGAAGCAAATGTATTATTTCGTTTTAATTGAAGTTGAGATCAAGATCAAATTGATATATGCAAGTTTTGTTCTAGGATTTGGTGAGAGCCGAGAGTAGCTGCACTCTATTCATGAATAAATAGATTCTTTGCACAAAAATTTGTCTACAAATAAACCAACTTCGAGGAGGTTGAATGGTCCACCAACCCATTTAGGGTGTGTTTAGATGGTTGTAAAGTGTGTGTAAAGTTCCTGTAGCACTTTTCGTTGTTATTTGGTAAAATTTATCCAATCATAGACTAACTAGGCTCAAAAGATTCGTCTCGACATTTATAGACAAACTGTGTAATTAGTTATTTTTTTACCTACATTTAATGCTTCATGCATGCGTCCAAAGATTTGATGTGACGAGAAATCTCGTAAAATTTTTGGAATTTTAAAGGAACTAAACACTGCCTTAGTTTTCTCAGAGGTCTCTCATATTTATTACCATTCACAGATTCTCCAATCCATGCTTAAGTTTCCACGGTTGGACGGGTGTAGTAAATGCTATAATTACTGTGCAATTGGAATAATCACCTCTTTATGTGTAACTACTCTAATTAATGAAGGGTGATAGGGCATTTTCTCTGTCATACTAATCTGTCTTAAACTTGCTAGAAATTTGTTTATTCAGGGACAGAGGGAGTAGATTTTTTTTCAAAGACAATTAATATTAATATATGTAAAAGGAAGTCTGGTGAGACATAATGGTTCGAACGAGTAAACCTACTCTTTGAGACACTTGTCCATAGAAAGTGCCACCTACTTTAACTAGAAAATCAAAGTGCCAAATGTTTTTTTTTCTAGGACAGACTTCACGTGTATTTCAATAAGAAGGGGCAGCACAAAGCATACAAACGCTACCCGGACGAGATGCCCGGATAGAAGAGTTTACCGATGCACGCACCTAAGCTTAGAAAAGAAAAAGAATAGTGCTCTACATTTTAACAACATTTTGCGACAAAGGGGCGGACGCTGTCATCAATACCCGTCAGCGACGATCAGAAACTCGGAGAGCGCCGTAAATCCAGCACAGATCCACTCATCTCCCTCCTCCAGCACCACGTGCCTTGCCTGTTGCGCCGTGGCCGAGACATTGTCGAAGACTCGGGAAAGTGCCAAATCGGTGGCCACTTTTGGCCGTAGCCGTACGCAACTCTCTGCACCCACTTGCCACAAATGAACATTGTAGCAAAGCAACAGAAGCTACTATGCTTCCATCGATGTAGTGTCAGCCACTAACGAGGATAATCATACGCGAAGAGGACACGAGAATGCTAAATGATGGGAGCAGGTTGATGTGACGCCCGGCTATGTCCCTGCTGCTTCGCTGTGAGCACTACGCTGCCTCTCGGAAGGGGAGAAGACACGGACCGCACACGCGTTTAGCAGAGATTGTTAAAATCGTGATTCTGAATCGGATCAGAACTTAAATGGCAGGATCACGAATCATAGAATCGTACTAGATTGTACCTAACAAAATCATAGAATCCTCCGTAAAAATAAGCAAAATCACAGAATTAACCCAACAAATAACTGTATTATGCAGGCTACCTTAGCTTGAGCAACCAATCAGATCCTAACCAGGGGTTGCTGCGTGGCCAGTGCGCGCACCACACCCCCGACATGCAATTCGTCAGTGTCACCACCTATTGGGCATGAACACATACGAGATGAATAACCATCACTCCAGCTGCCGCGGGCCAAAGCTACCGGTGTATCGAGGAAAGGCACCCAAGGTCACTCAGGATGACATGAGAACTACGTGCAAGTGGGGAACTAATTCCATGGGGCCTACGAGCTACGAAGGATATGAGCTCATCTCACTTCTATGCCAGCCCTGATTCGAAGCTATATAGACCAAAGGCATTCCGGCCTCTTCCTACTAAGCTGATAGAGAGATAGATAGATTCGGTATAATACTAGTTCCAAGAGCGAAGTTACCTGGCGGCGGCGGCTGCCATGTCGCGAGGAAGCCATCCCTGACGAGTTGCTCGTAGTTGGTTACGTTCACCTTGCCAGGCACTCCAAGCACCGGCACCTTGGTGGCGGTGCAGCCTTTGAAAAAGTAGCTGCCTGACTCGTCGGAACGCCCATCGGCGGCACGAACAAACGTGTTGTTGTGGCATACCGTCTCCACAAGCCCCGCGCCTTGCGGCGGCGGCTTGGTGCAATTGTAGAAGATGAGGTTCTGATTGACGGGACTAACGAAGAGCGGAGGAAGAAGTACGGGGAAGGTGTCGGGCGCCGGGATTCGGCAGCTAGACCTATTGAAATATGGATGCCAGAATCTACGTGGAACAATGTGCAAGGAGTGGTTGTCATAAAATATGCTGAGGATCAGCATACTGATATCGCTCCGAGAGTATTCGAGGTGTAGGGAACTATTGTCATAGCAACGAACCTTGGACCCAATCCCGCCGTCGCCGCAGTGGGTCTGATCGGCGCCATCCGGGATGAGCCCAAAAGGGAAGGAGACGGTCATGTTGCCGCATAGCACGGGCGGGCAGTGCTCTCTTTCTGGCCCATCTGCTGCTACCACACGCAGTATCATCAGTGGTAAGGGTAAGGCCACCCACACCGACGACGAGACTAGGAAGAGCAGCAACGAGGACGGAGCCATGGAAAGCTTCGAAGATGGCATTAGCAGGACGAATAGAAGGGTGAGCCGCTCACACTGGCCTCACAGCCACACAGGTAGTGGCTCAGTAAATAGTGAAGCTGAGTCCGCGCGTCGTGTGCGTAGACCCGAAGACTTTGACTGGGGGCATTCGGGCCGTCGTCACCGGTACATCGAATTTCCGAGGTGCCCGATGGACGGGGCACGGCGACGGCGACGACTGACGCGACCGCGGACGCGCGCTCACCTGGTAACAACAAGCCACGCTCCTGCCGTCCGGCCAACGAGCTCCTCTCACTTTTTGCCAAACACATACTGTACTAGCTAGAGGCAGACTTTGGCAGTGGTCGTCGCAATCGCAATGCTACGTATTCCCTCTATCCTAAGCTATAATTCATTTGATTTTTTGTACCTCAGGTTTGACCACTCGTTTTATTTAAAGAATTTGTATAAACATAGTCAAATTATCATTCTTAAAGAACTTTTATTAATAAAGCAAGCCACAACAAAAGAAGTAATATTTTGTACAAATTTTTTAATAAGACGAGTGGTCAAACTTGTGATAAAAAAATCAAACGAACTATAATTTGGAATAGATTTAGCATGATTTTGGCTTCTATACTAATTCCAACCTGAATAAGTGAATGTGTTTGCAAAAGCTACCAAAGTAACAACAGCCTAGAGTGTGTTTTAACAGAACTCATGTACTCCTGATTTTGCACGGTTGATTTATGTTGATGTGTGTTTGCCACAAACAAAATCGTTTTATTGGGATCTTCTCTCTTAGGGCGTCCCAAATGATTCTCAAATAGCTAGTCTAGAAAAAATTCTATTGGCTATCAAAGAGAGAGATCAAATAACTAGCGACTCTCAAATAGATAGTCTAGTATGATCTCTTAGAAAACAACTCTCTCACAGCTCACATGAACATCTACTATAATATTCTTTCTATTATTTCTAAGCCTCATCCAGCCATCGGCGAGCTCTACGCCGATGGACCCTACACGACGACGAGCCTTCATTCTTTCAAGCAGTAAGGAGATGTTACGCTAAAAGCGTAACTTGTAAACGTATGCTGCAAGTGTTTCATATTGATGTTTCAAAGTAGATCCGAATGTTGCATATGTTGCAAGTGTTTCAATTCAAAGGTATGTTGTAAAAGTTTGTTTAAAATGTTTCATCGGTTTCAAACGTAAGCGTTTAATCTGAATGTTATATATGTTTCGCACATATGTTGTAAGAGTATGTTCCAAATATTTCAGTCGTATATTATAGCAAGTGTTTTCATGTTACAAGTATTTCATTCATGTTTCAAGCGTATAGATGGGACGGCCGGAGTGCTGTGCGCATCCGCAGGCGGAGGTGCGAGCGCATGGAGTAGGCGAGGGAAGTTGGTGCAGGCGCAGGTGGTCCCAGCATGTGCGACACAGAGCGGGTGTAGGCGGTCTCCAGACATCCGGCCAACAAGCTCCTCTCACTTTTTGCCAGGGACGGAGCCAGTGGTAGGGCAGCCAGGGCTAGAGCCCCCTACCACTGGTGAGTCCATGGAGCCCCCTGAGCCCCGCCTATAAATTTTCGCCATTGTTGTCTTGAAAAGGAAGGCTGGACTTCCCTGCTAATATTTTTTCTGGCTTCGTCACTGCTTTTTGCCAAACACATACTACACACCAAGCCACCAGATACTATATATTCCTACGAGGAGACTAGCTAGGCAGACTTTGGAAGTGGTCGTCGCAATCGCAATGCTCTAGATATGATTTTGGCTTCTACTTCCAACCTGAATATATATATGTTCGCAAAAGCTACCAAAGTAACAACAGCCTCGAGTTAGTGTGTTTAATTTTTAACGGAACTCATGTACTCCTGATTGTGCACGGTTGATTTATGTTGATGTGTGTCTGCCACAAACAATATCATTTTATTGGTATCTTCTCCCTTAGGCCTCGTTCGCTTCCTTCGGAATAGACCGTTCCACGCCCGGATCGTTCCACTGTTATGTAGATTAGTGAAGGAATGGTCCGGCTAGGAACGGTTCCTAGGCAACCAAACCGGACCTTAACGAATGTGTTTTTGTTGATTTCCTAGCCACGGAATCTGTTCTTGCAAACGTAGCAATAGTTATTTTTGCCGGATAGGTGCGAACATACTTTACTTGCGACTGAAAGAATCTTGTCACGGTCAGTCAAAGCAACAGTTCCAATATTTCCACGACAAACTTTACTTGCAAGTGATTTTTTCCGGCTAAAACTCTGAAGTTGTATATCTATATACTCTTATAAAGCTAAACATCACTAGATGATTTTTTCTCTTCATGCAAAGTGTCCACGTCATTTCCCATTAAGTGACCCACTAAATGTTCTATCTCTTCGTGCAAGGTGTCCACATCATTCCCCACTAAGCTCATGTCATCCCTTATTAATTACAAAAATTGTCCACGTCATCTCATATCATGTGCAATATTTTATTTCATCACCTATTTTTCTATAATTAATCAAATATTATATTGATTTTTCTTTTATTAGCTTATCGATTTTTTACCAAATCTGATACAATAAAATAACATGTAAGTCAAATTCATATATATACACAGTATATAAAATACCATATAGTAACGCTACGTATGTAATAGATTTATTATTAAAAAATCCCACAGCAACACGCGGGGTAGTCTTCTAGTTTATTATTATGAACATAGGCTGGAGAGTGTAAGCCTTTTATTTTTGCTACGTGTCAACCAATTTTAATGTTTCAAGCAGTTACTATTGAATTATTCGAGAATTTGCAAGCATTCCTAAATACCAGAGTTCTATGTGCAAGCGTGTGTTTTTTTGAGGCACCGGATACTACGTAATTAGAGCATCTCCAATAGTCTTTTTAAATCATCTTTTGGATAGTTATTTGAGTAAAATTGTTTTCTATATTTTGTACGTTTCAATAACTTTTTTATATCTTATATGCACTCTAAAGAGCCATCCTCGCTCTCTATCTTTGGTTAGCGAGAAATTTGGAATAGATGATATATTGATATTTATATTTAGAGATCCGATTAAAGAGACTATTGGAGGATATGTTTTTACCCAAATCTATATTCTGTAAATTAGAAATGATACAAAGAGTCTCTTGAAGTTGTTCTTAGGCTGATGTGGAGCCTCCCACCAACCTCATATGTGGTGGAATCTAAGCGAGAAATAAATAATTATTTATTTTCATTATGATAACTGAGAATCGAACTCGGTATCTCTAACCATGATTTAGTACTAAGTCATATGCACCAACCACCTCAATCTAAAAATTTAAGTTAACAATATCAAGTACTCCATCGGTTCCAAATTGTAAGTTGTTTTCGATTTTCCTAGGTACATAGTTTTTTTATGCAGCTAAATATACCTATGCCTAGATATATAGTAAAAAGTATATATCTAGAAAAGCCAAAACAATTTACAATTTAGAATTGAATGAGTATATATACTAATATTTTCCTTTGGGAATTCTATTTTCTCTTTGATGATATCGTGGGTTGAATCAAACACTCAAAAGTAAGAAGTTGATAGTTTGTCTTATATGTAGAGCCTAAAGCAAACTTGTTTGTTAGTTTGAAGTGATGACGAAAGTGGAAAGGTCAAAATTTTGGGTTCTTTGATTGAAAGTTCAATCAAATATTCATTGAAAGCTGGATGCTAGTTGAAAGTTGTCTTTGTTCAGTTTGAAGTAACGGCCACCCTAGTTGAAACATTTTAATTCTCAAACTTAAATAAAGTTGAGGTCATGTTCGAATTGGATATGGAAGTGCAATTGTTTCGTTTTGGTGAGAGGGTTGGTGAGAAAAGAGAGTAGTTGCACCCATAACAGCAAAGTAGTAGATCCTCCTGTAAGCAAATATAATCATAAGGGCATCACCAAACTTGTAATTCTATCATGAGGCTCAACCTCTCACTAAAAGATATTTGTTCATATTTCTCAGAGAGACAGAGACACTGCAGGACAATATTTGCTTCTAATTCGAGTTGGGATCCAAAGACTTTCAAACTAAAGCACTTGATGAGAGTCCTATCCATAAATAGTGACTCCGATTAATTTCGACAAGAAAAATCAAAGCGCCAAATTGATAGCCACCTGTGACCATAGTCCAGCGGCAGAATCAAAACTTAGTTTAGGAGACAAATGTCAATAGGGAGTCTATTTACTCTTTAATTACATGGTGGATTAGGTAGATCACTAAAGTGTATATATAATAATAGGGAAAAAAAACATCAAGGTTGGACGGTGCCGGCCGCTTCCCTGGCTTCGTCAGTGCCATAGCCATACTACACAAGTTGTTGACCCACTTGCCTCAAATGAGCATTTTGGCAATGCTAACGGCAACCTACTACCAGAAATGGCAATAAAGTATGGATGACGGCAAAGGCACCGAAGTTTCAGGCAAGTGCTCATATTCTTTCGTTTGATTCGGTCGTCAGAGCACTAACGAGAACAATCATACGCGAAGAGGACACGAGAAAGCTAATTCATGGCATTAGCAGGTGAAGTTGACACCCGGCGAGCACTCCGCTGCGCCGGCAGGGAAGAAGGCATCAGTGATTTCACACGCGTTTGCCTATAGGATTGCGGCGTGGCCAGTGCGCGCACCACACAGTCCCGGCAACTCGTCAAATGTCACTCACTGCAGCTGCCGCGCGCCAGAGCTACCGGTGAATTGAGGGGAGCTAGCCAAGGTTGCTGAGAGTGACACGAGAGCTAGTACGTGCTTTGTGCAATTAGTGTCAGTAATCACCTAGCTACATCTCCATGGGGCCTAGGAAGGATACGCTCGCTCCAGTGGGCAGCACTGACGCGACACGACGCGACGCCCGACGCCAACGCGCCAGCGCCACGCCGCAATCTGCATGATGCAACGGGACCAAGAAAGTCGTGCGGCTAAAACGACCAGCACGTACTACGTGCCGCGTCCGCGTCGGCCGCCGGCGTCCACACACACGCGCTGACTAGTATAGAGGGAGAGGCACATACGTGTCCGGAGGGCAAGTGGGGGAGCGTGGGAGTTGGAACTCACCGGCGCATGTCGGCCCGGCGCGCCTGCCGCCGGGGCAGAGGCACCAGAACACCGCGGCGACGCTGTCGTACCGGCACTGCCCGCCGCTAGCGTTGCAGGCCTGGCAGTCGCCGACGCCGGCCACCTCCCAGTCCAGGACGAACCCGTCCTTCAGCAGCCGGCTGTAGTTGGCCGCCGTCATCACCGCCGCCTCCGATCCAAGCACCGGCATGTAGCTGTACTTGCATCCGCCAGTCGCGATCTCCGGCGGCTTGTCCCAGTAGTACGCCTCGCCGAGGTACGCGTAGATGGGAGCGGTACAACTGGAGGTGGCGTTCGCGTACTCGGGCCCGCTCGGGGCCGTGCCGTTGCAGCCGTAGAGGAAGCAGAGGGCACGGTTGTGTGGGCTAATATTGAACAGGCTGAGCGCGATGCTGGAGGACACGTTGAAGTTTGTCTGGCACACGCCGTCGTCGCCGGCGACCCTGGCGTGGCAGGCGACGAGGGAGTTGGCGGTGTAGTTGATGCGGAGGACGTGGATGGAGGAGCCCTTCAAGGAGGCCACGCGGCCGTCGTCGCTGCACCAGACCTCGAAGACCGGGTGGCCACAGAGAGAAGAAGACGGCGGATGGTTGGTGTTGTTGCCAAGCCAGAACGGGTATCTGAGGGTGAGGTCGCCGCATGCCGCCGGCTCGCAGTCGGCGCTGGCTTGGTCATGGAGGAGGAGGAGGAGCAAGGAGGCCAAGAAAGGGGCGAACAGTACGGTGGGATGCATCAAGCGTTCAAGCTATCCACCGAATTAATGGAGACGGTGGCAGCACGAGAAATAATGGAGGCGATTGGGGATCGACGTAGATGAGTGATGAGAGGAGGAGAAGGTCGAAAGATAAATAGCAATTGTATTTGCTTGATTGATGATTGACTAGTCTTCTTTCCGGTTTGTTGGACCATTTTAATCAAAAGGACAACAGGAGTAGGAAAGTCAGTGTTGTCTTATAACTGACAAACTTTTTCCCTTGCTATGACTTGTAAGAGATGATGAAAGGCACTAGTCTATCGTTCTTCTACTGTTCTCAATTTCGACTTTCGAGTTCCCCGTTCTTTTTTAAACAAAAAATTGATTTTTGGAGCTTTTGCTACATCTATATATCTGCCGTGATATTTTTTTTAAGTCTCCGTTACAGGTGACCATCCTAATCTCACGGGTGCCCATCCCATGTGATGGCCGTACGGCGACCCGCAAAAGAAACGTCAATAATTGCCTTGCTTGCTACTACTCCGTGGCTCGAAAACGCAGCAGAAGCATGGCCTAACGGTGCAGGTGCAGTCTCTAGTCCTAACGGCTCGTAGGCGTTCTCGGGCGCATGGCCGCCGTCGTGCTGTACAGATTCACGCAGAACGATACATCCACGGCCTGCACTTGGGCCTTGTTAGTTCTGCGAAATGTTTTGGAAATGGTACGGAAGCATTTTAATTATTATTTGGTAATTAGTGTCCAATCATAGTCTAATTAGGCTTAAAAGATTCGTCTCGTGAATTTCATCTAAACTGTGTAATTAGTTTTATTTTTTATCTATATTTAATGATTCATGCATGCGTTTAAAGATTCGATGTGACGGAGAATCTTGAAAAATTTTACAAAATTTTGGGAACTAAACAGGCCCTTGATGCTACACGGGAGCCACGGTACAATAGAGTTGCTGAGAATTTTTTTCCCATCGACAGACGGATAAGCAGGATAGCAGGCAACTGCTATTGAATAATTCTGTTTTTTTAATTATCATATTTGTGTTGGTTGTATGCGTGGACCTTTGTTGGCCCATAAGATGTGTCAACTAAAACAACCAACCAAAATATAACTGTAGACGTGGAAAACCTGCTATGTGAATAAGTTATTTCTATAAACGATAATGATAGGACGCAGGTGTCCGTCCCTTCGGATGTCCCGCACTCGCACTCCGCTCGCTGCTTCATACACTCCACCTCTGTATCTTCACAAAAAAAGTTTCTCGTCTTCTTCAGCGTAGCTGCGCAGGGCCGTCCACCGCAAGCAGCGCACCCGCCCACCGTAGCCTTTCTCCAGTGCGGCGGCACCACACCCGCGCGCCATCCCTGACTGCTCTGCGCCCCCAACCCTGGCTGCTCTGCGGTCTGTGCCACCATCCAGTGCCGCGCCTCCATCCACCTCGCCCATCGCGGAAGAGGAGGCAGGAGAGGCATGCGTCTGTGCCCCCAACAACCTCGCACGTCGACAGGAAGGGGAGGCCTACGCCTGGGTGTACACTGGGCCATTGATGTCCCCTTGACTAGCACATGTCGTATGGGTATATTTCAAGTGTTTCAGATGTTCCAGAGGTATGTTGCAACTGTTGTATATCGATGTTACAAAAACAGATCGGGATGTTGCACATGTTGTAATGGCTATACACGTATGTTTCAAGTGTATGTTACAAATGTTTCATCTGTTCCAGACGTATGTTGCAAGTGTTTTATTTGGATGTTGCAAAAGTAGATCTAGATATTGCATATACATGCATGTTGCAAGCATATGTTTTTAAGTGTTTTAAGGTGTTTCATATGTATGTTTGTAAGTGTTTCATTTGTATGTTGCATATGTTTGCAATGGTTTTCAAATGTTTTTCAGGCGTTTTTGCAAGTGTTTCGGACGCTTGTTTCAAGTGTTTCATCTATTTATTTTGTATGTTGCAATTGTTGCATCTGAATATTTTAAAAATAGATCGGGTGTTGCACATGGGAAGCACGTGATAAGCGGCCGACAATGTGAGTGACGTCTAGGGCAGCACGGGGCCCACTGCTGGTGCGCTTGCTCGTGAGCCCGATGTGCTAGGCGTTCACTCCCTCCCTGCATAGGCACAGTCCGAACGCTTGCGCCCGGATTGAAAGTCCGGACACTAGTGGAAGGTCTTGATGGCTAGAGGGGGGGTAAATAGCCTTTTAAAGTTTTCTATAAAGACAAGCTAAACAAGTTTATCAATATAACAAATAGCGAGATGCGAGTTTTGCTTAGCCTACGGGGTGTTTGTAAGCCACCTAACCAATTCACAATTCTAGTATAATTGCACTCAACCGCACAAGTCAAACCGAGAAGGTAACAACAACTACAACTAGCAACTACAAAAGAGCTACTAAAGCAAAGCTAACTAGCTAGCAAAGATAACTAAGAAAGTAATGCAGAGTTGTGTTAGGAGAGTTTCACCGAGGGGCGAAGTATTGAGCCAACCAATATGATCAACAATGAATACCAAGATAACCGAACACCGGGATCAATCAATCACAATATAAAAGTGATGACGCGAAGATTTATCCCGAGGTTCACGTGCTTGCCGGCACACTAGTCCCCGTTGTGTCCCTCTTCACCACGTGGTTCGGTGGCTAATCGATCTCACACCGAGCCTCTCAAAAGGCGCCACAAGAACCTACCAAATGGCAAAAGGTTGCAATGACACGAGTAATTTACTAACGTTGCCTTTGGCGCTTCGTCGAGGTAGGCACAAACCCCTCACAATCACTGGAGGTGGCCAAGAACAATCACCTACTCTTGCCAACGCCTCCAAGCTGCTCCAAGCCGTCTAGGTAGCGGCAACCACCAAGAGAAACAAGAATCCCGCAGCAAATCAACCACCAAGTGCCAACTAGATGCAATCTCACAATACAAATGCACTTGGATCACTCAATCTCACTTCGAATATGCAAAAAAGCAAGAGAGATGAGTGGGAGGGGAGTTGCTTAGCTCAAAGTGCTCACAAGTATGTCAAAATGTTCGAGAGCCAGAGCCTGGAGCCGGCCAACGAGTATTTATAGACGTACCCCTTCGAATAGAGCCGTTAGAAACTGAAACAGCCGAAATCGTGCTGACCGGACGCGCCGGTCGCATAACGGCTAGCTGCGAAGCAACGACCGGACGCGCTCGTTGCGCAGACCGGACGCGCTGGTCCCGTGACTGACCGAATGCGCTGGTCAAGCCTGAGCAGCGCACGACAAAACAGTGACCGAACGCGCTAAAGAACTGACCGGACGCCACAGTGCCAGCGTCCAGTTTGAGTCAGTAAGCTCCCTGAACGACCGGACGCGTCCGATCGTCAGTGACCGGACGCGCTACGCGTCCGATCATCAACCTGAAATACGCGCAGACGCTGAACGCTGACCAGACGCGTCCGGTCAACCAGAGACCGTGTTCGGTTCAGCGTCCGGTCACCTCTGTGAGCTCCGTTCGCTTCCATTTCTTTTCCGACTTTCGGCGTAATAGAAAATAGTCGTTTCAACTCCTCGAAAAAGCCTGAATCCCGCCTCGCAAGCTCGGCGGGAGGGAGAGAGGACCCCAAACCCTCTCTACCATTCAAACTCCACCGTCTTTGCAAACGTGCTAACACCACCAAGTGATCTTATCATGTGCGAGTGTGTTAGCATTTTCATAATCATTTTTCGAGGCGTTATTAGTTCTATCCAAATGCATATGATTATGAAATGCACACCTAGAGGCACTTAGGAGTTCAATAGCCACGTCATTCCCCTCTTTATAGTACGGCTATCTATCCTATAATGTAACCACACCCACTAGGTGTCTTGGTTACTAAAACACAACCCTTAAGCATATACCTTTGCCTTGGTCACGTAGGGTTGCGTCCAAATCCAAGTGTGGTCATCATGATCACCATGTTCATCTTGCCACCAACCTTGGAATGTACTAATCCTTATATGTTACATACAACTTAGGCATAGGATTAGTACTTAGGCATTGTCACTAATTACCAACACCAAACATAGGACTTTCAATCTCCCCTTTGTTGGTAATTGGTGACAAACCTTTTACAAAGATATTATGATAAAATTTTGATTGAAATCATGTCACATTGTCCAAGTATATTACCATGTGTAAGAATTATGGACATGTGATCATGAATTTAAATTGATAGCAATGGCTCCCCCTACATGTATGCTATATGTTTGGATTTTGAAAGCATACATGTTAGATAGAAAAGTATAGGAGCATTGACTACCAATAGGTGCTAAGTGTTTAAGATTATAGACCTTTGAAGCGTGATACCATCAGAGTAGCGATAAACACCATCTTAGCACCTTGTGTAGTTAGATTCCACTTGGAAAAGCACAAACATAATTAGAAACCTCGTGAAATCAACATTATAAGCAAGGCTCTATAACCACTTTGAAAAACATGAATCAAGAAAAATCTAACTACTTCCTATTCATGCTAGTACCTCAATACATCATTCAATTTATACTAGCAAGTCACCACAGAAGCAAAATATCGGAGAAAAAGAAATGCATAACTATGCATCATACATATGAAGTGCACATGGAAATGCAACATTCATGTTTAAGAGCTTGCTCCCTCTTGTTGTGTGCTCAAAATTATCTTTGTGAACAACATTTTTCTCCCCGTTTGTGCTTCTCCTCCTTTGAGTTCTATCTTTGTGAACAACAATTTCTCCCCCTTTGGCACCAATGACCACAAGGGACCAATTTTAGATAGATTATCATGTTGAAATATGGGGTGAGGATCAAGTTTGTGATTCAACCTAGATTGCTTGTAAAAATAAAATGCTTCGGTTTGATCCAAGGGCAAGCTTCTTCACACCTCACTAGAAGGGTTGTCATGCACCATGTTGAAGCAAATATTTAAACAAGTGATCTAGATTAAACACTTAGGATCACAAGCTACTTAAACAAGTTATATGCTACCACTAGATCATACAAGTCATGGAAATAATAGTGGCACCATATAAACTTCAAATTCATTTGATTTTCATGAATGAGCCTAGAGCATGTAAATTATGACTAGATGCACTAAATAAGTCCTTAGCATAGAATGTATGATATGTCAACCAATTGTACCTTAGGGCTCGAAGGAGAGGCATGTCATATATGGGGTGCATCAACTCATGTTGGAGAAGTCAAGTATGTTCAACTCATTCTTTAGCTTGTGAAATCTCTTCTCATCAAGTGGCTTGGTGAATAGATCGGCTAATTGATCTTCGGTGCCCACACTCTCAATAGCAATGTCACCCTTTTGTTGATGATCTCTAATAAAGTGATGGCGAACATCAATATGCTTTGTTCTTTGATGTTGAACCAGATTGTTGGTTAGCTTCACGGCACTTTTATTGTCACATAGCAATGGTATATTTTTAAAATTGATTCCAAAATCCTTCAATGTTGCCTTCATCCACAAGATTTGTGCACAACAACTACCCGCGGAGATGTATTCGGCCTCGGTGGTAGATAGTGTAATACTATTTTGCTTCTTGGATGACCATGAGACAAGTGATCTTCCCAACAATTGACAAGTCCCGGAAGTGCTCTTTCTCTCCACTTTGTCACCGGCATAGTCAGAATTCGAATATCTAACTAGCTCAAAGCTCGCACCTTTGGGATACCATAATCTAACATCTTGTGTATGCTTTAAGTACCTCAATATTCTCTTTGTTGCCTTCAAATGACTTTCTCTTGGTGAAGCTTGAAATCTTGCACACATGCATACACTAAACATCACATCGGGCCTTGATGCCGTCACATAGAGTAGGCTACCAATCATTGATCTATATAGCTTTTGATCCACCATGTTGCCACTCTTGTCACTATCCAAGCTTCCACTAGTGCTCATTGGAGTAGTGATTCCTTTTGCATCTTCCATACCAAACTTCTTTAGCATATCCTTTATGTATTTGGTTTGGCTCACAAATGTTCCTTCCTTCATTTGTTTGATTTGAAGTCCAAGAAAGAAACTAAGTTCACCAATCATTGACATTTCAAATTCCTTTGCCATCATTTTCCCAAACTCATCACAATAATCTTAATTGGTTGAACCGAATATGATATCATCAACATATATTTGCAACACAAACAAGTCTTTCCTAATCTTCTTGGTAAATAGTGTTGTATCAACTTTGCCCATGACAAATCCTTTGGATAGCAAGAAATCTCTTAATCTTTCATACCATGCTCTAGGTGCTTGCTTCAATCCATATAAAGCTTTTCTTAACTTGTATACATGGTTGGGTTTCTTGTCATCTTCAAAACCGGGAGGTTGCTCCACATACACCTCCTCTTGAATGTACCCATTGAGAAATGCACTCTTCACATCCATTTGATATAGCTTGATATTGTGAGCACAAGCATAGGCAAGTAAGATCCTAATTGCTTCTAATCTTGCAACCGGGGCATAAGTTTCACCAAAGTCAAGACCCTCTATTTGTGTGTAACCTTGAGCCACTAGTCTTGCTTTGTTTCTTACTACTATCCCATCTTGATCTTGCTTGTTGCGAAAGACCCATCTTGTTCCAATGACATTGTGATCCTTAGGCCTTTTAACTAGTTTCCATACTTCATTTCTCTTGAAGTTGTTGAGCTCTTCATGCATTGTATTTACCCAATCCGGATCTCTCAATGCTTTATCAATGTCCTTGGGTTCTTCCATTGACACAAAAGAAGAGTGAGCACAAAATGATGCCAATCTTGATCTAGTTTAAACTCCCCTTTGTATGTCACCAATGATGGAATCCAATGGATGGTCTCTTGCAATGTTAGTTGGTTGAAGCACTTAGACTTGATTGCTTGGATGTTGATGTTGATCATAAGTTGGAGATGATGAACTAGCCACTTGTTGGTCTTGTTGCACTTGAGATGATGTACTAGCTTGATTTTGCATTAGATAACCACTAGCTTGTGTAATTGGACTTTGGAGCACTTGATCTTTGTTGTCATCCACATCAATCACTTGCATTGGCCTAATATCCCCAATATCCATTTCTTTTATAGCATTACTCAATTGAGTTCCTCTCACATCATCCAAGTTTTCTTCTTCATTTTGAGAGCCATTTGTTTCATCAAACTCAACATCATGTACTTCTTCAAGTTGTCCACTAGCCAAATTCTAAACTCTATAAGCTTTGCTAGTAGTTGAGTAACCAAGTAGAAATCCTTCATCACATTTCTTTTTAAACTTGCTCAATATAGTACCCTTCTTCAAGATATAGCATTTGCAACCAAATACACAAAAGTATGCAATGTTGGGCTTTCTTCCATTTAAGATCTCATATGGTGTCTTCTCTAGAAACTTGTGGCAATAGAGGCGGTTGTTATAGAAGCAAGCCGTGTTGATTGCTTCGGCCCAAAATGAATGACTCACATTATACTCATTCAACATTGATCTTGCTATATCAATTAAGATTCTATTCTTCCTCTCAACTAAGCCATTTGATTGAGGTGTATACTTGGCCGAGAATTGATGTTTGATTCCAAGCTCATCACATAGATCATCAACTCTTGTGTTTCTAAACTCACTTCCATTGTCACTTCTTACTTTCTTGATTGTGGTCTCAAACTCATTTTGCACTCTCTTGATGAACTTCTTGAATATGTCAAATACATCACTCTTGTCCACAAGAAAGAATACCCATGTGTATCTAGTGAAATCATCCACAATCACAAAGCCATACTTGTTGCCACCAATGCTTGTGTATGTAGTTGGCCCAAATAGATCCATGTGCAACAACTCAAATGCCTTGGAAGTGCTCATAATGCTCTTCAATGGATGAGTGTTGCCCACTTGCTTTCCGGCTTGACATGCACTACATAGCTTATCTTTCTCAAATGTGACATCCTTCAAGCCTCTAACTAAGTCATGCTTCACTAACTTGTTCAATTGCTTCATGCCAACATGACCAAGTCTTCTATGCCACAACCAACCCATACTTGATTTGGTGAGCAAGCATGTTGAAAGTTGAGTGTCACTAGTATTGAAATCAACCAAGTAAAGATTCTCATATCTAAAGCCCTTGAAGATCAAGTTGGAGCCGTCAACACTAACTATCTCCACATCATCAACACCAAATATGCACTTGAAACCTAGATCACACAATTGAGCAACCGACAATAAGTTGAAATTGAGCTTTTCAACTAGTAGCACATTGGAGATGCTATGATCATTTGAGATTACAATCCTTCCAAGAGCCTTCACATCACCCTTGCTATTGTCACCAAATGTGATACTATTAATGCCACTATCATTTGATTTAAGAGAGTTGAACATTCTTGAATCACCGGTCATATGTTGAGAGCACCCACTATCAAGCACCCAATGCCTTCCTCCGGCCTTATAATTGACCTACAAAATAAATTAATGTTTCTTAGGTACCCATACTTGCTTGGGTCCTTGGAGGTTAGTCACTAAGCTATTTGGTACCTAAATGGCCTTTTTTTTAGACCCACAATTGGTGTACCAACAAACTTAGCATGCACACCTTTCTCACCCTTGGTAAGCACATAATAAGAATCAAAAGGAATGTAATCCATTTTAGCATGAAACTTGTTGTTGTTGTTGTTCATTTTATTACAATTAATCTCTAGATGCCTAACTTGTTTGCATCTATTGCAATAACGACCATTGCTCTTCACAAAACAAGACTTTAGAGTAGCAAAGGCCGCCTTTCTCTTCTTGGGAGTATAGCCCAAACCCTCTTTGTTAAGAGAGAACCTTTGGCTACCCAAGCATTTTAGCAAGCGGGCATCCCCACCATAGGCATTGCCTAATACGCGGGTGAGATCATCCACCTCTCTCTTGAGATTCTCATTCTCAACCACAAGTGATGAATCACTAGTAGTAGAGGTAGAGTCGGTTGTGGTGGATGATGATGAGCTACATGAATCATTAGTAGAACCAACAAATAAAGAATCATTAATAATATCACATGTTAGTCCAATATGACAAGTGACAATCACTTGCTCCTCCTTAGCTTCCTTTATGAACTTCTCCAACTTGAGGTCATTTTCCTTGATGAGCTCAAGTAGAGTGGAGTGTGCTTCCTTAAGCCTAGTGTGAGCAACTTCAAGGTCCTCGTGGTCTTCTTTTAGACACTCACGAGAGGCCTCTAGCTCATCAAAGGATTTCCTAAGAGCTTTGAGCTCTTGTTTAATTCCTTTGCACTTCTTACTCTTTTTGAGAGCAACAAGATCCTCCATCAAGGCATCATTTTCATTGCTCTTGGCAATGAGCTCTTGTTCCAAGATTTTGTATTTCTTGGTTGCCCTCTTGTAGCTATTGCTCATTTGATCTATTATGCCTAATAGATCATCCTTGGAGTAGTCCTCATCCTCCTCATTATCACTCCTATAATCATCACTAGCATAAGAATCATCATCACTATCATCATATTTTATCTTGGTAGACTTGGCCATAAGGCATGTCGATGTAGTGTCGAAGATGGATGGCTTGTTGGAGAGGGCGATGCTTGCAATGGCTCGCCGAGTGGTCCTCTCATTATCACTAGAGCTATCATCATCACTATCGGAGTTATCACTATCCCAAGTGACCACATAGCCACCACCCTTCTTCTTCTTGTTGATAGTGAAGCTCTTCTTCTCTTTCTTCTCCTTCTTGTTCTTCTTCAACTTCAACTCCCCATCATGATATCTTTTGTCTTCATAGGGGCACTTTGCCACTATATGATCGGGGCTATTGCAATTATAGCAAAGCACCTCCTTTGCCTTCATGAAGTCCCTTCTCTTTCTTGCACCGTATCCTTTCTTCTTCATGAACCTCCCCATCTTGTGCACTAGGAGGGCCATGGTCTCATCATTGAATGGATCATCATCATCGCTCTCCATCTTGCTCTGGCCCTTAGAGGATGAAGCCTTGAATGCAATGGGCTTCTCTTGCTTGACCTTGATCTCCTTTTTCTCATCTTCATCTTCATCATCATCATATTGAGCATCGGTCATGACATCTCCAAGCACTTGGTTTGGAGTCACCTTGTCCAAACCCTCTCTTTGGATCATCTTCCTCAAGATAGCAAACTTCTTAGGTAAGTTCATCAAGAACTTATGTGAGAAGTCCTTGTCCTTAACATATTCTCCTAGACTCTTGAGATCATTGACAATAACTTGTAGCCTATAGAACATCTCCGGTATGGACTCAACATCCTTCATCTTGAAGCTTGCAAACTTATCCTTGAGCATGTAGATCTTGGCACTCTTTACCGTTGAAGTGCCCTCATATGTTTCCTCTAATCTTGTTCATACTTCACTTGCCATCTCAAGATCCTTGATTTGCTCAAAGACATTTGCATCAATCCCATTGTAGAGAGTATTGAGAGCTATAGTGTTGCATTGGTTGTTGATGCGATCATTGTTGGTGAGGTTGTCGGGATCAATGATAGCATAATCATGGTGTGTCACCTTCCAAACGTTCTCATGAATAGAGCCAAGATATTACTTCATCTTTCTTTTCCAATGATCAAAAGATGTGACACCATCAAAGAATGGAGGCTTGCCCCCGATATGGTTGAACACAACTTGAGCCATCTTACACCGAGGTTGTTAAGCCTTGAAAACGGTGACCACGGCACCGATACCACTTGGAAGGTCTTGATGGCTAGAGGGGGGTGAATAGCGTTTTAAAGTTTTCTATAAAGACAAGCTAAACAAGTTTATCAATATAACAAATAGCGAGATGCGAGTTTTGCTTAGCCTACGGGGTGTTTGCAAGGCACCTAACCGATTCACAATTCTAGTATAATTGCACTCAACCGCACAAGTAAAACCGAGAAGGTAACAACAACTACAACTAGCAAGCTACAAAAGAGCTACTAAAACAAAAGCTAACTAGCTAGCAAAGATAACTAAAAAGTAATGCGGAGTTGAGTTAGGAGAGTTTCACCGAGGGGCGAAGTATTGAGCCAACCAATATGATCAACAATGAATACCAAGATAACCGAATACCGGGATCAATCAATCACAATATGAAAGTGATGACGCAAAGATTTATCCCGAGGTTCA
The DNA here is from genome assembly GCA_038087645.1 of Saccharum hybrid cultivar R570. Classification (NCBI taxonomy): domain Eukaryota; kingdom Viridiplantae; phylum Streptophyta; class Magnoliopsida; order Poales; family Poaceae; genus Saccharum; species Saccharum hybrid cultivar. Next base: position 1,508,311 of record JAQSUU010000123.1, on the reverse strand, counting down.
CGTGCTTGCCGGCACGCTAGTCCCCGTTATGTCCCTCTTCACCACGTGGTTCGGTGGCTAATCGGTCTCACACCGAGCCTCTCAAAAGGCGTCACAAGAACCTACCAAATGGCAAAAGGTTGCAATGACACGAGTAATTTACTAAAGTTGCCTTTGGTGCTTCGCCGAGGTAGGCACAAACCCCTCACAATCACCGGAGGTGGCCAAGAACAATCACCAACTCTTGCCAACGCCTCCAAGCTGCTCCAAGCCATCTAGGTGACGGCAACCACCAAGAGAAACAAGAATCCCGCAGCAAATCAACCACCAAGTGCCAACTAGATGCAATCTCACAATATAATACAAATGCACTTGGATCACTCAATCTCAGTTCGAATATGCAAAGAAGCAAGAGAGATGAGTGGGAGGGGAGTTGCTTTGCTCAAAGTGCTCACAAGTATGTCAAAATGTTCGAGAGCCAGAGCCTTGAGCCGGCCAACGAGTATTTATAGACGTACCCCTTGGAATAGAGCCGTTAGAAACTGAAACAGCCGAAATCATGCTGACCGGACGCGCTGGTCCAACTGACCGGACACGCCGATCGCATAACAGCTAGCTGCGAAGCAACGACTGGACGCGTTCGTCGCGCAGACCGGACGCGCTGGTCCCGTGACTGACCGGACGCGCTGGTCAAGCCTGAGCAGCGCACGACAAAACAGTGACCGGACGTGCTGAAGAACTGACCGGACGCCACAGTGCCAGCGTCCGGTTTGAGTCCAGTAAGCTCCCTGAACGACCGGACGCGTCCGATCGTCAGTGACCGGACGCGCTACGCGTCCGATCATCAACCTGAAATACGCGCAGACGCTGAACGCTGACCGGACACGTCCGGTCAACCAGAGACCGCGTCCGGTTCAGCGTCCGGTCACCTCTGTGACCTCCGTTCGCTTCCGTTTCTTTTCCGACTTTCGGCGTAATAGAAAATAGTCGTTTTAACTCCTCGAAAATGCCTGAATCCTGCCTCGCAAGCTCGGCGGGAGGGAGAGAGGACCCCAAACCCTCTCTACCACTCAAACTCCACCGTCTTCGCAGACGTGCTAACACCACCAAGTGATCTCATCATGTGCGAGTGTGTTAGCATTTTCACAATCATTTTTCGAGGCGTTATTAGTTCTATCCAAATGCATATGATTATGAAATGCACACCTAGAGGCACTTAGGAGTTCAATAGCCATGTCATTCCCCTCTTTATAGTACGGCTATCTATCCTATAATGTAACCACACCCACTAGGTGTCTTGGTTACTAAAACACAACCCTTAAGCATATACCTTTGCCTTGGTCACGTAGGGTTGCGTCCAAATCCAAGTGTGGCCATCATGATCACCATGTCCATCTTGCCACCAACCTTGGAATGTACTAATCCTCATATGCTACATACAACTTAGGCATAGGATTAGTACTTAGGCATTGTCACTAATTACCAACACCAAACATAGGACTTTCAACTAGCAATTCCGTTTTATAAAACCGTGATATAAATATCAAACAATGAAATAGTAAAATCTACCCGATCAACAAAGATTGTATCATCAAGTGCATGATAAAATCATGATTTCAACTTATATGAGCACCCAACGCACTTTCTAACACACTTTAAAATTTGCTACCCACATAGTATATAATATAGCACATTAACACTTCTGTTCTCGCTTCGTATAAATGGGTTATCTCGGAGTTAGCGATACGGAACTCTGGAAGCCATATGTCTAACCAACCCTTAACCACCGAGATATAACTTAAATATCCACAATGTCACACCACCATCCAACCATGGGCCTAATTCAAACTAGATCAATATGTCACATACATCCCTCCTGCCTAATGGGATCGACCTCCTCATCAGACTAACATGCACGTAACTAGGCAAAAGATAACCACAACAGTTCTCTGACACATATGTCACTGTCTAGTGCTGGCACTTATGCCACGCTATGCAACCACACTAGGCCAAACACGTGCAATGTGCCATATGTTCGCGGCCCCGTCTGGCACACGAAGGTCATGTTGCCTAAACCATACACTTCCATCAAGCCACTCCACTTTCGTCCTCGCATCATATAAAATATTGGGTCATGGTATGAACTCTATAAGATTAATATGTTGGTGCACTACATACAAACCCTCGTAATCTCATATAAACACACAGGCTGTGTTCAGTTCCTCAAAAAAATCACTGTGCAAACAAAAGATTCCCCGTCACATCAAACTTGCGATACATGCATGGAGTACTAAATGTAGATGAAATCAAAAACTAATTGTACAGCTTGGTTGTACTTTGCGAGACGAACGTTTCGAACCTAATTAGTCAACGATTGGACACTATTTACCAAATAAAGCCAAAACGTGCTACAATACTTTTTTTACGCCTTTTCGCGGAACTAAACACACCCACAATCGGCAGTTGTATCACAGTGTCAATTTTGACCTTGAACGACAATCACACAAATTTTGAACTGGCGTGGTTTACACGTCACTAGAAGGTTGTGTCTATTGATGACTTGGTGCCCCTTAACAAGTTTGCATCTTGCTATCCTTGTTAATTGGTCGAGTCCCTATCCTTTACTTCCATTCTGAAACGTTGGTACTAGATTTATCCAAAGTACAGTGAAACAAGCTTTTTCCAGTTGACACATTAACCATAGTACTGTATTAGCTGTCAATCAGCGAGCGGGATTATATAAAAGAAGGTGGAAAAGAAAGAGAGAGTTGGAGGCTGTCGGTGTTCGGACCAAGGGGGTCCTAAACCAACGAGTAAATGCTGCGTGACTCTTTCCTGGATGGTGATGCAAGGAGAACACACGGGGGTTTATCCTGGTTCGGGCAAAAGGAGGCCCTACGTCCAGCGGGGAAGAACGGTTTGTATTTCCTTGCACCGGGGTGCTCGTGTAGGGGTTACAAGCAGGCGAGAGAGGGTGTCGAGCCCAAGTCTCAAAGAGAAAAAGGAGAAAGGTGGTTGCTTGAGATGTTGATCTCTTGCTTTCGTTGCTCGGTTGGGTGGATGGTTGTTTCGTCTGTCCGTGACGTTTCTTGTTCGTCCTCTGCCTTCTCCGGTTTCCCCCGGCCTGCCTTTTTATAGGGCTAAAGGTGGCCAAGTCGAGGGGAGGCTTGAGTCGCCGATTCCTGTTGAGTTGACTGTAGCGACGTGGCTTCGGGATGGCCGGCCATCCCTGGATATCCTGACGCAGTATGGGACAAGAGGGTGAAATGACCCAGAGTGCCAGGCCATACCGTCCTTCGAGCTAAGTCGAGCGTTGGGGCCGGGTCGAGGCTGGGTCGAGGTCGGACGGATAAGGCCGAATCCCCGGTATCGCGGGGGACGGACCTTGTCTTATCCTCCCTCGAGGGCGACCGATGGTGAATAGTGCGAGGTAGGGTGGATACAGTGACGGCTTTCACCTCCCATCACGGGATGGGCGGTAAAACAGTGAGACTTGACGTGGGTATTGTTCCCGCGTTGACCCATGCCGTAGCCATGCCGGTCGGTGGTAGTAGGTAACCGCATTGAATGCTATGGCTTTTGTCCCGGGTAGGTAAAGAAAGGGCGTCGAGGGGCCGGAGCGTGGTCGAGGTGCCCCGTCGAGCGGGCCTCGTACGAGTCGGAGCCAGGGTGCGGTCGAGGTGCCCCGTCGAGCGGGCCTCGTACGAGTCGGAGCCAGGGTGCGGTCGAGGCACCCCGTCGAGCGGGCCTCGTACGAGTCGGAGCCAGGGTGCGGTCGAGGCACCCCGTCGAGCGGGCCTCGTACGAGTCGGAGCCGGGGTGCGGTCGAGGCACCCCGTCGAGCGGACCTCGTACGAGTTGGAGCCGGGGTGCGGTCGAGGCACCCCGTCGAGCGGGCCTCGTACGAGTCGGAGCCGGGGTGCGGTCGAGGCACCCCGTCGAGCGGACCTCGTACGAGTCGGAGCCGGGGTGCGGTCGAGACACCCCGTCGAGCGGGCTATCTTTTCTGCTGGTTTCGGTTTTTGTCAGTGTTTTGGCGATAGCTGTGGTACCCCCGTACTGTTGGTACCGACAGTAGCCCCCGAGCCTTTGGGTGAGTGTGTGATCACTCTCCCAGAGGTTAGTCTGAACTGGAGTCGTAGCGTCGTGATTTTTCCGGTGGGGGCGCGCGAGCGCACCCGCCGGGTGTAGCCCCCGAGGCCTCGGAGGAGTATGGAGACTCCTCTGAGGTCTTGTTTGCGTTCGATTGGGGGACACTTCGTTGCGGTCAAGCCCCCGAGCCTCGTGCGCGCGAGGTCGATCAGGGTCCCGGCCGTCTTTCGCTGTGCGACCCTCACGCTCCTTTTTCGAAAAAAGGAGGAGGGGTGGAGAATGTCGTACTACCCTCGTTTGGGCCCGAGTTCCGACGATCTCCGGTGAGCTGCTAGCGGGGGAATTCGAGTGAGAACCCGTGCCCCGTTCGTTAGGGGTCGGCTAGTGGCCCGGAGGCGCCCTCAAAAATGCCAAGAAGTGGTCGTGTGGATCTCGATTCCCTTCGACAGGATTCGAGGGCTCGATGCCTCCCCCGGAGGGATTCCTACCACAACCTTCTCCTTCGGCCTCGAATACGTCCTGGGGTGCCTCGAGAGCGTGGCTCGAGCCCTTGGCCATGTACGGGCGCACCCTGGGTCGTCCCTAACTCTGTTGCTCGAGGGCAGCTGTCGAACCCCGTTCGAGGGCCAGCTTTCGCTCCCTCGAGGCTTATTGCGGGCTTCGCACCCATTTTTGCGGTCGGGACCCCGAGCCTCGCACGCACGAGGTCGATCCGAGTCTCGGCCGTCTTTTGCGACCCTCACGCTCCTTTTTCGAAAAAAGGAGGAGGGGTGGAGAATGTCGCACTACCCTCGTTTGGGCCCGAGTTACGACGATCTCCGGTGAGCTGCTAGCGGGGGAATTCGAGTGAGAACCCGTGCCCCGTTCGTTAGGGGTCGGCTAGTGGCCCGGAGGCGCCCTCAAAAATGCCAAGAAGTGGTCGTGTGGATCTCGATTCCCTTCGACAGGATTCGAGGGCTCGATGCCTCCCCCGGAGGGATTCCTACCACAACCTTCTCCTTCGGCCTCGAATACGTCCTGGGGTGCCTCGAGAGCGTGGCTCGAGCCCTTGGCCATGTACGGGCGCACCCTGGGTCGTCCCTAACTCCGTTGCTCGAGGGCAGCTGTCGAACCCCGTTCGAGGGCCAGCTTTCGCTCCCTCGAGGCTTATTGCGGGTTTCGCACCCATTTGAGACGTACCTGAAGACATTTCGTTGTCCGGTCGCGTTTTTTCGGGAGGCGAGACCGGCGCGTTATCGGCGTACGGTTACGACGTGGGGAGCGGCCACGTGCTCAGTTCCTGCGAGATATAAGGAAACGGTTAGGCGAGCGATTTTATCGCGAGAAACTGCTCCTTACTTTTCGCGCGACCGTTGGGCTTCCGTCCGAGCATATAAAGCGAAGGCCTTGGGGTCTCCGTCCCCCACCGGTTACTTGCATCCCCGCAATCTTTTGCCCTAGCCATCCCCTGCTACATCGCGCTCTCCGCCCGTCCTGCCGTAGCCACCGCATCCTTTTCTCCCATCCCCTTCCGACGACATCGATGGCAGGAAAAAGCCAGATCCTTCCCGCCGACGACTGGGCCGCCTCCTCGGTGACGGAGAGGAGGTTGGAGGAGTTGGTCGAGGACGGGCTGTTGCGGCCGAGGACGAACTCGGCGCGGCCGGAGTGGGTGGCACCGCCCCCCGCCCACCAGGAGCCAGTGCCTCCCGAAGGGTACGTGGTGAGCTTCGTCAGCTTTCATGAGCGGGGGTTCGGCGTGCCGGCGTCGGTCTTCATGCGCGCGCTCCTCCACTACTACCGGGTGGAGCTTCACCACCTTTCCCCTAATGCCGTGGCGCAGGCCGCCATCTTTGCGGCGGTCTGCGAGGGCTACCTTGGGGTGGAGCCACAGTGGAACCTGTGGCTTCACCTTTTCAAGGCCGAGCTCTTCGCCAAGAGGGCAGGGGAGAAAGGCGTCCTGTCCGCGGCCCGAGTGGGGAGCTGCGTGCTGCAGGTGAGATCGGGTCGGACGGATCTATACATCCCGGCCCGACTCATCTCCTCGAACAGTGGCTGGCACGAGGGTTGGTTCTACCTCCGCAACGATGAAAATCAGTTGCCGAGGTACACCGGCCGCGTGCTGACTGCTCGAGAAGAGCATTGGTCGTACGGAGTGCCCGAGGCCGAGAAGACGCGTTTGGATCCACTGCTGGCGGCGCTACAGCAGCTTCGCCTTCGGGGCCTGACGGCTGCGGCGGTGGCTGCGGGTTTCCATCGCCGTAGAGTGATGCCGTTGTGCCAGCGTCGTCTCCGCCTGGACCAGATGACTCCGGAGGCGAACCTGGAGGGCACCCGGATGTCCCACGAATCCCTCACCCTTGAGGAGGTTCTCCGGCGGGCTCGCCGGATGGTCGGGAACTTCAAGGCGGAGGAAGCCAATCAGGTTCCCGTGAGGCCTACCGAGGGGTGCGAATCCGTGGTACGTATCCCGGGGCTGAGGTGTTGCCTTTCTTGTTTTTCTGTGGATTTCGCTGATGTGGTCGAGGTCGGTGTGTAGGATTTGTCGGCGTTGCGGGAGACGCGCCCCCCAGTCCCGGAGGACCGGCCCGCCCGGGAGGCTCGACGCCTGCATGCCTCCCAGAAGAAGCAGGCGAAGGAGACGGCCAAGAAGCGGGCGATCCGCAAGGCCAAAAAGGCGGAGGCGTTGAAGAAGCGCCGACGCCAGCAAGCCATCGACGGAGTGCCCCTGTCACCGTCGCCTTCCGAGACAGTCTCGGGGGAGGACGACGGCAGCAGCGATGAAGATGAAGATGCCCTGTCACGATATGAGATCGCGACCAGGCTCGGGGATCTCCCCGACATTCGCCCCCTGCTGGAGCCCATCGGGGGGAGGCCTTCCTCGGTCGTCGTGGTCGAGGAGGTCGAGGGGAAGAAGGTGGAGAAGGGATCTGGCTCCTCGAGGGGAGGGGCCATTTTGCCCCGGACCCGACGAGAGGGGTCGTCGGGGACGTCCGCTCCAGCCGGGGCCTCGCAAGCTCCGGCAGGGGCGGAGATGGTGGTACCGGCGTCGTCATCAGCGGCGGCGTCGGTAGGAGTAAGGACCCGAGGCCAGCTGGCCTCGGGAGCACAAAGGGCGCAGGGCGGCGCGTTGGCCGGGGCTCCCAGGAGCGCTCGGCCTGCTGGTGAGGCCGCCGCGGGGCTACCAGCGGCCGTCCCGGGAGGCTCGAGCCGCGCGGGGTCGAGGTACTTGGTGCCGATTTCCGGGTAAGTATCTCGACTTGGTTGTCCTGGCTTTCCCAAAGTCCGTCGGCTGATATTTCTTCTTACTTCGCAGGCTGAAGCGGAAGGCGGAGCCAATAGGGCCTACCCCTGTGAAGTCGCTGCGAGCCAGCGCCGTTGTCCTCAACCGGACGGCGGAGCAGGACGCGGCCTGGGTCCGTCAGGTCGAGGCAGCGAAAGGGCGCCTGCGACACCAGCAAGGGTCGGCCGACGCCGCGGCGGTTGCCGGCCCGGAGCTCGCCGTCGAGGGGGCCGAACCGGCAAAGGCGGCGGCGCTTGGCGTGGTCGAGGCGGGGCCCCGGCCGTCGGGGACGGCCGAGGCTGCCGTTGCGGTCGCGACGAGCGAGGCACCCGTCCGCGACGCGGAGCGGGCGGGTACTGACGTGACCGAGGAAGGGGTCGCGTCGGTGCCGGGGCAAGGCCCGTCGGGAGAGCCAGCGGGCGTGGTGGCGATCGGGGCGGTCGAGCCCCCGTCCGGAGCACCCGAAGAAGAGATGCCGGCTCCGGCGGTGCCGACGGTCGAGGCGAGGGTACCGGAGCCGTCGTCGGTCGAGGTGCCGGCTCCGGTGGCGCCGGCGGTCGTAAGTGCTCGCTCCCACGCTCCCCTCGACAACATCTCCCTTGACAAGGGAAAACAAACGATAGGGGTCGAGGGGGGTGTGGTCGCGGACCAGGCCGGTGTCACGACGGCCGTTGGAGAGGCGGATACCGCGGGCGAGGCCGGTCCTTCTGCGGGACCGGGAGACGCCCCGGCCGGGTCGTCCTCCTCGTGGCCCGACATCGCCGCGTTGGCGATAGCGCGGGTCGAGGCGGAGCTGCCGAAGTGGGGGGGGCCGTCCCTTGAGTTCAGGGACGCTTCGAACCCCGACGCCGAGCCCGTCTTTGTCCTTAGCGACAAAGACGAAGTGCACCGATGGGAGTACCTCGAGGGCGTCCGCCAGCACCTCGACCGTTTGCTTCGAGTGGCGTCTGGCGCTGTGCGGAGTACGGGGGATGCCACCGAGGTATGATCGACCCGTCGGCTTGCTTGATAGGCTGTTTTTTCTTCGGATTTGTGACCTTTTCGAATTGCGTTCAGGAGCTGAAGGAGTACTCCCGCCGCAAGTCACTCTTCATCCGGGACGAGAGTGGCGTGTGGGGCGCGCTGTCCCAACAACGGGCTCTGGTCGAGGAGACCCAGAAGCGGCTATCCGATCGGAACGCCGAGATGGCTGATCTGCGCGTCGCATACGCCACATTGAAGGAAGAGGCGGCAAGGGGGGAACCCCCGGTCCCCGAAAAACCGAAAAAACTTGCGTTCTTTTTTAAATTTAAGAACCGTTTCTTAGATCGACTTCGCTGAAAGAGCACCCTAAGGTTCGAAAGGGCTCTCGAGCCTAGAGCATCACCTACGCCTCCGAGGCTACGGTACCTCCACTCGACCCTTGCGCCTTTTAGAGGTACGCCTTCACGCTGAGAAGATCTAAACAACGGTTCCTAAAATTAAAAAAAAAAGAACATACCCCCTGTCGCTTAGATCAGGCTCTCACACGATTTACTAGGCCGCAACATCACCCTGAAGCTCGAAGGCAGTCGAGCCGCGAGATCACTTACGCCTCCGGGCTACGGTACCTCCACTCGCTCCCTTACGCCGAAGGATGCAGCTGCGCGCTAAGTAAATCACACGAGAACGCGATCTGAGCGATAAAGGGTAGAAAAGCTCGAGTAAAACTAATCAACCGCGAACCGGTTTATGTTTCGAGTCTTTAGACCTCCGCGGCCACCGCGGTCAAAATTCGAAATACTAACTTATTACATGGGCCTTCATGCCCAGATTTGGCTCACAGGCCTTCGTCATCGGCAGGAGGAACCACCTCGGCTTCAAAAAGCGAGGCCAGACGACTCCCAGGCTCTTCGGCGGCTTCGATCAGCTCCACGCAGGCGTCCTCGTTCTCCTCGTCCGTCCGGTCGGGGTCTGTGATGAAGCCCTCGGCAACGAGCCTCATATCAAACACAAACCCCGAACGGACGACGGCCAGCGCCCTCTTCACGCCGTGATGGAGGCCGTCCCGTATCTTCTCCCGGGCAAGGCGGCCCAGCGCCATCATCCGTCGGACGAAGGAGTTCCCCGGAACATCTTCCCCGGTGTCGGTGTCGGGCTCGACCCCCAGGCCATCACACACAGTGGTGATTGCGCCCTGGAGAAGTTGGGTCCTCCGGACCTCGGTTTCGAAGAGGCTCTGGAAGGAGTTGGCGCACGATTGAGCCTCTCGGTTCTCTCTCTCCAGCTCTGAAACACGACAAACAAATTAGTGCCCAACGCGGGGCCTTCAACGTTGTGACTATAACAACCACACTTACCCTCGACGTGGGTCTGCAGGCCCACGACCTCGTCGCGGAGTCCCCCACATGTTCGCTCGAGCCCCAGGAAGGCGCTGTCCTTGTCACGGATGGCCGCCTTTAGCGCCTCGACCTCCTGCCGAGCAGACTCGAGAGCTGCGTCCTTCTTTTGGACGGCTCCCTGCAGCGTCGTGACCTCGGCATGGAAGGCGTCGCGCTGAAGACTAACCTGGGAGACATCCTCCTCGAGCTCCTTCACCCGCGCAGACAGGGGCTCGAGGTCCCTGCGCGCCTGGGTAGCCTCCTCCCGAGCCTTGTCCAGGGCGCAGGCATGGGCGGCCGAGGCCGTGATGCGCACAAGCCTGGACAAGGCTCGGGAGGAGGCTACCCAGGCGCGCAGGGACCTCGAGCCCCTGTCTGCGCGGGTGAAGGAGCTCGAGGAGGATGTCTCCCAGGTTAGTCTTCAGCGCGACGCCTTCCATGCCGAGGTCACGACGCTGCAGGGAGCCGTCCAAAAGAAGGACGCAGCTCTCGAGTCTGCTCGGCAGGAGGTCGAGGCGCTAAAGGCGGCCATCCGTGACAAGGACAGCGCCTTCCTGGGGCTCGAGCGAACATGTGGGGGACTCCGCGACGAGGTCGTGGGCCTGCAGACCCACGTCGAGGGTAAGTGTGGTTGTTATAGTCACAACGTTGAAGGCCCCGCGTTGGGCACTAATTTGTTTGTCGTGTTTCAGAGCTGGAGAGAGAGAACCGAGAGGCTCAATCGTGCGCCAACTCCTTCCAGAGCCTCTTCGAAACCGAGGTCCGGAGGACCCAACTTCTCCAGGGCGCAATCACCACTGTGTGTGATGGCCTGGGGGTCGAGCCCGACACCGACACCGGGGAAGATGTTCCGGGGAACTCCTTCGTCCGACGGATGATGGCGCTGGGCCGCCTTGCCCGGGAGAAGATACGGGACGGCCTCCATCACGGCGTGAAGAGGGCGCTGGCCGTCGTCCGTTCGGGGTTTGTGTTTGATATGAGGCTCGTTGCCGAGGGCTTCATCACAGACCCCGACCGGACGGACGAGGAGAACGAGGACGCCTGTGTGGAGCTGATCGAAGCCGCCGAAGAGCCTGGGAGTCGTCTGGCCTCGCTTTTTGAAGCCGAGGTGGTTCCTCCTGCCGATGACGAAGGCCTGTGAGCCAAATCTGGGCATGAAGGCCCATGTAATAAGTTAGTATTTCGAATTTTGACCGCGGTGGCCGCGGAGGTCTAAAGACTCGAAACATAAACCGGTTCGCGGTTGATTAGTTTTACTCGAGCTTTTCTTCCCTTTATCGCTCAGATCGCGTTCTCGTGTGATTTACTTAGCGCGCAGCTGCATCCTTCGGCGTAAGGGAGCGAGTGGAGGTACCGTAGCCCGGAGGCGTAAGTGATCTCGCGGCTCGACTGCCTTCGAGCTTCAGGGTGATGTTGCGGCCTAGTAAATCGTGTGAGAGCCTGATCTAAGCGACAGGGGGTATGTTCTTTTTTTTTTAATTTTAGGAACCGTTGTTTAGATCTTCTCAGCGTGAAGGCGTACCTCTAAAAGGCGCAAGGGTCGAGTGGAGGTACCGTAGCCTTGGAGGCGTAGGTGATGCTCTAGGCTCGAGAGCCCTTTCGAACCTTAGGGTGCTCTTTCAGCGAAGTCGATCTAAGAAACGGTTCTTAAATTTAAAAAAGAACGCAAGTTTTTTCGGTTTTTCGGGGACCGGGGGTTCCCCCCTTGCCAGCCCCCGAGGGAGGGTCGACTCTGGGAGTGCAGGGTCGATCCTTCCTTGTTACGAAACGAGAAACTTTAAACATCGCTGTATTCTTTATTGACGAAGAAGGAAAATACAGAGCCTCGAGGCTTTTTAAGGAAAGAAGCGACGTAGCTGTTCGATGTTCCAAGCGTTGGTGAGGATTTCGCCCTTCTCGTTGGATAGCTTGTAGGTGCCCGGCTTTAGTACTTCTACGATGATGTACGGCCCTTCCCATGGTGGTGTGAGCTTGTGCCGTCCCTTGGTGTTCTGGTTCCGCCGTAGCACCAAGTCACCAACGTTGAGGTCACGCTTGCGGACGTATCTGTCGTGGTAGCGTCGGAGACCCTGCTGGTACCTGGCAGAATGCAACAGAGCCACATCTCGGGCTTCCTCGAGCTGGTCGAGGGCGTCCTGTCTTGTGGCGTCGTTGTGTCCTTCGTTGTATGCCTTCAATCTTGGGGACCCGTATTCTATATCGGTTGGTAGCATAGCCTCAGACCCGTAGACTAAGAAGAACGGAGTGAACCCCGTGGCTCGACTCGGCGTTGTTCTTAGGCTCCACAGGACCGAGGGTAGCTCGGCAGCCCATCTTTTGCCATGTTTGTTTAGTTTGTCAAAGATTCTGGGCTTAAGGCCTTGTAGAACCATGCCGTTGGCACGTTCCACTTGCCCGTTTGTTTTTGGATGAGCCACGGCCGACCAGAGCACACGGATGTGGTGGTTGTCGCAGAAATCCAAAAACTTCTTGCCAGTGAACTGGGTGCCGTTGTCCGTGATGATACAGTTGGGTACCCCGAAGCGATGAACGATATTAGTGAAGAAGAGCACAGCTTGTTCGGACCTGATGCTGGTGATAGGGCGGGCCTCGATCCACTTGGAGAATTTGTCGATTGCGACGAGCAAGTGGGTGAAGCCGCCGGTCGTCCTTTTCAGTGGTCCGACAAGGTCGAGCCCCCAGACGGCGAACGGCCATGTGATGGGGATAGTCTGTAAGGCATGTGCCGGAAGATGAGTCTGTCTCGCATAGTACTGACAACCCTCGCAGGAGCGTACTAGCTTGACAGCGTCGGAGACCGCGGTCGGCCAATAGAATCCTTGTCGAAAGGCGTTTCCGACAAGGGTTCGAGGCGCAGCGTGGTGACCGCAAGCCCCCGAGTGAAGATCGCCGAGCAGATTTCTGCCTTGCTCTTTCGTAATGCAACATTGGAGGATACCGGTAGGGCTACGACGGTAGAGCTCCCTGCTGTCGCTCATGATCACAAAAGTTTTGGCCCGACGTGCGATCCGTCGAGCCTCTGTCCTATCCGAGGGGAGGTCCCCACGGATGAGGTAGTCGAGGTACGGGACGCGCCAATCGGGCTCGAGGTCAGGCGGTGACGTCGAGTTTTCCACCTGCATGGCTTCAGCCCCGGTCGAGGGGGCTTCTGCCTCAGGTGGAAGGTCGATTGACGCCCCGTCGACCCTCCCGTCTGGCCTGAGGTCGACGGATGGGCGCCGAAGGTCTTTTGCGAAGACGTCCGGTGGAACCGTGGCTCGACCGGACGCGATTTTTGCCAATTCATCAGCGGCCTCATTATACCTGCGTGCGATGTGGTTGAGCTCGAGGCCGTGAAACTTGTCCTCGAGTCGCCGTACTTCCTGGCAGTAGGCCTCCATCTTGGGGTCGCGGCAGCTCGAGTTCTTCATCACCTGGTCGATCACGAGTTGAGAGTCGCCTCGGACGTCGAGGTGTCGGACCCCGAGCTCGACGGCGATTCTCAACCCCGTGACGAGTGCCTCGTATTCGGCGACGTTGTTAGACGCAGGGAAATGAAGCCGGATGACGTAGCGCATGTGAACCCCGAGGGGTGAGATGAAGAGCAAGCCCGCGCCTGCTCCCATTTTCGTTAATGACCCGTCGAAGTACATGGTCCACAGCTCTGCCTGGAGCTGTGCAGGAGGGAGTTGTGTGTCAGTCCACTCGGCCAGAAAATCTGCTAACGCCTGTGACTTGATAGCTTTTCGCGGTGCATAGGACAATGCCTCGCCCATAAGCTCGACCGCCCACTTGGCAATCCTACCCGAGGCTTCCCGGTTCTGGGCTATCTCTCCCAAGGGGAAAGAAGAAACCACAGTAACCGGGTGACCCTCGAAGTAGTGTCGGAGCTTGCGCCGTGTCAAGATGACAGCATACAGCAGTTTCTGGATCTGTGGGTACCGACACTTTGTTTCTGAGAGCACCTCGCTAACGAAATAGACCGGCCTCTGGACGAGCAAGGTGCGTGCCTCCTCGGCCCTTTCAACAACCAGGGCAGCACTGACAACTTGTGATGTCGCTGCGACATAGAGTAGGAGTGGCTCCCCTGGGGTCGGAGGGACGAGGATCGGTGAGCTAGAGAGGGTGGCTTTCAGTTTTGTGAGAGCCTCCTCAGCCTCGAGGTTCCAGGAAAAATGGTCCGATTTCCTCAAGAGACGGTACAGAGGGAGTGCTTTTTCGCCGAGGCGCGAAATGAAACGGCTGAGTGCCGCCAAGCAACCTGTGACTCTCTGTACGCCCTTGAGATCTCGGATGGGGCCCATTTTGGTGATTGCAGAGATTTTTTCAGGGTTGGCCTCGATGCCACGTTTAGATACGATAAACCCTAAAAGCATACCTCGTGGGACGCCGAAGACACATTTCTCTGGATTGAGTTTGATGTTTTTTGCTCTGAGGCACTTGAATGCAACGTCGAGGTCGCTGACCAGGTCGCCGGCACGTTGGGTTTTGACCACGATGTCGTCGACGTAAGCCTCGACGGTCGACCCAATGTGCTTCCCGAAAACATGTTGCATGCATCGCTGGTACGTTGCCCCTGCGTTCCGGAGACCGAAGGGCATCGTAACGTAGCAATACATGCCGAATGGGGTAACGAACGAAGTCGCGAGCTGGTCGGACTCCTTCATCTTGATTTGGTGGTAGCCGGAATATGCATCTAAGAAAGAGAGAGTTTCACATCCCGCGGTGGAATCAACGATTTGATCAATGCGTGGCAAAGGAAAGGGAACTTTCGGACATGCTTTATTTAAACTAGTATAGTCTACGCACATCCTCCATTTCCCACTCTTTTTTCTAACTAAGACAGGATTAGCTAGCCACTCGGGATGATGAACCTCCTTGATGAACCCGGCCTCCAGCAGTTTGTGTATCTCCTCGCCGATGATCCTGCGCTTCTCCTCGTCGAAGCGGCGCAGGCGTTGCTTCACCGGTTTGGCCCCGGCCCGGATCTCCAAGGCGTGCTCGGCGACTTCCCTGGGTATGCCCGGCATATCCGAGGGACTCCACGCAAAGATGTCGACGTTTGCGCGGAGAAAGTCGACGAGCACTGCTTCCTATTTAGGATCAAGGGTGGCGCTGACGCTCAGCGCCCTCCCCTTGGGATCAGCGGGGTCGAGGGGTACGAGCTTGACGTCCTCGGCGGACTCGAAGCTGCCGGCATGGCGTTTTGGGTCGGGGATCGCATTGGCTAGACCGTCGAGGTCCGCGGCCAAGATCGCTGACCCAAAAACAGCCTCGCCGTGTTCGACGCATTCGACGTCGCACTCGTAAGCATGTTCAAACGAGGGCCCTACAGTGATGACACCGTTTGGGCCAGGCATTTTGAGCTTGAGGTAGGTGTAGTTCGGGATCGCCATGAACTTGGCGTAGCATGGGCGTCCCAGGATAGCGTGGTATGTTCCACGGAATCCGACCACTTCGAAAGTGAGAGTTTCCTTTCGGAAGTTTGCCGGGGTGCCAAAGCAAATAGGCAGATCGACCCGCCCGAGGGGTTCCGCCCGTTTCCCTGGCACGACTCCGTGGAAGCCCCCGACGCTAGGCTGGAGGCGCGCTCTGTCGACCCCCAAGAGGTCGAGGGTCTGAGAATAGATGATGTTGAGGCTGCTTCCGCCGTCCATGAGCACTTTGGTGAGGCGTGTGTTGGTGATGACGGGATCAACAACGAGTGGGTAGACCCCCGGGTTGGGGACGTAGTCTGGGTGGTCATCACGGTCGAAAGTGATGGCTACCGCAGACCAATCAAGGAAACGGGGTACTGCCGACTGTACGGAGAAGACCTCGCGCCGTTCTCGCTTGCGCTGGCGCACAGAGAGGCAGGTCGAGGGTCCTCCGTAGATCATATAGCAGTCGCGGATCTCGGGAAATTCCCCGTCCTTGTCGTCACCCTTAGGGTCCTCCCCCTTGTCGTCCTTCTTGGCGCCGGCACCCCCGAAGTACCTGCGCAGCATGTGACAATCCTCGAGGTTATGGTTAGTGAGTCCCTTGTGGTAGGGACACGGCTCTTTGAGCATTTTGTCGAAGACGCCCCCACCGGGGGGGCCTCGAGGTTTCTTGTGCTCGGTAGCAGCGACGAGCTCGTCGGCCGGGGCCTCGAGCTTGCCCTGCTGGCCTTTCTTCTTCTTGCGGTTGTTCCTCTTGGGGCCTCGGGTGGAACTCGCGGGGTCGTCGACCTTCTGCTCCTCCCTTGCCGGCTCGCCGCCAAAGATCGCACCAACCGCCTCCTCACCGGAGGCGAAGTTGGTGACGATGTCCATCAATCCGTTGGCAGTGAGCGGGGTGTTACGGCCCAGCTCCCGGACCAACTCCTTACAGGTGGTACCAGAGAGGAAGGCCGTAATCACGTCGGAGTCGGTGATGTTGGGGAGCTCGGTGCGTTGCCGGGAGAAGCGCCGGATGTAGTCCCGGAGGGACTCATCTGGCTTCTGCTTGCAGCTCCGGAGGTCCCACGAGTTGCCGGGGCGCATGTAGGTCCCCTTGAAATTTCCCTCGAACACCCTCACGAGATCGTCCCAGTCGTGGATCTGCCAAGGTGGGAGATCCTCGAGCCAGGCTCGGGCGGTGTCGGAGAGGAACAGGGGGAGTTGCCGAATGATGGCCCGGTCATCGGTGGCCCCGCCCAACTGACACGCCAAGCGGAGATCGGCGAGCCAAAGTTCGGGCTTGGTCTCGCCGTTATACTTGGTGAGAGTCGTGGGGGGGCGGAACCGAGCCGGGGGCACCGTCTCACGGATAGCCCTACTGAACACCCGAGGGCCTGGAGGTTCGGGTGAAGGGCTACGGTCTTCCGAGCTGTCGTAGCGTCCGCCCCTGTGGACGTGGTAGCCTCGAGCTACTCCGTCACCGTGTTTGCGTGTGCGACGCTCGACGATGTTGCCACGGGTGTCTCGAGGCTCGCGGTCGTTGGCGATGGGCTCAGGGGCAGGTGCTGCCCGGTTTCGCCGGGCAGGCTCGGGATGAACCGAGGCTTCTCTCTCCTGTCGGGAAGGCTCGAGGGTCCGCTCCGAGGCTGCTTCGCGCCGCCTCGAGGCAGAGCTCTCGGCCTGCTGCATGGCGGCAGTCTCGAGGAGCCCTCGGATTTCATCTCGAGCCCGACGGGCGTCAGGGTTAGACGGCTCGGGCATGTTGCGCAGGAGCATGGCAGCGGCAACAACGTTTTGGCTGGCTCGAGCGAAAACCGGGGGGTCGACCGCCCGGTCCTCGTCGATGCGACGGTTGACGTCGCGAGCCCTCTCACGAGCTCTGCCGCCAAATGCGTGTTCCGCACGCTCACGCTCGAGGGTTTGCTGGAGGAGATCCAGGTTTTCGCGTTCCTCGTCAAGCTGGTCCTGCAACTCGCGAATCTGTCCGAGCCGCGCTCCTTGATCCACAAGGAATCGAGGCTCGTTTCGCTCGGCAGGAAGCTCGACATGAGGGGGCGTGTGCCTTTCCTCGACCGGCTCTTCGTCCTCTGATTCCGAGGTGCTTTCAACGTCGATGTTGAAGCACTCACGAGTCGGATCATAGGTGTCGTCGGCCGAGTCGGAGTCAGGTGCGCCAAAGTAATAATATGATGGGGGAATGTGTGGCCGATGCCAACCATCACCGAGGTGGTGACGTGGAGAAGCAGTCACACGGGGTTCTGTTTCCGGTGCCTCCGTAGAGTCCCGATAGTCAGAAACCGGCGTGGACGCAACGAGGTCCAGAGTGGAGCGTAGATGGTGTCCGGGGAGCTCCTCATAAGCGCTCATGCGAGTGCTCACGGAGGATGCATACACCCGGGCGACCGAGTCTAGTCCAAACGGGAATGGTGATGGGGAGGTCACTGCCCGTGGTGAGATAGATGCTACGGACAGTGGTGTCTCACCGGACGGGGGAGCGGCGGGATTCCTCGTCGGCACGCGACCCTCGGCCAGGCTCATCCTTCCCAAATCTTCCAAGGGGAGATCTGGGCTGGCGCCTGTCTGGGGGGTGCCGGACCGGGGGATCCCATCGCCCTCCGTCAGGTAGAGACGGTGGTTGTACCGGGCTCGCCGTCGCCGGGCGGCCCGCGACCGCCTGGAGCGACGGTGCCGGTTGACTGCTCCCCCGGGCTGGGAGAGCTCGTAATCTTCGTCGGTTGGGTGCCTGGGCGGGAGTAGGACCATGTCGTAGCCAGAGCCGAGCGACATGAACTCCAGACTCCCAAACCAGATCACCGTACCCAACGGGATCGGGCGTTCGGGATTAGCCATCCAGGAAGAACGGCGACAAAGCGAGGTTTGCACGCAACGTTCCCCTACCTGGCGCGCCAACTGTCGGTGTTCGGACCAAGGGGGTCCTAAACCAACGAGTAAATGCTGCGTGACTCTTTCCTGGATGGTGATGCAAGGAGAACACACGGGGGTTTATCCTGGTTCGGGCAAAAGGAGGCCCTACGTCCAGCGGGGAAGAACGGTTTGTATTTCCTTGCACCGGGGTGCTCGTGTAGGGGTTACAAGCAGGCGAGAGAGGGTGTCGAGCCCAAGTCTCAAAGAGAAAAAGGAGAAAGGTGGTTGCTTGAGATGTTGATCTCTTGCTTTCGTTGCTCGGTTGGGTGGATGGTTGTTTCGTCTGTCCGTGACGTTTCTTGTTCGTCCTCTGCCTCCTCCGGTTTCCCCCGGCCTGCCTTTTTATAGGGCTAAAGGTGGCCAAGTCGAGGGGAGGCTTGAGTCGCCGATTCCTGTTGAGTTGACTGTAGCGACGTGGCTTCGGGATGGCCGGCCATCCCTGGATATCCTGACGCAGTATGGGACAAGAGGGTGAAATGACCCAGAGTGCCAGGCCATACCGTCCTTCGAGCTAAGTCGAGCGTTGGGGCCGGGTCGAGGCTGGGTCGAGGTCGGACGGATAAGGCCGAATCCCCGGTATCGCGGGGGACGGACCTTGTCTTATCCTCCCTCGAGGGCGACCGATGGTGAATAGTGCGAGGTAGGGTGGATACAGTGACGGCTTTCACCTCCCATCACGGGATGGGCGGTAAAACAGTGAGACTTGACGTGGGTATTGTTCCCGCGTTGACCCATGCCGTAGCCATGCCGGTCGGTGGTAGTAGGTAACCGCATTGAATGCTATGGCTTTTGTCCCGGGTAGGTAAAGAAAGGGCGTCGAGGGGCCGGAGCGTGGTCGAGGTGCCCCGTCGAGCGGGCCTCGTACGAGTCGGAGCCAGGGTGCGGTCGAGGTGCCCCGTCGAGCGGGCCTCGTACGAGTCGGAGCCAGGGTGCGGTCGAGGCACCCCGTCGAGCGGGCCTCGTACGAGTCGGAGCCAGGGTGCGGTCGAGGCACCCCGTCGAGCGGGCCTCGTACGAGTCGGAGCCGGGGTGCGGTCGAGGCACCCCGTCGAGCGGACCTCGTACGAGTTGGAGCCGGGGTGCGGTCGAGGCACCCCGTCGAGCGGGCCTCGTACGAGTCGGAGCCGGGGTGCGGTCGAGGCACCCCGTCGAGCGGACCTCGTACGAGTCGGAGCCGGGGTGCGGTCGAGACACCCCGTCGAGCGGGCTATCTTTTCTGCTGGTTTCGGTTTTTGTCAGTGTTTTGGCGATAGCTGTGGTACCCCCGTACTGTTGGTACCGACAGAGGCAGAGAGGTACAGGAAAGAAATGTGAGTTTTGTGAGATCAGATTGTCAAACAGAAGGCGCGCGGGAGACGAAGACGAAAATCAGCAGAAATATTAGACCAGTCCATATTGCTTATCTGACTTTTTCTACAGAGTAAAACAGAATGGCAGTGATCGATGGCAGATGCCTCAAGGTTGTTGTGATGGCGTCAACTGTCATCGTTTCTCATTTCGCCCACGAGCTTTTCAAAAGTAAAAGACAGAACCTGCCAAAGGGAACAGAAATACCCATCCCAAACGTGTGGCTTTGTTCGCCTTTGAACAGACTAGTGGTTTGGACAGTTGGCACGTAATGTCTCGCATTGGCGTTCATGCGCTTACATTGATGGGCAAATTGATGCATGGGCAGGCCACACAGAAAACGACTAGTATTCGAGCAGATTCTAGTTATCCAAGGTTAGAAAGTGGGAAAGGCTTTGTACCGAATCGCGGGATCAGTAAACTCACCGCGCGCGCACGTCGCCGGCTGCAGGCGGCCGTCGGGGCAGAGGCACCTAAACGCATCGACGCCGCCATCGTGCCGGCACTGCCCTCCGCTCGCGTTGCACGCCGCGCAATCCCCGGGCACCGTCCACTCCATCAGGAACCCGCGCCTGACGAGCCTCGCGTAGTCGCCCAGCGCCCTTAGCTCCGGCGACCCGGGCAGCACGGCCGAGTACTTTCAACCCGTCGACGTCGCGTCCTGCACGGGGCCCCCGCCGGCCTCGTAGCTCCGCCGGCTCAGGTACACGAGCCACGGGGCGGGGGCGCGGCCTGTGGCTGTGCAGTTCATCGGAACCGACCCCGCGGGAGGCGTCCGCGAGCAGTTGGAGCAGAGGAAGAGCTCCCAGTTGGCGCGGCTGACGGCGACAGCGCGAGGCCGGCGGACATGTTGAACCTGGTGCCCGCGGCAGCCGCCGGTGGGGTCGTCGGCCAGGCTGGCGTGGAACGCCACCACGGAGCTGTTGCCGTAGTGGATGTCCAGCACGCGGAGGTAGGAGCCGTTCAGGACGGGCGGCGCGCCGCCGGTCGGGTCGTCGCACGCGATGCCCAAGGACGGGTAGCCGCAGTAGGGAGGCTGCTGGCCGCGCAGCCAGAACGGGTACCTAATCGACAGGTTCCCGCACGACGCCGGCGCACAGTTCGCGTCCAGTGCGGCCTCGGCGTCTAGTGCTAGTGCTAGCACGGCCGGAGCGTGCATTATGCTATCGTCGGAGGTCGGAGCAAATGCCGAAAGGAGTATGGACGCTCGCGGTTTATTTATGCCATTTTTTTGTGGCTTGTCAGGATGGATTATCGTTGAGGTAGATAGCGGATGGAGAGAGAGCCGATTTGTCTGAAATTGGCCACTTGATTAGGAGGGATTCACGATACAGAGGGCAGTCAACGAGAATGACCCTGTTCATTCGGCTTATAATTTGTCTTTTTCAACTTATTTTTTCAGACAGAACAGTATTTTTCTCTCACAACAAATTAGCCAACAGTGTTTTTCAGCCGGCTTATCAGTACAGTGTCTTGATACAGCACTGTTTAGTAGGAGTAGAATTTTCTCAGCTTGACTTTCATGTGTTAGGAATGCATTTTAATAGAAAAGATGAGATACCGTACAACGTGTGCAACCGAAATGTATTAACTACTAAAATAAAAAAATGCATGGTGTTAATGTTTGCGGCATAGAGATTGTATGGGTGATGACAGTACTCACTGGTTGAAGTGTGATCCAATAGTATTTTAGAAGTAAGAAAGCTGACACACGTATGATGTTTGGTTTGACTCATGCTTCTGTCAAGTGGTAAATCGACTCTTTCTACCATCTGGACGCACATATATACAAATAAAAAAGTGCAAACCTCGCACACATTCTCTCTTCTAATACCTATTTCCATGCAGACTTTGTCCATTCTAATTTTTAAATCACGACGAATAGATGCAAGAACAAAAGTCGATTCTTTCTCTCTCCTCGAATGATTCGATCACTGCAACGATATGGTTCGATTCATCACGATCCAGCTAGTACTATGAGTCGCTTTTTTCCTACCATTGGAGATGGCCTAACTCCAATAGCCACTGAACCTCACCTAAACCTTCCCGCGTTTTTAGGCGGATGTTCCTTACAAGGGCGTGATATTCGAAAAGGGTGATATTCGAGTCTTTAATCGATTGAAGAAACATGTCTGGTCGTGTTTTGATTAAATCTGTTAGGTAACGACGATAGAGAACACTGGTGCCATCATTCCTAGTTTGGAGTTTGGACCGCGCAGCTCAACGTGTCTTCTACTCCTTCCATTCCAAAATCTGTGTCATTTTGCTTTTTTATATATATGACTTTTACATGTAGATATACATTATGTTTAGAAAAGTCAAAACAAATTAAAATTTGAAATGGAGGGAGTACGTTGGCTAGATCTTGTTCTTATCTATATCTTCGTCCCTACAAAATACTGGACTTTGGTCATTAGGCACATACTGTAGTATATATTTCTTATATTGTCTGGACACTTGGGTGTAAATAGGGATATAATTGTACTCTCAGTTTATTATAATCCCATCCGTTCGAAAAAATAAGTTATTAATATTAAAGCTATAAACGTATGCCAACTTGTTTTTCACAAAAAGTAAAAAGCATAAACTATCTAAAAATGTGGATTTTTTTTTCATAGTGGAGGCCATGTCCTGCCACACCAACTAAGGCTATATTTAGTTCAGCTTCTGAAAATTATTTGTACTACTTCATGATTTGAATCTTAGTGGGCTGAGTAATGCAGAGTTTCGTAACACACGGTACTATGCATTACACACACTGTTCCAGCATGCTCTCTGTCTCTCACACACACGCACACATAGTTATTTGTTCATTACCAAAGTACAGTAATCCTGAAAATTCAATATGTATAGTATCTTTGCATGTTTTCAGTTTACCATGTAAGATAGAATGATGGTTGACACTCTAATCTCAAATGAACACACCCTTAGAGCACCTAGAGACTTTCAGGGGACCCGGACTCGGAACCAAGAGCAAGCTGAGCGCGTTTTCATGAAATAGATGTTAAAACGAGTTTAACGGTGCGTGTGATAGCTTAAGCAGCAATTTAGTTGACGATTTAATTAATAAAGTAAAGGCATTTTCTTTCGTGCTTGATATACTGTGTTTTGCTAATACTAGGCACGTACGTTGGTTTCGAATCGAATATAGCGCATGCAGGCAAATCAAGGAGGAAACAGTAGAGAAACAAAATGAATTACTGAATCGTAAGCATAAACATACTGACCGCAAATAAACGAGTCCTCGCCGTCGGAGCAGTGGCACACCAGCAGATCCTCACCGGCATCGACCCGGCACTGGCCGCCAGTTTGCGCGCAAGGCGCGCAGTCCTCTGCCGTGTAGTTGTGCTCCAGGAGAAACCCACCCTTGATTAGGCGGTCGTAGTCGGCCGCCACCGCCCCCTGGTATCCCAGCACCGGCATCAATGACGCCACTGTGCAGTTCCCGGCAGCTGCTTCGGATTGTCGTCGGGACTGTAGTTCCCAGCAAGCCAGGCGAACGAGTCGGGCGTGTTGTTCGCGGCACAATTCACTGGCGCCCAAGAAGATGCCTGGCCTTGGCATTCGCTGAGGAAGAACAGCTCCTGGTTTTTGCTGCTAATCTTGAACGGCGCAGCGCTCAGGTCCGAGGAGGCGTTGCCGATGAACGTGCTGAGGTCGCAATAAGAATCGTCTTCCGGCAGGTTGACGTTGGTGACTACGAACGAGCTGTTCTCGTATGAGATGTCCAGGACCTGGTACGTCCAGTACGAGTTCTTCAGATACACCTGCTTCATCCGCTCCTCGCAGGTGACCTGGAAGGCCTTGTAGCCGCAGTACGGCTGATGCGTGCCGGCGAGCCAGAACGGGTAGGAGATGTTGAGGTTCCCGCACGGCGCCGGCGCGCATGGCACCGTCGACGTGTTCACGGCGGCGACAGCGGTGGTGGGAGTGGGACTGGCTAGCACTAGCAGAGCGAGCAGTAGCATGGCTGGGCAGAGCAGCACGCTAGCGGCGGGAACAGGGCACTCGTGTATCTTTGCGCTGCGAGTTGCGACGCAAACGAAAAACACTACAAGGGGAGAAAGATTTGGGAAGAACTAGCAGAAGAAGATGGCCGTGGCTGATTTCTGCGTCGAAGACGCGAAGGATGTTGCCGAATGAGCTGACCGGTCCGGGTCTCTGTTCTCTGGTGGACGAGACGGTGGAGGGAGGCTTTTGAGCAGGAAGCTGATGTGGACCTCAGTTGGTGGGAGCAGGCCCGACACGTGGGTCCATATGCCATGGGCCACACCAGCCAGCGACTGAAGATCAGTTTGGTAAAGACTTGTATAGTGCTGAACAAAAGAACGTGTCTGCTAGTCCAAGGCTCCAAGGTGATGACTGAGGACTGAGGAGTTTTTTTTTTTTGAAAAGAGTGAAACTCTGCTTATTACTTCCTCTGTTCCTTAACGTGTTTCTAAAAAAACCGTGTTTCTCTCCCAAACACGTTTCTCGAACAGGACGGAGAGAGCAGAAAGCAAAAGTACAGGACTGAGAAGTCTGTCTGACGAGTACAGACACCGTTGGACAAAGCCATTACGTGAAATAAGTGTGGGTCGCTCTGAAGACTGTAGTACGTGTTACGAAATTACCATCACCATTTTGTCACTTGTCAGCACAAACGAGTGAAGACTGAAGCTGAGTACGTACGTACGTGGAATTTTGGGACTGGAACAAATCACGCGCCGTGCCTCGGGTGAAAAGAAAACTCTAGATAGGGAAGACGCTTGCATGTTAAGTAACCGTGCGTCGCGTCGCGTCTGGAGACGATGAGTTTGTGGAATTTTAGAGCTGTGGAACACTGGAACCAGAACAAGTTAGGTCATTTTTAATCGGAGGTTTCGTGTCCCAGTTCCAATACATTCATATTTTGGAAACGCAGAAGAGTTTCATCCTCGTGAAACTCTCTCTACTCCGATAAAACTTTTATCATCTCTCTTCATCAATACGGTGTCATATCAGCATATTTAATGTCCATAAAACTCTGATGAAACCCAATTAAAATTGCTCTTATGCGTCGCTTCTTTTTCCCGTATTCTACTCGGTGACAAAACTCGAGATTGGGTGGGATTCATGCTTACATGTGTATAACGTGTTAAAGAGTCACTGCGTGTCAGACGTTCACATCGCGTCGCAGTTCTAGTTCGAGTCGAACTAGTCAAGCAAGAGACCCACTGACCAAGTGCGAGCAGCTGAATCGAAATTTCACGACGAGCCTTTCGATTTTTCCCCCTCCCCAAAGCCCAAACGAGCTGCAAAACGGGAGTAGTGGCATAGTACGATAGTGATAATAACTGGACTCGGGCCGTGCATTCACACCGGTTGCAACAGCTGTTACTGTTCGACTAGAGAAACTGTACACCACTGAGACAATGGCCCTACATGCAGAGAATGGGGCACGTACGGAGCTGGATGTGGTCATTTCGATTGATGGGATTTCCAATTTTCAGCCAAACGGTCCAAACCCGGTCCGTGTCGAACAAAGATCCACCAACTCAGCAGGCTTAGGCCTGTTTAGATTGAAGCGGCTAAACTTTAGGCAGCTAAATTAGTTGCTAAATTTTAGCCACCTTTGTTTAGTTTGGTGGATTAAAATAACCTTTTAGTTCTTTTTAGTTAGGGTATTTGAATTCAAACGGACTAAAAAGTGAGGCAGTCTGGGCTTTTAGTCCATTTAGCAGCCCCTTGGTGACTAATGGCTAAATGCCCATTCAGTCCTATTTACTCCTAATATTTAGATAAAAATAGACAAAAAGGTACTAAACTTTATCTGCTAAACTTTAGCGGCTCAATCTAAACACCCTCTTACCCTGAGTCTTGAGTCTTGACGCACGTAGGTGAGGTCCATCGTTGAACGCAACGTTTAGGATGTCTGACGCCCCAGCTAGAATAGGACGGCTTACCCACCGTTAAAACGGATCTCCGTACAAATGAAAAAAATCTTGCACCATGCTTATATGCACGTCGCTTCCTTCTTATGGATCCAGCATAGTCTTATCCTCTCTCCCATACTCTCGTTTTACAAGTACACCATTATCCTCTCCTCTGCTGCTTCTCCTTCGATCGATGCCAATGCCTAAGCCGACGAGATTAGTGGCAGATGTTGCCTACGGTGTGGAGGCGAATGGACTCGCCTCGCGTCTGTGTTCAAGATGCGCAATCGTCAGAGAGCGCGGCAAAGGATCCGGCAGACAGCGAATGGTTCGATGGCGGTGGGGCATGTCCAACATCTCCTTTTGTCCCCGTCTAGCATGAATCTGCACAGCAGGTCGTTGGTGGCCGCAGAACCGCTCGCCTGATCCGCGTAGCCGCCTGCCAGCTGGCACCCCCCGCCGCAACACTCCACGGCGTCGAGTTCCATGTCGATGAGCCTCTATTTGTCCAAGCAGCAAGTAGATACTACGTTGAAAGCGTATGTTGCGAGCTTATATTTCAAGTATTTCAGATGTTTCATAGGTATGTTGCAAGTGTTTCATATGAATGTTGCAAAAATAGATTGAGATGTTGTATATGTTGCAATGGTTGTACACGTATGGTGCAAGCTTCTGTTCCCAATGTTTTATCTATTTTTCAGACGTATGTTGCAAATGTATCATCTCACAAATAATGTGATATATATAACATAATAATAATAGATATATATCCGTGTGTTGCACTGGGATCATAAATATTTAGGTCATATTTAACTCAAGATCTCTAGTTCTTAACTAGCTAACTCCCAGATATATGCCCATGCGCACGTGTCATAAATTTCTTGGTCATATTCAACTCAAGTTCCCCGGTTGTTAACTCCTACCAACCAGAAGGACAGAAAATAAGATGAATTACCATAAAATAAAAGAAACTGTGAACTAAATGAATAATGGTAATGATACATGTAGGGCGTCCGGACGCGTCGGACGGACCCAACCCGACCGAGCGCGCCTCGCGACGTCCCGCCCACCCGCTCCCACAAGCGCCGCTCCCTCCTACTCGCCTTTTCTTCTTTCCCCACTCCGCCTCGCTCTCTCCGCCCATAGTGCACTCGCTCTCTCCGCACCGCGCCTCGCTCTCTCCACCGCTCCGCCTGCACTCGCCGGCAAGCCATGTCTCCTCCATCTCCGTCCCTCCCTCCCCTTCCCTGCCCCTTCCTTCCTCCTTGCTCCCACGTCCTCCATGCGACCGAGAGAGGCAGCAGCGGAGGATGCGAGCCGCGCGCTCCCCTCTTCCCCTGCCTCCCTCCCTCGCTCTGGCGACCTCCAGCACCGGAGAAAGCTCGACTGCGGTTGTTTTCCGGCGTCACTCTCTCCCTCCCCTCCTTTTTCTACGAGCTCCCCGTGCCCACACCCACGCTTACCGGGCTCCCCCCATGGTGGATGCGGCAGCGGCCGTGGACCACCACCAG
The DNA here is from genome assembly GCA_038087645.1 of Saccharum hybrid cultivar R570. Taxonomy (NCBI): domain Eukaryota; kingdom Viridiplantae; phylum Streptophyta; class Magnoliopsida; order Poales; family Poaceae; genus Saccharum; species Saccharum hybrid cultivar. Next base: position 1,481,584 of record JAQSUU010000123.1, on the reverse strand, counting down.
ATCTGGTGACGACGACCATGGATCCGTCGCATCTGGCGGGGGCGGCGGTGGATCCGACCGGATCAGGTATGTCTCCTCTTCCTTCCCTCTCCTCTCTCCTTTCCTCTGGATCTGAGGCTTCCCTACCCTCTCCTCCTCTGGATCTGACTCCTTCCCCTCCTCCTTCCTCCTCCTCCTGCCTCATCGTTGTTGTTGGAATGAGATATTTTGAATGTTGCAACAAATGATTTTTGGTTGTTGCAGTGGTTCTTTTTTTGTTGTTGCAACAGGCGGTTTCCACTTGTTGTAGTAGTAGTTCTTGAGTTGTTGCAGGAATTGTAGCATCATTTTTTTGTTGTTTGTTTTCATGTTGCAATTCGTATTTTTCATTTGTTTCATTAGAGCTTTTTTCGATGTTGAAATAGCCTTATTTCATTGTTGCAGTGGGTTGTTTTTAATGTTGCAATAGATGATTTTTTTGGTTGTTGCAATGGTTTTTATTGGTTTATTGCAACAAGCGTTTTCCTGATGTCGCAGTAGCAGTTCTTGAGATGTTGCAGTAGTTGTAACATCATTTTTTCGTTGTTTGTTTTTATGTTGCAATTCGTATTTTTTGTTTGTTTCATTAGAGCTTTTTCGATGTTGAAATAGCCTTGTTTCGTTGTTTGCAGGGGCGGTTCTATGGGGTGCGAGCTGGCGGTGGTCGGAAGTGCTGGGGTCTAGCGAGATTGAGGGCTGGACGGATCCACGCGCGTGGGGTGCTAGGGACAGGTCCTTTGTTCGGGAAGCGGTTGATTTTTTCTACTCCCTTCTCGTGCGGGGGCGGGCCGAGCCGTGCGGACGAAGCGGTTGATTTTTTTTCGGCGGGCTGGTGCAGCGTCCGGCGCTAGCGCCCGGATCCGGACATCCGGGCGCTAGCAGTTCCGAACATATAATCATACTCTGAAATAGGTCGCAACAACAGTAATTATTTGAAACAAAACTACTGCAGTTGCACTCACCTTGGGGTTCAGATCAAACAGGGTGGGAAAACATGGAAAACTTATGGTGCATATCACACCAAAAGGGCCTAGTCTACAAGAAAGAACAAAAAAACAGCGAAATTGAATGGACATGTTCTCATCTTTCGGAATCGAGAGCTTTGGACCAGAATGCAGAAGCAAAGAAAATCCATCATTAGGAAAATGACAGCAGACAGTAGAAGCAACTTCACTAAAGATCCAAAATGTTTTTCCTGTGCCACGTGTTAGCCTTGAGTTGGCTAAGCCTTTTCCTGCAAACGGCAATGTGTGCCATCGGCCAGCAGCCTGGGCCCGCTAGGGACCATGTGCTGCATGCAGACAGGCTAGTCTATCTTGTTTGTTGGGTGTCAGGGGAAGCAGCTGACCCCCGCCTCATGCACTGCCTGCACAAGTTCAGGTGCATACAGAACGTGGGGTGAGGTGTTGCGGTAGATACCATGTAACATGTGACATTGGGTTGGCTAGGCCTCTTCCTGCCCATGGCAATGTGTGCCATCGGCTAGGTGGCCAGCAGCCTAGGCCCGCTAAGGGCCATGTTCTGCATGCGCACAGGCCGGGCTAGCTTGTACACTAGATGTCAGGGGAAGCAGCTGGCCCTCGCCTCATGCACGGCCTGCATAGGTGCAGGTGCATACAGAACACATGGTGAGGCGTTGCGGTAGATATTGCGTACTGTGTGACCTTGATTTGGCTAGGCATTTTCCTGCCAACAGCAATGTGCGCCCTCAGCCAGCAGCCTGGGCCCGCTAGGGGCCATGTGCTGCATGCGCATAGGCTAGTCTAGCTTGACCGCTGGACGTCGGGGGAAGCAGCTGGCCCCCACCTCATGCACAGCCTGCGCAGGTGCAGGTGCATACAGAATGCGGGGCGAGGTATTTTGGTAGATACCGCGTATTGCGTGGCATTAAGTTGGCTGGGTCTTTTCCTGTCCACGATAATGTGCGCCATCGGCCAGTTGCTTGGGCCCGCTAGGGGCCATGTTCTGCATGCACACAGGCCAGGCTAGCTCGTTCGAGGACGGGGAAGCAGCTGGCCCCTGCCTCATGCACAGCCTCCATAAGTGCAGGGGCATACGGAACGCGGGGCGAGGCGTTAAGGTAGATATCACGTACTGCATGGCCTTAAGTTGGCTTGGCCTTTTCTTGTCCACAACAACGTGCACCATCGACCAGTAGCCTAGGCCCGCTATGGGCCATGTGCTGCAAGCGCACAAGCCGGGCTAGCTTGTCCGCTAGACCTCGGGGGAAGCAGCTGGCTCTTGCCTCATGCACAGTATGCACAGGTGCAGGTGCGTATGAAATGTGGGGCAAGACATTGTGGTAGATACCACGTACTACGTTGCCTTGAGTTGGTTTAGCCTTTTTCTGCCCGCTGCAATGTGCGCCATTGGCCCGCAGGCTAGACCTACTAGGGGCCATGTGCTACAAGCGCACAGGTCGGGCTAGCTTGTCCATTGGATGTTGGGGGAAGCAACTAGCCCCCATGCTCATCCACGGCCATGATAGGTGCAAGTGCGTATGAAACGCGGAGCGAGGTGTTGCAGTAGATACCGCGTACTGCGTGGCCTTGAGTTGGCCACAGTAATGTGCACCTTCGGCCAATAGCCTGGGCCCGCTAGGTGCCATGCACTGCATGCATGCACACAAGCCGGGCTAGCTTGTCCGTTGGACGTCGGGGGAAGCAGCTAGCCCTCACCTCATGCACGGCCTGCATAGATGCAAGTGCGTATGAAACGTGGGGCGAGGCATTGCGGTAGATACTACATACTACGTGGCACCCCTGCTTGAGTTGGCTTGGCCTTTTCCTGCCCACGACAATGTGCGCCATCGGCCAGTAGAGTGGACCCGCTAGGGGCCATGTGCTGCATGCGCACAGGCTTGGCTAGCTTGTCCGCTGGACGTCAGAGGAAGCATGCAACTGGCCCCTGCTTCATCCATGACCTGTACGGGTACAGGTGCGTACGGAACACCGGGCAAGGCATTGTGGTAGATATAGTGTACTACATGGCCTTGAGTTGGCTTGGCCTTTTCTACCCATGGCAATGTGCACCATCAGCTAGCAGCCTGGGCCTGCTAGGGCTTAGGGGCCATGTGCTGCATGTGCACAGGCAGGGCTAGCTTGTCCCACTGGACGTCATGGAAGTAGCTAGCCCTCGCCTCATGCACGGCCTGCATAGGTGCAAATGCATACAGGACGCGAGGCAAGGTGGCATAGTAGATACCATGTACCGTGTGGCCTTGAGTCGGCTTGTCCTTTTCCTGCCCACGGCATTGTGCGCCATCGGTTAGCAACTTGGGCCCGCTAGGGGCCATGTGCTAGCTACATGCACATAGACCGGACTAGCTTGTCCGCTGGATGTTAGGGGAAGCAGTTGCCCCCACCTCATTCACAGCCTGCATAGGTGCAGGAGCATTCAGAATGCGGGGCAAGGCGTTGTGGTAGATACTGCATGCTGCGTGGCCTTGAGTTGGCTTAGCCTTTTCTTGTCCACAACAATGTGCACCATCGGCTAGTAGCCTAGGCCCGCTAGGGGCCATGTCCTGCACGTGCACAAGCCAGGCTAGATTGTCTGCTGGACTCAGGGGAAGCAGCTAACCCCCGCCTAATGCACGGGCGCACAAGTGCAGGTGCGTACAGAATGCGGGGCAAGGCGTTGTGATAGATACCGCGTACTGCATGGCCTTGAGTTGGCTTGGCCTTTTTCTGCCTATGGCCATGTGCGCCATCGGCCAGTAGCCTAAGCCTACTAGGGGCCATATGCTGCATGCACATAGGCCGGGCTAGCTTGTCCACTAGACATTGGGGGAAGTAACTAGCCCCGCGCTCATGCACGACCTACATAGGTGCAGGTGCGTACAGAACGCGGGGTGTGGTGTTTTGGTAGATACTGCATACTCCGTGGCCTTGAGTTGGCTGGGCCATTTCATGCCCACAGCAATGTGCACCATTGGCTAGCAGCTTGGGCCCCCAGGGACCATATGCTGCATGCGCACATGCCAGGCTAGCTTGTCCACTATATGTCGGGGAAAGCAGCTGGCCCTGCCTCATGCACAGCCTGCACAGGTAAGGATGGCAATGGGGCAAATTTAGATCGGGTGGAGTCCCGTGCACCCAAAACAGAAACCCAAAATCAAAACCCAAGTCCGCCCCATACACCGATTCGGGTGGAAATTCATCCCCAAAACTAAACCTAGCGGATCCCTAAAACCCGATGGATCCTCCTGTCAGAGATATAGGCCAGGGGTACCTGCACCGCTCGTATATATGAATATCATCGAGCTATCGGCCCAACAGCCATCAAGGGGAGGCCCGCAAGGGCTAACGCGGTCAACCAACGTGGAGATCAAGGCAAACCAAGGCAGGCGTATCTAGACAATAGTTAGGATCAATCTGTTGTAACAAACTAGAAAAACAATCTGTTAACTCGATCTCCCTCTCTGTAACCCTACCTCTCCTGCCTATATAAAGGAGGGTAGGGACCTCAGGCTCGGGATCCAATCTTCCACCAATTCCATCTACCTCGTAGCTAGGAGCAACAGCCCCTATAATTGAGCATACGAATACAAGAGCTACCGCACCACTAGAGTAGGGATTAGCGTGTACCATGCCCTGAACCAGGATAAATCTCTGTGTCTGGTGTGCTACCATATGATTCTATCTACGCGATCAGATTACTGGATATTGCCGGAGCAAAATAATCCGACAGTGGGCGCGCCAGGTGGGGCCTTTCACGTCCAGACTAATTTTGTGTTTTAGATGGGAGTCATCTTTAACATCGGCGATGAACTAGAGCAGGAGCAGCCAGGCAAGAGGATCACCATCGGTAAGCTCGACTTCATCGTCGATCAGTACAAGGACCTGTGCCTTCAGGAACCCGAGCCAACCAAAGAAGAGCAGTCCCTCCAGATCTGCGCTTTCGCCGCTAGGTTGGAGGAGGCTGTGAACACCGGACCAGACACCCTCGTGGTATACTTGAAGCTGTATGATCATCTTTTCGTCAAAGACGGATGAGAAGGTGAGGTCGTCCCCACTTTTCACATCAGTAAAACCATAGATCTTGACTCCGCATTAGATAGCCTTGGTCCTACGTGATAAACACCTTCAAGCATCTTGACCCTGAGAATACCACGAGATACCTATGGGTCACGATGCCAATATCGGCATAGCTACGCTAACCGATTGTTGACAGTAGTTATCTACCATATTAAACCGTCAACATAACTTGAATAAATGCTTGAAATAGATCACCAATAGAAACTTATGGGTTTAAACTAATAATTTTCATAAGTTTTGGTAAATCTGTATTTTTTGTAGGGTATATTCAGAAAACCAGAAAGGGGGATCAAAACGTCAAAAAGAACTTAACCACGACAAAAACTATTCTAGAAGACTCTAGAGAACTCCAGGAGGCAACCCCCCAAGGCAGAGCCCGAGAGGCCACCAGGTGGGACCGGCTGGCCCCACCCAAGTTCCACCCGGCCCCTAGTGGTGGCCCCCGCCTATCAGCTTCTAGAATGTTCCTCCACTGTCTCCCTAGACTACATCTACGCCATTCTTCAAGTCGGTTTGATCCAAGGGCTCACGTTGGACCCTCTGGCTATATAAGGAGACCCTAGCCCCCTGAGGCATCAAGTCTTTGGAGATCAAGTCATCCAAAGCCAGAAACCCTAATATCCTCAGAGCTCCTCTAGTTTCTAGGGCATAACTAGTTATGCTAGGTCTAGAGGGAGGCAAGCGGATCTTCGTTTGGATTCCCGACATCGTCTAGAGCTTGGTTTGGTATAATTCTTGTACCCTCTCTCGTTGTATCTCTATTATTTTTATATGTTTTGGTATAATTGTTAAGACAATATAGTATTCATCTTATTTATGTTCTTGGTTGCAGTGTTCATCATCTACTTTGATTATATGCTTAGTATAGTTAGTTTATCATTGTGTTTATGGTTAAGTTCGTATAGCATTCACCCCAATATACACAGGGTGGGTGGTAGAGATCATATAAGCGTGGTGCTTATATGTTATTTACCTGTGAATACATTGTATATTCTGGGTCATATGGTAGATCGCAGATGTGACACTCCCATTGAGTGCTTCGTAGTCCACTCCCCGAGTATAGGTTGAGGAAGTAGGGCCCAGTTACGAAGGAAGGGAGAGGTTTATGTACTCAAACTTTCCTAAGTAATGCCCCTTATGTGTGGATATAATGATGATCTTAGCCATGATTACTAGGTGTAATTGCACTATCAACGTATGCTTTGACTTGTAGTTAAGGATGACTTAGGAATTATTCCTCTAACATTCTAACTTGACCATGCTATTGCCATAGATAGGAGTAATCTGAGTGATTTACTTATTATAATGCTTGATCAATGCTTATCATATACATTTTATCTCATGACTTACCCCTGTTATGAGTAGAGTGATTGGTTATGGTTTATTTCTTCATTAATGTTATAAGTTATCAATACATGTCCAAAGCTACACCTTTCCTGTGGTAAAATATAAATACGATACTTGGTATACTCTCGGGTGAAGTGCTACAATGGTATAATTATCTGTCTGCTTGCAGAATCCTTTTCATTCATATCTTTATATTCTTTTTAGTCACATAAAATGATAAATACCTACTTAGTATTATTCTGTTAGTAATGCAAGATAGTACCAACAAATATTTTTGACACCATCACTGGGGTTGACAACCTAGTTTAGTAATGCTAGAGGTGTAGGTAATTAATAGGTGACTACTAAAATAAGTGAGAAGTTAATAAATACCAACACCAATCAACACACCATTTGAAGTTCAATGATAACTAGTCGAAAGACGCCTGAGCGAACTGCTCAAGGGGCTATACTTGCATGACAATACTTGTCATAGAATCAAAAGATGGTCTCGGGTCGTCAACTACCCAACAGGTTCATGACGATTGTGATGTGACTCGAACCCTCGGGTATGCCATGCCGACCCATCCAAGCGTTCAGGGGCTACATACTAATCACACACAATCACCACGCACAAAGGATCTGTTCTGTAGAGACATCGAATAACTGTAAAGCCTAAACTTTATTACACCTTCTTTTACAAAGAGGTATAGAATCTACTCCTAAAGGGGGCACCCTTGATGACATGTTCCACATCAACAACGGTGGCAATCCCTCAGCATGATTGCTGAACTCGGCAATCAGCTGGTGGATGTCGATGTCATCGGGAATCTCCTCCACCATCGAGAACCTGGGCACCATATCGCACAGATCCATCTTATGACTAAGATGGAGATGAGCCACAGTTAAGGCTCCTGTGGCCCCATGGCAGACTCCATGAGATACCACCTCCTTGATCTGCGTCAGGAGACATCAGAGTCGATCAGGAATGTCCATCCCCACTGGCAACACCATCGTAACAGCGGCGATTGCCGCGTTATGGAGCACCGAGTGATGCTCATCGCTAGACTGCGCTAGGGCGGTGGAGGAACACGCCCAGGCGGTCATACTATCTCGCTCGCAGGCAGCCTCCACCAACTACCCAACCAGATCTTTGTTGGCCCACCGCAACTCTGCCACCTCAGCTTGCGTGGCAGCCAATTTCTCCCTAGCACCTAGGGAGAAAAAAAGGAAAGACTTAGAACCACCCCTATCTAAATCAGGTAAATCCCGAAGAAGGTGGAATCCAACTTACCGGTGAGTTCTGCCTGGGTTGCCACAGTTGCGGCCTTTGCCTCCCGGCCTCCTCATTCGCGGCGTCAATCGCCACCCTCGTGACCGAGATATACTCTCTCAGTCGCCTCTCCTCCTGAGTGACATTGCGAAGGGCTTCACATGTCACGTCAGCCTCCTGCACCATGATGAGAATGCTTTCCCCGTCGCTGCCCCATCCTAACGAGACTCACGATGATGACGGAGCGCCCCTATCAGCGGGGTGTATCGAAGCAGGATGCACCATCGAGACCGTCCTATAATGAATAACTCCCTCAGATCCCTCCTCCTGTCGACAAGAACAAGGGGTAGATTTATACTTACCCCAGTCACACCAATGCCTCGCGGAGAAGAGTGGGACCCTAGAACACATGCTTCACGGTGGTTCCCTCCTTCACCTCCACCCTCACACGCATGTCACTAGCCATGTATGATGAACAAAAGCTCGAGGAAAACCACGGCAAACGACGGAAGGTAAGAATATAAAAAGCTACAATATAGGCTTACTAACTCTCCTCTGCTTCCTCTATTTTATAGGCAGGGGACGCGCCACGTCCCCACAATGAATTCCAATAATCTCTCCAAGCAGTGCTACCATCAAGGTCGCGCCACGTCCCCACAATTTTTGGTGGGACGCCTCTTGAGAGACATACATGGGGAATGGGTCGCCAAAACTAGCACTTTAGCTTCGATGAGAAGGAACCTATCTCTGCAATCACAGAAACCATGGGGCCTTAAGGTCTGAAATTCAACGCACCGTCACCCAAGCCGATGCAGGCGAGTGATCTAACACTCAGATCGGGTACTCGTCTTGACTCACCCCTTTCAGCAGGTGTAAGCAGTAGTGATTCATTCACTGTCGGCCGTGCCCCTCTAGAGTCAGGGGGTATTTAGGAGGGTCACCAGTCTGGCTCTAAAACCTCTAACACTCGAACACTCGGTGTCACGTAAATCTCCCAATACCCGAACGAGCACGAAGTACCTTATTTGAGCGGATGTGTGCCCCTCTGGGGGAACCAGCAAAATAGTTGTCCCATGGCTGTAACCAAAGTACGAGCTCCTATAATCTAGAAAAAGAGTTTTATGACGTGCCCCCAATGGTCTAGCTTTGTCCTGTCGCTTCCTTTCAGTGAAGTGGATGTTCACTCGTTCTACCCGTCATCAGCTCGAAGAGTAACACACGCAACTACTGACCGCTGCTCACGCGTTCGTTGCTCGCCCATAGTGATACCCGCACTAGGACACTGTCATATTGGCCTTAGGGCTCTAGGACAATGTCCTCACTCTTTCACTAATAGGGTTCACGAAAATTCATATCACGTCACTTGACAGATCTCGAAGAAAAACGGGACACCCTTAGTGTTCAAAACGACATGCTATAGGTCACCCTAAAAATCAACTAGCTTAGTGACGCGCGGGCGATGGTGGTGCGCCTACCCCATCCTCATCATTGTTTTATGACTAGGACTTAATGATGCGCAACCACTATTTACACACCGAAATATGTCGGGAACCAACTTCTCGAGTACAGCGGTATTTCTACCCCAACACAGGATCTACGATGTCCTAGAGGCTACGCTTACGGTTATCGAGAACACCACCCGAACGAGGCATTGACAACGTCCCGAGGGCTACGCCCAGAAAACTATGTTTTCTAATATGGGGTGTACCACCCGAGTTAGGCACTTATAGTTGCCAGGGGGCAACATCCCTTGATGCATGGTGTATCACCGCCACACTCGATGCTTGAAGAAGATTCTCGCTACTTGAGAAATGCTCTTGGTACTCGAACGACAACATATTGGCTCCTAATACTTGTGAATATCTAATTGCGTTGCTCAAATACTTCGGCACCTGAAGATGCTCACTGTGTACTATTGACAGTAGTAATCGTATATCATGAACCGTCAACCTTCCTTGTGAAATGCATAAATATCATAGAATAGAAGGTTATTACTAACAATTTCCACAAGTTTTGGTGAATTGCTATTTTTCCAGGGATTATTCTAGAAAGCATACAAAGGAGGATTTAATTGCATAAAAAGGCAAAACTTTCCCGTGACGAAAACTACGCTAGAAGAATCAGAAAGACACCAGAAGACACCGACGCGAAGGGAAGCACTAGAACCTTCTAGGGGGTGTCGACCGGCCCCACCCCTTGGTGCCACCCCGCCTGCTGCTATGGGCCCCACCTATCATCTTCTGCGACCTCCTTCCACCGTCTCCAAGGATGCATCTTGGCCCTACGTTAAGTCGGTTTGATCCAATGGCTCTCGTGCACCCCACCGGACTATATATACGGAGCCTGGACCCCCTCCCTGAAGCATTGCCTGATCAAGAGCTGAAGAGCCAGAAACCCTAATTCTAAATCCCATAGAGATCTAGGCTAGCAATCAAGAAAGATTAGTTCTTCTTAGAATTAGTCTTGTTTAGAGATAGAGAGAGAGAGAGAGAGAGAGAGAGAGAGAGAGTTGGAGAGTGGAGTATTGGAGGAGTTCCGGCCTATCGGTGCTTCTCTGCTACTGTATTCTTCGGGATTGAGTTTCTTCGCACGAGACTTGCTTCTTAGATTCTTTGGTAATCGACTTCTGATTCAAGTAAGCAATTTGCTCATATTATTCTTTAAGTTTGCAACTCTTTTGAGTGTTTTGATCTTGGTAGCTCCTTGATTGAAGTAGTATTCATAGTGTAAGCGTGGTGCTTAGACTATGGTTACTTATGAATGTCCCCTGATTTTCCGAACGGTGGTAGCTCGCGAAGGTGACTTTATAGCTTCGTTGAATCCTTGTAGTCCCACCTCCTGTAATAGGTTTGGCAGGATTATATATAATGGGTAGGGGAGAACTCTGATTTCTGCTCCTATTTTGGTTATCGCCCATGATAGAACGATAGAAGGCATAGCTTATCGAGATTAGAATTAGAAAGTCCTTAGTATTATCCTTGTTCTTGATATTTTCTAGCTTGATTGTGAATTGGGTTAAGTTTATAGACTTAGTCATCATCACCTACTATTTCTTTGGGTTCAATATTAAAACCGAGATAATCTTGGTGAAGTGCTACAACGGTATTATATATGTGCGCTTGCGGATAATCATATTTACTAGTGTGCATTTAATTTATACCAACATGTACTCACAGTATGCAGATTACAGGGGAGACTGTGACGTCACAAGGGCTTGAAGCTACGTACTAGCTTATCATTAAGTCTTATGGGGGCTACTATCAGAGATATGGGCCAGGGGTACCTACACCACCCGTATATATGAATATCACCGAGCTATCGGCCCAACAACCTTCAAGGGGAGGCCTGCAAGGGCTGACGCGGTCGACCAACGTGGGAATCAAGGCAAACCAAGGCAGGTGTATCTAAATGATAGCTAGGATTAATCTGTTGTAACAAACTAGGAAACAATCTGTTAACCCGATCACCCTCTCTGTAACCCTGTCTCTCCTGCCTATATAAAGGAGGGTAGAGACCTCGGGCTCGAGATCCAATCTTCCACCAATTCTATCTACCTCTTAGCTATGAGCAACAACCCCTATAATTGAGCATACGAATACAAGAGCCGCCACACCACTAGAGTAGGGATTAGCGTATACCATGGCCTGAACCAGTATAAATCTCTATGTCTCGTGTGCTACCATCTGATTCCATGTACGCGATAACGTTGCTGGATATTGCTGGAGCAAAACAATCTGACACCTCTAAAACTCAAAACTTTTACAACAGTGTTGTACTAGTGGCTAATAGAACATGAAAAATTAGCAAAGATAGCACTGGGACAACGATTGAGATGCAGCTGCTCCTCGTCCAGGTGCGCCGATGGCCGGCCATCGGCCCGTGCTAGGCGTGCGCGCTACGGCAGGGTGGTGGTGAGGGTGCGAGGCAGTGGGTGGCACCGCCGGCTGCCAGCAGCTGTTGCTGGGCACCCCGGCTCCCTGCTAGGCGGCGGGCAGCAGACAGGGCTAGGGCGTAGAGGCCGAGTCGCCAAGAGGTGCAGACATTGGAGTGCTAGACACGGGGTATGAGATGGGGGCGTGGGCGTACGAGATGGAGCGAGAGCTGGGTGCCTACATCTAGCAAGCGCGGGCGACGACCGTCGAAAGGGTCGGGTGGGGTGGGTGACCGGGTCAGGGACCGGGATTGAGAGAGTTATATACAAGGTTGTTAGTGGGCTGCTAGTGGGCTCATTTCTTTGGAGCCCTGATGGTGATCCATGGATAAAATTGAAAAACGCCCTGAATCCACTAGTTTTCGGGTATCCGAACCCAAAAATGTGTGGGCAAAAACCAGACATCGAAACCAAAACCCATGGACCTGAAATCCACGGATATCCGCCCCGAACCCGATCCACTGCCATCCCTATGCACAGTTGTAGGTGGTTACGAAACACGTGGCGAGGCATTGTGGTAGATATCGTGTAATGCGTGGCCTTGATCGAGTTGGCTTATCCTTTTCCTGCCCACAACAATGTACGCCATGGGTCAGCAGCTTGGGCCTGCTAGGGGCCATGTGCTGCATGCGCACAAGCCGGGCTAGCTTGTCCACTGGACGTCAGGGGAAGCAGCTGGCCCTGCCTCATGCACGGCCTGCACAGGTGCAGGTGCGTACGAAACGCGTGGCGAAGTGTTGCGGTAGATACCGCATACTGTGTGGCCTAGAGTTGGCTAGACCTTTCCCTATCCACGGCAATGTGAGCCATCGGCCGGCCGCCTGGGCTCGCTAGGGGCCATGTGCTGCATGCGCACAGGCAGGGTTACCTCCGCTAGATGTCGGCTGAAGCAGCTAGCCCTCGCCTAATGCACAGCCTGCATAGGTGCAGGTGCATACCAAATGTCGGTAGAGGTCTTGCGATAGATACAATGTTCTATAATTTGCATCTGATACTCGCAATTTAGACGGAGCGGGCGCACGCATGAGATTAACTTGGAGGAGAGCGCTCTGTATTCTTTTCGATAATGATAGGGTTAGGGCGTCCGGTAGACGGACGCTTTTGCTGAATGGGCCTGCGGACCGGCCCAGGCAACTAGCCCTCTGGCCTCCCAAGTACTCATGTAGTCCTATAACATTTCCTCACTCTCGTTCGGTCGTAGCCGCTACTTCCACGGAGTCGTTTGTCCACAACAGCCGCATACACCGCGCAATCCACCCGCCGTGGCCAACGCAATGTCCGCTCGCACCCACTCTGTCTCGCTACAAGGACCATCCTCCATTGTGTCCCATCCCGCGCTGCGCTCGCCCCAATCTGGTGCCGCACCATCATCGCGCGTCGCGCACCCTAGCCATCTCACCTCGTCTGTGGTGGCTATGTCATTCATCTCGCCACCACCACCCTGGCACCACCTAGAGGATGTCGCCGCTGATGCGCCTGCGCTTGGGTGTACACTAGGCCATTGGCCCGTTGTTCTCGATGCCCCCTTTACCCGAGCTTGCTGGCTACTGCAGTTCTTCACCAGGTAGGTCGCAGCTACCGGCGACGCCATGTTTTAAGTGTTTCAGACGTTTTAGGGGATGTTTCAAGTGTTTCATCTGTATGTTGCAAAAATAGATCTGGAATACTGCATATGTTGCAATGACAATATACACATGTTGTAAGCGTATGTTTTGAGTGCTTCAGATGTTTCAGACGTATGTTTCAAGTGTCTTATCTGAATGTTGCATAAGTACATCTGGATGTTGCATAACAGGCATGTTGTAAGCGTTTTGTTTTAAGTGTTTCAGGTGTTTCATCTGTATGTTGCAATTATTTCATCTGGATATTGCATATATTTTGCAATTGCTACACACGTGTTTTCAAGTGTTTAAGGTGTTTTTGCAAGTGTTTCGGACGTATGTTGCAAGTGTTTTATTTGGATGTTTCAAAAGTAAATCAGGATGATGCACATGTTACAATGTGCCCCACCTGCCACAATCTCCTGCTACAGTTGCTGGGGCGTCATGCATGCGCGTGGGGAGCGGAGGGATGGAGCGCTGCTCGGCGGTGGGGGCAGCGGAGGGGGATGACGGTAGGGGTGTAGGCGGTCCTCATGTGCGTGCGGGAAGCATTGTAGGCGTAGCAGGCGTGGAGAGGAGCAATGCAGCAGGGAAGCGCTTGGAGCGATGGGAAGGGGAGGGGCGCGGGAAGCAGCACGAGTGGTTCCCCGCCTATGCATGCAGCAGGCGCTGGCGTGGGGCGTGGATATGTAGCAGGCGCGGGCGTTTGGACGCGCGCGTCCGTTCGGACGTCCGGACGCTAGCACTTTCGTTTTTTTAAGGTGTAACAGATTTGGGGTATCCATTGTCCAATTGAAATGGGCCTTTGCCACAAGTTATTTGGTTATTAGCAATTTAGTTTATGGATGGTTTTTTAACTTTTTTTTGAATTGAATGGTTTATTAACGGAAATGGACGGAACCGTAGCCTCTCAAATGGGCTTTGAGGCCACGTGTCAGGTCCGAGCTGGCTCGTTACTAAGCCTAGTTTTGATGTTTTTAGATTCACCACCAAACTTTCTTGATTCACGAATTTTAAAAGTACTTTTAGTTTTTAGTAAAAAACTGTTTCAACGTATTTGAATTCTATTTCCTAAAGTAATTAACTGAATTTGTTTGAACTTAGGTAACCTAGCATCACATACTCGCCCGGTCCAACTGGCGGACAGTCTCATAGGCCACGTCATCTTTAGTTTGATCCCCAACAAGTTGTTTTTATTTCCCCATGCTTTAATCGACGGACCTACTTGTAAGCCTATGTGCCGCATACATGTTCTACGTTGGACATAGAAACTATTTAGCCAATAAAAATCAAAAGAATTATTAATATAATTTTAATGGAAAATAAATATATTTTTACCACTAGAAACATTGAAATTCATGAACCTCAGGTGGAATTCCACTATAAGCCATCATCTTCCCGGCCTATTACCAGCCTACTTTCCCACATTGTAACTTGTGCTATAGGTGTCTTTCCTCACTTTCCCACTGTTATTTCTATCTTTATCAACTCCCTTAATAATTAATATTGTCCTTAAGGGCACCACCAAGGCACCGGAAAACAAGAATGCACGGGATCTACATACAAAAGCAGCACAGCACGCCATGTCCACACCACAACCTCACACCATCACAACTAATGAACTCATAGCAATCTATCCTCTCACTCACACAACAGAAAAGCAGCGCATGCACGGGAGAGGTTTTGAGTAGGGCTGGACATTCGGTTTTCGGTTTGGTTCCTTGGTTTTTGAAGAAATTGGGTTCTTAAAAAATAGGAACTAATCGGTTCTAAAAAATTCTCAAAATCGACCATTTCAGTTTTCGGTTATTTCGGTTCGGTTTCGGTTATAACCGAACTTTTTCAGAAGAGGTCAAGACAACAATAAATATATGTGTTCTAAGGCAAATTTATGCCACGCTATATCCATTTTTAATAATAATAATTTATAAGGGAACAATAACAATATAGTAACACAAATATATAGCAGTTCAAATATGAAACACCACACATAAACCAAACGTAATCTTACAAAGTAGAAGTAAGTGAAGTATAATTCATGTAATTCAGTTCTTTCGGTTAATTTTGCCCAGGCCTAATTTTTGAGAGTGGGAGAGGTTGTGGTCCAAAAAAAAAGACGTGTAGCTAAGGCTCCCTTCAACATATTGGATTCGACAATGGTCCCTACTACATTAAGAAGAGGCGAGATCAAACCTCAAGAATGGATGCAGATTGTTGGAGGCTGTAGTCATGGAGGATTTTGCAAAGTTCGGTTGGAAGTGTAGGAATAGAATTTAAGTGTAGCTTCTTTCTCCTCGTTTCTTCAGTTGCAGTTTGAACTCTTGTCGAGTTGGAGCCCATGTGCTTGATTTGTATTGAACAGATTTGTACTTTCTCTTCAGAAAGTAGAAGCTGTAACCTTATTTGAATTATTAAAAAAAACCAAAATAGACGTGGTAGGGTACGAATCAGACAAGTCACAAATCCTCACGTGTCAGCGCGCCAATTGGACCAGAAAATCTTTAGTCCACCGGAGACCAGACCCTACACGGGCTAAGGCCCAGTGTACTTGGGCCATTTATAGTCTGCCTAACTACGCTTCTTGGACAGCTACATATTGTTAAGCCCATCTATAATTAAAACCTTGACGCAGCAAAAATATAGGACACCTCTATAGAAGGAACACGCCTTGAGGAGAGCAATATATGCACGCGTACCTGGAGTTTTCGGAGGAATCCACGCTGGGTTCGCCGCAGCTCGGAAGCACGCGAAGGTCCACGCCCCGTGCCCCGCCTGCCGACGTCGCCCGCACAGGCCGCCGGCTCTCTCGCACTGTCCGCACTCCCCGTCCGCCTCCGGCCTCCAGCTCAGCTCGAACCCCATGTTGAGCGCGGGCACGACGGCGTCCAGCGGGCTGCTGGTGGTGGACCCCGCGGCGCCGAGCAGGGACCTCCGCAGCACGGGCATGCCGATGACGCTCCGGCACAGCCCCGCGTAGCCGTACGGCGCGAGCTCGTCGCCGTCGCGGAACACGTACGAGTGGTGCCTGCCGTCGCCCTCGAGGCACGCCACCAGGTGCGCCGGGATGCCCACGAAGGAGCAGTGCACGAAGAAGGTGAGGTTGGCGTCCCGGGGCGTGAGCGACAGCGGCGGCGGCGACCCCGCGGGGACGGACAGGTTGCGGCCCACCAGCGGGCAGGTGTTGGACAGCGAGAACACGCCCAGGTCGAAGAGCGACAACGTGCGGTCGCCGTACATGATGTGCGTCACGGCGTAGTCCCCCGACGGGAGCGGCAGCACCGGCGTCTCGCGCCGGCACTCCAGGCGCAGGCTCGGGTACCCGCAGTGGGTGGACGAGGAGGAGGAGGAGACGTTGCCGGCGCTCGCGCTGTCGTCGTCGATCCAGAACGGGTACCGGATGTCCACGTTGTGGCCGCACCGGTACGACGGGCACGACGACGACGACGTGGTGGAGTTCGGGATCCGCTCTGTGGCGGCAGAGGCCGCGGCGAGGCTGGAGAAGAAGAGCAGTACGAACAGATGCAGAGGAGATCGTACTAGATGATGCATTGTCGATGATGTATTGCACTTGCACGAGTATTTTTCTGCATGTCCAACCAGCATTGCAGAGAAGAGCAGTGTATGTTTTTGCCCAAAATTTGGGTCCCCTTGTTGCTCAAGTCGGAGATCATGCAAAATTGGACACTGGCTGTACCTTGCGCGAGCGCGACTGACTCCCTGTGCTGCGGATGATTCAGATTCACACAAGGTGTGTGAACGTCCAACAGAAGATTACCAAAGCACTTGTTTTGGGACGGATGTAGTACACAAAAAATGTATAATTTTGGGATGCAAAAAAAAAAATCTTGGTTCGCTGATTGAAAGATACAGTATGCTTTCTACTTTATATATTCTGAAATGAAATAGATTTGTCTTTTTGTCTGCATGTCTGCAGAAGGCAGAAGCCATGCCCAACAACCTGAAGTTGTGGGAAGTCACACAAAGTTTGTTGTGCTTGTGCAAGTGTGAACATGGAAATGTCGCGGAAAGATTCCTCCAATCTGAAGTATACAGCACGGCATTCCATCTTACGTGTACAGCAATATAATACCAATATTTTCGGTGAATGCTAGATGTTTCAGTTGACGCAGAAGCTGAATTCTCTATCATCCATACAAACTTACTGTACAAAGAAGCTTTCAGCGAGGCAAATTTTCTGAACAAAAACACTCTCTTCCACAAACGCATCAATTTACAGGTTGTCTAACCTTATAAGTGATAGAGCACGCTGCACACAGGTCACTGACATGTTTCGTTTTCTGACTGAACCTTCAACTGCTGTTATGGGTAGTGGTGGATGGGCTGGTCCACTGATACATGACGGAGTCCGGCGAGCCGTCCCTGCCCTTCTTGAGCAACCCCATGTCATCATCCTTGGCCTTGACGGCGCACCCATCCTGCTCCATCCTCTGCGCCTCTCTGAGCGCGTCCAGCACCTCGTTGATGGGCGGCCTGACGTCCTGCTCCGGCTGCAGGCACCGGAACGCCATCTCGGCGACGAGGTCCACGGCGCGCTTCGTCCCGCCGTCCGTCCGGTACCCGATCCGCGGGTCCACGAGGCGGTCGATCTCGTAGCACTGGATCATGTGCACGGCCATGCTTGCCAGGTTGACGTCGCCGCCGCCGGGGGCGCGGGCGCGGCTCATGTCCACGGCGGGCTTGGAGGAGATGAGCTCCACCAGCACGACGCCGAAGCTGTACACGTCGCTCTTGTCGGTGAGCTGGTAGCACTGGTGGTACATGGGGTCGACGTACCCGGGCGTGCCCTGCGGCGCCGTGGACACGTGCGTGGCGTGCGCCGGGAACAGCCGGGACAGCCCGAAGTCGGCCACCTTCACGTGGAACGCCTCGTCCAGGAGGATGTTGTTGGTCTTCACGTCGCGGTGCACCACCTGGTGCGGCTCCACGCCGTGGAGGTACTCCAGCGCGCTGGCCGTCTCCACGGCGATGCCCAGGCGGACGGGCCACGAGAGCGTCAGCGGCGCGGAATCCGTTGCCGAGGCGCGCGCGCCGTGGAGGTGGTCGGCCAGCGTGCCGTTGGGGACGTACTCGTAGACGAGTAGCAGGTCGCGGCTGCTGCGCGGCGAGGTGCAGCCGTAGAGCGTCACCAGGTTCGGGTGGCGCAGCCGCGACAGGATCTCCACCTCGTTCTGGAACTGCTCCACGCTCTTGTAGCTGTTCTTGTACAGCCGCTTCACCGCCACCACGTTCCCGTCCCGCAGAGTCCCTGCACAGCGTCAACGTGCACGCATTTCTTAGTTTTAACCTCTGATGAAATGAAACCATCAGACAGTACTAGATGAAACTGAAAACATTTTTCGTGCCTTTGTACACTGTGCCGAAGCCGCCGACGCCGAGCTCGCGTTCGTCGCTGAAGCCGTCGGTGGCCTCGTCGAGCTCCTCGTAAGTGAAGATGTGCGTGCGCGGCGACCCGGTCATGCTGAACTCTTTCCTGAGCGATGCCAATGGCGTCCCATCACGGATGAGCCCGGCCAGTGACGCAGATCGCTTCCTCTTCCTTCGCTTGTGTAGCATGAGGAGAAACCCAATGCTCAGTATGATCACACACAGAAGAGCTGCTCCCATTCCTGCTTGTGACACCGGTTCAAACCCCAAGGATAACCACGTCATGAGTCATATAGTGAACTAATATGGCTCCAAGGATAATTGCTGGTCAATTTCCACATAATTTAAAATTTCAAATAAGCAATTATTGATCACCTTTTTATAATTTTTTACTTTTAATTAAATCCTAATATCTTTACTAAAAACGTACGAAGAGAGTAGAGAAAGTGAAAACCGTCCAGGGCAAGCTGCCTTTCTTTTTTAGAAAATGGTGCTGTTTGCGGGGGTAAAGTGTCTAGTTACTGCTAAGTGAGGCCATGTTTAGTGCTGCCGAGGCATGGAAACACTGTCAAACGCAAGAATGCACATTTGCACAATAAGGTCTGATCCTTCATTCTGATAATTAAAGTTTTCATTACCTCCTGCAATTTTGAGCCCAAGACTCTTTGTGCCGCCTGCATGTTCAGAAAAGTTTCGTAAGGAGATGAGATCATGAGAATAAACCAACTCATAAAGTGTCAGAGAAATGAGAAAAAGATCTTTTGACTCTTAACAGCGATCAGAAAAAATAAAATAAAAATTGTTGCATGCCCCTTACTAGGCACATCATTACATCAGGGTCAACTGTTTGATTGTTATTTGTTGGAGTTATGCAAAAAACTCAAGTAGTATACTAATCTTCTGGATTACTCTACTTAACGACAAGTGCACCTCATGTCCTCATTTGTCAGTGCAAGACAAAGTGAAGCTTCTGATAGGACATTAGTGATATAGACAGCCGCGAAAGTAAAAGAAAAAAAAAACTTGACCCGCGGAGGGTAAGACAGCCCTCGGGCATTGTGCTTAAGAAGAAAACCTTCTCACGCAGGTTGAGAAAACCCCGAACCTCTGCCCTCTCTCCCCATACACAGCGGCACCGCAGCTCCCATGAGACTGAGTTGGCCTTAGACCTGTGGTTTGGCGTGGGGTAGACGAGGGGATTTTTTTTCAACGCGCAGATAAATTGCGCCTCCTCTGGCCAACAAATCCGCCCGAGGGGGTTCGAACTCTGGCCGACAGGGTGCAAAACGCTCAACCAGACCAACTGGTCTAGCGTTCGCTTGCGCCGAGAAAGTAAAAGACAAAGACATGATCTCAATCTCAACCGAACAAGTAGACATCAAGATGACATTGCATCCAATGAATCTGTGGAGAACGTGATACACAGCATATAAAAAGGAGGAAGCAGCCAAGATGTTCAAACAACAGGACAGCACTGTGCACGATCAAAGGCTTCTGAGTTCTGTAGAGGAGAATATTCCTATCCTTGCCCTTGCACTAAGGTCACTTTGTGGTATTCCTAGCATGCATGAAATATCTAATGAAAACGAATGGTAATCTATCCAGGGAAGACTTGTGGAGAAGACTTGAAGATGATCAGGTACTATTGGTAGACCTGAGTCAACTCTTAGCTGAACCTCATCTGTTATCAGTTCGAGATTAAATATGAACAGGTATCAGTATCAGTCCCTTTCAGATTACCTATTACCCCGTTCCCTGATACCAGTTATGGAGATAAGAAGTTGAAAACTCTGGCAAATGCCCCTACTATATATATGCGTGTTAGTCAGGAAAACATCAAGCATATGGTTGGACCAAATCTCCTGGCTGACAAAAGGTTCAAGTTGAACAGTCTTTATCAGAAAACGGCTTGTGCATCAAACCTGAAGGCACAAATTGATAGAGCAGCTTGGCCGCCTACTGCTTTCGATTGACCATTGACTACAGTTTTTCTTAATAGAAAAACGATATACTGAATACACAGCGATTGGCTTCTGCTACTTTTTGCAGCCCACTTCTAACTAAGGCTTGTTAGAGGCTTTAGAGATAGGAAAGGAAGAAGTGCAGAACAATTTGCCGCCAGTGATGCGAGGAAGCGCTTCAAAGTTCAAAGTTCCATCCAAGTCTAGGAACTGACCACTTCAAAATCCATGTGGTGCTGCCGGGCTAGAGCTAGACAAGTCAAAGGGGAAGCAGTATTCAAACTTGAGGTTGCCATTGATTATTTTATCTTGTTCGCGTCAAGTGCATCTTATCTACGACGAACAACACTTGTTGTTTTGTTTCGCTTGCTTGATGTCATAGTAGGAATTCAGGTTTAGTGCAAAAATAAAAAATTTTGAATGAAGATTTAATGCAAATTCACAAGAACAGGTAAAATACGAGGCACAAGGTAGGCAAAAAATAATGCAGCAATGGTGAGATTATGTCCATGTACTTAGTAATGTATTCCTTCTCCAATCCAAAGTAGTACTCCAACACAAGGTAGTAGACGATGCTTACCACGAGAAGAAGAAGTCGACGAATTGACGCATTGGAAGGAAAGGTCGAAGAACCTGCACAGCCCTCCTTTCTGTTTGCACGCATCGCAGTCTCCAAGCGTCGGCCAGTCCAGGAGGAAACCATCGCTGATCAATCGCTCGTACACGGACTCACGAGTCAGGTTGATCCCATCTTGGAACCCGCGCACCGGCACGCACGCGGAGCTGCAGTTCGCCTGTACCCACGGCGGCCGGCTGTTCTCCACGTCGCCGGGCCTCTTGGAGATGTAAGCCCCAATTGTGTGTTTGGCACATGGCCCTGTCAGCACCTCGTTGTGAGGAATCTTGCAGTTGTAGACGAAGGTGAGGTCCGAGTTGGTGGCGCTGGTGTTGACCGGGAAGAGGCCGAGGCCAGAGGACACGTTGAAGTCCGGGATTTTACACGCCCCGTCGCCGGAGAAGGCGGTCTCCACTGCCACAAGCATGGAGCGGCTATCGTAGGATATGTTGAGCACGCGGTACAGGTTCACCCTGAACGTCCTGCTGAGGTACGCCCTGCCAGCAGCAGCGTCGCATGTCAGCCCGAAGGCCGGGTAGCCGCACTCCAGCGGATGCACGCCGACGAGCGAGAACGGATACGTGATGTTCAGGCCGCCGCATCTCGCCTGCGTGCAGCTCGTGTCGTTGCCGCTGGTGGTCCGGTTGGCGTCGGCGTCGGCGGTGGCCGTGGCCGTGGCTAAGCCTAAGCGCGGCAAGGCGGAGAGGGGGAGCAGCAGCGCCGCCGCCACCACCACCACGGCGGTCTGCATCGGGGGGAGGAGAAAGAATAGGTGGTGGTGGTGGTTCTTGTTCGCGTCTGCGAGGTGGACTGTGGAGGTGGAGATTGTGAAAAAGAGGGCGTCTGACGCACGCACGCAACTGCGGTCACGGTCAGATACTTGGACCGGAATTTGTTCCCAGGACAGTTCCGCCACGCACTTGCCGCAGAGACCTCAGTGGCCGGGCATTGGCATTCTGCTCTTGCGGCTTTGGCTGCCCGCCTTCGACGGCCGCGATGGAGATTTGGATCATGGAGGCGGCTCAAGGACCGTTGGGATCGAGCGTAGCAGAGGGTCTCAAACCGGGAGCATCGAATTCTCATGTCCCCAGTTCGGCAGTTCCGGCTCTGTTTTAGCTGTCTGCCTTTGGAGCTGAAGGTTCCGCGAAACTAACAGAGTGTCCGTGCATGTTGATATGCTCGCAGCACCAATCGTGTGAGTGATTACATGGCCATCGTGTTAAGATGGCATCTGCTTTTGCTTCCCCACCACTATCAAGGGAGTCGCCGAGGTCAGCTGCGGACAAAATCTAGCACCCGGGTGTGTGGTTGGCCTGTGGCCAGCGATTTCTCCGTTTGTTCACTGGACAGACAGACTACTGAATAAGGCTGAAAACCGTTTGTGCACACGAGGTCCGCGATCTTGAATTTTTTAGTCTCCGTCGTCGTCTCTTCCGTTCCGTGGAAGCGACGGCGCCGCGGCATGGCAATGGGCATGCGGTTGTTTACTTGTTTTTCCAAACGCACACAGTACGTGCGTCTCCAGGCGCTCACCCGCTCCGGCTCTGCTTCCTTCCGCGCGGCGAAAAATCTCTCCAGAGTCCAGACTGACCCTGGCGTTTGTGTCTCATTTTCTTTTTGAAAATGCATGCCCTTCTGGAATCTGGATGATGATGATAATGCAATGATAATAGTGAACGAACTTTGTTACCCTGTGGAAAAACTGCGCATCGGCGAAGACAAAAACTGGCATCGGGCGTCCAACAAGTCCTCTCTTCTTCTTTCTTCTTAATTTGTTAAACCAAGATTTCACATCCACATGGACTGGAAATAGCTAGCACATGAGAAATACTGCTTCATCGGCTCATGTCATGGCTCCACCTTTAAGAATTCGTGATGCTGGAAATGAATGCTCAAGGTAGATTGAGGATGTTCAACAAATCATTCTTTTTCTGTTTTTGCTGTTATTCTTGGCTAAAACAATACCTTAGACCTCTTGCAAACAAGACGTTAAAACAATATGTTGCCTTCTAGCAAAAATCAAGGCTTACCAGCACGCGGACATTCGGAGCCGCTCCAAAATATCGGACGCCTCCGGTCCTTCGCGCGGGAGACCGCTCTGCACGCGAAAGAAGCCCGCGCCGCGTGTTTTTGCGTGCCCACCGCGTGGACCCCACGATGCGTACCGCCATGCCATCACACTCGCTCTGTTTCGCGTGACCACCGTGTTTGCACGCAGGAACCCACGTGGGTCATAGTAACCTGCCCCTATCTATGGATGCCGCATTGCGGATGTGTCTGTCGACCTCAGACGCCTGCACCGTGACCCATGATGGTGCCCCAGCAGTTGCAGTAGACGATTACAACATATGGGTCTCATTGCAACATACGCAACAACAAATCTACTTTTGCAACATCCAAATAAAACACTTGCAACATACCTCCAAAAACAAATAAAACGCTTGCAATATATGTATAGAACACTTGCAAAACACACCCAAAAACTTGAAAACACATGTGTAGCCATTGCAAAGCATATGTAACGTCCAGATAAAACACTTACAATATACGTATTAAACACCTAAAACAGTTCAGACAGACGCTTGCAACACGCATGTATATACAACATCCAGATCTACTTTTGTAACATCCAGATAAAACACTTGCAACATACATCTGATACAGATGAAACATTTGGAACACACTTGAAACATACATGTATAGCTATGCAACATGTGCAATATTACGATCTACTTTTACAACATTAATATAAAGCACTTGTAACATATCTTTGAAATAAATATCTAAAACACTTGAATACATACGCTTGCAACATGCGCTTTCAGCGCAATGTCACCTTGATGCTTGGACGAATGGAGGTTCGTAGTTGCGAAGCTTGACACCAGCGTGGAGGTCAGCGGCGGCGTGTGGAGCTCGCCAGTGTGGTGGCATAGCGGGCAACTTGCCACCGACACGGAATCACACGAAGCTCCTCCCCTCGCCTGCTTGCTGGAGCATCCATGTGTGGAGCCTCACCGGCTCGGTGGAGCGGGCGTGGTGAGCGAGCGGCGTGGAGTGGGGAAGGTAGGCGGCGCGGTGAAGCGAGCGGTGGTAACGAGTGGGGAAATTTCTAGGAACCACGTCTATTCGTCGGACGCCCTAACCCAGCATTACTGATAAAGTAAATTATAACATTACATCAAAATGAAAAATATTTAACACGAAATTGAATAAACCCTATTAGAATGCAACAGCTTGCAAACCACAAACTATCAAGTCATGATTTTTATAGTTACACCGACACTACTAGAAAACCAACCTATGTAGAATGGCTAGGGGCCAACTGGCCAAGTCGAACCCTTAGTCTTTTTTGAGAGGGTACGCACATACTCTCGCACTCACACCACGAAATTTCTTGTAATTACACTGACACTACTAGAAAACCAACCTGCATACAATGGATAGTGGCCCCACACCCACACCACAAAATTCCAAAAAAAAGGTGCAACACCACTAGACAACCCTACCACCAAACCAAAGACACTTTTGCAAAGTCTTAGGTAGTTTTGGATGCGAGGACGAGCAGGGACGAGATGGGACGGCCTCGGGATGAGTGTCGTTTGGTTCAGAGGCAACCGAAGGTTCGCACAAGATCCAGGCTCGCTCCCCCCCCCAAAAAAATGAGCGGATGGGGACGTCCTCGGTGGGACGAAAGCCACATAGCCCGCACGCGCACGTGAGAAGAACGAGACGACAAACAGGGGCTTGCCACATTTGATGGAGAAGGAAGAAGCAGGGACTCACCGGAGTTGCCAGAGTTGAGGAAGAAGCGAGCGAGCGAGCCCTACGCCGCCGCCTCGTGGACGAGCTCCGCCCCGCCTGGGCACTGGCGACTGCGTGGGCTCCACCTTGACCTGCCTACTCGCGAGCGAGTGAAAGGTCCTAATATGGCTAGAGGGGGTGAATAGCATATTAAAAATTCTACAAACTCACTAGAGCAATTGATTAGTATGACAAAAAGTGTTATGCAATTTTGCTCTAGCTCTACAAGGGTTGCAATCCACCTATCCCAATAATTCTAGTTGCTATAGTCACTAAGACAAACAAAGTCTATGTCACTACGAGCTCTCAAAAACTAGTTACACTAAAGAGCTCAACTAGGTGAGAAGCTACACTAGCAAGGATAATACAAGCTCTCAAAACTAATTACACTAAAGAGCTTGTTACAACTAGTTTGCGAAAACGTAAATGGAGGGGATGTGATCTTTATACCGCCGTGTAGGGGATGAACCAATCAATGAATATGAAGACCAATCACCGGGAGAAGTCAATCAACACAAGATGGACACAATGATTTTTTCCTCGAGGTTCACGTGCTTCCCGGCACGCTATGTCCCCGCTGTGTCGACCACCACTTCGTGGTTCGACGGCTAATTGGTAATCCAAAGCCAAATTCTCCAAGAGCACCGCAAGAACCTACCGCAAGTGAGATAACTCAATGACACGAGCAATTTACTAAGTTGCCTTTGGCGCTCCACCGGGAAAGGCACAACTGAAAGTCCCTAGTTTGGTTTTGGCTAATTGATGAAACCTAGAACTAACCTTTGTATCTAAGTGGATGATTTAGATAAAGGTGGTCATTGAATATGAGACATGACATTAACTCATGTGACCAAGATGATGAAGACCGAGATGATGCTTGGCTCAATGGACCGGTTGTGAAGGTGAAGGGCAAGTCGAGGCTTCGAAGCGAAGGACCATGTGATGGTGAAGCTTGAGCAAGACTTGGCGCCGACGGACCGATGCAGCAGTGAAGAGCAAGTAAAGTCAAGGTCGATGGATGGAGACGGTCATGTGATGATATGAAGTGGATCATATCTTTTGGAAAAATAAAATAGGCTCAAGGCAAAGGTATAACCATAAGGCCATTTTGTTTTGCACTCAAGACACCATAGAGGGTGTGAGTGGTTTAGGATCGATAGCCGAACTATTAAGAGGGGAAGTCTTATCGGTTATTCGACGCACGGGTGCCACTAGGTGAATTCATAAAGTGCATTGCATGTAGGGCCTAGTGAGCTAATTGGAAAACCTTCAAAAATAATTATGAAAATGCTAACACACGGGCACAAGGTGGTGATCACTTGTTGGTGTTGGCACATTTACGACGGTGATGAAGTTTGAGCGATAGAGAGGGTTTGGGTCCCTCTCTCCCTCCCGCCGAGCTTGCAAAGAGGAATTCAGGCGTTTTCGAGGAGTTGAAATGCATATTTTCCACTACGCCGGAAGTCGGAGAAGAAACGGAGGTGAACGGAGGTCACAGTGGTGACCGGACGCTGAACCGGACACGGTCTCGGTTTGACCGCAGCAGTCAGGCGCGTGGGTGTTAGGGTTTTGCACTGGCACATCCGGTCACTCGTGGGACCGGCGCGTCCATTCGGGCACCTAGAAGTATAGCGCGTGGCGTAAAGCTGATCGGACACACGGCACGTCCGGTCACACGCGATCGGGCACGTCCGGTCATTGAGGGAGCTTACTGGACTCCAACCGGACGCTGGCACTGTCGCGTCCGGTCGTTGTCTGGAGCACGTCCGGTCAATGCTTCGCAGGCGCGCGATGCTGTGCACTCGGCGTGTCCGGTCGGTTGGGCAGCGCGTCCGGTCGCTCGTTTGACCGTTGGAACGCTGTGTCGACTGTTGAGATCGGGCGGCCGCGTTTGAATCTAGAGGGACACGTGGACGGTGCAGGGTGATCGGACGTAGTTGAGCGCATCCGGTCAGTTTCGACCGGCGCGTCCGGTCGTCCCGAAAAGCGCCTAGTGAAGGGGTACAACGGCTCTATTTGTTTGGGATGCTTATAAATACTTATTGGCCGGCCCTTGGGGAGGTCTCTTGTGATTTCTAACACTCTTGTGCATCCTTTGAGCTAGAGCTTCTCCCTCCCACTCTCTCTCTTGCTTGATTGCAAATCAAAAGTGAGATTGAGTGATCTCAAAGTGTATTGCATAGCTTGAGGACATCTAGTGGCACTTGTGGGTGGTTTAGCCGGTGGATTTCTTGTTACTCTTGGAGAGTACCACTCCTAGCCGGCTTGGAGATTGTTGGAGGCATTGGCAAGAAAAGGAGATTGTTCTTGGCCACCTCCGGTTGATTGTAAGAGGTTCTTGTGCTTTCCTCGGTGAAGTGCCAAAAGCAACTCTATTATATTGCACGTGTCATTGAGTTACCTCACTTGAGAGTGGTGTCTTGCGATGCCTTGCGGGGCGTGCCTTGAGGGGCAAGTGACTTGAGGGTCACACCGAGAAACCATCCAAGTGTTGGTCGACACAACCGGTGACGTAACTTGTCGGTGCACAAGTGAACACCGGGTGAACAAAAATATTGTGTCTCTTGTCTCCCGGTGATTGGTCTTCATATTGTGTTGTTGTCAATATTGATTGATTGTATATCATCTTGGTGATTGGCAACATCTTCTCTCTACCGTCGGTATAAGATTCACAATCATCTCTCTCGCATTTACATTTACTAGCTTATCTTGTGTAGCTCTAGTGTTAGCCTTTGCTAGTAGTTATTAGCTTGCTCACTAGTGTAAGTTTAGTGACTTAGCCCTTGTGTGAACTAGAGATCATAATCTACTAGACTTGTGGATAAGAGGCTTGCATCACAACCGTAGGCTAAGCAAAACTCGCTTTACGTCGTTTGTTATTCTAACAAGTTTGCTTAGTGGCTTGTGTAGGATTTTTTATAGGCTATCGAAGCCATGGTCACCATTTAATCAAGGCTTAACATCCTTCGGTGTGAAAAGTGGCTCAAATTGTGTTCAATCATGTTGGGGGCAAGCCACTGTTCTTTGATGGTGTTAGTTCTTTTGCTCATTGGAAGAGAAAAATGACAATGTACCTTAGTTCTATTCATGAGAGAGTATTGCAAGTCACCGAGAATGATTTTGCTGTCATTGATCCCGATCATCTCACCGATGAAGATAGAGTAAATAGAACATGCAATAGAATGGCTCTCAATACACTTTACAATAGTATTGACACAAAAGTATTTGAGGGCATCAAGGATTTAGAATTGGCAAATGAAGTATGGACAAGGTTGAGTGAAACATATGAGGGCACTAAGGTTGTGAAGAGTGCCAAGCTATATGGGCTCAAGAGTGAGTTTGAGAACTTCAAGATGAAAGAAGAAGAAACAATCTTAGAGATGTTTCATAGATTGCAAGTCATTGTGAATGATCTCAAGAGCTTAGGGCACAAGATATAAGACCAAGATTTTTGCCACAAGTTCTTGTTGAGCTTACCAAGAAGATTCAAAATGTTGATCATGATGCTACAAAGAGATGGGCTTGATACAATGAAGCCCAATGATTTGCTTGGACAGGTATTGACCTTTGACAAGTATGATCAAGATGTTGATGAGAAGGAAAAGGAGAAAGAAAAGAAGAAGAAGACTGTGGCATTCAAGGCCACCTCCTCTAAGGGCAAAGCTTCAATTCAAGAAGAAGATGACAATGAAGAAGATGAAGAATTGGAAATTAATGATGAGGCACTTGCTCTAGTTGTCAAGAATATTGGCAAGATGTTTATCAAAAGAAGAGGCTTCAAAAAGAGAAATGACAATTTCAAGATCAATGAGCAACAAAGGAAGTGCTTTAATTGTGATAGCACCGAACATCTTCAAGCCGAATGTCCCTATGACAAGAAAAAGAACAACAAGAGGGGCAAGTTTGAGAAAAAAAAGAGAGAAGCCAAGATGACTTTCAAGAAGGGCAAGAATGGAGCCTATGTGGTCACTTGGGAAAGTGATGAAGAAGAAGAAGAATCATCATCCAACAAGGCTTTTGCTTTCATTGCTATCAACAAGAAGCCCTCACTATTTGGTTCATCCTCTTCATGCTTCATGGCCAAAGAAACTAAGGTATTATATAATGAGAGTGATGATGAAAGTGAAATGGAATATGTTCATGATAATTATAATGATAATGCAAATGATGATGATGAACCAACTAAAGAACAACTATATGACTTGATGCAACAAACTAGAGACATAGCTATTGCCAAGGACAAGGAGTGTAAGAAGCTTTCAATGAAAGTAGCAATACTTGAGAAAGTTCTTAGTGAGCTTAAGACTACTCATGAGAGTCTAGTGGAAGACCATGAGGATCTTGGTAAGGCTCATTCCAAACTTGAAAAAGCTCACTCATTACTACTTGAGCAACAAGCAAAGAAGGAGGTTGTTGTATCATGTGATATAGGTATTACTTATGATATAATTGATGAATCCTCTTATGAACCTATCATCACGTCAAATGCTAACCCTTCTTGTAGCTCTTCATCCACCACCACCGACTCTACCTCCACTACTAGTGATGGTTTCATTTGTGATGCCTCACTAATGGTTGAGAATGAGACTCTCAAGAGAGAGGTGGATGAGCTCACTCACGCTCTAGGCAAGGCCTATGGTAGTGAGGCCCGCTTGCTTAAGTGCTTGGGTAGCTAAAAGTTCTCTCTTAACAAAGAGAGATTGGGCTACACCCCTAAGAAAGACAAGTCGGCCTTTGCAACTCCAAAGCCTAGCTTTGTGAAGGGCAATGGTCGGTTTTGCAATAGATGCAAGCAAGTCGGGCACATAGAGCATAATTGCAATAAAAAGAACCAAAGCAAGAAACTTGTTAATGCTATACCTTTTGATTCTTGCTATGTGCTTACCAAGAGTGTGAAGGGTGTGCAAGCTAAGTTTATTGGTACACCCATTGTTGGCCCAAAGAAGAAGGCCATTTAGGTACCAAAGAGCTTAGTTACTAACCTACAAGGACCCAAGCAAAAATAGGTACCTAAGCTTCATTGATTTGCTTGTAGGTCAATTACAAAGTAGGAGGAAGGCATTGGATTATTGATAGTGGGTGCACTCAACACATGACCAGTATATCAATAATGTTTGACTCAATCAATGACAATAATAGTGGTGTTGATTCTATCACTTTTGGCAATAACAAGAAAGGCAATGTTATTGGCTTGGGCAAGATTGCAATATCAAATGACTTGAGTATCTCCAATGTGTTGCTAGTTGAAAGCTTGGATTTCAATCTTCTATCCATGGCACAAATATGTGATCTTGGTTACAAATGTATATTTGGGGTTGATGATGTGGAAATTATTAGTATGGATGGTTCAAATGTGGCATTCAAGGGCTTTAGATATGAGAATCTCTACCTAGTTGACTTAAATGCTAGAGAAACTTCTTTGACAACTTGCTTAATCTCCAAATCAAGCATGGGTTGGCTTTGGCATAGAAGGCTTGGTCATGTTGGCATGAAACAATTGAAGAAGCTTACAACTCACAATCTTGTCAATGGTTTGAAAGATGTTAAATTTGAGAAGAATAAGCTTTGTAGTGCATGTTAAGCCGGGAAGCAAGTTGAAAGCTCACATCCAAAGAAGAGTACAATGAGCACATGTAAAGCATTTGATTTGATGCACATGGATCTATTTGGCCCAACAACATACTCAAGCATAGGTGGTAATAAGTATGGTTTTGTCATAGTGGATGACTTCACAAGATTCACATGGGTATTCTTTCTTAGTGACAAAAGTGAAGTGTTTGACATCTTCAAGACCTTTCTCACTAGAGTTCACAATAAGTTTGAGATTAGAATCAAGAAAGTGAGAAGTGACAATGGAAGTGAGTTCAAGAATACAAGAATTGAAGAACTTTGTGATCACTATGGTATTGGACATCAATTCTCAGCCAAGTACACTCTACAATCAAATGGCCTAGTTGAGAGAAAGAATAGAACATTGCTTGATATGGGTAGATCAATGCTTTATGAATACAATATGAGTCAATCATTTTGGGATGAAGCAATCAATACCGCTTGCTACTACATCAATAGACTATATTGTCATCCATTGCTAGAGAAGACCCCATATGAGCTACTTCATGAAAGAAAGCCAAATATTTCTTACTTTAGGGTGTTTGGTTGCAAATGCTATATCTTGAAGAAGGGCACTAGATTGGGAAAGTTTGACAAGAGATGTGATGAGGGGTTCCTACTTGGTTATTCAACTACAAACAAAGCTTATAGAGTTTGGAACAATTCAAGTGGCATTCTAGAAGAAGTCCATGATGTGCAATTTGATGAAACCAATGGGTCACAAGATGAAGAAGAGAATCTAGATGATGTTGGTGGAACTCAATTGGTGGAAGCAATGAAGAACATGGACATTGGGGACATTAGAGCAAAGCAAGTAATTGATATTCAAGATGATGATAAAGATCAAGTGCTCAATTCTCCATTTAAGCTAGCTAGTGACTCTCAAGTGCAAGATCATGGTGCTAGTTTATCTTATCGAGATACATCAAGTGATCAACCAAGCTCAAGCAATCAAGTGCAAATACTCCAACCACAACATGTTGCAAGAGATCACCCCATTGATAGTGTTATTGGTGATATTAGAAGTGGTGTGCAAACAAGATCAAGATTGACTATGTTTTGTGAGCATGCATCATTTGTGTCAACCATAGAACCAAAGAAAATAGAAGAAGCTTTGAGGGATGTCGATTGGATTATGGCTATGCAAGAAGAGCTTAACAATTTCACAAGAAATGATGTTTGGGAATTGGTAGAAAGGCCAAATGACTACAATATGATTGGAACCAAGTGGGTGTTCAAAAACAAGCAAGATCAAGATGGCATTGTGGTGAGAAACAAAGCAAGACTAGTTGCTCAAGGTTACACTCAAGTAGAAGGTCTTGACTATGATGAGACATGCTCCCGTGGCAAGATTGGAGACAATAAGAATTCTATTGGCTTATGCTTGTGCACACAACATCAAACTATATCAAATGGATGTCAAAAGTGTATTTCTCAATGGAATCATCAATGAGTTAGTCTTTGTTGAGCAACCTCCCGGATTTGAAGATGATAAGAAACCCAACCATGTGTACAAGTTGAAGAAGGCTTTATATGGCTTAAAGCAAGCACCTAGAGCATGGTATGAGAGGCTAAGGGATTTCATTCTCTCTAAGGGATTCAAGATGGGCAAGGTTGATACAACTCTATTCACCAAGAAGATTGGGAATGATCTATTTATAGTGTAAATATATGTTGATGACATTATCTTTGGATCAATCGATCAAGCTTATTGTGAAGAATTTGGTGCTATGATGGCCAAAGAGTTTGAAATGTCTATGATTGGTGAACTTAGCTACTTCCTTGGTCTCCAAGTCAAGCAATTGAAGAATGGGACATTTGTGAGTCAAGGGAAATACATAAGGGACATATTGAAGAAGTTTGGAATGCAAGATGCAAAACCAATTTCAACTCCAATGGGTATAAATGGCAATTTGGATAGTGATCTTGATGGCAAAATGGTGAATCAAAAGGAATATCGGTCTTTGATTGGAAGTCTACTCTATGTCACCGCATCAAGGCCGGATGTCATGTTTAGTGTTTGTATGTGTGCTAGATATCAAGCCTCACCTAGAGAGAGTCATCTCACGGTCATAAAGAGAATATTGAGATACTTGAAGCAAACAAGAGATGTTGGACTATGGTATCCCAAGGGGTCAAAGTTTGAATTGATTGGATATTCGGACTCCGACTATGGGGGTTGCAAGATCAATAGAAAGAGCACAAGTGGCACATGTCAATTACTTAGAAGATCACTTGTGTCATGGTCCTCAAAGAAACAAAATAGTGTGTCAATCTCTACCGCCGAAGCCGAATATGTGAGTACGGGGAGTTGTTGTGCACAATTGCTATGGATGAAATTAACTTTGAAGGATTATGGCCTCAACTTCAAGAATGTGCCATTGCTATATGATAATGAAAGTGCAATCAAGATGACACAAAACCCGGTTCAACATGGAAGAACAAAGCATATTGACATAAGGCATCATTTCATTAGAGATCATCAACAAAAGGGAGATATTGCCATTGAAAGTGTTGGCACCGATGATCAACTTGCCGATATTCTCACCAAGCCACTTGATGAAAAGAGGTTTTGTAAGCTAAGGAATGAGTTGAACATTCTCGATTTCTCAAACATGAGTTGAATGCATCCCACCCACTTATTGACATGCCTCTCCTTCGACATTGCAAGGTAAAGTTGATTGACATGTCATTCATCCTATGTTAAGGACTTGCTAGAGCATGTAGACATAATAAGTGGTATGCATGAGCATTCATAATAAATCAAATGAATTTGATGAATATATGTTACCACTATTGCTTCTATGCTTGTTTTTTGATCTAGTGGTGGCATATGACATGTTTAATTCAACATAGGCAAGATAACCCTTATTATGAGGTATGAAGAAGCTTGTTTTTGGTTCAAATCGAATTAAATATCTTTGGCAAGTGTTCTAGGTTGAACCAAATTTGATAAATTTTAACCTACTCCATCAAACATTTTTTCTCTCCACAATTTGATCCCATTTTTAGGTAAGTTGTTGACAAAGGGGGAGAGAAAAAGATGATTTAACATGATAAAGGGGTAAATAAAATTTTGATGCACACAAGTAGGAGGAGCAAGCTCATAAACAAAGTTGTTGCATTTA
This sequence comes from Saccharum hybrid cultivar R570, assembly GCA_038087645.1. Taxonomy (NCBI): domain Eukaryota; kingdom Viridiplantae; phylum Streptophyta; class Magnoliopsida; order Poales; family Poaceae; genus Saccharum; species Saccharum hybrid cultivar. Next base: position 1,447,898 of record JAQSUU010000123.1, on the reverse strand, counting down.
TTTGTGCATTCTCATATGACTTGCTCATTGCACATGTATTTAAATTCAATATACATGCTTGTGTGGTGCAATGCTAGTATAGAACTTGAATGATGAAATGATCTACTAGCATGCATAGGAATAGTTTACTTGTGGTATCTAGACGTGCCTAAAGCGTTACAAGTGGTCCAAGAACCCTTAAATATAATATTGATCTCACGAGGTTCTTGAGTTTTGATGGATGTCTAGTTACTTCATGATGCTAAGGATGGTGTAAAAGGCAACTCCGATTGGTATCACGCTTCAAAGGTCAATTTCTTATATCTTAGCATCATTTTGGTAGAATTACTCTCTCAACACTTCTATCCATGCATATGTGCAAAGCTTTCAATCCAAACTCTATGCACATATGTAGGGAGAGCTAATGCTACCAAAATCGAGCTTGTGATAATTGTCCAAACTTTACATATGAGCAAAATGATTGGACAAGTATGACAAGTTCAAAACTTTTATTATCAAAATCATCTTTGTGAGGGTTGTCATCAATTACCAAAAAGAGGGAGATTGAAAGTCCCTAGTTTGGTTTTGGCTAATTGATGAAACCTAGGACTAACCTTTGTATCTAAGTGGATGATTTAGATAAAGGTGGTCATTGAATATGAGACATGACATTAACTCATGTGACCAAGATGATGAAGACCGAGATGATGCTTGGCTCGATGGACCGGTTGTGAAGGTGAAGGGCAAGTCGAGGCTTTGAAGCGAAGGACCATGCGATGGTGAAGCTTGAGTAAGACTTGGCGCTGACGGACCGATGCAACGGTGAAGATTAAGTGAAGTCAAGGTCGATGGATCGAGACGGTCATGTGATGATATGAAGTGGATCATATCTTTTGGAAAAACAAAATGGGCTCAAGGCAAAGGTATAACCATAAGGCCATTTTGTTTTGCACTCAAGACACCATAGAGGGTGTGAGTGGTTTAGGATCGATAGCCGAACTATTAAGAGGGGAAGTCTTATCGGTTATTCGACGCACGGGTGCCACTAGGTGAATTCATGAAGTGCATTGCATGAAAGGCCTAGTGAGCTAATTGGAAAACCTTTGAAAATAATTATGAAAATGCTAACACACGGGCACAAGGTGGTGATCACTTGTTGGTGTTGGCACATTTACGAAGGCGATGAAGTTTGAGCGGTAGAGAGGGTTTGGGTCCCTCTCTCCCTCCCGCCGAGCTTGCGAGGAGGAATTCAGGCGTTTTTGAGGAGTTGAAATGCCTATTTTCCACTACGCCGGAAGTCAGAGAAGAAACGGAGGCGAACGGAGGTCACAGTGGTGACCGGACGCTGAGCCGGACGCAGTCTCGGTTTGACCGTAGCAGTCAGGCGCGCGGGTGTTAGGGTTTTGCATCGGCACATCTGGTCACTCGTGAGACCGGCGCATCCAGTCAGGCACCCAGAAGTGTAGCGCGTGGCGTAAAGCTGATCGGACACACAGCGCGTCCGGTCACACGCGATCGGACGCGTCCGGTCCTTGAGGGAGCTTACTGGACTCCAACCGGACGCTGGCACTGTCGCGTCCGATCGTTGTCTGGAGCGCGTCCGGTCGATGCTTCGCAGGTGCGCGGCGCTGTGCACTCGGCGCGTCCGGTCGGTTGGGTAGCACGTCCGGTCGCTCGTTTGACCGTTGGAACGCTGTGTCGACCGTTGAGATCGGGCGGCCGCGTTTGAATCTAGACGGACACGTGGACGGTGCAGGGCGATCGGACGTGGTTGAGCGCGTCCGGTTAGTTTCGACCGGCGCGTCCGATCGTCCTGAAAAGCGCCCAGTGAAGGGGTACAACGGCTCTATTTGTTTGGGATGCTTATCAATACTTGTTGGCCGGCCCTTGGGGAGGTCTCTTGTGATTTCTAACACTCTTGTGCATCATTTGAGCTAGAGCTTCTCCCTCCCACTCTCTCTCTTACTTGATTGCAAATCAAAAGTAAGATTGAGTGATTCCAAAGTGCATTGCATAGCTTGAGGGCATCTAGTGGCACTTGTGGGTGGTTTAGCCGGTGAATTTCTTGTTACTCTTGGAGAGCACCGCTCCTAGCCGGCTTGGAGATTGTTGGAGGCATTGGCAAGAGAAGGAGATTGTTCTTGGCCACCTCCGGTTGGTTGTAAGAGGTTCTTGTGTTTTCCTCGGTGAAGTGCCAAAAGCAACTCTATTATATTGTGCGTGTCATTGAGTTACCTCACTTGAGAGTGGTGTCTTGCGGTGCCTTGCGGAGCGTGCCTTGAGGGGCAAGTGACTTGAGAGTCACACCGAGAAACCATCTAAGTGTTGGTCGACACAACCGATGACGTAGCTTGTCGGTGCACAAGTGAACACCGGGTGAACAAAAATATTGTGTCTCTTGTCTCCTGGTGATTGGTCTTCATATTGTGTCGTTGTCAATATTGATTGATTGTATATCATCTTGGTGATTGGCAACATCTTCTCTCCACCATCGGTATAAGATTCACAATCCTCTCTCGCATTTACATTTACTAGATTATCTTGTGTAGCTCTAGTGGTAGCCTTTGCTAGTAGTTATTAGCTTGCTCACTAGTGTAAGTTTAGTGACTTAGCCCTTGTGTGAACTAGAGATCATAATCTACTAGACTTGTGGATAAGAGGCTTGCATCACAACCGTAGGCTAAGCAAAACTCGCTTTACGCCGTTTGTTATTCTAACAAGTTTGCTTAGTGGCTTGTGTAGGATTTTTTATAGGCCATTCACCCCCTCTAGCCATCTAGTACCTTACAACAACACCCCTCACAAAATCACAGGGAGGTGGCCAAGAACAAGCACCACTTTTCCCACAACTCCTCCACGGCCTCCAAGCCGTCTAGGTGGCGGCAACCACCAAGAGAAATAAGAATCCCACAGCCAAAGATCACCCAAGTGCCACTAAGATGCAAACTCACAAGCACCAATGCACTTGGATCACTCAATCTCACTTTGGATTAACAACCAACCAAGAGAGATGAGTGGGAGGGAGTATGCTCGGCTCAAGAGGATGTCAAGATGGTCAAAAGTCCAAGAGAATTTCCAAGAGTCGGCCAACACATATTTATATGGGTCTCAAAAGAATAGAGTTGTTGGGCTCTCAACTCTATCTTCCCCGATAGCACCGGACGCGTAGGTGTTGTTGCACCTGACGTAGCTCAGCGTCCGGTGGCTTAAGTGCTCGCCCGCTTGATGTCTGTTACGTGTCATGTTCGAATGATGACCGCTAGATCTCCAACGGTCAAAATTTTACAGCGTTCGCATACACGCCACACTGGACGTGCCTCTCATTTACACCGGACGCTACAGAGCCAGCATCCGGTCGACTCCAGTAAGGTTCCAGAGAGGGAAAACACGCACCGGACGCGTCCGCTAGGGGGTGATCGGACGCACCCCAGCGTTCGGTGATCACTCGGCCTCGCCATGTGCTTATGTCATTTGCACCGGACGCTGACGCACTGTGTCCGGTCGCCTGCGTTCGCTGCCTCGCAAAAATGCATCGGACGCGTCGGTGTACCGCGGCCAGCGTCCGCTCACTGCACACGCCTCTGCCTGAACTGACCAGACACGCAGGTGACCCCGAGGCCAGCGTCCGGTCACTTTCAGTGACCGTTTTCACCTCTGTTTCTTCATCGAATCCTACCGAGCTTGCTCAGCAGGAGGGAGAGAGAGTCTCCACTTTTCTCTTCCTCTCAAAAACTCTTGCAAATGTGCCAACCACCGTATCACCTTGTGCACGTGTATTATCATATTTTTACAAACGTTTTAGCTCTTCACTAGATCCTAATGCACATGCATGTAAGCCATCATCTAGTGGCACTTATGAGACAAAATAGCCAAAGGATTTCTCCTTATAGTACGACTATCGATCCTAAACGTGATCACACCCTCTATGGTGTCTTGATCATTAAAACTGAAACCCTAGCAATACCATTGCCTTGATTTCCATCAGATTTTGCTTTTCTCTTTCTTCTTTTCAAAATGTGAAGTAATTGATCATCTTTTGGTCACCTCCATCACTATGACCATCATCTAGCTCCATCACTTGGCAGGGAACTTATCATTTTATGTCTACACATTTTAGCATAATGATTAGTCTCTAGGTTTCATCAATTATCCAAAACCAAACTAGGGCTTTCAGCGAGCTCCACTCCGCTCGGCCGCCGGCGAGCACACAGGCTCCGTCTCGCCCCACCGTCGAGCGCCAACCCCGTATGGAAGAGGAAAGGAAGGAGGAGCTCCTGGATGCGTGCATAGGGAAGGAAATAGGAAGGAAAAAAAGACTGGCACGTGGGTCCCACTTGTTAGCAACTTATCTCACTTTTGATGCCCTCAAACCGAACAAAAAATAGGTCGATTCCGTCTCTTCTCAACCAAATAGAAAATGGAGTCGTCACATCCTAGAAATCAGAGACCGAACCATCTCACCTCACCTTGTCTCCCAACCAAACGCTACCTCTTTGTATTGAGTAGTTGGTGATACGAGTTGAACTACGTTAGCGCTAGAATGGGCCTCGGGTCCCTCTATTATTAATATCTTTAGCCTGAGCCTTCTACTCGATACTAGGAGAGTTTTTCAATTAATATTTCCAATCTCTTGTGCTAGAGAGTAGTGGCAAAACTAAACCCCTTCATGAAGGCAACTTTCTAATAACGTATCCAACCACAAACTTGTGAGGTATGGCACTCTTAAGGAGTTTGAGTTTCTTTAAATCCATTGTATCTCATGAGCTTGCTTAAGTACAATGGTTTCCTACCATCTCATAGTCCATGAAAGCTCTCCATGATATACATTTCATTGATTGCATCTAATTCACCGAATTTAGCATTCAACTCATCCCACAACTATTTTATCTTTTTATGTGCATGTCATATCTACCGAGACGATCCACAAGAACTCCAAGAACACATCTCACAAAAATAGTATTGACTTCCTCGATTTTTCTTTGATAGTCAACAGAGATAATTTCTTCACACATGCCATTACTAACCCATAATACTTTCACGGCCTGCAGCCAGAGTGTGATATTCACTTACCATCTCTTAAAAGTGCACACCGATAAATTTTTTCGGCCTCGGTGCATCAACAAAACCATCCATAGTTTATTCAAGAAAAGGCCTAGATAAGTTCATTTACCATCCGCGCACGAGCTCGACTAGCTCCGTGGCGCGGTGGTGGCGGGTTCGACGACGATTGACGACCACCGCGGGATGCCCGGCAGGGGCTCAGATCTCTACATGCCCTCCCGTGTCGACGAGGATCGCGATTGAGATATACACGGTGGAAGAGCATGGGGAGATTAGTGAGACGGTGATTTCGGCCACCATATCCACATCCAAGAGCACGGGGAGGGAGAGGAGGACGATGTGAAGCTCCCTGGTGGCTCACCATGGTTGGGTCGTCACCGGAGATAGAGATCATAGCCACACCATGGAGAGAGAAATTGGAGAGAAAGAAGCTAAAGGTGTCGACAGGTCCTGGCCCCTTCCCACGCGGAGGCTCTGCATAGGAAGCATGCCTGCGTGTCGTGCTTCATCCATCACCTTGTTGGCCTCCCACATGACCGCCATTGTTGCCCGCGCAGGTGGAAGAAAGAAGAAAGAGGGGAGGGACGAAGGTGCCGACAAGTGGGCCCCACTAGAAGTGATCGGAAGAGAGATAGGGGTTAGGGTAAAATAGACTTTTCACGTGCATCTCTGTTCGGGACAGTCCAGGATCCATGGTGGCGTGGTGATTATACCTGGACGAAAAACTCGTAACTCGCTAGCTCGTTCGACTCGCTCGTTAATAGCTCGGTTCGGGCTCGACTCGTTTAAATTTTTATTTGACAAACTAGCTCGATTTAGCTCGGTTAATTAATGAGCCAACTCAAGCTAGCTTGCGAGCCATAACGAGCTAAGTTAAATTTCACATCAGAGCAACTGAAATGAAAATAATTATTTGGCATATCATATTGTTCTCGCTTTAGTTCAACGGGCTACTTGAAGGGAGGAGAACGCCTGCTACCTTTTGCCTTGTAACAGCAAGCCTACTAGGCTGCTAGTGACCACCTGCTGTTTATTTTCTCGGTCTAGTTGTTACTCATCTATTTTGCTCTAATCTAGAAAGCTGTATGGATGAATGGAATTGCTCAATGGACGATGCTGTAAGCTGTGTATGGATGGATGGAATTGTTCGTCAGTGGATCAATCAATGGATTATATTCTCCATCGTTAAATTTATCTGTATATTGTTTATTTCATTCGTACAAGTGATGCGTTTGCTCTGTACTGTATTTTTTGTGCTTTGGTTCATGGGCCAAACGAGCTAGCTTGAGCTCACTAACGAGTCGAGCCGAGCTAGTCTTCTGGCTCATTTGTATAACGAGTTATAACGAGGCGAGCCATAACGAGCCGAGCTGGCTCGATATTCAGCCCTAGTGGTGACGTGACATGCTACGTCAGTGAAAATGGCAAAGTTAGCTAGTTCATGTTTTCCTGGTAAATTTGTAGTTGTCACGATAAAATTGGTACATGGAGAGATGACCACGATATCAATAGCATATCCTCGCATAGCCCGACAGCCGCCACCATTTCTTCGTCTTCCATCTTCATCTTCCTCGCAGCGCCAGCGCTCATATTCCAATCCAATGGCAGGCCCAACGGGTAGTCCAGATAGACCCGGAACTACCTGAAATATAGCCCAACAAACTAATACTAATTATCATTTCTAACCTTAGATGATGAAAAGCCCAACAAAGGCCTGCCTTACACCATCCTGACTCCCACAGTCCCACCCGACATCCGCAGTCACGGAGCCCCGAGCCCCCGACTCGTCGCGTCGTCGTCGGGAGTCCTAGGAGCCTCTCCGCCTGGCGCCCAGACCGTCTCTGGCCTCCCGGCTCCCTCTGGTCTCTGCTCGCCAAGTCGCTCCTCGTCGGACTCCGGTCGTGGCTGCTGCCTGCTGTCCGACAGCTCGCAGTCTTGGGCAGGGGCCTAGGGCGGGTGGGCGGCAGCCGACAGATCTGGGCGGCGCGTCGGTACTGGCTGCTGTGCGGGTGCGGCGTGAGCCTGTGCGTCCGCCGGCTGCCCGTCTGGAGCTGGACAGCAGTCACCTCTATCCTTCCTGGCTCCCTGCTTGTGAGTTGTGACCGGTGAGCATCTCTGGAGTCTTGAGTCTTGACTGGTGACTGAGTGGTGACCCCCTATCTCCATGTCCCTGATTTGCCGCTAGATGGATTGGTCGATTGGGAGCATATGCCTGATGAATGCGTCTCTTTTGCTTGTTTTGTTGTATGTGTTGGCAGACTAGTATTGCAATCTTATAGTGTTTATGTAAGAGCTCATATTACAGTTGACCAATTTATATTGTTATTTATGCAAATTTCACACTTATTTGTTGAATTTAAGGTATTATGAGAATTTGTAGATATATTATATTTTTAACCGAACCATTTACCGAATTTTTGTATTAGATTATACCATATTGGATAATAAAGTTTTGGTTAGGCATACCCTGGATTTAAATCCTGGGTCTGCCACTGTTCTGCTCCCTCCCCCACGAGCGCTCGGCACGCAGGCGACGGCGGCGGCGCTCAGGCTCGGGCTCTCAGCAACGGTGGGGCAGTCTCAGGCTCGGCGGTGGCGGCTCCCTCTCCCACCTCTCGCCAGTCGCCTCCGCCCTCGCCTCCGGTTGTCCGCACACTGGCCAGCGACCCTGCGTGCACGCGTCCCGCTCACCTCCCGCCTCTGGTGGACTGTCGACGGCGCCTGGCCCCTGGCCCTGGCAGCTGCGCCGTGCGTGGCCGGCGGGCAGCGGGAGCCAGCAACCGCTGCTCCACCAAGGCGGTCGCGCTGCTTTGGGAGCGCTTATGCCCCAAAGCGAAGAGTTACCCGTCCACTTAGCGCTGAAGCGCGCTGAAGCGTGCGCTTAGTGCCGCTTTTTGGAATGAAGTGGTACATAACTGGTATCTGCTTGTTTGTTGATACCTGTTGTTTATTTATCCAATCTTCACATCGAATCAGTTCGTCAAATTAGATATTGCGTGTAGTGTGTACTCATTTTCCTATTGGGTGTTTCAAAACTGAATTGGTGGAGTGATCATACCTACTATCGCTCAAGTTTCATCATTTTTAGATCGTAATGTTGATATTATGTCTCTTTGACACATTCCCCTTTCTAACAAGCAGATAGTATAATCTGATTTTGCCTGGAGGAAGCATTTTAAGAACCGAAGTATAGTCTACAATGGCAGATGCCAGCCCTAGAACAGAAACATCAACAGATGATACTGACGACAATCACGGGGTAAGTCTGGTTGATCTTGATCTGGGGTGTCCAACACAAATACTATTTTCTGGCTATGTGATGTGACCCAATAATATTTCTAAAGTATTGTTTGAATCATCATTAGTGTTTACAATATGACACCAAACGTCACTTTCAGTTCAAAACCATATATGTACCAATGCTTCCATGTAGTTATGCAAGATGGACAAAACATACAATGGACATATATGTTTTCTTATAAGATAGTTCTATAGCTTGTTGTTCCTTCAATTATTTGTGAAGATGGAGGATGACGTGTGTGTACTGACAGTGGTCTATGCTAGGAAGTAGGAAGTACTCCCTCCGTTCCAAATTCTAAGTCGCTTTGACTTTTTTGGTTCATCCATTTTGCTGTGTAGTACCAGTTACGTTTAGTTTCTTATTAAAAATCTGTGTTGCGGAATTGCTCTTGCAACACAGGGTACATGCAAATCGCATCAGGAGTTCAGGGATCTTGAGTAAATCTCTAGAATAAAACTTTGGGACTTAATACTCCCATAGCACTGTGTATTGCATGGACAAGATAATCCACAAAATTAGGGAGTTCTGAAACTGAAACAACATCATGGACAGTTGGATTTGTAGATAGCTGGCAAAGTTCCATGTCACTATTAAGTATTAAATTTGGTCAGTGAAGAGCATAATTTTTTTCTTTATAAATGAAATGACAGCTTTCCTGCTCTGTTTGAGAAAAAAAATCATAATTTCTTGATTTGGGCCTTAAAACTCTTTGACCTTTTTTTTTAAAAAAAAATTCCCAACCTTTTCCCCTTAAGCTTTTCATTCTTTCCAGTAGCTTGTCATTATAAGCTGGTTGCATTATATGTGCATTTACAGTTTTATACACTAACACAGACAGTGAATTCTGAATTTACCTCCAACATACGCCGTCTGATTAGTTGATTTGGTAGTAGTTGATGCATGCAAACACTATCAAAAGGCAGCCAAGGAACCTTTGTATGGGATGCAAAATCTAACATTGTGGTATTTCCAAGCATAGTTGACGGGAGGGGAGCTAAAAGCTTTTGTTTTAAAGAGAAAATTGGTGTGATGGATAAACATTACCAGACGTTGACTACTTGTGCTTTAAAAAGAAGTATGGGAAATACTTCCGATTTTTAAGTAAAACCTTGGAAAGAGGGGAAAAATCTGTGATGTACAGATAGGAATGAATGAATCATGGGAGCTTGATGATTACGCTTTCATTGGCAGCTTGAACCAGGCCCAGGTGCTCTTGGTGTTGCTTCTGACTCCAGTGACAGATCCAAGGACAAACATGAAGATCAAAAGGTGCATGTTTTGAAGTAGCACTCTTGTTTTCATTTCATGTTTCTGCTGTTTCTTTTCCTTATAATTTATTTTGTAGACACTGCGTCGTCTTGCTCAAAATCGTGAGGCTGCAAGGAAGAGCCGATTAAGGAAGAAGGTGTGTGGATTTAGTTTTTACATCTTTGTACTTAAAATAAAGCAGTGCTTGTTTGGATGTTTGTTTTTAGTAGTCTTAAAGCAGTGCTTTTATGTTTCTATAGACCTCTACTTGTTATAGCAGTGCTTTTATGTTCAGGAATAAGGTTTTCTTTTCTTCAGGACTTGTTGCTGGTATCATTCTACATAAAGTATATTGCATATTTTTTGTTGTTGTTGTTTGTATAAGTGCTTTGCATTGAAAGCTGTGCTTGCTAAAGGCTGGAATGTAAATCCAGCAAAAGGGAAGTGTAAAAGTTGCTATCAGTTTACTTCCATATGGAGCTTTAGTTGAGTTCCATGGAAGTTACTGTTACTCCAATAAGCGTTACAATTTTAGTTTTGGGAAAGTTTTACTCTTCCATTTTTATTTTCAGTTTTCAGAGCTGACTTTTTCCTCTGGGGGTTTGCTCTAGTGGTCCTTTATATGAGAAGTTCATGAATCTTACAGCATGACTAGTAACTTGTAACTAGGGACAAATTCATCTCTTAGCACAATTAGTCTATTGCTTATATTATCCATAATATCTCTTTATGCACCTTGCCATCCTAGTAATGGATGTATTCTGTTTGTGAAGATCCAGCCTTTATGGGGGAACTCTTGTGTTTGCACAATAGTCATAATTCAATATGATATGTTCAGCAGCTGGCGGCTGCACCAGCATAAGCTGATGGAGCCATCTAGAATAAACTTCTATCTCAATAGAGGTTTTATTCATTCATTAAGTCATTATTGATGTTCTTGTGATGAATATTATTTGCTTTCTTTGATCATACACCACGTGGTCTCAATCAATAGTACGAACTCACTGCAAGTTCTGTTGTATCGTTAGATCAGGTTCATATGCTCACATGCTTGTTAACTCAAACTTGAATAATGAGAACCTATCAAGCGAACTAAGTAATACAAATCAGTGCTGACTTACCCCTGTCATTATTAACTACTTTTGTTTTAAGATTTCTGTAAGAGGATTGCACAAGCAAGCGGCAAGTACCCCTTTCCAATTTCTGACGTGGATTGCTAATGGACATTGCTGTGGTATTGATGGGTAATTTTGCTATTCCTATAGGCATATGTTCAACAGTTGGAGAATAGCAGACTAAAACTTACCCAACTAGAGCAAGAGTTGCAACGAGCTCGTCAGCAGGTTACTCCTATGGCATGTCACATTTTACAGCCCTGTGTCCTATTGACTGAATTGAAGTTTGCTTAAGATATTCTCTCTCACAGGGCATTTTTATATCTAGTTCAGTTGATCAGTCACACTCCATGAGTGGAAATGGTAATCATTACTTCACATGCATAATGTTTGCTTGCTCATTACCATAGAAGCACTCAGGCAGTAATTCCTGCTTTTTTATGGGGGAAATGTGTTTTCGTACAGGGGCATTGGCCTTTGATATGGAGTATGCGAGGTGGTTGGAAGAGCACAATCGGCAAATTAGTGAACTAAGGGCTGGTGTCAGTGCTCATGCAAGTGATACTGATCTCTGCAGTGTTGTTGATAAGATCATGTCACACTATGATGAGATTTTCAGGCTCAAAGGAAATGCAGCCAAGGCTGATGTCTTTCACGTCTTATCAGGCATGTGGAAGACACCAGCAGAGAGGTGTTTCTTGTGGCTAGGAGGTTTCCGACCATCTGAGGTTTTAAAGGTGTGCAATGTACTAGCCTTACAATGTGTTTATTATCGTTTGGGCCCTCCTAGAGTAGAAACACGCTTTTTATGAATACATGGAATTTGTTCTCTTTTCAAGCACTGGTGATTTCATTGTTTGGGTCACTGATAAAATATATGCAAACTGCAGCTTCTTTCGACACAACTTGAACCTCTCACCGAGCAGCAGCTGTCAGGGATAGGCAACCTTCAGCAATCTTCACAGCAGGCTGAGGATGCTCTTTCACAAGGAATGGAGGCCCTTCAGCAATCCTTGGCTGAAACCTTGGCTGGGTCTCTTTCGTCTTCTGGATCAACAGGAAATGTGGCAAACTACATGGGTCAGATGGCCATGGCCATGGGAAAGCTCGGAACGCTTGAGAATTTCCTTCGTCAGGTATTAACCCTCTTTTCCAAATGCCTTAACAGAATGCACATCTCACTTTTCAAGGACAACTTTTTTAAGTTTGACCAGACACATAAAAAAAGTAGTAATATTATGATGCGTAATAAGTGTCATTATATTAATTGTGGAATATATTTTTATAATAAATTTATTTGGGCCTACAAGTGTTGATACTATTTTCTATAAACCTAGTCAAACTTAAAAAGGTTTGATTCTCGAGAAGTGAGATATGCATTCTTTTGGGGATGGAGGGACTAGAGAAGCAGAGAGCATGTGAATACGGTGCCTAAATCCTGCTACTTTTCTTTGCTGTATGTATCAAGGCTGACAACCTGCGGCTGCAGACCCTACAACAGATGCAAAGGATCCTGACCACTAGACAGTCAGCTCGGGCGCTGCTTGTGATAAGTGATTACTCTTCACGTCTCCGTGCCCTAAGCTCTCTCTGGCTTGCTCGGCCGAAGGAATAGCAAGGACATGCAATTTGACTGCAATACTTTTTCACAATTTGGTTTTCAGTGGTTGTCTTATCATCAGGAGATTTGACAGGGCTGCGACAGACTTGATTTGGACATATCTGCACATACTGTATTCGAAATGGAAGGGGATGTTGATGTAGCTTAGGCTGCCTAGTCATGTAGTTAAGTGTTCAGTTCATGGTTCATGATGTATTATTACCAACTGCTGTAAAATTCTCACTCTGTATGCCCCTGATTTGCAGCGAATCATTAGAATGCACATTGATGTTGATCAGTCGATTTTTGTTCACTCTGTAGGAACACTAGCATGAATATAATGCTTTGCCAGTAACATCTAACCAGGGTATGTTGGCTAATCCACCGCATCAAAAATTTGAGCGTATAATTGCCAGGATGCGAGCAGTATTGTGGGCATCATCAAGGCCGCAGTGAGCACGTCCCTCCCATGTAAGGCCAGCCTCCTTCAAGTCGCAGCAGGTAAAGTTGACCCACCTGATCAAAATTCGTTCAAAGGAGACTTTTAAAATTAGAATAATAATCAAGACACCTTCAGATTCAGATCATAGCCTCACGTCTCTCACTCATAATGAGTTCAAAAGTTTGATTAGCTCTAATAATCCATGAGACGGCACAATGGCGGTAAACAAGTTAATAATCACCTTTAGCGTGAAAGCTCCAGATTTAGCTCTAACTGATATGTTTGTTCTATAAAACAAGTAGACATAAAATAACAAGCAAAAGAATATCCAATTGACAATCCAGATCAAATAATACCATTACTAATATGTAGTCTCGCACTAGTTTATATCACACCGAGTTAAATTATCAGCATATTTCATTATTTAGTTATAGCAGAAAAAAAAATGCATGAAGAATCCTGACATTTCTTGAAAAAGGATCCTGATGTTATCATGAGAAATCATTTCCAGTAAAAATACCAAGGACTGTCCTGAAAAGTTTAGCATAATAACTTCGGATCCTATTTTTTAAAAAAACCTTCTCATCCAATTTTTCTTCATGGAATCTCTAAAAACGCTTCGTGCACAAAACCAGGGCTTTCCATTGGGCCACGTCGCCTACTTCTCTCTCAACCGTCAGATCTCAAACCAATAGCATCAGGCATTTCAACATGGCTCGTACTGAAGCCCGGTTCCAATACCTTCTTGAAGACTCAGGAATCCGGCCAGAAGAGAAAGCATCTCCCGGCCAGAAGAGAAAGCAGGCGGGCGACTCTGCACCTCCTTCCTCCTCCCGGCGCGGGTGAGGGCCCCAGCGGCCCCGGCGCAGGCAGGGTGCGGGCGCGGCGGACCCAGCCGCTCCGGTCTCGGCCATCCCGGTGCGGGCGGGAGCCCTAGCGGCCCCTGTGACCCTGGCGCGGCCAACGGTGCCGGCGTGACAGCTCTAGCCACCCTAGAGCCATCTCGACACGGGTGGGGACCCTAGCGACCGCGACGACTCGGCGCAGGCGGGGTGCGGGCGCGGCGGCCTCTACGCTCCCTTCCTTACCCTCCTTGCCAACACTTGCGGGCGGCTTCTTGCGCTGTGCGCTGGGAGGCGAGGGCGGCAACATCTCTGTTCGCCGTGGCAGGAACCAGGCCTCGAGCGCTGGGTGTTCGACCGACGAGATCCCGCGCAGGAGGGCTGTCCCTGCAAGTTACTCGTCAGGCTGGGCCAAGGTATCTGAGCTGCTCGGAGAAATGGCGAGGCACAAGGAAAACGATGGGGCTTATTATTGGTACATTCTTCAGAATGCAATTGAGGATGCAATGATGCATTTGTTTTCTTCTCTGTTTAATCGTCTTGCTTGAGCCTTGAGGTGCACGAGTGTGAAACGTTGGGGTCATGCATTGAGTTGTACTGCAGTAGCTTGATCTACACATCCCATAGAAAAATCCTCCTCACCCCTGATCCATTCCTTAACAAGCTACAACTAGAGAGATTCTTTTCTTCATGATGAATCTGTAGGATCAGTAGTTTGTTGTCAAGTTGTATAATTCATTGTAAACTGGTGGTCGAACAAAACGTTGACTAATATGGATCCTAAAATGACTTTTAGTTTCGGGTTGGAAGGAAACAATAGCACAATTATGAACCTTTTTAAATCAAATAATTCAGAATCACTATTAACTTAAAATATTTATAAAAAATAAAAATAGAAAATGTATTATTTTTTAGAATTTCCAGCAAGTTTTTAGTCGTTTGTGAATTTCTTTCTTGCCTACACTGTGATGTATTACAAGTATGATTATATTGTTTCCCTGATGCTCCTACTTGATTGGTTGAAATTATGCAGCAAAATTGATTGTTCAAAGTGTGATTAAACTATTCAACAAGCATGGTGATGGTATTTTCTTCTTTTTTTTGTTCATTCATGTGTTTGAAACGATTTTCCATGATTAAATCATGTTAGCTGCCTTTTTTGCATTTTGGTGGCATTGTTCTGTATTTTACTATATAGAGCACATTACTGCAACTTGTGTGAATTTCTTCATTAGTTAAAATCATCCATTTTGGGCTCAGAAACTTTATGTGATCTAATTATGTAAACCGATCACTGAATGGCAGGAAGTTTTATTGCCTGTACTCATTAGGTTGGCTTGTAAACCTTGTAGCTATTGAGGATGAGATCGTAACATTCCTCCCACTTTCTATACATTTCCTTACATAGTGTGTAGCTGATGTTTCTATAAGGATTTGGCATACCCTGTAAATCATTGTCAATGTCAGAGGCCACGACCTCAGTAAGCCAAATGGCATCATACGTTATGGCTTGACCCAAGGAGTTCAAGGACAGATTATCATTGACACCCATTCTAGGGTGTGCTCCTGAGTGCAATATGAGGTTTATTATGGTTAAAATGCAGCCTCCATCATTGCTATTTGCCAACACACCTTCCTGATTGGGCTATATATCACTTGACCAGCTGAGCTGTAGTCCATGATATAGGAGACAAGTGTATTTGTGCACACTGTTGTAGATCTTCAAACTTGCTTAGCACCACAACATGTGGAACACTTTTGGCTGGGAAATTGTGTCAATAGATGTGGGATTGCAGCTTTAAGAAATGTAGAGCTTGCAGCATATAAACTTGGAGCGCTTCATGCTGCTTTGTCTTTTCCTGTAGAGCAGGTGAACAGGATAGTAGTCAGGTTAGCATATTTAAGGCATTGTAAGTAGTTATGAGACTGGTTAACAAGAAAGTGATACAATCAGGGAATGCAATTTGTGGCATAAACTAGTCACAAATCGCAGCCTCTGAAAAACAAATTAGAAACAAAAGAAAAGGAAAGGAAAAATTGACGAAATTGTCCTATCAAAGTTAGTCTAATACAACAAAACATATTCATAAATTGCAGTGAAGTGGTAAAAGATATTACTGAATTACTGCCCCTTTCAATTGATTACCTGGACAGACAAGAATGAAAGCTTCAGGCTAATTCTTCAGTTTTGATTCAATGTTTCTACAGAGCTGATGTATGTGAGCTAAAGATAAACTACTCTGTTTTTGTGATCCTGTAATAAAATGTAGGTGTTATTGCAGGAAAAATAGAATAATGCGTCAGCCTGAATAATTTAGATTGCATTTGAAGATGATAATTGTAATACCCCTGGTGTTAAGCATGCATTAGACATTTGCTAATCATGATTATAAGCATCATTGCATTCATAAGCATCACATGAAACCTAAACATGAAACATAACCTTGAAACATGTCACTGAAACATGGATGTTGCATTTACTGGTTTCAATAGATTGATGAAATGTTAATGCTTGTTATGCTTTATATATACTTGTTTGCTAATTTAAACAACTTAAAAATGATTTGGATGTAGTTTGGAGCAAAGTTTATTTTGAAAATTTTGCCAAAATATGCCTTTAAAAATAATTCTCCAAAATAGAGTTTTGATTTAAAAATGGACTTTAAATCCCTATTTCAAAATCTAGTTGCAATTTCAAAATGTACCCTAAAGCAATGTTGTGGAGAATGAAATTTTTGACAACTTTTGTTTTGAGGTCATTTTCTAAAAATGTCTTTCACTTGATCAAAATGAGCTTTTGAGGGCTGATAGTGTAAAAAGGTAAAAAAATAAAGAATTTCTTTTGATTCGGGCCGGCCGCCTCGCTTCTCGGCCCAGCTAGGAAGCGGCCCGGCCTTCCTCCGCGCGTTCGCCTCCCCGCCCGCGCACGCTCACCCGCATCTGAGCCGACCGAGCGTAGAGGAAGGCCGCCGCGTCAACGCCGCTCGCCGGGTGGCGGTCCGGAGGACCCCGCGCGCGCTTGCCTCCAAAACCGCAGCACCGGCGCCCTCCTTCACCAGCTCGCCATTTTTTCCACCTCGCCTTCGCCTTGCTCTCGCCCGCAGAGCAAGCCGCGTGACCGCCGCTCCATTGCTGCCGTCGCCAAGCTCGCCCGCGCCATCTTGCTCTCGCCCAAGCTCCGCAAGCTCCCACGCGAGCCCCACCTCGACGTAACGTGCCTCTAGCACCGCCGCTTCGCCAAGGTGAGGGCCGAAATGGCCATGCATGTCACATTGGTGCCCGTCGGAGCTCGCCAGAGTCCGCGACCGTGCCAACCTACTTGCTCTACCCCTCCTTCTTCCTCTTTCTTGCACGCAGCAGGTCACCATCGCCTCCGCGAAGCTCTTCCGCACTTCCTCGCGCCTCACCGTGGCCTGGCTAGGCCCGCCGACGGCGAGTAGCACCACCGCGCCTGCCATGGCCGCTGGCGTACCTGCATCGCTTCCCAATCAGCTCCATCTTCTAGCTACCCTTGCTCACGTCGTCGTGAGGAGGCCAATGGTGGTGGTCCCGTCGCCGGAGACATCACCGACGACGAGGAATCGCCGGTCAACGGCGTGCTCTGCCCCTATACGGCTGGCGGGTGGGGCTGTGTTGACTGCGGGGGTCCGCTCATCAGTGCCTGTGTTGGGGTTTGGGTGCACTGGACCGGGTGCATGTAGCATTTCAGTGGTCGGGTTTTTGAAATGATTTCGAAAATGCTTTTCCAGAAAATGTGAAAATGGTTCCAAAAATCATATCCTGAGATCTATAGCTCCAAATTGGATGAAACAAGTTTTGTTAGATTTCTTATGAGTAGACCTACTGTATAAAAATATTGCATGTCATTTTTGTGATACTTTTCTGTGTAGCTTTATTTAATCCTTGTAAATGCTATTATCTTGGAAAATGCATAATAAATCATAGGAAGCTCAGAAAAATATGATTCCAAGTTTGTTATTCTCCTTATGTGGTGTACTTTATATAAAAAATATATGGCATGCCTATTCTGTAGAAAAATATTGAGATTTAGTTCAAGTGCCTTTGTTTGCTTATATTTGTTATTTTTGCTAGAGAGAAAAATATGTATAAAACATAAGAATGATATTTTTTGTACAGTGCTTATTTACTATGTAGAACATAGAAAAAATACTAAATCTGTTGTTGGATACTTTTCATAGTACAAAGTATTTTCATGTGCATTTCTGTCCTGACATTTGTCTTTTTTGTGTAGGCTGTTCTAGTAGTCCAAATGCAACAAATTTTGTGGCATGCTATGTTAGGTACCAGGAAGTTACTGTAATTTTTCTAGATTTTTCTGTAACTTTGAAATAAGGGTTGTTGTTCAACTCTATTGCTAATTAGGGTTTATTTATGCTTTGTTAGTACATGATTAGTGAATTAGTAAATTTTTGGTGTATCTTTGAAGCATTATTACTTGATGTGGTGACTTAGCATGTTAGTACAGTGGTTGTAGTATTAGTGTAGTTGTACTCACGCGTGGCTACATGGTAGTTAGTAGTAGAAGAGAATGCAGTAGATAACAGGTACTTATAGTACATGTTCTTGGATGATGTTGACTATCTTGTAGAAGAATTCTACTTCTACTCTACCCAATAAAGCTAATCATGTTCATCTACCTTGCATGCAATCATAATCATTATGTGCCTTTTCATCCAATGCACCTCTTGCATAAGCACTTACGCATATGCATTATACAGGATCGCAAGCAGAGAATCCAGTCGTCGTACCCGAGGAGCCGGAAGAGCAGCTCGAGGTGCAGCCACAAGAGGTGCCCGAAGTCGACGAGGAGGACGTTAAGGAGCTTCAGGAGTGCCCTGATCACCGTTCGAGTTCCTTCCAGAGAGGCAAGCCCCGGAGCATTTCTCCCTCGGTTTGTAAATATTTAATTAATGCTTTACTTTAATTGATGCATTACGTTAAGGAGTTGTTTGCAACCGTTGCTGCATCATACCTCGTTTACCTTTGTTGTACTATATCCTTGTTACCCTGGCATTCGCAGTCGAGTCAATGCTTAGCTGGCTTAGACAGATAGAAGTCGGGTGATTTCCTGTTACCTGCGAGCTATAGGTGGTTACCTGGATCTGCTTGGATAATTATGTCATCATTGGATAACTGAGTGTTAATTTGAAGTTGAGACCGAACAGAAACTTACAGGGTTTCGGACTCTAGTGATTTCCGTCTGTGTCGATTAAGGACCGACCGTTGTTGGGCCTCAGGTCATGTTGAACGCATGCCTCACATTTAGCTGGCCGAATAACGTACCTTTCGACCGTGAAACTAAGAGATTATTTAGGCCGAGTGGATTGCCCGCGGCGCACTGTATCAGAGAAGGGGTGGTAGGACACGGGGGTGCGATGATAAGACCGAAAGATAGTCGGTCGGCCCCCGGGTACATGTGGTTCCTAGCGAACTCAAGAGTTTACCTGGATAGTTGAGTCGGTGACCAATATCTCACTTTAGTGGGTGAGTGAGGCTTGTGTGAGAAATAAATTACCAGTTGATTAATAATTGATTCGAATCACCATCATTCACTGGACAGCGAACACTTGACTTGAGTTACTTCATCGTAGTAATATTGATGAACACTTGGATAATTATAATGGGTATGACATTATAGAAGTTGCTAATGATCATTGGTTATCATTAATTGCTTAATCCTATGCTTGCTCTAGTATAGGTGTAAATGTAGCCGACAGGTTAATAATGATTAACTTGATATAATGCTTTTGAAAAAGATTCTTAAAATGTTAAAATTGCCTTTTGCAAATGAGTCAGCTACATCACTATAAAGCCCTTCATAATCCTTGGTGTCACTTTATTTTTGGTTATGTCGGGTAAGTCTAGCTGAGTACCTTCTCGTACTCAGGGTTTTGTTCCCACTTGTTGCAGATGGGTAGATGCACTACGGCTATTGTATTAACTGTCTTTATCCTACGATGGGTGGTGCTTAGGACCATGGGCAATGGTCGTTCCTTACGTTTCATCTAATGCTTTTGTTGGAGATGATCGTCAGCTGGCACTTTATTTCGAACTTCGTATGAGTATGTGGATTTGAACTATTTGATTCCGCTACCTTCTATTCGAACTCAGTTTGTAATAATTATGTTTAAACTCCGATGTATCTGTGATGCAAATTTTTATGTAATATATGATGGTGTCCGCTAAATTTATTACGATCTTGGCTGGTGTGCGAGTTGGTTTGAAATCCTTCATGATTTCACGGACTACCGGGTTATACGTGCTTAAGTTTGCTAAATTGTTTGCCCCGACGGATGATTTTCTTACTTAAATTTATATAATTGATCGGTTCTGTTACAATAATGCAAGCAACACAGAAACAGAAAATTTGCGACCAGGTGAGTGAGCATATATCAGTAGATTTTCTTGAGGTGGGTCAAGGATTAGGAAATCGAGGTGGGCTTCGAATGCTTTATCATTTTTTCTGTTGACCAGCAGCATCCATCCATCTAATCTCTTGCATCATCTTCAACAACCTTTATCTCTTACACAATGAGGCAAAAGATGAAGCCATTGTCATATAACAATAATATAAATTTTAACTTCATATCCACAAACTCGTGCCAACTAATATGATTTTCCATTTTACAAAGTTCACATCCCAGTACGTGTGTTGAGCCTCATCAATTTCAAGAATCTATATACATTTGTCTTTATTGTGCTACTAACTAGCATAGTACAATCTATGTCCGTTTATCCTTATCAGTTGACAGCAGGCCATCAATAGATTGAGATTATTTGGATTTGCTTGTTTCGCTTATAATATCATAAAATAACAGCTTCCTATAGTTTGATTTGGTAATCTATATGACACCTCATTTGAAACACATACAACACTTACATTTAAGAGGAAACTTAACATATTTCCCTCCTGGAGTCAAACACAACGGTTAATCTTTTTGCCCTTACTGAAATTGCAATACTTTTAACATGCCTTTTGCAATTGGCACATCGATCTCGTAGAATAAAGCGCAGTAGTTAATGTTTTCTTAGTACTTTTAACATCCCTTCAGTTATAAATCTATGATGGCCATCGAGCAGGACTATGTTGATCTCTTCACACCAAGCTCTACCATCCGTCCACGCTGACAATTCATAGGTTCCATCTTGATGCAAGCTCTCCACTGGGTTACCTCAAATAGTCAAAATGGCGCCGCGTTAACTCGAGGCTCGCCTCTCCACTGGCAAGCTCAAGGCGCAAGTTTTCTAGTTAGTATAGTTGTCACACGTCCGATTAAAGGCCCCCAAGTTGGGCCAAGCGGGCTAAGAGAGGCCCCCAAGGTCTGGGCCAAGGCGCTTGGTAGCGTGGGTACTGTTTACGTGCGCGTGCCGACAGGGGAAATCCAGATTAAGTGAGAAAATAGGAAAAAATGAAGGAAAAGTAGAATTTGTTTAGGAAATAAGACTGAATAAGATCGATTTGTTGGGAAAAGAGAAGTCCAAAGCTATAAAGACTCCTTTTATATTTACTTGGATACAAGTCCTCTTAGAAACTATAAATATATGGGCATGCAATCCTCTTAATCTTAAGCAAGAAATAGAGCCCTCCCTCTCTACCTCCCTTCCCTAGTCACCTCATTGTTTAAAATTGAATCTGTCTAGCAAACAATGGGTTGTTTTAGCCCCTCTCAACAACTAGATTTTTGTTCATGCACTTACACTGTCTTGTAGTTATATTTACACTGTTCTATTACTATATTATAATGATTTCTTCAGTGTAATTTATTGGACAGAGTGATGTAATTTGAAGATAATTGCAGATCTCAGATAAATATATGCCAATTTTTTTTAAAAAAACTTACAAATTATTTTTATGGATTGTAGATATCAGACAAACACATGTCAAATATGTCAGATTCTCCACAAATTTCGCAACAGATTATCGTGAGGTGAGGCGAGTGGCCTGCTAAGCACAGGTATACAGGAGCGTGGCCTCCCAGGCACAGGCGGGATCGGCGGCGTGGTCACGATCCGTGTGGCCGTGTGTGGCTGGCTGGGCGCTTTGCCATTGGATGCTCGCCACGTGGCGGTGGTATCGCAAAACAGTGGGCACAACCAGCGATTTTGGCAAACCAGCGTGGGAAACGGAGGAAGGGAATCAGGTGCTGCAGGCTGGTTGGCTCGGCGCTGAACTCTAGGTGACGGGGCCCGCCGGTCAGCAGCTCACAAAAATCCGGTTGTTGTGAACTCCCAAAATATGCTGTTGACGTTTAACAAATCTGTTAAAATTTAAAAAACGAGGATTATCCGGAAGAACGTGAACATTCTGTGAAGACTGAAGAGCGAGGATTCGAGATAGGAATTGCATTGGCACAAGAGAGACGTACTACTCCGTCCCTTTATATGTGTCGTCCGAAAAACGTGTCCGTGAGGGAAACACGATTTTATAGAGACAAACCTTTAGGGACAAAGGGAGTACCTGGAGGGAGCAGTGCTAGAGTTACGTTTGACCACGTTCATCCATTATGCAGATTGTTCAGCTTCCTAGCGTTGAAATTCAGAGCGAAAGTTGGCTCCACCATTGTGCCAAATATTGAAAAAAAAAAAACCTTTGAAGGCCGCACAGTCATAAGAGCCTAACTTGTAAATATGAAAACCAACATCATCTGAAAATAGACTGAAAATCTGAAAACACGCGACGCATATTTCATATCCCCCCTCGCCAATAGCAGTAACTCGAAAGGCTGCAGGAGTACTACCTTACACTGCTTAGAATAATAAGGGCCACTGAATCGGCTGAGGGACGATATTAAATCGACCAACTTAAACTATCTCCGACGGGTGATCCGCAAGGACGTCCAATCTCAAAATGGGTCACTCTATCGGTCTCCAACAGAAATTTCAGTATTTGGGTCTGAGTTCGCTTCACTCACTGAATATAGGACTCAATTCGCATGCCTTTCAGAATATAGGACTCAGCATGCGAATTGTTTCATTTCATAGGATTATCTCTATTTTCTATCATTTCTCTATTTCCCTTCTCATTTCTTATTCTCAGCCACAGTAACTTCCAGCTTTGCCCTTGCCCCTCGTCTCTGTTGTCCCGTTCGTCTGTTCATCAGTCGGACGGCATCGTTCGTCTGTTCCTAAGCCGGAGCTGGCAGCGGTCGCGCATGCCTGCAGCGGCGACTCGGCGGCGACGCTCCCGCGACGGCCTGGCGGCGGCGCTGCCATGACCCCACGGCGACCCGGCCGCGAGGCTCCCGTAACCCCGCGAACCTGCGACGGCGCCCCCATGACCCGGTGAACGGCGTCCTCGTGTCCCCGCGGCTGTGCGACCTCGGTGCAACACGACGACTCGGCCGGTGCGCTCCCGTCGTCGGCGTGGTCTGCCTAGGCTCTTGCGACGGCTTGGCCTGCCTAGAGCCCTCTTCCTTCCCTCCCTCCTGCTGTGTTCTGTAATGTAAATTTTGTGATTTTAGGAAAGGGAATGAACACAGGCATTGTGTGTTGTAAGTGATATCTCGTTGTGAATTGTATGTTGTGAGATCAGTTTTTATGAAGCAATATCATTTGTGCAGTGCACTAACAGTTTGTGCAATGAAAATGATAACAGGTTTCAGTTTCCTAACAAATTTATAGCATCCATATAGGCTCATAGCATTCATACATCTCTAACATGCATCATAGAGGCAAAATAGTGTGCCAAAACAGGTTTAAAGTTCCCTGAGTACATAATACAAAGCTTCCATGAATCCATGAATTAAAGTAGCAATCAACACTTTGCCTTCCTTGGGGTGAGCTTTTTCTACACAGCCCTCTTTGCTGGAGAATTTCTTGGCCTTGTAGGGGTTCTCATATGCTCACTCGTTGCTGCTCCACCTTCCATGTTCTGGGAAAATTGACTTCTTGTCACTGGGCCTGGGCTGTTATTGTTCTGACTTGTCAGCAGCCCTCCCTCCATGATCAATTGCATTTGGCTAAAAACATACTTTGTGTTCAGTTTTACAAAAAAGATATGGCAAATATACCAAATACTTGGCGGGATTAGTATACCTTCTTGTCACAGTTCCAGGACTAGTATTGCCCTGACTTGACATTGCTCTACCCTCCATGTTGGAATGCATTTGACTAAAAAATGGATGAACAATTGACTAAATGTATAGATTTAAAAACAAAATTACTCGCTAGCATTTTAAATATACAGGATTCTACCTTCTTCCAGGAATAGTATTTCCTTCATCTTCATGCATTTGCACCTTCTGTCTTTTGTTTCTACTGGTACTAGCAGCAGCTTTACCTGATCCTAACGGCCTCCCTTGCTTTGCACGACTCTTCCTGCAAATGAAAATAAATTAGATACAGTGCACATGCAATTGTGAAAGCATGTGTATAGCAGCACCTCTTATACTTTTTCTTTGGTCCATTACAAGGACACTTTGGGGATGATTGTCTGTGTCCAGATGCAAAGCACGTCTTACATTGCACCTGCCACGTGCCTTTGGACCTAGGCTTGTTTCCCTTGTTCTCCAAGCACCCAGTTTTCCTATTCTTCCATTGTCTTCCTACTTCTCTTTTTGTCAAAGGTAGCAACACCTTGAAGCCAAGGTCCACCTTAGGCCACTGAGACTTATCAGGCAATGGTTTAATGATACCACCATATGCTATCCTAAAGTGGTAGACTGAAAAGTAAGGGTGCAAATAATCTTCCATCGTAGGATTTCTTTTAGTGATAATGAGTGCTAGAGCATGTGGGCATGGTTTCCCTGACACCTGCCACTCCCTACAAGTGCATGTGTGTTGCTCAAGATTGACCACATGTCTAATCACCTTGTGGGTAGCAGTGATTTCAGTGACCTCTGCTTCATCCCTACCACCTTCCTTAGGTTTCAAGTGGCCCAATTGCCTACTCATTACATTGAGTTGATGTACTATAATAGGTGAAAGGTCCTAATATGACTAGAGGGGGGGTGAATAGCCTATTAAAAGTTCTACAAACTCACTAGAGCAAATGGTTAGAATAACAAATGACGAAATGCGAATTTACTCTAGCTTTACAAGGGTTGCAAGCCACCTATCCAACAATTCTAGTAACTATGATCACTATAACAAACAAAGGCTAAGTTACTACGAGCTCTCACAAGCTAGCTACACTAAAGAGCTCAACTAGGTGATAAGCTACACTAGCAAAGATAAAACAAGCTCTCAAAACTAATTACATTAAAGAGCTTGTTACAATTAGTTTGCGGAATATAAAAGAGAGGTCTGTGATCTTTATACCGCTGCGTCGAGAAATGAACCAATCACTACAATATGAAGACCAATCACCGGGAGAAATTCAAGAAATCAATCACAAAGGTGACACACAATTTTTCTTCCGAGGTTCACGTGCTTACCGGCACGCTACGTCCCCATTGTGTCGACCACCACTTCGTGGTTCGGTGGCTAATTGGAAATCCAAAGCCAAGCTCTCAAGAGCACCGCAAGAACCTACGCAAGTGAGGTAACTCAATGACACGAGCAATTTACTAGAGTTGCCTTTGGCGCTCCGCCGGGGAAGGCACAACACCCCTCATAAATCACCGGGAGGTGGCCACGAACAGGCACCACTCTTGCCACAACTCTTTCGCTGCCTCCAAGCCGTTAGGTGGCAGCAACCACCAAAAGTAACAAGAATTCCACAGCCAATGCTCACTCAAGTGCCAACTAAATGCAAACTCACAATCAAATGCACTTGAGATCACTCAAACTCACTTTGATTTGTCAATCAAGCAAGGTAGATGAGTGGGAGGGAGTATGCTCAGCTCAAGAGGATGTTAGAATGTCAAAATGTCCAAGAGAGACCTCTAGGAGCCGGCCAACAAGTATTTATAGGAGCCCCCAAAAGAAAAGAGCCGTTGGCTCACGAAACAGCCACACTCGGGGTGACCGGACGCGCCATGCGTCCGGTCGCTCCACCGCGACCTCCCCGATGAACGCTATGTGTCTCGCTTTGAATCTCGTTCGTTCGATTGTAACGGTCACTTAAATCTACTCGTTCACGTGCTAGAGTGACCGGACGCGCCGATCAAAAATGATCGGATGCAGCTAGGCGTCTAGTCACCACTGATTCGCGCTGCTGACCACGTGACCGGACGCGCTGCTTGAACTGACCGGACGCCATAGTGCCAGCGTCCGGTCGATTCCAGTAACCATCCACACATGACCGGACGCGTCCAGTCGATCATGACCGGACGCGCCACCGCGCCCGATCGATCCTTCGCGTTCGCTGTCCCTCTGGCGCCTGACCGGACGCGCTGGTCCTGCGAGTGACCGGACGCGCTGGTGCAAAACTTTAGCGACCTGTGCCTGACTATCGCTGCCATTGACCGGACGTGTTCGGTCATACCGAGGCCACATCTGGTTCAGCGTTCGATCATCTCAGTGACCTCCGTTCGCCTTCATTTTTATCCACGATGACTTAGAGAAAATCTCCGCCTCCGGCGTAGTGGAAAATAGGCGTTTCACTTTCACAAAAAACGCTGAATAGGATTGCACTCCATCTCCTCTTCTTCTCCAAGTATGGCACCAAGTTATCATGATCAACATGCATCTTGCCATCACTTAGGAGTGTACCAATCACCTTTTGCTATCAACAGTCAAGCACATGTGATTAGTACTTAGGTTTCATCAATTAGCCAAAACCAAACTAGGGACTTTCAATACGGAGCATGGTGTGGCCTTCAAACTTTTCACCTATTTTTCTCCTTTTTGCATAAAGTTCCATGAACTTTGACCTCAAAGTATCTGCAAGTTCAGCTATTGGAAGGTCCTTAATATCCTTTATCCAATTGTTCCAAACATAAGAAACATTGTTGGTAACATGGTCACACTTGATCTCTTCTTTGAATGTGCTCCTCATCCAAAGCAATTTGTGATGTTGTTCCAAAAAAAGGCTTCACCTTCTTATTTGCTGCATATATCTTGTTCATCAAGTACTCATGGTATTCCGGCTGGAATGTCCTAGCTGCAGGATACATGCGCCCAAAAACTAGCCCTTCGAGTGCACAAAGCATTCTCTATGCTCTGCCCAAGGGTATACTGTCTTGACAACATTCTATAATCCCTTACAGGCATCTGAACTTATTGCTAGGTATGGTGGATTTCCAATTGCCTTCTGAAGTTGTTGCATAAACCAAGTCCAGTTCTTTGTTGTCTCACTACCAAAAAAACCAAATGCTAGTGGAAAAATCCAATTATGTCCATCTATTGCAGTAGCTGAAGATAGATGTCCATTTCATCTACCATTGAGAGCTGTGGAATCTATGCTAAGGTATGGCCTACAACCATTTAGAAAACCATCAATGCTTGCTTTGAAACAACAAAAAAATCTATGGAAATACACACCATCTTCATTCTCAATGAGATCTATCTCTACAACACTTTCGGGCATTTTTAGCTCAACCTCGGCCTTGAAATTAAACAAGCATCCAAAACTTTCCTCCCATGTACCATAAATCTTTTTTGCTGCAATTAGTCTACTAGACCACACTGTAGAATATCCTATAGTCACCTGATATTTGTCCTCTAACTCTTCTTGTAATTTCTTTGCACCCATGTTTGGATCCTTCATTAGAAAGGGTCTTGCCTTCTCTGCTACCCAATGGTATGATGCCATCTTGGTCCTCACTTTCGCTGTGGATGGACAGAAATGCTCTTCTTTATTCAGTGTAACCTGCAAAAGTGGACGTACATAGTTAAAAGGTGAACTACATATGGGCTGTAGAGTTAGTAAAATACTACACATGGTTAAAAGGTGAACTAGGAACAAATGTTAGATTAAAATTGGAAAAAAATGCAAAGTTAGTAAAATATACCCTGACTTGCTGCCCATCACGCATTGTCCTAGCCACAATAGCCCATGGACAGCCATCGGCTTTGCAATAGCCCCTAAACACTTTCTTGCAAGATTTTTCTATCCCTAATTCAAACTGCCCCTTTATAGCATGGTGCCTTACTGCTGCCCTGAACTCTTTCATACTAGCATATGTGCTTCCAACATTCATCGGAGGGTCTTCCAAATCATAAAAAATAGATTCCTCACCAGAAATTACATCATCAATTAGTAAATCTGCACCTTGCAGATCCATAGTCACTGCTGCAGTAGTATCATCACCTTCCTTCTCATTTTTAGTTGCTTGACTTTCTTGTTCGGCTCTCTCGTTCGTTGCTGCAAGACCCACAAATGCATACATTTCATCATCATCCATTAATGGCAATGTTGCACCTATCTGATCTTCTGCAATTGGAAGTATCTCGAGGTTGTCCCAATCAATCACATGTGTAGCATTTCCAGGCTCTGCAATTAGATGTGTACTAGCATTTTCAGACACTACACTGCTCAAGACCATCTCTGTAACAGCCGAGTTAGCAATCACTTCTCTAGGCTTGTCCTCAACATCCACAAACAAAAATAACTTCTTCTCACTCAGCCTTTCAGATAAAACAAGAGATAGAGAAGCATCATCCACCAATTTTCTTTCCCCTGCGCTGCTCATGTCAAATTTAGAAATCACTGGGTGCTGGCAGCTTCCCCAATTCACTCTGGCAGCCAGGCCCTTTTCTAATTTTTCCATGGTATAGCAATGATAGTCTACAACCCATTCAAAGCACTTGCGTTGCACCTCAACTAAACTGCCATCATCCAACTTTGCTGAGAACTATGAGATCTGAACAGACAATCTAAAGACAGCATCCGGATCGATCCTACCGTGTACAAAAAAAGCACACATATCTGTTAGATTTCAACCTAATCGTTCATACATATGCTTTCTCCCAAAATCGAATGTACACGTGGTTTTGCCCCCAAAATCGAAATGAAGAGGAGAGGGATTAGAGAAAGATTGGGGACTAACTTACCCAGGTGGGATCTCAAAGAGATCCATAGTGTCCGCTCAGGCTGTCCTAGGTGCCCACATCAACTTCCTCTGAACCCTAGTTGTTGCGTTAGGGAAGAGCAGCAGCAGTGCGGCGTCAGGTGCAGAGAGGGGCGTGCCCGAGCGGTGGCGGAGTGCGAGCGCCGTGAGGCGGGCCGCCGCTGCGGGGCACTGGAGCTGGTGCGCGGAGACGCCATAGAGGATGGTGGGGTCAGCACCTGGCACGGCCGGCCATGCCCCGCATGCCGAGGAGAGCAGCGCGCTCGACTCGTCTAGGTACCTCCACCGTGTTCGTCCACTCAGTATCGGGCGGGGGTGGGGATGGAGAAGAACAGTCCATGTTTATGATTCAGCCCCAGATCTATAAGTGATAAAGAGATAAGGGGTAGGGGCAAAGCTGGAAGTTACTATGGCTAGGAAATAAGAAATGAGAAGGGAAATAGAGAAATGATAGAAAATGGAGATAATTCCATGAAATGAAACAATTCGCATACTAAGTCCTATATTCTAAAAGGCATGCGAATTGAGTCCTATATTCGGTGAGCGAAGCGAACTCAGTCCAAATACTGAAATCTCTCCCCTCACCCACGGAAAAAACGAAGGGTTAATTGGATTCAGGCCATTGCAAAAACCTCGCATCCAAGAAATGCCATTACTTTTCATCTAATTCGAATCGTGCCATTACAATTCCTCATAGAACAGAGAAATGCCAGTTTCTACACTTGGCGCCACCTGTGGCCCACCTGTAGGTATACATAGACGTACCCCAAATCCATATGGTCCATTATGCCCCTGCCTTCCGCATTAGACGTCTGCACCGCTGACTGGATCGGATTGAGTCGCTGCTATTCCCCACCTCTCTCCCTCCCGAACCTCGGAGGCTGCGAGCGAGAGCAGCGGTGGGGCGCAGCGGAGGAGCGAAGTAGTAGCGCATGTGAGGAGATCATCGAGACGGGCGTCGAGCACGCTGGTAGACACGCACTCATGGAGGAGGCAGGTGGCGGTACCCGCGTCAGTGAGGACGAGAAGCGCGGCGAGGGAGGCCGGGTCGCCAAAGACGAGGGACGGTGGCACGTCAGCGACGACGACGGGTACTGCCACAGGCGCCCTGCTGCAGCGATGACTCCTCCTTCCGTACCCCATCCACCATTCTCCTTCCCTCTCAAGTGCCTTTCATCAGCTCTTAAGTGATGGCGAGCACGGCGGCCAGCTCCAGCGCAAGCACTGTGCATTGTCTTCCTCTAATTGATTGTCCCAAATGCAAGATAAACGTCGTTAGGTGCAAGAGCAAGGCTGGCAACGTGTATTACAAGTGCCCCAACAATTTCCTGGTAATTTGTCATGATTTTTGTCTATTTTTCATCAGATGCAACTAGGGCTAATTGGGCTTGGTTTTGATTTGTTTGTGATTTGCAGAATGATGATACTTGTAATGAATACTGGTTTGAAGATCAGTACCTTGTGTATCTACGTGCCAATCATCCAAACCTGCTTGAGGGTGTCAAAGTGGATGGTGTACAACCCACAGCTCTTGCCCCTGCTGTTCTTGGTGCTCCTACTAGCACAGAACAGAATAGCGAGAGGATGGTGGAGATGCTGGACATGAAGGTTCAGATAGCTGGCTTGAAGGTTGACATTACCAACTTGAAGCTGGAGTTCAAAGATTTTAAGAATGGAGGATTGGGCAAGCCTTTTGTCGTGAAGGTTGATATTGCATTAGTTGCTTTGGTGATGCTGAACCTTTTTGTAACAATTTTAGTTGCAGCAATTTGGAAGTGAAGTAGTCTGTAGGTTAGGAGCATATTGGTTGCAGGTTGCATATTAGTTAGCAGTGTGGGAGCATTTTGGAAGGCAAGGAGGAAGTATCATGTTTTTAGTAGTGTTATCTGAGTATGTATGTGACTCTGTTTCAGTCATGGTTATGTAAATCTTTTTTCAGTACTTATGTGACTATGTTTCTGTGAATATATTTCTATGTTTCTGTCATGACCGACAACAAGCGCAAGCACTGGCATCGAATTGAGATTGTCAAACTTATTAGCTGTAGATACCAGGTACATGTCTTTCAAGTTCTAGGAATACAAAGGTTTCTATAGCAACCTGACACTCCGGAACAAAGTTCATGACACATACAGAGCCTCCGCTCTTTCGATACAGTTGAGAAGCACACTACCAAATACCAATTGAGGTTTACAGAAGAATCAAAATAAATTGAGGAGTCACATATTTTCCATGACCAGAACAATTGATGTCTGAATCAATAACTTAAATGGGAGATCAAGCTTTTAATAGTGTGATGAATCACTCCTTTGGTCTTGACTGGCTTCAGCCACTTGCTTTTCTAGGAATTCACATTCTCCTATTGGAGTACTACAAATTGTGTCCTATTGGAGTAACTGATCACGGACAAGCAATTTTCATCATAGCTGATACATCGTTTTGGAAAGCTCCCAAAGACAGAATTTGAGCTTACACTCTATGAACCGCATAAACTACATGGCCAGAACACATAAATTGGTTCACCGGCTCAAGCACAGTTAACATTGACAGGCTTAATACAGATCCACTTTTGACCATGACATACACAAAGGTTCAGAAACATGTACCAGACTACCTAACATCCAGTTCACATGCACATAGGCACAACTACATGGCCACGCCTCCTCCAATTCATAGGCACATAGGCACAACTATAGGTTCAAAAGATTACATGTCACAATTTCAATTTCAAAAGACAACAGGCAGAACTTCATCTACAAAAGACATGGCATGTTCACATGCACACAAGTAGAACTTGAAGTTCAAGCTTCCATGTTGTTTAAAAAGTCCTTGAGGCTACGAACAACACTAGTTTCTCTAGCAGTCGCCGCCTTCTTCTGCTGCTTCTTTGCTGGGGTCGTCTTCTTCTTAGGTGTTTTCTTCTTCTTAGGTGTTTTCTTCTTCTTAGGTGTCCTCTTCTTGACTTGTGATGGTCCAGCAATGTCCTCATCATCATCTTCTTCTTCTTCTAGTTGCCTTTTCCTATAAATGTCACAATATTGTTAGGAAATAATTACTAAATTATGTTACAATTGGAAAGAGACATGCAGTAAAAAACTTACCTTTTTGCTTTTGAATTCAACCCAACCTCTCCATCTTCCCCTAACTCTAGCATCTTACAAGTCTTGGCAAAGTGGCCAAAGTCACCACACCTTTTGCACCTCACCTTCTTCTTAGTAGCATTTTTCTCATTACTTCCTCTAATTCTTACTACTCTAGGCCTACCAGCCGCTCTTCCTAGCAGAGGTGGCCAAACTTTGAACCCAAGGTCAACCTCCGGCCACTATGATCTGTCTAGCATTGGTTCAACTCTCTGAGCATATGCAGCCCTGAACCTCTGAATAGAATAGTACTCATGCACAAAGTCTTCAATTTTTATTCCCCTTTGTGATAGTATCCATGTCGATGCATGTTTGCATGGCTTGCCTATGACTTGCCACTCTCTGCATGAGCAAGAACGATGCTGCAAGTCCACAGTGTGCCTCTTCTGGTTGTTCTAGTTATCAAGCAATGTCACTTTTGCTATATCCAAATCACTCTGGACAACCTTAACAACTTTTAGGTTCTTGCTTACAGTGTTTAGGTCCTTGATGACACTAGGGAGTATACCATCCTACAGATTCCTACCAATCTGCCTCCTTAAACATCTCTTCTCCATTATCAGCTCCCTTATCCCATCAACCAGTTCATGCAACAAAACACCTTTCAAGTGCCTAATCTGAGCATTGAAACTCTCAGAAACATTATTGGTCAAATAGTCACACTTACTATTCTCTGCAAATCCACATCTATACCAAACCCTATTGTGGTGCTCCTCCAGGTATTGTATGGCATCTGGAGCAAACTCATAGATCTTCTGCATGTGCCACCTAAACAAACTCAGAGTGTAACTTCTTACAGCTAGGTACAAGTGATCAGTGAACACATCTCCACGATAGTGCTTCATGAAGTTGGCATACAAGTGTCTCATACACTCCCTATGCTCTACCCTAGGGAAAACTGCATCCACAGCCTTTTCAAGACCTTTACAGGCATTTGTACATATAACCAAACCAGTTGGATACCCAACAGCTGTATGCAACTGCCCCATGAACCACTTCTAGTTGTCTTCTGTCTCTGAATCAAAAACAGATATGCCACATGATACACCAATTGTGACCGTCCACTGCAGTTGCTGATGCCAGTTGTCCAGTATATCTACCACGCAGAGCAGATGCATCCACACCTATAAATGGCCTACATCCAGCTAAGAAACCATCAATGCATGGCTTCAGTGCTACAAAAATTCTCTTGAAGCGCTTCTTCTTCTTCTTCTTCCCTTCTAGCTCTATCTCTACAATGCTACCAGGGGAACTAATTTCTATCAATGCTTTCCAGTTGTATAGAAATTGAAAACTTCATACTTTCCATGAATATATTCAAGGGCAAGCTTCATACCTGACCAGGCCTTAGAGTATTTCAGTTTGATGCCATAATCTCCTTCAAGCTTATCCTTTGCATCGTGGATTTTTCTTCACCCACTCTCCCAACCTATCAGCACACCATCCTTGACTGGCCATCTTGCCTTCCCTCAGCTTGGTACTGGGACAGTTGTGCTCAGCAGGCAACATTTTTATCTGAAAGCAAAAAAAAGTCACATATTGTACACTTAACACTTTTACCTGCAAACAAAAATTATAGAAGAAGGCAACAATTATATTTGCAAGAAAAAAATAAAGGTCTTATGTTATACCTGTATTGTTTTTTATCATAAATTCTAGAAGCATGAATTCTCCATGGGCACCCCTCAGCTGCACACTTGGCAATGTATCTGGTCGGGTTAGTTTTCACCTCAGCCAACTCAAATCCTTTTGTCACAGCTTAATGCCGCACTGCCTTTCTGAATGAAATTATGTCAGGAAACAATTGTCCCTTGATAATCTTAGGGTTCTCTGGATCATGAAGCACATGAATCTCCTAGAAATCTGCATCATCAACTTCTGTCTCAAGAGGAACACCTCCATCAGCAACAACAGGATCAGAATTTTCATCAACTGGTTCAACATTTTCAGTGGTTGGTGGCTGCCTAGGTGGTATTGGTATATACAAGTGCTCATCATCTACCCCAACATACTCCTCATTATCAAACAAGTCTGGCTCTTTGACTGGTTCAAGGTTTGCAGCCTCATCAACATTAGTATTGGTGTTGCTATCTAGGAAAGCATTAGCATTGGTGGGGCTATCTGGGAAAGCAGTAGCATTGGTGGGGATATCCGACAAAGCATTAGCATTGGCATTGGCAGCCCCATCTAGCATAGCATCAGTGGGTGCACTGTCATCACGTGGAATAACACAAAGGGGCTCTAGTAGGTCAAACTCAGGTGCATCAGACATAGATTTGTCAAACACTCCTACTACAAAGTGGCAAGACATTTGAGACTTATACATGTCAAATAAATCTATCATCTGAATCTCACTGGTTAACCTGACATCTTCTTTCAAGTTTTTGTCAAAGAACCACACCGTGGCACACTGGTTAGAGGATCATTTATCTGCGCTCTGCAAACTTTGCATCAACAGTTCTAGGGTAAACGATCCTATCTCCACATCTCACTTAATTACAGAGCCTTTGCAATACACTTTTCTACCAAGTCTGTTGTACTAAAAGCTTGTACTTTAATCTCTAGCGCGAAGAGATCATTCCTAGCATCAATGTGAAAACAAATCATAGAAAGCTGACTACAACAATTAACCACAAACTAATCTTCGTCCTGGTGTTAGAGAGATGGAGTTTCAGAGGAGTACCTAGACATCTCGTCCTCTGTCACAGAGTTAGCGCCAGGATTGGCGCTAAGAGAACCCCCAGCCATCTGCTCAACCTTCCATAGCTGCGGATCGAGGTGGTCGCCACCAATCCCCGCTACCGTGCCTGCCAAGACTCGTCGCAGTCACAATCGCCACTCTTCGTCGCTGCCATAGGGTTAGGGCTCCTGGACAGAGGAGACGAGATGGAGGAAATGAATGGCAATGACTTGATCCAGTTAGCGCCCGGACGTCTAATGCGGAAGGCAGGGGCATGATAGACCATACGAACTTGGGGTACATCTACGTATGCATGCAGGTGGGCCACAGGTGGCGCCAAGTGTAGAAACTGACATTTATTTATTGTACAAGAAATTGTAATGGCATGATTCGAATTAGATGAAAAGTAATGGCAGTTCTTGGATGTGCGGTTTTTGTAATGGCCTGAATCCAATTAACCCAAAAAGGAACGACCCCTCCCAGAAACCGCATCACAGCAGAGCACGCACAGCCGCGCCACCCCGGTCCCCTCTACCGCGGCATCTTTCGTCGCTGTTCGCCGCCTTTCCCTGCCTCCGGCGCTGCTCCCGGTGAGGTTGCGCTTCCGAGGACCGTCGGCCCCCCTCCTCTCTGTGGTTGCGAGGCCATTGCTGGTGGCCGTGACGCCGCCGGCACCACCAAGCTGCCGCTCAGCCATCGCCGGCTCTGACTCACGCCGTGCTCCACACCTTCCAGCGCCGCAGCCTCTACAACTCCCTCTTCCAGGCTCCGACGTCCCGACCCTTTGCCGAGCCAGCACGAGAGCCCTGGCATTGCCAAACCCTAGCGCCGCCGCCGGTGCTCCACTCTCGCCACCTGGGATTCGCGATGCGCTCCGCCCCTTCCTCTTCCCGGCTCTTGCGGCCTGAGGTTGCGTCGATCCAGCACGGGAGCCCCGCCGTGGCCAGACCATAGCGGCGCGGCCCGGCTGGAGGACCGTTTAAGGTTATGTGTTTTTCCCTTTCTGTTTTCCCCTTTAACTACTGTATAGCGTGACAACATTAAGTGTTTATCCATGATTCACCCAGGATTGGGATTTCAGGGGCTCCTCAACCTCGATCCACATCGAGCCTCTGGCTGCCCTCAACAAAAAATGGTTTCTAGGGGTTTCTTCAGCTAACTCTATTCAAATATAATTCAGATTTCGATCAGTCACTGCAATACGGTACGTTTACATATTGCTTTCATGCCATGCCATGTCTTCCTTCCTTTGCCAAATAAATAACCATACTTCTCAATTAATTTGTGAATAGCCTCTGCTCCAATTGATCGATCCTCATGTGCCAACAACAAATGGAGATGATGCATGTGTATTGGGTGCTGCCAGTCACCAAAAGAAACATCAGTGCTAGGTGAGGCATCCCACTTTTGTTTCCTTCATCTACTTCATAAAATTTGTTTCCACTCTGATGCAAGCAAAGGTTCAGTTTTATCCATTCTTAAGCTTAGGCTTTTGCTTTATTTTCAGAAGTATGCTTATTCAAGGTCTGGTCTCCGGTTACGGCAAAGTGTGATCATCCAAACACGTCGCAACAACACTGAGCTGTTAGTTCTCCAGAGTTTTATCCTGCATTTACTTTTGTTTTATATAGTTGAACTGAGCTGTTAGTTCTCCAGAGGTTGGCTCTCACAAAATAACAGCCAATAAATTAAACAACAACAACAACAACAACATAGCCTTTTGTCCCAAGCAAGTTGAAGTAGGCTAGAAATGAAACCCAAAAGAGACGAGAAACAGGGAGACACATAAAGGGACATAAAGGGCACAAGACAAAAAGAGGTCACGGTTCAAGCACATTGATTGCCAATCTCCAAGCGCTCCTGTCCATAGCTAAATCCTTGGAGATATTCCACTCCTTAAGATCTCTCTTAACGGACTCGTTCCAAGTTAGTTTAGGTCGACCTCTACCGCACTTTACATTATCGGCCCGCTTTAGAACTCCACTACGCACCGGCGCCTCAGGAGGCCTCCGTTGGACATGTCCAAACCATCTCAACCGATGTTGAATCAATTTCTCCTCAATTGGTGCCACCCCAACCCTATCCCGAATATCGTCGTTCCGGACTCTATCCCTCCTTGTGTGCCCACAACACTAACGCAACATACGCATCTCTGCTACACTCAATTGTTGGACTGCCAAAATGTGAATTAAATATCATACGCTTTTTTATTGTTTATAGTCAAAGGATTTGTCACCTAACATGTCTTTCCCTTTTTGTTACACATGATTTCCACAAATGTGTCCCTGATTTTTCATTCAGAGCTATTAAGTTGCATGCGCCAACCAGTTCAACCCAAAAGCTTAAGTTGATGGGGAGAGGTGGACAATTCACTTATATTTCAACACTCCCTTTCATGTGGAGGCTCCCTCAGACCTCAGACATGGAATAAGAGCGAGCAGCAATTATTTTATTTAATTGCGCTAACCAGGATTCGAACTCAAGACCTCAAATACCATATTAAGTGTTCCAGCGAGAGCCACAAAGCTCTACTGTCACTGAACACTCCAAAACACTTTGCTCAATGCCCTCCGTCTTTCATTATGTGTTTGAAAACAAAAAATTGGAAGCCCTTCATGTTAGTCAGTATCCAATGATCATCATACGGATTTTCTAGCACCCTGTTACGAGTATCGCCTCCCTGTTACTTCCATAGATGTATGTAATTGTGTCACTATGGTTCTTCTCATTTATTTATTTATTATTATTATTTTTTTGCTAATGGTGGCTCTTCTCTTATGAAGTAAGTTTCTCCAGTTCATCCATTTATATTAGTACACTTTTCCAATTTGGCTTCAAGCCCAGCAAGATCTATTGATAGTTCAAATATATTAGCTTCACCATTTTCTAGCGGTACCTATAATGTATCCATCACTTACTGTTTTTTTGGCATATTTATTTTCCCATTTATACCCGCTTCAAATGGTTGTATCAGATTCAAATGGTTGGTGCATGTTATCTAATTGCTATTCTGCATTCAGCGATGAATGACAAGTCAGAAAAGGTATTTCTACTATATCGGTCAATTGAACCTAATATTGGATCTATATTTTGACAGTATAAATTAATTTTACAAAGCACTCTGCCTCTCTGATTTCCCCCCAAAGTTTTCTTGGTTTACTATTGTTATTATTCTAGGCTTTGGGCTTTCATGCCTGCTGCGCACTATCGGCCTTCGCTGTCGATCGCTGGGAGGCTGGGACCAATTCAGAGTCCATAGCTTGCAGGTAAGTGCTGTCATGTGAAATACCTGGCACTCCTACTTCAGGTATCTGATATATATGATTTAATTTATGGCGCTTCACTGAATTGGGTTACGTCATGCAAATAGAACTGTAATGCTTCTTTGATTAGGGGTACCGTGCTTACTCTGTCTTTACATATCTTTTATCTACTACTCATAATACGTAAATTTTTTTTGTGCTTTCGAGTTCTGCAGGTCGTTAATGATTGTTCCAGTTCCAGCTACGTCCATTCATTCTTTGATGACTACCTGTGTGTTATCCATTCTAAATACCTATGCCTTTGGCCACAATAATCTCCTGGCTACCTATTTTAGCCACTGAATGGGATTCAGAATTCCATAATTATATTGTTCTTATCCTGAAGATGTCTATATAGGCTTCCTATTGCCTATTGCTCACACTGATTGTTGCATAATTTATGAATGCCATTTTTAATTTGATAATTAAGATGAAAAGGTATGTACCACGATTGTAGAACTACTCATGATTTCAAGAGATAACTGTAATGTATCATGTCCAGATATTTTGCAATCGAAACAATTCAACCAAAGTGGTATGGGTTCACTGTTCATATTCTTCGACCTGCTTAAATTTTTGATCTGAAGGGATGCTGTTTATATTCTTATTTCTTCCTTATTCAATCATGACTGCAGCACTTTCTCGCGGCAACGCGCGGGATGCTGACTAGTAGTCTTAGATGACCAGAAAGAACTCCTTGGAAGACACAGCATGATCAAAACTGATCGGCAGGTTGAAACGACGACCAATCTCAGCCTCAACCGATTTCCCAGGCCTGAGATCAAGCCCAGGAAGCTCCATGGGAGAGGAGATCAAGGAGAGGAGCCGACGTGTGGTAGGGTGGAGAGGAGCAATCACAATTAGTGTATTAAGCGGGTAGAGAATATGATGACTGGTCTCAAACTTGTCACAAATTTTTTACAATGCTCCGGTCCTGACCAATTCTTCGGTCTCCTACCACGTAAGGCGACGACCTTTTTCTGTCATTTACGCCAAAGTCCAACCCTGCTATGTGTATGCGTGCGGTGACAAAAGTCCAAACTGCATCATCATTTTTTTTTGAACTGCATCATCAAATTTGCCAACCTTACTACCTTACCTTCCAAGTTCCAACCATGCTGCGATGAACTATTCTCGTCTCAGTCTCAGATTGTGATGGAAAGCTTCCGCTCCACAAGAACTTCCAAGCCACAGGGATGCATCCCTCCCAGTCCAAGGTTGCTCATGTTGGCAATCCTAGTAACCTCCTTGCAGCAGCTGACAACCGCCATCTATGCCACCACCACCACAGACTCCGATTGCCCGACGGTGACATGCGGCAACCTGACCATCACCTACCCGTTCACCCTGGGCGGCCGGGGCAAGTCCTCCTGCGGCCCGCCGGCGTTCCAGCTCACGTGCAACACCTCCGCGTCCGACGGCGCGTTCCTGGGCAGCTCGTACATGAGGGTCCTCGACATCGACTACGGCAGCCGCTCCCTCGTGGCCGTGCACGTCCTCATGGCCGCCGACGCCGCTTGCTCCGTCATCTTCAACGAGTCCTCCGCCTTCGCGATCACGGACAGGTTCACGATCAGCCCCAGCAACCGGGAGCTCTACATCATGTCCAAGTGCGGCGGGACGCTGCCGCCGCTCGGTGCCGTCCCCGTGACCAACTGCAGCAGCAACAGCAGCCGCACGTTCGCGTACCTCGGGGGAGGTTACGGCACGGGCAGGCCGCCGGCGAACGACGGGCGCTGCGAGCTTGCGGTGTTCCCCGTGCTCGGGTCGGAGGCGGATGGCGCGACGTCTGCCAGCTACCGACAGCTCATAAGGGGCGGGTTCCAGCTGGACTGGGAACCTGTCGGTGACTGCAACGCCTGCAGAGAGAGCGGCGGCCGGTGCCGGTACGATGCCAGCACGGCGGCGTTCGCGTGCCTTTGCTCGGACGGGATCTTGCGTTCGTCGACATGCGGTGAGCTAAGAATTAAAAACTCACAAAGTTCTAAAGAGCATACTGCAGAAGTACAGAGTTGATTCACAATCTTATATTCGCAGCATGACTTTTCACTGAATTTTTCATACAGATGGAAAGCGCACGCGCAAGTTAACTCTGATTGGTAAGTATATTGCTGCACATACCATACGGAGTTTGTAATCTATAATCCAATGTATATGATCTAGTGGCTTCATGCTCAGTTGCTTTGTTTTTTTGCTGAATCTTTTTTTTTTCTAAAAAATGTATTTTCAGTGTCGATGTCTATCGCGGCTACTACCTTGGTTTTCATTTGTCTAGCTTGGCTGATTTACCGTCGGAAGCAAAAATTCAGATCAGGTTTCTGGCGAGCCTACTCTGCCGACCAATCAAATGAAGAAGTACTAAAAAGGTGTGGTTCTCTTGCTCCACAAAGGTACAAGTACTCGGAGCTGAAGAAAATAACCAAATCTTTCAAGGAAAAGCTAGGAGAAGGAGGTTATGGAGTGGTATTCAAGGGAAGCCTTCGAGATGGCCGAGTCATTGCTGTGAAGCTCTTAAAAGGTTCCAAAGGCAATGGGGAGGATTTTGTGAACGAAGTTATGAGCATCAGTCAGACATCTCATATAAACATTGTTAACCTACTTGGGTATTGTTTAGAAGGATCAAAGCGGGCGCTTGTCTACGAGTACATGCCCAATGGTTCTTTGGAGAAGCATATTTATTCAGAGCTGGTGATTGGATGGGAAATGCTGCTCAAAATCTCCATTGGTATTGCCCGAGGATTGGAGTATTTGCACCAAGGGTGCAACACTCGCATAATCCATTTCGACATCAAACCTCACAACATCCTTCTGGATAATGAGTTCTGTCCGAAGATTTCAGATTTTGGTCTGGCAAAGCTATGCCGCCTTAATGGAAGCATCCTTTCGACGGCAGAGGCAAGGGGGACTATTGGTTTCATTGCACCAGAAGTGTTCTCCAGAGCTTTTGGGGCTGTCTCAACAAAGTCAGATGTCTATAGCTACGGAATGATGCTCCTGGAAATGGTCCGGGGGAAAACCAACATGAAAGGATCTGCAGACAACTCAAGTGAAGCATTTTTTCCACATTTGCTTTACGATCATCTCGTGGGGGACACGCAGCGTTGCCAAGTTGAAGATGGAACGGAAGAGGTTGCAAGAAAACTGACCTCGGTTGGTTTATTTTCCATACAAATGGCACCTGATGATCGCCCTTCCATGAGCAGAGTCATAGAGATGTTGGAGAAGAGCGCCAACGAGTTCGAGATGCCACCGAGGCCATTCCTCTGCTCCCCATTGCAGTCGACAAATGCTTCATCCATTACAACAGTCATGGCATCGATGTCTTCGTGATGATATGGTTGTCGTGGCATAAAATTGACAGCAGGATAGTCTCATTGTTGACTTTATTGTGGCATAAAATTGACAGCAGGACGGTTCTAGTTCTCTTTACCGGGTGGTGTGGTGGATATGTGTAACTTTTCAAAGTTACAATGTCAATAACTTTAATAACATTTTCCCTGTTTCATGGCTGTACTCTAAGATGCACATTGGAGCGAACGGGTACGTAGCCTACTTGTACTTGTCACAGGAGTGTTAGTAGCACTTATGCCAGCGGATTTAAACATGCCTGGGTTACAAAAACACCTCTTGTCACGTCAGCAATGTTTTCTTGTGTTATACATGTAACCACCATTGCCGCTTTTAGCGAGAAGTACATGACCGTAGGCGTGTATCCTGGATGCTCGGTGGCGAATGACGATCATATACATCTACAGAAATAGTAGGAGCATTGCCCTTCACTAATGGCGTTCCCAACAGTGCCACTTTAGCTAGTTTATAGGAATTCATGTCACCACTTTTCTGACGTGGATGGGAGGGAAGATGAAAAAGAGAAGAGACTATCTCTTATTTCAATATCTATCTCACTTAGAAAACGAGGTAACCTATCTCACTCAGAAAATGAGGTAGTTTGTGGGTCTATTCATAAAGAATGAGAAAGGGAAGAGAGAAGATATAGAATAAAAAATCATTTACATGTGAGGTTCACATAACGAAGTGGCAATAACGTGATATGTATAAGCTAATTGCTATCTCATACTGTTGATAACGCCCTAAGTTTAGGAATAGTTCATCTACTATAATAGCCGATTTTGAAGTTCAACAACATCGGCGATGTACTGTGACAGTCACACGTAGTCAACTCGAGTAGCAAAAAGGAAAATAAAGATGTATACTCCCTCTATTTCAAAAATTCAAAATTCAACAACAGGATGTTTTAGTTTTATCCTAAGTCAAACTATCTAAGGTTTAACCAAATTATACACTAAAATACTAATATTTATTTATATTACCAAATACTCCATCTGTCCCTAAATATCTGTCGTTTATGTTTCCTAATAAACAATTTTGACTAAATATATATTAAAAATATTAATATTTATAGTACATAATTAGTATCATTGAAAAGATCTTTAAATCTAGTTTTTTAATAAATTTATTTAGAGATACAAATGTTGTACGTATTTTCTATAAATCGAGTCAAACTTGTGGCACACACACCAATAACGACAGATATAAAGGGACGGAGAAAGTAAGTATCAATGAATTTATCACATATTTTTATAGTATACCTATTTAGTGTCATAAATATTAACAAATTTCTCTATAGATATGACTAAATTTAAGATAGTTTGACCTAAAGACAAAACTTAGAAGTTTTTTTTTGACTGAAGGAGAAACAGACAGACGCGAACTCGTAGTAATCCTATACTCCCTCCGTCCCATAATAATCGCACATGTAGTGTTCAAATTTTTTCCCAAAATAAACGATAACATAGGGTCTCAGGCCTAGTCTGTACAAAGGAGCAGTAGTTGTCTCCAGCAACCGGCCGTGGAACTAACGAAATAAAAAAATCAGCTCGCCAAGTTTCCTAGGTCGTGCCTCTTGCCGTGTTCCTTCGCGTGCCAGGCCTGCGCACT
Organism: Saccharum hybrid cultivar R570; assembly: GCA_038087645.1. Lineage (NCBI taxonomy): Eukaryota > Viridiplantae > Streptophyta > Magnoliopsida > Poales > Poaceae > Saccharum > Saccharum hybrid cultivar. The sequence continues at coordinate 1,405,314 of JAQSUU010000123.1, read as the reverse complement.
GAAAATCTGTCACGGTATCACCGCGCTCCTTCTAGACGTTCCATAAACCTGCAGGACAGTTCCTGCTCATTTGACTGAAAAGTTAGATTGAAAAGTATAATTGACTGATTTATTGTGAGAGAAAAAACACTATGACCCTGTTCGGCTGTGCTGATAAGCCGGCTGAAAAACATTGTTGGCTGATTTGTTGTGAGAGAAAAATACTGTTCCAACTAAAAAAACAAACTGAAAAAGACATATTATAAGCCAGATGAACAGGGCTTGTATCTTAACTGATAAGTTCAAGCGAACGGGTATGCTCCCGCCGTTCGTTGGGCCACCGCGTTACAATTTCTTGGGATCATTCAGCTACTGTGGTGTACAATCAGCTCGCCAAGTTTGACCTGACCTGGTGTGTATGTTGGTCAAGATTCTATGGGAAGTTGATAATCAAAATTGCACTGCGGCAAAACATCATGTCTCGTTCGGCGGTACTGACAGACTGATATGCGAAGACTGAAGAACGTCTTTTGGTGTCAGCAGTTTTTTTTTCTACGGAAATCTTTACTTGTATAGAAGTCGGTCGTTGTCTCTTGCCTCTTGGTGAACTTTTGATGGTTATCACGTCCTAGGCTGCTCTCTCTCTCTCGATTCGTCCTAGGCTGCTCTCTTGAATCGGATTGTTCTAGTTAGCCGCAAACTTTGCTGTTAATCTCTTCGGAAGGGTTAGCGCCCGAACGTCCGGCCGCAGGAGACGTCCGAAGGCTGCTCCTGTTCAAGAGCATCCACCGCGCCTTGTCCTGTCCACGCGTAATAGAAGCGCACCCCCGCTTGTTCTCCGTAACAGAAGCATGCTCATAACCCCGCAGCAGCGCCGTAACAGACATGAGCGCGTCCGCCTCACCCTGCCTGCGGATGCGCACCGTGGAGGCATCTGATGGCCTTAGGCGCTCGCATGGTGACCCACAGTGGCGCCACAGCAGTAGCAGCAGCAGCAGGGTGGGTCACATTGCAACATGTGTAACGCGCTATCTACTTTTGAAATATCTGGATGCAACAATTGCAACATACGTCTGAAGACAGATGAAACACTTGAAACATGCATCTGAAAATACTTGCAAAAACACTTAAAAACATTTGAAAACCATTGCAAAACATACGGAACATTCAAATAAAACACTTGCAACATATGTGTGAAACATATACAACATTCAGGTAAACACACGTGCAACATACGTTTGAAAAACAGATGAAACATTAGGAATAGAAGTTTGCAACAGATGTATACAACCATTGCAACATATGCAATGTCCTGATCTACTTTTGCAACATACATATGAAACAATTGCAACAAACCTCTGAAACATCTGAAACACTTCAAACATACTCTTGCAACATGCGCTTTAGCAAAACCCGGTAGACGGCGGAGCACTGCAGAGCGAGATCCAGCGCTAGGCTGCGGTGGAGAAGGAGGATGGCAGTGGGCAAGCGACTGCGCGGCCTCGGCGGGCACCCGTAGTGGAGGCGGCAATGGCGGTCGGGCAGGTTCGGCCTCATGTGGTGAGGCGCCTCCGCGCGGGAGAAGGTCACGGCGGGCGGGTGCCGTGCCCGCGGGAGGTGCCCCCTCGCTGGAGAAGGCCGTGGCGAGCGACAACCGCACTGGAGAAGGCGAGCAGTGGGGAACGACAGTTGTGCAAGTTGGGAAATGTCGCTGTCTTTTTTTCTTTTTTTGAGAAGCCGTGAAGGAAGGTTGAGGGGAGCAGGAGGCTGGTAGCGCTCAGGCCCACGAAGCGCGGCGATCAGACGGACGAACGCCCGCACACCACAGCATTTATGTAATCTCTTTGCTTAATAAATGAGTTAATTAACTTGTCATAAACGTAGCACCTTTAAAACAGATGGAGCTCAAAGATCTACAACGAAATGCTTCTATGGATGCATCCGTGAAACGTTTGCACTCCGCGCATCACACACCATCCCCGTATGTCATTCGTCAGTCATACTATCGCTGAATCATGCAATAAACTGATTGTAACTACAAATAAATTCAGGTATCTTAGGAGAGTTCTACACTACACCCAGATTTAATATGTTTTGAAATTTGAGTATTTTAAATGAGCTCTACATCCAAATTTTTAGTTACAGAAAATTTGGGTGTGCGGACGTTCATGAAATGCCCCGGGTTATAACTTTCCCTGTACTACTAACCAAAATGTACTCAGCGAGACACTTACTCTCTCTCTCTCTCCTAAATAAAGAGACGTTCTAGGACCCAGCACATGTACCAAGGCCAGTGACAAAAGTCCAAGATGCCTCTACTATTCTCTCTCATCTCTTTACTAGGAATCCTGCTTCCAAAAGAAGGCAGGAGAACGTGGCCACATCGCCCGCTTTCCCCGGCTGTCGGATTGGCCGGGCGGATGGCCCAGATCGTTTGAGGCCTAGTCTTTTTGCAAAAAAGACTTTGGACTTTAGACGAATCAACCCGCAGTCCAAGCCTCCTCTCGCCCCTCGCCCGCTACGAGCTAGTCGGGACCGTCACTCCCGCGAACCCCACCTCCCCTCCCCAGGCGGCAGCGGGCACGAGACGGCGGCATGGCTGGTGGCTTCCTCAACCCGTCCCGACGCGTGAGGCACGCCGACGCAGACGCGGACCCACTTGGGCGGTGCACCGGTGCGAGAACGGACGAGGGCGGCCTCCCGGAGCGGCAGCCATAGCAGCCCGGCCCCAGGCGCGCGCGACGCCTCCAGCGCGGATCCCCGCCATGGGTAGACCCAGCGCCGCAGCCTAGGCGCCAGCGTGCGCCAGCCCACCGCCATGAGAGGGGGCCTGGCGAGACTACCGTGCTCGAGCCCCACTGTAAGGTCCTAAATGGCTAGATGAGAGTGAATAGCCTTTTTAAAAAATCTACAAATTTCACTAAACCAAGATGTTAGTAAAACAAATAGTGAAACTTCTCTACCACTGGCTCAACTACACTATGCAAGTCATCTAAACAAATCTAGTAGATTTGAAGGCTATAATCTCTAATCCACATCAACAAGGCTAAGTCACTACTTACTCTACTCCTAGGTGAAAGAGATACACTACACAAACTAGGAGCTAGAGTCTATAAGAGATAACAAGCTAAGCAACTAGCAAGGAAGACAAGTAAGTAAAGAAGTGCGCATGTATTGTTATACCGACGTTAATGAGTAGAGATATTTCTAATGAACCAATCAATCAATGCAATCACAAACATAAGATGAGATTCTCGGCAAAGAGATGACACAAGATTTTTTTACCAAGGTTCACTTGCTTTCCGGCAAGTTAGTTCTTGTTGTGGCGATGCACCAATTTGATGGATCGCGAGCTAATTGACTATCAAGAGTCAAACCCTCAACGGGTGCCGCACATCCACTCACAAGATGGGGATACTCCAAGCCACGAGCTCCACTAGAGTAGCTAATTCGTGAACTCCGACGGGGAAGGCTCAAGAACCCCTCACAATCACTTGGTGAGGCTCAAAACAATCTCCAATCACGAGCTTAACGCCACCGCTGCTCCAAGCCGTCTATGATGTCGGGAAACACCCAAGAGTAACGAAAAATCCGCAGCCAACTCAATGATCAAGTGCCACTAGATGCAAATCACTAAGCAATGCACTTAAATCTCACTCAATCCTACTAGAGTATGCAACCAAGCAAGGAGATGAGTGGAGGAAAAGTTCTCTAGCTCAAAGTATGTCTCAAGTGTTCAAAAAATCAAGAGAGAACTCCAAAACCGGCCAAGCAACTATTTATAAGCATCCCCAAAGAATAGAGCCGTTAGGCTCGAGATGTCGCTTTGCGCGCGTTGACCGGACGCGCTGGTCTGATCGACCGGACGCGGCCATAGCGTCCGGTCGCACCTGCGCGACTTCTCCAATGCTCGCCACGTGTCCCTTTTTAAATCTCGCTCGTTAGATTTTCAACGGTCACGAAACGTTACGCTCTCAGGTAAAGTGTGACCGGACGCGCTCCACGCCACGACCAGACGTGACAGTGCCAGTGTCTGGTCGCTGTCCAGAGAGGTTCAAGAGAGTGACTTTATCGACCGAACGTGTCCGATCGCACGTGACCAGACGCGCCACCGCGTCCGATCAGCTCTGAGACTCGCGCTGTTCTTTGGGTGCGTGACCGGACACTTCGGTTCCGCGAGGGATCGGACGCGCCGGTTGCAAACCCTAGCGCCCCGTGCCGCGCACAGCTACTGCCACTGACCGGACGCGCCAGTCGTGCTGAGACCGCGTCCGGTCCAGCATCCGGTCATTCCAGTTGTAAGGTCCTAGATGGCTAGAGGGGGGGTGAATAGCCTATAAAAAATTCTACAAGCACCACTAAGCAAACTTGTTAGAATAACAAACGGCGTAAAGCGAGTTTTGCTTAGCCAAAGGTTGTGATGCAAGCCTCCTATCCACAAGTCTAGTAGATTATGATCTCTAGTTCACACAAGTGCTAAGTCACTAACTTACACTAGTGAGCAAGCTAACAACTACTAGAAAAGGCTACCACTAGAGCTACACAAGATAATCTAGTAAAAGTAAATGCGAGAGAGAGGATTGTGAATCTTATACCGACGGTGGAGTGAAGATGTTGCCAATCACCAAGATGATATACAATCAATTAATATTGACAACAACACAATATGTAGACCAATCACCGGGAGACAAGAGACACAATATTTTTGTTCACCCGGTGTTCACTTGTGCACCGACAAGCTACGTCACCGGTTGTGTCGACCAACACTTAGATGGTTCCTCGGTGTGACCCTCAAGTCACTTGCCCCTCAAGGCACGCCCCGCAAGGCACCGCAAGACACCACTCTCAAGTGAGGTAACTCAATGACACGCGCAATCCAATAGAGTTGCTTTTGGCGTCCCGCCGAGGAAAGCACACGGACCTCTTACAAACAACCGGAGGTGGCCAAGAACAATCACATTCTCTTGCCAACGCCTCCAACAATCTCCAAGCCGGCTAGGAGCGATACTCTCCAAGAGTAACAAGAAATCCACCGGCTAAACCACCCACAAGTGCCACTAGATACCCTCAAGCTATGCAATGCACTTTGGGATCACTCAATCTCACTTTTGATTTGCAATCAAGCAAGAGAGATGAGTGGGAGGAGTAGCTCTAGCTCAAAGTATGCACAAGAGTGTTAGAAATGCCAAGAGACCTCCCCAAGGGCCGGCCAACGAGTATTTATAAGCACCCCAAACAAATAGAGCCGTTGCCACTCCACTGACCGTTTTTTCGGGACGACCGGACGCGCCGGTCGAAACTGACCGGACGCGCTCAACCGCGTCCGGTCGCCCTGCGACGTCCACGTGTCCCTCAAATTTCAAATGCGACCGTTAGATCCTCCAACGGTCACTGCGCCAACGGTCAAATCCTATGACCGGACGCGCTTCTCATAACGACCGGACGCGCCGGTCCCGATGACCGGACGCGCCTGTCGAACGACCGGACGCGCCGATCGCACTGACCCACGCGCCCACGACGCAACGACCGGACGCGCTCCTCGCAACGACCGGACGCGACAGTGCCAGCGTCCGGTCGGAGTCCAGTAAGCTCCCTCGACGACCGGACGCGTCCGATCATGTGTGACCGGACGCGCCCCGCGTCCGATCGTCCTCTGTGAACCTCAGTTCCTTCTGGGCACTTGACCGGACGCGCCGGTCCCGCGAGTGACCGGACGCGCCGGTTGCAAACCCTAGCCCGCGCGCCCGATACCGCGCTGTACTGACCAGACGCGTCCGGTCATACCATGACCGCGTCCGGTGCAGCGTCCGGTCACCTCAGTGACCCCGTTCGCCTCCGTTTCTTTTCCGACTTCCGGCGTAGTGGAAAATAGGCATTTCATTTCCCCGAAATCGCCTGAATCCCGTGCTCGCACGCTCGGCGGGAGGGAGAGAGGAACCCAAACCCCTCTCTACCCGCAAACCACAGCGCGACCAACACCACCTTTGCAAATGTGCCAACACCATCAAGTGTACATCTCCATGTGCTTGTGTGTTAGCTTTTTCTCAATCATTTTCAAAGGTTTTCCGATTAGCTCACTAGGCCCTACATGCAATGCACTTCATGAATTCACCTAGTGGCACCCGTGCGTCGAAAAACCGATAAGACTTCCCCTCTTAATAGTTCGGCTATCGACCCTAAACCACTCACACCCTCTATGGTGTCTTGAGTGTAAAACAAAATGGCCCTATGGTTATACCTTTGCCTTGAGCCCATTTTGTTTCTCCAAATGATATGATCCACTTCATATCATCACATGACCGTCTCGATCCATCGACCTTGACTTCACTTGCTCTTCACCGTTGCATCGGTCCGTCGGCGCTAAGTCTTGCTCAAGCTTCACCATCGCATGGTCCTTCGCTTCGAAGCCTCGACTTGCCCTTCACCTTCACAACCGGTCCATCAAGCCAAGCATCACCTCGGTCTTCATCATCTTGGTCACATGAGTCAATGTCATGTCTCATATTTCAATGACCACCTTTATCTAAATCATCCACTTAGATACAAAGGTTAGTCCTAGGTTTCATCAATTAGCCAAAACCAAACTAGGGACTTTCAATCTCCCCCTTTTTGGTAATTGATGACAACCCTCACAAAGATGATTTTGATAATAAAAGTTTTGAACTTGTCATACTTGTCCAATCATTTTGCTCATAAGTAAAGTTTGGACAATTATCACAAGCTTGATTTTGGTAGCATTAGCTCCCCCTACATATGTGCATAGAGTTTGGATTGAAAGCTTTGCACATATGCATGGATAGAAATGTTGGGAGAGTAATTCTACCAAAATGATGCTATGGTGTAAGAAATGGACCTTTGAAGCGTGATACCAATCGGAGTTGCCTTTTACACCATCCTTAGCATCATGAAGTAACTAGACATCCATCAAAACTCAAGAACCCCGTGAGATCAACATTATATGTAAAGGTTCTTGGACCACTTGTAAAGCTAACCACTTGTAAAGCTAACCACTTGTAAAGCTTTAGGCAAGTCTAGATACCACATGTAAACTATTTCTATGCATGCTAGTAGATCATTTCATCATCCAATTTCTATACTAGCATTGCACCACACAAGCATGTATATTGAATTTAAATACATGTGCAATGAGCAAGTCATATGAGAATGCACAAACAAATACAACAACTTTGTTTATGAGCTTGCTCCCCCTACTTGTGTGCATCAACAAATTTTATTTACCCCTTTATCAAGTTGAATCATCTTTTTCTCATCATAAATTTTATTTACCCCTTTATCAAGTTGAATCATCTTTTTTTTCTCCCCCTTTGTCAACAACTTACCCAAAAAGGGATCAAATTGTGGAGAGAAGGAAAAGTGTTTGAGGGAGTAGATTGAAATTAATTCGATACCACATGTAAGGTTAAAAAATTTATCAAATTTGGTTTAACCTAGAATACTTGCCAAAGATATTTAATTTGATTTGAACCAAAGACAAGCTTCTTCACTCCTCAAAATAAGGGTTATCTTGCCTATGTTGAATTAAACACTTATAGCAAATCTTCTAGATTCAACACTAGGTTTACAAGCTCACAAACATGTCATATGCCACCACTAGATCAAAATAAGCATAGAAGCAATAGTGGTAACATATATCCATCAAATTCATTTGATTTATCATGAATGTTTATGCATACCACTTATTATGTCTACATGCTCTATCAAGTCCTTAGCATAGGATGAAAGACATGTCAATCAATTTTACCTTGCAATGTCGAAGGAGAGGCATGTCAATAAGTGGGTGGGGTGCATTCAACTCATGTTTGAGAAATCAAGAATGTTCAATTCATTCCTTAGCTTGTAAAACCTCTTTTCATCAAGTGGCTTAGTGAGAATATCGGCAAGTTGATCATCGGTGCCAACACTTTCAATGGCAATATCTCCCTTTTGTTGATGATCTCTAATGAAATGATGTCTTATGTCAATATGCTTTGTTCTTCCATGTTGAACCGGGTTTTGTATCATCTTGATTGCACTCTCATTATCACATAGCAACGGCACATTCTTGAAGTTGAGGCCATAATCCTTCAAAGTTGATTTCATCCATAGCAATTGTGCACAACAACTCCCCGCACTCACATATTCGGCTTCGGCGGTAGAGATTGCCACACTATTTTGTTTCTTTGAGGACCATGACACAAGTGATCTTCCAAGTAATTGACATGTGCCACTTGTGCTTTTCCTATTGATCTTGCAACCCCCATAGTCGGAGTCCGAATATCCAATCAATTCAAACTTTGACCCCTTGGGATACCATAGTCCAACATTTCTTGTTTGCTTCAAGTACCTCAATATTCTTTTTGCCGCCGTGAGATGACTTTCTCTAGGTGAGGCTTGATATCTAGCACACATGCAAACACTAAACATGACATCCGGCCTTGATGCGGTGACATAGAGTAGACTTCCAATCAAAGACCGATATTCCTTTTGATTCACCATTTTGCCATCAAGATCACTATCCAAATTTCCATTTGTACCCATTGGAGTTGAAATTGGTTTTGCATCTTGCATTCCAAACTTCTTCAACATGTCCCTTATGTATTTCCCTTGACTCACAAATGTTCCATTCTTTAATTGCTTGACTTGGAGACCAAGGAAGTAGCTAAGTTCACCAATCATAGACATTTCAAATTCTTTGGCCATCATAGCACCAAATTCTTCACAATAAGCTTGATCGGTTGATCCAAAGATGATGTCATCAACATATATTTGCACTATGAATAGATCATTTCCAATCTTCTTGGTGAATAGAGTAGTATCAACCTTGCCCATTTTGAATCCCTTAGAGAGAAGGAAATCCCTTAGCCTCTTATACCATGCTCTAGGTGCTTGCTTTAAGCCATATAAAGCCTTCTTCAACTTGTAGACATGGTTGGGTTTGTTGTCATCTTCAAATCCGGGCGGTTGCTCAACAAATACTAACTCATTGATGATCCCATTGAGAAATGCACTTTTGACATCCATTTGATATAGTATGATATTGTGTGCACAAGCATAAGCCAATAGAATCCTTATTGCCTCCAATCTTGCCACGGGAGCATATGTCTCATCATAGTCAAGACCTTCAACTTGAGTGTAACCTTGAGCAACTAGTCTTGCTTTGTTTCTCACTACAATGCCATCTTGATCTTGCTTGTTTTTAAACACCCACTTGGTTCCAATCACATTGTAGTCATTTGGCCTTTCTATCAATTCCCAAACATCATTTCTTGTGAAATTGTTAAGCTCTTCTTGCATAGCCATGATCCAATCGGCATCCCTCAAAGCTTCTTCTATCTTCTTTGGTTCTATGGTTGACACAAATGATGCATGCTCACAAAACATAGTCAATCTTGATCTTGTTTGCACACCACTTCTAATATCACCAATAACACTATCAATGGGGTGATCTCTTGCAACATATTGTGGTTGGAGTACTTGCACTTGATTGCTTGAGTTTGGTTGATCACTTGATGTATCTCGATGAGATGAACTAGCACCTTGATCTTGCACTTGAGAGTCACTAGCTAGCTTGAATGGAGAATTGAGCACTTGGTCTTTATCATCATCTTGAATATCAATAACTTGCTTTGCTCTAATGTCCCCAATGTCCATGTTCTTCATTGCTTCCACCAATAGAGTTCCACTAACATCATCTAGATTCTCTTCTTCATCTTGTGACCCATTGGTTTCATCAAATTGCACATCATGGACTTCTTCTAGAATGCCACTTGAGTTGTTCCAAACTCTATAAGCTTTGCTTGTAGTTGAATAACCAAGTAGGAACCCCTCATCACATCTCTTGTCAAACTTTCCCAATCTAGTGCCCTTCTTCAAGATATAGCATTTGCAACCAAACACCCTAAAGTAAGAAATATTGGGCTTTCTTCCATGAAGTAACTCATATGGAGTCTTCTCTAGCAATGGATGACAATATAGTCTATTGATGTAGTAGCAAGCGGTATTGATTGCTTCATCCCAAAATGATTGACTCACATTGTACTCATGAAGCATTGATCTAGCCATATCAAGCAATGTTCTATTCTTCCTCTCAACTAGGCCATTTGATTGTGGAGTGTACTTGGCCGAGAATTGATGTCCAATACCATAATGATCACAAAGTTCTTCAATTCTTGTATTCTTGAACTCACTTCCATTGTCACTTCTCACTTTCTTGATTCTAATCTCAAACTCATTGTGAACTCTAGTGAGAAATGTCTTGAAGGTGTCAAACACTTCATTTTTGTCACTAAGAAAGAATACCCATGTGAATCTTGTGAAGTCATCCACTATGACAAAGCCATACTTGTTGCCGCCTATGCTTGTATATGTTGTTGGTCCAAATAGATCCATGTGCATCAACTCAAATGCTTTGCATGTGCTCATTGTACTCTTCTTTGGATGTGAGCTTCCAACTTGCTTCCCGGCTTGACATGCACTACAAAGCTTATTCTTCTCAAATTCAACATCTTTCAAACCATTGACAAGATTGTGAGTTGTAAGCTTCTTCAATTGTTTCATGCCAACATGACCAAGCCTTCTATGCCAAAGCCAACCCATGCTTGATTTGGAGACTAGGCAAGTTGTTAAAGAAGTTTCTCTAGCATTGAAGTCAACTAGGTAGAGATTCTCATATCTAAAGCCCTTGAATGCCACATTTGAACCATCCACACTAATAACTTCCACATCATCAACCCCAAAGATGCATTTGTAGCCTAGATCACATATTTGTGCCACGGATAGAAGATTGAAATCCAAACTTTCAACTAGCAACACATTAGAGATACTCATATCATTTGATATTGCAATCTTGCCCAAGCCAATAACCTTGCCTTTCTTGTTATTGCCAAATGTGATAGAATCAACACCACTATCATTGTCATTGAATGAATCAAACATTCTTGATGTACCGGTCATGTGTTGAGTGCACCCACTATCAATAATCCAATGCCTTCCTCTGGCTTTGTAATTGACCTACAAGCAAATCAATGAAGCTTAGGTACCCATATTTGCTTGGGTCCTTGTAGGTTAGTAACTAAGCTCTTTGGTACCCAAATAGCCTTCTTCTTTGGGCCCACAATTGGTGTACCAACAAACTTAGCTTGCACACCCTTCACACCCTTGGTAAGCACATAGCAAGAATCAAAAGGTATAGCATTAACAAAGTTCTTGCTTTGGTTCTTTTTATTGCAATTATGCTCTAGGTGCCCAACTTGCTTGCATCTATTGCAAAACCGACCATTGCCCTTCACAAAGCTAGGCTTTGGAGTTGCAAAGGCCGACTTGCCTTTCTTGGGGGTGTAGCCCAATCCCTCTTTGTTAAGAGAGAACCTTTGGCTACCCAAACACTTAAGCAAGCGGGCCTCACCACCATAGGCCTTGCCTAGGGCGTGAGTGAGCTCATCCACCTCTCTCTTGAGAGTCTCATTCTCAACCATTAGTGAGGCATCACAAGTGAAACCATCACTAGTAGTAGAGGTAGAGTTGGTGGTGGTGGATGAAGAGCTACAAGAAGGGTTAGTATTTGACATGATGATAGGTTCATAAAAGGATTCATCAATTATATCACATGTAACACCTATATCACATGATACAACAACCTCCTTCTTTGCTTGTTGCTCAAGTAGCAATGAGTGAGCTTTTTCAAGCTTGGAATGAGCCTTATCAAGATCCTCATGGTCTTCCACTAGACTCTCATGAGTGGTCTTAAGCTCACCAAGAACTTTCTCAAGTATTGCTACTTTCATTGAAAGCTTCTTGCACTCCTTGTTCTTGGCAATAGCTATGTCTCTAGTTTGTTGCAACAAGTCATATAGTTGTTCTTTAGTTGGTTCATCATCATCATCATTTTCATTATCATATTTATCATTATCACTATCATGAACATATTCCATTTCACTTCCATCATCACTTTCATCATATAATACCTTAGCTTCTTTGGCCATGAAGCATGAAGAGGATGAATCAAATAGTAAAGGCTTCTTGTTGATAGCAATGGAAGCAAAAGCCTTGTTGGATGATTCTTCTTCTTCATCATCATCATCACTTTCCCAAGTGGCCACATAGACTCCATTCTTGCCTTTCTTGAATGTTATCTTGGCTTCTTTCTTTTTCTTCTCAAACTTGCCCCTCTTGTTGTTTTTCTTTTTGTCATAGGGACAATCGGCTTGAAGGTGCTCGGTGCTATCACAATTGAAGCACTTCCTTTGTTGCTCATTGCTCTTGAAATTGTCATTTCTCTTTTTGAAGCCTCTTCTCTTAATGAACATGTGACCCATTTTCTTGACTACAAAAGCAAATGCCTCATCATCAATTTCGTAATCTTCATCTTCATTATTGTCTTCTTCTTCCTCTTCTTCTATGATAATAGCTTTGCCTTTGGAGGAGGTGGCCTTAAATGCCACGGTCTTCTTCTTCTTCTCATCTTCCACCTTCTCCTTGTCATCAACATCTTGATCATATTTGTCATAGGTCAATACTTCACCAAGCAAATCATTAGGCTTCATTGCTTCAAGCCCATCTCTTTGCAACATCATGATCAACATCTTGAATCTTCTAGGTAAGCTCAATAAGAACTTATGGCAAAAATCTTGGTCTTGAGTCTTGTGCCCTAAGCTCTTGAGATCATTTACAATTACTTGCAATCTATGAAACATTTCAATGATTGTTTCATCATCCTTTTTCTTGAAGTTCTCAAACTCACTCTTGAGCCCATATAGCTTGGCACTCTTCACAACCTTAGTGCCTTCATATGTCTCACTCAACCTTGTCCATACTTCACTAGCCAATTCCAAATCTTTGATGCCCTCAAACACTTTTGTGTCAATACCATTGTAGAGTGTATTGAGAGCCATTCTATTGCATGTTCTATTTGCTCTATCTTCATCGGTGAGATGATTGGGATCAATGATAGCAAAATCATTCTCGGTGACTTGCAATACTCTCTCATGAATAGAACCAAGGTACATTGTCATCTTTCTCTTCCAATGAGCAAAAGAACTAACACCATCAAAGAACGGTGGCTTGCCCCCAACATGATTGAACACAATTTGAGCCATTTTTCACACCGAAGGATGTTAAGCCTTGATTAAAACGGTGACCACGGCTCCGATACCACTTGTAAGGTCCTAGATGGCTAGAGGGGGGGTGAATAGCCTATAAAAAATTCTACAAGCACCACTAAGCAAACTTGTTAGAATAACAAACGGCGTAAAGCGAGTTTTGCTTAGCCAAAGGTTGTGATGCAAGCCTCCTATCCACAAGTCTAGTAGATTATGATCTCTAGTTCACACAAGTGCTAAGTCACTAACTTACACTAGTGAGCAAGCTAACAACTACTAGAAAAGGCTACCACTAGAGCTACACAAGATAATCTAGTAAAAGTAAATGCGAGAGAGAGGATTGTGAATCTTATACCGACGGTGGAGTGAAGATGTTGCCAATCACCAAGATGATATACAATCAATTAATATTGACAACAACACAATATGTAGACCAATCACCGGGAGACAAGAGACACAATATTTTTGTTCACCCGGTGTTCACTTGTGCACCGACAAGCTACGTCACCGGTTGTGTCGACCAACACTTAGATGGTTCCTCGGTGTGACCCTCAAGTCACTTGCCCCTCAAGGCACGCCCCGCAAGGCACCGCAAGACACCACTCTCAAGTGAGGTAACTCAATGACACGCGCAATCCAATAGAGTTGCTTTTGGCGTCCCGCCGAGGAAAGCACACGGACCTCTTACAAACAACCGGAGGTGGCCAAGAACAATCACATTCTCTTGCCAACGCCTCCAACAATCTCCAAGCCGGCTAGGAGCGATACTCTCCAAGAGTAACAAGAAATCCACCGGCTAAACCACCCACAAGTGCCACTAGATGCCCTCAAGCTATGCAATGCACTTTGGGATCACTCAATCTCACTTTTGATTTGCAATCAAGCAAGAGAGATGAGTGGGAGGAGTAGCTCTAGCTCAAAGTATGCACAAGAGTGTTAGAAATGCCAAGAGACCTCCCCAAGGGCCGGCCAACGAGTATTTATAAGCACCCCAAACAAATAGAGCCGTTGCCACTCCACTGACCGTTTTTTCGGGACGACCGGACGCGCCGGTCGAAACTGACCGGACGCGCTCAACCGCGTCCGGTCGCCCTGCGACGTCCACGTGTCCCTCAAATTTCAAATGCGACCGTTAGATCCTCCAACGGTCACTGCGCCAACGGTCAAATCCTATGACCGGACGCGCTTCTCATAACGACCGGACGCGCCGGTCCCGATGACCGGACGCGCCTGTCGAACGACCGGACGCGCCGATCGCACTGACCCACGCGCCCACGACGCAACGACCGGACGCGCTCCTCGCAACGACCGGACGCGACAGTGCCAGCGTCCGGTCGGAGTCCAGTAAGCTCCCTCGACGACCGGACGCGTCCGATCATGTGTGACCGGACGCGCCCCGCGTCCGATCGTCCTCTGTGAACCTCAGTTCCTTCTGGGCACTTGACCGGACGCGCCGGTCCCGCGAGTGACCGGACGCGCCGGTTGCAAACCCTAGCCCGCGCGCCCGATACCGCGCTGTACTGACCAGACGCGTCCGGTCATACCATGACCGCGTCCGGTGCAGCGTCCGGTCACCTCAGTGACCCCGTTCGCCTCCGTTTCTTTTCCGACTTCCGGCGTAGTGGAAAATAGGCATTTCATTTCCCCGAAATCGCCTGAATCCCGTGCTCGCACGCTCGGCGGGAGGGAGAGAGGAACCCAAACCCCTCTCTACCCGCAAACCACAGCGCGACCAACACCACCTTTGCAAATGTGCCAACACCATCAAGTGTACATCTCCATGTGCTTGTGTGTTAGCTTTTTCTCAATCATTTTCAAAGGTTTTCCGATTAGCTCACTAGGCCCTACATGCAATGCACTTCATGAATTCACCTAGTGGCACCCGTGCGTCGAAAAACCGATAAGACTTCCCCTCTTAATAGTTCGGCTATCGACCCTAAACCACTCACACCCTCTATGGTGTCTTGAGTGTAAAACAAAATGGCCCTATGGTTATACCTTTGCCTTGAGCCCATTTTGTTTCTCCAAATGATATGATCCACTTCATATCATCACATGACCGTCTCGATCCATCGACCTTGACTTCACTTGCTCTTCACCGTTGCATCGGTCCGTCGGCGCTAAGTCTTGCTCAAGCTTCACCATCGCATGGTCCTTCGCTTCGAAGCCTCGACTTGCCCTTCACCTTCACAACCGGTCCATCAAGCCAAGCATCACCTCGGTCTTCATCATCTTGGTCACATGAGTCAATGTCATGTCTCATATTTCAATGACCACCTTTATCTAAATCATCCACTTAGATACAAAGATTAGTCCTAGGTTTCATCAATTAGCCAAAACCAAACTAGGGACTTTCACCAGTGACCTCCGTTCGCCTCCGTTTCTTCACCTCCGGCGCAGTGGAAAATAGGCGTTTCACTTCCACAAAAGCGTCGAATGTGCTAACACTTAAACTCCACCGCCTTCGCAAATGTGCTAACACTACCAACTGTACACCATCTTGTGCCCGTGTGTTAGCATTTTCTCAAATATTAAGGAGTTAGCATCTCACTAGATCCTAAATGCATATGCTCAAGAATATGGACCTAGTAGCACTTGATTCGTGAGATGACCGTGATTGCCTCTCTTGATAGTCGGTTATCAATCCTAAATCCGGTCAATCACTTCTCTACTCGTCTTTAGACCGGTAAAAGAGAATCCTATGATTATACCTTTGCCTTGATCATCTCATTCCTAGTCTATCACCTATGTGCATGTTCAACATTATCTTTATCTTTATACACTTGTGATCTTATGGACATCACCTTTATGCTCCTTGCTCCTTCATCACATGTGTTGCTACGTCTAACTCAATTCACTTGACACAATAACATTAGCAATGTGGTCATTAATTAAAAAAAAACCAAACTTAGCCGAACACCCACGCCCGCGCCGGGGTGGCCGTAGCTGCCGTGCCCGCGCCCACGCCCGCGCCGGGGTGGCTAGAGCCGCCATGGCCGCACCACCGCTCGTGGAGGGGTCGCCGGGGCCGCCGCACCCGCATCTCCGCGTGCGCCGGGATAACCCGGACCGGATCAGCCGGAGCCGCCAAGCCCGGAACCCGCCAGCGCCAGAGTCCATCTCAGCTCCGTGGCCTCCGCGCCGTCGTGCCCCTCCGCACGCACCGGCCGTAACTCTGCACGACGACTCTCCTCCGGCCTCCCAGCGCGCCGACTCTCCTCTTCCCTCTGCCTCCACCCACAAGCACTCCCGCCGTCAGCCCTCCAGTAAGCTACATCTCTACCACAACTGTGACTGCTGGTGATTTTCATCCCGGCCTGTGCTTGCTCTGTGCCGTGCTTGCACGTGAGGTCACCCAGACCAAGCCCCTGCACCTGTTTGTTGTTTTGCCCAAGTGAATTTTCCGTGCGACTTTACTATCATAAGATCTTTTTACACATTTGCTTTGTTATTAACTGACGCTCTGAGCAGGATGCAGATTACATGTTATAATACTTTCTTAATTAATTATAGTAGTATCCTCAATAGAATTCATACTGTTTTCCATAATTTTATTTTACAGATACCTTAATTTAGATGTACACTTCTAGATTAATATGTATTATTATAATGCTACTTCTAAGAATAAGAGTTCATCACTGGAGCATCAAGTTGCGAGTTAATTGGACATGCTAGTTCGGCAGTTCGCCAAAAGATAGCAGCCTTGATGGCACAAGACTGAAATAGAAGGATAATGGCAACGTCATGGGGCATTAAGCTACCGCCTTTTGCATCTCATCAAAGCTCATTTGTTGTACTGTGTTTATTACTGATCTCCTATTGATTGCAATACCTCTATCCAGATAATTCCAAGTACCATGAAAACTGAAATGAGAGAAGCACTAGTGGCAGAATTGCAGCTCCATGACGCGCACCAGGTACCTGATCAAATACAGGGATCTGTCTTGATAGGTATATATGCCCACGTCCATAGTTACATACTCCATTGGCCATTGTTTATCACTATGATGTTATTGCTTCTCAAGATATAATGTATGTGTAACTAAACTTTCCTCGAAACCAAGTTACACTCCAACTTACAATACAACAACAACATAGTCTTTTGTCCCAAGCAAGTTGGGGTATATATCTCGCTCTAAATTTACAATGATACACTTGACAATGGTGCAGCATAGGGTGTGTGTTCCATTTTGAGTGCATTTACACTGAAAGGTTCTTACATGTTGGCTTATGCAGTTCCAAAACAGGCTACATATTATTTTGACATTTTTAGCAGTAACCAGTAGCCATAAAGAATTGATGCTCAAAAAAAAAAAAGTAGCCATAAAGAATTGGAAGATGTGCAAACTTCATCAATTTTTGGAGATGTTCTGCTGAAGGACATTACAAGTCAAACAAATATATGAACTCTAGGAACAGATCTGAGATTTAAAGTGGACAATTTCAAAATTGGTTACCTTTTATTGCAGCTCACATAGTCATATCCGTTGCATGGTCGCCTGTGAAGCTTCTCGCCCCTGCTCCGATCAGCCAGTGTTGTTGCTGACCGCCGGGAAAGCAGTGCTGAAGCGGCCATCCAAGCCTCTCCGTGCTTCAAAGAGGTGAATAGTACAATCTAGATAATTCAGTGTGTATGTACTTGTTCATACAAGAAATTGTAAAATCCATAGAAAAAATTATGATGCATCCCTAAATTCTGAAACTGATTGTGCAGATTTTGTATCAATCAGTTATTCTATATCTAATTAAAAAATATATATAAACCATCAAACCTGGCAAATTTGAAGCCCCATATTAGATATCAGGATTATGCCTAACACATTTCGTATTACAACAGAACTTTTACTTTCCATCTATATTGCATCTCCACTCTGATACATAATCACTTCACTTGTTGAAAACTTCAAGGTTTTAGTAAGCACTAACTCTGTAAACGAGCACAATCCATCAGCAACAAAGACACTTGAAAGTAATAATAAGCCAAACATGTATTTTTCCTCAACTTTAGATATATATTGTTGCCAGTTTGGGAGATGAACAAATGGCACCCACAAGAACCCTTTGTTTTTAATCACTGAGTCCAACTCAATGAAACACTTGACTTGTCTACAAAAGTTGGATCTCAAGTCTGATACTGATTTCATAGCCACACAGGATTCTCTGAGATCATGACATATATACTGCACAATACATTTAATTTCCAATATCTAGATATTACAAAATCCATCCGCCATGGAACTGTTGTGCTGATTTCTCGAACTATATAGCATGTTATAAGCGATTCAAAGTCTTTTCTACTTGAATGTGCTACATTGACCATACGTAGGCCTTTGTTTCCTTTAAATCTAAATTGTCCTATATGTGTTGTATCGAATATTGATTCCCGTCTCTAAGCAAATCATCAGAGGAATACTTTCATTTTACCATTTATAGCTCAATAAGCCCACAGCTAAAGATGTCTCTTCCACTGTTCAGAGACATATATTCTACAAAAAGAGAAATATGTTCCAGATATTACATACGGTGGAACATTTACACAAAATATTATAGTTCAACATAGTATAAGTTGCTACAAGCCGTTCAGTTCATGCCTTAATGGGCTAGAGTCCATGCCTACATGGGCTGCCAACTGGCATCCTCAAGGCAGAGCGCGGCAACGCCGGGCCTGGGTTTCTAGTGCACTTGTATTTCACAACGCCAACAACTGCTGTCCACCTTCGTAGGGAGTGCAGGTTGTAGACCTGCTCCCTTGGACTCCGGTAAAGTAGCAGGACGAGAGCCATAACGACATTTTCATTGGGACAAAGTTCACAGGCCAAAACAACCTTCTTTTCGGGACGGAGGGAGTACTGCTAAAGTACTACATCCACATTTCAACAATTTTGCTGCCCGCTGTTAGCACAAACTAAGGGTAGAAGAAGGAATAAGCAAGATAACAGAAGAAGCAATTGGAAGTAGCGAGGAATGATTGATAGGTTCAGGAATTCGAATTCAGTTACAATAATGTTCACCCCTCTCCTCTCCATTCTTCCGCTCAAGTACTAAGCTAACAGACAGGACACTCTGGGCCACTAATCTTGGAGTTGGGCTTTCGAGTCCTCATGGTCCGGATAGCTGGGCTCGGCTCTTCTTCTTCATCCGCTTCCTTGCTCGAGTGGTCACAACTCACGACCGGTAGGCCGGGTGCTCGTCCTCGTCGTCACACGCCGTGAGAAACTTGGCAATGTCGTCCATCGTCGGCCTGTTGCTGCTCCTCTCCTCCATGCATAACAAGGAAATCCGAACCATTTCCATGGCCTGCCGGGGATTGAACTGCCCCTGCAACCTCCCATCCACCAAGGGCACGAGTTCCCCGGTATCAAGCACCTGCCTCAGCAGCTGAGCGATCTGCGACATCTTCAGCCGCTCACCATTGGCTGTCGTCTGGTCGTAGATCCTTCTCCCGATCACGATCTCAAGAAGCACGATGCCGTAGCTGTACACGTCAACCTTGGCATTGATGGGCACGTTCAGCGCCCACTCCGGCGCCATGTACCCCGTCGTCCCTCTCATGTGGGAGAGTAGCATGCTGCCGCCGGGGCCGCCGTCCCTCTTGGACAGCTTGGCCAACCCGAAATCGGCGATCTTGGCGTCGAACTCCCGCGTCAGCAGGATGTTCTCCGGCTTCACGTCGCAGTGGATGACCCACTCGAGGCACTCATGGTGGAGGTAGGCGAGGCCCCTGGCCATGCCCAGCGCGATCCGGTATCGCTCGCGCCACGGCAGCGTCCTGCTGCTGTCCGTGTCGAACAGGTGCCTGTCCAGCGACTCGTTCTCCACGTACTCGTATACCAGCAGCTTGTGCTTGCTGTCGGAGCAGAAGCCCCAGATCCGGACCAGGTTGATGTGGTTGATCCGCCCGATCACCGTCATCTCCGCCCATAACTCCTCGTCGCCCCGTACCAAGTTCGTCATCAGCTTCTTCACGGCCACCACCTTCCCTTTGTCGAGCACGCCGCGGTACACGACGCCAGAGCTGCCCCGGCCGAGCTCTTCCTTGAAGTTCCCCGTCGCGTCCTTGAGCTCCCGGTACGTGAACCTCCTGAACTGGCCCGTGACCATCCTGTATCCTGCTGCCTCCAGTGAGCTGGGTATGCTCTGCTTGCTGGAGAGGAACCAGCACCCAGTCAGGATGAAGATCAAATCGACAACTCCCAGTGCTCCGGCGAACGCAAACAAGTACACCCACTTGGCGTCGTTTCCGTGTCTCGGGAACGCGCCTGATGATCCTTGGAGGAGGATCGTGGTGACGTTAGGATTGCAGGCGATGCCTGCGACGGTGGTCCGCCGTGCGGCCTGGATCAGAGGCGCCGAGGCGTTGAAATCGATAGGTACTTTGAGGTAGATGGTCCCGGGGAACGATGAAGACGTATAGCCATTGAACAGCATGCTTTTAGGGTAGCAGATGCCTTGGCCTTGAGGTTTGTAGGAGAAGCCGAGGCACGAGCACCTCTCCGAGCAGAGTTCCTTGCAATACTCGAACGTGACGGATTGGTTTGATCCCATATCGTAGCCGTAGAAATCAGTGTGCGGCATCTTGATGAACTTATACTGCTGCTGCTCCGGCAGCAGGCTGCAGTTGTTCACGCCGCTGAACATCGGCTTGCAGCCTTTTCGCCAGTCCCGCGTGTCCACCATCATGTACCCCGGAGCGCACGAACATCTGAGGCTCGGCTGGTACTCGCAGATCGCATTCTGGCCACACACACCGTGCACGGAGCACGGCTGCGCCAGAGCCGCCCATGTCATCGTCCAGCCCCCTGTCGACGCGTTCAAGCTGTAGATCCTCAGGTTGCCATCCTGCTCGATGGTCAGCCGTCTCTTGACGCCGGGTTGTCCGAGGTCGGAGGCACGGACCACCAGGTTGTCGCTCGAGAGAAACACGCCGGTGTCGTCGAGGACACCGACCCTCGACCTGTTGTATGTTGTCCGGCCGTTCTTGAGTGGGCCGTTGTCCGGATTTGGCCAGTAGATGCTCGATGTGTCGGGGCCGTCATAGAGGAGCCGCAGCACGTTGTCGTTGTCGTAGTAGAGGCTGAAGTAGGCAGCGACCAGCTTGTTGTGCTCGGTGAGCGGCTGCGACGGCACTAGCGTGTCCGTCGGCCAGTCGAAGCTCTGCCACACGGCGCGACCGCCGTTAGAGATGACGAGGTTGCCGGTGTCGCGGAGAGATATGGTCAAGGAACCACCACCACCACTCCCACTCGTCTTGCTCTCCCACACCGTGCTCCCGTTGGCGTCGTCGAGGGCAAGGCCCCCGTCGCGGCGGAACGAGATCCTGGAGCGCCGGCCGTTCACTGGGGCGCCGGTGTTCGCCGTCCAGATGGTGGTCTTCTCCGCGGCTTCGGCGTACCAGACGGAGAAGGAGAAGGCGTTCTCGCCGGCCTCCTGGAAGCCGCAGGAGAATGTGCCGTCGGGGGAAGTCAGGAACGGCCTCCCGTGGTCTTCCACTGACAGAGAGGAGCCGGCGCCTAGCGTGTGCTGCGCCGACGCCGACGGCCACAGCAAAGGAGAGAGCAGCAGAGTAATCAGGACGGCAACACAGGTGGATTTTCCCAGCATTGTACACTGTTTTGCTGGCATTATTGAAACTCCAGAGTCCAGAAGATAGGTATGTATGTTAGCCAGGAGGTGGATGGCCGGCCATCCGGGCGGGCGGTCGGGGGCTTTTTATCGACAAGTAGTTAGGCGAACCTTGCTAGTTGCTCGTACAGAAGGATTAGCGACCTTCGAGCTACTTTCCGTGCCTAACTAAATTCCATATTGTAATAATGTTCACTTACTATTACACGTGACTTTATACTGATGTGCGCGCGCCCGCGTGTAAGAGAGTTAAGTGAGGCGGTCAAGGTCAATGCCCTTTTTCTCTAAGTCTACCTCTCGGTCGTCCAGCCATGCGAACGCATGCGTAGTTGCGTATGAGCTGGCGATATCCGACGGGTCGTCCATCGCATCGCTTAGCGCGCAGAGTTGCTTAGACTTGTTTCGATGTACGTGTATCCATAATTTTAATTCACTTCAACATACGTGGATTAAGATGAATACATATACATCCAAATAAAGCCTTAGATAGCTTTTGATCCATAGAGCTAAGAATCTAGATAAAAAAATTTAGAATCCTAGAATTCCATCCAAATACTCTAGAAAACATACATGCACAAAATCCCAGAAACGTCAGAGACTATTTTCATTTAGAACCTAGGCCCGTTCGGCTATGCTGATAAGCCGGCTGAAAAATACTGTTGGCTGATTTGTTATAAGAGAAAATCACTGTTTTGGCTGAAAAAAGCTAAAAAGTACGGATTATAAGTCGGATGAACATGACCCTGGATTTTAAAATCCAATCCAAACGTGCCCTTGGCCTTGTTTGGATTCCATCAGTTTTTGCTAGTTTCTAAGAATCTGTCTTTTAGAAACTGGTGGATCCAAACATGCTAGTTTTTACTACTAGTTTCTTACCAGATTCTTAAAAACTAGGAAGTTGTTGATACCCAACTTTGCCAGTTCTTGTGACCCATATAGCTATAACTGAAGTCAGATTCTTCAAAACTGGGGGATCCAAACACCCCCCAGCAGTTTTTTCTCACAATCTATATTTTTAAAACTAGAGACAAAAAATGTTTTTCAAGAATTCGAAACAGATCCAAATAGGACCATAAGGTACTCGATCCTTCTGTCCCATAATAAGTGCATTTCTAGAATTCAAAATTTCTCTCAAAATAAGTGCACTTCTAGTAGGAGACCACCAAACTCTAGTTGTCCTTTTCTTCTCTCCTACCAAAGTGCAATGATCATATTTTGTAGAGGTATATATGCAATTTTTCATTAATATTGATGTCTTCACTAAAACTCTAGAAGTGTGTTTATTTTGAGTTGGAGGGAGTACTTTCTAAAAAAACATTGTTGACCAATGCATGAATTTTCGTTATAGGAGTCATGATGAAGAAAAAAAATTCTCAAAATACCATGATTCTTTTTTGGGCTGCCGGGCGAAAGCGAAACTGTACAGTTTGGACTGGTCAAAACTGGCGTCATACAAAAGGGGTACATTTTGACTGACTAGTGTTGAAGAAGACTGGGGTCAACAACCGGCCAATCTGGCGCATCCGTACCGAAACTGCATAGCGAATTTTCTGAAAAAAATAAAAATAAAATTGCGTAACGAGTTAACGTCAGCGTTCCATGTGCTTTTCCAGTCTTCGCCCTGCTCTTTCATAAATCTTCGCCTTTGCCATCATTTGTGCGGGATAGCCACGAGCGCTCCCTCCTCCATCCGTCCCTAAATAAATAACTGTTGCTTTTTATTTTCATAACTTTAACTATTTATATAAAATACATGTAATATTTATATTTTTAAATAAATTTATTATAAACATAGATTCAATGATCTATCCAATAATTTAATTTCATATTATAAATATTAATATTTTTTATATGTATTCCCTCCATCCCTTAAAAAGTTTGTTTTGGACATGGTTTAAGATACCAAGGAGTGACTAATTAGAGTCTATTTTTTTTCTATTTGTCCTTATTAAATACTCCCACCGTTCTAGAAAGAAAGTTATTATGGGATGCGTATAGGTCAAAGTTTCTCAACTTTGATCAGGTTTGAATAAAATACTTGCAACATTTATATCTCCAAATAAGTTTATTATGAATGTATATTCAGCAATCTATCTAATGATACTAATTATGTATTATAAATATTAAAATTTTTAATATAGACGCTTTGTGCGTAGGATCCAAGTGCACGAGGTTAGAGAAGCTCTGAAAAGGATGAAAGTGGGTAAAGCGATGACCCCCGATGTTATTCCGATCAAGGTGTGGAGGTGTCTCGGGGATTTAGCTATAGTATGGCTAACGAAGATGTTCAACAATATCTATCGATCGAACAAGATGCCTGAGGACTGGAGAAGAAGCATATTGGTATCAATCTACAAGAACAAGGAAGACATCCAAAGTTGCACTAATTATAGAGGAATTAAGTTGATAAGCCACACGATGAAGCTCTGGGAGAGAGTTATCGAGCTTCGACTGCGAGGAATGACACGGGTATCTACGAACCAATTCAGTTTTATACCCGGAAGGTCAACCATAGAAGCAATTTTCTTAATAAAACAAGTTATGGAGCGGTTCAGGGAGCAGAAGGACCTACATATGGTTTTCATCGATTTGGAGAAGGCTTATGACAAGATACCAAGGAATATTACGTGGTGGGCGTTGGACAAACATAAAATCTCAACAAAGTATGTTGCCCTCATCAAGGACATGTACAACAATGCCGTGACTAATGTCCGAACAAATGATGGTAACACAAATTACTTTTCGATTAAAATAGGACTTCATCAAGAGTCAGCCTTGAGCCCGTATCTCTTTGCCTTGGTAATGGATGAAGTGACAAGGAACATTTAAGGGGATATCTTGCAGATGATGTTGTGCTAGTTGATGAAAGCCAGACAAGAGTAAATAGGAAACTAGAGTTGTGGTGGCAGACCCTTGAATCCAAAGGTTTTAGAGTAAGTCGAGCTAAAACAGAATACATGACATGTGACTTTGGCAACACTGCACATGAGCAGGGAGAGGTGAGTTTGGAAGGTTATGTGGTGCCTAAGAAAGATATCTTTCGTTATCTAGGATCAATGCTACAGAAGGATGGAGATATTGATGCAGATGTTTGCCATAGGATCAAAGCAGGATGGATGAAGTGGCACCAAACATCTGACATTCTCTGTGATAAGAGGGTACCGCAAAAACTTAAAGGCAAGTTTTATAGAATGGAGATTAGACCCGCTTTGTTGTATGGAGCAGAATATTGCCTTCGAAAAGATGATATGTCCAACAACTGGTTGTCGCGAAAATACGTATGTGGCCACACAAGGATGGACCGAGTGACAAGATCCTAACATATGGGTATGTTAAGCCTCGAGTCCAATGGTTCTCGAACGAAGAATGCCCCTGACCGACCCCTCCAGGATCGCCTAGGGCTTGGGGGCTATAACCATCGGATACGCTCGCACACACCCTCTAGCGAAGAAGCCCCGCCGAGCCTAACTATGTCGTGACCTCCGCTTGGCACTCGGGGGCTCGCCCGAACCCTGAGGCTCCCGATCTACAACAACACCCTGGCCCGGGCCTTGGCTCATGCCCGGGCAACGATGCTAGCCAAGGCCCAGGCACAAGAAGACACGCCCCGAGGCACCGAGGCTCGAGGGCCCCCCGGTGCTGCCCCTTAGGCACGACATTGCCGGCCACTTTCCCGACAAGATCACGCACGGGGCGTGACACAAGAAGACAAAGCTTCCCCATGTCCTCTAGGGGCTCGGAGGCTCCCGGGCTCACACGTCAGCCCCTGGAGCCAACCTCCTTCACCACCAAGAAGACTCCAAAAGGTCGACCTGGGGGAGGCTGGTCCAAGCTGACACAGCCTAACACGCAGAGTGTCAGAACAGAGCAGCTAGACGATGCCCAAGGCTTCTTCAGCTCCACGACACCGCCACGGTCCACAGCGCATCGCTGCAAGGCCCTCCTAGACTCCGGCGTATGTAGACCATAGACTCGTTCCCCCAAACCGCTATCTACCTGGCCTATCTCGTTATATAAGGGATAAGGCCAGACCTAGGGGACGATCAGCAGAAGATAGATCTCCAAGTATGATGGCGTTCAGGGCCCCCCGATGTTCAGGGCAACGATCCGGGTGGCTCCCTACCCCAGGCGTTTTCGGCCACCAACGCACATCTCCAAGTATGATGGCGAGACCAACCCGGATCACTGGCTAGAGGACTACCGCCTCACCATGAAGGTCGGGAGGGGGGTCTGATGATGACTTCACCATCTAGTACCTTCCCTTGCTTCTGTCAAGCTCGATTAGAGCTTGGCTCGAGTAGCTCGAGCCTGGCAGCATCCGCTGCTGGGGCGATCTCCGTTTAGTCTTCATCGACCACTTCTAGGGCACGTACACTCGGCCTGAGAACTCATGGGACCTCCACAACTGTAGGCAAAGGTCCGATGAGACCCTTTGGGAGTACATCCAATGTTTCTCCAATAAGCGCAACGAGCTCCCCAACATCACCGACGCCGACGTCATCAACGCCTTCATTTGTGGCACGACCTGTGAGGCGCTCGTCCACGCGCTTGGCCATGAGACCACACACATGATGTGGGAGCTCTTGGACATTGCCACCTAGTATGCCACCAATAAGGAGGCAGTCCAGGCCAACTTCAGCAGCAAAGCCAAGGCCATCGGTCACCTCAGTGGAGGCGATGGCAGTGACGACCCCACCTTGTCCTAGCGACGCTATGATAGGAGGACCAAGGACTAGAAGCGCCACGGGGAGGAGATGGTGGCCATGGTCGACCACGCCGCCAGACCTCAACCCCATGGGCAAGGCGCACGCCCAGAACACTTCGAGAAGACGCTCGAGGCCCCTTGCCCGTTCCATAGGGGGCAAGCAAAGCACCTCCCGAAGGACTGCGCCACCATGAAGGGCTACATCCGTGGCACCCTCGGCCAATAGGGTAGGGCCCAGAAGACTGCCTTGAAGGCCGATGACCCGGTGGGAGGCACCTAGGAGGAAGACACCGAGTTCCCCAAGGCCGTGCGCTACCTCATGATCTTTCGAGGCTCCCGCGCCTACGAATCCCGTCGGCTGCGCTCCATCACAGAACATGAGTTGAACACCGTGTACACCCTCGCCGTCCCGCCGTGGCTTTGATGGTCCCAGACGGCCATCACCTTCGACCAGGAAGACCACCCCGATCATGTCACTCATCCAGGTGCTACCCACTCGTGGTCAGCCCGATCATGGGCACCACATGCCTCACCAAGGTGCTGATGGACGGGGATAGTGGCCTTAACATACTCTACGCTAGCACCCTCAACAAGATGGCCATTCCCTGCAGCAACCTGCACCCCTGCAAGGCGCCACTCTACGGGATCATGCCAAGGAAGGAGGACGTGCACCTTGGGCGCATATGGCTCAACGTCACCTTCGGCTAGCCAGACAACTTCTACAGGGAGCCACTCATCTTTGAGGTGGTTGACTTCCCTAGTGTCTACCACGTCCTCCTCGGTCGACCATGCTTTGCCAAGTTCATGGCCATCCCAACTACACCTACCTGAAGCTTAAGATGCTCGGCCCGAAGGGGGTCATCACCGTCGAGGGCAACTTTGAGCAAGCCTACTACTATGAGTAGGACTACATCACCCAAGCTGTCGCACTCGTCGCCGCCTGCGCTCTCGACGGCTCTGGCCGCGATGCATGACGAGTGTCGGTGGAGGGAGCAACCAAGGTAGCAGCGGTGCTCGATAGACCAAGCATCAATGAGGCGGTCAAGGCTCCTAGTGGTAGTAGTGGCTTGGCTGGCCCCTCCATCTAGGCGCTCGGCCCTCCAGAAGGGGTTGACCCGATCAAGGTGAGTTTTGACCTTTCCCTATGAGGAAAGGTCAACACCGAGCCATTCGCCTAGAAGCGACGTCTTCCAAGCCATGACTCGCCTGTCGACCTCCTTCACCGGCCTACCTCTTCAATAGCAAAAACCAAGATAAGTCCCGTCCTCCTGACCCTCTTACTTTGCTTGACTCTATATTTGTCTCCTTTAGCCCGAGCCACCCAAGCGGTAGCACGGCTGCACCAGAGGATCGACTGAGCTAACCACATGCTGACCTTTCTAAAGGAGGACTACCGCAGAGGGCCCCCGAGCGAGGCGAGGATGGGACGGGTGGAGTGAGAGAGCAGGGCGAGGGATCGGCAAGGCACTAATGGAATGGCCCCAACTGCCACATTACCAGCTATGTCATTTCTCCCTTCTCTTGTGTCCATTCTGTTTTCTTTGCAGGTATCCGCCTGTCTCCTGATCTTTTATTGGATCACACCAGCCCACCGCATGATGGTCTGGGGGCCTCCCAGAAGGGGAATCATCGAGGGTTCTAAGGCTGGCCCACCGGGCTTCAGGGCCGCCCGAAGCACCTAAAGTGCGAGGGATGCACGGGAGACGAGCCCACGCGCTCGTAGTTGGGACGTCCAGAAGCGTCCTGATCGTCTAGGTGAGCGATGTCGAGGGAGGTAGCGAGCCCCTGAGTACCGGTAGATGGGCTTGGGAACTATATGAATGGCTCGATCGGGAAGCTGAGGATCTCCCCTCTCGGAGACATGATCGGGGCATGGAACGACCGTAAACCCGGTGTTCTTATGGACTTACATGCTAGTAGCATGGACACGGCGATCTTGGCCAACGAGGCCATCATCGTAACAGCCCATCCCAATGAGAGAGTAAGTCTCTGAGCACGACTTAAGAGCAATAGGATTACAAATGAAAGTAATTTCATTTCATTAATTGGGAAAGACTCGATTACAATATACCGTGGCAAAAACTGCTACTCTAAGAACCGCCCCCAAGGGGGTAGCAGCCACGCCAACCTGCTCTACCCCTACCGTTTTATGGTCAAGGGCATGCAGTTCACTAACAAGCGTGGGGAGACCCGGATGGCGCTCCCCCAAACCAGGAGGCAGGAGCGGCTTCGCAGCAGTAGCAACGACGAGGGGCGAATCAAAGGGAGAGAACTGGGCCCCAACCGTGCCCTCTTTCCCACCGAGCTCTAGCTCTGCGCCGGCCGGTGACCCCCGCGGTGGACAAGGTGCTCTTCCTCTGATAAAAGAGGGAAGCCCTAGCGATCCACATCGCTGGGGTTCTTCGACCCTCTAGAGGAGGATGGTGGGGAAGAAGCGCGGTGGAGCGCGTGGTTAGGGAAGTACACGAGGGTGGCAGTGCACGAGAAAAGGACAGCGTACCTCGGTGCCAACCCTCACCCCCTTCCACGCGGTGCTATGGCCTTCCCTTTGTTGGAGTCCTTCCACCCTCGAAGAAGCAATCGCCTGGCGCACCAAGACAGGCTCACTTGGAGGGAAGCGTCGCACTTCATCGTCGCCATCACCGCCAAAGAGATGGATCTGAGAGAAAGAAGAGAAGGGGGCTAGAGGAAGGGATTGAAGACGCCACATCCCCTAGGGGTCCCCTTTATAGCCAAACGATGTGCTGTGAGCAGCTTCGGACCCTTCCATCAGCCATCAACGGCTAGAAGGGGCCTTAGGGAACCGGCCAGGCGTATCTTCAATCCCCATAGCATGCCTTAGGGCGGTTGCATGATGATGGCCACATAGTAAAGGCAGAGTCAAGGAACCGCTGACAATGAGTCAAGTCCTCGCTCTACTTTCCACCACGTGCACCGCCCACTCCGCGCACGCCTCCTCACGAGACTTGAGGGGATCTGACTCCCCTCTAGCCCACCGGCTATCATCGATGGCCAGGATTTGCGTGCACCAAGTGCCATGGCCCCTCCTCTGCTAGATCTGCTCCATGTGGTCTCGATGTCCCATCTCCTAGATGAAGTGGAACGGCGCGGGGGTGCACGCCATAACTCCTCCACTAGGCACGATGGCCCAGACACCATCAACTGCTTGCGCAAGACGTCAGCGGAAGGGATGCACCTAGAAGCCACCACTCCCACTGACAAGGAGGCCCCATGATAGCCTCAGGGGCTACTCCAACTCCCAAGATGGAGCAACCTGACCCCTCGATCGACGGACGCTCGAGTGACGCACCCCCAAAACCAACCAACTCCTTAGAGTTAGGGCAGGAGCCGCTGAGTAGTGGGCCCAACAAGGGCCTCCATCCAAGGCTCGACGCACTCCCTGCACCCTGATCTGTGGCTGCAGAAGATCATCCCCAGAAGGCCATCTCGAGAGGATTGAGACTTGCTACCGCAACCCTTAGAGGGACGTGGCACTCCGGATGATCAGATGGCCCCAAGCCAGAGCCCAAATGCTCTCGATCACCCAACCCACGGTAGGCTCTAATAAAAAAAGAGGGCACCCCTGGTCCTAAGGTTGGCAACTCCTAGACGAGTTCGCCGAGCCCTCGCTCTAGTCGAAGACCTACGCAACATAGACTCATGAGGGGATCAGCACCATCATTGCTCGGCCTCGACAGCCGAGCAACACCTATCACATTGGAGAAGAAGGCCCCAAGCAGGGCACAACACCCTTGTCAGCGGAAGCCATCCTCGTCAAGGAGGGTTCGGTCACCAGAAGATCGAATTTAGCCCTTCGTCACCACCACTGGTTCCCGAACGAAAAAGACCCCCAAACTGACCCCTCTAGGATCGCCCGGGGGCTCGGGGGCTAAACCCATTGGGTAGGCTTGCGCGCACCCTCTGGCGAAGAATCCCCACCGAGCCTGACTACGCCGCTACCTCTGCTTGGGGCTCGGGAGCCCCCGAGCCCCGAGGCTCCCGATCTACGACAACACCCCGACCCGGCCCTTGACTCCTACCTGACCAACGACGCCAGCCAAGGCCTAGGCACAAGAAGACACACCCTGAGACACCGAGGCTCGGTGGCTCCCCAGCGCTGCCCCTTGGGCACGGCATTGCCGGCCACTTTCCCGACAAGGTCACACACGGGGCGTGACACAAGAAGACAAAGCTTCTTCATGGCCTCCAAGGGCTCAGAGGCTTCTGGGCCCACCCATCAGCCCCTAGAGCTAACCTCCTTCACCGCCAAGAAGACTCTACAAGGTCCATCTAGGGGAGGCCAGTCCAAGTCGACACAGCCTGACACACAGAGTGTCAGAACAGAGCAGCTGGACGATGCCCAAGGCTTCTTCGGCTCCACGACACCGCCACGGTCTATAGTGCGTCGCTGTAAGGTCCTCCTGGACTCCGGTGCATGTAGACCAAAGACTCATTCCCCTAAACTGCCATGTACCCGACCTATCTCGTTATATGAGGAATAAGGTCGGACCTAGGGGGACGATCAGGAGAAGACAAATCATTCCATTCCACTCCATCCTTTGGCCTCTGCTCAGCACCGAGAGCAAGGCAACCTAGAGAGGGGCACCGAGAGCTCCTCCACCGCATCTCATCGTCTTCCACCTCTTCGACGAGGGGAGTGCTCCACCGGCGGCGAGGCAATCTTAGGATTATCACCGAGCTAACCCCCTACCAAATCTCTCTCTACAACCCTATTGTAACCCCCCGATTTTGGATGCTTTTGAGTATAAGAATCATTAGCTGCTGGACATAGGGCACCGATTGACCCGAACTAGGATAAATTGTTGCATTCTCTCTGTAATTCTTGTGTTCTTAAGTCCACCCGAGCCACCGGAGACCCGTACTCTGACACTGACTCGAACAACAATGCTTGTCGCGGTTCCGACCCCATGACACCGAGTTTGAAACAATGATATACGTGATCGTCTAGGGGTAGCACCAATTGAAGAAAAGCTTATCCAACATCGGCTGAGGTGGTTTGGCCATGTCCAAAGGAGACCTTCAAAGGCACCAGCGTATTGTAAAATCCTAAGTTGAGATATCAATGTGAGGAGAGATAAAGGAAGACCGAAGCTGACATGAGGGGAGTCAATAAAAGGAGATTTAAAGGGTTCAGATATATCTAGAGATCTTTGTTTAGATAGGAGTGCTTGAAAAGCGGCTATTGACGAGCCTGAACCATGACTAGGGGCTCATGTTGGGGTTTTAACTTTAGCCTACGCCAACTTACTTGGGACTAAAAGGCTTTGTTATTATTGTATATAATTGAGTAAAGTTCATGTCCGGTCCTCGAACTTATAGGCTTGTGTCATCCCGGTTCCCAAACTCAGAAAGTGTATCGTTCTGGTCACTAAAATATGTTTGGGTCTCATATTCGTCCAAACGGGTATAGATTCGTACCCGTGTGCAGAGATAGGACTTGATTGCTTGAAATAAAATATTAGCAGATGTTATAAATAAAATCACTCAGACACATAAATTACACAAATATTTACAAACTTTATGAGGGACTATTTTGAAAGTAGTCCTCTAGTTCCTCGTTAGCAAGGCCGCGTGAGTTCATCTTCCTCCCATGGTCGGCGCGCGGCGGCGCCACATAGCAGGCGGTGGCGCGGCCCGCGGCCCGGAGTGGCAGCGGCGGCGGCACGACCAAAAGCACGCGCTCACCTATCCCCAGCACGGCGGCGTGGCCCGCACGCTTGCTTGCCCAGCGTGGCAGCGGAGGCAGCGCCACCGGCGGCGCGCGCGCTCGCCTGCCCTCGCTGCGACAGTGTGGCCCGTGGCCTGCGGCCGGCGCGCTTGCCAAGCATTAGCAGGAGTACTACTAGTAGTGAAGTTCGGATGAATGAGCATGACGACCATTCTTTACACTTGCGGCTGCTTGCTCATCAGAGCTCGGTGTGCAGGATGGCCTCGTCCTTCCCCTGCTCCTCCTCGTCGTCGTGGGGGTGGTCATTAGGCTTGCCGCGTGTGCTGCTGCAAAGGCAGTCGACAGCGGGCCGGACGCGGCCGTAGTCGAACCCGACCCCGCCCTGCCACGTCTTGATCCCGAGCCCGTTCTGCGCGCGGCTAATCTGCTCCTAGTGCAGCACCATGTCTGCCATAGTGCCATCACCGCGAACGCGCCACCCTTGCCGAGGCTCCCGATGCTGTGGTGTCGCCTTCCATGGGCCATGCACGAGCAGTCACGTACGGAGTATGTGAACAGGAGGAAGAAGAGCTCACCTGATGCCGGTCCCGGGCCCGGACTCGGCCACATGGATGTCGTCCGTGTTGGGGCTGTCCTGGCGCGTCGATGTGCAGCCTGGCCATCGGCACGCGGGCAGAGCAGTCGAATAATGCAATCGGCATGCGGACAAGCCGTCGCTGCCGCAGCTGCACGGGGCGATCAGTGACGCGCCGGCGAGCTGACCATGGCCATGAGAGAGGTGAGAGATAGAGCTGACATGTGGGGCCAAACCTGCTTAGATGAATATGAGACCCTAATAGAGTTTAGGGACCGGGATGACACACTTTCTGAGTTTAGGGACCAGGATGACACACCCCTGCAAGTTCGAGGACTGGACATAAACTTTACTCTATATAAGAGCATCTCCAAGAGTACCTAATAATTTCCTCCTAAAATGATGACGTTTTCTAACTCCTAAAAATATATTAGGAGGAATAAATAAGGCTATCTCCAACGGTTTCTAATAATTTACTCTTAAGATATCAAATCTCGATCCCACAGGAATTTTTCTTCGCCACGTTTTCCTTTTTTTTCGCGGTGGGGTCGCATCGGCCGCCGCCCCCAGCACTCCATGGCGGCAACCTGCAGCCGGCCTGAAGGAGCCAACGGCCGGCCATCTGCCATCCTGCAGCAGACACAGGCAGGCAGCAGCAGGTTTCTGCCGGCCAGCACTAGCAGTCTGCTAGCAGGCACAGGCAGGCAGCTGCCCCCGCAGGCCAGCAGCGGCGGGCACAGGCAGCAGCAGCCGGCCAGGCAGCAGCAGCCCCCTGCCGGCCAGCAGCAGCTGGCACAGGCACGCAGCAGAGAACGGGGATCGCTCGGGGCAAACTCGCGTGGACAGGATATGCGCGACCTCTACGCGCGCGCATCTTTACGCCAAACCGTTTGATTTTTCCCAACTCCTAAAAGATTAGGACCATGTATTAGGAACTGTTGGACAGAACTTTTTCTCAATCTTCCTAAAAAACAAAGATTAGAAGGAGGTTTAGGAAACTCTTGGAGATGCTCTAATTGGTCACAGTTAGAAAAAATTTGACTCTTCAGAAACGAGAATGACTTCTATTTTAGAATAAAGGAGTAGCATGCTGGGCATCCACCCAATCAGTACCTTTCTGCGTCTGACAGGTTACCGAGATGCACTCTAAGATGAGCAGCGCGGGTTCGATTCCTCCATCCGTCACACGCTTTCCTTTTTGGCGATTTTTGCCTGGCGCCAGCATGCACGCAGATCTCGCCCGCGCAAGTTGCGTGCATCGCTTGCCTCCGGCTGTTAAGGGCATGTGCAACGTACAGATGCGGTTCGTCTCTGAGCGTCTCGAATCTATCATATATGCAGGTATAAAGACAGGTCATACAACCTATAGACAGAGGTCGTCTCTAAGTTGTTTAATGCTTTGCATGTAGCTAGGATCAACTATAAATAAATTTTGTACACCATCATGTGGCTATTTGATAGAAAATGTATCAAGGATAAATATGAGCAACATGATTACAATATTTTTTTTACAAACCATCAATATAATAATTATATTATATATAGTTGTAACGTATTTTTTCTAATTTCCTTTGTTTCCATAGCGTTGCCACATGTGCTCGATTAGATATCTTTGATTCGAGAGAGATGAACTGAAAATTCACTATTACTGAAAATCGAACTGGAAGTGCAAGGTACTGAACGAAGAAAGTCACCTTTCGTGATCGAAGCAGTTTCAGAACTAAAAGACACTAGCCTGTTACTCAAAGGGACATCAAATCAATCTTAGAAATACTATATAATCCTGCAAAGATTGAATGGTTTTCAGCTCTACTGAATTTATTCAGCAGTAGCAGTACACACTGACTGTCACATACCTGAGGAACACAACTCATACACAGAAGCAATGAAGTTGGATTAGTAAACCGTCAACTATATTTATTCTATGGAAAATCAAAGAAATCTCGACTCCATTCTCATTTCTATACTATTGTGCTGCCGTTTCCACTTAACATATAGCTAGAAAATTCAGTTACCAACTTTTTATTCTTTCTGGATAGCAGATAGCAGTTTCCATACATTCATAAAACATGCAAATAGCTGTACATTTAGATAACAGATAACTGGAAACTAAACATGCAGAAAATTCAGATGCCGGATAGGTAACAGGATAATAGTTTTCCTTTTTCAATAAGCCAAACAGCATAACTATTTAACTGAAAGTTCACACGTTTAACTGAAGGTTCACACGTTTAGATAGTTGCAGTTCACATGTTTAACATTATGATAGATAAGCCAAGAATGACAGCGGATAACTCATCGGGTAGCTAACTCCAGAAGAATGACATCCTCTGCACATAACAGTACAGGTAACACATCAGGTAATGTTATTTTCTGAACTTCAGAACATATGGTAACAGATATGGTAACTTCAGAACATATTTTCTAAACTTTTGAACTTCAGAACATGCCACCAACTGCCTTCATCTGCAGATCCGATCGACGATCACCTCAGCCTCCTCCTTGGATATGCCTTGATCTTGCTCCCTACGTTGAAGGCCTCCAGTCGCAGCTCGAAGACGTCTTCTCAGTTGCCGCTGCTGCCTTCTTCCCCGCCGTGCCAGCGGTGGCGCCGCTACCACCAAGATCCACGGCGGAGTTGAGGATGGCGATGGGTGGTGCGGAGGGGACATTGAGGCGGCGGAGGAGGAGAGAGAGGAGAGAGCGGTGGTCTCCAAACCACAACCACGCGCGCACGGGATCCGGCCGTCGTCGAGTCGGACAGATGAGCCGTACAACACTGCTGGAACCGCCTCCTCCGCCTCGGAGCACGGGCCTCGCCCGTCGTCTCGTGAGACGACGCGACCTCCGTCTCCAAGCCACGACGGGGTGTTTTCTGCAAAAACAATAGCAAAGAGACGAGCCCAGAAGGCCCGTTGTACGTGCCCTAATGAGTTATAATAATCTTTTCCGAGTTATTGACGGTGCAGGAAACGAACAGACCGCGCGGGGCATACTCGTCTAAACTAAAGGAGGTCCACTTAAAACGAACTGATTTGTGAAAACCCTCAAAACCACTGGAACGAATTTTTTTTAAGGAATGGAGAGAGTATTTAGTTAAAGTTGTTTCTCGAGAAACGAAACGACACTTAATTAGGATGATTATCAGGGCCATTCGGCCATTCCTCATAAGCAAAGCCAATAAAGAGCTTCTTCAATCTTCACCCGGCCCACTGATCATCTATGTATTCTATTCATAGATTCGATAATGACTTAAGGTTCTATTTGCTAGAGCTCCATCAGTTCTAGATTCACCTAAACCAGTTCTACATCTAAATTTTTCAGTCAAATGCTTTTGGATCTAGCAGCTCCACCATGGATCTACTCCATCAAAATGGTGGATCTGCCCCAAGATTCAGCAAATTGGTGGAGTAGCTAAGGGGTGCTCCATCAAACCCAAGTTTAGTGGAGCTGAGGAAAATTACGCACCATACCACTCGTTATACACAAATAACGGTTCGCTCGTGTCTTTTCTTTTCTCCTAAAGCAGCCCGATGCACCATCCCTTTCACCGAGCTCGCCTCAGCCATGGCCACACCCTCGTTGACCGGCCCCTGAAGCAGCCCCCAACACGCTCATATGTGGCAGAACCTCACAATAATTTAACCTAATTTTAAGTGTACTCGTCAGCCATTTGACAGTAGCTACATTGTATCGTTCTCAGTAGTCAGTACTACTGCGGAGGCATCCCATTCCCGGCCTTTGTGCCATTGTGCTCATTGCTCACGCGTGACCGTGGGCTGCCATGTGTGACGGGTTCCATTTTGAGTGGCCGACGGTGCGAGAGTGTGTGGCGTCAATGCGTGCAGGCTAGCTGGCACAACTTCCGTTCATGTGCAATCGAAAAAAAAACCGTTCATGTGGTTCTGCTCCGAATCTCACATATATGCATGTACACTAATTTATATGAAAACATACATCTTACTCATATGAATATCCTGAAAAGACGTCCTGTCCTTATAAGCACTTTTAAATATTACTGTTAATTCCATGATAAATTTAGAAAAAATATAAACACCCATTTCAAAGACTTCAATATGAATAAACAAGTTCCATCATGAAAAATGTAAGTAGTTGAACTACGTCCAGTGTAACGAGATCACTCTCTCATTTACTGAGAATTGAAGACCCACACACGAGGATCTGATAGGGAATATGCATAGCAGTGCATTTGGACTAGTCAAGGTTTTTTTTTTTGGACTAGTCAAGGTTTTTTTTTGGACTAGCCAGAGTGCATTTGGACTCGTTCGTTGCTAAGTGGAGACTTTAGACAGTGGCTCACCCGAGCAACTTTTCTTGCTTACAGACTTGATACAACGCTAACAAATTGCATATTGTTGGTCCTGTTTAGATCATGGGACTAAAGTTTAGCCCATCATTTTTAGTCATCTTTTAGCCCTCATAGATCCAAATAGGATGGCTAAAAGTGAGGGTTAAATTTTAACCCACTCCTTTACCATTAGCCTTAAGGTGGGCTAAAGAGTGCTAAAAGTGGTCCTTTTATGACAAAAGACGCATACTACCCCACCCTTACCCTTTTAGTCCTATGCATGAGTATTAATTAGGGGCAAATAAGTCAGGGTAGAGTACATAGCTAATCTTTAGCCCTTAGATCCAAATAGCCCAGAGCTAAAGATTAGACTTTTAGAATGAAGGGGCTAAAGTTTAGCCATATGCATCTAAACATGGCCTCACTATACGTTCCAGTCCTGCTGGTTGCTGCCACTCTCTCGGTCAATTCCCTGTTCAGTTAACATGGGCCCGACCTT
Source organism: Saccharum hybrid cultivar R570 (assembly GCA_038087645.1). NCBI lineage: Eukaryota > Viridiplantae > Streptophyta > Magnoliopsida > Poales > Poaceae > Saccharum > Saccharum hybrid cultivar. The sequence continues at coordinate 1,367,840 of JAQSUU010000123.1, read as the reverse complement.
ACTGCTTCTCCCGCTCCTTGTCTCCTCGCTTCTCCAATTCCATGACCACGCCAGCGCCGACTGCGAGCCAGCGGCATGCGGGAACCTCACCCTCAGCTACCCGTTCTGGCTCGGCAACAGCACCAACCATCCACCGTCTTCTTCTCTCCATGGCCACCCGGCCTTCAAGCTCTGGTGCGGCGACGATGGCCGCGTAGCCTCCTTGAAAGGCTCCTCCATCCACATCCTCGACATCGACTACGCCACCAACTCCCTCGTCGCCTCCCATGCCAACGACGGAACCACCCTAGGGGCTGGGTGGGGCGGCCACGCCGCCGCAACCTGGCGACGAGCGAGCCACGAGCATGAGCAGGAGGATGACTGGTTCGTTGTACTGGGCACTGGGCCTTTTCTATCACTTTAGATTAGCCCAACAACAACAAAGGCCCAATTTTGTTCCCTAATACCCAATCCACCAACACCGCGCTCAGCTTCCTGCTTCCTCGAATCCCCAATTCCCCTTCCAGCCTTCCGCATTGACGCAGTCACGCGGACACCGCCACTCCACTCGTCGGCCGCCGCCAGGTGCCAGCGCGGGCACTTCCCACTGCCAACCCGGCAGTCCGCTCGCCCCCAGGAGGGATGGAGGGAAGAGGAGGGAGAATAGATGAACGGATGAATTGAGATACTCCCTTCAGCTGTTCGTGAGTATCTCAATTCAATTCATCTTTTTGTGAGATCTGAATTCAATTCATCTGTTCGTGAACATCTCAATTCTCAGATTGTCAGTACTCAATCTATAGGTTTTTGCCATGATTGTGTGATTGCAATAGTGATTCTTCAAATTTGAAGTAACAAATATAAAAAGCAATAGTGATTCTCAATTCTCAAGTTGAAAGAAGCAGAGTTATTCTATATACCAAATATAAAAGGGTTAAGTCCAATTTACACCCTCCAACTTACAGCAAAGTTCGGATTTCAACCTCGAACTTCAAAACCGGACAACTTTGGCCCTCCAACTATCGAAAAAGTTCAACTTTCATCCTTCTAGGCGGTTTTTGCGTGTGAACAGTAACTTTTGATATTTTCAGGAGCGCCAAAATTTTATATTATTTTTTCGAGCATTTTAACGTCCTCAAATGAAAAAACTCAAAACTACAAAGTTGTAGATCTCATCGAGGTCTACAATTTACATATAAAAATTATCTTCATCCGATATTGTATTGAAGTGTTTTCTATTTTTTGAAATTTGAGTCTCATCACGTGAGAAAATATGGTGCTGAAATTTTATATTATTTTTTCGAGCATCTTACTGTCCTCAAATGAAAAAACTCAAAACTATAAAGTTGTAGATCTCATCGAGGTCTACAATTTATATATAAAAATTATCTTCATCCGATATCGTAGTGAAGGGTTTTCTATTTTTTTAAATTTGAGTCTCATCACGCGTGAAACAATTTTGTCGCGTCATGAGACTCAAATTTAAAAAAATAGAAAACCCTTTAATACGATGTCGGATGAAGATAATTTTTATATATAAATTGTAGACCTCGATGAGATCTACAACTTTGTAGTTTTGGGTTTTTTCATTTGAGGACAGTAAGATGCTCGAAAAAATAATATAAAATTTCAGCACTATATTTTCTCACGTGATGAGACTCAAATTTCAAAAAATAGAAAACACTTCAATACGATGTCGGATGAAGATAATTTTTTTACGTAAATTATAGACCTCGATGAGATCTACAACTTTGTAGTTTTGAGTTTTTTCATTTGAGGACGTTAAGATGCTCGAAAAAATAATATAAAATTTTGGCGCTCCCAAAAATATCAAAAGTTACTGTTCACACGCAAAAACCGCCCAGAAGAATGAAAGTTGAACTTTTTCGATAGTTGGAGAGCCAAAGTTGTCCGGTTTTGAAGTTCGAGGTTGAAATCTGAACTTTGCTGTAAGTTGGATGGTGTAAATTAGACTTAACCCAATATAAAAAGCAATAGTTATTCTTCAAATTTGAGGCAACGACTTATGTTTCTCGTCTACTTTTCGCTATAATTGTGTGATTGCCGTGTTTTGCTATGATTTGCGTGATTGTAGTATGTGAATGCGGTGCATTGTGAATACGGTGCATTTTTGGTTCATTTCCGCCCCACCTATAATTTTTCCTGGCTCCATCATTGTCCCACGCCAAGGCCGCCGGCGACGACGGCGTGTGCCAGACAAACTTCAACGTGTCCTCCAGCGTCGCGATCAGTCTGTTCACGTTTAGCCCACAGAACCGTGCCCTGTGCTTCCTCTACGACTGAAACGGCACGGCCCTGAGCGGGCCCCAGTACGCGAACGCGATGGCAAAAGAGTAGAGATTTTACAGTTGATTCGCTTGGAAGCTAGCTCCATCTGGAGCATACACTGGGAAGGGGAAAGCGTACACTCCCTTTGTCAGAGGTTAGTAGAAGAGGTAATGTTGCAAGATGTCATACCACCAGAAGAATAGTTCTAGCATTACGGCTAGGGCTGGATATCGAGCCAACCGTAGTTTTTTTCGAGCTTTTTTAGAAATTGGTATAATCTTATTCATTAATATTTTCTGCATTTTTAAGACCCAACTTCACAACGAGCCTAACGAGCCGAGCCTAACGAGCCGAGCCAAAATTGAAAGTCGTTCCAAATCAAGTCATTTTCATTTTAAAAGATAAATGAGTCCAATCGGAGCACTTTTGTACCGAGCCACCGAGCCAGCTTAACGAGCTTTTTGTCCAGCCCGGCAGACCCGTGTCAAATATATAGCGGATTTGGGTGCTCTAGCCGGTCTTATTTCTTTCGTTGTTGCTCGAGCCGGATGACGAAAAATTCTGCCTACGGTAAGGTCAGGTTAGAAATCCTTAGGAACAAGAAAGGGCGAAATAACTTAAGGTTTTGTTGATTTATTGCGCGATGATTTTATTGGTTTCTTTTCCATCATCTTCTATCATCTGATGTACAAGGGCAATGCACAAACCCGGCACACAAACTGTTTGAGTCAAGTTGCCAGCTTTTCAACTCTTTCACGATACAGAGCCACAACCTGCTTATCGACAATGCACACAGCTGCTCACAAAGAAGCGAAACATTGGCCCCGTTCGGCTGGAATTATAAGCCGGCTGAAAAACACTGTTTGCTGATTTTTTGTGAGAGAAAAATACTGTTCCGGCTGAAAAAAACAAGCTGAATAAGACGGATTATAAGCCAGATGAACGGGGTCATTAACGAGCCAGAAGTGGTTACTTTTACTAAGGAGGGAAAGAAAAGCACTTTTCTCTCTCAGCAGTTAGACCGGCTCTAAAACGTATTTTGGTAGCGGATCCACTTTTCCTTATTTGTTAACGAGGAAGGAATTCGTAGCCCAGAACCTTAAGCAGGAGCACATAACTACTACGGATAGCCTTGCTTTTGTTTTTTCAGTCAACCAGTAGTAGATACAGGAGGGGGTGCTAATTGTTTCGTCTGGGTCGTCTTTGATTTTCAGCGCTCCGATCTACGCGTACCTCGGCGGGGCCTACTACTGGGACAGAACCGCCGGCGATAGCGACGAGCGGATGCATGACTGCATGTACACCTACATGCCGGTGCTTCTCTGGATGCATCCGTGAAACGTTTGCGCTCTGCGCATCACACACACCATCCCACGATGTTTTTCTGAAAGGACGGTAAAAATTTTGCTGTAATTTTTATTACACGGGGAAAAGAAAAAAAAAGCATCCCCGTCTGTCATTCGTCAGTCAAACTATCGCTGAATCTTGCTATGGCCTTGTTTAGTTTCCCAAATTTACCCCCAAATTCTACTATGCAAAAAGAAGATTCCCCATCACATCAAAATGTCGACACATATATGGAATACTAAATGTAGATGAAATCAAAAACTAATTGCACAGTTTTGTTGTACTTTGCGAGACGAACATTTTAAGCCTAATTAATCAATGTTTGGACAATTATTACCAAATAAAAACAAAAATTGCTACAGTGCTCAACAGTGATTCAGGCAGTCCAGAATTTGGCATCTAAACACGGCGTATATATCCTCCACCCATTTACCTCGCTCTTTGTTGGTCACTACTATAAGCAACCACTGAGACTGAGATGGCTCCGTCCTTCTTCATCTTCTGCGTCTCGTCAGCGTGGATGACCCTGTCGGTACAAGTACAACTGATGATTGCGGTAGCAGCAGGCGAGCAAGGGGGAGGAGAGCTCTGCTCGCCGGTTCTATGCGGAAACATCAACATCTCCTTCCCCTTCGGGCTCATCCCGGAGCAGGCGATGGAGACCAGCTGCGGTGCGCCGGGGTTCCAGGTCCGCTGCGCTAACAGCACCCCATACCTCGGATACTCTCGGCGTGAGCACTGGTTCCAGATCCGCGACATCTTCTACGACAACGCCACCTTGCTCGTCGCCGATGTCCACAAACTCCAAGGCTTCAACGTCTCCGGCTCCGAAGGTCTCTGCCACGTCCCGACAAACAACACCCCAGCCCATCTCGGCCTTCCGTTCTCGATCAGCCCGGCTAATCACGACCTGATCTTCTACAACTGCACCAAGGCGCCGGCGCCGGCAACGGCAGCGGATGAGGGACTTGTAGAGACTAGATGCGGGAACAACACGTTTGCTCGCATCGGAGGGCGTTACGACGACGAGTCTACTAGCAGCTGCGGCAGATACTTTCTGGAGGGCTGCGATGCTGCCGTCGTGCCAGTGCTCGGGAGGTCTGGCAGGACGAACGCGAGCAGGTACGAGGAACTCATCGGCGACGACTTCCTCTTGACATGGCAGCTGCCCTCCTTGCCGCCATCAGCAGGTTAGTTAAATTCATTCGTGAAACCTGTAGATCGGATAGCAAATACATGAATTGTTGTTATATGGCAGGACTCATGATTGAAGGGGAAAAAAAGTCTCGAAATACCATGATTCTTTTTTGGCTGCCGGGCGAAACACTACAGTTGGACTGGTCAGAATTTTGCCCTCCCGAATTGAGGACTGGTCACATACAAATATTTTTTTTATATCGGTCACAATAAATTGTATGGATCCACAGTCCAATTTTCTCGTCTGGACCCTACCTTTGATTGACGACACGCGTAACAGAAATTAATCACACGACTGATCTACTTCTTTGTTTATGATCTAGATAAGACAATGCTTTGTGAGATATAATTGCGCATGAAATTGATAAACTTATTGACCGCATGATCTTTAGAACGTTAATACTATGTCATGTGTCGTCCATAAAAAATAGAGGTTTATGTAAGAGAATTGACCCGTATCGTCCATAAAAAACAGAGGTCAATGTAAGAGAATTGGACCCGTATCCATGCAATGTAATTCCAACAAACACACCCTGCCCTGTACTGGAAGCGCTTCTCCTGGCCAAGAATTTGTCAAAAACAAGTCCACTCTTGCCGTATTATCTGGTGCATTTGTTTCACCGTACAGTTCCCGTCACCAACCCCACATACCACTGGTCAGTCAAATCATTCTCCTTTTCTTATTTCTGTGGAACCCGTGACTCTTCAACTATTCCTTCCTCTCTAGTGCAATCATAGAAACCTTGTTACGCTCCGATGGCTCCAAGCATGTTGCTCTACTTCGTCTCCCATTCCTCGTGATCTCCCATCACCACCGATTCTGAATCACCTTCACCACTTGTGATGCTCCCGTGGCTGTGGCTCTGTTCTTGTCATGGCTCTCCCTCGTCTCCTCGGTCTGGATGGCATGGGCGTGCTCGGTGCCACCTGTGATGCTCGCGATGGCGGCACCGACGGCAGCGGACCGGCAAGGACGAGAGCTCTGCTCTGCGACGCTAAGCGGCGGCGTGAACATCTCCTTCCCGTTCGGGATCGTCCCCGAGCACGCAACAGAGAGCAACTGTGGGATGCTCGGGTTCCAGGTCCACTGCCCTAACAACACCCCATACATCGGTTCCTACAACAGCGACTACTGGTTCAAGATCCTCGACATCTTCTACGACAACGGCTCTTGCTCATCGCCGATGTCCACAAGCTTGAAGGTTTCGATGGCTCTGCTTCTTCCAAACCCTGCCACTCCCCGAAGAACAACAGCTCCTCCAGCCTCGGCTTCCCGTTCTCAATCAGCCCAGTTAACCAGAACATGATCTTCTACAACTGCGTGGAACCACCGACGCTGGCGGAGCGGCAGAGCCGCGCCCTCGTGGACACGACGTGCGGGAACAAGACGTTGGTTGGCGTCCCCAAGGGTCCCGACGTGTCTGGCAGCTACGGCAGCTACTTCTTGGAGGGTTGCAACGCTAGCGTCGTGCCGATGCTTGTGAGGTCCGGCCAGACGAACCCAACAAACTACAAGGAGCTCATCGATCAGAGACGGATTCCTCTTGACATGGCAACTGTCGCCGTCACCGTTGTCATCACCGGCAGGTAAGTTTACATTTGGAACAATACTAGTATATATAGAGAAAATTGCATTCGTTGTGCACTGGGTAGCGAATTCCTCTTGACATGGCAGCTGCCGCCGTCGCCGCCATCACCAGCCGGTAAGTTGGCAGTTAGAATCTAAAAACTACTACTGTACTATAGCAAAGCATAGAGAGACCGAAAAGCACGGACCTGGCAACCCAAACCACCGATCAGCGTGTTTACCCGCTGATTTGATAAGGGGCGTAGCGAAACGCGTGTCGTCGTTCCCAACCGCGGTGGCCGGTAGGCGTTTTTTAGCTTAGCCGCCGGCACTTCGCCGTCAGGGGTCGGGAGCACGTAAGTCAACGAAATACAGCATATACTACTCGTATTAAACTGGAGCAGAAAGAAGTTCAGAAAAAAAAAAGAATACGTACAACAAAACTAGTAATCAAACGCTTGGAGGCGTGGACCACGACCGGTCAAAGGGCTCGCCAGTTGCCACCGTCCTCTGTCCTCTCTCCCGGCTCCCCTCGTCGTCATCATATCCGTTCCGTCCGGCCGTCCCTCGTCCCATCCCATTCCCTGTTCACTCTTCGGGTCAGGAGGTCCTCCGTGGCCGAACTCTGGAATCCAAACCACTCGGCCGCTGACACCTCCCCTCCATCCCCAATCCGCTATGCAACCGCTCCTCCTCCTGCTACTCGCTTCCTTCCTCCTCCCGCCGGCGGGGGTCAGCGCGGCAGACTTGTCAGGCTGCTGGCCCAAGACATGCGGGGGGCTCAACATCACCTACCCGTTCTGGCTGGAGGAGCCCGGCCGGCCGCCGTGCGGACCGCCGTCCTTCCAGCTCAAATGCAACAGCAGCGGCGCGTTCTTGACCAAATCCGTCTACCAGGCGTATCAGGTGCTCAGCATCTTCCCCAACAACAACTCCTTCCATATGGTGGATCACAACCTCCCGCTCAGCTCCGGCTGCCCAGCGCCAACGATGAACATCTCGCTCTTCTCGCCCGCATTCGTATTCAGCAAGACCAACAAAGAGCTGCTCTTTCTTGGGAAGTGCACGGGGTCTCCACCGGCGGAGTCGGCTGGGTTTCACAGCCTGCCTTGCGATAACAGTTCCTTTGTCCGGCTCGGCGACGGCCGGAATTTCTCGAGCCACGGCATCCAGGGAGGGATCCCGCCGGGCTGCCTCTTCACTGTCGTGCCGTTTCTCGGGTCTCCCGATGGAAATGGGGACGACTACATCGCCAGCATGAAGAATGGGCTCCTCGTGGAGTGGGAAGCGGTGCCAGACGATTGCCCCAAGTGCATGGCAAGCGGCGGGGAATGCAGGTACTACGGCGACAACGGCAACAAGTTCGCCTGTGATTGCTCCGGTGACAAGTGCGGTGAGTTCAGGAAATTAAAACGCACAGCAATTTTGACCTTTTTTTGTTGCAAAAACAGCAATTAGTTTGCTAACCTGGAAGGAGCAAAGTTGGCCTATCCAAATAGTACAAAGAGGAGGCAAAACACAAACACAGACACACATAAAGAAAAGGGGGACTGAAAAATCAGAGAAGTTCAAGCACAATTAACAGAGGATTGCTTTACTCCTACTCTCCTAGTAGCCAGTTACCACTTAACCAGTAGTTCTTTTGCTCGAACAAAACCAGTAGTTCTTAGGTCATGCAGGGCAACTATGCAAATCGTATTAACGGATTCAATGATTCTGTAGTGTCCATTTGGGTGCCAAATACGGTCCTGCAAATGACATAAAGTCGCTACCCGTACTAATTGAATAATAACAAGATGTCGTCTTCATACAGTTTAGCGTGATCACTGCTACATGGAATATACAATGTTGATTGGAAAAATGTTTGTCCTGCTTTTACGTGGACAGTCTGCTTCAATGGCAGATTATTTTTTGGTTGATTAGTGTCAGTTATTCCATTGATTGGGGCATTGAGGCCCACCGTATTATAGTCAAACACATTGGTTGAAGTATTCAACTACACTATTTGAAAAAGATGCCGTACCAATGGCCCTTATCCCTATTTTTCTTCTACTAGTGATAGCTGACTAGAGAACTGTTCTAGCGTCTGCTAACCAACGCACTATATTTTTCTAAGAGAACAATTGAATTTATCTGTTGTGGAATCAAGCTTCTAAAGTTGATAAGAACACACTGCAGTGAATTTATATGGGGGGCAATCATACCCATGTGATGTGATTGTCAGATTTCAACTGCACAGAGTGCTGTAATCTTCATGGCTTGGACACAAATATGATTGATTTGATATTCACAAGATTACTTGGTGTTTTTTATTTTGATTGTCATTTTTTATGTTTCCTCGTTGCATCATATTGCTCCTACATACCTTTTGTGAGCATGACATGTCTGTGCATTTTCTTCCACCAGGACTCTTTGTTTTCTGGCTTCTGTGCAGAGTCAGTTTGCGTAAGGATTTGCTTACTTTCTAGCTACGAATTTCTGAGGGCTATTTTTCTAACTCTTATCAAACTGCATCTTTGATTCTATGTAGAGATCCTAGGAATCACTGGCTGGTGATACCAAGACCTTGGCTTGTAATTTGAAACTAGATTGATCCCAAGACCCTCCCATGCTCATCTTAACAGTGTTTCCCCATGGATTTTACGTTTGGAGTACTGCTTTAACCTTTTAGGTTCTTTCAAGGTCAGAAAGTTTACCCTCTAGTCATCCCCCATTTTAACTTTTCTGCCATTTGCTGGTAAATATATAGATAGTTTGGGCCAGCAACCATGACTAAGGAATTTTATAACTCTTTGGACAAAGTCAAAGTCAAAGTCAAATGGTAACCAATAACAATGCAAGAAAGTTTCAAACAAGGCACTGGGTTACTATTGTCCATCCTAATTTAACCTGTCTGGCTGTCCCAGGTGTGCTTCAATCATGTTTTTTTGTCTTGTCTGTAATTTTTTCTTAACAGATGCTGTTCCTGTTTTCAGCAATTACAAAAACCACATAATCTATATGGTCAGACAATTTTTATGTCATCACCGTGGTCTAGAAGTCAAGATTATTATTTATTTTACTTCTAACAAGCTGATACTTAGTGGTGTTTCTTGCTATGGTACCACCTTCAATTGAGGATCTGAAATCCAGCAGTTGCTGTATTTTCTTGTGCTGTCTTTTTCATACACCTTCAATTTCTTACCATAGTCATTTATACCTAGACAATTCATTAAGATTTAGGTTGTAACATAGCCATGCTTCTGCTTTTCCATGATGTTTCGGGAGATCAGAGAGAGAGAGAGATATTCAGTGCATCAATATATATATCCTGCGCTGATAATTGACCATTGTATATGGAACGGGGGGAAATGGTAGTAGGAATTTTTTTGCCTGTAGAGACCAAACAGTGTGGCTTTGTCTACAGGCTGACATCATGTTTGATTCTGGCTGTAGGGGCACTGAGAATTTGCAGGTTTATCATGGGTAAACACTGCAAATATACCTATTTAATATCTGCAAGTACATCTATGTTGTACAGCCGTACATGATTATATTTTCTCATGCCACACAAAGGTGCAAAATGGTCACTATTGCTGGACATCGAATGCTAATGAGCATTTCTATGTTTAAACCATCTCTTTTTTCCTTGAACAGTTCTTTTTATTTTCTATTCTCCTCATATATACTGTCATATCTTAACTGACAGCCATGGAAGGCTATAGACTAATTTAATCTGAAAATATTACATTTAAATTAGCAAGCTATTCACAGTTACTATTCTTATGCAGGAGCAAAAAGCAGAACAAGTATGGTAGTCGGAATTGGTGAGTACCAACCATGTATTGTATTTTTTACTATTATATTGGATCCCATTTCCTGCACTACACGAACTTTTTAGCATCTTATGTTTCAGAATGTGTAGGATCAATTGGTTACCACATATTGCTAATGTTGATACACTATTATGGGCAGTATGTGGAGTAGGAGGCTGCAGTCTATTGGTAGCATGCTTCTTTTTTGTCTGGCACAAGCGCAAGAGGAGGAAACAGGCTAGAGCACCAAATGGCTTCATGCGTAGTGAATCTTCAATGCGTAGTTTCAGTTATTGGAACTTGGAAGAGCTTAGAAGAACTACTATAAAACTTCTTACATATATATATTTTATACACAGATAATATAATAAAAAATTCAAACAATCAGCCCACAATTTATAGCTTCCAATATAAAACTACATGATTTGGTTCCCTAAAAAAAACTACATGATTTGGAGCAAAATTTGTGATCATTATAATTTATTTTCACATTTATAATTTAAATTGTTTATCGTCTCTAAATATGAATACACATATTATAACACATTGTTCTATGTGAAGAAAATAACATCTACTTTAATTTCAGCTGCAAGCTTGCTCTTACCATGTATATTTGTGTTGGTATGGCATAGGCAAAAACTAAGGTTTTTCCTATGCAAGAAGACCAGCAGCACCATAGAAGAGGACATTGAGGCCCTAATATTAGCACATGGATCACTGGCTCCAAAAAGATACAGGTACTCAGAAGTAACAAAGATAACATGTTCCCTTAATAATAAGCTTGGGGAAGGTGGTTATGGCATGGTTTTCAAAGGAAGGCTAGATGATGGTCGTCTAGTTGCAGTGAAATTCCTGCATGACTCCAAAGGTCATGGCGAGGAGTTTGTGAACGAGGTTATGAGTATTGGCAGGACATCACACATTAATATTGTTAGCTTATTTGGGTTTTGTTTGGAAGGCTCAAAGCGGGCACTAATATATGAGTATATGCCAAATGGTTCTTTGGATAAGTATATATACTCCGAGAATCCCAAATCAATTTTAGGATGGGATAAGCTCTATACCATAGCAATTGGGATTGCTCGAGGGTTGGAATACTTGCACCATAGTTGTAATACACGCATAGTGCATTTCGATATCAAGCCTCAAAATATCCTTCTGGATCAGAACTTTCACCCAAAGATTGCTGATTTTGGTTTGGCTAAGTTGTGCCGTACCAAGGAGAGCAAGCTTTCTATGACCGGTGCTAGAGGAACACCTGGGTTTATAGCTCCTGAAGTGCATTCTCGAACCTTCGGTGTTGTTTCAGCAAAATCAGATGTTTATAGTTATGGAATGATGTTGCTAGAGATGGTTGGAGGCAGAAAAAATGTTAAATCGATGGCTCAAGAGTCAAGTGAAATGTATTTTCCACATTGGATTTATGACCACTTTGGTCAAGATGATGGATTACAGGCATGTGAAGTTACACGTGAAAACAAAGGAATCGCCAGAAAAATGAGTGTGATTGGCCTGTGGTGCATCCAAATATTACCAATGCATCGCCCTACCATAGGAAAGGTTTTGGAAATGTTTGAGAGAGGTTCGGATGAACTGGACATGCCACCAAGGCAAAACTTCAGTCAAATATTGTAAGATATTATTTGAGATACATATATATTTTAACAATTATTAAGTATCCTTTACAACAAAGTTGATATAGCAATATTTTTTTCATTCTTTTGCAGTAAAGATCCAGCTTACAGTTTGGATGAAGAAAGCACGAGCATGGTTAGTGGCGCCAAAACACAAGTTTCTAGTGAAGTGCTAAAGATGGAGATAAGCGTTGTGAATTCAAAAACCTTACGACGGTTACCTACTCTGAAACATTTGCCTACAACACTGGAATTGGGCATTCAACTTGTGTAGGTATGTCTATGACAGAGGGCGAAATCTTAACTAGGATATTTGTTTCAAAACAGAAGGCTACTAGTGTAATATAATATCTTTCATTCAAAGTGATAAAGATTAAGCCTTTTAGAGCTAAAGTCTTATTGCCCAAGTATGCATAAGATATTTGATTCCTCCTTACGTACATATATTTCTGTTAATATCAACTTATCACTCTTTCTTTCACTTTTGCAACACCCCCCCCCCCCCCCCCCCCCCCCGGCCCTATAGTCGTCCATCACCCTGTAATCTCCCAAAACATGAATTACATGTTGACATGTTGCATGAAACTCTAGACAATGATGGCGTTAGGAGGATATGGCACCAACCACAGTCACAACAGCTGCTGCGCATCTCAGCGGTGAGACAGCAACAACAGCAGCTCAATGATACTTGTAGGTCTGAGGGCTGAGGGCCTCAGAGTCAGATGACCCAATCTGTCTGACAAATTTTCCATGCATTGTTGAAATACTATGCGCTCGGCACGTTTCGATGAACATTACTTCTTGAGTGCCTGGCAAAGGCGTTGTTTTCAGAAAGTTGGGCAGATCACCCAGGCTTAGGGTGTGTGGCACTTGACGAATATACACCACAATTCGTTTTTTAAAAAGACGAATAAACACGACACTTAGGCCTTGTTCACTTCACATGCCAACCCAAAATATTTCCTCTTTCACCTATCACATCGAATCTTTCGACGCAATGCATGGAGTATTAAATGTAGGTAAAAAAGATAACTAATTACATAGTTTGTCTGTAAATGTCGGGACGAATCTTTTGAGCCTAGTTAGTTCATGATTGGACAAATTTTGTCAAATAACAACAAAAGATGCTACATTAACTTTTCACTTACTTTTCGCGAAGTGAACACACCCTTAAATGCTGCCACTTGACCATGTCGTTTTCGTCAGTGCACTGATCGGCATTCATACAGACAAGAAGCAAATCAATGAAAACTCATTTTGCACCCGTCCATGACTTTGAAACTCTTGTGTTTGCTTGTTGCACTTCACTTGCAGATTAGCTCGATAGCCACGAGCCACGTTCTACCGAAGCAGCATGACAAGCTGCGAGACGCGACGCTAGGGAGTACTTGAACATCCTGTACCGGTTCTCGCTCCGCGGCACGGAGCCCGCAGTCGCGCGTGACTTCGTCAGCAGTGAGCACAATCTGTGACGGGTTCCGTTTGGAGTGGCCGACGGTGCGAGACTGCTTGGCGCCAACTCGTGCAGGCTAGCTGGCACAACTTCCGTTCCTGTGCTTCTGCTCCAAGCATCTGAATCTCACATGTATGTACACTAATTTATATGAAAACATACATTTTTTTCGAATTACACAAGTCGTTCAACACGCGCACACACTCACCCCCTATGAACACATGTACGCAAATCATATTCCTATGAGCACCTTCGAAAGCACAACGCCATTAAATCCTAAATTAAATTCAGAAAAATACGAGCACTCGTGTCAAGTCAAGGACTTAAACCCAGGTGGACATAAGGAATCTAAACAACTACTCTTATGAATATCTTGAAAAGGTGTCCTGCCCTTATGAGCACTTTTAAAAGACTTGAGTTTATTTGAGATTCACAAAGCAACCAAAGATTTAGCAGTGATGGGCACATGTGCCAGTCAAAAAATATTAGGGTATTACTAGAGCCAGCGTGCACAGGTGAGCGCACTTCCGCCCGCATGCATTTCCTCCGCCTGCATCGTCTTCCTCCTCAGTCCTCCCCACCCCCGCCTCCTCCCCCGTGTCTTCCCTGCCTCCGGCGTAGCCTCCCCCTCCCCCCGGTCGGCTCTAGATCTGGCGACGCTGCCCTCGCCCTCGCCCCCGCCTCCACCACCTCCGCACCGCCCACCGCCCGCGGCGACCTCCTTCTTCTCCTTCTTCCCCTCCTCCCCCTCCCACATGCCGCCGCAACCTTCGGCCATGGTGCCACCGTCTTGACTTGGCCTGACCGTCTCCACCGCCGTCAGGACCCCTAACCGCCTGGCCGTCGTGCCCACCACCTGGCCGGCCTTGCTCCCCTAAACCCCTCTCTTCTAAGCCCGCCGGAGTTGGGGAAGAAGTGGGTGGCCGGAACCCTAGCCGCCGCGCCGGAGCTGCGGAAGGAGACGGTGGGCACGGGCGCGGACGAGGAAAAAGACGGCGGGCGCAAGCGCGAATCGGATGGCCTCCTTCTCCCCCGTGCGCATCGGGTGGCCCATGTGGTGTGCGCGCCGAGCGACGCGAACACCCGCGCTCAGAAAGAAGCACTTAGGAAAATATTACTGTTAATTAAATAATAATAAATTTAGAAAAATATAAACACCTATTTCAAAGACTTTAATATTAATAAACAAGTTCCATCATGAAAAATCTAACAAGTTGAACTATGTCCTGTAACGAGATCACTCTCTCATTTACCGAGAATTCAAGACCGACAAAACGAGGATCTAATAGGGAATAGGCATAGCAGTGCATTTGGACTAGTCAATGTTTTTCTGGGAGTAGTCAGAGTGCATTTGGACTCGTTCGTTGCTAAGCGGAGACTTTTAGACACTGGCTCACCCGAGCAATCTTTTCTTGCTTACGTTCCAGTCCTGCTGGTTGCTGCCGCTCTTGGTCAATTCCCTATTCAGTTAACATGATCCCGACCTTACTGCTTCTCCCGCTCCTTGTCTCCTCGCTTCTCCTCCTCCATGACCACGCCAGCGCCGACTGCGAGCGGCGGCATGCGGGAACCTCACCCTCAACTACCCGTTCTGGCTCGGCAGCAGCAACAACAGCCAGCCGCCTTCTCCCTGTGGCCACCCGGGCTTCGAGGTCTGGTGCGGCGACGACGGCCGCGTGGCCTCCTTGAAGGGCTCCTTCATCCACGTCCTCGGTATCGACTACACCACCAACTCCCTCATCGCCTCCAACGCCAAGGTCGCCGGCGACGAAGGCGTGTGCCAGACAGATTTCAACGTGTCCTCCAGGCTCCAGCATCGCGCTCAGCCTGTTCACGTTTAGCCCACGCAACTGCACCCTGTGCTTCCTCTACAACTGCAACGGCACGGAGCCGAGCGGGCCCGAGTACGAGAACGCCACCTCCAACTGCAGCGCTCCAATCTACGCGTACCTCGCCGGGGCCTACTACTGGGACAAGCCGCCGGCCATCATGCAGATTGCCGTGGCGGTGGCGCTGACCGCTGACGCATTGACGTCCCGGTAGCGCTGCCCATTATTGGGTCACATACTCACATCATTCGTGGGCTCCATGGAGATTTAGAAATTGGACGCCCTTAGAAATTTACTCCTCCGATCTGCACGTTGGTCTCACCCTCAGTAACCCTGCTGTCAGCTTGTCTAGCGCTTTCCTCAATCCACCGTAGCTGGTGTGATGCCCCCATCCGCCAATGGTGACATTGATGAGTTTGACAAGAATTTGTGGACGCGCACTGGACACGCCGCAAACCCAGGAAAACGCGTGTGCGGTTCATATGTCTTATTCCTTTCCGGGACGTCACCTTCACCTGCCATTATTTTGCTCTCCCCTGTTCTCTTCGCGTATGAATGTGATGGTGCTCTGAGTTTCTGACGCATCAACGAAATAATATGAGAACCAAGCGTTCCGTTCCGGTCACCACGCCAATGACTTGGGACAGTCGTCGCAATATTGCCCCGTCCATCGGGCACCTCGGAAATTCCCAAGCGCGGATGAATGGCCCGCGAATGTCGTCCAATTGTCTAGTCAAAGGTTTCAGTCGGTAAAGTCTACAGTCTATACAGGGTGTGGCAGAACTGCTCGGTTTAGCCCGTTTTCGGAGGTACTTGTCTACCACTAGACACTAAGCACCCCGAAAGGAAGCTAAATCGAACAGTTCCGTCGAGCACACCCAACGGGAGAACTCGAAACAATCCACGTTTTTCATCCAGGATCTAATAATGAGTACAAGCTTACAATACTTAGTCCATTTTATACAACAAAGTATCTCAGAAATTCTTTATTACAAAACCAAAGTTCAGAGTGCGATAATTAAACAGCGGAAATAAAATAAACATCTAGCGGAGCGATACAAGGATCCGTCTGTGCCCACCAGAAGAATCCTCCACACAAAGGCTAGCTTTTCAAGGTGCACCTGCAACAAGGGTAAATAAACCCTGAGTACACAACGTACTCGCAAGACTTACCCGACTGGGAATATATATATTTCCCGACTCTCAAGGAATATGATAGTCTTTATGGCTTGTGGGTTTCTTGTTTGCGGAAAGCAATACTAAGAGTATGTCCTTATTTCATTAGATTCTTAGCAGCCATATTTAATTACTTGTTCAACATTCTATGTAAGCACCTGTTCTAATTCCAAGCAACAGTTGAGCAATCAGAACTATTTTATCATCTTTCTTATGCCAATTCTTACTACGGTGCCAGAGTACAGTCAAGCCATACCGTCACACAGAAACGGCGATTCGCGAATCAATATGCTCAGCTGGGTGCCCCGAAAACACACGCCTCACTTGCACCCCAGGTACAAGCAAGACCAACCTATTCCACTCCTGTCAAGGGGTCCAGGTCCCCGTCCAAACTAGGACTCCAAGCCCCCAACACTGCAGGCCCGCTCTCAGTGCGGTGCTTAGACCTCCACCTAAAACCCACCCCTAACAGTCGGTCCGGAAAGAGCCAGAACCCATGACAAGAGAGTAACAAGTCTTCCCGCTCCCATAAGCAAGTATGTGCTCAGAACAATATATCTGTGACTTGACCGGGAGTCCAGTGCAACGATCGGTCCTTAATCGACACGGACAGGAAAACAATGTAACCAAGCTAAGCCCCGTGGCCGCGGGACATAACCTGTTACACCCACCAGAACCCAACCACATCCCTGCCCGGTCACCATTTCCTTTTTATCATTTTATCATGAGTGTAAATTTTCACCTACTTGTGAGTAACAGCAGGTTACCCACGCTACCGATAAACCTAAGCATAGCAGCTACACGATCCTGTACTAGTATGACTCATAGGTATATATATATATATATATATATATATATATATATATATATATATATATATATATATATATATATATATATATATATATATATATATATATATATATATATATATATATATATATATATATATATATATATGCATGTGGGTTCCATAAAATTCCTGTAACGTAAATGCACAACAACTATATATATAGTGATTTGTAAAATAAGGGTTATACACCGGGGCTTGCCTTGGGCAGGTGGTGCAGCAACAAAGTCAGTGGTCAGTGGCTCTAGGACTCCCTCCTGCACGAGAACCTCCTCCTCGTACTCCTCCACGATCTCCTCGTAGTCCTGTTCCTCCGCGGCCACGTAGTCAACTATCTCGTGATCTACATGCATGAATTGATGACATGACTTATTGCAAAGACAACAACAACTCTTAAAAATACACAACTACTAAGCTAATTAACTAACTCTAATGATTAACATGCTAAGCTATCCATTACTTCTACTAAGCAAGAACTAGCTAGCCTAATATTTTCTACTAACTAAAATACATTTCATGATAAATAGATAAATTTAGTTGAGCTCTAGAGACGAAGAAAATGACATGGACAGACAATTCCTGATTTTCAATGAATTTAGGAAGAAGAATCAACGGAATTGGAGTTCGTATGGTGAAGATATTGGTTGCGCAAAGTAGCTTTTAATAATCTCTAAAAAAACCAAAGAAACTTAATTAGCTCATGGCTTTCTCCCGTGACTTGCTCATGAATGAGATCTTTAATCAAAGGAATAATGAAGACGGATGCTGCTGCTAGGGAGAAACAGAGGAAGTACAAGAGGGACTCACGGGATACTTACCGCAGTCCACTGATGCTTCGATAGACGCAGCTTACACGGCAAGAACAGAGAAACTTGATTAGAGAGGAAGAGGTGGACAACAAGTCTGGCGAGCTCGCGATCGCGAGACGTCTCCTTTTAAGGACGAGAGACGTAGGGACGCTCGCGCTGGAAAAGAGACCGACGTACGCGACCAGCGTGAATCAGACTCACAGCATACAGGTGACAGACTTTTGCTCTGGCGAACAAAAACTTCCACGTGAACAGTTTTTCTATGTGCTACAGTGTTTTCTGTGCGCGCTACAGTGGATTCTGCGCTGCTACAGTGGTTTCTCCGATGCTACAGTGAGCTCTGTGCTGCTATAGTGCGCTCTGCGACGCTACAGTGAACTCTGTGCTTCTACCGTGCATTCCTGGCGCTACAGTACCCCCTGCAGTGACATTGCGTGCTCTCAGGTTTACTTTCGCAGAGGCAGCGCGCCGTGTGGGCTAGGCAACATTGATTTTTGCAAAGCACGGTAGCTAATTAAGTATTAACTAACACGTAAGTTGTGTGTGGTATCCGCTGCTGCCGCGGTCGGTTGTCGCCGTGTGCGTGCTGCGCGGGCATGCCTTGCGAGTGTGCTGTGAGCGCGATCAGAGAATTTTAGAAATAAAATAAATTGCTAGCGCTGGAGTTGGATCAGGATGACAATAGTTAGTTGAACTGTGCTGAGTAATATTCGGACAAGGAATTAATTTAGAGCTCAAATTGAGAATTAACGCAACAAAATTTAATTTCTCATTTTGCCATAAACAATAATACATAAACATGATGCTCATGACATGGTTTAGTGATTTGTTAACACGGTAACACCGAGGGTGTTACAGCTCTACCCCCCTAAAAGAAAATCTCGACCCGAGATTTCACGTGCCTAGTGTGAGAAAAGAGATAGAAATAAATTTTTAATCTCGATAATTACATTGATGAGCTATGAAGGAGATGAGGATAATTCTTCAAAATATAACTCTCAAGTTCCTAAGTAGCTTCGTCTTCCGAGTGATTCTGCCATTGGACCTTGTAAAATTTCACCACATTGTTTCTAGTCACTCTTTCTTTTTCATCCAAAATTTTGACGGGATGCTCCACGTAAGAAAGATCAGGTTGGAGAGGGAGCCCTTCAACCTCCACAACTTCTACAGGGACCCTCAAACATTTCTTCAGTTGAGACACATGAAACACATTGTGGACTGTAGATAAAACATACGGGAGTTGGATGCGATAAGCAACGGGGCCACACCGTTTCAAAATCTTATAAGGTCCAACATAGCGAGGAGCTAGTTTTCTACGGACACCAAATCTATGCACACCTTTCATGGGAGACACTTTAAGATACACATAATCACCAACTTCAAATTGCAAAGGTCTTCTTCTCTTGTCTGTATAAGTTTTCTGTCGGGTTTGGGCTGCTTTCAAATGACTTCAAATAATTCCGACTTTCTCTCTAGCTTCTAGGATAAATTTAGGCCCGAAATAACCACGGTCTCCTACTTCAACCCAGTTGAGTGGGGTCCTGCATTTCTTGCCATACAAAGCCTCAAAAGGCGCCATTTGGATGCTTTCTTGATAGCTATTGTTGTAAGAAAACTCAGCCAATTTTAAACATTCATCCCACTTCTCAGGAAAAGAAATGACACAAGCTCTCAACATATCCTCCAGCATCTGAT
This sequence comes from Saccharum hybrid cultivar R570, assembly GCA_038087645.1. Classification (NCBI taxonomy): domain Eukaryota; kingdom Viridiplantae; phylum Streptophyta; class Magnoliopsida; order Poales; family Poaceae; genus Saccharum; species Saccharum hybrid cultivar. The sequence goes on along the minus strand of JAQSUU010000123.1, from coordinate 1,348,221 downwards.
TGACTCTTTCTGTCTGGCCGTCGGTCTGCGGGTGATAAGCTGAACTTCTAAGAAGGTCGGTTCCAAGACACTCCTGAAGTTGAGCCCAAAAGCGGGACATAAAAACTGACCCACGATCAGAGACAATAGTAAGAGGAACTCCATGAAAAGTTACAATGCGGTCAAAGTACAGCTTAGCATACTGCGTGGCTATATATCTTGTACCCACAGGAAGAAAATGGGCAGACTTTGTAAGACGATCCACAATGACCCAGATAGAATCATGCTCTTTTACTGTGCGGGGCAATCCTGTAATAAAATCCATGAAAATATCCTCCCATTTCCAAACCGGGATAGGCAATGGCTGCAGAAAACCAGGCGTACGCATATGGTCCGCCTTCACCCTTCCACAAATGTCACACTCAACTATATGCTTAGTGATGTCCTACTTCATATTTGACCACCAATACAAGTGGCGCAAATCATGGTACATCTTATTACTCCCCGGATGAATGGACAGCTTGGAACTATGAGCTTCCTCCAAAATCTTTCTTCTGAGCTCACCACTTTTAGGAACCACCAACCGGTTCTTGAACTTCACCGCACCTTGTTCATCAATGCTAAAATGAGGACCACGGCCTTCAGCCATTAGCTTCTTGATCTGAGGAATTTTCAAGGCATCCTGTCTTTGCTCAATAATAATTTGCTCCAATAAATCTGAGACTAGAGCAATATGTGCTAAAACTACAGAGTGAGAGAGAGGCAAAGACCCTTCTTCGTCCTGATGCGACTTCCGACTCAATGCATCAGCCACCACATTGGCTTTTCCCGGATGATAATGAACTTCTAGGTTGTAATCCTTGATTAACTCAAGCCATCTCCTTTGTCTCATATTTAACTCGGGTTGAGTAAAAATATACTTGAGACTCTTATGATCTGTATAAATATGCACCTTGTTTCCCAATAGATAATGCCTCCAAATCTTTAGAGCGTGCACCACTGCAGCCAGCTCTAAATCATGGGTGGGATAATTCACTTCATGCTTCTTTAGTTGATGGGAAGCATAAGCTATCACTCGTCCCTCTTGCATAAGCACACAACCAAGACCTGTCTTGGATGTATCACAATACACATCAAATGGCCTGTTAATATCCGGTTGGGCAAGAATAGGGGCAGAGGTAAGAAATTTCTTCAAAGCTTGGAAGGCTTCCTCACAGGCTGGACTCCACACAAACTTGGAGTCTTTCTGAAGCAACTTGGTCATAGGCTGAGCTATCTTGGAGAAATCAGAAATGAAGCGTCGATAATAACCGGCAAGACCAAGAAACTAACGGATCTGATGTACTGATTTTGGAGAATTCCAACTAAGCACATCATGCACCTTGCTAGGATCTACAGATACACCTTCTGGGGTCAGCACATGTCCCAAAAATTGCACTCTATGCAACCAAAACTCACACTTGCTGAATTTGGCATACAACTTGTGCTCACGTAATCGGGCCAGGACTGTGCGAAGATGTTGTGCATGCTCTTCTTTATTCTTAGAATATATCAAAATATCATCAATGAACACCACTACAAACTTGTCTAACTCCGGCATAAAGACTGAGTTCATAAGGTACATGAAGAATGCAGGAGCATTGGTGAGATCAAAAGACATGACTAGGTACTCATAAAGCCCATACCTAGTAGAGAAAGCCGTCTTTGGTATATTTTGGGGCCGGATTTTTATTTGGTGATACCCAGAACGAAGATCAATTTTTGAAAACACTCTAGCACTAGCCAACTGATCAAACAAAGCATCAATGTGAGGCAAAGGGTACTTATTCTTGATGGTTACCGCATTGAGAGGGCGATAATCCACACACATACGCAGAGTGTCGTCCTTCTTCTTCACAAAAATAGCTGGACAACCCCATGGAGAAGAACTAGGACGGATAAACCCCTTTTTCAGCAACTCCTCTAATTGCTTCTTCATTTCTGCTAATTCTGGTGGAGCCATGCGGTAAGGACACCGTGAAATAGGGGCAGTGCCACACTCTACCTCTATGATAAACTCCACATTTCTATCTGGTGGTAACCCAGGCAAATCTTCAGGGAAGACATCAGGAAACTCACAGACCACATGAATAGAGGTAAGATCAGGAGAAGCTTCAACATTAGTGGCGATTGGTGAAGCAGAATTTGGAGAGATACGGAGAGACATCCTATCCTCAGAAGAAGGAAGTCGTAACTCAACAATTCTCCTCTTAAGGTCCAAGACTACCCCATAAACCTTCAGCCAGTTCATGCCTAGTATTGCATCAATGCCCTGCCCAGGCAGCACCATGAACTGGAGACGATAAGTGTGAGTGGCTAGTACTAAGCCAACTGTGTCTGTCCGAGTATTAATGCACATCTGGGCACCTGGAGTGCGGATCTTATAGGCAAAAGGAATAGCCCTAAGAGGTATATTGTGCCTTTCAGTAAATCCCAAGCTCATGAATGAATGTGATGCACCAGAATCAAACAACACGAATGCTGGGTGGGAGTTAATGGTAAACATACCAGCCATCACAGGCTCATTCTGCAGGAGCTCCTCAGCCTCGGTGTAGTTAACCTGTCCCGAGCGATTCACTGGCATCTTCTTCTTAATGATAGTCCTCTTGATCAAGCGAGAGTTAGCCGACGGTTGAGCAGACTGAGCAGGCTGGTTCTCAGGGCACTCCCGAGCAAAGTGGCCCTCCTTGCCACACTTGAAACAAGCATTAGACTTGATCATCTGCTCTTGACGTGGCGGAAACTGCTGTCCTTGAGGCTGTTGCACTTGCAGAGTAGGTGCACGGTACTGAGTCGGCGGTGTCTGGTGAGTCTGCTGAGGCTGCCGAGATGGCTGTCCACCAGGGGGGTGGTAGGACATCCTATTGACAACCTACACCTTCTGCGGCTGTGGGTGACTAGAAGACCCAGAAATCCCCCCCTTGCGCTTCCACTCAGCCTGAGTGTCACGCTGCAGTCCTTCTATAGCAATGGCAGCATTCATCAATGTACCAAAAGTCTGATAGTTCCCATTATATAACTCCTTTTGCAAAATACAAGAGAGGCCGCGGTAGAAACGGTCCCTCTTCTTCTCATCAGAGTCCACATGATAACCCGCATACTGTGCAAGATAATTGAATTTGTTGGCATACTCCATCACAGACATGTTGCCCTGCTTTAGATCTAAGAACTCAGATTGCTTCCTGTTCAGCACCCCAGCAGGAATAAAGTACTCTCGAAAGGCAGTGGTGAACTCCTGCCAAGTCACCGGATTTTCCACCGGCTACATGGCGTTGAAAGTATCCCACCATACACTAGCAAATCCCAAAAGCTGTTGTGCGGCAAAGCGCACCTTCTGCTTATCGGTCACCAGGAGCAGTAGAAACTTCTGCTCCAGCACACGAAGCCAATGCTCCGCGTCAAGAGGCTCCACAGTCGGTGTGAACGTGGGTGGGTTGGTCTTCAAGAAGTCCTGATAAGAACAGGGCCTCTCGAGACCGTGGGCACCAGCACCGTTCCCGCCGTTGCCACCGTGGCCTCCACGGGTGAAGCCACCAAGAGCCTGTGCCATCATCTCCAAGGCACGGGCTGTCTCCTGACGTGCAGCCAACATCTTCGCCATCATCTCTGCATGGGTCATTAGAGGTGGCGGTGGTAGTGGTGGAGGAGGACCCAAGAGTGAGGCCTCGCGGCTCTCCCCATTGGCATTGTCGTGACCAGATTCTCCATGACCTTCACCAAGGCCACGACCCACTCTGGCACTGTTGCTCGCACGACCGGACCCAGTGCCCACGCGATGGGACCTCAGATCCATCTGTGACCAGATAGGAACCAACCATTAGAGAATCTCCAGATTAGGAACAAGAGACTTAGAGAAATGACAAGACTTTTACAAAGGATTGAAGCATTTCTTTTTATTTATTACCCTATCATCTTAACTATCCAAAATTATACGTGAAGGGGGTTTTAGCTTAACCGATTTTCTTTTATGATGCATGCATCGGCCTATGCGCTTACTCATGCCGGAATATAGCGGCAAATCGTATGAAATTTTTGGCACATCGCACACTCACTCCCCGTATGCTAGTCGATTCTTATGTATTCGTAAGTTAGTGTACCTGCAGAAAATTGGTTAGCCAAAACAGTGCTACTATCCTAGATAGACCATATTGTTAGGGCTAGTACTTATTTATGTAATTTTACCGCATCTATTTTTCGTAAAGCTTTTGTTGGTCAAATTTTTAATTTTTTAAAAAGAATGATTAAACTTGTAAACTCATTATTAGCTCTGGTACCAACTGTGGCAGAACCGCTCGGTTTAGCTCGCTTTCGGAGGTACTTGTCTACCACTAGACACTAAGCACCCCGAAAGGAAGCTAAATCGAACAGTTCCGTCAAGCACACCCAACGGGAGAACTCGAAACAATCCACGTTTTTCATCCAGGATCCAATAATGAGTACAAGCTTACAATACTTAGTCCATTTCATACAACAAAGTATCTCAGAAATTCTTTATTACATAACCAAAGTTCAGAGTGCGATAATTAAACAGCGGAAATAAAATACACATCTAGCGGAGCGATATAAGGATCCGTCTGTGCCCACCAGAAGAATCCTCCACACAAAGCAATGTTCAGCTAGGCGCTGGGCGGAATCTAGGCGGTGACCCTCAGCCTAGCGCCTAGGCGGGAGTACTCGCGCCTAGGCGTTCCTAGGCGTTTTCCTAGGCGTTTTGGCAATATAGCCATAACTTATATATATTATGTATATATAGCAATAATTTTGAATATATAGGTTACAGTAAATATAAAAATAGGGCCATTAGACATACCTAATTCCTTGGTGGCTTATTCTTGCATGTTTCTAGCTCCTACAACACATTTTGACAGCTGGTAAATACTAAATACTCAGTAGACAGCAAGCTGTTCATAAAAAAATAGAAATCACCAAGTTGTCACTTATCTGAATGATTTCAGCAACCTCCCATCCATGAGCACACCATATCAGCAGCTAGTAAGCACAAATTTTAAAGCACAAACAAGTAACTAGCATTTGTAGCTCTTATTTTGTAATACAGTAATATCAAATACAAGGGGGCTGTAGTGGAGAGGAACAGAGGAGGGGAGAGGAACAGAGCAAGGGATACGACCAGGGGGGAGAGGAGCAGGGAGGGAAGGGAACTCACCTTGGGGACTTGGGGAAGCCGGCGGGGACGAGCAGCTTCCAGGCGCAGCCGCGCAGGATGAGCAGGACCGGCGGCGGCGAGTCGAGGACGAGTAGGACCGGCGGCGGCGAGTCGAGGACGAGCAGGACCGGCGGCGGCGAGTCAGGGACGAGCAAGGGACGAGGACGAGCAGGACCGGCGAGTCGAGGATAGGGACGAGAAGGGGAGGAGCAGGACTGACGGGAGAAGCTCGTCCGGGTCCGGCGGATGGACCTCGTCCGTGGCTAGGAGGACCGGTGGCGGGGATGAGAATGGCACGCGGGAATCTTTCCTCTGCCTCTTATCCTTCCCACGCTCCGAGTCGCGCGTGCGCCTGGCCGCGCCATCCGCGCGGGAAATCTTCGCGCACCGGGCCGCGGGGCCAAATTTCCGCGGGCTCAAGCGCCTCCGCGCCGCCTCCACGCCGCCTTGCGCCGCCTCTGCGCCACCTACATCCGCCTCCGCGCCGCCTAGCGCCGCCCAACGCCTAGCACCACGACTACCCCCTAGGCCAGGCGAAGGGGCTCGACTCGCGCCTAGTCGCGCGTAATCGCGCCTAGGCGAGCGCCTAGCGGAACATTGACACAAAGGCTAGCTTTTCAAGGTGCACCTGCAATAAGGGTAAATAAACTCTGAGTACACAACGTACTCGCAAGACTTACCCGACTGGGAATATATATATTTCCCGACTCTCAAGGAATATGATAGGCTTTATGGCTTGTGGGTTTCTTGTTTACGGAAAGCAATACTAAGAGTATGTCCTTATTTCATTAGATTCTTAGCAGCCATATTTAATTACTTGTTCAACATTCTATGTAAGCACCTGTTCTAATTCCAAGCAACAGTTGAGCAATCAGAACTATTTTATCATCTTTCTTATGCCAATTCTTACTACGGTGTTAGAGTACAGTCAAGCCATACCGTCACGCAGAAACGGCGATTCACGAAACAATATGCCCAGCTGGGTGCCCCGAAAACACACGCCTCACTTGCACCCCAGGTACAAGCAAGACCAACCCATTCCACTCCTGTCAATGGGTCCAGATCCTCGTCCAAACTAGAACTCCAAGCCCCCAACACTGCAGGTCCGGCCTCAGTGCGGTGCTTAGACCTCCACCTAAAACCCACCCCTAACAGTCGGTCCGAAAAGAGCCGGAACCCATGACAAGAGAGTAACAAGTCTTCCCGCTCCCATAAGCAAGTATGTGCTCAGGGCAATATATCTGTGACTTGACCGGGAGTCCAGTGCAACGATCGGTCCTTAATCGACACGGACAGGAAAACAATGTAACCAAGCTAAGCCCCGTGGCCGCGGGACATAACCTGTTACACCCACCAGAACCCAACCACATCCCTGCCCGGTCACCATTTCCTTTTTATCATTTTATCATGAGTGTAAATTTTCACCTACTTGTGAGTAACAGCAGGTTACCCACGCTACCGATAAACCTAAGCATAGCAGCTACACGATTCTGTACTAGTATGACTCATAGGTATATATATATGCATGTGGGTTCTATAAAATTCCTGTAACGTAAATACACAACAACTATATATATAGTGATTTGTAAAATAAGGGTTATGCACCGGGGCTTGCCTTGGGCAGGTGGTGCAACAGCAAAGTCAGTGGTCAGTGGCTCTGGGACTCCCTCCTGCACGAGAACCTCCTCCTCGTACTCCTCCACGATCTCCTCGTAGTCCTGTTCCTCCGCGGCCACGTAGTCAACTATCTCGTGATCTACATGCATGAATTGATGACATGACTTAATGCAAAGACAACAACAGCTCTTAAAAATACATAACTACTAAGCTAATTAACTAACTCTAATGATTAACATGCTAAGCTATCCATTACTTCTACTAAGCAAGAACTAGCTAGCCTAATATTTTCTACTAACTAAAATACATTTCATGATAAATAGATAAATTTAGTTGAGCTCTAGAGACGAAGAAAATGACATGGACAGACAATTCCTGATTTTCAATGAATTTAGGAAGAAGAATCAACGGAATTGGAGTTCGTATGGTGGAGATATTGGTTGCGCAAAGTAGTTGTTAATAATCTCTAAAAAACCAAAGGAACTTAATTAGCTCATGGCTTTCTCCCGTGACTTGCTCATGAATGAGGTCTTTAATCAAAGGAATAATGAAGACGGATGGCGCTGCTAGGGAGAAACAGAGGAAGTACAAGAGGGACTCACGAGATACTTACCGCAGTCCACTGATGCTTCGATAGACGCAGCTTACACAGTAAGAACAGAGAAACTTGATTAGAGAGGAAGAGGTGGACAACAAGTCTGGCGAGCTCGCGATCGCGAGACGTCTCCTTTTAAGGACGAGAGACGCAGGGACGCTCGCGCTGGAAAAGAGACCGACATACGCGACCAGCGTGAATCAGACTCGCAGCATACAGGTGACAGACTTTTGCTCTGGCTAACAAAAACTGCCACGTGAACAGTATTTTCTACGTGCTACAGTGTTTCTGCGTGTGCTACAGAGGATGCTGCGCTGCTACAGTGGTTTCTCTGATGCTACAGTGACATTGCGTGCTCTCAGTTTCCTTTCGCAGAGGCAGCGCGCCGTGTGGGCTGGGCAACATTGATTTTTGCAAAGCACGGTGGCTAATTAAGTATTAACTAACACGTAAGTTGTGTGTGGTGTCCGCTGCTGTCGCGGTCGGTTGTCGCCGTGTGCGTGCTGCGCGGGCATGCCTTGCGAGTGTGCTGTGAGCGCGATCAGAGAATTTTAGAAAGAAAATAAATTGCTAGCACTGGAGTTGGATCAGGATGACAATAGTTAGTTGAACTGTGCTGAGGAATATTTGGACAAGAAATTAATTTAGAGCTCAAATTGAGAATTAACGCAACAAAATTTAATTTCTCATTTTGCCATAAACAATAATACATAAACATGATGCTCATGACATGGTTTAGTGATTTGTTAACGCGGTAATACCGAGGGTGTTACACAGGGCACGCGGACTCACTTTACCTTATGGTCGATCACTGTGCCTGTATTCTTCTAGAGCGGTTCACCCTTCTGCTCGTCCAGCTACTCCCGTCGCCGAGAGGCGAGAACCTTCTCATGCTCCTATGGCTCCGTCCTCGTTGCTGCTCTTCGTAGTCTCGTCGTCGGTGTGGGTGGCCTTACCCTTACCACTGATGATACTGCGTGTGGTAGCAGCAGATGGGCCAGAAAGAGAGCACTGCCCGCCCGTGCTATGCGGCAACATGACCGTCTCCTTCCCTTTTGGGCTCATCCCGGATGGCGCCGATCAGACCCACTGCGGCGACGGGGGGATTGGGTCCAAGGTTCGTTGCTATGACAATAGTTCCCTACACCTCGAATACTCTCGGAGCGAGCTCAGTATGCTGATCCTCAACATATTTTATGACAACCACTCTTTGCACATTGTTCCGCGTAGATTCTGGCATCCATATTTCAATAGGTCTATATGCCGAATCCCGGCGCCCGACACCTTCCCCGTACTTCTTCCTCCGCTCTTCGTTAGTCCCGTCAATCAGAACCTCATCTTCTACAATTGCACCAAGCCGCCGCCGCAAGGCGCGGGGCTTGTGGAGACGGTATGCCACAACAACACGTTTGTTCATGCCGCCGATGGGCGTTCCGACGAGTCAGGCAGCTACTTTTTCAAAGGCTGCACCGCCACCAAGGTGCCGGTGCTTGTAGTGCCTGGCAAGGTGAACGTAACCAACTACGAGCAACTCGTCAGGGATGGCTTCCTCGCGACATGGCAGCCGCCGCCGCCAGGTAACTTCACTCTTGGAACTAGTATTATACCGAATCTATCTATCTCTCTGTCAGCTTAGTAGGAAGAGGCCGGAATGCCTTTGGTCTATATAGCTTCGAATCAGGACTGGCATAGAAGTGAGATGAGCTCATATCCTTCGTAGCTCGTAGGCCCCATGGAATTAGTTCCCCACTTGCACGTAGTTCTCATCTCATCCTGAGTGACCTTGGGTGCCTTCCCTCGATACACCGATAGCTTTGGCCCGCGGCAGCTGGAGTGATGGTTATTCATCTCGTATGTGTTCATGCCCAATAGGTGGTGACACTGACGAATTGCATGCCGGGGGTGTGGTGCGCGCACTGGCCACGCAGCAATCCCTGGTTATGATCTGATTGGTTGCTCAAGCTAAGGTAGCCTGCATAATACAGTTATTTGTTGGGTTAATTCTGTGATTTTGCTTATTTTTACGGAAGATTCTATGATTTTGTTAGGTACAATCTAGTACGATTCTATGATTCGTGATCCTACCATTTAAGTTCTGATCCGATTCAGAATCACGATTTTAACAATCTCTGCTAAACGCGTGTGCGGTCCGTGTCTTCTCCCCTTCCGAGAGGCAGCGTAGTGCTCACAGCGAAGCAGCAGGGACATAGCCGGGCGTCACATCAACCTGCTCCCATCATTTAGCATTCTCGTGTCCTCTTCGCGTATGATTATCCTCGTTAGTGGCTGACACTACATCGATGGAAGCAAAGTAGTAGCTTCTGTTGCTTTGGGGTTGTTTAGTTGGTGAAAAAGTTTGGGTTGGGCTACTGTAGCACTTTTCGTTTTATTTGGCAATTTGTGTCCAATCATGGACTAATTAGGCTCAAAAGATTTGTCTCGTGATTTACAACTAAACTGTGTAATTAGTTTTTTCTTTCGTCTACATTTAGTACTCCATGCATGTGCCGCAAGATTCGATGTGACAGGTACTGTGCAAACTTTTTTGGGTTGCATGGGCAACTAAACAGGCCCTTTGCTACAATGTTCATTTGTGGCAAGTGGGTGCAGAGAGTTGCGTACGGCTACGGCCAAAAGTGGCCACCGATTTGGCACTTTCCAATGTCTCGGCCACGGCGCAACAAGCAAGGCACGTGGTGCTGCAGGAGGGAGATGAGTGGATCTGTGCTGGATTCACGGCGCTCTCCGAGTTTCTGATCGTCGCTGACGGGCATTGATGACAGCGTCCGCCCCTTTGTCGCAAAATGTTGTTAAAATGTAGAGCACTATTCTTTTCTTTTCTAAGCTTTTAGGTGCGTGCATCGGTAAACTTTTCTATCCGGGCATCTCGCCCGGGTAGCATTTGTATATTTTGTGCTGCCCCTTCTTATTGAAATACACGTGAAGTATGTCCTCGAAAAAAAACATTTGGCACTTTGATTTTCTAGTTAAAGTAGGTGGCACTTTCTATGGACAAGTGTCTCAAGAGTAGGTTTACTCGTTCGAACCATTATGTCTCACCAGACTTCCTTTTACATATATTAATATTAATTGTCTTTGAAAAAAATCTACTCACTCTGTCCCTGAATAAACAAATTTCTTGCAAGTTTAAGACATATTAGTATGACAGAGGAAATGCCCTATCACCCTTCATTAATTAGAGTAGTTACACATAAAGAGGTGATTATTCCAATTGCACAGTAATTATAGCATTTACTACACCCGTCCAACCGTGGAAACTTAAGCATGGATTGGAGAATCTGTGAATGGTAATAAATATGAGAGACCTCTGAGAAAACTAAATGGGTTGGTGGACCATTCAACCTCCTCGAAGTTGGTTTATTTGTAGACAAATTTTTGTGCAAAGAATCTATTTATTCATGGATAGAGTGCAGCTACTCTCGGCTCTCACCAAATCCTAGAACAAAACTTGCATATATCAATTTGATCTTGATCTCAACTTCAATTAAAACGAAATAATACATTTGCTTCAAAGGTTGAGATCCATGACTTTTTTTTTTTTAAAAGCTTTCAACTAGCAAACACTCCTTTTAATGGAACCTTGACTTGACTGGACCTTCCAATCAAAGAGCTCATAAAAAAATGAACAGGGCTGGCCTATTAATCGACTAACTACGTATTAGTAGGGATATCAAATAGGGGAAAGAGAATTCAACTCAAATAAAAAAACATCATAGTCGATATCAAAAGTTTATATTCTTTCACTTAATATCTAGGCCTGGGGCCTCTTATGATTATATTTGGGAAATGATGTATTATTTAACTATTATGGCAAATAATGTTTTTTAAATGTTAGCCTAGGCAATTCTAGGTGGTTGTGCATTTTACGACCAGTCAGAGCAATTCTTGTTAAACAGAGAAGATATAGCACGTTAAACAAATAATCTAATAGTTTCACACATACATGAGTTATGACCATACTTAAATCTTCCACCATCTCCATTTGTCCCATTTTCATGCATGGGTCAAGTCTTAAACCACTATAGGTAGAAAACCACCAAAGCGACAGTGTTGTTTGACTAGCATTTATGCATCACCGAGCACTTTTTGAACAGACTTATAATTGCATCTATCTTTTTTTCTTTTTTTTACCACCGATGCATTACATGGAAATTACACCTATCTAGGGGCGGATCTATGGGGGCTTGGGGGAGCCCCCTTCCCCAATGTTGTCTATGGAGCCCCATAAAGCCCCCTCGAGATTTTGTAGTCAAAGATGAAGAGGAGGAACGAGAAAGGAGAAGAGAAAGAGGAAAGAGAGCGCGGATGAGCCCCTCTGCCTGTGCACTTAACAATTTGACTCTTTCAACTTTTAAGTGATGGAATTCAATTGTTTTAACTGGAGTGATCCATGATTTCCAACTAGACAAAGACAACTTTCAACTAGCATCCATCTTTCAATGGAGCCTTGATTGGAATTTTCAATCAAAGAGCTCGGATTTTGACCTTGCATTTTCATCTGTTCATACTAGCAAAAAGTATACTTTAAAGTCTTTACATTTGAGACAATACATCAATACTAACAAAGAGAAAAGGGGAATTCAACTAAAAGGAAAAATATTGTATAGGATGTAAAAAGCCATAGTCTTCTCGTAGCAAGAAGATGTGCATATCTCCCACAGCCAGGATCTCCAGAAAACACACACAAACAGAGTATAGCGAATATGTTGTCGGTAGGATGAGTAGTTATAGAATATGGATTATTTGCCTTTAAATTAGCACTCTGTTTAAGAATGCTTACATTTCTCTTAGGTGTCATTTGGATCTTTTCATTTAGAGAAATTAAAATCTACTTAATAAACTAGGCTATTTGGCTTGAAATTTGACATTCCGCCACTTTTCAAAGTTCACATATAAACTTATCTCAAATTCATTGTGTGGAAGATGGAAATTGATTCTATAGATCATCATGCTATATTTCTACTTTGCAACTTATAACACGCTCTTCAACTCGCTCCCCTATAATAGAAATGCAACACATAAGTATCTTTCTCGTATAGCCAACAATAATATACAAATATAATCCATATACAACTATATTAGCTTAATTAATATATGTCTAAATTATGGTTATTAAAATGAATTTAATTCCAATGATCTAAACGGGGCATTAGAATAAACTCAATCGCATCGGCCTTTGTGGAGGGAAATTTCAAAATTGATTCATAATAGAAAAAAAGGCTCACACCTCTCTAGCCTAGTATGTTTGTTCCTAAGCTAAAGTGGCCATAAATATAAAATTCAGAGTTTTTGCCATAAAAGAAAATGCACTTGCAAGTAAAGTCTGTCGTGGAAATATTGGAGCTGTTGCTTTGGCTGACCGTGACAAGCTAAGATTCTTTCACTCGCAAGTAAAAAGTATGCTGGCACAATCCGGCAAGCAGCTATTTCTACCTTCTAGTTTGTGCAAGGATGACATCAACCAAGGCTGAAGCGCTTGTTTGAGTAGCTGGTTTGTATTATCTCGTTTTTTTGCTTGTTTTCTCCGTCTAATAAAAGTTACAGCAAAGCTCCTGCTGTCCTTTTAAAAAGAGTAAAACACAGTACCGGTCCTTAAACTTTTTAAGGTGTGTCATACCGGTCCATGAACTTTTAAAGTGTGTCAACTGGGTGCTAAATCACTATTTGGGTCTCAATCAAGTCCATTACGGGTCCAGCAGCCTGTTTAGCCATCGTAGGCCCTCTCGCCATAATGCAAATAGGCCCTGGCTCAATCTGTCGATTCAGTTCTTGTCTGTCGTCCCCTCGTCTTCCTCGCGACGGTCGCGTGCAGGCGACCTCGCGGTGGTCGGCGGTGCCTAGGATCAGACCTTGGCGACGCAACGTGAAGGGGTCCACTGCGATCAGGCTGCAGAGGCGGACAAGCTAGGCAGGGTGGCGGCTCACCATGGCAGCGCGATTGCGGCGCAAAGGGCAACCTGCGCCGGTTTTCTGTGAGTTCCTCCATCCCTAACCTCGTGTGCAGGCAATTTTGGTTAGGGTTTGGATTGATTTTGTGTCTCGGCAATGTAGGTGAAAGTGAGGAGCAGTTCACTGTAGAGGTTCACCATGGGGGATATTTTGTTGGCAGTGGTAACCTGAAAAGCTATGTTGATGGAAAGGTGGACTTTTTTGAGGGTTTAGAGGCAGAAACATGGTCTCTTCTCTGGTTTGACGATTTTGTGGAGCAATTAGGCTATGAAAAGAATGAAAGGATGAAATTTTACTGGTTGTTACCTGGGCTGCCCTTCCCAGGTGGCCTTAGAATTCTCATAGAAGACAAAGACACCAATGCCATGGCTAATATTGTGAGAAAGGTCAAGAATTTTGTAGTGTATTTTGATCATGATGACATTGCTGATGGTGTTAATTGGGAAGACATTGTAGCCAATCCAGTAGCTGAATTTCCTAAAGAACATGTGCAACATATGCGTAAGAAGGATGGTGAAAAGCTCCCAGTTTTCTATACTGATGGTGAAAACAGGACAGTGCACCAATTCAAAGGAACAGAAGGTGAATCAAGTTGTCCTCCAAACAGTGAACAAACTGATGGTTTTGTTGACAGTGACTATGAAATGGAGGATGGGGATGAAGACATTTTGGAGATATTTGGTGATGAGGATGAAGCCCATGTGGGAGAGGTCACTACGAAAGATAGCAAGAAAGCTAAGGGCAGCAGCTTAAAGCCTTTTGACGTGATCAGGCCAGATGTAATGTCAGAAGAAGAAGAGACTGATGATGAGATCCTAGAGCTACCAGAATCTGATGGTGAGGGAGAAGGTGGTCATGGGTTCAAGTCATTTAGAGATGAGGACATGTCAAATCCTACTTTTTCAGTTGGACTTGTATTCCCTTCAGTTGAGAAGGTTAGAGAAGCCATCAATGAGTATAGTGTGAGAAACAGAGTAGAGATAAAGATGCCAAGAAATGATAAGATTAGAGTCAAAGCTCACTGTGCTGAAGGATGTCCATGGAACTTTTATGCTTCACTCTGAAGTCTGATCTAAACATTGATAGCACCTACCCCTGGACAATAATGACTAACAAACAAAAGGTAATTTTGCTTTGTGACCCACCACTATTTTATTGTACTTAAACATGCATTTTAGTTTTACTGTTTGACAGTAATTAAATTTTGTTTGGGCAGGGCTTAATACCAGCAATCAAGCAGGTCTTCCCTGAGTCTGAGCACAGGTTTTGTGTAAGGCACCTTTACTCAAATTTCCAAGAGAAGTTCAAGGGTGAAGTGTTGAAGAACCAATTATGGACATGTGCACGTTCTTCCTCAGAGGAGTCATGGAAAAGGAATATGGATAAGATGAAGGCATTGGATGCTGGTGCTTATGAGTGGTTGTCAAAGATGGCACCCAACACCTGGGTAAGAGCCTACTTTTCCACTTTTCCCAAATGTGACATCTTATTGAACAACAATTGTGAAGTGTTCAATAATTACATATTGGAAGCTAGAGAGTTGCCTATTTTGTCTATGTTTGATAAGATCAAGTGTCAGTTGATGACAAGGCACTACAGCAAGAGAAAGGAACTGGAAAATGAGATGTCAAGTTATTTTTGCCCAAAAATCAGGAAGAAGTTGGCTAGAAATGCTGAGTTTGCTAATGTATGCTATGCACTACCAGCTGGTGTTGGAGTGTTTCAGGTGTTAGTGAAAGATTACCAGCACATTGTGGACCTGACAGCCAAAACATGTGACTGCAGGAGGTGGCAACTGACTGGGATTCCTTGTTGTCATGCAATTAGTTGTTTAAGACATGAGAGGATAGCACTTGAATCAGTTCTACCAAACTGCTACTCACTGGATGCTTATAACACTGCATATGCATACAGCATTTGGCCTTGCAGAGATAAGTCACAGTGGGAGAAAATGGATGCACCACATGTCCTGCCATCAGTTTATGAAAAAAGAATTGGTAGACCTCCTAAGGCTAGGAAGAAGCAGGCTCATGAGGTACTAGGAAAAAATGGGCCAAGGTTGTCTAGGCATGGGGTGAAAATACATTGCAGCCATTGCTCTGAAGCTGGTCATAACAGTGCTACATGCAGTCTGAAAAAAATGGGGTTCAGTACAGAGGAAGCGAAAACTTTAGTTGCCGCAACACAAGCCACACTTCAAAGAGAGAGAGAGGAACAGGCAATGAGAGCAGCTGCTAATCAAATACTTGCTGATGAAGTCAATGCTATGGAAGTCAATGCAAATGAGATACCAGACCCACCCAACATCTCAACCACTCAACCTCCAATTGAAGACATGAGCCAAACTAATAACACGGTGCTTTCTGAAATGCTTGGAGAGGTAATATTTGTAACTCATATATATTGCTCTCTCTTAATTCCAAACATGAATGCTTAACTGAATTTTTCTAACACAGGAAACTCAAGAAAGCTCACTGTCACAACCCCAAGGGCCTCTACCAGATGCAGCCTTCATCCTGTCTAACCAACTAGTGCAAAGGCCGACTCCACTCAATACAAGCACAGTTGCAGGCAGGGCTGCATTAGCCAAGAAGAGAAAAGCATCCACAAGCCAGAAGACATCGTCCACGAAAACAAAGGCATCTACCTCCAGATCTTCCAAGAGAGCTTCACAAGTGGAAGATGAAGGACATGCTGATATGGTGTAATCGTTTGAGTGTTAGAGTGCATGTTTCGGTTGGTAAACAATACTGTTAGAGTGTTAGAAGTCTTTTGAGTGCACAAACAGGAAGGACCTGCTGTTTCGTTTGAGTAGTAATTGGTGACTGCTATTTCTCTGTATGCACTGATTTTGTGCCTATCAGCTTCTAGAGATTCGCTGCTTTTTTTGTGCCTATCAGCTTCTAGAGATTCGCTGCTGATTTTGTGCCTATCAGCTTGGAACGCGTCCGGCCTGGGCCAGGTGCTCGACGTATTGGCCGTGGTGTTGGGGAGAGGGCGGAGCAGGCGAGACGGCGGGCTCTGCCGGCTCACAGCGTTCCTCCACGGCGACGGCAGCTCTCTGCTCTCACGGTCGAAGGGGAACGAAGGAGGCGTAGAGGATAAAGAGAACACGGGGGTTCTTTGCTAATTTGTAATCGTCAAAGCAGTCAACAGCCCATTATGGACTTGATTGAGACCCAAATAATGATTTAGCACTCAGTTGACACACTTTAAAAGTCCATGGACCGGGACGACACACCTTAAAAAGTTTAAGGACCGGTGCTGTCTTTTACTCTTTTAAAAAAGTCATGAGCAGTTGAGTTCCGTTAAAAAAAACCATGCTAGGATGTAGTTACTTTGGTAACTTTTGCAAACACATTCAGGTTGGAACTACAAGCCAAAACCAATTATTGGGTCGACCACTTCCAGAGTCTGCTAGCTCGTCTCCCCGGCCGTACGAATAAGAACAGCATTTGGTGGCTTTGGTGTATATGTTTGGCAAAAAGTGAGAGGAGCTCGTTGGCCGGTCGCCAGGATGCAGAACCGTGGGGGATGGAGCGCGCATCCGCGGCAACGTCAGTCGTCGCCGTGCCCCGTACGTCCATGGGGCAACTTGGAAGTTCCGTGTGCCGATGACGACGGCCCGAATGCCCTCAGTCAAAGTTTTCGGGTCTTTTTACTTAGCCACACGACACGACGACGCGGACTCACCTTCACACTATTTACTCAGCCACACCTGTGTGCCTGTGAGGCCAGTGTGAGCGGTTCTTCACCAATAATCACCCTTCTGTTCGTCCTGTGAAAGCCATCTTGGAAGCTTTCCATGGCTCTGGTTCCATCCTCGCTGCTGCTCTTCCTAGTCTGGTCGTCGGTGTGGGTGGCCTTATCCTTACCATTGCTGGTGGCAGCAGCAGCAGATGGGCAAGGAGAGCACTGCCCGCCCTTTTTATGCGGCGACGTGACCATCTCTTTCCCGTTTGGGCTCATCCCGGAGGGCGCCGTGCAGACCAACTGCGGCGCTGGGATTGGGTTCCAGGTCCGTTGCCATAACAACATCCCATGCCTCGGATCCTTTCAGAGCGAGGATGACATGCAGATCCTCAGCATCTTTTACCACAACCACTCCTTGATCATCGCCGATAGACACTGGCCTGTATTTTTCAATATTAGTAGCACTGAAAGATGCAAAACCTTCCCGACCAGCACCTCGTCCCGTCTTGCTCCTCCGTTCTGGATCAGCTCCGTAAACCAGAACCTCATCTTCTACTACTGCAACAAGCCGTCGCCTAGTGTGGACCTCGTGGAGACGGTGTGCCACAAGGCCCACAACAGCACGTTTGTCCGTGCCGCCGATAGGCGTTCCGACGAGTCAGCAGGCAGTTACTTCTTGGAAGGCTGCACCGCTACCATGGTGGCGGTGCTTGGAGTGCCTGGCAGGGTGAACGCTAGCAACTACCATCAACTCGTCTGGGATGGCTTCCTCGCGACATGGCAGCCACCGCCGCCGCCAGGTAACTTCGCTCTTGGAACTAGTATTATACCGAATATATCTATCAGCTTAGCAGGAAGATGAATCTATCTATATAGCTTCGAATCAGGGCTCACATAGAAGTGAGAGGAGCTCGGTCATATCCTTCGTAGGCCCCATGGAATTAGGTCCTCATTTGCACGCAGGAGTAGAGTTCTCATCTCACCCTGAGTGACCTTGCCTGCCTTCCCTGTTCGTTCCCTCGATCCACTGGTAGCTTTGGCCAGCGGCATCTGGAGTGATGGTTGTCGTTATCTCGTGTGTTCTTGCCCAATTGGTGGTGACACAGTTGAATTGCATTCCGGGGGGGGGGGGGGGGGGGGGGGCACTGGCCACGCAGCAATCCCTGGTGCAGTTGTTGAGTTACGACTTTGTGATCTTAGTTTGTTGGGTTAATTCTGTGATTTTGCTTTTTTTATGGAGGATTCTATGATTTTGTTAGATACAATCTAGTTGATTTACGATTATATGATTTGTGATCCTGCCATTTAAGTTCTGATCCGATTAAGAATCACAATTTTAACGAACTTAGAGCAACTTCTCAGCAAATCAGGGCCATCATTTTCGATTTGAATGCCCACTCCCATTTTTATTGGCCCAAATTTGTGCCAAGCAACAAGGGAGAGAGCGGGGCTGTCAAGTCAATCTGCTGCCATCATTTAGCAATCTCGTGTCCTGTTAGCGTGCGTATGATTAGTGGTTGATACATCGATGGAAGCGTATGAGTAGCCTTTTGCTTTGCTGCAATGTCCATTTGTGGCAAGTGGGTGCAGAAAGTGGCATACGGCAACGGGCACAAAATGGCCACCGATTTGCCTCTTTAATTTTCTTCCTGGTCAAAGTAGGAGGCACTTTCTACGGACAAGTGTCTCACAAAGTAGGTTTACTCGTTGGAACTATTATGTCCCACCAGACTTTCTTTTACATATTAATGTTACTGCCTTTAGAAAAACATCTACTATTTTACTGCTATGAGTGCCAACTACTCTTATCTCTCACCAAATCCTAGAACAAAACTTACATTACATATATCAATTCCATCTAGATTAGAACCTTCAATCAAAGAACTTTGGATTTTGACCTTCCATTTCACCGGTTCATAGGGCGTTGCTAAAATTCAGATGCCTGATTGAAGGTTTTATCAAGCAATGAATATGAGTCGTCCGGTCAAGATCTAATAGCTCGCCTTTTTTCTTCTTCCTCAAGCCAGATTGCTCCCTCTTTTCTTTCTTCCGTGTATGTTCCACTGCCTCCCGCCCTCCACCACCCATCCCCGGCGTTGCCGGCGCCAAGTCCGCTGCCGCCACCCCCGCCGTGCTAAACTGGCTTCGTCGTTGCCTTAGACTCCGTGCGCCCCTACCTATTCCCTGCCCACCGGTTGTCTTCCGGCCACCAGCGGCCGGCAACAGTGAGAGTGGCGCACTCACCGCCGTCGGCAACCCGCCTCCTTCGCCGGACAAGCCTGCCTCTCCTTAACCCTTTCCTAAAGCTGCAGTCCACAATCCTCCCCCCGAATCCTAAGTTGCCGTGTGGGAAGGCATCGCATGAAAATCAAGGCTGATTTCAGGCGCCTACAATGCAGGAGTTGTGAAAAAGTATACTTTAAAGTCTCTACATTTGAGACAAACCATCAGATTCTTTGAAGTGCCTGATCTCAACAATTTCCATGCACAATGCTAACAAAGAGAGAAGGGAAATTCAACTAAAAGGAAAACATATACTTTAAAGTCTCTACATTTGAGACAAACGATCAAATTCTTTAAAGTGCCTGATCTCAACAATTTCCATGCACAATGCTAACAAAGAAAAGGGAAATTCAACTAAAAGGAAAACATACTGTATTCGATGTAAAAAGCTACAGTCTTCTCACAGCAAGAAGATGTGAGTACCTCCCACAGCAACTATATATCTCCAGAAAACACACACAAACAGAGTATGGCAAATAAGCTGTCGGCAGGATGAATAGTTATAGAATGCGGATCATTTGCCTTTAAACTAGCACTTTGTTTAGGAATGCTAGAAACTAGCAAAAATAATAGGGTTGGACTCCCCAGCCCTAGTAGTAGCATATTGCTAATCTTAAGTGGACCTAAATATATATTTCAGTTGTTGTTGTTTTGCATTTTTTTTTTCTAGCACGGGCAAGTTCACCCGTATCCGGCAAAAAGCACGGATTCCACTGCTAGGAAATCGACAGAAGCATTTTTTTTTAAAAAAAGAAAGAATTTGGTTCTATAAAAAGAAAAGTAAAAACACTTCGTTGTTGTTAATATGTTTTCGTAGCTTTTAACATGTTCATGTTGAACCTACAAAGTCAAAAGTGCATCTAGTGCATTCCTTTGACCACCTTCAAAGTCTACTTAATAAACTAGGTTATTTGGCTTGAAATTTGACATTCCACCACTTTCCAAAGTTCACATATAAGCTTATCTCAAATTCATTGTGTGGAAGATGGAAATTGATTTTATAGATCAACATGCTATGTTTTTACTTTGCAACTTATAACACACTCTTCAACTCGCTCCCCTACGATAGAAATGCAACACATAAGTATCTCGCTCGTATAGCCAATAATAATATACAAATATAATACATATACAACTATATTAACTTAATTAATATATGTCTAAATTATGGTTATTAAAATGAATTCAATTCCAATGATCTAAACGGGGCCTTAGAATAAACTCAATCGCAACGGCCTTTGCGGAAGGAAATTTCAAAATTGATTCATAATAGAAAAAAAATAAAAGGCTCACACCTCTCTAGCTTAGTATGTTTGTTCCTAAGCTAAAGTGGCCATAAATATAAAATTCAGAGTTTTTGCCAAAAAAGAAAATGCACTTGCAAGTAAAGTCTGTCGTGGAAATATTGGAGCTGTTGCTTTGGCTGACCGTGACAAGCTAAGATTCTTTCACTCGCAAGTAAAAAGTATGCTGGCACAATCCGGCAAGCAGCTATTTCTACCTTCTAGTTTGTGCAAGGATGACATCAACCAAGGCTGAAGCGCTTGTTTGAGTAGCTGGTTTGTATTATCTCTTTTTTTTATGCTTGTTTTCTCCGTCTAATAAAAGTTACAGCAAAGCTCCTGCTGTCCTTTTAAAAAAGTCATGAGCAGTTGAGTTCCGTTAAAAAAACCATGCTAGGATGTAGTTACTTTGGTAACTTTTGCAAACACATTCAGGTTGGAACTACAAGCCAAAACCAAGCTCGTCTCCCCGGCCGTACGAATAAGAACAGCATTTGGTGGCTTTGGTGTATATGGCCTTGTTTAGATGCCCAAATTTTTCCCCAAATTTCACTATGCAAAAAGTAGATTCCCCATCACATCAAAATGCCGGCAAATGCATGGAGTATTAAATGTAGATGAAATCAAAAACTAATTGCACAGTTTTGTTGTACTTTACGAGACGAACATTTTGAGTCTAATTAATCAATTTTTAGATAATTTTTTGCACTAAAAAACAAAAGTTGCTACAGTATTCCGAATCGCCCCCCGGATTTGGGAAGTGAACACGGCCTATGTTTGGCAAAAAGTGAGAGGAGCTCGTTGGCCGGCCGCCAGGATGCAGAACCGTGGGGGATGGAGCGCGCATCCGCGGCAACGTCAGTCGTCGCCGTGCCCCGTACGTCCATGGGGCACCTTGGAAGTTCCGTGTGCCGATGACGACGGCCCGAATGCCCTCAGTCAAAGTTTTCGGGTCTTTTTACTTAGCCACACGACACGACGACGCGGACTCACCTTCACACTATTTACTCAGCCACACCTGTGTGCCTGTGAGGCCAGTGTGAGCGGTTCTTCACCAATAATCACCCTTCTGTTCGTCCTGCGAAAGCCATCTTGGAAGCTTTCCATGGCTCTGGTTCCATCCTCGCTGCTGCTCTTCCTAGTCTCGTCGTCGGTGTGGGTGGCCTTATCCTTACCATTGCTGGTGGTGGCAGCAGCAGATGGGCAAGGAGAGCACTGCCCGCCCTTTTTATGCAGCGACTTGACCATCTCTTTCCCGTTTGGGCTCATCCCGGAGGGCGCCGTGCAGACCAACTGCGGCGCCGGGGTTGGGTTCCAGGTCCGTTGCCGTAACAACATCCCATACCTCGGATCCTTTCAGAGCGAGTACGGCATGCAGATCCTCAGCATCTTTTACCACAACCACTCCTTGATCATCGCCGATAGACACTGGCCTGCATATTTCAATATTAGTAGCACTGGAAGATGCCACACCTTCCCGTTCCCGACCAGCACCTCGTCCCGTCTTGGTCCTCCGTTCTCGATCAGCTCCATAAATCAGAACCTCATCTTCTACAACTGCAACAAGCCACCGCCGCCACCGTCGCCTGGTGTGGACCTCGTGGAGACAATGTGCCACAAGGGCCACAACAGCACGTTTGTTCGTGCCGCCGATGGGCGTTCCGACGAGTCAGCAGGCAGTTACTTCTTGGAAGGCTGCACCGCTGCCATGGTGGCGGTGCTTGGAGTGCCTGGCAAGGTGAACGCTAGCAACTACCATCAACTCGTCCGAGATGGCTTCCTCGCGACATGGCAGCCGCCGCCGCCAGGTAACTTCGCTCTTGGAACTAGTATTATATCGAATCTATCTATCAGCTTAGCAGGAAGATGAATCTATCTATATAGCTTCGAATCAGGGCTCACATAGAAGTGAGAGGAGCTCGGTCATATCCTTCGTAGGCCCCATGGAATTAGGTCCTCATTTGCACGCAGGAGTAGAGCTCTCATCTCACCCTGAGTGACCTTGCCTGCCTTCCCTGTTCGTTCCCTCGATCCACTGGTAGCTTTGGCCAGCGGCACCTAGAGTGATGGTTGTCGTTATCTCGTGTGTTCTTGCCCAATTGGCGGTGACACAGTTGAATTGCATGCCGGGGGGGCACTGGCCACGCAGCAATCACTGGTGCAGTTGTTGAGTTACGACTTTGTGATCTTAGTTTGTTGGGTTAATTCTGTGATTTTGCTTTTTTTTATGGAGGATTCTATGATTTTGTTAGATACAATCTAGTTGATTTACGAATATATGATTTGTGATCCTGCCATTTAAGTTCTGATCCGATTAAGAATCACAATTTTAACGAACTTAGAGCAACTTCTCAGCAATAGCCCCCAAATCAGGGCCATCATTTTCGATTTGAATGCCCACTCCCATTTTTATTAGCCCAAATTTGTGCCAAGCAACAAGGGAGAGAGCGGGGCTGTCAAGTCAATCTGCTGCCATCATTTAGCAATCTCGTGTCCTGTTAGCGTGCGTATGATTAGTGGTTGATACATCGATGGAAGCGTATGAGTAGCCTTTTGCTTTGCTGCAATGTCCATTTGTGGCAAGTGGGTGCAGAAAGTGGCATACGGCAACGGGCACAAAATGGCCACCGATTTGCCTCTTTAATTTTCTTCCTGGTCAAAGTAGGAGGCACTTTCTACGGACAAGTGTCTCACAAAGTAGGTTTACTCGTTGGAACTATTATGTCCCACCAGACTTTCTTTTACATATTAATGTTACTGCCTTTAGAAAAACATCTACTATTTTACTGCTATGAGTGCCAACTACTCTTATCTCTCACCAAATCCTAGAACAAAACTTACATTACATATATCAATTCCATCTAGATTAGAACCTTCAATCAAAGAACTTTGGCCCTGTTCATCTGGCTTATAATCCGTCTTATTCAGCTTGCCGGAACAGTATTTTTCTCTCACAAAAAATCAGCCAACAGTGTTTTTCAGCCGGCTTATAATTCTAGCCGAACGGCTCCTTTGGATTTTGACCTTCCATTTCACCGGTTCATAGGGCGTTGCTAAAATTTAGATGCCTGATTGAAGGTTTTATCAAGCAATGAATATGAGTCGTCCGGTCAAGATCTAATAGCTCGCCTTTTTTCTTCTTCCTCAAGCCAGATTGCTCCCTCTTTTCTTTCTTCCGTGTATGTTCCACTGCCTCCCGCCCTCCACCACCCATCCCCGGCGTTGCCGGCGCCAAGTCCGCTGCCGCCACCCCCGCCGTGCTAAACTGGCTTCGTCGTTGCCTTAGACTCCGTGCGCCCCTACCTATTCCCTGCCCACCGGTTGTCTTCCGGCCACCAGCGGCCGGCAACAGTGAGAGTGGCGCCCTCACCGCCGTCGGCAACCCGCCTCCTTCGCCGGACAAGCCTGCCTCCCCTTAACCCTTTCCTAAAGCTGCAGTCCACAATCCTCCCCCCGAATCCTAAGTTGCCGTGTGGGAAGGCATCGCATGAAAATCAAGGCTGATTTCAGGCGCCTACAATGCAGGAGTTGTGAAAAAGTATACTTTAAAGTCTCTACATTTGAGACAAACCATCAGATTCTTTAAAGTGCCTGATCTCAACAATTTCCATGCACAATGCTAACAAAGAGAGAAGGGAAATTCAACTAAAAGGAAAACATATACTTTAAAGTCTCTACATTTGAGACAAACCATCAAATTCTTTAAGGTGCCTGATCTCAACAATTTCCATGCACAATGCTAACAAAGAAAAGGGAAATTCAACTAAAAGGAAAACATACTGTATTCGATGTAACAAGCTACAGTCTTCTCACAGCAAGAAGATGTGAGTACCTCCCACAGCAACTATATATCTCCAGAAAACACACACAAACAGAGTATGGCAAATAAGCTGTCGGCAGGATGAGTAGTTATAGAATGCGGATCATTTGCCTTTAAACTAGCACTTTGTTTAGGAATGCTAGAAACTAGCAAAAATAATAGGGTTGGACTCCCCAGCCCTAGTAGTAGCATATTGCTAATCTTAAGTGGACCTAAATATATATTTCAGTTGTTGTTGTTTTGCATTTTTTTTCTAGCACGGGCAAGTTCACCCGTATCCGGCAAAAAGCACGGATTCCACTGCTAGGAAATCGACAGAAGCTTTTTTTTTTAAAAAAAGAAAGAATTTGGTTCTATAAAAAGAAAAGTAAAAACACTTCGTTGTTGTTAATATGTTTTCGTAGCTTTTAACATGTTCATGTTGAACCTACAAAGTCAAAAGTGCATCTAGTGCATTCCTTTGACCACCTTCAAAGTCTGCTAGTCTTAGGTGGTGTTTAGTTCATGGGGCGAAAATTTTTAGGTGTCACATCGGATATGTCGGAAGGATGTCGAGAGGGGTTTTCGGATACTAATAAAAAAACAAATTACAGAACCCGTCAGGAAACTGCGAGACGAATCTAATGATACTAATTAATCTTTCATTAGCACATGTTGGTACTGTAGCATTTAAGGCTTTCATGGACTAATTAGGCTTAAAAGATTCGTCTCGCGATTTTCCCAAGAACTGTGCAATTAGTTTTTTTTTTCCGTTTACATTTAGTACTCCATGCATGTGTCCAAATGCTCGATATTACTGTAGAACCTAAAAAATTTTGGGAACTAAACACCCAAAAAAAATTCGTCTACATTTAGTACTCCGTGCTCGATATTACATTTAGTCCAAAGTAAAACAGGAGTAACAGCTTCTGGCGGGTTTACATGTGTACAGTTGTTGCTAATAGCATTCCAGGTTTTTCGACAACTAGTGAGGGCAGCTTGTTGGCCGACAGGAGCTTGCCTCAGCGGCCTCAGCCGGAGCTTGTTGGCCGACAGGAACTTGCCTCAGTGTGAACGTCAGTGGCTTGCCTGTCCAACGGCGCCTCGGCGAAATTCCGGTGCTCAGATGACGTGACGTTGGCCCAAATGTCCCCAGTCGAAGGTTCCGGCCGCTACAGTTCTTCAGGAAATCACCATTTAGTCAGACGCTTGTGCCTTATCACCCCTTCCCCCCTGTTTGTCTCGTTGGCTCGTTGCTACTGCAATCGTAGAAACCCAACCCATGCTCCTCCCACCAGGCCTCGACCTCGTTCCCCTCGTCGGTGTGGATGGTCCTGTTGTTGCCGCTGATGCTTGCCTCAGCATCAGCAGCCGGACAAGGGGGAGGAGAACACTGTCCGCCTGTGCTATGCGGCAACGTGAGCATCTCCTTCCCGTTCAGGATCGTCCAGGAGCAGGCGACGAAGACCAACTGCGGCGCGATCGGGTTCAGCACACCGTACCTCGGATACAGCCGGTACCAGCACTGGTTCGCCGACTCCCACAAGCTCGAAAAGCTCGGAGCCGCCTTGAACAGGTCCGTCGTCGATGACGATGAGAGCTGCAGCATCCCCAAAAACAACAGCTCCACCAAGGTCGCCCTTCCGTTCTCCATCAGCCCCGTCAATCAGGACTGATCCTGTACGACTGCACCAAGGCGCCGGCAACGGCGGCGGACGAGGGGCTCGTGGAGACGAGATGCGGCAACAGCAGGTTTGCTCGCATCGGAGGGTTTTACAACGAGTCCGACAGGAGATACTTCTTGGACGGCTGCGGCGCTACTGTCGTGCTTGTGCTTGCAAAGTATGCCAAGGCGAGCGCAAGCAGCTACGAGGAGCTCATCAGTAACGGCTTCCTCTTGACATGGAAGACGCCGACCGAGTCAAGTAAGCTTCACTCTTGGAACTAATAAATCATTCAAGTAAGCTTCACATTAGAGTAACGGACCTAAGTCCAAACCCAATCATAAACAGTCGGTCACTTATCGGCCTAAACGGTTACTTAAACTGTCAAAACATCTGTTTAAACAAGCTAAACAACTGACTAAACAGAAACGTTGTACAAATGTGTAGTGTTTAAATGGTGTGTAAATAGGCTAAAGGAACCGTGACCTTCATATTTAGAAAATGATGTCATTTAGCTATTGTGGTAATAATGTTTCACAAAACTTTGGGTATTAGGCAGGTGGTCCGGTTCTGCCTAGCACTTAAGTGTTCCTAGGCAATTCTAGGCGTTGAACCTTTTCCGATCGATCAGAGTAATTCTCATGTTAAACAAAGAATTTGAGATATGACCATACTTAATCTTCCACCATCTCCATTTGTCCCATTTGGCCATTTCCATGCATGGGTCAAGTCCTAAACCACTCTAGGAAGAAAAACACCTAGGCGAGGCAGTGTTGTTTCGCCTAGCGCCTAGGCATCGCCGACCACCTTTTGAAACTGAGGTTATAGGTCCAGCTACTCTTTTTTTTCCTCACCGGTACGTAATAATACCGAACTTACACATAGCAATTTTACTTTTTCAACTTTATAAGTGATATAATTCAAGCGTTCAACTGGGGTGAACCATGACTTCCAAGTTCAAACCAGACGAAGACAACTTTCAACTAGCATCCAACTTTTCAATGGAGCCTTGATTGGAACTTTCAATAAAAGAACTTGGATTTTGACCTTCAATTTCATCGGTTCATACTTGCAAAAAGTCTGATTTCAACAATTTGAGACGCTAGTTGCAACAATTTTGACCTTAAAGTCTCTACATTTGAGACGAACCATCAATTTCTTTAGCATTTCTGATTTCAACAATTTCCATGCACAATACTAACAAAGAGAAAAAGGGAAATTCGACTAAAAGGAAAAAAAAATTATGGACTATTTTTCGCCTTAATTTTAAATTAGCACTCTGTTTAGGAATGCTTACATTTCTCTTAGAATAATTCATTCTTAAGTGCTTTTTTAGTGAAATAGTAAAATTCGAATGCAACTAGCAAAAATAATAGGGTTGCACTCCCCAGCCTAGTAGTAGAATATGTATTGCTAAAGTGGCCCTATATATACGAATGTGTTTAGTTGGTGAAAAGTTTTTGAGAAAATGTCACATCAGATGTTCCGTGTGATGTTGGAAGGGGTTTTCGGATACTAATAAAAAAAACTAATTACATAGCTTGCCTGAAAACTGCGAGACGACTTTATTAAGCCTAATTAATCCGTCATTAGCACATTTGTTACTGTAGCACTTTAGTGTCAAATCACGGACTAATTAGGCTAAAAAACATTCATCTCACAATTTACACACAAATTGTGCAATTAGTTTTTTATTTCATCTATATTTAATACTCCATACATGTGCCGCAAGATTCGTTATTGTAGTTTTTTATGAAAAGTTTTTGGATCTAAACAAGGCTTATATATATATATATATATATATATATATATATATATATATATATATATATATATATATATATATATATATATATATATATATATAGCCTTGTTTAGATCCAAAAACTTTTCATAAAAAACTACAATAACGATATATATATATATATATATATATATATATATATATATATATATATATATATATATATATATATGGAGAGTATACTCTATAACTAGCTATAGAATACCTTATTTTGTAGCCAGGCCATCCCACCGAGTCATTCACCCCACCGCGCCAACCAGGAAGCAGGCCGTAAATGCAGGCCGAGCTGCCACCGTGTCCGTGAGCTACTCCGTAGATGGGAAATAAAAACCGTAATTAGTAATTACTTCATGTTAATTAGTGCATGCAGATCACGGTGATTTCGGTGGTGTCCCAACAAGCTAGCGGACTACTTTCAGTGGTTGTTACGAGAATATGTGAACTAATCTACACATGCAAGTATACCAGAATAGATCATGAGCTTTAATTTATTTTTTGTCCAGCCGCATGCAAATATTCTTGTTACGAGAGTACAACATACCTTAAAAGGTTACGAGAATACTATTGTGCGCAAAAATAGTAAAGAATATATTCGAGTAAATCGGAATGGGTTACGATAATACTCTACATGCGGGGTAACTGAAAAAGATTTACCATAATTCCATGAACAAGTTACTATAATAATGCATATTGACAGAAATTCTATTTACGAAAATACTAATAATATTTACAAGAATTTGCACTAATATTTACGAGAATTCTATTTATGACAATACTAACATTATTTACAAGAATTTTTCACTAATAATTTTTACAGCAAGACTCTCTTGTTCACGCATCAGCTCATCTTGCACTCCTGCTGGTGTTCGTCACTCCTGCCATTAAGAAGAGTAGGCTTCTATATAGTTTAACACAGATCATCAGCTAAGTTAGTTCGAGCGGTGTGTGGCGCAGGTTCAGCATAGAGCTTCTTATCTTCTCGGTGGTTTGTAATGCATTCAGAAGAGCGACTTTGACCAAACCTGAGGTACCTTTTTTTGCATTAGTAATGAGACACAGTTAGAATGAACAAACACATCAGTGATTTACTTCCTCTGTCCCAATAAATATGTAAATCTCGAGTATCGAGGCAAGATTAGTGTAGAGGTAAAATTACACATGTACCCCTCTAAAGTGTTAGTTCAAAGAAGCACTAGTTACATCTGGAAAGTTCCACGTAAATTCAAAATATTCTATTTTATTTACCAGGCAAACAACGGGAAGCTTGTAGAAGAGAATGCCAATGGATATGGATGGATGGGGATACTGGCAGGTGGGTGCATGCGGTGTTTTCTTTTTCGTAACAGGACGCTATTGTTTTTTTTAATTGGTGGGTTCCACTAAAAAACCTAATCTTAACTTAGAATTTTATGTTGTTTGGGACATGATTTGAATGCTAGATTCCATATTTTTAGGGACGGAGGGAGTACATTATAAGCTAACGAAGATACATGATAAATCATTAACAAGAACAAATGAATTTACTATAAATTTGGCATAAGTAACCACCAGAATTAATTGCGGCAGTTCAGTTCTGGTTTCTAGATCAAATCGATTTCAATCTTCAAGGGTGAAAAGTAGAAAACATCATTGAGAATGGAGGTGTCACTGGCAAAATAAGAAAGCAAGCTTGTTTCAATCTGCAGGAGCAAGAAAAATTGAGGATAGTTGAACCATGCACATGCAGGCTCGTTAATTGGTGGACACAGTTACCATGACATAGAATTGGTTACTGGAAGATCAATATGTTATTTACGATAATTTTGTACCATAACAGGAACTAAGTTACAATATATTAGTAAAAAATACAGTAACTCCATAATGCTTTACGTCAAATTTTGAATATGATATGATGCTACTAACATCAAGAACTAGTGAACTGCTAGTAACTAAATCCAAACATATGTTATGATGCACAGAATCCTAATCCAACTGACAAAATTGAGAACCACCGGGCAGTTAAAAATCAGCTGGATTATAATCCAGTGTGTGGCGGCAACATAGTCGTCAATCCGGCCCGAAAATTATGGACCAAACTGTACAGCGAGACACTAGTACAGACCAAAAGCAAATTGACTCCATGCTAATTGAGGGATGCGGATTTGTGCGGTGCTCACCTGGAGATATTGTCACCGCCGGAGATGCGACGGTGCCGGACCGCTGCATCCTGATGAACGAATTATAGTAGTAAAAATTACCATAATTTAGCGTTAAACTATTCTAAGAAACCAATTACTATAATGATACTGGTTACAATTTACAAGATTTTACAATGAAAAGTTGCCAAAATTCGAATATAATAATGATATAGTAACTAGGATATGTTAAGTTACAATAGAACGTATATAATATGTGCTTAGATCGACCACCACTGTGAAACCTAAAGAAATCAACATTCGAGGAAAAACAGTAAATTACTAGATTTATGAACTCTGCAGCAAGAAATTTCTATGAGAGTGCACAGAAGTTCAATTTCGATTACTAAAAATCCATATCCATATAATAGAATAAAGGATGGTGCCAGGTGCAAATTCGATGTATCGCAGGCTAACCAGAACTACTATTGAAAAAAAAAGAACAGTAACAGCTTGCCTGTATGGGGATAGAACGAGAATGTGGCCATTCACGTACTGGTGAATGGAGCCAAGTATGTCTTGCGGACGTCTTCGGAGGTACGAGGACGAGGAGTAGAATTCCGGCGGCGCCGTTGCACAGACTGCAGGATTCCCATCGACAATGCATGAGACGGCGACCGACGGGAAATTAGAATCAGGTTATCGCTGGGGAAAGGGACTTCACAAAATGGGGATCCAAATCCTCGATTGCGTGTTTCCATTGCTCACCTGTCGGGCGCAGCTCGAGGGAGGACCAGGGGACGCAGATCTGTGCGGTGAGGTGGAGGGCCGGCCGCCGTCGTCGCCAGGAAGGTTCAGGGGCTGCCGGCTCGTCAGGAAGGTGGGGATCCGCCACCGCACAGGGAAGGTGGAGGAGGCGCCACCGCGACACGGAGAGGTGGCCGGCCGGGGCAGCGGCGCGCCGAGCGGGGTGGGCGCCGATGTGCTCGATGGGTTTGGAGCGGACGCAGGTGAGGTGTCGGCGGAGAAATCCCGATTGCTTGGTGGGTTTGGGGGCGGACGCGGGCGAGGTCTGCGGGGAGAAATCAATGTGATCGTTGATTATGGGGACTGGCAATGCGATTATTATTGGAATCGTGGGACCGGCCAGAAGGTCAGAGGCGCATGCAAGTCAGATGATTTTGGTGCCACCCGGAGCAGGTGGCTCGGTCGGGCTACAGAATAGGATATTCTATCAGGGTTTTTTTTTACCGACCGGTCACCCCAAACCGCCGGCCTCCGGTTCCGGTTTACCGGTAACCGGTCGGTAACCGGTCGAATTTGAATTTGAATTCAAACGCGCCTTCGGTTCGGTTTGTCATCGGTTTACCGGGCGGTTTGGAGCGGTAACCGCTCGGTTTAAGCGGTTTACCGCTCGGTTTGAGTTTGGAATTTTCTTTTTTCTTTTTTTCAAACTTCTATATGTATAATTAAATACTAAACGAACTCGAATTTAAAAAATTTTTACACCATTGGCTTCTATAAATCATGAACTATTTTTAGGAATTTTTTCAGCATTTTTTGTTTTTTTAAATTTTAAATTTGAATTTGGGGGCCTTAACGGGCCAGGACCGGAATTTTTTTTTTCTTTTTTTTAAACTTCTATACGTATAAATAAATACTAAACGAACTCGAATTTGAAAAAATTTTACACCATTGGCTTCTATAAATCATGAACTATTTTTAGGAATTTTTTCAGCATTTTTTTTTTCAAATTTTAAATTTGAATTTGGGGAATACCTAACCGGACCGGAACCGGTCCGGCCCGGTTAGGCCGGTAACCGCGGTTTACCGAGCGGTTTTTTTAACCCTGTATTCTATAGTGTAGCGGTTATATATATATATATATATATATATATATATATATATATATATATATATATATATATATATATATATATATATATATATATATATATATATATATATATATATATATATATATATATATATATATATATATATATATCGCTAATACCAGTCCAGGGTTTGACAACTGCCCGCCCGTGCTATGCGCGGCAACGTGACCATCTCCTTCCCTTTTGGGCTCATCCTGGATGGCGCCGTGCAGACCAACTGCGGCGCCGGCGGGATTGGGTCCAAGGTTCTATATATATATATATATATATATATATATATATATATATATATGATTTCAGAGTTTTTGCATTTTTTTTTCACTTGCAAGTAAGCATTCCGTGGGAATAGTAGAACTGTCTCTTTGGCTGACATTGACAAGATTCCAATAGATATTTTCCCTAGCACGAGCATGTCGGCCCTATCCGGGGGGGGGGGGGGGGGGGGGGACGCTATTGCTGCCTTTGCAAGCCCCGATTCTGCTGCTAGGAAATCGACAGAAACACGTTAGTTTAAGAAATAATCTGTGGCAGACACTTCACCCATACAAAATATCAGTAGAAACTGGGTTTGTAAAAACCACTTCATGTTGTTGTCAATACACCTTCTTAGCTCTTACCAACATATTCAGGTGGAAAGTTGAAACTGCAAGTCAAAATTGTATCTAGCGCATTCCGTTGACCACCTTTTCTTTTGGAAAAAGAGTCTGCTAGTCCCTGTTGATCATTAGATGTTTGTGTGTACAGTCGTCGCCGTTCGCTAATACCAGTCCAGGGTTTGACAACTGCCCGCCCGTGCTATGCGCGGCAACGTGACCATCTCCTTCCCTTTTGGGCTCATCCTGGATGGCGCCGTGCAGACCAACTGCGGCGCCGGCGGGATTGGGTCCAAGGTTCGTCGCTATAGCAATAGATCCCTATACCTCGAATACTCTCAGAGCGATATCAATTTGCAGATCCTCAGCATATTTTACGACAACCGCTCCTTGCACATCACTGAGCATAGACACCAGCATCCATATTTCGATACGTCTAGCCACGAAGGCTGCCAAATCCCGGCAGCCGACACCTCCCCCGTACTTGCTCCTCCGCTCTCATCAGTCAGCCCCGTCAATCATAAGCTCATCTTCTACAATTGCACCAAGTCGCCGCAGCCAAGCGTGGACCTCGTGGAGATGGTGTGCCACAACAACACGTTTGTTCGTGCCGCCAATGGGCGTTCCGACGAGTCAGGCGGCTACTTTTTAGAAGTCTGCACCGCTACCATGGTTCCAGTGCTTGGGGTGTTTGGCAAGGTGAACGCAACCAACTACGAGCAACTCGTCAGGGATGGCTTCCTCGCCACATGGCAACCGCCGCTGCCGCTGCCGTCGCTGCCAGGTAACTTCGCTCTTGGAACAAAGTATATATTACCGAATCTATCTATCAGCTTAGCAGGAAGAGGAATAATGCCTTTGGTATATATTTACATGGCAACATATCTGGTGCAAACCAACCTCTCCGTACAATCGTGCAAACTTCTAATCTGGACCACATGATGTCACTTAACCGCCCGCTCCTAATAATACTTTTGCAAATCCCCCCTCCCACTCCCCCTGCGCCCCCTTGGATCAACATCATGTGGCCCAGATTAGAAGTTTGCACGGTTGTACGGAGAGGTTGGTTTGCACCAGATATGTTGCCTATTTATATTCGGAATAGATATACTCAGGGCGTCCGGAGTCTTCCGGACGCACCCAAGCGGCGCGACTCGATGCGACCGACCCGCCCGTGCTCTTTCCCCTTCCTCCCCTCTCGCCTCGCAGTCTCCACCGCGACTGCTGCTTCCTGTACGCACTTTGTTCTTCCTCCACTCTCGCCCGCGCTTTGCTTGCACGCTGCTGCTCCTGGCCGTGCGCTCCCCCGTGCTCCTCCCTTCCTGCCGCGTCGTCGGCGAGCCACCCCTCCCTCCCTTCCTCCCTCCTCTCCCCCTCCCCTTTGTTGTGACCGAGTGGGGGCGATGGCGGCGGCTTTCCTGGCGAGCCGCGCGCCTCCCTCCCTCCCTGCTCTCTCCTCTCGCTCTCTTACTGCATCTGGGAGATGAGGATGACGGTGGGACGCGGCTCCGACGAGGTAGGTGGGGAGGGATCTGGATCTGAGGCCTCCTTCCCCCTCTGGATCTCATCCTCTCCTCCTCCTGCATGTTGCAGTAGGTGTTGTGTGTTGTTGCAGTATGTGTTCGGTGTTGTTGTAATAATATGTTTCACTGTGTTTCAGCAGCTGCAGCAAAATATTTCAGTTGCTTTTCTTGTGTTGTTTCAATAACATGTTCAAGGTGTTTCAACTCCATCGTCCCAGTGTTGGATCTTTTTTGTCTTTTTTGTTGTTGTAATTTATACGTTCATGGTGTTTCAACTGCTTGAATCTATTGTTGTAGCAGTTCATCGGGCATTGTTGCAACACCACGTTTATGGTGTTTCAGCGTCTTCACCATTATGTTGCAGTGGGCATGCGGGGGGGGGGGGGGAGCTGAGGGGGGGAGTTGTGGTGGCGAGTTGGCAGCGGGCGGATCCCGTGCGTTTGGAGCGTGGCGTCTTTCGAGCGCAGCGAGTGGAGGAAGGACAGGGCGGGTTCCCTTCACTCTCGCTGCGGTTTCCTTTTTTTCCTTTCGTGCGGGGCGGAACGGGCGGGGGCACGAGCGGAGTTGGGGGAGCGTCCGGACGCCCCCTGGAGCTGGGCGTCCGGGCGCTAGCAGCCCCCATTTATATTAGGGTGTGTTTAGTTCGTGAATTTTTTTGGCTTTGGCTACTGTAGCAATTTCGTTTGTATTTGTCAATTAGTGTCCAATCATGGACTAATTAGGCTCAAAAGATTCGTCTCGTGGTTTTCTACCAAACTGTGTAATTAGTTTTTTTCGTTTATATTTAATGCTCCATGCATATGTCCAAACATTCGATGTGACGAGGAATCTTGAAAATTTTTTGGAACTAAACATGGCCTTAGTAGCTTCAAATCAGGGGCTCAGGGCTGACGACATACAAGCGAGAGGAGCTCAAAGTCATATCCTTCGTAGGCCCAATGGAATTAGGTCCCCATTTGCACGCAGGGGTAGCTCTCGTCTCACCCTAAGTGACCTTGGCTACCTTCCCTGTTTCCCTCGATCCACTGGTAGCTTTGGCCAGCGGCAGCTGGAGTGATGGTTATTATCTCGTGTGTTCATGCTCAATTAGTGGTGACACTGACGAATTGCCAGGGCTATTGTGCCTGCACTGGCCGCACAACAATCCCTGGCATAGTTTTTGAAATTTCAATTTTTATGATATATATGATACAATCTACGCCTTTGTGATCCTAGTTTATCCGGTTAATTTTTGGATTCATAAAAATAAAAACTACAATTTTATAATTTTAAGGGCCTATTCGATCCATTACCACTAAAGTTTGGCTAGTTAATAGCTAATAGTTGCTAATTTTGGCAGGGGCTGTTTGGATCCATCTACTAATAGGTGGTTCGGTAGTGAGTTGAAGATGTATATGAACTATTAGTACCTATTAGCAACTCTAAATCAGCTAATAGAACTAATAGTTAACCGACCTCTAACTAATAATTACCAGGTTTATTAGCAGGTCTGCTTGAATCCACCAGTACTAATTTTAGTTGCTACTTTTTTTTTAACTAAAGCTGCTAATTTTTAGTGTTAATGGATCCAAACATGCCTAAGTACGCTTCTACAATTTGTGATTCTACTGTTCAAGATCTGATCCGATTCACTCACAATTTTAACAACCATTTTATTTGTGAATTGCCGTTAGCTCTTATTAGATCATGCATTGAAAGCTATGCAAGTGGCGTAGTACTATTAACGGATTCAAATATTAATTCCGTGGTATCCGTTTGGTTGGCAAATATGGTTCTACTAGTATGACATACAGTCACTATCGAGAATAATTGAATAAACAAGTCGCCTTTATTACTGTTAAGAAGAATCAAATTCGTCATTATTTCGGCCTTCAAACTATCCAAATCAGGGGGGCCTATATATCACATAAATATAGTACAGCGTCCCCCCAGCATACAGCGATCTACCTGGCAGTAGCATATAGTAGAAGTCAGCATAAGGGAGTTGGATGCCTCAAATTTCATATGCAAAATATTGAATTGTTTAATATCATTCTTTCCTTTTACAAAAAAAATCATTACTCCTTCCGTCCTATAATATAGTGCATTATAGCATTAAAAATTTGTCCTCAAATATAATACATTCTAAAGGACAAAAACCAATTTTACATTAAATACTTTCCACTTATCAACTAATCACCATTAATCATGTTGATGATAGTGTCTGATTAGGAAATAAAATGAGGATACAAGCGTCTTTTATGTTCTCTCTTGATTTGTCTTAAAATTACTAGAATGACTATATTACAGGACAAATGGAGTATGCCACTACTTATTTCATTTTTGAATTAATTTCCTTGCTATTTTAGGTGTCAACCGGAATGGCTGGAAGATAGTACTAATAGGTATGCTACTTTTGACATTCTTTCATAGCTACTAATCCAAATTTCAGTAGTTATATATAGTTATTTAATTCAATAAGTTAATTTTTAGTTTCAGTTATTGGAACTTGGAAGAGCTTAGAAGAACTACTATAAAACTTCTTTCATATATATATTTTGCAAACATATAATATAATGAAAAATTCAAACAATCAGCCCACAATTTATAGCTTTCAATATAAAACTACATGATTTGGTTCCCTAAAAAAAACTACATGATTTGGAGCAAAATATGTGATCATTATAATTTATTTTCACATTTACAATTTAAATTGTTTATCGCCTCTAAATATGAATGCACATATTATAACACATTGTTCTATGAGAAGAAAGTAACATCTACCTTAATTTCAGTTTTGATTTCAGCTGCAAGCTTGCTCCTACCATGTATATATGTGTTGGTATGGCATAGGCAAAAACTAAGGTTTTTCCTATGCAAGAAGACTAGCAGCACCATAGAAGAGAACATTGAGGCCCTAATATTGGCACATGGATCACTAGCTCCAAAAAGATACAAGTACTCAGAAGTAACAAAGATAACATCCTCCCTCAATAATAAGCTTGGGGAAGGTGGTTATGGCATGGTTTTCAAAGGAAGGCTAGATGATGGTCGTCTAGTTGCAGTGAAATTCCTGCATGACTCCAAAGGTGATGGTGAGGAGTTTGTGAACGAGGTTATGAGTATTGGCAGGACATCACACATTAATATTGTTAGCTTATTTGGGTTTTGTTTGGAAGGCTCAAAGCGGGCCTTAATGTATGAGTATATGCCAAATGGTTCTTTGGATAAGTACATATACTCAGAGAATCCCAAGGCAGTTTTAGGATGGGATAAGCTCTATACCATAGCAATTGGGATCGCTCGAGGGTTGGAATACTTGCACCACAGTTGTAACACACGCATAGTCCATTTCGATATCAAGCCTCAAAATATCCTTCTGGATCAGAACTTTCACCCAAAGATTGCTGATTTTGGTTTGGCTAAGTTGTGTCGTACCAAGGACAGCAAGCTTTCTATGACCGGTGCTAGAGGAACACCTGGGTTTATAGCTCCTGAATTGCATTCTCGAACCTTCGGACTTGTTTCAACAAAATCAGATGTATATAGTTATGGAATGATGTTGCTAGAGATGGTTGGAGGTAGAAAAAATGTTAAATCAGTGGCTCAAGAGTCAAGTGAGAAGTATTTTCCACATTGGATTTATGACCACTTTGGTCAAGATGATGGATTACAATCATGTGAAGTCACACGCGAAAACGAAGGAATCGCTAGAAAAATGAGTGTGATTGGCCTATGGTGCATCCAAATATTACCAAGGCATCGCCCTACCATAGGAAAGGTCTTGGAAATGTTTGAGAGAGGCTTGGATGAACTGGACATGCCGCCAAGGCAAAACTTCAGTCAAATATTGTAAGATATTATTTGAGATACATATATATTTCAACAATTATTCAGTATCATTTACAACAATGTTGACATAGCAATAATTTTTTTTCATTCTTTTGCAGCGAAGATCCAGTTAACAGTTTGAATGCAGAAAGCACGGGCATGATTAGTGGTCCCAAAAGACAAGTTTCTAGTGAAGTGCTAAAGATGAAGGAGATAAGCGTTGTGAATTCAAAAATCTTACGACGGTTACCTACTCTGTGAAACAGTTGCCTACGACACTGGAATAGGGCATTCAACTTGTGTAGGTATCTCTATGACGGGAGGGCAAAATCCTATATTATACTAGGATATTTGTTTCGAAATAAAAGGTCACTGGTCTAATAATATCTTTCATTCAAAGTGATAAAGATTAAGGCTTTTAAAGGTAAAGTCTTATTGTCCAAGTACGCATAAGATATTTGATATCCACCTAATGTGCGTATATTTCTAGTAATAGCAACTTGTCACTCTTTGTTTCTTCACTTATGCACCCCCACCCCTATGGCCCTATAGTCTTCCATCACGCGTAATCTCCCAAAAACATGAATTACATGTTGTCATGTTGACATATTGTAGGAAACTCTAGATGATGATGGAGTTATGAAGATGGCACCAGCCACAATCACAATAGTTATTGCGCATCTCAGCCGTGAGACAACAACAGCAGCAGCTCGATGCTACTCGTAGGCTTGAGGGCTGAGGCCTAATCGCATTGTTGAAATGGTCTGCACTTGGCACGTTCTGATGGACATAACTTCTTGAGTGCCTAGCAAAGGTGTTGTTTTCAGAAAGTTGGGCAGATCAGTAGATCACCCAGACGTTAAGGTGCGTGGGGTGACGCTGGTCCACCCAGCTAGTCCTCTCCGCTTACCGAACAGAGGACTCCGAGCGCTCGACGAATATACACCGCACTTCGTTTAGTGTGGCCGGACTGTGGGCTGCCGTCAATGACGAGTTTCGTTTGTAGTGGCCGGACGGTGCGAGACTGCGAGGCGTCAACGCGTGCAGGCTAGCTGGCACACGTACATGCATGTACACCAATTCCATATGAAAACATACATCTAACTCTTATGAATATCTTCAAAAGACGCAGACTGTCGCACAGGCGTTGCACGGCCGAACCTGGATTTGTCAGATAGCCGGCAATCGCTGAGTACATTGCAGTTTGGAATGCGGTGCAGAATATTCAGGTTGAACGACGCGCCGGACCAACTGGTTTGGTGATAGGCCTCAGATGGCAAGTTCTCCGTCAGGTCCGCATACGAGACACTGCACCTGGCTTCCCAACCAATGCCGGGGGCAGACTTGATCTGGGAGACTTGGGCACCACTTAGGCTGAAGCTATTCCTTTGGCTAGCGATGAGACGACGCCACTAGACGGCCAACAGAAGAGCACGGCACGGACTCGACACGCATGAAAACTGCCTACTCTGTGAACAAGAGCCGGAAACAATTGATCATATTGTTGTTTCCTGTTCCTTTGCACAGAAGCTATGGTGGCAGATCCGAGCGGCCTTCAGGGAGTCCAGTCAGCTACAGCACTGCAACAACATCTTGAAATGGTGGCAAAGTATGGAGAGCACAGTGGACGGGGAGCTGCAAGCGAGGAGCAGACTCCATGTTTGCTCTGGTGGCCTGGGAGTTGTGGAAAGAAAGGATCGCAGGATATTTTCGAGGAGTAGACTCCTTGCTTCGATCAAGCACCAAGCTGAGCTGTGGCCTGTGGGTGCAGGCTGGGGCTAAGGACTTGGGTTGTTTAATTCAACGAGTAGTTAGCTAGCTAGCAAGTCCAGGCTAGGGAGAGCGCTTTCTTTGTTGAATATCATTAGAGCCTGATCCCTTTGTACTAAAACTACTTTTCTCTTAATACAAGAACGTGCAAATCCTTTGCGTGATCGAGAAAAAAAATGTCTTCGAAAGATACTCTGCCCTCATGAACACTTTTAAAAGACTTGAGTCAGTGAGATTTCGAAATTCATAAAGTCACCGAAGGTCTGACAGTTGATGGTCTGATGGGCACAATGTGCCAGTAAAAAAATATTACTGTTAATTAATAATAAATTTAGAAAAATATAATTACCTATATCAAAAACTTATATATGAATAATCAAGTTCCATCATGAAAAATCTAGCAAGTTGGACTACGTCCAGTGTAACGACGAGACCACCCTCGTTTACTGAGAATCCAAGACCGACAAACGAGGATCTAATAGGGAATAGGCATAGCAGTGCATTTAGACTAATCGAGGTTTTTTTTGGGGGACTAGTCAGACTGAGTTTATTTGGACTCGTTCATCGCTAAGCGGAGACTTTTAGACTGGCTCGCCCGAGCAAACTTTTTTTGCTTATAGACTTACACTATACGTTCCAGTCCTGCTGGTTGCTGCCACTCTCGGTGAATATTCCCTCTACATTTAACATGCGCCCGACCTAGCTTGCTGTTTCTTCCGCTCTTGGCCTCCTTGCTCCTCCTCCTCCATGACCACGCCAGCGCCGACGACTGCGAGCCGGCGGCATGCGGGAACCTCACCCTCAGGTACCCGTTCTGGCTCAGCAACAGCAGCACCAACCATCCCTCTTCTGATCCCTGTGGCCACCCGGGCTTCGAGGTCTGGTGCGGCAACGACGGCCGCGTGGCCTCCTTGAAGGGCTCCTCCATCCACGTCCTCAGCATCAACTACACCACCAACTCCCTCGTCGCTTCCCACGCCAGGGTCGCCGGCGCCGACGGCGTGTGCCAGACAAGCTTCAACATGTCCTCCAGCATCGCGCTCAGCCTGTTCGCGATTAGCGCACAGAACCGTGCCCTGTGCTTCCTCTACGGCTGCAACGGCACGGAGCCGAGCGGGCCCGAGTACGCGAACGCCACCTCCAACTGCAGCGCTCCCATCTACGCGTACCTCGGCGGGGCCTACTACTGGGACAAGCCGCCGGCGATCGCGACGGGCGGGTGCAAGTACACCTACATGCCGGTGCTCGGGACTGCGAAACACTTATTTCTATTTTGGGACTGCTACGTTCATACCTCCATTTTGGTGTTCAACGATAGTTCTGCTCTTATCTTTTTTAAAATTTTATGATCTTTCCCCAGCTATTTGAAATTGAAAATTCAGGCGGACTCGCGGAGGCAAGACCAACTCGATCTATTCGGGAGAGCCCTTGCTCCGCTCCCCCGCGTCATCTCCCTGAGACGACTCAGGGGCGACCCCCACCTCCACCGAACCCCCCTCGCCGGCCAGCTGCCCCCGGCCACTGCCACCGCTCACCTGGTAGTGGTGGCGGCGGCCCGCTGCGGCGCTAGAAAAGGCCCACTGCAGCAGTTCACCCCCTCTCCCACGCTCTCCTCCTCCCCCATGTTCGAGCTCTGAGTTCTGCGAGTATGGATGGCCGGGGATTACCTGGAAATGGCGGGCCCCTGCAAGCGGCGCATGCGCACAAGGTGGCACACGCTGACCTCCCCTCTGGAGCTCTGCAGACGGCGTGCAGGCACCGCGTGCTACAGTCCTGGCTGGAGCGGAAGGGCTCCGTTGGCTGCACTGCGTGCGGCACTCTAGGTGGTGCGTGCGTGCGGCTCCCTGGCCGGAGGGCCTTATGGCCCGCTGGGCTCGCATGCCTACGCCAGCAAGCTCACGCCGGCGGTGGCTGGTCAGGCCTGGCTCGCGCGCGGGCACCCAGCGGCGACTGCTGAGATGCTGCATGATGCCAGTCAGTGGTGGTGGCCGGCCAAGCCCGGCGTGCCGGATTGGTCTGGAATCTGGGCGAAAGCCTTATCCGGCTTGGCTCCGGTCCGGCGACGATGGCGCACCTGGCGTCATGTCCCTCCATGGAGATGTCGTTGATGATTGCTACTACCACCTACTCGACAGTGCTGCAGTCCTGGGTGAAAACCCCCCTGCTCCAGCTTACGACGGTGGCGTCTATGGATGTCACTTTTCTTGTTGAAGGCGTTGTTACCTGTGGCCATCTACCTCCATCACCACTTTGCCGTAGTTTGCCGTCGTTGTTGCTTGGCCGTCCTCGGCCATTGACGTCATGCTTGGCTCCACCTCGGGCAGTTGTTGTCGAGCGTGTGATGCCCCCTCGTGGATGCTTTACCGTGTGGGCCTTGGCGGCCGCCTGGGTCGTCTCTCTCGGTGGATTCTTACCGCCGCGGCTACATCTCCCGAGTTGGATCCTTTGCGTTGTTGCGATTTGCCTTGCAAGTTGTGTCGTTAGGTTTGTGGTGGAGGGCTCTATCTCTCTTTTCTTGTTGTTTGTTGTGTTGTTGTTATGTTTTAGGGTGCTGACCACTTTCTCTGTGGTTCTGTATCCCGCTTTGTATTCGCCATGCTTTCGGCCTCCTTCTTCTTAATGCAAAGACACGTGAAGTCGTGTTCGAGAAAAAAAATTAAAAATTCAGTTTACTCGTATTCTTTTAAGAGCATATAACGGTGTCAATTTAGCTATAGAAAGACCATTTTTCCCAGATTTGAACTTGTTCATGAGAGCTTTGTGTCTTTACCACCATTTTAATATCAAGTTTTGAATAAGACTAAAAGTATTTTGAAAAATTCAAATCTAAACACATCGCTATTCATATTTTTCACAGATTTTTTTAACCTGTACGAACCGAGCGTAGACAAAATGGTCAAATTGACGCTAACTTGTTCAGAGCGTGTTCAAGCGTGAGACGGATGAGTCGAAGTGGAGGGAGACGAAGGTGGCGGTGCTATCATGGCCGAGGCAGAGG
The DNA here is from genome assembly GCA_038087645.1 of Saccharum hybrid cultivar R570. Taxonomy (NCBI): domain Eukaryota; kingdom Viridiplantae; phylum Streptophyta; class Magnoliopsida; order Poales; family Poaceae; genus Saccharum; species Saccharum hybrid cultivar. Next base: position 1,305,625 of record JAQSUU010000123.1, on the reverse strand, counting down.
CAAGGAGGCGGCGGTGCATGTGTTGGGCAGTGTTTAGTTTCTTCCAAATTCCAATTTTACAAGATTCCCTGTCACATCAAATCTTTGACACATGCATAGAACATTAAATGTAGATAAAAAAATAACTAATTGCACAGTTTATCTGTAAATGTCGAGACGAATCTTTTGAGCCTAGTTAGTCCATGATTGGATAAATTTTACCAAATAACAACGAAAAGTGCTACAGAAACTTTACACACACTTTACACCCATCTAAACACACCCTTGGTGCGCAAAGGCGCTGGGAGGGTCCAGGGTCGAATGGATAAAAATGGGAGAGAAAGAGAAGAAAAGAGAATTAAGAGGCGCAAAAAAATAAAGGAAGAAAAAGAGAAAAAATAAGGATATTATAAATATTATCCTTTTATCTATTTTAAACAATAGAAGAAACCGTTTCATTGAACATTTTCCAATGAGATAAATTTAAGAAAAAATATTTCTCTGAAAAAGCTGCAGCCAAGGCCATTTTTGAGAAGGTACTTAGAGCCCTACCAAACACAAGTACACAACATTTGTTATGTGCTGAAAGATGTTCTACAAATGCAGTGGTCAAGAATTAGTCAGACGAGTCCACTCTTACCGTACAGTCCACTAAGTCGAATCATTGTCCTAATGTCCTTTACCTATTTCCGTGGAACTCGTCGTTCTTTAACTCTTCCTTCCTCTTATTTTTACCCTGGTCATTTGTAACCTGTACTTTTATGTTCATTAATAAATCTTCATTAGGGGCTCCTTGCCCCTCCCGTTCCTTAAAAAAAACTCTTCCTTCCTCTGTAGTGCAATCATAGAAACCGTGTTACACTTATTTATACTTAATAATAAAGAGGCAAAATTTTCTCCTCTTTTTTTGTTTCATTTTTTATATGGTCTTCCTCTAACTAGCTCCGTAAATGTGCAGACTGTCTCTATTTATCTGTCTATACAACCCTCCCATTTGACATATGGGTGTTTCTTTAGGTAAACTAGATAGTCATAGGAATCCTAATACAAATAGTTCGATGCTTATAGTAACTTAAATAGGAATAGGAATTCTAATTCAAATCCAAATCCTCCGTGTTTCTTTTTCCACTTTTTATTCTACTAGCAAATATGTCCGTGCGTTGCAACGGAAAAGAAAAAGCTATCAAACATTCATAAAAAAAGGCCATCAAACATTTATAGAAAATGAGGGCCAAGATAATACTTCCCTATTTATGTTTTATCCTTCTATAAATTTTTAAAGCTATAGTTTATTTTAAGAAGACTATAACATCCATAATATTTAAACTAATATTGGCAATACATGAAGTCTTATTAAGTATTGTATCAGATTAAAATACAATCTTGATAGTTTTTTTCTTCTATTGCAAAGCACAAACATATTTACTTTTAAATATATCATAATTTTAATTTCATACTATCTATTCATTGGTACAGTTCAATATCGAGTTCGGATGACTTTCTTTGTGAACCCATAAAATTTTGTAATTCTATTTTTTATTATATATATAATCAGTAAGGAGTTAGTTACTGAAGTATCAAGAACTGCCATATTCATTGATGATTACAATAGAAGAACTCTCCTAATTTTCCACATGGTTGCACCCGTCATGTCTTTCACCGGTACATGCATAAAGTTTAGAGTCATATTTGTCTAGACTGAACTGGACAATAAACTGCTCAAGATTTCAGGTTACAATTTGATTAATTGGACCATTGACTATATCATGTTGTAATAAGATAAGTTTTGCTTTAATTTAAAACTACATCAATGATTTACCACATCAATAACTTAGTGGTCAAATTATCTATTTTATTAAGAAAGAGGTCTAATTGCTCAAGTACCATAATATTTGTTTATTATTAGTTTTTATATTCATGGTGAAAATAAGAAAAAAGGGCAAATAAAAATGGATAAAGAATAGAGAATTTTTACAATGGTTGAGGAGGCGTCAGGAAGCGTTGGTTGTGTCTATGATTGGTGGGCCCATAAGAGGGAAGGCATTGATAGGCGTCAATGAGGGAGGAGTCCGAAAGCGTTGGTTGTGTCTATGTTCGGTGGGCCCATATGCGCCGTAACGCCTCCCAATGCCTCTAAAGTTGAGAGGATTAGGACTTCAAATAAAATAGTGGCAATTCCTTTTTCATAGTTATTTTTTAATGAAGGGTAAAACGGTAAATCCATAATTGTAAAAATAATGTTTGGAGTAGTATAGTTGGGACGTATGATTTAAGTACTATAGTTTTGAACTTAAAACCATCTGAAAATGATGAGTTCAAGTATCCATATTACCAGACATGTATCTATGCTACCTTGATCTTGTATGATATGTAAATCACACAACAGTAATATAAACAAACATATAATCGCATACCAGTCAGGTAATGATGCAAGCAGAAATACAAATAAAGTAGCCCAGTGAGAGGGTTCAAAAGTACTAAGTGGGCTCGACTAGTCATAAGCTCACATCACTTCAAAGTAGTTATGCACCAGCGTACCTATTATGCAACAGCAAGCGGATCCTTGCCAAATCATGTATCCAGCACATCCTCAGGGAGCTTTGTTTCCTACAAATGAAGAGTAACATTAGCCATAACTAGACAATCCTCACAGACATACAGTTGCTAGGTTCGATGAACATTACTCTTAACTACCTCTTCTCTCATGGAGCATGTTCGCCGATTGTGACCCTCACCCTTACACAGGGTACATTTCACCTTAGATCTATTCTTATTTGAAATTGACTTCAACTTTTTCTTCGGGGCCCCTCTGCCAGGAACATGCATGGGATCCAAGACATTTCTGTACTCTGCGGAATCAACATCCAGGTCTTGTGGCAGCACCGGGCCATACTTGTTGTCTCCGTTCTCTCCTCCGTTTGGCAAGATCACAGCAGCTTCCTCATGCAGAATGCGTTTGAGCAGCTCATATGCTTCAGGTGAACGAGATTCTACGAAGGATGCAGTGTGACTGATATTGCGTAGCTCATGGTACCTTTGTAGGCTATCGGAGTAGTCATACATAGTGCTCTTCCTTATAGGACCAAATGCACTCTTGCCCCCCCTGTCCACCTTTTCAAAACACAGCAGCCTGGAAGCTCGCGTTCTTTACGATAGCTCAATACAAAGAAGATGTGTGAGCAGGGGTTCTAAGGGACTATAACTTAAGACAAGAACAAGAAATTCTCTTCAGATTGCCTTCATCAACATTTATCTCACATTCCACATGGTATTGTCTGTCTCCTTTATCCTCCCTGCCAATAATATGCTTAACTGCACCTTGGAAAAAACGCTTGGTGTGAACGATTTCGCAGCCTCTTCCTCAAAATTTGAAGCATCTGGTTGTAAGCATGGCTTCGAATGCAATGCTTGAAAGTCCAGGTACGCTTCATTACTGCGCAGTCACGAAAGGCAGTGGTCAAAGTGCTGTACCAGATCTAACAGTGTTATTTTATGATCTAGATTTACTTGAAGCCTAGAGTTTAGGCTCTCACTCCGCTGGTTGCTCCTCAGGCCTAAATAGCACTTATCAGCATGGTACGCAGCACATCAGATTTCCCTCCTCTCATACATCTGATACAGTCACGAATCCTTATCTATAACATTATGCTTATCCAAGAATTTCAGCCACTTCCTCTCAATCTCTTCTATGGAGCAATAGTCATAAAGGAAATACCTGAAATCAGCCCTCACACCATCATCGTGAACATTACACACAATGTTCAGCTCAATATGCCATGTGCACAGCCTATACGATGAATTCGGTCAGACTAGCCCGATTGCTCTCTGCATAGCAAGGTCTCCATCAGTGATCACGGAAACCGGATGCTTCTGAGCCATGGCGTCAGAGAATGTTCTAAGAAGCCACACATATGACTCAATTGTCTCCTGGGAAATAATTCCACATGCAAAAAGAACTGTGCTGCCATGGTGATTCACCCCAACAAAAGGAACAAGGGGCAGGTTGTATCCATTCGTTTTGTATGTGCCATCAAATACAACGACATCACCAAATGCTGCATAATCAAGTTGACATTGACTATCACACCAGAGCAGACCCTTAAGGTGCCCTTCCCCATTGGTCTTGTAGTTGAAGAAGAAATAAGGATCCTTACGTCTTTGCTTTGTTAGGAAACTGATGACTGTTTCAGCATCACCAGCAGTAACTGTCTCCACCTTATTGCGATGGCAGAAATTATACAAGTCCCTCATTGTAAATCCAACCTTATCATACCCGCCGTACTGCTTTTCCATAATATCCATTATCTGGTGTTTGCGGATCCCAGAAATCCGCATCGACACAATATCAGCTTTCTGCTCATCGCTGATTCTTCTATGTGAACGTAGAAAACAAGCAAGATCTCGTTCCGCCATCGGATGGTTGTGCTCATAGACAAAATCCTTCACATACCACTGCCCTGCATTCTGATCCCGTGCAATCACAAATTTGACGGGGCATCCAACATGAGTTATATTCCGTGGCTTCCGCTTCTTAATCTCCCTCTTCAGCTCCTTCTCTTCACAGAAACCTTCACAACTGCAAACAAACTTCTGAAGGGTCCTCTCATCGTGGCCGTTGCCCCACTCACAATAGCTTTTTCTCACACTAAATCCTTTCCCCTTAGCGTATTTGTTATAAAACTGATATCCTTCTGTTTTACTACTGAATGTCTTCCTGACAATTTCATTGTACTCAAGACCCGACATTTCCTCCTGAATCAATCCAAAAAAATAAACAGAGTACATTACTATGCCACGACCAGATAGTTGCATCATCCTACAAGATATCTTATGCATAACAGGTTCTTTGCCTATAAGCAATCATCAATGAAGAAAAATAAATGACCAACCCCAGTTAACAAAAAGTATGATTGCTTTTGGTTGGTTACATCATGTTGCACTGCGTGTGGTCACCTCCATGTTCTAGTATAGGTGGGGGAGGTGAGAAAATCCTATTGTGTGGACCTCATCAGCTTGTGCAACCTACATGCATTGCCTAATATGACCAATTCTGGCATACTAGCTAATCCAACAATTGGGCCTGTTATGAGTGCTACCCAAGCCTGCATAAGGGCCTCTGCAGTCAACCAAACATGGATAAGCTGCACTGCACAATCCTGGATGTAAACTAATGCAGGCAACCAAACAAACATAGCTAACACAAAATCTGCATCTACACTTTATTCTTCTGCAAATATCATCTTTTATTCAGTTAGCAATTAGTCGTTTATGTTTCAGAATTTTCAGTAATCAACCTACAATAACATGGTGATAATATTGCTGCAAAAGCACACTCCATAATCTGGTTTTCTAGCATACCACCCTTCAAACCTAGTTTACTATTTTAGCACTCCTTAATTACTTCCTTACTTTTCCCCCATCATAGAATCGTGCACACAATTGAATATCAATGGCTCAGTTATTTCCTAAAACTCCACAGTTATTTTCCAAGCAGTTTGGCATAAGGCACAAAAATCTTACATGCGAGCTACCATTCTACACCTGATTACCTCCTAAAATCAAGGCTTCTAGTATACTAACTGAGAACTAAAAGCATAGTTCACTTGTTAACAGGCGTTAGATAACAGAACAGTATCACACTGCCTAAAATGAGAAGTATTACGTCGATTGCAATATATTTGAAAACTGATAGTAGCACCATAAGATCCCAATTATGCACACTAAGATTAGTGAACTTGATAGCTGATATACCAGATCATAAACACAGTTTAAGCAATGCAGTACTATGTATATTTTTGCATACTAAGATCGGTGCTTAATTTTTATTCTATACCTATTTCTAGGATGTATATTTGAACATAAACTTATCTTTCAATATATTGTCAATAGGAATTTATGACTTGTCACTGAACTCATATATTTAACATGATTTTTGGTCAATTTACATAGTCTAAACACATTTTAATATACAATACAAACACCTAAGCAAACCACCGATCATTCCATGCTCATGTATTCATGTGTATTCACACAAACCACTAGTACAACTTGATGGTTTGAATATTTAAGGCATCCATAAGTCTGAGGCAGTAACTAGTGATGGAAGATGAAATCATACAAGATATCAAATCAAAAGACAAATTAAGGATTACACAGCTGCAAATACCATGTGATGATTTAGTACAAATGAAAACCAAAACCATACAGGGTCAGGGTACCTCGTGGTCGGCAGCCAGGGTGCGCGGAACCCGACAGACTCAGAGGAACGCGGTGACAGAGGTGACCACCGTCACCCACACGCTGGGGGCGGGTGCGCCGACGGAGTAGGGCCGCCGGCGACGATGGCGACCACCACGGCCTTGCGCTGGGGGGCGGGGGCAGGGGCGGGGCAGGGCCGCCGGCGATGGAGGAGACCACCACAGCCCTCGCACTGGGGGTGGGGCGGCGATGGGACAGGGCCGCCGGTACGGAGGCGACCACCACGGGCCTCGAACTGGGGGCGGTGCCACCGGCGGGGACGTGCCGCCGGCGCGACGTCGTGCGAGGGCAGTTAGGGCGAGGTGCGTGCAGGATTTGGGAGTGCGACGGCGATAGGCACGGGCGAGGGCAGGCCAGCGACGACGGCGCCGCGCGAGGGTGAGGGCGGCGATGGTAGGGCTAGCGCAAGAGGGAAGGCTCGCGCGTGTAGGAGCTCGGTGCCTGACGGGCCGGGAGGTGGACCAGCGGGTTAGCATGAAGCATCTTGCGAAATTACCATAATACCCTTGGGTGAATAAAATCAATGAAAATAATTAATTTTGGGCGGCGTTAGGAGGCATTGAGAAGCGTTAGGAAGCATTTCCAACCATTGTAAAAGGTCTCGAAAGATTATAACGGAAGAGGTTCGGTCAAAACAATAATTGTGGAATTTGAAAACAAAGTATCGTAAATGGCTTGGACTTTATGTCTGATCGGACAGTATTAAGAGCCAAGGAACAAACTGATTCAAGGATGAGCTTGCCGGGTAAGTGTTGCATACGTGATTTAAAAAGGAAATAAGAGACTCGTTACATGCAAATGAGGTGATTTGTTTATGCACGTAATTGAATATGTGTATGCTTACATGATTGGCCAGTTTTGACTTTTGAGTAGGAGCGAGCGACGTCGGTTCGGTCTCTGTTTCATCACCGTACGAAGGAAAATAATACGGCCAAATCTGGTGCAACCGAATATTTAGATTAGGATTCACTCGTAACATTTCCTTTTTCTAGCCTATTCGTTTTCCTTTTTTTCCGTTTTTATCTTCCAAGCGTACTGTACCTGAACTCTATCTCATGTCTTTGCGTTCCATATATAAAACGAATATCCACAGTTCACTCGTAACGTTTCCTTTTTCTTATGTTTTGGAATCAGACTTCATATCGCGCTAGACAAGAGCTATTCTAACTCATATGAGCACGGATTGTATATATAAGTCCGGACGGAAGAAACTCTCCATTGTCCGGTAGTTATAGGAAGATGGACAAAAAAAATTGATGGACGAAAAAAAAGATCTGAAATTTTGTCTCTTTATTATTATTATTATTATTATTATTATTATTATTATTATTATTATTATTATTATTATTATTATTATTATTATTATTATTATTATTATTATTACTGCTGCTGCTGCTGCTGCTACTGCTACTGGTACTGGTACTGGTGGTGCTGCTGCTCCTACTGCTGCTGCTACTCCTCCTCCTCCTCCTACTGCTACTGCTCCTCCTGCTGCTGCTACTCCTACTGCTCCTTCTCCTCCTCCTCCTCTTACTACTAGCAAAGATGCCCGTGCGTTGCAACGAAAGGAAAAAAATCTATCAAACGGTAATAGCAAAGCAAACAAGGGTAGAATTTTATATAGGTATTTATGTTTTACCCTTTCTATAAACTTTAAAATCTCTAATTTATCTTATGACGACCACATTACATGCATTAAGCGTGTATCATTGGCGTAGATGCGGAGCCGGCCACGATAACATCCAGACTTATCTTTTCGGTGAGACAATGTTGTTGATATAGATGTGGAGCTATTATAGATGGTGTCCAGACTCACCTCCTTGATGCGGCAGCATATTAATGCCAACAAAGAGTTAGATGGAAAACTCACTTGAGTTGAGTTTTCGCATGCTAGCCGTCGTTGATGATTGTATAGATACATTTATTTAGACCAGATTAGACAATAAACTATTTAAATTTTCTACTCACATTTTGATTAGGTGAATCACATGTTAATCTAGGTTTGAATATTTTCTAATCAAAATTATGTTAACAACTTGGTAGTAGAAAAAATTTGTAAAGAAAAATCAGGGTTCAAAGATTCATAATAATCTATACCTAATAATAAATTGTGAAAAAGTTTCAGATTTCAGCAGTGTCTAAAACAAGCAGGGAAAATGCATGGACAATTGGACATTATGACAAGACAGAGTTACCAGCTACAAAACTGCTTGACCCATCAAGGGCAAGGGATCATTAAACTTAGGGTGTGTTTAGATCCTTCAAAGTTCCAAAAATTTTACAAGATTTCCCGTCACATCGAATCTTTAGACGCATACATAGAGCATTAAATATAGGTAAAAAATAACTAATTACACAGTTTGGTTGTAAATCACGAGACGAATCTTTCGAACCTAATTAGCCCATGATTGAACACTAATTGTCAAATAAAAACGAAAGAGTTACTGTGCTTCCAAAAATTTTACACCCCCATCTAAACACAGCCTTAGCAAAAGAATTAAAAGCTAAAGCAAAAATTTCAGTCGTCCCATCAGATTAAGTAACATGATATAAATATTCATATTCAGGCATCAAGAGAAACCTTTCTATTTTATACGTGTTGCCTTTGATTGTCTCAGCCGCCTATTTCCTTCTGGGTGCTGGAGGCTAGCGCAGAGTTATAGGAGTATAGGCGCCTCGCCGTGACATTAAAATTCATTGTATCACAAGATACTACTTACCACCGACTATTGGGCTTATTAATTAGGCAAAAAGCCTACTTTTAACTAAAAGAAATCAGTAGCCTAGAAATCACACCGGGAAGAATTCAATTCATAATAAGTCGTCAAATGTAAGATAATTAACTAAACCACAAGGATCTTGAAAGCCCCTGAAGGCCCTAATGATTGGATTTTGACATGGGAGGATAGATTAGCGAGAGGGAGTGAGGGACGACAGGAAAAAAAGATACAGCCTGAGGGGGATGCTGCTTTCCTGGATGACTTCGCAGCCTTAGGCTGTGTTTACTTCTAAAAAAAAAAAGTACTGTGCAAAAAAAGATTCCCGTCACATCAAACTTACGATACATGTATGGAGTACTAAATGTAGATGAAATAAAAAACTAATTGTACAGCTTGGTTATACTTTGCGAGACGAACGTTTTGAACCTAATTAGTCAACGGTTGGACACTATTTGCCAAATAAAGCCAAAATATGCTACAGTACTTTTTATACACCTTTTTACATCTTTTTACACGACTAAACACAGCCTTAGACGTGGGGCGCTGTCTCAGTGGCCTCATCGATCCTATCCTTCAGCAATGGCAAGTCCGCAGCTGCTCATCCATCAGGCAGAATGTGTCGATTGCCCGCCTCTGCCTAGGCCGGATCCTTCCCTGCGCTCCGTCAGAGCAGCCACCGCTGCAGCCATCGGTGGAGGTGGCGGCAGGGAGATAGGCCTGGTTTAGTTGGTAAAATTTTTGGTAAAATGTAATGGTAACACTTTCGTTGTTATTTGATAATTAGTGTCCAATCATGGTCTAATTAGGCTTAAAAGATTCGTCTCGTCTATTTCGTCTAAACTGTATAATTACTTTTATTTTTTATCTATATTTAATACTTCATACATGCGTCTAAAGATTCGATGTAACGGGGAATCTACTGTTCTTTTGCAAAAAAAAAATTCATCTAAACTGGGCCATAGCTCGTGCCTACAATGCAATCAGAGCATAGGCCCTTGTTAAGTTCCCCCAATTCTCCCCAAATTTCACTATGCAAAAAGAAGATTCCCTGTCACATCAAAATGTCAGCAAATGCATGGAGTACTAAATGTTGATGAAATCAAAAACTATTTGCACAGTTTTGTTGTACTTTGCGAGATGAACATTTTAAGCCTAGTTAGTCAAAATTTAGATAATTTTTACCAAATACAAACGAAATGCTACAAGAATTCTGATACAGTGTTTTTCTCTCCAATTCACCGAACTAAACGAGGCATTCGCTGCAATGCAATTGACAGTGATGTTGTCACGCGTCAGGCACCTGCAAGGCCCCCCTTTGGTCCAACCAAAAAATGCACTGGCATCAACATCCAGGAAAAAAATAATAGAAACAGATCAAAAACTTTCTGTGCTTGCCTCACCGTCGCTATGGATCCTCGGCTACACCTTCACCACGACGTCCTACCCCTTGGCCCCGGCCTGCTGCTGTCCCATGCCGTTCCGCGCTGGCGCGCAAGTGCACAGACTTGCGGAACGGCAGCAGCCAGTTCATCTCCCTATCCACCTCCATGTCCACATCGCCCCCGCGGCTTGGCCATAATCAGCATACAGAGCTGGGCCAATACTGTTATAACTACGGATCACTAGCAGTAGATCTAGAGGGTACAAATTCTTTGCTTTGGGATGAAACAAGTAGAACATCGTAGAACTAACCGAGAGGGGAGAAGGAGATGGGAGATGGAGAAAAGACCCATACCTTGGGGCTTGGTAGAGGAGGAAGACGGGTCCGCCATGGGGTCGGTGTAGGCACGGCGGTGGACTTGTCGACGGTGATGGCGGCGGTGAAGCTTCCCGTCGCCTACAGCACCTCCTCTCGATCGGTCTGGGGAATATGAGGTGGGGTAGTTACTGTGGCGGTGAACCTCATTCTTTGAGCCTCTGCCCCCACCTCTATTATAGTGCTGCGCGACGGGGGCCCACCAGCCAGTTCAACGGCTGGACACCCCCGATCAGGGTGGATCAAGGCCCTGACTTGGTCGTTGGACCGAGTCAGGAGGAGATCAACTAACATTCTCCCCCTTGATCTCATTTTATACTTTAACTTTAAACTTTGACTTTAATTGCTTTCACTTTTATTTGTTTCATCACAAATCAGTGTATAGAGCATGCCTCATCGTCACGGTCAGTCGCCGATAGATTTGACAGCTACAATACACATCTCTGATCTGAAACAGATTCTTTAACTTTGGGGCCCTTTATTGTCCGGAAATCATAGGCTATACCATAAAACCCATGTCGACTGTGTGTTCTCCGAACACACTGGGCGGTAAGCCTTGGTAAGCAGATCCGCAAGCACTTTCTTGTCACTTACATGTTTAATACCCTTTGGTATGATTCCGGACTTTTTCCTTAACAATGTATAACTTTAATGTCAATGTGTTTGGCAGCACACTTGACTTGTTGTTATAGGAGTAAACTACTTAAATGATCATTGCTGTTGACAACCATTATCAATTCCGGGTACAAGTTACTTAACCATTTCGCCTGTCCCTCAGCCTCATATCATGCTATATTATAACTTTACATCACTGATGATACTAGAACTGTTTCTTTTGGAGCTTTTCCACAATAAAACTCCAACTGCGAGTGTTAGCTACTATGTGGGTTTCACTAAACATCTCGCCAAAATATAACATTTGTACCCACAACTACTTGAGAGTACTTATTCTTTCTTTCTTAGCATGAGGCCGACATTCTTGACTCCATTCCAGTGATCTATATCTGGACTGGACTTTTGCCAAAACAACCCGGATACGTAAACTGTGCCAGGGCAAGGTCTTATCTTTGTACTCATTAAGCTTCCAACAGCTGAAGCATATAGGACGTCCATCTATAACAATCTTACATTACTTTTAGAACATTAAAGTTCTCAAAACTATTACCCTGACCATGAGAACAGGCGTATGTTTACCCGCATAGGTACTTTATTTCTTTAGAAACTTTTCTTAGCATGCCTATGCGATAGTCATAATACCCCTTTTCTTCTTTCTCGGTAAATTTCAATTCTTTTAACGAGATACATTTCACCGAGAGTTTTCTTATTAACCTTGAGGACAACAACTTCTTCTCATGCAGTAGATTGACATCACTACTAACAATTAAGGTGTCATCCACACAAGATTAGGAAATGAATTTTCCCTTCTATAACTTTGTACAAGCGCAATTGTCCTTTCATTCTCTTTAACCCAAAATTTCTTAATTGTCTCTTCAACTTTAAATGTCACTGTCTAGAGATTTGCTCCAGTCCATAAGAGATTTCTATTGGTGGCATCCCTTACATTCTTTTCTTTTCATGACAAAACCTCTGGGTTGTGCCACGTAATTATTTTCATACAAATCCCATTGGGAAATGTTGTCTTTACTTTCATCTGATGTTACTCAGATCATGATGTGCCACTAGCACTCATTGTAATCTATTCATTCGCTTCACGCAAAACTTTTGATTCAAGTCGCGCTCCACATCTTTACATATTTCCCTTGGAGTCACATTTTGTCTTGTAGACCCATCACAGTCTACTGTTTTGGCTCCTTAGGAATTTATTCTAGATCCCAAAATATTATTGGTATTATCGATTCTATTTTATCTTTCTTTGCATCTTGCCACTTAGACGAGTGAAAATCTCTCATGGCTTCTTCAAATTAGGTGGGATTACCCTCCATTTGAATTTCACTAATATAGACTTTATAGTAATCAGAAATATCTGATTTTCTTATTCTTTGAGACTTTCTGGGGCCTTAGCTACTAGCATTTCTTGACCTTTATTGCCAAAAGACAATTAATTCTACAAGGTCCTGTGTAACAAGATCCTTGTTTATATTATCCATCCTCCTTGTGGAGTTAGGTCTCTTTGTATCATGCTCCCCCAGATTGTCCCATCTTTAAACTTTCTTATTTTTGGGTTTAATCTGCTAAAACTCATATGGCGCGTTTAGCACCGTCTTAATAACTCTGAATACGTCCAGTATGAATACTGACTGACTATGTTATCTTTCTGTTGGAACTGTAAAAGGTCCATGAATTTAGCTATATCTTTACTTTAGGGGTATCAATATTGTGACCGTTTTACTCCCCCGACGATCACATTCATCTTTTATAGATCACTTTAGTATGCATCGCGTTGTCTGAATTATGAGGAAGTATCTTTCTTAATTGTCTTTCTTAATTGATCTCACCTTTCTCCCCCTCGAAATGTGGTACTAACTTTTCTACCACAATTTCGAAAATTATTCAGAACTCTTGTGAATGAGGAAACTTTGATTACTTTCTTCATCCACGTGATTACATCATGCAAATGAAATTATTTCTTAATTCGTTGGGAGTACTTTTTCCTCATTTCACTTCAAAAACTCAACAAAGTCTTTTATCATTAATACTTTCGCAAGTCACACTTGCATGTCATTCTTATCTTGAGGTTCATCTGTAACTTTCTGTTCTCCTTAAACTTATACTAGGATAGCATAAGAGCTACCCTAATCTTTCTCCTTGTGCGGGATACACTCAAAGCACATGAGTCAGCACAACTTTCTCTCGCCATGCAGGATAAATACTATGTCAAATTTCTCCCGCCATAAAGGATTGATTAACATAAGTATTATGCCAACTTTACCCCGCCATGCGGGTATTTTCTCAAACTTTTCCCGTCATGCGGGCACTATCACAAACTTTTTCCCGCTATGCGAGATAATCTCTTGAAGGGACATAAATTTCAATACTGGCTCATATTCAATCATCAAATTTAGAAATAAATCCAAATACTCTTTAACGCACATGTTTAATCTGACGTTGGTCAAATTAAACAGGCATGTCACTTATTACATTTCAAATCATGATGATTAAGACTAAAATTATATTACTTATTACATCTTTTAACACGAGGATAAAACTAAAACTAAATTCTTCTTCATAAGGAGTACATAAAAGGCATCTTTTAAACTAAACTCTTATTGTTCTATTTTCTTGGATCAATATCCTAGAATTCTTTTTCTTTGAAGCCATTCTTTAAAGAGACCATAGTCCCTTACACAATGGTCTTCTTTCTGCAAAAAATTGCACTTTTCATCTTCTGAGTCACAAGTACCCAGCTCATTTTCTTTTCACCCTTCAAGAATAAAGGCATGAAGTTCTTTGTCTAAAAACATTAATCAATAATCAACAATAATAAGCATGAAAATAACCTTACATTGGTCTGGTTAAAGACATGCATATTAAACTTTTAAATCTTTGAGTTCTATTCTATATCACCGTTGGGCAGAAATAGAACAAAACCATCAATCTTATACATCAATTCCACATCACCGTTGGGCAGAAATGGAATTAACATATGAAAACTCAATTATCTTATAACCCTCTTCAAAACTAAATTCTTCCGTTTGTTCGAATTTAATTTTGAAGATCATTATCATCATTGCAGCGGAAACATGAAAATACATTACATTCTGCTCGCTCTGGAGCATCTATTCTCTCTTATCTATTCTCTGAAAATTGGTCACTTTGATGCAAAATTCATCAGAGATTTAAACTTTAAACATAAAACTCATAGAATTATAATATTGTTATCATCAATGTTGGTCAAAAAATAACAATATCATAATTTTCTTTAAACTTAAACTCATAAATAAGCTTATAATATTGTTATCATCAACGTTGGTCAGAAAATAACAATATCATAATTTCACTTAAATCATAATGTGAAAATCCCTCTAATTAAAAATTTTCTCGTTGGTTCCAACCTTAATTAGAGGATAAACCTTTCATCATTTTCTGAACAACTATAATTGCTCTTCAAATTAAATTCTCCCGTTGGTTCGAATTTAATAAGAAGACAACATCTTTAATTTTGCAGCGGAAACTTGACAAAATTTCTTTATATACTTTTCAGAAGCATTTTACTGTACTTTTCTACTTTCTGGAAAACTAACACGTTGGTGCAATTTTACCAGAAATTTACATCTACAAATTGATCAAAATTCATTCAAATATGCTTCTGAAAATAAATACACTTCAAAACATCATTTACTATTCATTCTGGCCCGGCCTGCAGCAGCAGTAATCCGGCCTGCCTGAAGCCTGCTCGGCCCGAAGGCCTGCCCACGCGTGCGGCCCAGCAGCAGCAGCAGCGCGTGGCGCTCGCGGCGCCTCTCCCCCGCGCCCAGGCCGCAACCTAGGCCTGGGCCGGGATTCCTCTTGCCCGCCTAGGCTTTATTTGGCCCCAAACAATGCTGGCCGTCAATCAGGATCCGACGGCCGAGCTTCATTTTCGGGAGGCTAAAAACCCGACGCCGCGCGCCCCTAGGGAAACCCTAACCTCATTCTCTTCGGCCCTCTCTCTCTCTTCGCCTCACTCCACTCTCTCTTCGCAGCGCAGCGGAGCCTGCCACCGAGTGAGAAGTAGGCGAAACAAAGGAGCAACGGCGCCGTCGCCGGCCCCCTCGCCGGTGTGCGCGCTCCCCAGCGGGTGAGCGCGCCGCCGTCGAGTGGCCTGGCCGCGGCGCCCCTTTGGCCGGAGCCCGGCGAGGAGAGCCCCCGTCCCGGCCCTCTTTTCCCCGCGCGCCGTTCTGCACAACAGCGAGGTAGTCCTTCTGGGTTTCCCTCTTCCCCTTTTCCCTTCTGCATTTCTTCTTTTCTACTCGGATCTGATCCGATTTTGGGACGGGGATTAGAATTAGGGTTAGGGTTTCTGGTTAGGGATTCACTTTGTTCTTCTTCCCCTAGTTCGATTCACGGGTTTAGGGTTCGGATCAAGCGATCTTGAGGCCGAGCCCCTTCTATCTTCACCCAGTTAGGGTTAGGGTTAGGGTTTCATCCGATTCAAGAATCGTTCCCTTCTATTCTTTCTTCCGATCTATTCTTCCCGTCACCACTCGATCCGACATCGGGCAGTTAGGTTAGGGTTCCGTTAGGGTTAGCTGTTCTTCCGAATCGAAATTCGGTTTCTACTTTTCACTCTACCCAAAACTGGATCCACGCGCTAGATTAGAAAAAACCTAGCTCCGATACCAATGTTATAACTACGGATCACTAGCAGTAGATCTAGAGGGTACAAATTCTTTGCTTTGGGATGAAACAAGTAGAACATCGTAGAACTAACCGAGAGGGGAGAAGGAGATGGGAGATGGAGAAAAGACCCATACCTTGGGGCTTGGTAGAGGAGGAAGACGGGTCCGCCATGGGGTCGGTGTAGGCACGGCGGTGGACTTGTCGACGGTGATGGCGGCGGTGAAGCTTCCCGTCGCCTACAGCACCTCCTCTCGATCGGTCTGGGGAATATGAGGTGGGGTAGTTACTGTGGCGGTGAACCTCATTCTTTGAGCCTCTGCCCCCACCTCTATTATAGTGCTGCGCGACGGGGGCCCACCAGCCAGTTCAACGGCTGGACACCCCCGATCAGGGTGGATCAAGGCCCTGACTTGGTCGTTGGACCGAGTCAGGAGGAGATCAACTAACAAATACCACTACCGCATCTGGCGGAGGCAGATGCGGATGGAGGCATCAGGGATGGTGCCAGAGCCACCATGACGCCATCGTCCATGCTGTGCCCCATGTCCACGACTCCGACGATGGTGACAACGCCCATGATGTCCCCTTGCATTGTTGCCGCCACCAACAGAGAGACCGCACAGACCCCCACCAGAAGACTCGATTCACCCTCGTCCATGCCGGATCTGAAAAAATCCTAGACAAAAGCAAAAGAGAGAAACCTGAATCCAATACATCATGGAGAACCAAATCGATTCCGTCTGGACACTGGGAGGCCGAGACGGATGTGCCTCGCGTGCGAGGTCCGGCAAGCAGCGACGCCACCACGGCGGAGGAGGGAGCGGGGCAGGAGGGAGCGGGGCCGTGGACGGCAACCTCCGGCCGCCGGCCGCCGGGAGGCCGAGACCGATGGTCACGGCGGGGGAGGGCGCGGGGCCATGGACTGCGAGCGCCAGCCGCCGGGAGGCCAAGAGGGATGGGCGCGGCGAGGGAGGGCACGGGTCCGTGGCTGGCGAGCGCCGGCCGCTGGCCGCCGGGAGACCGGAGCAGATGGGCGTGCGTGCCTGTGGCGGCGAACTCAGAGCGGCGTGCGGCGTGTGCGTACGAAGGCACAGTGTGCGTGCGATTGGAATTGGAGCAGGATAAGGGAAAAAAAAAGGAAAGTCACGGGCTGAATCACGGGCCGAATACAACTCGAAAGCCCAACACGAATCCAACCAGTTAGGCCAAAACCAAATGAATAGTTGGGCTGGACGAAAATCCAAAATGATTAGAAATTTTGCCTTTTTATGTTATTGGGCTGGCTAAATTGGGCCGTGAGAAAGCTCAGATCACCTAGCAGACAGAAATCTACGTTGGAAACTAAAAAGTATGTAGAAATTTTTACAATTTATTATTAGGTATAGATTAATTATTAATTATTATATATATATATTATATTATTAGGTAGATTCCTTTTTCTTTTCCACAACCGTCCCCAACATGCTCCCCTCCGTGCGTTTGTTTTTTTCGACCGTTCGTGAGTCCCGCACAGAATAACAAACTCTATCGTCTGGTCGACCGTCTGGTTCTAGGAGTCCCGTTTGTTTTTTTTTCTACTATATTTGGTCAATCCGAAGTTCCCCGCTGCTTCTCTTTTTTTTCTCTCTTTTTTCTATAGATCTTTCCAAACCAAAGTCTCGTGGCAAGTCTTTACGTACGTTCTCACCAATTCGATCGGCACCGGGGCAACGTCGCAGTTCCTGTTGAGCGTTTTTTACGTGCCCTTATGCAATGCTGATGCCGACGTCGATGGCCTACGCCGCACGTCATCTTCGGAGATCTCCGTGTCCACCGTCGCCGCCAAGGTGGTCGGCACCGGGCACCACGTGCTCAAGGTCGAGTGCTACTCGTGGCTCAAGGTGACACATCACGGCAAGAACAGCAGCTACATAGAGCCCTGTGCGTTCAAGGCAAGAGGCCACGTCTGAACGCTATGTTTTGCTATCTAAGACCATGTGCACCGGTGCCTGTAAAAGAAACGTCAAATGCGGTTTGGCGTAGACAAATCGCTGCACCGGTATACTCTAACACGCACGGTATTAGTCGGCAGACGGCAAATCCAGTGGCTACAGTGATATTTACCCGACGGCACGCACGGGAGAGTGAGGAGAGAGTATGCACTGGTGGGTCTCACTTGTTCAACTAGCTAAAAAATGTTATAACTTATAAACCATAAATTCAAATTAAATTCCGATTGCACCATTAAATTCGTTGCAATAAATACTTCAAAACAAGATGTCACATGGATATATTTAGACAAAAGTGACAAGTGAGCCCCATAGTAGATAGAGGATGATATAGATGATGAATGGATGTGGAAAAACTGTATATTTTATGGTGACTAGGATAAAATATTCCTTTTAGAAGATGAATATAGAGGTGGACGTCGTCTCGGTGTACCTCTGATGGAGTGACGCCGCCGCCAGGATCGTCGTCCATGCTGAGTTCGATCTCGCTCGGTGCATAATCACCAGGGCATCACGCTGGTGTGGTGGCCGTCGTTGTCATACGTCGTCTCAGGTACACGCGCCTTGTCCAGAGAGCCTGGGGCAATGCGTGATTCATTGGCGTGGAGGACCTGGAGCGGTGCAGGTTCCTCAAGGACGACTACTTCGCCGTCCAATGCACGGCCACCATCGTCGAGGAGACGCCGTACGTGAAGGAGGGGTCGTGCAGACGCAGGACGTACAGAGGCTGGGGCTGCTCTGTGCTCTGCAAGTGCCGCGGCGAACTGTGCAAACACCACCACGCGCGATGCCTGCGGTGACCCTTTCGAAAGAGTTTGCTAGGATGTGCCGTTCCATCTTTTGGACAATTTGTGTTTGTCGTCATAACTTTTTTGGGTTCATGTACGTTGGGAAAGAAAAAACATTATGCGTTTACCAAAAAACTTCATGTTTCATATGCATCCATGTCTAACTGACTAACTATAATCTCTTGTCTACCAAATATTAAAGTTTAATCATATCCATTCGTCGTAGAGGTGATGGTACAGACTTTAGAATCCTTATTATGCACTGATCTGACCCTTCGTCGACAAGATATGACTAACCCCATCCCTCATCTAAACTCGAGTCAACACACACCTTGACCACATGCCCCGTGCTCATAGAAGTTAAAACAATTTGCGCCTAGCGATAATCGATACCAAGTCTGATTCCGAGACATGTTAGCCCACAGCCTCTGTGTCTTGCATATGACCCGTGATAATACGAATTAGAACAACTCGCGTCTACCGATGATCGATACAGAGTATGATTTTAAGACTTATTTGGTCACGCTCTCCGTATCTCTTATTTGACCCTGACTCATGGCCGGTGCTTATACCATTAGATTAGAACAACTCATATTTAGCAATGATACGGAGTATGATTCTTATATATATTGAGTTCCGTAGTAACACACGGGCACATTTGCTACTAAAAAAAGAGTATGTCTACCCGTTACTCGGTTGTTTAATAGTCTGGCAACAACCGGATGTGTTTTTTTGTTTTTGGAACATAACAACCGGATGTTGGCAACGCATGAAACAGCTGACGCCCCGCATAACATGAATCCGTATGTTTTAACAGCTTCCAACACACAAATTTTGGACCATCCGATCTTAATCTGACGTTCTGAATTTTTGTGCCGATTGCAAACGCTGTTCCGCGTTGTTCCAGGTTGGACTCGCAAGCTTTATGAGGCCTAGTTTTTGTTAGGAGCGAAGTTGTTATTTGTTGTACGAGTTCATTTTGGCCTATATAAAAAATATGTGACAAATGAAGTTGGAAAACTATACAAAAAAAACAAAAAAATATTCTGAAAAATGTCAACGGGGGCCAAATAATAAAAACGACAACAAAAACAAAAATCTGCCAACTGGGGATCAATCAAATTATATGAAGATATTGTTCCAAGGCTCCTGAGAGCCCGTCCCCAACCCCCGACCCTGAGAGCCCCCGCGCCGCCGCCGCCGGCGGCTCCGGCTGCCTCCCCAGCGCCGGCAGCCGCTGCGCCCTCCCTCCCCACCTCCCCCTCCCCCTACATCTCCCCCGCCTCCCCCTCCACCCCCTGTCCACCCTCGCGCCGCCGCCGGTTGCCTCCCCGGCACCGGCGGCCGCCACCACCACCTCCCACGCATCCCTCTCCCCCTCCCCCTCCCCACCCCTTCCCTCCCCCGGCGCTAACCCTAGGGACCTGTTCGGGTCAGCCCCAGGCTCGCCGCCGGCGACCCTCGCCCCCGCCTTGACCGAACCTACCACCGTCGGAACCGGCGCCGGCGGGCTGCGGAGCACTCCCTCTCCGTCCTCGCCATTGCCGTCCTCGCCACTGCCGACGTCGGCCCTTGCGGCAGCGGCGTCCAGCAGCAGCTGCAGCTCCCCGCGTGCGCCGCCATCGACAACGCTACTGCCGGTGCGTCCTGATGGCGGTGCCTCGGGCCCCTCCGCTCCCCCGCCGGGGGCCGACGACGCCCCTGCGGCCACGCCATCCCGGCGGCCGCGGCTGGAAGGTGCCCCTGCTGCCTCCGACCTCGACGCCTTCCTCATCCGCCTGTCCGCCCCCGCTCCGAGCCCGACGTCCACCCTTTCCCCCCATGCCGCCTCCTTCCATCCTGGAGGTTGCGCGGCGGGTCGCTCCAAGGCGCGTCGTTGGGCGGACGATGACTCCGATGCGGAAGCCACTTCCACGACCCCCTACCTAGACGCTGTTCGTCGGGGGCCGCTGCCAGTGAAGACGTCGACGCTACCTCGTCTGGCTATGCCGGTTCATGCGTCCTCGGCGCGCGAACGGACTCATCCGAGGTTTCGGGGCCGCGGCGTGATGGACCCTGGACGGCTTGGACCTGGGCGAAGGCGAAGGGGACACGGCCGACCGTGCCCCCACCTGGTGCACGGCCTTCCTGTTCGGCCATTGGACGGCCGTACCCCTGTCCACCAACGCCTTGGTCGCCGCGGTAGGGTCTCCACCCCCGATGACGGCGGGTGGCAGGAGATCCTCCCACGGTAGGAGACACAGCCTGCGATCGCCGCGGTTGAGCTTCGCCATACGTAGCTCCCGCACACCCGACAGATCCCCGCGGAGCTTCGCGACAAATGCTTTAATTGTCTCTCCTACTCGCATCGTGTCGCAACTTGCCGGTTGCCACGACGTTGCCTGCGTTGCCGCGGCTACCGACATCTCGCCAGGAATTGCAAGCGGCCCAGGTCTGCGAAGACGGTGATGAAGGGTTCCTGTGACCCTCTGGCCTCCCAGGCATCACGGGCCGCGGATGGGGCCGCTCAGGAGGCCATGGGGGGCGCCGGCAGTGCCTGCCACCGGAGTAAACCGGCAATGAGGACCATCACCGCTGGTGGCGACGACAACGCCCCCATTGCTGCTGATGCTGGCTGCCCCGAGATAGATCCTCTTGGGTTGGAGCCACGTGCGGGTTCGGTGCCACCCGCGTGGATCGACCCAATGCTGGAGGAGTTCGCCGTCTCGCATCTGGAGGCTCGACCTCTATTGGACACCTATTCTCCCGCAAGGGTTGCTCAGGGCACGACAGATCCGCCTATGTCGTCGCCTGTGCAGGGCACGCCTCCTCAGACGGGACCTACAGTAGTCGCGGATGAGGCGGCACCCGCGGCGGACCCTACGTCGACACGGGATGGTCGTCGTTCGCCCGACCCTTCTACGCCGACAAAGGACGCACAGCCGGATACTCCTGGCCCCAGCGACGCGACACCCACACCGGGTGAGGCCGCTCGACGTCTCGCACGGTTTGTTGAGGAGGTGCAGGTCAAGCGGAGGTCACCCTTGCTTGCCTCTCCACCACGGCAGAAGGCAGCGACCACAAGGGCCCTGCCAGTTAGGGGCAGGAGCAGACGGATTCCAAGCGAGGCGAGACACTCCTCAAGCAGAGGTTGGGCATCGCGCCGCTGGCGGCTCCGGCGTCACTTGCGTCCAAGGTGACACTCGATGACATTCGCAGTGGAAACTTGACGGTAAGCCAGGTGGATGCTCTCGACGCGCTATTCCCAGCGCTCAACGGGGTCGCTAGGGAGCTCTTCACGGAAGGCCCGTAGGACACTGCGGTGTTTGCACGTTTGGTTGTTCCATTTATGTAATATCAATCCTGGGAACAGTCTGCTAGGTTGGTCCAGTTTGACCACCTAGCACGTTTGATGCGCGTCGTTTGTACGGTAAATCTTTTCTTCTTAATGCAATGATACGCAAATCTTTTGCGTATTCGAGAAAAAAAATCAAATTATATAAACAACACACAAAAAAACACAAAAAAAGATGAAAAATGAAAAAAGGAGAAAAAGGCCAACTAGAGATCAATCAAATTACATAAACAAAAAAAAGAAGAAAAGGACAAAAAAAACATGAAAAAAATGCCAACTGGGCCAAATAATAAAAACAACAAAAAACTAAAAAAAATACAACAATTAAAACAAAAACAAAATGCTGCCAACTAGAGATCAATCAAATTATATAAACAAAAAAGAAAATGACAAAAAAAGGAAAAAAATGCCAGCTGAAACAAATAATTAAAACAACGCCTAACTACAAACTTGGCACAGTTCAATTTCAACTCCATCCAATTTTCCAGTTCCATTATCTCACCGTCTCATCTTCCAGGCCCTACAAGGCTAGCTAGTGGTGGTAGGTATATCGATCAACAGTGCCAAGTACGTGTATGCAATACTCCTCGTGTCAGTGTGGGTGTGATTAATGAAAAAAAAGACTCAATTTTAAAAAATATATATATTAAAAAATATTAATATTTATAGTACATAATTAATATCATTGAAAAGATCTTTAAATTTAGTTTTTTAACAAATTTATTTGAGGATATAAATATTGCACGTATTTTCTTTAAATTGAGTCAAACGTGCGACACAAAAATCAAAAACGACAAATATTTTGAAACGGAAGGAGGAAGTGGCACAAGCACTGCAACCAGCACGTGTGTGTGACACGCAAACCGCACCTGCCAAACCCAGCGCGTCTGCACGTGTGTAGACATGCTCTCAGAGACGACCACGCGTAGGACGACGGATGCCCTTGAATGCGCCTGGGTCGAACAGCCCAAAACATTTCACTGAGGCGATCGCACGGCCTACAAATCGTATGTTCACAACTTCTAAAACAACTGGTTGTAGTTTAGGGGTGTTTTGTTTGAGGAGTTAAAGTTTAACAAACACTGTAGCACTTTCATCTTATTTGATAAAAAGTTTCTAATTTTGGACTAATTAGGCTTAATAGATTCGTTTCGTAAATTACTCATAATCTGTGCCGACATGCATGCAATTAGTCTACATTTAGTACTTCATGCATTTTAAAACATTGATGTGATGGAAGTTAAACTTTAACAAGTTGAAAGCAAACATGCCCTTAGCTCCCCCCAAAAAAGAAAAAAAAAACCTTTTTACGCTCCCATGGCTCCAAGTTTGCTGCTCTTCTTCGTCTCCCACTCCTCATAATCTCCCATCATCGATTCTGAATCACCTTCACCACTTGTGATGCTAATGTGTTATGCTCCCATCCATGGCTGTGTCTCCATCCTTGTCGTGGCTCTCCCTCGTCTCCTCGCTCTGGACGGCATGGGCAGGGGCGGATTCACGGGGGGGGCTGGGGGGGCTGCAGCCCCCCCCGCGGGCCGAAACTAGCAGGAGCAGGTCTTCAGACCTGGCCCAGCAGCCCCGTCGATCCACAAGCCACACAGGTCACAGCCCAACTCGAAGCCAGCTCGAAGGCCCTTACCAACCCTAGCCGATGCCCGATTCTGGAAGCCCGACGCTCGCCTCACCCCTCCGGCTCTCCCCGCTCGGCGCTCGGTCAGCTCGATCGCAGTCGCCGCCACTCGGCAGCCGCCCTCCGCCCCTCCCCGGCCAGGTCCGCTGCCTGCTTGCCTCCCGCACGCCCATGGCTGGCTTGCCTGATCTCCAGCGGTCGAATCCTGCAAGCAGCGGCCGGCCAGGTGACCAGGTCTCGATCGAGCGACAATTAGCGCGGACGCACGGCCAGCCGGCCAGGTCTCCAGCGACGGCGCGGCAAGCCGGCAGGGCGGCAGTTAGCACGTAGAAGGTCAGCCATGCTAATTCTAAGTACTTGCCTGGCTGCCTTAAATTTCCTCTGTTTTACTCTGTGTTTGATCCGAAAGCTAGCAGCAGTTAGCCCCCCTCGCGATCGGTTTCTGGATCCGCCACTGGGCATGGGCGTGGTGGTCGGTGCCTGTGATGCTCGCGACGGCGGCACCGACGACGGCAGCGGACTGGCAGGGAGGAGAGCTCTGCTCCCCCACGCTATGCGGCGGCGTGAACATCTCCTTCCCGTTCGGGATCGCCGCCGCAACGGAGACCAACTGTGGGTTCGGGTTCCAGTTCCAGGTTTTCTGCTCTAACAACATCCCATACTTCGGGTCGAGTCCATATTCGCCCCGGATTCTCGACATCTTCTACGACAACTCCTCCTTGCTCATCGCCGATGTCCACAAGCTTAACGACTTCCATAGCTCCGCCTCCAAGCCCTGCCACTCCCCGACGAACAACAGCTCCTCCAAGGTTGGCCCCCCGTTCTCGATCAGCCCTGCTAACCAGAACATCATCTTCTACAACTGCGAGGAGCCGCCGACGCAGGCGGAGCGGCAGCGCCGCGGGCTCGTGGACACGGCATGCGGGAACCAGACGTTGGTTGGCGTCACCAAGGGTCCCGACGTGCCTGGCAGCTACTTCTTGGAGGGCTGCAGCGCTACCGTCGTGCCGATGCTTGCGAGGCCCGGCGAGGCGAACCCAGCAAACTACAAGGAGTTCATCAGTGGCGGATTCCTCTTGACATGGCAACTGCCCCCGTCGCCATCACCGGCTGGTAAGCTCGCAATTAGAATCTAGAACTACTACTATAGCATAGAGAGAATTGCATTCGTTGGGCACTGGTCTAAAAAAGTGTCCAACAGCTAGCCAGACGCCAGGCCTCACACAGTCACACTACATGCCACAAGAACATGAGCCGCCCCTCCTCAGGATAGATCGAAAAGCATGGACCTGGCAACACAAACCACTGATTAGCTTGTTGTTTCAAAAAAAAAAACCACCGATCAGCTTGTTTATCCACTGATTTGATAGGGGACTTAGCGAAACATGCGTAAAGAAATTCGGAAAGAGAGGACAAAGAAAACGAGACTAATCAAACGTTTGGAGCGCGTGGCCCACGACCACGACCGGTCAAGACTCGCCACCGTGCTTTCTCCCCTCGTCAAAATCGCCATCATAATCTGTCCCCTCCTTCCGTCCATCCCTCGTTCTATTCCACGGTACGCATTCCATCCGTTCCAAAAAAAAGTATATAAATCTTTTTTTTCCTGAGAAATCAAATATTCTTAATTTTGATTAAATATTGTGAATTGGGTGGTATCCGGCCATTTGGTTGGCAAATACAGTCATATTAATGCCATATAGTCTCTGTCGAGAATAATTGAACACGTCGCCTTTGTTACAGTTAAGAAGAATCGAATTCGTCATTATTCCGGTATTCAACCTATCCAAACCAGCGCGCCTATATAACACATTAACACATAAACATAGTACAACGTCCTTCCAGCATACATCGATCAGATTTAGACAGTACAGCATATAGAAGAAAATCAGCATAAGAGAGTTACATGCTTCGAATTTCATATGTAGAATATTGAATCGTTTACTATCATTCCTTCCTTTTACAAAAGCAATCATTATACCACTACTTGTTTCATTTTTAAATTAATTTCCATTGTATTTTAGGTGTCAACGGGAATGGCAAGAAGATAGCACTAATAGGTATGCTACTTTTGACATTCTTTCATAACTAATCATCCAAATTTTAGTAGTATGCAATAAGGTGTGTGTGTGTGTGTGTGTGTGTGTGTGTGTGTGTGTGTGTGTGTGTGTGTGTATATATATATATATATATATATATATATATATATATATATATATATATATATATATATATATATTGCACACAGATAATATAATGAAAAATTCAAGCAGTCAGCCCACAAATTATAGTTTTCAATATAAAACCACATGATTTGGAGCAAAATATGTGATCATTATAATTTTTTTTTCACATTTACAATTTAAATTGTTTATCACCTATAAATATGAATGCACATATTATAACACATTAATTGTTCTGTGAGAAGAAAATAACATCTACTTTAATTTCAGTTTCAATTTCAGTAGCTGCAAGCTTGCTCCTACCATGTATATATGTGTCGGTACGGCATAGGCAAAAACTAAGGTTTTCCCTATGCAAGAAGACCAGCAGCACCATAGAAGAGAACATTGAGGCCCTAATATTAGCACATGGATCACTAGCTCCAAAAAGGTACAAATACTCAGAAGTAGCAAAGATAACATCTTCCCTCAATAATAAGCTTGGGGAAGGTGGTTATGGCATGGTTTTAAAAGGAAGGCTAGAAGATGGTCGTCTAGTTGCGGTGAAATTCCTACATGAATCCAAAGGTGATGGTGAGGAGTTTGTGAATGAGGTTATGAGTATTGGCAGGACATCACACATTAATATTGTTAGCTTATTTGGGTTTTGTTTAGAAGGCTCAAAGAGGGCCCTCATATATGAGTATATGCCAAATGGTTCTTTGGATAAGTACATATACTCAGAGAATCCCAAGGTAGTTTTAGGATGGGAGAAGCTCTATACCATAGCAATTGGGATTGCTCGAGGGTTGGAATACTTGCACCATAGTTGTAACACACGCATTGTCCATTTCGATATCAAGCCTCAAAATATCCTTCTGGATCAGAACTTTCACCCAAAGATTGCTGATTTTGGTTTGGCCAAGTTGTGTTGTACCAAGGAGAGCAAGCTTTCTATGACCGGTGCTAGAGGAACACCTGGGTTCATAGCTCCTGAAGTGCATTCTCGAACCTTCGGAGTTGTTTCAACAAAATCAGATGTTTATAGTTGTGGAATGATGTTACTAGAGATGGTTGGAGGCAGAAAAAATGTTAAATCGTCAGTGGCCCAAGAGTCAAGTGAAATATATTTTCCACATTGGATTTATGACCACTTTGGTCAAGACGATGGATTACATGCATGTGAAGTCACACGTGAAAATGAAGGAATAGCCAGAAAAATGAGTGTGATTGGCATGTGGTGCATCCAAATATTACCAATGCATCGCCCCACTATAGGAAAGGTCTTGGAAATGTTTGAGAAATGTTTAGAAGAATTGGACATGCCACCAAGGCAAAACTTCAGTCAAATATTGTACGATATTATTTGAGATACATATATATTTAAACAAATGTTTAGTATACTTTACAACAAAGTTGATATAGCAATATGTTTTTTTCATTCTTTTGCAGCGAAGATTGAACTTACAGTTTGAACGCAGAAAGCACGGACATGATTAGTGGCCACCAAAATACAAGTTTCTAGTGAAGTGCTAAAGATGAAGGAGATAAGCGTTGTGAATTCAAAAAACCCTTGGGACGGTTACCTACTTTGTGAAACAGTTACCTACAACATTGGAATTGGGCATTCAACTTATGTAGGTGTCTCTATGATAGAGGGTGAAATCTTAACTTACTAGGATATTTGTTCCAAAATAGAAGATTACTGGTCAAATATAATATCTTTCATTCAAAGTAATAAAGATTAAGACTTTTAGAGGTAAAGTCTTATTGTCCATGTATGCATAAGATATTTGATATCCTCCTAACACACATATATTTCTGTTAATAGCAACTTGTCACTCTTTTTTTTCACTTATGCCCCCCACTTTTATGGCCCTATAGTCGTCCATCAAACATAATCTCCCAAAACATGAATTGCATGTTGACATGTTGAACTCCTTCCATTCCAAATTATAAGTAATTTTAGCTTTTTTTGGAGAGTCAACTTATCTGGGATGGAGGGAGTAGGAAACTCTACACAATATGGTGTTACGAAGATGGCCGTACGTCGTGTACTTGTGTTGTACAGCGGAGGCATCCTGGCCTTTGCGCCATCGTGCTCACTGCTCACGCGCGACGGTGTCTCCGTGGCTACGATATGTGACGGGTTCCGTTTGCAGAGGCCGACGGTGCGAGCTCACGTGTAGGCAAGCTGGCACACCTTCCGTTCCTGTGCTTGTGTTCTGAGCCTCTGACGGGTCCACAAGTCACTTTATGATGATGACGCGTACAGGCAGGCTAGAAGAAGGACGACGTTAGCGTCTCCTTCTTCCAGCTGCTAACTATATCGCAGCTGCTGCTAAACTAGGTGAAACTAAACTAGGTGAAATATTTTGAAACTAAACTAAACTAACTATCGACGTTGTCTCAAGTTTAGATCCGACTGGGTGAAAATATACTTTAAACTCTTATGATCCGTGTAAATATCACTCTTATGCCCAATCAGATAATGCCTCCATATTTTCAAAGCATGCACCACTGCTGCTAACTCCAAGTCATGAGTAGGGTAGTTTAACTCATGCTTCCTCAACTGTCGCGATGCATAGGCCACTACTTTGCCTTCTTGCATAAGCACACAACCAAGACCCAAACGAGATGCATCACAGTAGATAGAGAAATTCTTACTCAAATCTGGCAAAACTAACACCGGAGCTGTTGTTAATCTTTTCTTTAATTCCTCGAAATTAATCTGACACTTATCAGACCACACAAACTTAGCATTCTTCTCTAACAATGCTGTCATTGGCTTAGCAAGCTTGAAAAACCCTTCAATAAATCTTCTATAATATCCAGCCAATTCCAAGAAACTACGAATTTCTCCCACATCGGTTGGTGGCTTCCAATTCAACATATCCTTTACCTTGCTAGGATCCACTGATATTCCACCATTAGAGACCACATGACCCAAAAAAGTAACTTCCTTCAACAAGAACTCCCACTTACTACGCTTAGCATAGAGCCTATGCTCTCTGAGCTTCTGCAGGATCATCCTTAAATGTTGAGTATGTTCTTCCTTAGTCTTGGAATATACCAATATGTCATCAATAAACACTACTACAAACTTATCGAGATACTCCATAAATACCTTATTCATCAGGTACATAAAATACGCAGGAGCATTAGTCAAGCCAAAAGACATTACTGTATACTCATACAAACCATACCGTGTTGTAAATGCTGTCTTTGGTATATCAGTAGCACGAATCTTCAACTGATGATAACCAGAACAAAAATCAATCTTAGAAAACACACAAGCATCTCTCAACTGATCAAATAAGTCATCAATCCTAGGCAGTGGATACTTATTCTTAATAGTTACCTCGTTAAGTGACCGATAATCAATACACATCCTTTGAGAACCATCCTTCTTGTCAACAAAGATCACGGGAGCTCTCCACGGTGAAGAGCTAGGACGAATAAAATCTTTCTCTTGCAACTCTTTTATTTGTTTCTTAAGTTCCTCTAATTCATTAACCCTCATTCTATATGGACGCTTAGCTATAGGTGCAGTTCCAGGCAATAATTCAATAATAAACTCAATGTCGCGGTCGGGTGGCATACCTAGCAAGTCGTCGGGGAACACATCCAGAAATTCCTCCACAACTGGATCCTCCTGATTGACACTATCATCAAGTCAATTTACTGTGGCTGTCTGCGGCTTCTGCACTATGATCTCCACACTAATTCGATCTCCCTTCGGTGTTGTCAGGGCTACTGCCTTTTCCTTACACTGTATCACTGCCTGATTTTGCTTTATCCAATCTAGTCCCAGAATAAGATCAATCCCAGCTGTTCTCAACACTATAGGGCTCACTTTAAATTCTACCCCCCTTAAAATTAAACTAATAGGGAGGCATTGGTAGGAAGCTTGCATACTTCCTCCAGGTGAATTGACTAATATGGAGTTTTTCATGGCACATAAAGGGATGCTATGTGTCTTAACTAATAACTGAAATATGAACGAATGCGAAGCTCCAGAATCAAAAAGAACAGTAGCAGGAATGGAGTGAACATCGAACGTACCGAGCATAACTTTAGGTTCCACCATCGCGGTTTCCTCAGACCCATGAGTCACCTTTCTGTAGTATGGTACCTTCTGGTTACTGTTCTGCTTCTAGGGGGTTTGCTGATTGACCTTCTCAGGACAGTTATAAGACAGGTGACCTTCCTTTCCACAACGGAAACACTTGGTGGGAGTATTAGGAGCACTAGTCTTCATTGGAGTGTTGTTAGGGGTACTCTGACGCTGATTCTGGTTCCCATTCTGCTGCGGAGGGCGGTTATTGTCATTCTGCGGCTGATAAGGAGGACGTTGCAGAAATTGATTACGTGGAGGAAGTTGACCACGATTCCATTGGTTAGGCGGATACCTCTGCGGATAGCCTTGTTGGAAACCAGTGCGCTGCGAATGTTGTTTCCAGATACTTGTCCCTGAAGCCTCTTCCTTTTAGCATCCATCTCTTTGCGCTTGTTATCCACCACAATAGCGTGATTCACTAATGTTTGATAATCTGGGTAAGCATTGGACATCAACTGCAATTGAAGACCATCATGCAGACCCTTCAAGAAAAGTCACTGCTTATAGGCATCATTAGCCACCTCATTCGGCGCATAACATGACAACTGTGCAAACTTATCTCGATACTCAGCTCTAGGCATAGATCCTTGTGTTAGGTTGCGGAATTCCTCGGCCTTCAGCGCCATCACTCCCTCAGGTATATGATAGGACCTGAAACTCTCTGTAAACTCTTGCCAACTAATGACGGGAGCATTGACAGGACGGCCATACTGATATAAATCCCACCAGTCTTGAGCTGCTCCTTGAAGTTGTCCCGAAGCAAATAACACCTTCTGTTGATCATTGCACTAAGCAATGTTGAGCTGCTTCTCCACCGCACAAAGCCAATCATTAGCTTCCAACGGATCAGTGGCATGGGTGAACACTGGGGGATGACTCTTCAAAAATTCACCACGCTTATCTCGCGCAGGTGCTCCTCCAACTGGCTAGTTTTGCTGATTGTTCACCAGAGCTTCCATCAACTGAGTCTATATTGCCAAAAGCTCATGAATAGTAGGTGGTGGACCAACTCCACGGCCACGGCCTCGACCTCGTCCTCTTCCAGACATCTGTTATCCAACACAATATCAAATCTTAGAGATTATCTCATATTAGACAGTTCTAGAGATAGCAAGCAGAATCTGATAACCTTCTGGACATATTCTAATTTTCAGTAGTTCGGTAAAACAGACCTATCTCGAGTTACAGATATCCAGTAGAGGTGTACTTTATATGGTTGGAAAGCTTATGAAATTATCTACATCTTTTATTTAACTAACAAATCCAAATTCTGCCACGAAGTTAACCAAAAACAGGACCTAACAGAAACTGTTTCTGGTTTCCAGACTGTGCAGCAACTTCATCTTGTAACGTCTATATCTCATGATCCAGAATAGATAAAAAGGTGATTCTAGAGACATTGGAAAGGTACGTGGGTCTAGTTATTCTCATAAAAATTTTAGAATTTTTCGCTGAACAGTTAATTCCAAGAATAAAAGGAAAGGCAGACCGCTCCAGAAAGGACAGAACAGAGAGAAAAGGTTAACCCAACTAAACTATTTATTTTCAATACTTAAACTTAGTATCTTTAACTAGGAACTTTTGTAGGCAAGCCCACAAAGCTCCAAAACTCATTACATAGAAAAACCAACTCACACATAAGCACAATAATAACTCAACTAACCACACAGAGTTCACACGACACCACAAAACTCAACTTAACTCGACACTATTCGTACTATCGTAGTATTATATAGATGGTATTCCAACTCCTAGGGACGGGCTTGATGTTCATGATAGTCATATATCGCCTCCATGCCTTGATCAATCCTTAGACCATCTATCACCTCTTGGTACCTCTTGACGTCTTTTTCCCAAGGCTTTAACCAAGGCTTCCATCCGACGATTCTTTACCATCATGTCATGACCAAAATCCACCATCACTCGAGGAATTAACTCCAAATTCCCAGGGTTCATCATTACCCATCCTTGCTCTGGGTCTCCACGGGGAAAATAGCGATATTGATCATCTTGCATAACATCATAGCGGAGGTGACGAAGTCCCAAGCATGCTTCAAAGGCTGCATCTTCTATGCCATCTTCTATAGTAGCACGACGACCACTATGGGAAAAACACCGGTCCAGCAGATAAGTATCCATCTCCTCGTCCTTGACGAAGATACGCACATTGCACTTCCAGTAAGTAGCTTCCAAAGGATGCTTATGCTCCCAGCAAACGTACTCAAACGCAGGATCCCAATCCGTGAAGTAAGCACTAAGCATACCAATCAATCGATGGTGTGAAGGTGTGTCATAGCTTGACTTGTGATGAATCCTTATAGTCCAACCCATAGAAAAGGACGGCACACCAACTTCAGCGGAACCATCTTGTGGAGGCGACGGGGGCTGTTCTCCACCTTGGGCAAACTCAGCATCTTCATCATCACTCAAGTAGACAACCTCCTCCTTAGGTTCAAGTTCTTCTTGGGGCATATCTGGTTCCGGCGCCTGATCTGGTGAAGGTGGCAGGGTTGGTGTAGTGTCTTCTGGTTCTTCCCTAAGCTCCATTGATTCATACAGGGAACGAGGTGGAAAGTAACCTCCAGTGGTGATACAGGCAGTCTTACGGGCATGAGGCATCTAAAGAATTTAGTCCAAAGGTAAGTTAAAATAGAAGCAATATTTTCATAATAGAATAGGACGAAAGGAGCATAAAAATTTAGTAATTATCATGAGTAAGGTGATAAGCATGAAACAAGTGAAGAAAAGGGAACTAACATGACCATTACTAACTAGGCTTGCGTCCTACAGTCAACACGGCTCTGATACCAATTTGTCACACCCATTTTTAAGGAACAAATGGAATGCATAATCTTATGTGCGCCCAGAGATCAATCACACATAAGTTGACAAATATAAATAGTATCATCATAGATGTTTATTACATAACGAATAATATCACAGAGTCTTCACATAACTAAGCGGAAACATAGATAAATCTTATGGTAGCTAGCTCCATAGCACAGGCACGTCAACTAGTTGACCACAAGTCTAGTATTCTTCAGGGAAGTAAAAGTAGTAGTCACTATTTGCACATTCGGGAGTCCATCCTGAGGTGAGAGAATGCAAGGGTGAGCACAAAAGTACTCAACAAATATAACATAGGGTTCATGAAGCTCAAATAGGGTAGACACTGGTTTAACTGCATATAGCTTTTAGTTGATCATGTTTTAAGCAATTGAGTAGCAACAAGTAGGTAATGTTCCCAATATAAACACATGATCATGTAAAGAGAATAATGAATAGCAAGAACAAGTAAATTAATAGTGATCTCTATTTCATAAGGGTCCAAGGCCGCTTGTGACCGTGAGCACGGCTGATATACCAGTTTTACACTCTGCAGAGGTTGTACATTTTCACTATGAGTCGTGATCACCAAAAATCCGAGGTCATGACTCCCCATTGGACAGATAAGTTTCACTATGAAGTCTTTCCAAGGTTCATCTAACAAGTTAGGGCCGCTAGGTTTCTGTGCCCTGCAAATGTAGAGCCCTCCTTCCGTATGGCACAATGACACGTAGCCTATACTCATAGGGACAGAAGCCGCACTACACCCAACCCGGAACACACCCCTCTTGCGCCATAAAGGTAACCACTAACAAGCTAGAAAAGGTCCTCTTATATGACTAAAGCCAGAGCCATGTAGCCCTCATAGTTGTACTATAAGTCCCGGATGTTCGCTTACAGATAAGTCCTTATAGAGAGGAATCTAGAGAAAACTCTAGCCCTCTTATTCCCTGTTGCTAAAAATTATCTTTTAGTGTTATTGCATATATCATTAATCAAATTACAAGATCATTGTTTATGTGAGCACTAGCAAACTACCCAATGCTATAACCATAGGATTCAAGGAATAAGATCAACACTAAGGCATCCTTAACAAGGAAACACATGCATGATGAATTAAGTGAATTAAAGTGAATAGGTAACAAGGATAGTCCCATGCTATACTTGCCTTGATCTAGCTGATCCTGTTGACCTGGTTCGTAATAGTATTTTTGATCACCAACGAACTGCTCACCTTCTATTCTCGATTAACACACCAACATCAATCATTCAAGAGCAATCATACAAAGCAAACAAAGCTACAATTAGAATAGTACACCAACAGTAGCAAAATAAATTGAAAAATTTATAAAACGAATCTACATCTCACTAGGATCACACAGACGCGAATTGCACGCAAATCGAAGCTAAAACGAAAAAGATATGATTTAAACAAGCTTTTCTTTATTAAAGTAATAGATTAAATCTAATCTCAAAATTTAAGAGTGGGAAACCTACTAAACAGTAGCACTATCATGTAGATTATGAAATTACGAACCTAACGCAATTTGAACGGGTCAAATCGGTGTTAAAACGGAGAAGTTATGGCGAAAACAAGTTGAATGGCAAAACTGTAAATACTTGAAAACGTATTTCAATATAACCGAACTAAAGTACGCTTTCGAAAAGAGAAAATAGAACTCCGTAAACACGCTTTGGACTGTGGGTTGAGTCAGCATTAATTATAAGGGCTTATTTGCAAAACTATCATCGAAAGGGTATGGGGCGTTTTAAACCGTTGGATCTCGATCCGACGGCCACGATTAGATTGGAGAGGAGAGAGAGGGGAACTCCGGCCATGAATAGTACCCAAGCGGCGGTGGAACGGCCGGCGGCGAGCAATTGCTCATCGGTGTTGAGCAATCCGGCACTACGGTGCATGATTTGATAAACAATTTGCACAGGGAGATAGAAGAGATGAACACAAGCTTACCCGACGTGAAAACGGAGGCGAGGATAGGCGGCGGACGACGCACGACCTCCAATGGCGAACATCGGAGCACTGTGAGCACCGGTGAGAGGAAATCAACGATAAAAACTGAGAAAGCAGAAAGAGCATAGCTTGGCGAGGTCGTAGGGACAACTCGAACACGACAGCGGCTTACGGGGATGTCCAAGTCGACAACGTCGTCGGATTGCTCCCGAGCTTGAGCGGCGGCTTCTAGGCTGCGGTGGCTAGGGCGAAGAAACTCGCGGTTGTTGGAATAGGGAGGCGGCGTAGGCGGCTCTTTATGAGGCGGGGTCCCTTGGGCGGCACGTCATCACGGGGTGCCGGGGCAGGGACGGACTCGATGGTGTCGGGTCGGCATCGGACTCCATGGTAGAGTCCTACTCGGTTACGAGCTTGAAGATGAAGAGGATACCGCTTACATGCGGGCCCGGCATGGCAGTGACTCAGAGGGAGAAGAGAAGGGCGTTGCGGGCTTTGGCTGCGGACGGCTGGGCCAACCCACTACTCGGCGCGCAGGAGAAAGAAGAACTGGGCTCGTGGCTGCTGAGCTGAGGAGGCCGAGCGGCTTGCTGGGCTGAGGAAGAGAAAAGGCCGAGCAGGACGAGATCAGAAGAAGAGGAAGTAGGCCTTCGGGCCAGAAGTGGGGAAAGGAGAGAATTTCCATTTTCTTTTCCTTTTCTAATATTCCTAATGCATTTTTCAATAGTTTTTGAAATCCTTTTCTCCTTGAAATAAAACCAATCAACACAAAGGAAATTATGCAACGGCATGTATGCACAAGCATGTGTCTAACCTTGTAGTTGCTTTTATTTATTGAAAATTATTATTTTGCTAGGTTAACATGCTCACAAAATTGCATGAATAAATCAAATTCTCCTATTTTAAAATAATGCAAATTTCAGGGTGTTACAAGAAAGCACAAACATGATTAGTGGCCACCAAAATACAAGTTTCTAGTGAAGTGCTAAAGATGAAGGAGATAAGCGTTGTGAATTCAAAAAACCCTTGGGACGGTTACCTACTTTGTGAAACAGTTACCTACAACATTGGAATTGGGCATTCAACTTATGTAGGTGTCTCTATGATAGAGGGTGAAATCTTAACTTACTAGGATATTTGTTCCAAAATAGAAGATTACTGGTCAAATATAATATCTTTCATTCAAAGTAATAAAGATTAAGACTTTTAGAGGTAAAGTCTTATTGTCCATGTATGCATAAGATATTTGATATCCTCCTAATGCACATATATTTCTGTTAATAGCAACTTGGCACTCTTTTTTTCACTTATGCCCCCCACTTTTATGGCCCTATAGTCGTCCATCAAACATAATCACCCAAAACATGAATTGCATGTTGACATGTTGTACTCCCTCCGTTCCAAATTATAAGTAATTTTAGCTATTTTGGAGAGTCAAACTATCTGGGATGGAGGGAGTAGGAAACTCTACACAATATGGTGTTACGAAGATGGCCGTACGTCGTGACTTGTGCTGTACAGCGGAGGCATCCTGGCCTTTGCGCCATCGTGCTCACTGCTCACGCGCGACGGTGTCTCCGTGGCTGCGATATGTGACGGGTTCCGTTTGCAGAGGCCGACGGTGCGAGCTCGCGTGTAGGCAAGCTGGCACACCTTCCGTTCCTGTGCTCGTGTTCTGAGCCTCTGACGGGTCCACAAGTCACTTTATGATGATGACGCGTACAGGCAGGCTGGAAGGACGACGTTAGCGTCTCCTTCCTGTAGGGGCGGTCAACTAGGAGACGAAGACCGCGGGTCTTCGCATTCGTCGATATCCTCGCACCTTGCTCTCTGACAGCTCTTCTCAAACTACGGCTGCGTTTAGTTCTCAAACTTGTAAATGCGAAATGTACTGTAGCACAATTGTAGCATTTCGTTTGTATTCGGTAATAATTGTTTAACCGTTGACTAATTAGGATCAAAACGTTCATCTCGTAAATTACAACCAAACTGTGCAATTAGTTTTTAATTTCGTCTATATTTAGTACTTCATACATGAATAAAGACTGAAATCTTCTTTTTACATAGTGCCAAGTTTGGAGAAACTAAACACAGCCTACGACTGCTCCCGCACCACGCAGCATACTCCCTTGTGTCGCAATCGCAACTCGTAACGCAAAGATGCACGCGTGTCGTCCTGTTCCGACCGCTGGCCTGCTCTGCCCAGCCATGCTACTGCTCGCTCTGCTAGCCACTCCCACCACCGCGGTCAGCGTGAACACTTCGACGCCCTGCGTGCCGGCGTCGTGCAGGAACCTCACCATCTCCTACCCGTTCTGCCTCGCCGGCACGCATCGGCCGTACTGCGGCTACAAGGCCTTCCAGGTCACCTGCGAGGAGCGGAAGGTGTATCTGAAGAACTCGTATTGGACGTACCAGATCCTGGACGTCTCATACGAGAACAGCTCGTTCGTAGTCACCAACGTCAACCTGCAGGAAGGCGGTTATTGCGGCCTCAATCTCATTGGCAACGCCCCCTCCGATCTGGGCGCTGGGCCGTTCAAAGTTAGCGACAAAAACCGGGAGCTGTTCTTCGTCAGCGATTGCCAAGGCCAGGCACGGCAGCTGCATCCTTCCTGGCCGCCAGTTAATTGTGCCGCGTACGACATGCCCAACTCGTTCGCCTGGCTCGCTGGGAACTACAGTCCCGACGACAATCCGAAGCGGCTGCCGGGGAACTGCACAGTGGCGTCATTTATGCCGGTGCTGGGATACCAGGGGGCGGTGGCGGCCGACTACGACCGCCTAATGAAGCGTGGGTGGGTTTCTCCTAGAGCACAGCTACACGGCAGAGGACTGCGCGCCGTGCGCGCAGAACGGTGGCCAGTGCTGGGTCGATGCCGGCGAGGACGTATTGGGGCTTTGTTGAGTTCCTAAAATATTTTTGCGAAATGCTACTGTAGCACTTTTATTGTTATTTGATAATTAGTGTTCAATCATGGTCTAATTAGGCTTAAAAGATTCGTCTTGTGAATTTCGTCTAAATTGTGTAATTAGTTTTATTTTTTATCTATATTTAATGCTTCATACATGTGTCTAAAGATTCGATGTGACGAGAAATCTACTGTTTTTTCGTGAAATATTTTGAAACTAAACTAGGCCTGGGTGTGCCAGTGCTCCGATGGCGTCCACACAGCGGCGGGAGCTTGCAGTGAGAGTTCAATACCATACAAGCTACCTCACGCTCTTGCATTCCTAAAATGTTCCTCGTTTGTTTGTTTGTTAATTGGAAAATTCCCTGCTTTTGCAAATTATTCATCTCACATTGTATAATAAGTCTAGATATATTCCTTGTTTTTGCTAAAATTTACCTCGCTAATCTCGAAGTAAATTACGTGAAAAAAAGCACTGCACACTTGTGCAACTCTATTGCAAGATCGCTAGTTCAATAACAAGGCAAAATCATGATAGATTGCGTATGGTTGATGCCAGAGATCACCTATTAGTAGAGCCACTATACTAGAGCAGTTATTATGTCCACCACAAATGTGTTGTTTAGTTCCTTTTTCTAAAGTTTACTCCCTATCACATCGGATGTTTGACACATGTATGGAGTATTAAATATAGATTAAAAAAATAACTAATTGCACAGATTGCGACTAATTTGCGAGGCGAATTTTTTAAGCCTAATTAGTTCATGATTTAACAATGTGGTGCTACAGCAAACATGTGCTAATGACAGATTAATTAGGCTTAATAAATTTGTCTCTTATATTATTGGCGGATTCTGTAATTTGTTTTTTTATTAGTATCCGAATACCCCATACGACACCCCCCATATAACACTAGATGTGACATCCTAAACTTTACTCCCTGAATTTAAACACCACCTAAATCAACGTCCTCATCCGGATCTTCTACAGTCTATGTGCCTGTGAATTGCATGAAAGTTTTTGCCTATCTAAAGTGGCCATAAATGTATAATTCAGAGTTTTTGCCAAAAAAAATTTCATTCACAAGTAAAGTTGTAGTGGAATTTAAATGTATGCTCCCTCCGCGCCAAATAAATAACTTTCTAAGGTTTAAATTTTTTTCTCAAAATAAATAATATTCTACGTAAACATGAAACACTGTCTTCTAATGTGGAATTCATGGATGCATATAAACGATAACTGTAAAATACTCAAATCCATGAAATATTCTCCGGGAAAAGAAAGGAACTAACAGTACCTGCGTCCTTTACTCCTTTTACAACGTTGTTAATCTGTCTGAAAATTTCGAATGCTTATTTATTTATTTATTTATTTATTTATTTATTTATTTATTTATTATTGGATGGAGGGACTATGTTCGCACCTATGGGCAAAATAGCTATTTCTAGCTTTGCAAGAACAGATTTCGCTGCTAGGAAATCGACAGAAACACATTCGTTTGAGAGAGAAGATGCAAATTAAGGGGCTGTTTAGATGGTGAAAAAGTTTGGGTAAAGTTCCTGTAACACTTTTCGTTGTTATTTGGTAAAAATTATTTAATTATGGACTAACTAGGCTCAAAAGATTCGTCTCGACATTTATAGACAAACTGTGTAATTAGTTATTTTTTACCTACATTTAATGCTCCATGCATGTGTCCAAAGATTCGATGTGACAGTTACTATGCAAAAATTTTTTTGGGCTTTTTCACCAACTAAACAGGCTCTAAGCGGTTTTATTTGCGATCTGTCTAATCAGCAGTCGCGTGTTTCTAGGTGCATGGACACTCGAGTGATGGATAGGGCAGAACACTCGGCGCCTGTTTAGATTGCGAAATTTTTTAGGTAAATTCTTCTAGCATTTTTCGTTGTTATTTAATAAAAAAAATATCAAATCATGGACTAACTAGTCTCAAAAGATTCCTCTCGACATTTTAGAGAAGATGAAAATACTAAATAATACTGAAACGTGAGTACTGAACAGTACTGAATTTTATTCAGTATAATAGCTTGGTGTAGAATAGTATTCTACACCTATGGTGTAGAATAGTATTTTACACCTACGGTGTAGAATAGCGCGTATATATATATATATATATATATATATATATATATATATATATATATATATATATATATATATATATATATATATATATATATATATATATATAGAGAGAGAGAGAGAGAGGGGAAACGGCTAACGCACGGCCGGCCATGCTATAAGCATGCGGAACGCACACTCCATTTACGGAAAGCATATATTACAAGTCAGTAACCATTTCTATTTTTGGTAAATTTTTTTTACTCGTTTTTCTCCCTGCTTCCCCAACAGTCCCGCTTCTCTCCTAGATTTACCAGGCATCTTTCAAGCCAGAATCAAATACAAGTTATTCATCACATGTCATTTTGAGCACCTTGAGATGTTTTGTATAGCATCGCAGGCATCTTAGAATACATAGGCGAAAAAATTGACATTATAAAGCATTTTAGAACACAATGACCGGCAAAAAAACATACATCAATATGCAACTTATATAACACGAAGTGACAAGCAGGAAAACAAAATATCATCAGCCTTAGAGCAAAACACACAAATACAGAAGCTAGTTACACAGAATTTCACCTTGACAAAAATTACACAATAATTAGAAATAGAACCAAACAGATTTGTTCTTACTAGTAATAATATTATTTTCCATCACCTGATAAGCAATTCAGCTTATGTTCTTACTAAAGATCTGTTGTTATTACTACCAGATGTTGTTCTTACTAGTTAATATGCATATATGATGTAGTACTACTCCTGTAGATATACATCTTGCTACACTAAACCTCCTTGTTTTGTTAACAAACATATCTACATCCTGCTGCACCATGCATCTCGCTCGATGCTACACATGGTTCTCTTTGTTCATTTGATCCCATGTTGATGCTTGAGACCATCACATCTGTAATTAAAAATATTAACAGATTTAGGGTTGTAGCAGTCAGATGTCATATAACATATATAAGCACTGAAACTTGTGTATGTAAATGCATTGAAACATGAGGCACACAATAGCATGTTGCTGAACAAAAAATTGCATAACCTTGTGGTTTTTTTTGCCTAATTCAGTACAATATTATTGCCTAACGAGTTTGACTAAGTTGCCTACATGTCATGATATAGCAGCACACATTTATACTTATTGTTTTGCATGTAAGGAATCGTCATATAGGTGTCAAAGATAGATCTTAATGAACTACCTCCAGATTTGCAACAAAAAAAGCTAAATTGCCTATTTAGAAGCACATTGTTGTCTAACAAGTGACACTTGAATTGCCTAACAAATGATAGTTAAATTGCCTAAGAATATCAGCTTGTACAACAAGCTTGTAGAGACATTGAACTTCTGATCGGTTACGATCTTCCCTTTGACAAAGAAATTACATAATTAACTACATAATTATGAGACAGACAGACAATGTACCATAGCCCATATTTTACCTTGCAAAGGCCACATAACTTCACACCTCGAAACATAAAAACATGTCAGCATGTGGATGCCTTCCAAATTCATTCGTACAGAGGAAGGCTCCATCTCCATGCACCATAAGTAGTTTGCAATGGGGTGCATTACACGTAATGCCACAACAGCCAAGCATAGCAAGCAGCTGCGCCTCTGCTTTGATATAGCACTACTGACAGAAACATAAAAAAACATGCTAACAGTAGTTGTGGCCTCCAAGAGCAACACATGAAAGATAAATAACTTATACTCCACATCAGAGACACATACAGACAGCGACAAGTAATTTCTTTTTGTGTTCAATGCAAACTGAACTATATACCTAATAAGAAAGCTTTACATATGGAGAAGCTTTACATATGGAGAAACTCACCTGCGATATCTTGAGTTTAAATAGTGCATATAGCTACATATTCAAATCCTTGCAAGTAATAAACTAAGGAGGCTCAGAATCATCCCTTCATTTTTCAACTACTGTTCCATCATCAGCAAACAAGTGAAGCAATGACCTAGCAGATGTATAAAGTTTGTAATAATACTATGCAAACAAATAAATCAGGAACAAATAAATCATAGATGCATAACAGCAAAGTAGGTCTAGTTGAAAACTCACCTGAAATCTACGGTCAACAACAGGGATGTGCTCGTGTCATAGGACAGGGGCACCACTGC
Organism: Saccharum hybrid cultivar R570; assembly: GCA_038087645.1. Taxonomy (NCBI): domain Eukaryota; kingdom Viridiplantae; phylum Streptophyta; class Magnoliopsida; order Poales; family Poaceae; genus Saccharum; species Saccharum hybrid cultivar. The sequence goes on along the minus strand of JAQSUU010000123.1, from coordinate 1,263,678 downwards.
AAGGTATGCGATAGGAGGCTGCAAGGCGGAAGGTGGACAAGGTGAAGTGCAACGTGGCCATCACCGAGAAGCCTACAAGTGAAACAAAGCAAGTATGCCAATTCAGAGTACGAACTAGACAATCCAGTATTTGCATGCTTAGAAATCAGAAACTATACTTGCTTTTTTAGAATACATAAATTGTCTATTTAGTAGCACATTGTTGCCTAACAAATGACACTTAAATTGCCTAAGAAAATGAGAAGATGCTCACATGGGCCTGCTACGAAATAGGTGACACAGGATTCATGAAAGGCAAGGCCATTGCGCATAGGCAACATCATTTGCTAAGCTGAACTCTAGGTAAAAGGATGAATCAGCATACTACACAAAAGAAGAGTAGGCGCAAAAGAAACTACAGAACAAAAGTATAAAGTATAGGATGCCATAGGGTTTTAGTTATGCCATATTGCCTAGGCGTCGCCTGGCGTCAAGGCGTACCCCCAGCGCCACTGGACGCCACAACGCCTCAAAAACCATGGGCTGAAGTTTGAATATCACATTTTATAAGCTTCACAAATATATCTATACCAAAAGTAGAAGGTCAAAACCCATTTTGATTGCACACTGTATCTCACCTTTTCAGTTATACAGTGCTGATATAGTTCCTCAAAGTACTGTAGATCTGAGCAGCCAGTAGATGAACTCACTATGTATTACCAAAAGGGCCTTCCATCATTGGCATACCAGGAGAAACTCAAATGTATCAGGAATGTAATTTCAGTAGCCGTCCAAGCAGCAGCATGATTTTCGAAATCTGGAGGGCTGCAAGGCTCCTAGGCATAGCTCTATTTAGTAATATAACAAATCCAACAATTTATTCTAGTACTGGAGTGGGCAGGCATGATGAGCTAGAAATAATTGAAAATGAAAGAGCTAGTACTGCTTCGGACCACACCACCTAGATGGCCAGATATGTCGAGAAAAATTAGTGGCGATAATTTTTTACCAAGATGTTTCAGAAGACAACATGGAAATATGTGGGAGTATGCTTGAAAAGCACACAAAACTAGATCAAGTTACTTTGCCAATTGTACAGTATTTATCCTATAATGCCTAAACCATATAATAAACCCGCATCCTTGCAGTTGACATAAACCTACCAATTAGTGTTCATTCTTTATTTCTTTGTTTTTGTGTTTTTTAGCAGTGCCATAAATAAACTAACAAAACTAGGCTATTTAGGAGAAATCCTGTTCTGGAACTAGGTTTGGCAGATTTGTGATGGTATACCTCTACCAGTTATTAACTTGTTCTTGTAAGGATGGCCAGTGTTATTATGTCACATTGATTTACAGCTCAGTCTTATCTCTGCATAAATTTGCAAAGAAAATCTCTGCAAAAATGTTCTAGAATTGCAATGCACCTGAGATTGATTTGATGGATTCAAATATATTTAAGTTTGCTCTATTTATAGGGATTCAACATTAATCTCTACACACGATGCAGACCTTTTAGCTGGAGGTCAATATATACATGCGTGGCAAGTTAAGTATATACATGAGAAAAATTGCTTATAGTACCAAATTTTACCTAGTTTTCACGCAGGCAACCACATTGAAGCTGATTGTTCTAAAAAGACCTAAACCTACCAACAAAACATGTAACAGTGGGGTGCAATCAACTGAGGTCACATAAAACACCAGTTCCACAGGCTTATTTTTTCCACTCTCATAAAGAAGTCATGCAAAATACAGCTAGTACTATAAACAGTCACAAAGTTGAGTGGGCTTACATCAGACATAATCTAACCCATGGCCGAGCATAAGCCCGGTGATACCGCATCAGAGTCTCATCCTCAGAGTAATTCACTCCATACTTCTAGCCTATCGTTCTGTAGATCTGAAACAGACGTTTATTAAAACAGCACACATCAGAACACATACTTAAAATGCATCAGAGAAAACAGCTTGTTCTGCAATTCATCCTTCAGGGGATGAAAGGAAACCATCAAGTAAAGCAAATAAGTCGTGTAGAACACTGACAAATCTCTCCATAGCACAACCAGAAACCGAATATAGAACGAAGAGAAACAACATATCAGATCAACTCCAATCACTCTGACACAGAGCACGCACAGGCGGCACAGTTGAGCCGAAATCAACTTGCATGTCGCAGCAATCCCTACCCATGATCAGAATTGGGATGGAGAAACCACACATGCACCACCAGTCAAGCAACCGATCGGGCAGAGGATGCGAACCAGACAGAGGGGCGCACGCGGCGGCGATGGGAAATAGGGAGGGAGGCGAGCGGAGCAGACCTGGGGCATGGACTCGATGGGGGCGAGAGCATGCCGGCGGCGTTGAGGATGGCCTTGTGTGTGATGTCACCGTAGATGGCCCGCGCGGTAGTCGTAGTTGCCTCGACTCATATCCACGGCCCTCACCTCGACTCGTACCCAGGGGTGGCCGCCATCAGCCCCCGCCACGCCGACGCACATCATCTGCGAGGGAGAGGCGGCGTGGGGGTACCGTCGCACGCAACGGGTGACGCAGGCCGTCGTTGTCCCACTCGCGCGGCCGCACTACCGCACCAGGTCGGGGGCATCCAACGCCGACGCGGGCCCTCGTCGTCCCACTCGCACGGCCACGCCACCGCACCAGGTCCGGGGGCATCCAGCGCCGGATCTGTAACGGATCAACGTAATTATACGAGATTAAGTAAGCCAATCTCCCACCGAGGCGGTTAATTTAACAAACTTAAACCCGTATAACTCGAGATTCCGTGAAATCACGAAGGATTTCAAACCAACCAACATACAACCAAGATCGTACTGATTTAGCAGCCACAGTTCACACGATACATGAAGTCGACCATAAGGTAAAATACATCGGAGTTCAGAAATAAAAGTTATTACAACATAGTTCAACATAAAGTAGCGGAAGCAAATAGTTTTACGCACACACCCTTAGTTCAATTACAGTGCCAGTAGATAGTCATGGTCCACAAAAGCAGTAGATAAGACAAACGGAACGACCTCTGCCCAAGGTCCTAGTTGTCACCCATCGCCGGATACAGACAGTTGGAGCAGTACCCGTAGTACATCTGACCATCTGCAACAACAATGGGAACAACGCCCTGAGTACGAGAATGTACTCAGCTAGACTTACCCGTCATAAACCAGAAACAACATGACACCAAGGAGCATGCAAGGCTTTATATAGTGTACTGGCTTGACTCATTTGCGAAAGGCATAAGTTATTAGGAATAACTAATAATAAGTACTTTTAGCATCATTTTATGATAACCTATTCATGCTAGGTAAGCACCTATTACTAAAACAATCACTTGATTAACCATTAGCATCAAAGGTTACTATCTCATGTTTAGCATATTCAACCTTATCCACATAACCAACAGTGTTCCATCGTTAACACTACGATGCCGTAGCTCGAGTCAAGTGCTCACTAACCGGGAGCGACGGCGATTCGAATCGAATTCCTATCCAGCTGGAGATTTATTCCTCACACAAACCATGCTTCCCCCGTCAGGGTCGCGTAGATCACCAATGACACTTTCCAAGAAGCCGCGGGATAACAATCATGGATCGCACTACCCAGGGACCGCCCGACTGCCAGGACGCACCTTGGGCTTACTCTTCGCGTCCCCGTACACTCCCTTCAACACCAGTCTGCCAACCCGAGTTTATCCCGGCTCGAAAAGTGTCGCTAGCTTCGCGGTCGAAAGGTACTTTATTCGGCCAGCTAAATGTGAGGCATGCGTTCAACATGACAAGAGGGACGAGCAACGATCGGTCCTTAATCGACACAGACAGAAAACTAACAGCACCCCAGAACCCTGTCTGGTTGCCTCCAACTTTTTCGTCCGGTCTCCAATTATTCACCAACACTTGGTTACTTATCAAGATTCACAAATACTGCTAACCATAGCCAGGTATTCACCTATAACTCGCAGGTGACAGGAAATCACCTGGCTTCTACCGATCTAAGCATGGCTAAGCGATTTACTCGATCCTGACCTAATAAGGTAACATTATTCTGGTGGACAAGGATAGTAATGCAACAACGGTTTCACTCAACTCCTATAACTTTAATGCAACAATATATAACTATAAATCAGGTAAGTAAGAATAGCTTTTATAAAATAGGAGACTTATAATGCTCCGGGGCTTGCCTCTTTCGAACGAGCTAGGATGGTGGTCGACGCACTCTGGCAGCTCCTCGCTTGGCTCTTCCTCCTCGGGCACCTCCTGTGCCTGGGGCTCCTGCTGGTCCGTCCAAGCCTGCTCCTCCGGTACTGCTGCCTGCGAGTCCTCCTGCGATCCTGTATGATGCAAGTGCATAAGGGCATGTGAATGATGCATCGTAATATGATGGAATGATGAAGTGACATGAGATGCAGACGAGCACATGGAATGAGCAGTTAGTGCAAAACTTCATCTTCTACAAGGTAGTCCATGTCATCCAAGAACATGTATCCCAAGGTTTACTAAATTTGATTATACTAATTATCGTACACCTGACACAAGCAAGTAACCTTAATTAACCAAACCTTACCACCCTAACTCACTAACAACATCAGCAAGACCTAGTGATGCTTCAAAGATACACCAAACATATTTTATTCTTCTTAATTTCTCATAAAGAATAATCATTTATTCCTTATTTAACTAGGGTTGTACTGCAACACCTATCTCTGGTGTAGATAAAAATCTACAAAAATTACAGTAGAGTATTCTTACCCTAACTAAGCTATCACTAAATTTTCAAGGTAAATGGAACTGTAAAACTACTTATACAAAATAAACAAGTTAAGGCTTAAATGTGAGCATGAAATTGTTTTATACTAGGAAAAGTATCAAACAACAGATTCCCCATTTTTCCTAGGTTTCCAACAGTAAACTAATATGCTACAAAAATTTTCATAAGCATGTTATATACAAATATTGCTTTCTACTAAAAATAACAAATATTAACAAATAAAGGCATTTGAACTACACTTCAAAAATTTCCCACAGAACATGCTTCACTAGCATTTTTCCTAGAAAGTATATCACTAAAGAAGATTAATTCAACAAGAATCACATTTTTCTCTTTATTAGTTTATTTACTACAATTTTTCTAAGATAACAGCATATATAACAATTAAATAGAAATGTACAGTAAAGTGTCACAAAAATAACATGGGATATTTTTAAACTGTAGATCTATTCACAAGGAACATTTTAAAATTTATTTCCTGATTTTTGGAGCTATAATTATTGAGATAGAATTTTTGGAAGCTTTTTCAGATTTTCTGGAAATTCATTTCTTTAAAACGAAATTCAAAACCGGACTTAAATGCTACGCGCACCCCGCTGTGACACCCGAGACTGAAACACTGCGACAGACAGGCGGGGCCCATGCGCCAGACGGGCCCACCCGTCAGCCGGTGCCGGTCAGAGGCGGCGCGGACGGCCGTGATCTCGCCGCCGGCGAGTCCTCCGGCGACGGGGAGGGCACCAATGTGACCCTCTCAACGACGCGAACTCAGTGGTACCTAGTGGGTGGCCAGACGAGCTCGGCATAGAGCTCGCCGGCGAGCATGGCGGCTCGGCGGCACGGGACGCCGTCGGCCGGCCAGCTCCGACCGAGATAGGCCGTGCGGTGAGGTCGGTGAGATTCGCGATGCAAGCGCGGTGCTCGTGCGCTCGAGAAAAGGGCGAGAAATGGTGCGGAGGGGTGCGGTCCACGGAGCGGGTTACTCCGGTGAGCTTGGCCGGAACTCCGGCGAGGCATTACCGCGGGTGGAGGCCGAATCAGCGCGGGCCGAGGCGAGCACCGGGTGCGCGATGACGAGGCGCGGCGATGGCGAAGACGGAGGCGGATGCGGTGAGCCGGAGCGGAGGCTAGGGCGGTGGCGGAGCTCGGGAGCCGGCAATGGCGAAGGCGGAGCTCTGCGGCTGCTGCTGCGGGCGAGAATGGAGGGAGCAGCGAGGCGGACGAGCGCGCGGAGGGGGAGTAGGCGAGCGCGGACGTTGCGGGGGCCACAGGGCGCGTGTCGCTCGGCTCGACGGCGTACGGACACGCGGCGGCCGAACGCTGCCGCGGCGCCACGACGCCATGCGCGGGCGCGCGCGCGCGCGGGGCGAGCGGGAGGGGACGACGCGGACACGGGCCGGGCCGGCTTTGGCCGTGGGCCGAGAAGTGAGGGCGAAGCCCAGTAACGAAATTTCGATTTTTTCTTTTTCCAAATATTTTCCAGATTTTACATTTCTGTTTGAAATTCAAATTTGAGGATGAAAACGAGGTTTTCAGAAATTTGTCCCAAAACAAAAGTTGTTCAAAATTTTATTCTCTACAACTTTCATATAGAACATTTTTCCAAATTCCCAATAGATTTTAAATTTGAGATTTAAAGCTAATTTAAAAATCAAACTCATTTATTTAGAAAAATTTTTAAAACAGAATTTGAGGAGAATTTGAATCCAAATTTTTTTGCTCCAATAATCAAGTTGGTTTATTCTAAATTATTTAAAATTGCTACTTCTAAAAAGTACACCAACTTTTTAACATTCATTTTAAATTTAGGGTTTCCATTTTATTGCTTTTCAAGTTATATTTGAAAAGGGCTACAAATCACAAAATGTTAAACATGCAATGATGTTGAATGCTTATGCTTTGAAATGATGATGCATGCTTAACACCCAGGGGTGTTACAGGATCCCACACCAAACCCTAACCCAGGGAAGGAGAGAGAGGAGAGGAGAAATGGATGAGGATTGGGAAACGGAAGGATGAGTAGCTGAGCGGGTAGGCTGTGTGGGCTGAAAGAAGTCGTGCCTTCATAGATGGACTGGTGGATGGGCGCGTGGGAATGCAGCGTGCGTGCGACAGGACAAAAGCACGGCCGGCAGGAAACAATATATATATATATATATATACATATACATATACATATATATATACATATATATATACATAGATATATATATACATATATATATATATATATATATATATATATATATATATATATATATATAATGCAAACACATTAACATAAATGCATAATTACATAAATCACCCGTGCAAATGAAGAGTTCCGTAAAAATACACTATAGGCTGTTGTTACTTTGGTAGCTTTTGCAAACATATTCGGGTCGGAACTACAAGTCAAACTCATATCTTGAGCATTGCGTTTGCGTCGACCTCTTCCAAAATCTGCTAGCTCGTCGTCTCCCCGTATAGGAATAAAATAGAGCATCTGGTGGCTTGGTGTATGTGCTTGGCAAAAAGTGAGAGGAGGTTGTTGGCCGGCCGGCAGGACGCAGAGAGGGGGGATGGATGGAGCGCGTATCCGCGGTCACGTCGGTCGTCGCCGTGTCCCGTACGTCCATTGCACACCTCGGAAATTCCCGTGCGTCGGTGACGACGGCCCGAATGCCCCTGACTCAAAAGTTCTGTGTCTACGCGCACACGACGACGCGGACTCACCATCACCATTTACACCCTGTGAGCTTTCCATGCATGGTTCACCCTTCTGTTCGTCCTGCTAATGCCATCTTCGAAGCTTTCCATGGTTCTGGTTCCGTCCTCGTTGCTGCTCTTCCTAGTCTCGTCGTCGGTGTGGGTGGCCTTATCCTTACCATTGCCAGTGGCAGCAGCAGCAGATGGGCAAGGAGAGCACTGCCCGCCCGTGCTATGCGGCAACGTGAACATTTCCTTCCCGTTTGGGCTCATCCCGGAGGGCGCCAAGCAGACCAGCTGCGGCGCCGACATTGGGTTCCAGCTTCGTTGCAGTAACAACACCCCATACCTTGGATCCTATCAGAGCGAGTCCAACATGCAGATCCTCAGCATCTTTTATGACAACCGCTCCTTGCTCATCACCAATAGATCACCCTTGTCTACAGTCTGCCTAACCCCGAAGGAGAACATCTCCTCGCAACTTGTTGCTCCCTTCTCGATCAGCTCCGTCAATCAGAACCTCATCTTCTACAATTGGACTAAACCGCCGTCGCCAGGCGGGGGGCTCGTGGAGACGGTATGCCACAACAACACGTTTCTTCGTGCCGCCGATGGGCGTTCTGGCGAGTCAGCAGGCAGCTACATTTTACAAGGTTACACTGCTGCCATGGTGCCGATGCTTGGAGTGCCTGGCAAGGTGAATGCCAGCACCTACGAACAACTCGTCAGGGATGGCTTCGTCGCGACATGGCAGTGGCCGCCGCCGCCACCGCCGCCAGGTAACTTCGCTCTTGGAACTAGTATATACCGAATCTATCTATCTATCTATCAGCTTAGCAGGAAGAGGAATAATGCCTTTGGTCTATAACTCTATATTTATAGCTTCCGAATCAGGGCTGACATAGAAGTGAGAGGAGCTCATAGTCATATCCTTCTTAGGCCCCATGGAATTAGGTCCCCATTTGCACGCAGGAGTAGCTCTCATCTCACCCTGAGTGACCTTGGCTGCCTTCCCTGTTCCCTCGATCCACCGATAGTATAGCTTTGGCCAGCGGCAGCTAGAGTGATGGTAATTATCTCGTGTGTTCATGTCCATTTGGTGGTGACACTTCGCTACCGAGGGCCGAGCGTGCTTACCCACGGGAAAGTGTTCCCCGAGTGTATTCTTATTTTTTCCCGAGTGTTTTTAACACTAGGGAACTCCGCACAATCTGATAGTGTCTAACTGTCTACCGAATTGCCGCGGGTGTGGTGCGCGCACTGGCCACGCAGCAATCCCCTGATACAGTTGTTGACTTATGACTTATTGGGTTAATTCTATGATTTTGTTTTTTTTACGGAGGATTCTATAATTTTGTTATGATCCTGCCGTTTAAGTTCTGATCCGATTCAGAATCACGATTTTAACGACCTTATCCCTGCTAAACGTGTGTGCGGTCCGTGTCTTCTTCCCTTCCGAGGCAGTGCAGTGGTCGCAAGGGGAGAGCCGGGCGTCACGTCAACCTACTACCACCATTTAGCATTCTCGTGTCCTGTTAGCGTATGATTAGTGGCTGACACATCGATGGAAGCATATAAGTAGCTTCTGTGTTGCTTTGCTACAATGTTCATTTGTGGCAAGTGGGTGCAGAAATTGGCGTCACAGTTGGGTCAGAGCGAGTTCAGCATCTTTTACGACAACCGCTCCTTTCTCATTGCCAATAGACTACCCTGGCATCTATAGTCTGCCAAATCCTGAAGGACAACATCTCCTCCCAACTTGTTCCTCCGTTTTCAATTAGCTCCGTCAATCAGAACCTTTTGCACCAAGCCACCGTTGCTAGGTGTGGACCTCGTGGGGACGGTATGTCATAGTAACACGTTTGTTGGTGCCATCGATAGGTGTTCCGACTTCCGACGAGTCAGGCAGCCACTTCTTGGAGGGCCGCTCGTTTCCCTCCGAAGCCAGATGCGCGGGTCGCATGTTCCCTGCGCTGGTGGGGCTGCGTTGAGATTATCACGGAAGTACACATGGACGGCTATTAAGGAGTGCTGCCGAAGTCGCCGTGCGGCACGTATGCATAGAATTTTTTTTCCCGGCTGCAACGCTGCCATGGCAGGAAAAAAATTGGAGTGTCTGGCAGCTACTATTAAGGAGTCCCGTACCCAATTTTTTTCCACCATGGCACCGCTGCTTGGAGTGTCTAGCAAGGTGAACGCGCAACTATGAAGTACGAGCAACTCGTCTGGGACGGCTAGCTTCCTCCTTGGGACTAGCATCTGTACTAACTATCGGATACTAGTCCGCTAAACAAGAGCCTCGTCCGCAGGTAAACAAGAACTCCACTATAAACAAGAGCCTCGTCCGCGCATAGGCTACAGAGTATGGATTTGGCAACCAAACCACTGATCAGCTTTTTTTTTTGGAATATAACATTCCAGCATCCAACATTCACAAGCTATTATGTACTATTATGTATTAACTTCCAGTCATGGAACACATTAGGCTAACTCTAAGTAACCTAGGAGGAATTGTGCAGTCTTTTTGTTATGAAGACAATCAGTTACCTAAAAGAGAGTTGAATATGACTCAAATCTGGGTGGCCCAAATGGACGAATATATATCCCACCCTAACCAGTTGATAGCTAAGCTCACTTCCTTGATTAACATAATAAAATACAAAATATACATATAAATCAACAAACTATTCAAGCTACTTGGCTTATGCAGGAGGAAACCGCACCAGAAATAAGGCAGTCGGAATTGGTGAGTATCAACCCTCACGCTGCATTGCATATCTATTATATCGGGTCTCATTTCCTATGCTACCCGAACTTTGTAGCATCTTATGTTGTTGAATCTCTAGGATCAATTGGTTACTGCATATTGCTAATATTGTTACACTAGCGTGCTTCTTTTTTGTTTGGCACAAGAGAAAGCGGAGGAAGCAAGCTACAGCTCCAAATGGCCTCATGCGTTCAGAGTACCCAAATAAGTGCAAGACGAATCTGAACTTTTTCCTATGCAAAAAGATCGCCAGTGCCAGTGAAAGGAACATTGAGGCCCTAATATTATTGCACGAAAATCTAGCACCAAAAAGATACAAGTACTCAAAAGCAACAAAGATAACATCTTCCCTTAATAATAAGCTTGGGGAAGGTGGTTATGGCATGGTTTTCAAAGGAAGGCTAGACGACAGTCGTCTTGTTGCCGTGAAATTCTTACATGAATTCAAAGGAGAAGGGGTAGATGAAGCAATTTGTGTGTTCTTGATGTGTTCTTCATGAGTTCCTCTTTTTTCCCTCTAGTTCTTCCTTCGATTCGTCGTTTCTAGACCATTTTGATCTGTTCTTTTTGCGTTGATTTTAGCTATGACGTGAGTTGAGCCTTTCCACCGAAGGAAATCAACTAATTCCTCACGAGCTCGCAGATCGGACGATTTCTTGGTCTAGGTCTCAAGAACCGGTGTTTTTCATTCTCCTTCGATTTCCCGTTGATTGGCTTCAAATTGGGCGATGACCTCTTAGAGCTAGTTCTCCTACTGCCTTGTGATCATGCTCACCAAGTTTCGTGGCAGTTGGTGAAGATTTGGCCGCAAATCCTTGGATCGAAGTGAAAGGCGATTTTTGGAATTGCTGTTCTATTCTAGTTCGCGATTCGCGGACAGTCCGCCATCTAAACCGCGGACAGTCCGCCGATCGGGATTCGTCCAGTCCAGAACCAAGTCTTCTCACTGTGGTTTTGAGTTTTGACCGGCGGACAGTCCGGGGTTTCAGTGCGGACAGTCCGCGACCCCTGTCCAGCCGAGTCCAGAACGCTTTTCTCTCGTTGTGTTTTCTGGAGTTTAGCCTGCGGACGGTCCGGCCCAGGTCGCGGACAGTCCGCCAGTGTTCATCGAACTGTGTCCAGAACTAGTTCGATTCTATTCATTTCCTGAGACTTGAACTGCGGACAATCCGCCCCCATAAGCCGGACAGTCCGCCGTTGTCTTCTGTGGTTTGGACAGTCACTATTGTCCATCAGGCGCGTGCCGCTGGACAGTCCGCCATCCAAGCCCGGACAGTCCGACACTGCGCAGAAAAGACATTTCTTGCCCATTTCTTTAAGGACTTGTTTCCAGCGTCTTTCAAAAGTGTTCCGGTGTGTCTAAGGCTGGATAACGAGCCGAGCTGGCTCAGCTCGGCTCGGCTCGTTCTGGCTCGTTAGGATAACGAGCCAGCTCAGCTCGTTCGCCAGCTCGGCTCAGCTCGTTATCTTAACGAGCCAGAAAGCCAGCTCGGCTCGGCTCGTTATGAGCTCGAGCTGGCTCGTTAGGCTCGCGAGCCAGGTATAAAAAATACACAAAATATAATATTTGCATTTATCTAAAGCTTAAAAATATTAATAATATAAAAATAATATATTCAATAACCTTAAATCGAATAAAATATTCATATAAGCTAACATATCATCTATTTGTGAAGTGCAAGACATGAAGTGATACAAAACTAATATAAGTTATCATGACTTTTTTCCCTAAAACTACGGCTCGTTTGGCTCGCGAGCGGCTCACGAGCCTGCTCGAGTTGGCTTGTTATAGCTAACGAGCTAAAATCCTAGCTCGGCTCGGCTCGTTATCATAACGAGTTGAGCCAAGCTGAGCCGAGTCAGCCACGAGCCGAGCGAGCTAACGAGCTTCGAGTTTTTCGTCCAGCCTTAGGTGTGCCTAATACTTTGCGTGGGATATCTTGCTACCGGTTAGCACGTGTATCACTCGCTTCTTGTGTGAGTTTACTTTGGGGGTTGTGGATCGAGCCGAGGACCAAAATTTTGAAAGAAATTTGAGGCTTTAATTCATCTCCTTTGATCGCCGTTTCCGGTCCTTCAATTTACCATCAAACAAAGCAGCTAATCAAGTTGTTCGACCCTCGACGCGTACAACTAGTAAATCACAGAAGTGAGTAAAATCTACGGCATATTCGCTCTTTACTACTTGTTTGGCCGCCACCGTTTTGTTCACCGCGCGCCGGCACGACTGTGCTAGACTCGAGGACGTGTACATGTACATGCCACTATGCCAAGCACGAGAAATGCCGTAGCAACGTTGTGCCTCATCGGCCTCGACGTAAAGTCTCAGTCCGCGCAGGTGTCGACATGCGCCGGTGAGTCCCTGGCTTGGCTCGCATGCTTGCGGTCTTTGCTCAAGCGGAAATACCACGCACACATTCCACTCACTGCTACAGCCTACAGCAGTCAGGCTGTGTGAACGCGGGCGGCAAAGTCGATCAGCGCATGCTCTTAGCTGCAAGATTTGCTTGACCCACTGCATCACGCGGATTGAGACATGCATGTCTCTCGTCAGTCTCTGTGGTGCACCACTGGCGTCGTGCTAATATGCTTCTGCCCTTTTCATCATTTGGTCTCGATCCCATGGAGACTTTTGTTGTTTGCTGCCCCCCATTTGCGTTGTGCATAGTAGCTCTCAGACTCTCAAGTGCCTTGCCCAAAATCCTGGCCATCGCGCGACGGCCAGGGCCCAGGGATGATTATTGCCCAAATGGTGGTGACTCTAACGAGTTGACAAGATTGTGGTGCACCCACTCACCACGTGCAAGGTAGGACTAGGACTAGGGCCTTGTTTAGATCACCGATTTGGTGATCCCGAATATACTGTGTAGCATTGTGTTGCACTGTAATAATTTTGTTTTTATTTAGTAATAATTGTCCAAACATTGATTAATTAGGCTCAAAACGTTCGTCTCGCCAAGTACAACAAAACTATGTAATTAGTTTTTGATTTCATCTACATTTAGTACTACATGCATGTGCCGGTATTTTAATGTGACGGGAATCTTCTTTTTGCATAGTAAAATTTGGGGGTGAATTTTGATATCTAGGCCTTGTTTAGATCCCAAATTTGGGATCCAAACTTTGCATAGTAAATGTCCCGTCATACTGTAGCAATTTTGTTTTTATTTGGTGATAATTGTCCAAATATTGATTAATTAGGCTTAAAATATTCGTCTCGTAAAGTACAACAAAACTGTGCAATTAGTTTTTGATTTTATCTATATTTAGTACTCCATATATGTGCTAACATTTTGATGTGATGGGGAATCTTCTTTTTGCATAGTAAAATTTGGGGTGAAATTTGGGTAGGCCTAACAAGGCCTAGGAGTACATCACACTGCAGAGTGCAGTCTGCTCGGCCGGCAGCTCGGGTCAACATGCGCCGGTGCCTTGTCAAAAAAAAACATGCGCCGGTGCGGCGAGTCTCACACCCGTACTGCTGCAACAGGCAGCTTGTGTGAACGCGGCTGGACAGATTTATTGCAAGATCTTTTTGAGAGGTCCTATATTTATGGAAATGAGGGACAAAATCTGTCGACGAGGCCCCAAGTCCATCCTATGATCAAAATCTGGCAATCCATATTGCTCTGCCTCTCGCATCGCCGGTTTCCATCTCTCTGCCGATCACTCTCTAACCGCTCTCTTTTTATGTGCTCTCTGGAATTTTTTTTTATTTTTAGTCCAAATTTGAAACAAATTTTAAATTTAACCCGGGTTTGAATTTTTTTTTAAATCTAACCCGTTTGGCCCCGCCACCATGCATGGCGGGGCAAATGCACTGAACCCCGCCATGCACGGTGGCGGGGTGCATGGGCCACGTGGCAGGGGTGTACCCCGCCATGATCTGTGGTGGGGTACCCCTAACCCGCCACCGATCATGGCGGGGTACACCCCGCCATGATCGATGGCGGGGTACGGCCCAATATAAGCGGCCGCACCCCGCCATCGGGTGTGACCGCTTTGAACCGCACCGCCGTTGTCGCCGTCGCCGCCGCGCGCCGCCGTCGCCGCCTCGCCGCGCCGCCCGGCCCCCTGCGCCGCCCACCCCGCCGCGCCTCCGTCCCCCGGCGGCCGTGCCGCGCCTCCCGGCCCCCGTGCCGCGCCGCGCCTCCTTGCCGCGCCGCGCCGCGCCCGCAGCCCGTCGTGCCCGCCGCGTCGCCCCTGGCGATTAGTAGAGTAGTCATATTTAGCAGGCGCCGGACACATGTTATCATAGTTATGTAGTGCTAGAACAATTAAATTATGTGTAGGTGTAGCAGCAGTACTCTACTTGGTTATTTCGATTCGACTAATGTAGTTGGTAACACTCGTTTAATCTTTGGCGTAAACGCAATTCTTTCCGCCATGGCTTCCGTAAACTTGCTGTAAATGACTCAACATGGCATGTCTGCATTTGTCACGCTCAGTTGACGCAAAATGAAGGCATAGTTCTTGCGTGGCCGCAGTTTCAGGGCCATGGCGGGGTACCCCTAACCCGCCCCCACCCATGGCGGGGTGGCCCTGAAACTACAGATGAAATCAACTCTCTCTGGTGTGACTCCTTATCTGTAGACTTCGATGCCGACCACTTGTTTGTGCTTCGACTGTAATTATTATGGTGGTCAAGAGTAAAGGTTAGAACTTTGAGAATTGAGAGACAACTGATTAGTTACCAGTAAGAAGGTTAATCTCCAGTCACATAACAATTCTTTGATAGCCATGATGGTTATGTCTCAATGAACAATAGTAAGCAAAGAGGCCATGAAGCTGGTCAGCAATGCAGGTGTTGCATCTTCTCCAAATGCGCTATCTAGTCAATTCCATCTTGGACAATCACGTATATAGTACAAGATGTTGTATTAGCCATGTGAAGAACTAGAGAAAGCATGTCCATAGTTTCGATCTGCATCATTGTGCCCCTAAGTACCATGAACAGTTTTGGTTCAAGGTTCTATTGGATGAAATGCCAGAAAATATTCAGAAATGGTTCCTTATCTACAGGGGGATGCCCTCCATGTGGAATAATGCTTTGTGCTCTGTGAAGACAGTCCACAACTCCAATGCTTGTGCATCGTCAAGATTGGTGTCTAGATCAACGGTGGAAATTGTTCCCTGAGAAACATGTCAGGAAGACTATAGCCTCCATCCTCACCTAGAGAAAGGCTTCTGCTACTATGAGAAAGATCAGAGAGTGCAAAACGCACACCTCAACATGTGAAGCGAAAGAAAAAGAAGAACATGAAATCTGTCCAGATATTGTGGCACTACACCGGTTATCTTCAAGTCAACGGCTAGTGACTAAAACGAAGTTGGATTGACCCCAAACTTGGTAACCTCATTCCTTGCTTAGGACTCATCAATGTCTTAAGTGGGTATGAGTATTGGTTGAGTAAAACATCGAATTTGAGAGATGTCTTATCAGCTCAGTTTGCTGCCATTTCTGAACAGAGCAATTTTGGTAGATGGATTGTTTGGATAGTCAAATGGTGTCCGTTTGAGCCAAATTTTGGTGAGTAGTTAGAAGACTCATGGATCTACCTGCCCACCAAAAGTTGTGCATATTGGAGCAGTAGTTTATGTGATATGAACAGAAAACAAAAGGATACAGAATCGGTGATTTATCTGTTGACTGCGATCATCCCTTGCATTGGAAGGTTATGTTTGTAATGCATGCCAAGAATTTGCAGTTGATAGGTATCTTGCTGTTATACAACCCTCAGTACCCTTGGAAAGACTAATTGCACCCCTATGTGCCTTTGTATAAGAGAATCTTTTTGAGTGACATTTGGCAGAAATCCAGGACCGACAGAGTTAGCTATCACTTTCACTGTTCCCTCAATAGACTCAGATAATACAGTGTTGGCATCAGAGAAAAAGAACTGCACATGTGGAACAATATGTAGTTTTCCATCAGTTGGCATCTGAGTGAGTGAATAGTCCATGACCGGGATGGACATTATCCATTGGTTAGATGGTTTCTGATAGCCTCAAAGAATAATTACCTCGTATATGGATCCAACCCTTATCAGAAGTTGTACATGTTATGCCACTAAAAAAAAGTAGATGCTATGAGTAATTAGTCCATGCTCGTAGTACTCTCCGTGCACCGTGAACGAAGTACCGCATTGTCTTGGATTCCTCCTAAAGTAGCAATGCTTCATGAAAGTCAGTGAAGAAAAATTCTTTAGACAAAAGATTCTGTGTAGGGTGAGTACCAGAAAGTTGTCTTACCCGGTTAGCCTCTCTGCTGCTTGAAGCTAAGTAGCCTGATGCGCTTATGGATGTTGGAATTGGATAACATGCTTCTCTTCCCTTGGAAAGTTCTTCGCACCGAATCTCGGGACGCGATTCTTTTAAGGGGGGAAGGCTGTAACACCCGAGGTGTTTGCCACCAGTTAACCCGTGGGTTTGAGCTCAAACATGCTAGATTAAGTGATGATGAAGATGTCAAGGTCAAACCTATGGAAGCGAGCCCCAACCCAAACTTGGATGCTGCACCATTGCTTTACATATAGTCCATTTTCAAGATATATGCTCGGGTGGTGTTATTGCAATATCTTCAGGTGTCTCACCTTAGTACCTATCTATATTGATCCCTGGAAAAGTTTCATGACGTTTGGAATCAAAAAGTCACATGAAATGATAAGTTATATGCTTGTTGGAATGACTTTACTAAGTGTTGGAATTTCATTATTAAGTGGATGGAAATATAGGTCATCAACCAAACCTTGCCACCTTGCTCCAACAACTCTAATTGAACTCTACAACAAAAGTTATGAAGGGTTCGTGTTGAGCAAAGATGGAGAAAATATCCGAAAACCATGGAAACCCAAGATTCTATAGCAAAAGGGCTTTGCGTTGACCGAGAAATAAAGTTGACTTCTGAACCAGATATGAGGGTTGACCAAAAATGAAAGTTGAATAAAAGTTTGATTATAACAAACTTTGTTTAATGGTCAAGAGCTAGTTTGGTCTCTAACCTAGTCAAATAGAGGCTCAAAGATTGGATTAACTGCTGTTTTTCAGCACTTAGAAAATTTTCTAAGTCTGGAATTCATCGTCGTCGACGTTGGCATGCCGCGTTCTCGTGTTTTCGTTAAGCAACTTGAGTTGAGCCAAAAATAAAAGTTGGAGCTTACATCTTGGAGAAGAGCATGCAAAAAGTTGGATTAAGTTTGATCAGGTTTTGACCTCTGAATGCGAGTTTCCGTGATTTCCGTCAACATGTTGACATTGTCATTTTGGCAACTAGTTAACTGCTAATCGGTTGCTCTAATGACCTTGACTCCTTAATGAAAAACGTAGAGCTTCATGTGGGCTTCAAACTTCGTTTTTGGCCCAAGGACTAATTCGGCCCAGAGCAAGCCCGAATCAGCGCCCCACCTTGCTCTCCTCAGCGCCCACCACGTGTTCGATCAAATGCCGCCGTGGCGCCCATGCACAGAGCATGACTCGCCATTGCTGCCGCGCGTCGTCCTCCTCCGCCACGCGCCCCACGTCCTCTGCCGCTGTTGCCTACTCCTGCCCGCGTGGTTGGGATGCCCCAGAGCGTCTTCATTTGTCTTCCCGCTCCCGTTCTCGCCGTGACGCGCGCGCACCAGAGCGCCGCCCGCCATGGCCGCCACGGGCGGAGCTGCCCGTCGCTACAGCCTCACTCGCTCACTGCTGAGCCAAGCCGCGCCCCACCGGAGTTGCTCGAGCATGCTCTGGTGCTCCGCTGCCGCCTCTCGTCGCTCGGGAACCGCCGGCCGCTCTTGCCGACGCGGCCGCAGCCTCGGCCCATCGTGCTCTCGTGGCCAGCAAGCCACGAGCCACCTCTCGACGATCCTTGGCCACTCACGGGTGCGCCTCGACGTCGTGAAGCTGCTACGCCACTCCCTGGCCGCCGGCGTGGCCTCCCTCGCCGGAACCGGCCCTCCCCCAACGGCCTCTGTCTCCCTCCGATGATCTCTGTACGAGGAAGAAGAAGAAGGACCCACGTGTAAGAGGGAAACAAGTTCAGGGGGTTTTCTGCGAAGTCAGTGACTCAGGTGAATAGTGCCGCGAGGACTGATTTGTGATGATTTTGCAGAAACTTTGAAAATTCATAGTAAATCATAGAAAATTCGTAAAATAACAAATGAGTACTTTTTGGAATCCTTGTGAAATTCTCTATGCATTAGATCTATAATACAGCATGTTTTAGTTTAAAGTTTTCTCTGTAAAAATGGATTTGTGCAGCTAGGTTTTCATTGCTAGATGTATTTGTCATTTTCATAACTGTAGATCTAGGGCTCCAAATGAAGTGAAATTTTTGTGACATGCTACTCATATGATTATTGATGTGTGGTAAAAATTTCATGAATTTTGGTTGCCATTTGAGTGAGTTATTAGTGTATCTTGCTCTCACATGAATTCTTGCAATAACCATTTGTCTTTTTCATAGAGGTTGATATACATGTCCAAATGCCTTGAAATTTGTACAGTAGACTATTTGGTGTATGTAAGAGCTACTGTAATTTTTATAGATTTTATTATAGAATTTTGATATATGTTTATTATTTCACCTTGCTATTTAAATAAATTAAGAAATGCATTAAAAGAAATTATTTAATGATGAGCACTATGCTTTTTGGTGATCATTTAACATGCACTTTATGATGGTTACATTGGTTGTGGCCAAATATATGTTTGGAATATAAGTTAATATTTATTCTTGCAATTGATGCTTTCCTGGACAGTTTCTGGGACTTTGGTAATTGCACCATGAAAATGATGTTTGATGAGAAACATGCTTATAACAAAGTTGTAAATAACTTATTAATCTAGCTTGTGTTAAATTTTGGTGGCATTTGGCCTTATAGTTTGTGAGTAATGACTGTTTCAAGTTGGGTTCCAGAAATAGTTGCTCTCTGGAATCTCTGGAGCAGATTCTGTAATTATGCATGTTTGACTTGGTTAACTTGAGAACCATGCTAAGATGATTAAAGATGAATTATGGACAATTTCATAAGCTTTCCAGAATGTCTTGTTGCATGGCTATTGGATTTGTATAACTCCAGTTATGATCCAAACATGTAGATGTTGTTTGCAGTCCAGATATTGTCAGATGCTGGTTATGGTTGTTTACTCCATGTGTTGCTAAGTGTGGCTTATACCCTTGATGATGGTCAAGTTAAGATACTTGTGCTCTTGTTAAACTTGTGTTATGCTTAATGTGCTTGCCCTCTTTAATTGGTTGTGTGATGTTAGTTAATTAGCTTTTGGTGTCTATGTCTTAATCGAGTGTTTACATGAATGATTATGTGATGCATCTTGTGTTACCATTCATCATATTCATACGCATGCATCTTGCATCTCAATTAGGTTCGCTAGATGCATCACGTGAAGGATGAGATGTTGAAGCCAAACCTGAAGACGGTGTTTGGTGGACCTATCCCGAAGATGGAAGGACTAAACAAGTGTCGGGTTGGGAGATGCTCGCCGAGCGAGTGTCATCTGTCAATCACTAACCCAGTGTTTGATCTCAGGCAAGCCCCGGAGCATTCTAAGCCTCCTACTTTACAAAAGCAATTGAGTATATATATGTTATATATGTATTGTTGCATTAAGTTATAGGAGTTGATCGAAAACACTTGCTGCATATATATATCCTTTTCCTTGTCCCGCAAATATGCCTGAAATCCTATTTTGGTTCGGGATCGAAAATATTGCTTAGCCCTGCTTAAGACCGGTAGCGATCGGTGATTTCCTGTCACCGGCAACTATAGGTGGTTACTGGAATACTTTAGCTATGGAATGGATGATATCCTGGAAATAACCAAGTGTTGATGAATAATTGGAGACCGGGCGGAATAAGTATGGGGCAACCAGACAGGGTTCTGGGGTGCTTGTAGTTTCCGCCTGTGTCGATTAAGGACCGTCCGTTGTTGGGCCTCGGGTCATGTTGAACGCATGCCTCACATTTAGCTGGCCGAATAAAGTACCTTTCGACCGCGAAGCCGGGAGATTATTCGGGCCGAGTGGATTGCCCGCAACGCACTGTACCGGAGCAGTAGTGGCAGGAAACGGGGGCGCGATGATAAGGCCAAAGAGCAGTCGGGCGGCCCCCGGGTACATGTGGTTCCTGGCAAGCTCGCGACTTTACCTGAATGGTTGACTCGGTGACCAATACCTCACTTTAGCGGGTGAGTGAGGTTTGTGTGAGGAATAAATTACCAGCTGGTCAATAATCGATTCGAATCGCCATCGCTCCTGGATAGTGAGCACTTGACTCGAGTTACGGCATCGTAGTAATAATGATGGAACACGGATGGTTATGTGGAAAATGTTGGAAATGCTAAACCTGAGATGGTAACCTTTGATGTTAATGGTTAATCAAGTGAATGCTTTAGCATAGGTGCTTACCTAGATTGAATAGGTTATAATAAATATGATGCAAAAGGACTTAAATTAGTTTATTCATGATAACTTATGCTTTTCGCAAATGAGTCAAGCTAGCCCACTGAAAGAAAGCCTTGCATACTCCTTGGTGTCATTATTTCTGGTTTATGACGGGTAAGTCTAGCTGAGTACCTTCTCGTACTCAGGGTTTATTCCCACTTGTTGCAGGTTGTGATGTATCATAGCTACTGCAAGAATTGGAAGACTCCGGCTGTTGTGGCGGAGTGTGATCATGGGCATGATCCTTCTGAGCTATCTTATCTCTCATGCTTTTGTTGGAAATTGACTTTGGTACTGGCATGTATTTGAACTAAGGTGATATTAGTTTTCAAACTACTTTGCTTCCGCTACTTTTGAACTTGAGTTGTAATAACTCTACTGAACTCCGATATATGTTGAATTACTTATGAAATGGATGTAACATATGACCTGTTATGTTGGACCACTACGATCTTGGCTTGTATGTTGGTTGGTTTAAAATCCCTCGTGATTTTATTGGACTACCGGAGTTATAGAAGCTTAAGTACGAGAATTTAATTGCTCCGGCGATTGTTTTTGTACTTTTGTTCTTATAATTTGGGCGGTTCCGTGACAGCTGGCATCGGAGCAAGGTTCAACACTAAACATGTCATATGTGTATTGAAAACAAAGGTTTTGTTTGCAAAAATCAGTTTTTGACAACTTATAGCTACTACATATATATGTTTGTTCAAATCTGCATTTTAAATCTAAGTATGCCAGTGGTCATTTCCTTTATGCCCAATTAAGGACCCTTAGGTGGCTTAATTAAGTACTAACTTGGGGGTTTAAATTTTTGCATCTACGCCCAAGCCAAGGTATGTATGAGTGATAACTTGACCGCACCGTTACCCTGTGGTCGAATGGTAGAGGTAACCTTCATATATGAAATAGCCATATATGTCGCTAGAGTTACATTCTTGCAACGTCGCACCTACGCCAAGGTAAGTGTGAGTTGGGAGAGCTTGACCGTTCAACCATCGGTCTAGGGGAGAGTTAGCTATGGTTACTGACATAATTACATGTTTAACCATGTAATTATGAAAGTACTTAATTGTGGGTACATTTGTTGGGTAGCTTTGATACCGAAGTATATGCATCAGGGGATGTATGTATGGAGAGTATTTAGTTTACTGCTTTCATTGTGTGCTATATTGGGAATTGTTGGGCTGCAATGAAATTTTCTGCAGGTACGCTAACCACGAATGCGTAAGTTGAATGTAGCTGACGACTAGCTCTATATCGAGAGAATGCGTGTTATGCCACCGACATAGAACGTGATTGCCACCTTTGGCTGGCAATCTTGTGAGGACGAATAAGACGAAGCATGCATCATCATGATTGTTGCTTTGTGCGTGCACTAAGTTGATTACTTTAGCCTGCTTTTATTTTGTCTAAACTTGTAGTTCTTGTTGAAAAATGCTTGTTAGGTGTGAACCTTATGCTTAGTATTGGATGCTTAAGCTAACCTGACTAATAATCTCAAGTGTCCGCTTAAAACTGTGATGCTGTGTAGATGCTTGTTATCTAGGAAGTGTCATAGTTGACCTCTCTTTTGTCCTCGGTGAGCATGTGAGTGTTGAAGATGCTTTATCCTAGATCAACGCTCACGTTACATAATCGCATGGTTGTCGTCTCTAATTAGATTCTCTCGTAGGAGCCAGAGCTGTAAACGTGGTTGCTAGCCCTTGAATGTTTTTGTATCCATGCCTTGCTTGAACCGTAGGCCCTAGCGTAGTCCCCTTATATGTTTGCTTAGGTCTTGGACGTCCGCTACCTTTTGGAGAATGCCCTTGTTCCATTGACCAACCAAGTTAAGTCCTAACGAACGTCGATCTTGACCACAGTTGTTGCTTGCCAAGTTTTGGAGACCATACCCAATTTCATGTTGGACCTCCCGATTGTCTCTCCTACAGATGGTCCGAGCAACGCTAATCTCTCGTTGTCTGATCTAGAAATCTTTGCTTGTGAAATCAGGTGGCTATCTTATCAACCCAATCTCTGATCGGTGTATCATTTTGTTCTAGAAGTCTGCTAAAGTCCATCTCAACTTCTAACGTCTCTCAACATTATTAATCTTGATCTCATGTTGTTGTCCAACGTGACCAAGAACCTTTGCTTAGTTGTCTTCGGCAATTAAGCTATGTTCCCTTGCGCTGTGTTTTAATCCTCGGATCGCCTCCGTGTTGACTCTAAACCTTGTAACTACCCTTGCTTGCTACTCCTCCCTTGTCTGGTACTTGTTCTTACCACCCAATCGGTGCCACTTGAAATTTCACTTTGTTTGTGCGTTTAATAATGGTGTTCCGATTAGCATTCTATGGTGCCACGACGAAACCGAGAGCCTCCTGTGGGCGCGCACACAAGGTTGTGCTGCTCGGCACGCGCTGGTATCAGGGTTGCTATTCATGATCCATTATGAAACGACATCCGATGTGTTATTTCTAGTGACCGTTTTCCTTGGTTATCTCCCTATATCTTATCTGAAGATTCATATCTTAGACCTTATGTAGTAGATATCCCTTGAAATTGCTAAGAAGATGACCTTTGAAGAACAGTCACCGACATAAACATTAACAGACTGCAAGAGGTGGTAGACAAGTGTCTCTCCCCAAGTGTCCTTGTACGACGTCGGTCATCGATTGGGCAATGTATGCCATCCCTGTTGAATCTAATGTGCACCTAACACTAAATGATTGGACAAGTTATCCATTGGAAAAGAACCGATCGTCACATGGTGCATATGACCTAACTATCAAAGTCTTGATCCTTGTGTAGATGACAGTCATACAGATGAAATCAACTCTCTCTGGTGTGACTCCTTATCTGTAGACTTCGATGCCGACCACTTGTTTGTGCTTCGACTGTAATTATTATGGTGGTCAAGAGTAAAGGTTAGAACTTTGAGAATTAAGAGACAACTGATTAGTTACCAGTAAGAAGGTTAATCTCCAGTCACATAACAATTCTTTGATAGCCATGATGGTTATGTCTCAATGAACAATAGTAAGCAAAGAGGCCATGAAGCTGGTCAGCAATGCAGGTGTTGCATCTTCTCCAAATGCGCTATCAAGTCAATTCCATCTTGGACAATCACGTATATAGTACAAGATGTTGTATTAGCCATGTGAAGAACTAGAGAAAGCATGTCCATAGTTTCGATCTGCATCATTGTGCCCCTAAGTACCATGAACAGTTTTGGTTCAAGGTTCTATTGGATGAAATGCCAGAAAATATTCAGAAATGGTTCCTTATCTACAGGGGGATGCCCTCCATGTGGAATAATGCTTTGTGCTCTGTGAAGACAGTCCACAACTCCAATGCTTGTGCATCGTCAAGATTGGTGTCTAGATCAACGGTGGAAATTGTTCCCTGAGAAACATGTCAGGAAGACTATAGCCTCCATCCTCACCTAGAGAAAGGCTTCTGCTACTATGAGAAAGATCAGAGAGTGCAAAACGCACACCTCAACATGTGAAGCGAAAGAAAAAGAAGAACATGAAATCTGTCCAGATATTGTGGCACTACACCGGTTATCTTCAAGTCAACGGCTAGTGACTAAAACGAAGTTGGATTGACCCCAAACTTGGTAACCTCATTCCTTGCTTAGGACTCATCAATGTCTTAAGTGGGTATGAGTATTGGTTGAGTAAAACATCGAATTTGAGAGATGTCTTATCAGCTCAGTTTGCTGCCATTTCTGAACAGAGCAATTTTGGTAGATGGATTGTTTGGATAGTCAAATGGTGTCCGTTTGAGCCAAATTTTGGTGAGTAGTTAGAAGACTCATGGATCTACCTGCCCACCAAAAGTTGTGCATATTGGAGCAGTAGTTTATGTGATATGAACAGAAAACAAAAGGATACAGAATCGGTGATTTATCTGTTGACTGCGATCATCCCTTGCATTGGAAGGTTATGTTTGTAATGCATGCCAAGAATTTGCAGTTGATAGGTATCTTGCTGTTATACAACCCTCAGTACCCTTGGAAAGACTAATTGCACCCCTATGTGCCTTTGTATAAGAGAATCTTTTTGAGTGACATTTGGCAGAAATCCAGGACCGACAGAGTTAGCTATCACTTTCACTGTTCCCTCAATAGACTCAGATAATACAGTGTTGGCATCAGAGAAAAAGAACTGCACATGTGGAACAATATGTAGTTTTCCATCAGTTGGCATCTGAGTGAGTGAATAGTCCATGACCGGGATGGACATTATCCATTGGTTAGATGGTTTCTGATAGCCTCAAAGAATAATTACCTCGTATATGGATCCAACCCTTATCAGAAGTTGTACATGTTATGCCACTAAAAAAAAGTAGATGCTATGAGTAATTAGTCCATGCTCGTAGTACTCTCCGTGCACCGTGAACGAAGTACCGCATTGTCTTGGATTCCTCCTAAAGTAGCAATGCTTCATGAAAGTCAGTGAAGAAAAATTCTTTAGACAAAAGATTCTGTGTAGGGTGAGTACCAGAAAGTTGTCTTACCCGGTTAGCCTCTCTGCTGCTTGAAGCTAAGTAGCCTGATGCGCTTATGGATGTTGGAATTGGATAACATGCTTCTCTTCCCTTGGAAAGTTCTTCGCACCGAATCTCGGGACGCGATTCTTTTAAGGGGGGAAGGCTGTAACACCCGAGGTGTTTGCCACCAGTTAACCCGTGGGTTTGAGCTCAAACATGCTAGATTAAGTGATGATGAAGATGTCAAGGTCAAACCTATGGAAGCGAGCCCCAACCCAAACTTGGATGCTGCACCATTGCTTTACATATAGTCCATTTTCAAGATATATGCTCGGGTGGTGTTATTGCAATATCTTCAGGTGTCTCACCTTAGTACCTATCTATATTGATCCCTGGAAAAGTTTCATGACGTTTGGAATCAAAAAGTCACATGAAATGATAAGTTATATGCTTGTTGGAATGACTTTACTAAGTGTTGGAATTTCATTATTAAGTGGATGGAAATATAGGTCATCAACCAAACCTTGCCACCTTGCTCCAACAACTCTAATTGAACTCTACAACAAAAGTTATGAAGGGTTCGTGTTGAGCAAAGATGGAGAAAATATCCGAAAACCATGGAAACCCAAGATTCTATAGCAAAAGGGCTTTGCGTTGACCGAGAAATAAAGTTGACTTCTGAACCAGATATGAGGGTTGACCAAAAATGAAAGTTGAATAAAAGTTTGATTATAACAAACTTTGTTTAATGGTCAAGAGCTAGTTTGGTCTCTAACCTAGTCAAATAGAGGCTCAAAGATTGGATTAACTGCTGTTTTTCAGCACTTAGAAAATTTTCTAAGTCTGGAATTCATCGTCGTCGACGTTGGCATGCCGCGTTCTCGTGTTTTCGTTAAGCAACTTGAGTTGAGCCAAAAATAAAAGTTGGAGCTTACATCTTGGAGAAGAGCATGCAAAAAGTTGGATTAAGTTTGATCAGGTTTTGACCTCTGAATGCGAGTTTCCGTGATTTCCGTCAACATGTTGACATTGTCATTTTGGCAACTAGTTAACTGCTAATCGGTTGCTCTAATGACCTTGACTCCTTAATGAAAAACGTAGAGCTTCATGTGGGCTTCAAACTTCGTTTTTGGCCCAAGGACTAATTCGGCCCAGAGCAAGCCCGAATCAGCGCCCCACCTTGCTCTCCTCAGCGCCCACCACGTGTTCGATCAAATGCCGCCGTGGCGCCCATGCACAGAGCATGACTCGCCATTGCTGCCGCGCGTCGTCCTCCTCCGCCACGCGCCCCACGTCCTCTGCCGCTGTTGCCTACTCCTGCCCGCGTGGTTGGGATGCCCCAGAGCGTCTTCATTTGTCTTCCCGCTCCCGTTCTCGCCGTGACGCGCGCGCACCAGAGCGCCGCCCGCCATGGCCGCCACGGGCGGAGCTGCCCGTCGCTACAGCCTCACTCGCTCACTGCTGAGCCAAGCCGCGCCCCACCGGAGTTGCTCGAGCATGCTCTGGTGCTCCGCTGCCGCCTCTCGTCGCTCGGGAACCGCCGGCCGCTCTTGCCGACGCGGCCGCAGCCTCGGCCCATCGTGCTCTCGTGGCCAGCAAGCCACGAGCCACCTCTCGACGATCCTTGGCCACTCACGGGTGCGCCTCGACGTCGTGAAGCTGCTACGCCACTCCCTGGCCGCCGGCGTGGCCTCCCTCGCCGGAACCGGCCCTCCCCCAACGGCCTCTGTCTCCCTCCGATGATCTCTGTACGAGGAAGAAGAAGAAGGACCCACGTGTAAGAGGGAAACAAGTTCAGGGGGTTTTCTGCGAAGTCAGTGACTCAGGTGAATAGTGCCGCGAGGACTGATTTGTGATGATTTTGCAGAAACTTTGAAAATTCATAGTAAATCATAGAAAATTCGTAAAATAACAAATGAGTACTTTTTGGAATCCTTGTGAAATTCTCTATGCATTAGATCTATAATACAGCATGTTTTAGTTTAAAGTTTTCTCTGTAAAAATGGATTTGTGCAGCTAGGTTTTCATTGCTAGATGTATTTGTCATTTTCATAACTGTAGATCTAGGGCTCCAAATGAAGTGAAATTTTTGTGACATGCTACTCATATGATTATTGATGTGTGGTAAAAATTTCATGAATTTTGGTTGCCATTTGAGTGAGTTATTAGTGTATCTTGCTCTCACATGAATTCTTGCAATAACCATTTGTCTTTTTCATAGAGGTTGATATACATGTCCAAATGCCTTGAAATTTGTACAGTAGACTATTTGGTGTATGTAAGAGCTACTGTAATTTTTATAGATTTTATTATAGAATTTTGATATATGTTTATTATTTCACCTTGCTATTTAAATAAATTAAGAAATGCATTAAAAGAAATTATTTAATGATGAGCACTATGCTTTTTGGTGATCATTTAACATGCACTTTATGATGGTTACATTGGTTGTGGCCAAATATATGTTTGGAATATAAGTTAATATTTATTCTTGCAATTGATGCTTTCCTGGACAGTTTCTGGGACTTTGGTAATTGCACCATGAAAATGATGTTTGATGAGAAACATGCTTATAACAAAGTTGTAAATAACTTATTAATCTAGCTTGTGTTAAATTTTGGTGGCATTTGGCCTTATAGTTTGTGAGTAATGACTGTTTCAAGTTGGGTTCCAGAAATAGTTGCTCTCTGGAATCTCTGGAGCAGATTCTGTAATTATGCATGTTTGACTTGGTTAACTTGAGAACCATGCTAAGATGATTAAAGATGAATTATGGACAATTTCATAAGCTTTCCAGAATGTCTTGTTGCATGGCTATTGGATTTGTATAACTCCAGTTATGATCCAAACATGTAGATGTTGTTTGCAGTCCAGATATTGTCAGATGCTGGTTATGGTTGTTTACTCCATGTGTTGCTAAGTGTGGCTTATACCCTTGATGATGGTCAAGTTAAGATACTTGTGCTCTTGTTAAACTTGTGTTATGCTTAATGTGCTTGCCCTCTTTAATTGGTTGTGTGATGTTAGTTAATTAGTTTTTGGTGTCTATGTCTTAATCGAGTGTTTACATGAATGATTATGTGATGCATCTTGTGTTACCATTCATCATATTCATACGCATGCATCTTGCATCTCAATTAGGTTCGCTAGATGCATCACGTGAAGGATGAGATGTTGAAGCCAAACCTGAAGACGGTGTTTGGTGGACCTATCCCGAAGATGGAAGGACTAAACAAGTGTCGGGTTGGGAGATGCTCGCCGAGCGAGTGTCATCTGTCAATCACTAACCCAGTGTTTGATCTCAGGCAAGCCCCGGAGCATTCTAAGCCTCCTACTTTACAAAAGCAATTGAGTATATATATGTTATATATGTATTGTTGCATTAAGTTATAGGAGTTGATCGAAAACACTTGCTGCATATATATATCCTTTTCCTTGTCCCGCAAATATGCCTGAAATCCTATTTTGGTTCGGGATCGAAAATATTGCTTAGCCCTGCTTAAGACCGGTAGCGATCGGTGATTTCCTGTCACCGGCAACTATAGGTGGTTACTGGAATACTTTAGCTATGGAATGGATGATATCCTGGAAATAACCAAGTGTTGATGAATAATTGGAGACCGGGCGGAATAAGTATGGGGCAACCAGACAGGGTTCTGGGGTGCTTGTAGTTTCCGCCTGTGTCGATTAAGGACCGTCCGTTGTTGGGCCTCGGGTCATGTTGAACGCATGCCTCACATTTAGCTGGCCGAATAAAGTACCTTTCGACCGCGAAGCCGGGAGATTATTCGGGCCGAGTGGATTGCCCGCAACGCACTGTACCGGAGCAGTAGTGGCAGGAAACGGGGGCGCGATGATAAGGCCAAAGAGCAGTCGGGCGGCCCCCGGGTACATGTGGTTCCTGGCAAGCTCGCGACTTTACCTGAATGGTTGACTCGGTGACCAATACCTCACTTTAGCGGGTGAGTGAGGTTTGTGTGAGGAATAAATTACCAGCTGGTCAATAATCGATTCGAATCGCCATCGCTCCTGGATAGTGAGCACTTGACTCGAGTTACGGCATCGTAGTAATAATGATGGAACACGGATGGTTATGTGGAAAATGTTGGAAATGCTAAACCTGAGATGGTAACCTTTGATGTTAATGGTTAATCAAGTGAATGCTTTAGCATAGGTGCTTACCTAGATTGAATAGGTTATAATAAATATGATGCAAAAGGACTTAAATTAGTTTATTCATGATAACTTATGCTTTTCGCAAATGAGTCAAGCTAGCCCACTGAAAGAAAGCCTTGCATACTCCTTGGTGTCATTATTTCTGGTTTATGACGGGTAAGTCTAGCTGAGTACCTTCTCGTACTCAGGGTTTATTCCCACTTGTTGCAGGTTGTGATGTATCATAGCTACTGCAAGAATTGGAAGACTCCGGCTGTTGTGGCGGAGTGTGATCATGGGCATGATCCTTCTGAGCTATCTTATCTCTCATGCTTTTGTTGGAAATTGACTTTGGTACTGGCATGTATTTGAACTAAGGTGATATTAGTTTTCAAACTACTTTGCTTCCGCTACTTTTGAACTTGAGTTGTAATAACTCTACTGAACTCCGATATATGTTGAATTACTTATGAAATGGATGTAACATATGACCTGTTATGTTGGACCACTACGATCTTGGCTTGTATGTTGGTTGGTTTAAAATCCCTCGTGATTTTATTGGACTACCGGAGTTATAGAAGCTTAAGTACGAGAATTTAATTGCTCCGGCGATTGTTTTTGTACTTTTGTTCTTATAATTTGGGCGGTTCCGTGACAGAGGGTTTGGAGGGGGCGGAACCCAGCGAGTAAACACCTCACGCTTGCAATGATCAATGCCGGGGTAGAAAAGGAGAATCCTTGGGTAAAACTTGTCCGAGCCGTCGATCCATTGGAAGAAAAAGCACCGGAAGTAGGGCTATACAAAAGTTTCAATTATCTCATCGCGAATACAACATCAGAAACCAATAAGAACAACAAAGGGCACAATTACTTACGCTACAACTATAACATGTGTAGAAGCAACGAGTCGCAGTATCCGGATGTCTCGACTGGCCCATGTGTGCCGGATGACCACAGTCACAGTTAGGCAAAGGTTCCTCGGGAGGAACGGGCGCATCCTTGCAAGACACGTCGGGGTACATCTCTTTAGGACGACCCTTTTTCCTCCAAATCGACTCACGATACGAGTCCTCCATCTAATAACACGAAACGATTTCAACACAAAACATATTTCACTTATATAATGTACAATATCAATACGATAAAAACTAATATAACTTTACTAACTACATTAACCAAACATACTACAACGATGCACGCAGAGAAGGGGTGGTCGGAACAAGGTCCGACGATGGGCCGGTACCCGACGGGGAGGGGCCCTAGGAGGGAGGGACGCCGGAGAAGGCCGCTGAGGGGAGGGGAGCTCGGTCCTGGGGCGGAGAGGGACGCTGCGGGAAATGGAATGGATGAATGGCCAAAAACAAGAAGTGCCCGGGCTTTTAAATGGCCGGGGTTGTACCCCGCCATGCATCGTGGCGGGTTAGGGGTACCCCGCCATGCATCATGGCGGGGTACTCCTTTCCACGCTGGCACGTCCCCCGCCACGTGGGACCTGCACCCCGCCACCATGCATGGCGGGATTCAGTGCATTTGCCCCGCCATGCATGGTGGCGGGGCCAAACGGGTTAGATTTAAAAAAAATTAAATCCGGGTTAAATTTAAAATTTGTTTCAAATTTGGACTAAAAATAAAAAAAATTCGCTCTCTGCCCCTGGCAGCCCGGCATCATCCACTGATCATCCACCACAACCGGCAGCGGGTGGCATACGAGGTTGCAGTTGTGCCACTGCCGTAGGCAGACCGCGCGGGGCTATAAAGAGATTACATTATAAAGAGATTACATGTATGGCTTGGTTGGTTACCAAAACTTGTCACACCAAAGATTAGTTATGTTATAATTTTTTCGGCAGCTCGTCACACTTTCTTAGTACCCTATCTCACTTGTCATAGATTGAGTTTTGTGCCAAACTTTACCACAAGTGGGATTTTGATTTTGCTCGCCGCATTTTCTGTGGCAGCCACAGTTTGTCAATGGTAGAGCTGGCAAACTGTGACACCAACCAAACAGGACCATAATTACAGCACACAATCTATGAGTTTGCCTGCACTCTGCACGTCTCATCGATGCACCTGTATCCTAAAACCGATTGTCTAAGGCCGTTGTTAACGGCTTAACTATGTCTTGTTGTAGTCCACTTAGTTTCTAAAATTAATTGTTAGGTGATTATAGTTTAGTCCTATGCTACTTAGACATATGAACTAGTAGTTGTTGGAATATGATCAGTCCGGCTAACACCGAGATTAATTTCGAGCATTAATTAAAAGATAAGTTTTTGGTCCACCCATTTCTATCATTAATTCCAACTAAATAAGCATTGCCGTGATCGGCGGCAGCCCTTAGAATTCTAAGGGTTCGGCCCCCTGGCCCACAGCGCTATTATAAATAAGAGAGACGCTCCTGGCGTCACACTGGTTCAATCCACGTGACTTTTCACATAACCGATCAATTAGGCGCTGGAGGGTTTTAGGAAGGCCGTCTACCCACGTTCGTCTAGGTATTGCAAGATCTACCGCGTTCTTCACCGACTAGGAGCATCAAGCCCCAATCCGGTGAAGACTAAGATCTTCTTCATCTACATCAAGTACACGAGCACCGTTCTTCACCGATGAAAGGTCCTTGTTTGGTTTTGGTAATTGAGTGACAACCTTAGGTGGACTAATTGTGTTTATGTGAGATACACAGAGAATTAGTCCACAGATGATTGTGTTATGAAGGAGCTCATTGCATATGAGACATGACATGGAGTCATGTGACCAAGGTGGCAAAGATCAAGATGAGGCTTGGCTTGATGGACCGGTTGCAAGTGTGAAGGGCAAGTCGGAGGCTTTGGAGCGATGGACCGCGAGGCGGTGAAGCTTGAGCAAGACTTGGCGCCGATGGACCGACGCAACGGTGAAGAGCAAGTGAGGTCAAGATCGATGAACCAATACGGTCATGTGATGATATGAAGTGGATCATATCATTTGGTGATTGGTTGGTGCATGTGTTGCATCAACGTCGGAGGAGATGGAGTGGAATGCGCAAGGCAAAGGTATAACCTAGGGCATTTCCATTTCACCGGTCATAGGTGTGTAGAGAAGTTGATGACCGGGTTTAGGATAGATGGCCGTACTATTAAGAGGGGCAAACTTGTTTGCATATCGGTCATCTAGTGCCACTTGAGCGATCTAACTTTGCATACGTGTTAGGATCGAGTGGCGAGGCAAGTTGAGTGCCTAATTTCTTCGAAGAAAATGTTTGTGAAAATGCTAACACACGTGCACAAGGTGGTGATCACTTGTTGGTGTTGGCACATTTGCGAAGGCGGTGGAGTTTGAGCGGTAGAGAGGGTTTGGGTTCCTCTCTCCCTCCCGCCGAGCTTGCGAGGCGGGATTCGGCGCTTTTTGGAAAAGTGAAACGCCTATTTTCTATTGCGCCGAAAGTTGGAAAAGAAACGGAGGAGAACGGAGGTCACAGAGGTGCACCGGACGCAGCACCGGACGCAGCACCGGACGCTGCACCGGACGCGGGCTCTGTGCGACCGGCGCGTCCGGTCAGTGCAGCGTCGGGTCAGGCACGCGGGCTAGGGTTTGACACCGGCGCGTCCGGTGACCCACGGGACCGGCGCGTCCGGTCTGGCGAACAGCGAGTCACGAAGTCTTCGGACGCGGTGCGCGTCCGGTCCCTCACCATCGGACGCGTCCGGTGGTCCAGGGAGCTTACTGGACTCGCACCGGACGCGGGTACTGTGGCGTCCGGTGGTTGCGAGGAGCGCGTCCGGTCTTGTCTTCGCGGGCGCGGGTGCTGTGCGCACCGGCGCGTCCGGTGGTTCGCAACAGCGCGTCCGGTCGCTCGTTTGACCGTTGGGGCGCAGTGACCGTTGGAGGATCTAACGGACGAATTTGAAATCAGGGGACACCGGACGCGGTTGAGCGCGTCCGGTCTGTTACGACCGGCGCGTCCGGTGGTCCCGCGAAAAACGTGAGTGGAGGGGTAACGGCTCTATTTGACTGTGGGGTTATAAATAGACCTTGTGGCCGGCCTTGGCCGGGAGCTGAGCACACTTTGGCCTTGGTGGCTTATGTGGTAGTGCTTGGAAGCCCTCTAACTCACTCATGCTTGATAGTGTTCATCGGATCGAGTGAGAGAGCGATTCTAGTGCGTTGCATCGAGAGGATTGCATCGAGTGGCACTAGGTGATCGTGTTGCAAGCCGGTGGTGCTTGTTACTCTTGGAGGTTGCCACCTCCTAGACGGCTTGGTGGCTTGCGACTCCGTTGAAGCACGCGTGGAGATTGTGCGTGGCTCCGGAGGAGGATTTGTGAGGGGGATTGTGCTCACCCCGCGGGGATCGCGAAGAGCAACTCTAGTAAAGCTCGTGGCTTGGAGGATCCCCATCTTGAGAGTGGATGTGCGGCACCCGCTGAGGGTTTGACTCTTGATAGTCAATTAGCTCGTGATCCATCAAGTGGGTGTATCGCCACAACGGGGACTAGCTTGGTGGCAACCAAGTGAACCTCGGTGAAAAACCGCCGTGTCAACATTGTGTACATCTTCTCGGTGGTTTGCTTTCGATTCACAAGCTTGTATTTACATTCATATACTTGTGCTTGTGTAGTTGCTCTTGTAACTAGTTTGCTTGTGTAGTTAGCTAGTTACCTTCTTGCTTGTGTAGCATAGAAGTAGCTCCCGTTGCATGGCTAATTTGGTTTGTGTAACCTTGTTAGTCATATTGCTTAGTTTGTGTAGCTAAGTAATTTGCGCTCTCTAGTTTGGCATTAGTTGCCTTGCTATTGAGCATTGCTAGTGAGCATAGGTGGCTTCGTGCTTTTGCTTACTAGAATTGTGTAGGAGCTCCCCGGCTTTGCTAAAGTACTAGTGCATAGGTTTGTGTGACCTTGCTCTAGAATTGTTTAGGAGAGCTCTTGCTAAGGAAAGCACCTTAGTTACATAATTAGGATCTTTGTGAGGTGCTTGTGAACTTAGATAGAGGGGTGTAGTCTTGGCTAGACCGATAGTTTTAATTCCGCATTTGTTTCGGTTTGCCGACGTGATTTTTTTTAGAAAGGACTATTCACCCCCCCTCTAGTCCGCCATCTCGACCCTTCAACCGACTAGGAGCATCAAGCCCCAATCCGGTGAAGACTAAGATCTTCTTCATCTACATCAAGTACATGAGCACAGATGACATCTTCCGACTCTGGTTAGTATCTAATATTAGTTTCCGCATTAAGATGAGTTAGTGATCATGTCTAGTCTAAGATAAAGATCCTATTAATCTAAATTCTAATTCAACAATTGGTATCAGAGCCTCCTTAGATCTAACATGATCCTACGCCAGAGTTTAATCTGTTTCATGCCTCTGTTATGTTAGATTAATTTCGGCTAAGTCAGAATTAGATACAAATTTATTTTTATTAAGATTAATCTGATCTGCTACATGCATGATAGCTCCTGTGATGTTTATCTTAATCTAATGATCTAAGTTTTACTCCCTTAAGTGCCGAATGAGATCTGTTTAAGCTAATCTCGTGAGTAATTTGGCCTAAATTAGATGTGATCAATGTTTAATTTCATGACCAGAATAACTAATTAAGGGGCTAAAGTAAAATTAGATGCATGTTTACGTCACATAAATGCCGAATTAGTTTTTGATCTGAGTTCTAAGTTCATGATTAGGCTACATTAATTATGGTTAGAGTTTTCTGATTACCGAAATTAGTCTCTGTTTTGCCTGATCTTAAGAAATTAGTAATCTTTTCCATGATTAAGCAATTAGAAGATGATGATTGGGCAAAACACGAGAAAAGTCCAAAAAAAATCCCCCCAAAATCAGAAACTCTAACCCTAAGATCAAGCACCTAAGATTAAAATTGATGGCGCACCTATGCGGTTCGTATCCGGATTAAGGCCGGGTCGCCACGACCGCGCGACTGTGAGCGAGCGGATGGGTCGTACCCGGCGCTTAGGCTGGGTCACCACCGCCACCGCAGGGCTGGGCCACGCAGGAGGAAGGGCGCCACCGAGCGCACGCTCTGCACAGGGCCACGCCGCCAGCGCGCGTGTTTTTTCGGTCGCCGTCGACGTGCATGCCGTCGCTGCTGTGCATAAGCTGAGGGGCCACCGACGTGTGCTTGTGCACCGACGGGGCCTGCTAGATGGAGCCGCGCGCAGGCAGCTGCCGCACGCACGCGCCGCCTAGGAGGCCGGCCGGTGCTGCCAGCCGCGTCGAGCTATCCTGCTCCCTCTCTCTGTGGCTGCTATCATTTTGTTAGGAGTTGAAGGGGAGAGAAAGAGTCACGGCTCAGGATGAGAAATCAGCTGTTTTTTTAGGGTTTTCATCCCTTTTATACAAGCTAAGAACAATCATGGCCATCGGATGTTTTTCTATGGCTGAGATTCTTTTGATTAAAGGATTGTTGAGCAGGCCGTTGCTGGGTTTCAGGTAGAGGCCGCACGGCCTTACAGGCTCACTGTCGTAGGCCTATCTGGCCAAAATTAGCGCAACATTGCACATTATATTAAGGCCTAATTGTTTTATTATTATTATATCAGTGCATTTTTTTAAGTTTTTTTTGGTTAAGTCTTGAGCTGATTAATGTTAATTTCTGTTATTTATAAGTTATTTTTTTGCTCATATAATTTTTCTCACTGAGTTTTATGAATTCTTCTGTGTGTGTGGCTACTGCACGAAGAAGCGAAAAACAAAAACTAAATAATCATGGATATTAGGGTTTTTGGCCGAGTATTTATAACCATAAGTTTTTTGTCTGGCCAAATCCTTGTCGTCCTGAAATTTAATAGATGAGATCATCCCAGCCACTAGGGTAATTCTAAGTGGGCCATTTATTAAATATTTTAAAGAGGAGAGCTTGCTAGTTCGGCTATTCAATTTAAATGCATTATTTAAGTACTTTAATTAAATTTTGAGTTTTTAATGTTCTCATTATGTTAATATTTTCAGCTTAGTTTATTATCGGTGACTTATTTATTGCTTTAAGTTTAATGCCCTCATAATGATATATATTCCCATTTTATATAAAATTTAAGTACCCTTTATTGTTTAGTAATCTTTTGGTTATTCTAAGCATGTTTTGGGGATTAAGTTTAAGATAAGACATTTTCTTTTCTTTAGTGCAATTTAACTTCTATGCACTATTTGAATAAGTTCTAAGTCTAAATTTTTATTTTAGTTCCAGTATTAATTCTATATTTTTTTCTTGAGCATTATTATGATTTATATTGATGCTCTAAGATAAAGCTTTGCAATATTTTACATTCAGTTATAAGTATTTGTATTTATATATACATATATATCCACCACTGTATAATAAGATGGTCTCTGGTTGAATGGAACCAACGAGAAGTTTAACTGGAGATTACTCATAGTTAATTTCTGACCAACGTTGACTTTAACTATGAGTTATTTAAGACGGATTTTGGTTTGTTTCTGCCCAACGGTGATGCAAATTAAAGTTCCTAAGCATGTTGTTAATACTGACCAACGTTGTTTTAACTTCATGCTTTAAGTACATCTTATATACACCTTACTAATTGGGACATTATTTTTCTTCTTTTCTCAGTAAATTATGCAGACTATATAAGTAAAATAGAACCCCTAAGTTGCACTAAGTTTCCTACTTGGAACAATCAGGTGCTTGCCATTCTCAAGGAGTTAGACCTTGATTATGTGCTTTATGAGGAAAAACCACGTGCTCCTCTCCTATTTGTGTGTACTATGCTGAGAGGATGAAGGAGCACATCCCAAAATTAGAAAAATGGCAGAAATCCGATGGGATTGCCAAAATGATTATACAATGGTCGCTCTCACTTAACATGATTAGGAGGTTCCTTTCTAATGAAAATAACAGGAAATTAAGTGCTAAGGAGCTTCACAACTTCATAAGAGCACACTTTAGAAAGGTTTTCCTTTTTGATAGCTTACTTAATTCCCGTTATGATGGGATAAGTGGTCTGGGTAACCACATTAAGAGCTTGTTTGATATGGCTTATGAGTTAAAGGCACTTGGATTAGATTTGTCTGATGAGTTTATGTTAAATTGCCTTATGAATTCTATGCCTGAAAACTATAACAAACATGCTCAAAATGATAAGTTTCCAATAGTCTGTAAATTTTGCAAGTTACCAAATTGATGATAAGTATAAGCATGGCTTCGAAAGACAGGTAACTAAGTTGTCTCATAAATTTACTTAAGATATTTCCCCAACATATGGTGGATTAACTAAGGTGCAATAATGCATATCTTAACTTCTCCTCAGGTCTTGCCAAACTAGGGGAGTAAGAGGAGCAAAGTCTAAGAAGCCATTAATGGAATAAAGATGAAGTCGAGCCTTGGAGCTTCTCATTAGATTTGTTCTAAATTTAGTACTTAATGATGCTAAGTCATCTTAGTTTGAGATACTTTGTATTTTGAACAAATGCAAATTTATTCCATCATGATTTATCTTATTAGTTGGCAAAGAGATGTATTTCCTGTAATATGGGTTTTTTTATGTCAGTTTTATCTTTAAGTTAATCATTACTCAAGACGATGAGACCTTGTCGAAATTGTGTCACTACAGTTTAAGCCACATTTCGAAGTGGAGAATAGATTGTCTCATTAGGAAAGAGATGAGATGCTATATTCAAATTAGACTATAAAGCATGAGTCTCTAATTGAAGTATGGCTTGCTTTCGCTATTTCTGGCCAACGCTGATTAGTGTTTGCATGTCCACCAAATTTCTTGTTCTAGTTTATTCTGGCCAACGCTGATTAGACTAGTTCATAGAGCTTGTTTTTTTTTTGAGACTTATATGCCTTATATTTGTCATTCTGGCTAACGCTGATTGATGAATATTTAACCATAAAAGTTTTATTAGGCAAAACCTCAGCAAGACATAAGTACAGTCTAGCTAAGGATAAGAAATGAGAGTCTAAGTAAATGAGTTGTCCACATGACACCCTGATTATATTTCTAGAGAACACAGAAATCAGTGGGAGCAAAATCCAAGGGATTGTGTTTCTACTGTTATAACTATTTCGCTAAGTTAAAATGTAATGAACGTGTTCCTAGAGAATGCAAGAATCAGTGGGAGCTAATGGGAGTTCACAAAGGAGGAAGATAAAATCTTAGAGAGATACAGGCTTCGTTTTCTGTATAAATGACTCAAGAAGACAAATATCTCAATTTGTGCCATAAGTCATTAGTATACCTCCATTTAAATTACTACAATTTGTATTATGGATTTTCAAGAGTCGTGTGCCACAACAGATATATGTAGCAACCATTAGTGGATAATTAGGCACATAAGTAAACCTCTGTTGTTATTACACTGCTTGTGATCCATGATGACCATATCAGAAGAGGAATTTTGTTATTCTAAACTCAACAATTTTTATGAGCTTAGGTCCATAAGTATATATAAGTGTGGGTTCTAATAAGTTTCCTGATGAAGTCAAACCAGTAGACTATAAAAGGGTCTACAATTCTAAGTGTGACATTAAAGGGAGTTTTTAAGAAATTTAAACTAAGAACATATCCCACTATGGTTTAGAATTTAATTAAGTGGACAATTATGCTTATAAAAAGGGTGGAAAAAGGTTATTATCCTAATACTCTACATGGGTGAAGTTGAGTTACATGGCAATAGGAATGTCACATAAGAGTTTTCTACTCACCCAAATTTTTTTTAATATGATGTATTTTGATGAAGCCTTTGAGTTTTTTTGCTATTGAGATACACATTACAGGACCAAATGAGTACTAGGATTATCATGAAAAGCATATCAACTATATGCATAAGTGATAGAGTTTGAAATGCCATGCCTGTCTATTCGCATAATGCAGATTGCATAATGCATTAAGTTTAATTACTCTAAATATTCTAAAAAAGGGTTAATAACAGTTGAAGAGGAAGACGTTCCATATGCTTCGGCTGTCATTAACTTCAAGAATGCTCAAGTCAATACTAGTCTAGACTTGGCAATGGGATACTTGGTAAAAAAAAGTTTATTAATCCAGAATAGGTCCACTGGAAGGTGCTACAGAGTTTTAAGTTATTGATGAGGCACCAAAAGAATTATTGTGTCACTTATAAGAATTAAGAATTATTCAATTGTCAATTCTCTTGAGTAGGTATAAGAAAGTGCACAGTTAGATTATACCTACTCTTGTAGAAAAGGACAAATTTATTGAAAGCTCCAAATGTAATTAGTATTAAAATGAGCTCAATTAGTGACATGAATATCACAGGCCATGTGGCTTAAGAGATATTATCCCAAAATTGAGTATTAATATACTGCTATAAGCCTATAGTTAAGTTGCAGTATTATTTCGAGTAACGACAGACATCAAATGCTGATGCCAAGCACATTGATTAAATATTGTGAAAGAAAGAACCCAGGATCAAGTTATTAAGCTTAAGAAAAAAAAGAACTAAGTTGATGCTAGCATGTTTGATTATTTGAGGCTTAATACTTATCCCATTTATGAGCGCGCAAATATATTTGGGTTTTTTTAGTTTAGAGTCTCTAACTTGATTCCTGGTAATAGGGCCATATACTCCCAATAAATAATAAGCGTTCTAACAATGTATTACAGTGAACTATGGGTAATGGGGTCCCAGTGGCGATTAATGCTACTGATGACACATTGGTCTGGTCTTACTGTAGTACTGAGTGTGAACATAAGTATGAAGCGAACATTAGTTGCGTAATTGCATTAGCCGTTCGATCAAGTGGGAGAATGTTGGAATATGATCGGTCCGGCTAACACCGAGATTAATTTCGAGCATTAATTAAAAGATAAGTTTTTGGTCCACCCATTTCTATCATTAATTCCAACTAAATAAGCATTGCCGTGATCGACGGCAGCCCTTAGAATTCTAAGGGTTCGGCCCCCTGGCCCACAGCGCTATTATAAATAAGAGAGACGCCCCTGGCGTCACACTGGTTCAATCCACGTGACTTTTCATATAACCGATCAATTAGGCGCTGGAGGGTTTTAGGAAGGTCGTCTACCCACGTTCGTCTAGGTATTGCAAGATCTACCGCGTTCTTCACCGACTAGGAGCATCAAGCCCCAATCCAATGAAGACTAAGATCTTCTTCATCTACATCAAGTACATGAGCACAGATGACATCTTCCGACTCTGGTTAGTATCTAATATTAGTTTCCGCATTAAGATGAGTTAGTGATCATGTCTAGTCTAAGATAAAGATCCTATTAATCTAAATTCTAATTCAACAGTAGTTACTCAAGTCGTTCAGAGTTTTCTATATACATAACTTTTGCTATCTATCTAGACATAATGTATATCTAGGCACGAAGCAAAGGCTATATCTAAAAATGACAGAACAACGTACGATTTGGAGAAAGTATAATCTATTTTAATTTTCCTGTATCAACCAGTGAATTGTTAGTTGAGGTATGGACTAGAAACTATTTTACATGGTCTAGAACTGAATTGAGAGCAACTCCAGTCTCCAAGAGTCTCTATATCCTTTCTAATCGGTAGTAATAGAGATTTTGGTGAAAAAAATCTCCACCAGGTTCTCTAATTAAACCTCTAAATATTACTATCGTCTATTCTTGATTTCTTGTTAGCCAAAAATAAAGAGTGGAGATATCTCTCTAGAGTGAAAGAAGATACAGAGAAGTTGTTAGAGAGTGAAAGAATATGGCAAGCGGTTTTTATTCAAATAGCTCTCTAAATGATGATTTGATGAGTGAGTTTAAAAAATCTTGACATGCAATGCAACCAATAAAAACCCAACAACGTCCTCCGTCCTCCCCTAACTAAAAATTTTCGCTGGCAGCGTTCAAGTTTTGTCACAACTTTTCGAAGTTTCAATGACCCGTATGGCCGTATTCCCTTCGTCCCAAAGTGTCATTCTAACTTCTGAAGAAGTCAAGCACTTTTAACTTTGATTAAGTGTATAAAAACATTAATCTTTATGATACATAATAAGTATCATTAGATTAGTTGTTGAATATATATTTATAATAAATTTATT
Organism: Saccharum hybrid cultivar R570; assembly: GCA_038087645.1. NCBI lineage: Eukaryota > Viridiplantae > Streptophyta > Magnoliopsida > Poales > Poaceae > Saccharum > Saccharum hybrid cultivar. Next base: position 1,222,384 of record JAQSUU010000123.1, on the reverse strand, counting down.
TGAAGATAAATATACTATTAATATTTTCTACAAATGTGGTTAAATTTTTTAAAAGATTAACGTGTACAAAACTAAAACGACACTTATTTTGGGACAGAGAGGTAGGTTTTACGAAGCGTGCAGGACTCCTGGGCATGCGCAGGGTAGCCAATTTTTTTTTTGTCTTTTTCTGACCGGTTGATGTTGTAAGATTGAATTGAAACTACATAGATGACGAAGCAGATGTGGAAAAAAGGGGTCAAATTTGGACTGACCACTACTGATCAGTGCTGGAGACAAAAGCGAGGACTTATTTGACCGCTTCAACACACCATCCAGCGCGGCAACAGCAAAGACTAGTAGTCGCTAATTGAAGCTACGGTGATCCAGGCCTCCATGAAATAGCCAGGTGACCCCCGGCCCATTCCAATCCATGATTGATCTCTTCGTTCGATTCTCTCCCGACACTGACTAGCAACACACACATGACTGCGGTGCTCTTGCCATCACTTGTTCTCCACACTGTAGCCTTCTTGCTACAGCTACTACCAACAATAGCTGCTTCCCAAACAACAGAGCCGCCTGAGCAACAAGGCTGCAGCTGGCCCAAGGCATGCGGGAGCCTGAACATCTCGTACCCATTCTGGCTGGAGGAGCCAGGGCGGCTGCCGTGCGGGTCGCCGTCGTTCCAGCTCAGGTGCAACAGCAGCGGCGCGTTCCTGAGCCGCTCCATGTTCCAGGCGTACCGGGTGGTGAACATCTTCTACCAGAACAGCTCCCTGCACGTGGTGGACGAGAACCTGCCGCTCGCCGCCGGCTGCCCGGCGCCGTGCTTCAACCTCTCGCTCAGCATGGGGTTCATGCCGGCGTTCGCCATCAGCAGAGCCAACAGCGAGCTGCGGTTCCTCTCCCGGTGCGACGAGCCGGCGCCGGAGGCTGTGCCTGGGTTCCAGCGCATGCCTTGTGACAACTACTCGTTCGTCGGGTTTAGACGGCGGTTCGGAAGAAGCTACGGCGGCAGAGAGCGCGGGGCAACACCGCCGCCGGGCTGCCTTGTCGCTGTCGTGCCTACTCTCCCGGCGACAGATCGGGACAGCAGGCACAACTACGTCGCGAGCTTGAGGAGTGGGTTTCTGCTGGAGTGGACGGTGGTCTCGGGGGATTGCTCCAAGTGCACTGCAAGCGGTGGGGAATGCATGTACCCTGACAACGGCCTGGGTTTCTCCTGCAACTGCCCCGACGGCATACATTACCCAGTGAACTGCTGTGAGTACAAGTTGGTTCAAATTACGCTACGCTCCATATATGGGTCATCAGTCGATACGTTTCTTTAGGAGACTGTAGGAAGAATCAAGTCAAATGACGGTTCTTAACTAGCAAGCATGATTCCGTAGTGAAACATTTCCTAGGTCTGTCACCTATCATGCAGTGATGCAAAATTGCAAACCAGGGGACCTGTCTCACTCAGCTCTGTTCACATGGCATTAAGCAGAGTATGGGAGACTTAATTTGACTACGCTGCTGGGTTCCACTAACCTGAAAAGCTCATTAATTCAATGGGAGAAAGTGTTAAAACAATCAAGGTGTTACTGGTCAAGACTTTTCAGAATTAAGTGCGCTCCCCTCTCTCTCTCTTTCATCAATTCTATTTAGTTTGCTCCTTAAAGTTGAGCATTAAAGCCACTCTAGCAAGAGCCCTTAAATCAAGGTCTTTACTTTCGATTTGAGGGCTTCCTTTGCTTTTGAGGGCTTCGTTTTTTATCAACTTCAGCAGGAGCCTTCAAATCAGGACTCCCGAATCCATTCCAATAGACACTAATATAATGGGCACACTCATCATTCCCTATTTTCTCTCTTCCTCGCTCTCATTGATTGAGCTATGTGCCCCACACGCTGGCTAAGAGAGGTCAGGTGTCGGATTTGGGTGGGTGGAGGTGGAGCCACTGCGGAGGAACCGTGTGGCTGTTCCAACTAGGGGAAAAGGCTAGGCACCACCGGGAGGAGGCCACCTCTACCCGAGCAAAGAGGCAATGAGGTCGGATGGTGGCGGAGCCACTAGGGAGACGTCGGGAGGAGACTAGGCGAAGGCAGAGCCGCTTAGGGAAGAGCCAGGGGAGGTGGCCCATGCCGGCAGAGGAGGCCGGATGAAGGTGGGGCTGTCGGGGAAGGAATGGTGGAGTGTTGGCCTGTGGTGTGTCGGGTGGAGCATCGGGCGGTGGTGTGCTGGGCTGGAGCGAGAGCAGTTCCAAACGGGGCGGAGTGATACATAGCTAAAACTGAAGAGTAGGGGGCCTACTTTTGGAGGCCTGAGTAAAGACATGTTGGAATTGTGTTTTTTACCTAAGCCTTTAAATTTTGGTTTCAGTGCCTATTTAAGGGATCTCCTTCCGTTCACCATCTGATCATCCAGCAATGTATCTCTCTTACTCTCTTTCATATTTCATCTGTAATAAGGATATTTCGAATATTATATGCATTGATTCCTAAAAAAATCCCTCATTTAGAAACAATAGAGGTGATAGTACAACTATTTCCTTTTTTTCTTGATTAATATTATATGCTTTTCCAGGTAGTAAGAGGACTGGCAGCAGAAAGATAACGCTGATAGGTAATTAATTTTGTTCAGCCATCTTTTTATATTTAACCATATATTTTAGTTGTGACAAAATTGTTCTATATATTATAAATTACTTTTAAAATTTCAATTCCTGCAATGTAAGATCATAGAAGTGCCACATTAAAGTTAATGTTTAAAATTTAGAACAAACAACCTTTATGCCTTTGGAGACAAGGCTGGTGAATTTGGAGCAAAATTTGAGAGTTTTATCTTGCTAATACTAATTTTGAGGCCTTGCATTTTATAAATTTTACTCTTATTATTGAAGTTTAACAGTCCATAATATACTTGCTCCTTTTTAAGAGAAAAATAACACATACTTTAATTCAGTGTTGATGGCAGTGGCTGGAACCTTGCTCGTTTCATGTATTTATGTGCTGATATGTCATAGAAAGGGGCAAAAACCATGTTTTCTCATTGGTAAAACCACTATCAGCAAAAACGAAAGGAACATTGAGGTCTTAATATCATCACATGGATCATTAGCTCCAAAAAGATACAAGTACTCAGAAGCAACAAAAATAACATCTTCTATAAATAATAAGCTTGGAGAAGGTGGTTATGGTGTGGTTTTCAAAGGAAGGCTAAATGATGGTCGCCTAGTTGCTGTGAAATTCTTGCGTGACTCCAAAGCAAAAGGGGAGGAATTTGTGAATGAGGTTATGAGCATTGGCCGGACCTCGCATGTTAATATTGTTAGCTTGTATGGGTTTTGTTTGGAGGGGTCAAAACGAGCTCTTATATATGAGTACATGGCCAATGGTTCTTTGGATAAGTACATCTACTCGGAGAACCCTAAACAAATTTTAGGATGGGAAAGGCTTTATGCAATAGCAGTTGGGATTGCTCGTGGACTAGAATATTTGCACCATAGTTGTAACACACGTTTGTCCATTTCGACATCAAGCCTCAAAATATCCTTCTTGATCACGAATTTTGCCCCAAGATTGCTGATTTTGGTTTAGCTAAATTGTGTCGTACCAAGGAGAGCAAGCTTTCAGTGACGGGTGCTAGAGGAACAATTGGATTTATAGCTCCTGAAGTGCATTCACGAACATTTGAAGTGGCTTCGACAAAATCAGATGTTTATAGTTATGGAATGTTGTTGCTAGAGATGGTTGGAGGCAGGGAAAATGTGAAATTAATGGTTGAAAAGTCAAGTCAGAATTATTTTCCAGATTGGATCTATGATCACTATGCTCAAAATGATGGATTACTAGCTTGTGAAGTTACACAGGAAGATGAGGAAATCGCAAGAAAGATGATTTTGATTGGCCTGTGGTGCATACAGATATTACCTATGCATCGCCCTACAATAACCAAAGTTTTAGAAATGTTCGAAAGTGGCTCAGATGAATTGGAGATGCCATCGAAGCAAAACTTCAGTCAAGTGCTTTAAGATATTTTTTTCACTACTCATTTATGTACCTGTCCAATGCCATTTTCATCAAGTTGATACATTCAACTAGTTTCCTTTTTTTTTTCTTTTTCAGCGAAGACCTAGCTTATAATATGAATGCAGAAAGCACAAGTCCCAGCAGTACTACGGCAATACAAGGTTATAGTGACATGCTAAAGGCCAAGGAGATAAGCCTTACAAATTAAAAAAAAATCATGCCAGTGCTCAGCATATCCTACGACAGCCGCTCCATGCTTGTGGCGGTGGAGACCGCCTTCTCCGGCGACGGGGCGTGCAAAATCCCCGACTTCAACGTGTCCTCTGGCCTCGGCCTCTTCCCGGTCAACATCAGCGCCACCAACTGGGGCCTCACCTTCGTCTACAACTGCAAGATTCCTCGCAACGAGGTGCTGACAGGGCCATGTGCCAAGCACACAGTTGGGGCTTACATCTCCGAGAGGCCGGGCGACGAGCAGACGAGCAGCCGGCCGCACTGGGTTCGACAGGCGAACTGCAGCTCCGCGAGCGTGCCAGTGCTCGGGTTCCAAGATGGGATGAACCTCTGACTCATGAGTCCGTGTACGGGCCATTGATCAGCGATGGTTTCCTCCTGGACTGGCCGACGCTTGGAGACTGCGATGCGTGCAAACAGAGGCCTCGTTTAGTTCAGTGAATTGGAGAGAAAAATACTGTATCAGAATTCATGTAGCATTTCGTTTGTATTTGGTAAAAATTATCCAAATTTTGACTAAGTAGACTTAAAATGTTCGTCTCACAAAGTACAACAAAACTGTGCAATTAGTTTTTGATTTCATCAATATTTAGTACTCCATGCATTTGCCGACATTTTGATGTGACGGAAAATCTTCTTTTTGCATAGTGAAATTTGAGGGAGAATTGGGGGAACTAAAAAAAAAAAAAAGGGAGAGAGGAGGGCTGTGCAGGTACTTCGACCTTTCCTTCCAATGCGTCAATTCGTCGACTTCTTCCCGTGGTAAGCATCGTCTACTACCTTGTGCTGGAGTACTTTGGATTGGACAAGCAATAAATTAGTAGATGGACAACCTCACCACTGCTGCATTTTTTTTGTCTAGCTAGTGCCTCGTATTTTTACACGATCTTGTGAATATGCATTAAAGTATTAAACCGGAATTCCTACAATGAAATCAAGCAAGCAAAACAAAACAGGTTTCAACCCAATAGCCCGCAAAAGTCGACAGGTTGTGCGTTCGTAGGAGGCCCATGGATTTGTTTTCTGTATAAGTTTTGGTTCTATAGTGATTGATAAAATAATTCTATCTAAAAATAAATGACGTGTAGTAGTCAGATTAGACTGAGCACTGAGCAGTGTTGGAGTCAGGAAAATGAAGACTTGGACCTTGCCAACTCATGCGCCCTCGTTGTCCCGGCTACACTGGTGTTATTGACTGTTTGCGCAAAATTAGGTACAGATGTTAGGAGTTAGGGCTAGCATGATAAAAGATATAGGTATACGACTAAGCCGGGTACGTGAAAGCAACCGGTGCACTTAAATATTATCAGTACATACAGACAAAAAAAAACATGCTTACATATGCACGACTTAGGAAAATATTTGTATATATATGATTGATTGATTGTTCAGTATCCAGGCAAATCGTCATTCACCGCATATCTCTAATATATTTATGTTTTGAAGCATATATTTTCTTAATTTGAGTAATAGCAAATATAGTAACCTCAAGCATCGATGACGTATTTAAGCTTATCGCTGTTGCAGGAAGCAAGACCACTAACACTGGGATGATAATATTAATAGGTAAATAATACTCACATTGGCTCTTGACAGAATCTTTTTTAATCAGGCTGTCATCTCATTGGTGATTACTTCGTCTGGAGCATAATATGATACCTGTTTAAAAATTGGAAAAGTCTGTCCATAGTCCTTCAACTCTTTGCTTGATGAAATTTTGGTTCCTCATACTGGGTGAAACATCTTCAACTCTTGATCCATCTGAAAACCCACCCCAACCACTGTTAAGACTTAAAGAGGGCAATGAAATTAGACCATGAGAATTCTCGCACTGTAGGTGCTTTGGCCCCTCCAGAATCTTCAAAAAAAAAAGACCATGAGAAGAGTTGAGGGATCATGGATGGACCCATTCCTTGAAAAAAGAATATAAATAATATAAAACTACTACAGACATTTAGATTTTATGAAGTAAATAACATGTGTTAATCTCAGTTTTGGTGGCAGCAGCTGCAAGTTTACTCTTTCCATGCATTTGTGTGCTGATACGGAAGAGGAAAGTAAAAAAACTATGGTTTCTCTTGGTGAAAAGACAAAGGCAGCTGCAAGTTTTGGTGGCAGCAGCTGCAAGTTTACTCTTTCCAAGACTGGCCAAGAGCAGGAACAACAAAGGCATAGTAGGCATTAAAACGATTAATAAGGGATGTGCGAGTAATAGACGAATTACGTGTTTCGGAAATAAAACATACCTGAGATTTGGTGGACGACAACAACCGGGCGAGATGAACCATCTTGGAACTGTTAAGGCTACCGCCGGAGCTCTGACAGTTCCATGCGAGGATATTCCCCCAGGCGCCGTTGGGGCCAGAGCTTGAGCCTGCAGGTGATGGTCGCGGTGCAGAGGAGGAGGGCCGAGGCGAGCAGCAGCCCCTGCTGAACTGGAGTTGCAACCAGGATGCACACCTCCCCGCAAATGAAGCAGACGAATCAAGACAGTGGCTCACTAGCTGGTTCCCTAGCAGCTGACGGCCACCAAGGACGAAACAGGAACCAGACCGATGGGGAGCTTCAACAAACCAGCAAGAAACCAAGAGAGAGGGAGGGAGCAGGGGTGGATCTGGAGTTGAAATGTAGGAACGCACGCGGAGATGAAGGAAATCAGCAGATTGGGAAGGGGATTAGGGAATTGGGGGAAATGGGGAAAAAAGGATATGGCAGAACGCCGCACTCCACCTCGAGGGGGACACTGAAGGCTTGCTCGCAGAGAAGGGGAAGACGAGGCGCAGCCGAGGAGGAGACGAGCGAGAGAGTCTCGCCGGCGCCGCCGCAAGACGACTCCGCCAACGGAGGGAACCCTAGGTCCGCCTCCAAACGAGGCCTTGTTTAGTTCCCAAATTTTCCCCTAAATTTTACTATGCAAAAAGAAGATTCCCCATCACATCAAAATGCCGGCAAATGCATGGAGTACTAAATGTAGATGAAATCAAAAACTAATTGTACAGTTTTGTTGTACTTTACGAGACGAACATTTTGAGTCTAATTAATCAATTTTTGGACAATTTTTTGCACTAAAAAACAAAAGTTGCTACAGTGTTCCGACACGGGCACTGTACCTACAGTGCCCGAATCGGCCCCCGATTTGGGTAACTAAACACGGCCCGAATGTGGCGTTGTTACTTGTCACCAGCGACGTTGTCGGCGACACCTCCGGGTATTACAAGGACTTCCTGCTGACCTTGGTAGGGAGCGAATGAAATTAAAACGACCTCCTTTTTCGATAACATGTTAAAACACAGTACAGATGAACGAACATGCACGGTGAAGATGCTCGTACACAGGACGCACAGTCACCTCATGAATGCATGTGTTGACAGAGTGCTCGCCACCATTGAAACGAATGGCGTCCGTTTGTTTCACCGCAAGGAAACGCAGTCACAACGCCTCGCTGTGAGAACACGTGACAGCGGCAGTAAATTTCTTGGGCTCCGAGAGCGAGCATAATAATAGGCCGTAAGCTGGCTAAATGTTAGGGTAGAAGTGAAGAAAGAAGAAGGGAGAGAAGCGAGATGTAACATTACAGCCGCCTTAGACATAAAAAATCAAGAAACTCTATGAGAGAGACAAGTGAGTCATATATTAACATTAAAGAGTTCACTACTACCCTGTTCGTTTGAACTTATCAACCTAACTTATTAGTCATGGTACAGTGTTTTTCTCTTACAACAAAATAGTATCAGCCGACTTATTAGCCGCAGAAACCATCCAGCACAACAGGGTGTTAAGTGGGCCAGCCAGAAGCCGGCTGTATTATTAGCCTTATTATAAGCCGTGGACGGTAGATCTGATCCAAGGCGACCTGTGGCACGACTTGCTGGGCTCATGAGGTTTGGACTGCGAAGCATCGATTGATTCATGAGCTCTAGCTAAATTTTCCCGAAGAACGCTTTCGCGGCGAGGTTGAGCCAGCAGCCGGTACGACAGCTACACCGAGGAGTTCCGGTGTCTCTGCCCCGGCGGCAGGCTCGCGGCGGGGTCGACATGCGCCGGTGAGTCCCACGCTCCCATTTGCCCTCCGTACACGTATGTGCCTCTCTTCACAGTATCAGCGTGTGTGGACGCCTCAGCGGCCAATGCGGACTAGGCACAGGCACGTGCTGGTCGTTTTAGCTGCACGACTTTCTTGGTCCGTTGCATTATGCAGATTGCAGCGTGGCGCTGGCGCTGGCGCGTTGGCGTCGCGTCAGTGCTGCCTGCTGCGTGCAGCGTGCTGCCCACTGGAGCGAGTATATCATTCCAAGACCCCACGGTGATCTAGGTGAGCAAGTACAGTTGGCTTATAGCTAAGCTAATTAATATTTTTATTGATATAGAAGAGAGAAGTGAGAAAAGAGAAGAGAGCTTGGCTCCTATACGAGCATCGACATGGAAGCATAGATAGTAGTGGATACAAATAGAGATGTATATAAAGAGAAATAGAAAAGAGAATGAAGACATATAATAATAAAAAAAATTATAGACAACCAAAAGGCTAACTAATAGAGATGTATGTAAAGAGGAATAAAAAAGAGAATGAAGACATATAATAATAAAAAAAATTATAGACAACCAAAAGATTAACTATTGTATAGCTTGACTCTTATAACTTACTTATAGCCAAACACTTAGCTCCATTATTAACCTTGCTCTTATACAGTTATACTGACCATTATGGAGATCTAGGTTGCTTCGAGTGAGTGTGCTTACTTTCAGCCCGTTCGTTTCGCTGGTTTATTGTGGCTGAAAGTACTGTTTGCTGGTTTGTTATGAGAGAAAAACATTAGCCTTGTTCGGCAGGCTGTTTTTTGGCTTATAAGCCAGCTGTGGCTGATTTGCTGTGAGAGAAAAACACTGTTCCACGGCTGATAAGCCGTGCTGATAAGCTCAGTCGAATAGGAAGATTATTGGATGGCTGCTGATTTCGCTGAACAAACGAACATGGTGTTTATCTCGTGACTCGTGTGTTCGTACCCAAACTGACATCTGACATTCTGAAGAGTCGCCGGGCTTGTGGTGCGCGCACTGGCCACACCGGCGCCTCAAAGGCTCAAACGCGTGTCCGGTCCATGCCTTCTTCCCTTCCGGTGCAGCGGAGTGCTTCATCACCTGCCATGCCAATGCCATGAATTAGCTTTCTCGTGTCCTCTTCGCGTATGATTGTTCTCGTTAGTGCTCTGGCGAGTGACTACGAAAGAATATGATATGAGCACTTGCCTGAAGCTTCGGTGGCTTTGCCGTCATCCATACTTTATTATTGCTCTTACTGGTAGTAGGTTGCCATTAGCATTATTGCCAAGATGCTCAGTTGAGGCAAGTGGGTTCACAACTTGTGTCGCATACGGCTAATAAAGAGCTTCACCCGGCCCACTGATCACTGATCAGCTATGTATTCTATTCATAGATTCGATAATTGCTTAACGAAACTCCTAATCAGACACTTGGAGGCGTGACCCGACCGGGGCCTTGTTTAGTTCACCTCAAAATTCCAAGTTTTTTCACTCTCTCTATCACATCAATTTTTAGCCACTTGCATGGAGTACTAAATGTAGGTAAAAAAATAACTAATTACACAGTTTAATTGGAAATCACGAGATGAATCTTTTGAGCCTAGTTGGTCCACGATTGGACAATATTTATCAAATAAAACGAAAGTAGTACTATTCATCATTTTGAAATTTTTTCCCAATCTAAACAAGGGCCGGGCCAAACGGCTAGCCACTGTCCCTGTCCCTGTCCCTGTCCTTTTTCTCCCCTCACATCTCAAATCACACCAGTTCGCTTGTACAGTTCGGCCTGGTTTAGTTCCTAACTTCTCCCCAAATTCTACTATGCAAAAAGAAGATTCCCCGTCACATTGAAATGTCGGCACACGTATGAAGTACTAAATGTAGATGAAATTAAAAACTAATTACACAGTTTTGTTGTACTTTGCGAGACGAACATTTTGAGCCTAATTAGTCAAAATTTGAATAATTTTTACCAAATAAAAATAAAAGTTGCTACATTGCGATTTGACATACACCGTTCGAAGTTGGGCCTCCCAACTTAGAATCTAAACACGGGCTTCGTTCTCTGACTGAACTCGAATTCCAAACCGCTCCGCCACTGTCACATGCCACCCTCCATCCCCAATCCACTATGCATCCGCTCCTCCTGCTGCTACTCGCTTCCTTCCTCCTGCTGCCGGCGGCCAGCGCGGCAGAGTCGTCAGGCTGCTGGCCCAAGGCTTGCCGGGGGCTCAACATCACCTACCCGTTCTGGCTAGAGGAGCCCGGCCGGCCACCGTGCGGGCCGCCGTCCTTCCAGCTCAAGTGCGACGGCAACGGCGCGTTCTTCACGAAATCCGTCTACCAGGCGTGGCAGGTGCTCAGCATCTTCCCCAAGAACAACTCCTTCCAAGTGGTGGACCACAACCTCCCGCTCGCCACCGGCTGCCCAGCGCCAACGATAAACATCTCGCTCTTCTCGCCCGCATTCGTATTCAGCAAAACCAACAAAGAGCTGCTCTTTCTTGGGAAGTGCACGGAGTCTCCACCGGCGGAGTCGGCTGGGTTTCACAGCCTGCCTTGCGACAACAGTTCCTTCGTCCGGCTCGGCGACGGCCGGAATTTCTCGAGAGACGGCATCCAGGGAGGGATCCCGCTGGGCTGCCTCTTCACTGTCGTGCCGTTTCTCGGGTCTCCCGATGGAAATGGGGACGACTACGTCGCCAGCATGAAGAATGGGTTCCTCGTGGAGTGGAAAGAGGTGCCAGGTGATTGCCCCAAGTGCATGGCAAGCGGCGGGGAATGCAGGTACTACGGCGACAACGGCACGAACTTCGCCTGTGATTGCTCCGGTGACAAGTGCGGTGAGTTCAGGAAATTAAAACGCACAGCAATTTTGACCTTTTTTTTTGTTGCAAAAACAGCAATTAGTTTGCTAACCTGGAAGAAGCAAAGTTGGCCTATCCAAATAGTACAAAGAGGAGGCAAAACACAAACACAGACACACATAAAGAAAAGGGGGACTGAAAAATCAGAGAAGTTCAAGCACAATTAACAGAGGATTGCTTTACTCCTACTCACCTAGTAGCCAGTTACCACTTAACCAGTAGTTCTTTTGCTAAAAAAAACCAGTAGTTCTTAGGTCATGCAGTAAAACTATGCAAATTGTATTAACGGATTCAATGATTCTGTAGTGTCCATTTGGGTGCCAAATACGGTCCTGCCAATGACATAAAGTCGCTGTCCGTACTAATTGAAAAATAACACAGGTCGTCTTCATACAGTTTAGCGTGATCATTGCTACATGGAATATATACAATGTTGATTGGAAAAAAAAATTTGTCCCGCTTTTACGTGGACAGTCTGCTTCAACGGCAGATTATCTTTTGGTTGATTAGTGTCAGTTGTTCAATTGATACGCCAAATTGGGAGAGATGTCAAAACACACAAACACACATTTCAAGAATAGGGAGCCCAAAAAATACATGGAGATCAAGCAAAAGTAACAATGGCTTGCTTTATTACTCATCTTATTTGTGAATTACCATTCATTCTTATTAGATCATGACATCATGTATTGAAAACTATGGAAGTGGCGTAGTACCAGTAACAGATTCAAATATAAATTCCATGGTATCCGTTTAGTTGGCAAATATAGCAACATATAGTCGCTCTTGAGAATAATTGAATAAAAATGTGTCACCTTTGTTGCAGTTAAGAAAAATCAAATTCGTCATTATTCCGGTCTTCTACCTATCCAAACCAGCGGGCCTATATATCATATATATAAACATAGGGGATGTTTGGATCAGGGAGCTAATAATTAGTCCATGTTTTTGGATACTAATTGTCGGGTACCGATACCGGGGTACCCGGATACTGGCCCTTGGACCAATAATCTAAGCCTAAGGAGCCACCGAAACGCGGCCCAGAAAGGATGTTGGGCCGCCTAGGATCACGCAGAGTGGTCCGGGCTCCCCTTCTAGGCCACAAAGGTGCGTAGACTCGCTTGGCCCGCGCATTGGCCGGGTAAGGCGATCCCCACTTCGCCCGACGGGTGAGCGCGGGGGTTGTCGCGCCCAATCCCGCCGAAGGGAGTCCGTCTCGCCGACCCCGCGTAATATGGTCGAAGGTCGGGCGGAGAGTGGGGCGGACCCACGAGAATCCCCAACCGACCCTCGTACCATCCCTAGGACATGGCCCGCGTCATGATCCCACGAAGCGGGATGGCGACAGTAGTGCCCGTGCGTTGATGCCAGGGCGCCGTGGGCACATGACGTCGGCAAAGCGGGGTGTACTGGAACCATACCACCTTGATCGCATGGGACACCTGCGAAGGGACCGATGAACACTCCGTAGGCCGCATCGCTCGGCGTAGAGTTGAGCCAGACAGCCGGGGCGCCCTTAACGACACGGCCGAACCCACCTTATCGCCACGATGGTGGTGATGTGACGGAACGCCACCATCGTCGACGATCCAGTGGACAGAGATCCGAGCCAGGAGGAAATAGGGCCACTACGAAAGCACCCCTGCACGATCCAGCCGACCCAACAAGGCACGACATGATGCATCTACAGTAAAAGTCATGGAGGTGAAGGTGGAATGGGGCCGCTATGAAACTTGGCCTTGCACCCGTCTCCACGATCCCTTCAACTCCGGCATTGCCACCTTGTAACCCGAGCCTCCTCCTTGAGCTACAAAAGGAGGGACTTGGGACTCCTTGGGGCAAGCTCCTTGAACTTCACAAGTTCATAGACACGCCCGCCTTCACACACACACACCAACACCTTCAACAGAGACCTGAGAGCCTTCTCCCTCTCTCGCCCTTCTTGTATCCCCTACTACAAGCAAAACAAAGAGCGGGTAGCACAAGCGCCGCGACTGGAGTAGGGACATTCTACCCGAACCAGTATAATTCTTCGTGCCCACCTTAGCTCACAATCTGAGCCTAAACGCGCAATCACACAAGTTTACTAGCCGGGGTTTTCCGAACCCCGACAGTTGGCAGGCCAGGTAAGGGCCTTGCACATTTCGCCATCTTCTACACCTGGTCTCGGATGGCCTGCCACGACATCGGTTGGGTTCCTGGCGCGCACATGCGCTTCGGGAGCCTAGACTTTATCGTCACTACGAGAGGTATGAGAGGGGAGGCGAGGGTGGCGGCGGTGGCGTCGAAGAGGAGACCAGGAGTTGGGAAGGTTGTGCATAGGCCAGCAGCCCAGAATCTCATGGCCTTAACTTTCAGTCATCGAACACATTAACTCTCATGTAACCTAGGAGGAATTATGCAGTCTTTTTTGTTAAGAAGACAATCTGTTATCCAAAAGAGAGTTGAATATGACTCAAATCTGGGTGGCCCAAATCGACGAACATATGTCCCACCCTAACCAGTTGATAGCTAAGCTCACTTCCTTGATTAACATAATAAAATACAAAATATACATATAAATCAACAAACTATTCACAGCTACTTGTCTTATGCAGGAGGAAACAGCACCAGAAGGGTAGTCGGAATTGGTGAGTATCAACCCTCACGCTGCATTGCATATCCATTATATGGGTCTCATTTCCTATACTACCCGAACTTTGTAGCATCTTATGTTGTTGAATCCCTAGGATCAATTGGTTACTGCATATTGCTAATATCGTTACACTGCTATATATTGGCAGTATGTGGAGTAGCCGGCAGTCTACTCATAGCGTGCTTCGTTTTTGTGTGGCACAAGAGAAAGCGGAGGAAGCAAGCTAGAGCTCCAAATGGCCTCGTGCGTTCAGAGTACCCAAATAAGTGCAAGACGAATCTAAATTTTTTCCTATATAAAAAGATCGCCAGTGCCACTGAAAGGAACATTGAGGCTCTAATATTATTGCACGGAACTCTAGCACCAAAAAGATACAAGTACTCAGAAGCAATAAAGATAACATCTTCCCTTAATAATAAACTTGGGGAAGGTGGTTATGGCATGGTTTTTAAAGGAAGGCTAGACGACGGTCGTCTTGTTGCCGTGAAATTCTTACATGAATCCAAAGGAGAAGGGGAGGAGTTTGTGAACGAGGTCATGAGTATTGGCAGGACCTCTCATGTTAATATAGTTAGCTTATTTGGGTTTTGCTTGGAAGGTTCAAAACGGGCACTAATATATGAGTATATGCCCAATGGTTCTTTGGATAAGTATGTATACTCAGAGAATCCCAAGGCAGTTTTGGGATGGGATAAGCTCTATACGATAGCAGTTGGGATTGCTCGAGGGTTAGAATACTTGCACAATAGTTGTAATACACGCATAGTCCATTTTGATATCAAGCCTCAAAACATCCTTCTAGATGAGGATTTTCACCCAAAAATTGCTGATTTTGGTTTGGCCAAGTTGTGCCATACCAAGGAGAGCAAGCTTTCCATGACTTGCGCTAGAGGAACAGTTGGTTTTATTGCTCCTGAAGTGCACTCTCGGACCTTCGGAGTTGTTTCAACAAAATCAGATGTTTATAGTTATGGAATGATGTTGTTAGAGATGGTTGGAGGTAGAAAAAATGTTAAGTCAGTGGCTCAAGAGTCAAGTCAAAAGTATTTTCCGCATTGGATTTATGACCACTTTGGTCAAGACGATGGATTACAGGCATGTGAAGTCACACGTGAAAAAGAAGGGATCGCGAAAAAGATGAGTCTGATTGGCCTATGGTGTATCCAAATATTACCAATGCATCGCCCTACCATAGGAAAGGTTCTGGAAATGTTCGAGAGAGGTTTGGATGAACTGGACATGCCACCAAGGCAAAACTTCAGTCAAATACTGTAAGATATTAACATTTGAGATATAGATTTTTACAACCGTCTAGTACCATTTACAATAAAACTGACGCAACAACTTTTCATTCTTTTGCAGTGAAGATCCGGCTTACAATTTCAACACAGAAAATATGAGCACAAGTAGTGGTACCAAAACACAAGTTTCTATAGTGAAGTGCTAACGATGAAGGGATAAGCGCTTTGAATTCAAAAATTTTATGACGGTTACAATTACCGACAGCTCTGTGAAATGGTATCCTATAGCATTGGAATTAGTCATTAAACTTGTGTATGTGAGAGGTTTAAAATGTCAAGTTATTATGATGTTTGTTTCAAAACAAAAGGCTACAAGCCTACGATAATATATCATCTTTCATTATTCAAAGTCACAGAGATCAAAGCCGGATAAAGGTAAAGTAATACTATACAAGTTTGCATAAGATATTTGACATACGCATAGCATATTCATATTTTTTTTGTTAACTGTAGATTGCTACTATCTCCTTCACTAATGCTGTGGGTGTTGCTGTTAACCAATGTTGTGCATTTCAAGGCAAGGGATGTCAGACGGAGCTGGCCTGTGGTTTGGCCTGAGTCCTTGCACACTGGTTACTCGTACGAGCCTGATGAGGCTCGTGTTGCACGAATCATGTTCCTCGTTCCGCTGTCTCCAATTGCCCACACTATTATTATCCGACAAACTCCACGCACTTCGTTACTTGAATAGTCTAAGCATTCCGAATTTCAGATAAACGTCGCTATACTTGGCAAGGTGGCCGAGGACTAAGGTTTTTGTTTTTAGGAAGTTGAACACAGAGCCTGGACGCTAGTTTGTGTGGCGCATTGAGAGCTAGCTCTGTCGTCTGCTTACTGAACAGAGTCAATGTTAGCAACACGCTTGCAATGTTTTTTTTTTTGAATGGACGTCAGGCTTCACTTGACCGTGTAACATTTTCATTGGTGTACTGTTGGAGATTCAGACAGTCAAGTAGCAAATCACTGAAGGTGCTTGCAAAGTCGCAACTCCTTTTGTATCCATTGATGACTTTGGAACTCTTGTTAGTCGTATAAGCTCCCTTGCTTGTTTAGTGGCATCCACGTCCCACGGGACCAGTAAAACAAGCTGCGTAATATTAGTTATATATGCTAGAATAGAAACTTGAAGTCTTGAATATTGGTGACAACATAATTGGTTGCAGAAGCAATTTGTTATAATAATGAGTATAACCTATGCATCGTCGATACCCAATATTTTGGCCCTCTCTTGTTTCGTTTGCACGCTCCGCTCGTATTCACTTTTTGGTTGACTTTCTGTTTTTTTTTTCAAAACAACAGAAGTTATACCTTTCATAAGCACAACCAAACATAGCTTGGTCTGGATCAGCTTAACTAAACACGGCTTTGTTCGGATCTTATCTGGCCACGCATCTAGCTTTCCATGAGAAGCCTGTCAGGCACGTGGTGGCTCGCGATTGTCTTCGCTTTGCCTCGTCCATCGGGCTAGGCCTCACCGAAAGTTGCTGTCCAGACTCAGAAATTCGCACGGAAACTCTTCTGGTCTGAACGCTCGGACCGAAGTCACGCGCCGAACGGCACCTGCAACCATTGCCACGCGGGCTGCAATGTCTTCAGGCGGGCCCAAACAGGCCCATTAGCCTCCTCAATGACCGCATCACCACCCGCGTCCGCATCTCTGGCTACCGTGCCTGGGCCCGCCACCTGCCCAACTCTCTGCCTCCCTCGTCTCCATCTCCGGCACCCGCGCCCCAACGCTGGCTTAGAAAGGATTTTGGGGAGGCAGGCCGGCCGGACGGTTAGAAGCCCCGGCAGCGGTGGAGGCGGCGAGATCAGAGCGGCGGCGGCGCATGCAAGGCAGTGGAGGAAGGGCTAGTGGAGAAGGAAAAATAGTGACATACCGACGCGTGGCTACGGAACGACCTTTCTGACCTCAACACAATAACACGCCCCAAATTCGCGTGCGTGGATGATAATCCAGTCAAAGCTTTCGGTGGCTACATGTACACGAGCCGGTCAGAGGACGTTAGCATCTGTCCATCTGACATGAAGACCAACTGGTGGCTCCGTGGCGGACAACTCGGAGACAAATACAGGTCTCTGCTACTCCCTCCGTCCCAGAAAGGAAGATGTTTTCGCTTCCCGAGAAACAATTGCCGGCAATTATATATTAAAATATATAAATATTTATGCTAAGTAATTAGTATCATCGGAAAGATCTTTAAGTCTAGTTTTTTAATAAATTTATTTAGAGACATAAATGTTGCACGTATTTTATACAAATCGAGTCAAACTTATAGCACGAAAACCCAAAACGTCTTTCTTTCTGAGACGGAGTAGTAAGTGCTAATTGGGCAACATCCTTCGTGCATCGTGCGTTTTCGCTTGTGTGGCAACGCAAAGATGCACATGCGTCTTGTTCCCGCCGCTGGCCTGCTCTGCCCAGCAATGGTACTCGCTCTGCTAGCCAGCATCCCTACCACCGCTGTCGCCGCCTGAAACATGTCGACGGTGCCATGCGTGCCGGCGTCGTGCGGGAACCTCACCATGGCCTACCCTTTCTGGCTCGACGGCACGCATCAGCCATACTGCGGCTACAAGGCCTTCCAGGTCGCCTGCGAGGAGTGGAAGGTGTATCTGAACTCTGAAGAACTCGTGCTGGATGTACCAGGTCCTGGACATCTCATACGAGAACAGCTCGTTTGTAGTCACCAACGTCAACGTGCAGGAATACTGCGACCTCACGCTCGCCGGCAACGCCTCCTCCGACCTGGGTGTTGGGCCGTTCAAGATTAGCAACAGAAACCGGGAGCTCTTCTTCCTCAGCGATTGCCAAGGCCAGGCGCGGCAGCTGCCTCCTCCTTGGGCGCCAGTGAACTGTGCCGCGTACGACTCGCCCAGCTCGTTCACCTAGCTTGCTGGGAGCTACCGTCTGTTACGGCTCCAAGCACTGTTCCCGGTCCGGCAAATGAAGCTGAAGCTCCTGGCCCCGCGCCGCGGAAGTCCAACAGGCCGAGGGCCCAAAACAGACGCGTGCTCGGCCCAGAATGGGTGACCTCGTGAAGCCGCAGACGCCGCCGCACCATCTATATGTAATAGGAATAGAGAGGAAAGGGGCATTCAGAAAGATCGTAACCGATTAACTTGCCTTCTCCTGCAAGCATTCCTCTGAACTCAACCTATTGCTCTGCTATCCTCCCCGAATTACCAAATTCTCTGTTACTCTTCCTAAATTTCCCAAACAGTTATCAGTGTTCGTAACAAATTGGTATCGGAGCTATCGATTCCTCGGTCGATTTTTGTTTCCTGCACCTTGATCTGGGATCGTAACCCCCGACGGCTGGTTGATCGTCCTCCGCGCTTCGGCAACGAGTTGATGAACTCGTAGGTCCGTGCCGAGGCTGATTTGGTCGGTGTAGGAGCGAGTCGCCGAAGTCGTACCACACTGGAGCCTCACCAAATCGATCACGAGCACTTCACCCGCTTCCGCAAGCACCTCGGTGCCATGGATCCCAACACCAAGTTGATCCTCGACGAGCTCAAGTCGGTGCAGACCAATCTCACCAATCGCATCGGCGCGGTCGAGTCATCCATCGGCGCCCGCGTTGAGTTCCTCGAGGGTGTCGCCCAGGTGTTCGGCACTTGGCGGCCCCAGATGGAGGCCACCGTGGCGGAGCTGCGCACCGAGATGGGCGCGATCCGGACGACGGAGGCCACCGTGGAGGCGCTGCGCGAGGAGATGACCGCTCTCCGCAAGTCGGTGAGCCGCACCGTCCTTGACGCCGCGCCCGCCATGCCGACAGGGGTCCTTCCTCCCCCTGCGGTGACCGCGACGAAGGTTCCCGTTGGGGTCACTATGTTCCGCCCGTTCGGGCACGACGAGGAATCAAGCCACCGGGGATTCGAGTTTCTAACTCAATCCCCGGTCAAGGGTAAGCCCATTCCGCCTCACCCCGATCCACACCCCAAGCTGCTGCGTTCTTATTCTAGTTCGGCTCTCATGGCGGGTGTTCCTGGCGGGTCTGGGGGTGCTGATGCATATCGGGATTTTTGGGATGGATCTCGTGAACATATTCCTAAGATGAATTTTCCTCCATTTGATGGCGAGAACCCCAAGTTGTGGCTCGGGCGTTGTC
Source organism: Saccharum hybrid cultivar R570 (assembly GCA_038087645.1). NCBI lineage: Eukaryota > Viridiplantae > Streptophyta > Magnoliopsida > Poales > Poaceae > Saccharum > Saccharum hybrid cultivar. The sequence continues at coordinate 1,203,199 of JAQSUU010000123.1, read as the reverse complement.
TCGATTACTTTGACATGTATGTCGTTCCTATCCGTCGTTGGGTCAAGGTTGCCACCATGCATATGACAGTTGCACAGGTCTATTTAGCTCTTTCTATGAATACATCTACTGAAGCTGCCTCTGTGCACTCGATTCAGTTTCAGGGTACTGTGCAAGGAATGCCGGCCCGTATCTTGTTGGATTCTGGGAGTTCTCATACTTTTGTCAGTACTGACTTGGCAGCTAGGCTTTCGGGCCTTTCCTCACTCAGTCCTGCTCTTCGTGTTTCCATGGCCAATGGTTCCGTGTTATCTTGCTCAACTAAGTTCAAACAGTTGGAGTGGTCAGTTCAGGATAGCACATTTGTGTCCGAGGCAAAGGTCCTTCCTCTCAAACTTTATGATTTGATTCTCGGTATGACTGGCTGTCAACCCATAGTCCGATGCACATTGATTGGAATCATAAATGGGTTTTGATCAATCAGGATGGCTCTCAGAAACGGTTGCAGGGGTCTCTTTCTTCTTTGCCTCCGGGGTCAGTCGTGCAAGTCACAGCTATGTTGTCGGATGCTACTGTAGCTCGTCAGCAGCACTTACAACCGGAGGTGGCCACTTTACTCTCAGAATTTGCGTCTGTTTTTGCTCCTCCCACCGGCTATCCTCCTGGCCGTGATTGTGATCATACCATACCTCTATTGCCGGGTGCTACTCCATTTTCAGTCCGGCCTTACAGATATCCTCCAGCCATTAAAGATGATATTGAGCGTCAGGTTGCTGAGATGTTGCAAGCTGGACTTATTCGGCCAAGTTCCAGTCCATTTTCTTCTTCTGTTTTGTTGGTCAAAAAGAAGGATGGTACATTCCGCTTCTGTGTCGATTTTCGACAGCTCAATGCTTTGACAGCTAAGACCAAGTACCCTGTTCCTGTCATTGAGGAATTGTTGGATGAGTTGACCCACGCCTCCTGGTTTTCTTGCCTTGATCTTGCAGCCGGCTATCATCAAATTCGTCTGCAGGCGGGTGAAGAATTCAAAACGGCCTTTCAAACCCATACTGGACAGTATGAATTTATGGTCATGGCCTTCGGTCTCACTGGAGCTCCTGGTACATTCCTCAAAGCGATGAACACCACTTTGGCTCCCCTCCTTCGGAAATGTGTGCTGGTTTTCTTTGACGACATCTTGATATACAGTCGCAACTATGCGGAGCATCTCGACCATATCAGACTGGTTCTGCAGTTGTTGCAAAAGGATCAGTGGCAAGTCAAACGTACCAAGTGTACATTTGCTCAAAGACAGCTTCGTTACCTGGGCCATATTATTTCAGCAGCTGGCGTGGCCACCGACCCTGACAAAATCCAGGCAGTATTACAGTGCCCATCACCATCTTCTGTACGGGAACTCCGGAGCTTCCTCGGACTGGCCGGCTATTATCGACGCTTTGTTAAGCATTTTGGACTCATTTCTAAGCCCCTGACTGAGTTGCTTCGCAAGGGTGCTATCTTCGTCTGGACCGATGTGCAGGAACATGCCTTTGTGGCACTGAAAGAGGCCTTAACTTCCGCACCAGTTTTAGCCTTGCCGGACTTCACCAAGCCTTTTGTTGTGGAGATCGACGCCAGTGGATATGGAATTGGTGCGGTCCTCATGCAGAATGGTCACCCATTGGCGTTCTTGAGTAAGGCATTGGGTCCTAAATCCAGAGGGTTATCAACCTACGAGAAAGAATACATGGCAATTCTCATGGCCTTGGAGCAGTGGCGAAGTTATCTTCAGCATGCTGAATTCCAGATTGTCACGGATCATCGCAGCTTGGTTCAACTCACTGAGCAACGTCTCCACACGCCGTGGCAGCATAAGGTCTTTACCAAACTCATGGGCCTCCAATACCGCATTGTGTACCGCAAAGGTATTGAGAATGGTGTTGCGGATGCTCTTTCCCGTGCACCTCCTGGGTAGTTGACTGCTATCTCGGTTTGTCACCCGCAATGGGTTGAGGAAGTACTCTTGTCTTATGAAGGTGATGATCATGCTAAGGATCTTCTCACCAAGTTGTCTCTTGACTCGGCGACTGTCCCTAATTTTTCCCTCCGAGATGGTTTACTGTGTTATAAATCCCGAATTTGGGTGGGTTAGAATCTTGCGTTGCAATCTAAGATCATCTCGGCAGTTCATGACACGACTGTTGGGGGCCATTCGGGTATTTCTATCACCTACAGCAGATTGAAGTCGTTGTTTGCTTGGCGTGGCATGAAGACAACAATTCAGAGTTATGTCTCTGCGTGTGCAGTGTGCCAGCAGGCCAAACCAGATCGCACTAAGCTTCCAGGTCTCTTACAACCACTGCCCGTTCCTGACCGTGCCTGGTCTGTCATCTCGATGGATTTCATTGAAGGGCTCCCAACTTCCAGTGGCTCTAATTGCATCCTGGTGGTAGTCGACTTGTTCTCCAAATATTCACACTTTTTACCCCTCAAGCATCCATTTACAGCTCAAGGAGTTGCTCAGGTATTCCTATCTCAGGTTTACAAACTTCATGGCCTCCCTACAGCGATTGTCTCGGACAGGGACAATTTTTACTAGTACCTTCTGGCATGAGCTCTTCAAACTGGCTGGGGTTCAATTGCGCATGAGCACTGCATATCATCCACAGTCCGATGGGCAAACCGAACGAGTCAATCAATGCCTCGAGACGTTTTTACGTTGCTTTGTTCATACCTGTCCAAAACAGTGGCGCCATTGGTTGGATCAAGCTGAGTATTGGTACAACACTACATGGCATTCAGCGCTGGGTCGCTCTCCATTCGAGGTATTATATGGCTATTCCCCTCGTCACTTTGGCATTGCTACCAGCTCTGATGCTCCGGTCACTGATCTCAACACTTGGCTGGCTGATTGTGAGCTTATGACTGAGGTCATCCGTCAGCATCTCAATCGCGCTAAGCAACGCATGAAGAAGCAGGCTGATATGCATCGATCTGAACGCCAGTTTCAACTTAATGACTTGGTGTATGTCAAGATTCAGCCGTATGTTCAGTCATCGCTGGCCCAGCGCTCCAATCAAAAGCTGTCCTTTAAATTTTTCGGTCCATATCGTATCCTGGAACGTATTGGTTCGGTGGCTTATTGCCTGGAGCTACCGGTTTCTTCATCAGTTCACCCTGTCTTCCATGTCTCTCAGCTCAAGAAGTCAGTAGGTGCTCAACATTCAGTAACTGCAGTGCCTCCTTCCGACGCTGTTCTCTAGAGTGTGTCGGAACGTATTCTTCAGACTCGCATTATCCAAAAGGGTACGCATTCTACTGCTCTAGCATTGATTAAGTGGTCTAACCTTCCGATCTCTTTGGCTACTTGGGAGGATCTCGAGTTTCTCCGGCAGCAGTTTCCTCGCGCCACCGTCTGGAGCCGGCCTGGCGCGCAAGGGGGAGGGGATGTTACGGCTCCAAGCACTGTTCCCGGTCCGGTAAATGAAGCTGAAGCTCCTGGCCCCGCGCCGCGGAAGTCCAACAGGCCGAGGGCCCAAAACAGACGCGTGCTCGGCCCAGAATGGGTGACCTCGTGAAGCCGCAGACGCCGCCGCAGCATCTATATGTAATAGGAATAGAGAGGAAAGGGGCAATCAGAAAGATTGTAACCGATTAACTTGCCTTCTCCTGCAAGCATTCCTCAGAACTCAACCTATTGCTCTGCTATCCTCCCCGAATTCCCAAATTCTCTGTTACTCTTCCTAAATTTCCCAAACAGTTATCAGTGTTCGTAACACCGTCCCGATGACATTTTGAAGCCGCTGCCGGGGAACTGCAGTGTGTCGTTGATGCCGGTGCTGGGATACCTGGGGGCGGTGGCGGCCGACTACGACCGCCTAATGAAGGGCGGGTTTTTGCTGGAATACAACTATACGGCTCAGGACTGTGCGCCTTGCGCACAGACCGGCGGCAAGTGCTCAGTCGATGCCGGCGAGGATGTGCTCGAGTGCCGCTGCCCCGACGGTGTCCACACAGCGGCGGCGGCTTGCAGTGAGTTAAAAGCTACATCACGCTCTTGCTTTCCTAAAATGTTCCTCTTTTGTTTGTTTGTTAATTGGGAAATTCCACGATTTTGCAAATTATTCATCTTTCATTATTGTAATTAAGGCCCCGATTGAATCAGCTAAACTTAGTTTTCTATAGCTGGGTGGTTGGCTAGTCCAAAATGGATTATAAGCTGAACTGTAAAGTCGGTTAATTGGATCAGGTAGAACATTTTTTAGCAGCTAGCAACTTACTTTTCTCAATCCAAACAGTACATAAGTGGCTAAGTCTAGATATATTCTATGTTTTCCTTAAAACTTACTTTGCTAATCTCCAAGTGAATTAGGTGAAAACAAACACTGCACACTTGTGCATCTTTTTTACAAGATCGTTACTTCAATAACAAGGCAAATCATGACAGATGGCATATGGTTGATACCAGAAATCACCTATTAATATAGCCACTATTCTTGTGCTCATGCTAATAAGAATTATACACAGATAAGTAAAACTAATGGAGATGTTTTGTCCTTCACAATTCACAAATGTGTAAAATCAACACCCGCATGCAGATCGTTTACACAGTTTATGTACCTTTTAACTGTATGAAAGTGAAAACCTTATTTGAGTAATTTACTTCTTCGATAAGAGATGAGAAATTTCTTCTATGGTCTTCACATTCATTAACTTACTAGAAGTATGTTCTCTCTTATAGTGCTTGTTATCTCCAAAAAAATACTTAAGTTCCATATGTTTCTTATTTATACATTTCAAAAGACAAATGTAATAGTAATTTCAACATTACTCTTACGCATGTTACTGAACCTTATGTGCTATTACACGAAGCAAGAGGGGTCACGGGAAGATAATACTAATAATAGGTAAATAATTCAGACATTAGCACTTAAATTAAAATTTTGACTGGGAATTACTTCATATGCAGAATAATATGACTTCTTTACAGAAAAGAACATGAGAGAGAGAGAGAGCATATATTTTTATATTCAAAGAAAAAATAACATGTGCTTTAATCTCAGTTTTGATGGCAGCAACTGCAAGCTTTCTCTTTCCATGTATTTATGTACTGGTATGGCATCAAAAGGGGCAAAGACTATGGTTTCTCCTGGGCAGAGAGGCTGGCAACAACACTGAAAGGAATATTGTGGCTCTAATGGTATCTTATGGATCCCTAGCTCCAAAGAGATACAGCTACTCAGAGGTAATGAAGATAACTTCCTTTCTCAATCATAAGCTCGGGGAAGGTGGTTACGGAGTGGTTTACAAAGGGAGGCTACTCGATGGCCGCCTGGTTGCTGTGAAATTTTTGCATGATTCTAAAGGACAAGGGGAGGAGTTCATAAATGAGGTTATGAGCATTGGGAGGACATCTCACATAAATATTGTAAGCTTATTTGGGTTCTGTTTGGAGCGCTCAAAACAGGCTCTTATGTATGAATACATGCCCAATGGGTCTCTAGATCAATACATTTACAGCGAGAATCCCAAAGAAATTTTAGGATAGCAAACACTCTACATCATTGCAATTGGGATTGCTCGTGGTCTAGAATACTTGCACTGCAGCTGCAATACATGCATTGTATATTTCGATATCAAGCCTCAAAATATCCTTCTGGATAAGGACTTTTGCCCAAAGATTGCTGATTTTGGTTTAGCTAAATTGTGTCATACCAAGGAGAGTAAGTTTTCAATGACGGGTACTAGAGGAACAATTGTATTCATTGCTCCAGAAGTTCACTCTCGAACCTTTGGAGTTGTTTCAACAAAATCAGATGTTTATAGTTATGGAATGATGTTGCTAGAGATGGTTGGAGGCAGGAAAAATGTGAAATCAGTGGTTGAAAAGTCAAGTCAGAAGTATTTTCCGGATTGGATTTATGACCATTTTGCCCATGATGATGGGTTAGAAGCTTGTGAAGTCACATGCGAGGTTGAGGAAATTGCGAGAAAGATGATTTTAATTGGTTTGTGGTGTGTGCAAGTTGTACCAATGAGTCGCCCTACAATAACGAAGGTTTTGGAAATGTTTGAAAGAGGTTTGGATGAACTAGAAATGCCACCAAAGCAAAACTTCAATCAGCCGTAAGATATTTTTCTCTACAAATATATGTCCAGTAATAGAATTTTCAATGAAGATGGTATATGCGCCTATTTTATATTTTCAGCAAAGAATCAGTATCACTTATTCTAATGTAGAAAGCGCAAGCTTCAGTAGCCTTACTAAACTCAAGCTTTTAGCGAAGCTCTAAAGAATTAGCAAATAAGCACAATGAATTAGAAAAAACCACAATTCTTTGAAAGGTCACCTACCCGGCCTATAGTCAGTAGTAGCATCAGAATTAGGCATTTTTATCATAACTGTCATATCTCAACACTAACCTTGTATATGTACCTTTTGTTCATAGGTGATGCAGTTCAAATATGATGTTAGCCATACTCTCACCAAAAGAAAAGGCTACTAGCTTACTAAAGTGTCCTGCTGCATTTGAAGCCAGCTGGTGGAAGGGTAATCTGTCAAAACATTACACCTATGGCAACGATGCAACTTAGGGGACGTTTGGATCAGAGAGCTAATAATTAGCTTATGTTTTTGGATACCAATTAGAAAGCCTAAATTTGGGCTAATAAGAGCTAATAAGGACTAATTGGTGATTAGAGTCCATTAGCCCTTATTTGCCCATAACTAGCTCATGTTTAATCTATTTTCACAAGGTGTGCTAATTTTTAGCCGTGGGATTCAAACAGGCCCAGTGCAGGTGAGCAGAGCAGTATAAATTTATCAGGTACTAATGGAGTGGTGACATGTTGGAGAATACGAAGATGGAGCTGATCAGTAGTCATGCCATGTGGGATAAGGCGGAAATATTTATTATCCTTAAGTTAATCTTCTAAGTTAGGTTTCAGTGTTCTAGATACTAGTGCGTGCATTATGTGATCTGTTAATCTTACGGTTCCAGACCCACATTTTAGCAATCGTCGAGCTAAACCCCACAAAATATAAACACATCCAAACGCTAATGGTTTCAGTGCAAAAACATATTACATTTTTGTTGAGTTCTAGGGCAGATTGGCCCGGCCTTTCAATTAATATCAAAAGACCAAAATATTCCGTTACAGCACAAATTGTCTCCAGAAAACCCCAGCTCCAGCCGGCAGCGGGGAACATCAACAACTACCAGCAAAAGGATACCAGAACTAAGATTCTAAAAACAACCCAGTTCTAACGAAGATGAAAAGAAAGACTGCACAGACTTCTGAAACGCAAGCCTATTACATAGATCCCATATCTTCATCTAGCGCCCCCCACCAGGAGAGCGTTCTTCTTCACCACAGCCAGGTTATTCTCCCAGCATCTCCCAACAGCCTGGGCTTAATTCATTGCCCACATAGCGACGATTCTTCAGGCATCTCTCCTTTGGAAGTCTGGGAGCCATCTCACCCTTTTCGCCGCCTCCTTGATTTTCTCCAGATAGCCAGATAGAAGCTCTTTCTTGTCCGAAGGACACAGAACTAACCAGCTCTTTAGGAGACCAAGAATCTTGAAGAGAAGCACTTCCATGCTTTTCCAACCAATTTTCTGAAAGCAAAGCTCATCCGTTTTCCATCAAACAGAGCAGCTAATCAAGTTGTTCGACACGTACAAGGTACAACTAGTAAATCACAGCACTGAGTAAAATCTACGGCACACTCGCTCTTTACTTGCTACTAGTTGTTCAGCCGCCAGCCCGCCACCGATTTGTTCACCACGCGCCATCACGACTGGGAGGTCGCATCGGCCAAGCTGGCGGCGGACCAGGCGCCGGAGCAGCCGATGGAGGATGACAGCTAGGAAGCCTGGGCAGAGGCAAAGAAGACGAGGGCGCGGGCAGGACGACGACAACGGCTGCGCTAGAGATGGGAGGTCGCGCTGGCTGGGGCGAAGGAGGGCCGCCGGCGGCGGCAGACCTCCCGATCCGGTCGATGGGAGGTCACGCCAGCCAGGCCGGCGGCAGACCAGGTGCCAGAGTTGCCAAGATGGAGGACAACGGCCACGAAGTGCGGGCAGAGGCGAGGAAGACGAGCGCGGTGGAGTCAGGCGTGGAAGATGACCGCGGTGGATAATAAGGCCGAGACGGACACGGGCATCAAGTCGTCCATATGGAAGGATGCCCTGACTGAAGCATTACCGTTTTAGCAACCTTCGAGCTATACCCCACAAAATATAACTAATCCAAACGCCAATGGTTTCAATACAAAACAGATTACGTTTTCCATCAAACAAAGCAGCTAATCAAGGTTGTTCGACCTTCGACGCGTACAACTAGTAAATCACAGAAGTGAGTAAAATCTACGGCATATTCGCTCTTTACTACTTGTTTGGCCGCCACGGTTTTGTTCACCGCGCGCCGGCACGACTGTGCTAGACTCGAGGACGTGTACATGCACATGCCACTATGCCAGCACGAGAAATGCCGTAGCAACGTTGTGCCTCATCGGCCTCGACGTAAAGTCTCAGTCCGCGCAGGTGTCGACATGCGCCGGTGAGTCCCTGGCTTGGCTCGCATGCTTGCGGTCTTTGCTCAAGCGGAAATACCACGCACACATTCCACTCACTGCTACAGCCTACAGCAGTCAGGCTGTGTGAACGCGGGCGGCAAAGTCGATCAGCGCATGCTCTTAGCTGCAAGATTTGCTTGACCCACTGCATCACGCGGATTGAGACATGCATGTCTCTCGTCAGTCTCTGTGGTGCACCACTGGCGTCGTGCTAATATGCTTCTGCCCTTTTCATCATTTGGTCTCGATCCCATGGAGACTTTTGTTGTTTGCTGCCCCCCATTTGCGTTGTGCATAGTAGCTCTCAGACTCTCAAGTGCCTTGCCCAAAATCCTGGCCATCGCGCGACGGCCAGGGCCCAGGGATGATTATTGCCCAAATGGTGGTGACTCTAACGAGTTGACAAGATTGTGGTGCACCCACTCACCACGTGCAAGGTAGGACTAGGACTAGGGCCTTGTTTAGATCACCGATTTGGTGATCCCGAATATACTGTGTAGCACTGTGTTGCACTGTAATAATTTTGTTTTTATTTAGTAATAATTGTCCAAACATTGATTAATTAGGCTCAAAACGTTCGTCTCGCCAAGTACAACAAAACTATGTAATTAGTTTTTGATTTCATCTACATTTAGTACTACATGCATGTGCCGGTATTTTAATGTGACGGGAATCTTCTTTTTGCATAGTAAAATTTGGGGGTGAATTTTGATATCTAGGCCTTGTTTAGATCCCAAATTTGGGATCCAAACTTTGCATAGTAAATGTCCCGTCATACTGTAGCAATTTTGTTTTTATTTGGTGATAATTGTCCAAATATTGATTAATTAGGCTTAAAATATTCGTCTCGTAAAGTACAACAAAACTGTGCAATTAGTTTTTGATTTTATCTATATTTAGTACTCCATATATGTGCTAACATTTTGATGTGATGGGGAATCTTCTTTTTGCATAGTAAAATTTGGGGTGAAATTTGGGTAGGCCTAACAAGGCCTAGGAGTACATCACACTGCAGAGTGCAGTCTGCTCGGCCGGCAGCTCGGGTCAACATGCGCCGGTGCCTTGTCAAAAAAAAAACATGCGCCGGTGCGGCGAGTCTCACACCCGTACTGCTGCAACAGGCAGCTTGTGTGAACGCGGCTGGACAGATTTATTGCAAGATCTTTTTGAGAGGTCCTATATTTATGGAAATGAGGGACAAAATCTGTCGACGAGGCCCCAAGTCCATCCTATGATCAAAATCTGGCAATCCATATTGCTCTGCCTCTCGCATCGCCGGTTTCCATCTCTCTGCCGATCACTCTCTAACCGCTCTCTTTTTATGTGCTCTCTGGAATTTTTTTTTATTTTTAGTCCAAATTTGAAACAAATTTTAAATTTAACCCGGGTTTGAATTTTTTTTTAAATCTAACCCGTTTGGCCCCGCCACCATGCATGGCGGGGCAAATGCACTGAACCCCGCCATGCACGGTGGCGGGGTGCATGGGCCACGTGGCAGGGGTGTACCCCGCCATGATCTGTGGTGGGGTACCCCTAACCCGCCACCGATCATGGCGGGGTACACCCCGCCATGATCGATGGCGGGGTACGGCCCAATATAAGCGGCCGCACCCCGCCATCGGGTGTGACCGCTTTGAACCGCACCGCCGTTGTCGCCGTCGCCGCCGCGCGCCGCCGTCGCCGCCTCGCCGCGCCGCCCGGCCCCCTGCGCCGCCCACCCCGCCGCGCCTCCGTCCCCCGGCGGCCGTGCCGCGCCTCCCGGCCCCCGTGCCGCGCCGCGCCTCCTTGCCGCGCCGCGCCGCGCCCGCAGCCCGTCGTGCCCGCCGCGTCGCCCCTGGCGATTAGTAGAGTAGTCATATTTAGCAGGCGCCGGACACATGTTATCATAGTTATGTAGTGCTAGAACAATTAAATTATGTGTAGGTGTAGCAGCAGTACTCTACTTGGTTATTTCGATTCGACTAATGTAGTTGGTAACACTCGTTTAATCTTTGGCGTAAACGCAATTCTTTCCGCCATGGCTTCCGTAAACTTGCTGTAAATGACTCAACATGGCATGTCTGCATTTGTCACGCTCAGTTGACGCAAAATGAAGGCATAGTTCTTGCGTGGCCGCAGTTTCAGGGCCATGGCGGGGTACCCCTAACCCGCCCCCACCCATGGCGGGGTGGCCCTGAAACTACGGCCACGCAGGAACTGCATGGCCGTAACTGCATTTATAAACTGCACGGATAAACTAAACAACAATCTTAGTGAGTGGACCAACAAATGAAACGAATGAAGATGTGATAATGAAAATTATTACAATGACATGTTTCAAAGTACAACACTGACAAACTACGCCACACAAAGTTTCTAAGCCACTACAAACGACAAACACTAACAACGACAACGTGAAGACGTGACAATGCAAATTATTACAATGACACTTGTACGTCAATCAAATTGCGTGCACCACTGCGTAAGCAACTCGTCTTCGGACTCTGAATCCTCCAGTACAACCTCCTTACCCTTGCTGGCCTCGACTGCCTTGGCTTGAGAGGCCTGACGCCGGTAGTAAGCCGCCTCCGCCTCGTCCGCGGCCTGAGAGTACAACTCGGAATCTTCTTCGGTCATGTCTGTTGGCCCCCATGCGTCGAATAGCGGTGTCTTATGGCTGTGGTACGCTGCCTGACCCTCCTCTACTTCAACATCCTCCTCGGGCATCGGTCCTATCTCCTCTGCAAGACGAAGTAGCTCGGCTATCCTTCCCATGTCGTAGGCATCCTCGTCCTGCGGGTACCCCCAATTCTTCGGCTAGACGAATGAGCTCGCCTATCCTCCCGGTGTCGTCATCTTCCTCCGGCTCGGCCTCCTCTTCAACCACAATCGGACGGCTTGCGGTGCCACCAACTCCTGCGTCCCGCTTTACTGTCCTATTCTCCGTGTACCTAGCATGAGCCACATCTGCTTGCCAGTCGCCGGTGCATCCAATCTCTGCAAGTACAAAATACAAACAATTAACAGGATCTTTGCAATGACTTTATTGATAGTCAAACAAAGAAGATTGACTTTCCAAAAACGCAATGACTCACTCGCACATAATGAGTCAATAGTATCGTTCAAGCCTTGCATCTGTGCTCTCGCAGCCTCCTCTGCAGCCTTCCTTGCATCCTCTTCAGCCTTCCGTGCCTGGTACTCCTCTACATCCTTCTTCTTTTGCTCGTACCACTTCTTCCACGCAATACTCTCCGGGTTACGAACACGTAGATCTTGGGCCCGTCGTAGCATTTTCTTCTTATGGTTCTTAACGAAATCAGTGACGTAGCTTGCAGGATATCCTCTCATCTTGCGAAGTGCTACCATTGTCTTATACTCATCCTTGAACTTATACACATCATCATATGATTCCCAGTTGCATTTCTGAGTGCTCTGTTGCAACAAATAGATGAATACAAAGTTAGCGTACCAAAGTAAACAAAATAAAACATTAGCACTAAGTGTCAACAGTCCTAGCAAACCTCGTCATAATCGATCATGTGGCCACAGAAGTGCCCAATACCAAGGCCTGAAGGGACAAGGCCGTAGCTAGCTTCAACACCACATTTGCACATCACAGGAGGCGCAATAGACCTCCTCTTCTTCTTCCAGTCTGGCACCTCCTCATTCTTCTCCGGCTCCGGCCAATGGCTCTTTGGACCATAGATCCATTCCTTGAAACGGCACTTTGGAAAATCATGATCCTACAAAATCAAAACAGTAAAACACACATATAGGACATGACATTCCAAGGTTCACTCAAACCTTACCTCATGTCGTAGAGGACAAATGAACTCTTGTTCATTGCGTGGGTTTATCACGGCTTGCTCTCCGCAAAGGCACTTTGGAGGATCCTCGAGCCGCCGTGCCGATGCTACGGCCTTCTCTTCCTCCGTCATAGGAGGAGGGTTTGGAGGGGGCGGAACCCAGCGAGTAAACACCTCACGCTTGCAATGATCAATGCCGGGGTAGAAAAGGAGAATCCTTGGATAAAACTTGTCCGAGCCGTCGATCCATTGGAAGAAAAAGCACCGGAAGTAGGGCTATACAAAAGTTTCAATTATCTCATCGCGAATACAACATCAGAAACCAATAAGAACAACAAAGGGCACAATTACTTACGCTACAACTATAACATGTGTAGAAGCAACGAGTCGCAGTATCCGGATGTCTCGACTGGCCCATGTGTGCCGGATGACCACAGTCACAGTTAGGCAAAGGTTCCTCGGGAGGAACGGGCGCATCCTTGCAAGACACGTCGGGGTACATCTCTTTAGGACGACCCTTTTTCCTCCAAATCGACTCACGATACGAGTCCTCCATCTAATAACACGAAACGATTTCAACACAAAACATATTTCACTTATATAATGTACAATATCAATACGATAAAAACTAATATAACTTTACTAACTACATTAACCAAACATACTACAACGATGCACGCAGAGAAGGGGTGGTCGGAACAAGGTCCGACGATGGGCCGGTACCCGACGGGGAGGGGCCCTAGGAGGGAGGGACGCCGGAGAAGGCCGCTGAGGGGAGGGGAGCTCGGTCCTGGGGCGGAGAGGGACGCTGCGGGAAATGAAATGGATGAATGGCCAAAAACAAGAAGTGCCCGGGCTTTTAAATGGCCGGGGTTGTACCCCGCCATGCATCGTGGCGGGTTAGGGGTACCCCGCCATGCATCATGACGGGGTACTCCTTTCCACGCTGGCACGTCCCCCGCCACGTGGGACCTGCACCCCGCCACCATGCATGGCGGGATTCAGTGCATTTGCCCCGCCATGCATGGTGGCGGGGCCAAACGGGTTAGATTTAAAAAAAAATAAATCCGGGTTAAATTTAAAATTTGTTTCAAATTTGGACTAAAAATAAAAAAAAATTGCTCTCTGCCCCTGGCAGCCCGGCATCATCCACTGATCATCCACCACAACCGGCAGCGGGTGGCATACGAGGTTGCAGTTGTGCCACTGCCGTAGGCAGACCGCGCGGGGCTATAAAGAGATTACATTATAAAGAGATTACATGTATGGCTTGGTTGGTTACCAAAACTTGTCACACCAAAGATTAGTTATGTTATAATTTTTTCGGCAGCTCGTCACACTTTCTTAGTACCCTATCTCACTTGTCATAGATTGAGTTTTGTGCCAAACTTTACCACAAGTGGGATTTTGATTTTGCTCGCCGCATTTTCTGTGGCAGCCACAGTTTGTCAATGGTAGAGCTGGCAAACTGTGACACCAACCAAACAGGACCATAATTACAGCACACAATCTATGAGTTTGCCTGCACTCTGCACGTCTCATCGATGCACCTGTATCCTAAAACCGATTGTCTAAGGCCGTTGTTAACGGCTTAACTATGTCTTGTTGTAGTCCACTTAGTTTCTAAAATTAATTGTTAGGTGATTATAGTTTAGTCCTATGCTACTTAGACATATGAACTAGTAGTTGTTGGAATATGATCGGTCCGGCTAACACCGAGATTAATTTCGAGCATTAATTAAAAGATAAGTTTTTGGTCCACCCATTTCTATCATTAATTCCAACTAAATAAGCATTGCCGTGATCGGCGGCAGCCCTTAGAATTCTAAGGGTTCGGCCCCCTGGCCCACAGCGCTATTATAAATAAGAGAGACGCTCCTGGCGTCACACTGGTTCAATCCACGTGACTTTTCACATAACCGATCAATTAGGCGCTGGAGGGTTTTAGGAAGGCCGCCTACCCACGTTCGTCTAGGTATTGCAAGATCTACCGCGTTCTTCACCGACTAGGAGCATCAAGCCCCAATCCGGTGAAGACTAAGATCTTCTTCATCTACATCAAGTACACGAGCACCGTTCTTCACCGACTAGGAGCATCAAGCCCCAATCCGGTGAAGACTAAGATCTTCTTCATCTACATCAAGTACATGAGCACAGATGACATCTTCCGACTCTGGTTAGTATCTAATATTAGTTTCCGCATTAAGATGAGTTAGTGATCATGTCTAGTCTAAGATAAAGATCCTATTAATCTAAATTCTAATTCAACAATTGGTATCAGAGCCTCCTTAGATCTAACATGATCCTACGCCAGAGTTTAATCTGTTTCATGCCTCTGTTATGTTAGATTAATTTCGGCTAAGGCAGAATTAGATACAAATTTATTTTTATTAAGATTAATCTGATCTGCTACATGCATGATAGCTCCTGTGATGTTTATCTTAATCTAATGATCTAAGTTTTACTCCCTTAAGTGACGAATGAGATCTGTTTAAGCTAATCTCGTGAGTAATTTGGCCTAAATTAGATGTGATCAATGTTTAATTTCATGACCAGAATAACTAATTAAGGGGCTAAAGTAAAATTAGATGCATGTTTACGTCACATAAATGCCGAATTAGTTTTTGATCTGAGTTCTAAGTTCATGATTAGGCTACATTAATTATGGTTAGAGTTTTCTGATTACCGAAATTAGTCTCTGTTTTGCCTGATCTTAAGAAATTAGTAATCTTTTCCATGATTAAGCAATTAGAAGATGATGATTGGGCAAAACACGAGAAAAGTCCAAAAAAAATCCCCCCAAAATCAGAAACTCTAACCCTAAGATCAAGCACCTAAGATTAAAATTGATGGCGCACCTATGCGGTTCGTATCCGGATTAAGGCCGGGTCGCCACGACCGCGCGACTGTGAGCGAGCGGATGGGTCGTACCCGGCGCTTAGGCTGGGTCACCACCGCCACCGCAGGGCTGGGCCACGCAGGAGGAAGGGCGCCACCGAGCGCACGCTCTGCACAGGGCCACGCCGCCAGCGCGCGTGTTTTTTCGGTCGCCGTCGACGTGCATGCCGTCGCTGCTGTGCATAAGCTGAGGGGCCACCGACGTGTGCTTGTGCACCGACGGGGCCTGCTAGATGGAGCCGCGCGCAGGCAGCTGCCGCACGCACGCGCCGCCTAGGAGGCCGGCCGGTGCTGCCAGCCGCGTCGAGCTATCCTGCTCCCTCTCTCTGTGGCTGCTATCATTTTGTTAGGAGTTGAAGGGGAGAGAAAGAGTCACGGCTCAGGATGAGAAATCAGCTGTTTTTTTAGGGTTTTCATCCCTTTTATACAAGCTAAGAACAATCATGGCCATCGGATGTTTTTCTATGGCTGAGATTCTTTTGATTAAAGGATTGTTGAGCAGGCCGTTGCTGGGTTTCAGGTAGAGGCCGCACGGCCTTACAGGCTCACTGTCGTAGGCCTATCTGGCCAAAATTAGCGCAACATTGCACATTATATTAAGGCCTAATTGTTTTATTATTATTATATCAGTGCATTTTTTTAAGTTTTTTTTGGTTAAGTCTTGAGCTGATTAATGTTAATTTCTGTTATTTATAAGTTATTTTTTTGCTCATATAATTTTTCTCACTGAGTTTTATGAATTCTTCTGTGTGTGTGGCTACTGCACGAAGAAGCGAAAAACAAAAACTAAATAATCATGGATATTAGGGTTTTTGGCCGAGTATTTATAACCATAAGTTTTTTGTCTGGCCAAATCCTTGTCGTCCTGAAATTTAATAGATGAGATCATCCCAGCCACTAGGGTAATTCTAAGTGGGCCATTTATTAAATATTTTAAAGAGGAGAGCTTGCTAGTTCGGCTATTCAATTTAAATGCATTATTTAAGTACTTTAATTAAATTTTGAGTTTTTAATGTTCTCATTATGTTAATATTTTCAGCTTAGTTTATTATCAGTGACTTATTTATTGCTTTAAGTTTAATGCCCTCATAATGATATATATTCCCATTTTATATAAAATTTAAGTACCCTTTATTGTTTAGTAATCTTTTGGTTATTCTAAGCATGTTTTGGGGATTAAGTTTAAGATAAGACATTTTCTTTTCTTTAGTGCAATTTAACTTCTATGCACTATTTGAATAAGTTCTAAGTCTAAATTTTTATTTTAGTTCCAGTATTAATTCTATATTTTTTTCTTGAGCATTATTATGATTTATATTGATGCTCTAAGATAAAGCTTTGCAATATTTTACATTCAGTTATAAGTATTTGTATTTATATATACATATATATCCACCACTGTATAATAAGATGGTCTCTGGTTGAATGGAACCAACGAGAAGTTTAACTGGAGATTACTCATAGTTAATTTCTGACCAACGTTGACTTTAACTATGAGTTATTTAAGACGGATTTTGGTTTGTTTCTGCCCAACGGTGATGCAAATTAAAGTTCCTAAGCATGTTGTTAATACTGACCAACGTTGTTTTAACTTCATGCTTTAAGTACATCTTATATACACCTTACTAATTGGGACATTATTTTTCTTCTTTTCTCAGTAAATTATGCAGACTATATAAGTAAAATAGAACCCCTAAGTTGCACTAAGTTTCCTACTTGGAACAATCAGGTGCTTGCCATTCTCAAGGAGCTAGACCTTGATTATGTGCTTTATGAGGAAAAACCACGTGCTCCTCTCCTATTTGTGTGTACTATGCTGAGAGGATGAAGGAGCACATCCCAAAATTAGAAAAATGGCAGAAATCCGATGGGATTGCCAAAATGATTATACAATGGTCGCTCTCACTTAACATGATTAGGAGGTTCCTTTCTAATGAAAATAACAGGAAATTAAGTGCTAAGGAGCTTCACAACTTCATAAGAGCACACTTTAGAAAGGTTTTCCTTTTTGATAGCTTACTTAATTCCCGTTATGATGGGATAAGTGGTCTGGGTAACCACATTAAGAGCTTGTTTGATATGGCTTATGAGTTAAAGGCACTTGGATTAGATTTGTCTGATGAGTTTATGTTAAATTGCCTTATGAATTCTATGCCTGAAAACTATAACAAACATGCTCAAAATGATAAGTTTCCAATAGTCTGTAAATTTTGCAAGTTACCAAATTGATGATAAGTATAAGCATGGCTTCGAAAGACAGGTAACTAAGTTGTCTCATAAATTTACTTAAGATATTTCCCCAACATATGGTGGATTAACTAAGGTGCAATAATGCATATCTTAACTTCTCCTCAGGTCTTGCCAAACTAGGGGAGTAAGAGGAGCAAAGTCTAAGAAGCCATTAATGGAATAAAGATGAAGTCGAGCCTTGGAGCTTCTCATTAGATTTGTTCTAAATTTAGTACTTAATGATGCTAAGTCATCTTAGTTTGAGATACTTTGTATTTTGAACAAATGCAAATTTATTCCATCATGATTTATCTTATTAGTTGGCAAAGAGATGTATTTCCTGTAATATGGGTTTTTTTATGTCAGTTTTATCTTTAAGTTAATCATTACTCAAGACGATGAGACCTTATCGAAATTGTGTCACTACAGTTTAAGCCACATTTCGAAGTGGAGAATAGATTGTCTCATTAGGAAAGAGATGAGATGCTATATTCAAATTAGACTATAAAGCATGAGTCTCTAATTGAAGTATGGCTTGCTTTCGCTATTTCTGGCCAACGCTGATTAGTGTTTGCATGTCCACCAAATTTCTTGTTCTAGTTTATTCTGGCCAACGCTGATTAGACTAGTTCATAGAGCTTGTTTTTTTTGAGACTTATATGCCTTATATTTGTCATTCTGGCTAACGCTGATTGATGAATATTTAACCATAAAAGTTTTATTAGGCAAAACCTCAGCAAGACATAAGTACAGTCTAGCTAAGGATAAGAAATGAGAGTCTAAGTAAATGAGTTGTCCACATGACACCCTGATTATATTTCTAGAGAACACAGAAATCAGTGGGAGCAAAATCCAAGGGATTGTGTTTCTACTGTTATAACTATTTCGCTAAGTTAAAATGTAATGAACGTGTTCCTAGAGAATGCAAGAATCAGTGGGAGCTAATGGGAGTTCACAAAGGAGGAAGATAAAATCTTAGAGAGATACAGGCTTCGTTTTCTGTATAAATGACTCAAGAAGACAAATATCTCAATTTGTGCCATAAGTCATTAGTATACCTCCATTTAAATTACTACAATTTGTATTATGGATTTTCAAGAGTCGTGTGCCACAACAGATATATGTAGCAACCATTAGTGGATAATTAGGCACATAAGTAAACCTCTGTTGTTATTACACTGCTTGTGATCCATGATGACCATATCAGAAGAGGAATTTTGTTATTCTAAACTCAACAATTTTTATGAGCTTAGGTCCATAAGTATATATAAGTGTGGGTTCTAATAAGTTTCCTGATGAAGTCAAACCAGTAGACTATAAAAGGGTCTACAATTCTAAGTGTGACATTAAAGGGAGTTTTTAAGAAATTTAAACTAAGAACATATCCCACTATGGTTTAGAATTTAATTAAGTGGACAATTATGCTTATAAAAAGGGTGGAAAAAGGTTATTATCCTAATACTCTACATGGGTGAAGTTGAGTTACATGGCAATAGGAATGTCACATAAGAGTTTTCTACTCACCCAAATTTTTTTTAATATGATGTATTTTGATGAAGCCTTTGAGTTTTTTGCTATTGAGATACACATTACAGGACCAAATGAGTACTAGGATTATCATGAAAAGCATATCAACTATATGCATAAGTGATAGAGTTTGAAATGCCATGCCTGTCTATTCGCATAATGCAGATTGCATAATGCATTAAGTTTAATTACTCTAAATATTCTAAAAAAGGGTTAATAACAGTTGAAGAGGAAGACGTTCCATATGCTTCGGCTGTCATTAACTTCAAGAATGCTCAAGTCAATACTAGTCTAGACTTGGCAATGGGATACTTGGTAAAAAAAAGTTTATTAATCCAGAATAGGTCCACTGGAAGGTGCTACAGAGTTTTAAGTTATTGATGAGGCACCAAAAGAATTATTGTGTCACTTATAAGAATTAAGAATTATTCAATTGTCAATTCTCTTGAGTAGGTATAAGAAAGTGCACAGTTAGATTATACCTACTCTTGTAGAAAAGGACAAATTTATTGAAAGCTCCAAATGTAATTAGTATTAAAATGAGCTCAATTAGTGACATGAATATCACAGGCCATGTGGCTTAAGAGATATTATCCCAAAATTGAGTATTAATATACTGCTATAAGCCTATAGTTAAGTTGCAGTATTATTTCGAGTAACGACAGACATCAAATGCTGATGCCAAGCACATTGATTAAATATTGTGAAAGAAAGAACCCAGGATCAAGTTATTAAGCTTAAGAAAAAAAGAACTAAGTTGATGCTAGCATGTTTGATTATTTGAGGCTTAATACTTATCCCATTTATGAGCGCGCAAATATATTTGGGTTTTTTTAGTTTAGAGTCTCTAACTTGATTCCTGGTAATAGGGCCATATACTCCCAATAAATAATAAGCGTTCTAACAATGTATTACAGTGAACTATGGGTAATGGGGTCCCAGTGGCGATTAATGCTACTGATGACACATTGGTCTGGTCTTACTGTAGTACTGAGTGTGAACATAAGTATGAAGCGAACATTAGTTGCGTAATTGCATTAGCCGTTCGATCAAGTGGGAGAATGTTGGAATATGATCGGTCCGGCTAACACCGAGATTAATTTCGAGCATTAATTAAAAGATAAGTTTTTGGTCCACCCATTTCTATCATTAATTCCAACTAAATAAGCATTGCCGTGATCGGCGGCAGCCCTTAGAATTCTAAGGGTTCGGCCCCCTGGCCCACAGCGCTATTATAAATAAGAGAGACGCCCCTGGCGTCACACTGGTTCAATCCACGTGACTTTTCATATAACCGATCAATTAGGCGCTGGAGGGTTTTAGGAAGGTCGTCTACCCACGTTCGTCTAGGTATTGCAAGATCTACCGCGTTCTTCACCGACTAGGAGCATCAAGCCCCAATCCGGTGAAGACTAAGATCTTCTTCATCTACATCAAGTACATGAGCACAGATGACATCTTCCGACTCTGGTTAGTATCTAATATTAGTTTCCGCATTAAGATGAGTTAGTGATCATGTCTAGTCTAAGATAAAGATCCTATTAATCTAAATTCTAATTCAACAGTAGTTACTCAAGTCGTTCAGAGTTTTCTATATACATAACTTTTGCTATCTATCTAGACATAATGTATATCTAGGCACGAAGCAAAGGCTATATCTAAAAATGACAGAACAACGTACGATTTGGAGAAAGTATAATCTATTTTAATTTTCCTGTATCAACCAGTGAATTGTTAGTTGAGGTATGGACTAGAAACTATTTTACATGGTCTAGAACTGAATTGAGAGCAACTCCAGTCTCCAAGAGTCTCTATATCCTTTCTAATCGGTAGTAATAGAGATTTTGGTGAAAAAAATCTCCACCAGGTTCTCTAATTAAACCTCTAAATATTACTATCGTCTATTCTTGATTTCTTGTTAGCCAAAAATAAAGAGTGGAGATATCTCTCTAGAGTGAAAGAAGATACAGAGAAGTTGTTAGAGAGTGAAAGAATATGGCAAGCGGTTTTTATTCAAATAGCTCTCTAAATGATGATTTGATGAGTGAGTTTAAAAAATCTTGACATGCAATGCAACCAATAAAAACCCAACAACGTCCTCCGTCCTCCCCTAACTAAAAATTTTCGCTGGCAGCGTTCAAGTTTTGTCACAACTTTTCGAAGTTTCAATGACCCGTATGGCCGTATTCCCTTCGTCCCAAAGTGTCATTCTAACTTCTGAAGAAGTCAAGCACTTTTAACTTTGATTAAGTGTATAAAAACATTAATCTTTATGATACATAATAAGTATCATTAGATTAGTTGTTGAATATATATTTATAATAAATTTATTTGAAGATAAATATACTATTAATATTTTCTACAAATGTGGTTAAATTTTTTAAAAGATTAACGTGTACAAAACTAAAACGACACTTATTTTGGGACAGAGAGGTAGGTTTTACGAAGCGTGCAGGACTCCTGGGCATGCGCAGGGTAGCCAATTTTTTTTTTGTCTTTTTCTGACCGGTTGATGTTGTAAGATTGAATTGAAACTACATAGATGACGAAGCAGATGTGGAAAAAAGGGGTCAAATTTGGACTGACCACTACTGATCAGTGCTGGAGACAAAAGCGAGGACTTATTTGACCGCTTCAACACACCATCCAGCGCGGCAACAGCAAAGACTAGTAGTCGCTAATTGAAGCTACGGTGATCCAGGCCTCCATGAAATAGCCAGGTGACCCCCGGCCCATTCCAATCCATGATTGATCTCTTCGTTCGATTCTCTCCCGACACTGACTAGCAACACACACATGACTGCGGTGCTCTTGCCATCACTTGTTCTCCACACTGTAGCCTTCTTGCTACAGCTACTACCAACAATAGCTGCTTCCCAAACAACAGAGCCGCCTGAGCAACAAGGCTGCAGCTGGCCCAAGGCATGCGGGAGCCTGAACATCTCGTACCCATTCTGGCTGGAGGAGCCAGGGCGGCTGCCGTGCGGGTCGCCGTCGTTCCAGCTCAGGTGCAACAGCAGCGGCGCGTTCCTGAGCCGCTCCATGTTCCAGGCGTACCGGGTGGTGAACATCTTCTACCAGAACAGCTCCCTGCACGTGGTGGACGAGAACCTGCCGCTCGCCGCCGGCTGCCCGGCGCCGTGCTTCAACCTCTCGCTCAGCATGGGGTTCATGCCGGCGTTCGCCATCAGCAGAGCCAACAGCGAGCTGCGGTTCCTCTCCCGGTGCGACGAGCCGGCGCCGGAGGCTGTGCCTGGGTTCCAGCGCATGCCTTGTGACAACTACTCGTTCGTCGGGTTTAGACGGCGGTTCGGAAGAAGCTACGGCGGCAGAGAGCGCGGGGCAACACCGCCGCCGGGCTGCCTTGTCGCTGTCGTGCCTACTCTCCCGGCGACAGATCGGGACAGCAGGCACAACTACGTCGCGAGCTTGAGGAGTGGGTTTCTGCTGGAGTGGACGGTGGTCTCGGGGGATTGCTCCAAGTGCACTGCAAGCGGTGGGGAATGCATGTACCCTGACAACGGCCTGGGTTTCTCCTGCAACTGCCCCGACGGCATACATTACCCAGTGAACTGCTGTGAGTACAAGTTGGTTCAAATTACGCTACGCTCCATATATGGGTCATCAGTCGATACGTTTCTTTAGGAGACTGTAGGAAGAATCAAGTCAAATGACGGTTCTTAACTAGCAAGCATGATTCCGTAGTGAAACATTTCCTAGGTCTGTCACCTATCATGCAGTGATGCAAAATTGCAAACCAGGGGACCTGTCTCACTCAGCTCTGTTCACATGGCATTAAGCAGAGTATGGGAGACTTAATTTGACTACGCTGCTGGGTTCCACTAACCTGAAAAGCTCATTAATTCAATGGGAGAAAGTGTTAAAACAATCAAGGTGTTACTGGTCAAGACTTTTCAGAATTAAGTGCGCTCCCCTCTCTCTCTCTTTCATCAATTCTATTTAGTTTGCTCCTTAAAGTTGAGCATTAAAGCCACTCTAGCAAGAGCCCTTAAATCAAGGTCTTTACTTTCGATTTGAGGGCTTCCTTTGCTTTTGAGGGCTTCGTTTTTTATCAACTTCAGCAAGAGCCTTCAAATCAGGACTCCCGAATCCATTCCAATAGACACTAATATAATGGGCACACTCATCATTCCCTATTTTCTCTCTTCCTCGCTCTCATTGATTGAGCTATGTGCCCCACACGCTGGCTAAGAGAGGTCAGGTGTCGGATTTGGGTGGGTGGAGGTGGAGCCACTGCGGAGGAACCGTGTGGCTGTTCCAACTAGGGGAAAAGGCTAGGCACCACCGGGAGGAGGCCACCTCTACCCGAGCAAAGAGGCAATGAGGTCGGATGGTGGCGGAGCCACTAGGGAGACGTCGGGAGGAGACTAGGCGAAGGCAGAGCCGCTTAGGGAAGAGCCAGGGGAGGTGGCCCATGCCGGCAGAGGAGGCCGGATGAAGGTGGGGCTGTCGGGGAAGGAATGGTGGAGTGTTGGCCTGTGGTGTGTCGGGTGGAGCATCGGGCGGTGGTGTGCTGGGCTGGAGCGAGAGCAGTTCCAAACGGGGCGGAGTGATACATAGCTAAAACTGAAGAGTAGGGGGCCTACTTTTGGAGGCCTGAGTAAAGACATGTTGGAATTGTGTTTTTTACCTAAGCCTTTAAATTTTGGTTTCAGTGCCTATTTAAGGGATCTCCTTCCGTTCACCATCTGATCATCCAGCAATGTATCTCTCTTACTCTCTTTCATATTTCATCTGTAATAAGGATATTTCGAATATTATATGCATTGATTCCTAAAAAAATCCCTCATTTAGAAACAATAGAGGTGATAGTACAACTATTTCCTTTTTTTCTTGATTAATATTATATGCTTTTCCAGGTAGTAAGAGGACTGGCAGCAGAAAGATAACGCTGATAGGTAATTAATTTTGTTCAGCCATCTTTTTATATTTAACCATATATTTTAGTTGTGACAAAATTGTTCTATATATTATAAATTACTTTTAAAATTTCAATTCCTGCAATGTAAGATCATAGAAGTGCCACATTAAAGTTAATGTTTAAAATTTAGAACAAACAACCTTTATGCCTTTGGAGACAAGGCTGGTGAATTTGGAGCAAAATTTGAGAGTTTTATCTTGCTAATACTAATTTTGAGGCCTTGCATTTTATAAATTTTACTCTTATTATTGAAGTTTAACAGTCCATAATATACTTGCTCCTTTTTAAGAGAAAAATAACACATACTTTAATTCAGTGTTGATGGCAGTGGCTGGAACCTTGCTCGTTTCATGTATTTATGTGCTGATATGTCATAGAAAGGGGCAAAAACCATGTTTTCTCATTGGTAAAACCACTATCAGCAAAAACGAAAGGAACATTGAGGTCTTAATATCATCACATGGATCATTAGCTCCAAAAAGATACAAGTACTCAGAAGCAACAAAAATAACATCTTCTATAAATAATAAGCTTGGAGAAGGTGGTTATGGTGTGGTTTTCAAAGGAAGGCTAAATGATGGTCGCCTAGTTGCTGTGAAATTCTTGCGTGACTCCAAAGCAAAAGGGGAGGAATTTGTGAATGAGGTTATGAGCATTGGCCGGACCTCGCATGTTAATATTGTTAGCTTGTATGGGTTTTGTTTGGAGGGGTCAAAACGAGCTCTTATATATGAGTACATGGCCAATGGTTCTTTGGATAAGTACATCTACTCGGAGAACCCTAAACAAATTTTAGGATGGGAAAGGCTTTATGCAATAGCAGTTGGGATTGCTCGTGGACTAGAATATTTGCACCATAGTTGTAACACACGTTTGTCCATTTCGACATCAAGCCTCAAAATATCCTTCTTGATCACGATTTTTGCCCCAAGATTGCTGATTTTGGTTTAGCTAAATTGTGTCGTACCAAGGAGAGCAAGCTTTCAGTGACGGGTGCTAGAGGAACAATTGGATTTATAGCTCCTGAAGTGCATTCACGAACATTTGAAGTGGCTTCGACAAAATCAGATGTTTATAGTTATGGAATGTTGTTGCTAGAGATGGTTGGAGGCAGGGAAAATGTGAAATTAATGGTTGAAAAGTCAAGTCAGAATTATTTTCCAGATTGGATCTATGATCACTATGCTCAAAATGATGGATTACTAGCTTGTGAAGTTACACAGGAAGATGAGGAAATCGCAAGAAAAATGATTTTGATTGGCCTGTGGTGCATACAGATATTACCTATGCATCGCCCTACAATAACCAAAGTTTTAGAAATGTTCGAAAGTGGCTCAGATGAACTGGAGATGCCATCGAAGCAAAACTTCAATCAAGTGCTGTAAGATAATTTTCACTACTCATTTATGTACCTGTCCAATGCCATTTTCATAAAGCTGATACATTCAACTACTTTCCTTTTTTTTCCTTTTTCAGCGAAGACATAGCTTATAATATGAATGCAGAAAGCACAAGTCCCAGCAGTACTACGACAATACAAGCTCATAGTGACACGCTAAAGGCCAAGGAGATAAGCCTTACAAATCATACGACGCTTACCCGGCCACTTTGATATGGGCATCTACTGTAGAGTAAGCAATACCATCAGTATTAGCAATTAATTTCATCATAGCCTCAGAACATACTCCCGCAGTGGCCTTGTATCTGTACCTACATGTATTGTATATAATAAAATCCATACCTGCAGGGGGATTCGCGTCCGGGGAAGCCATCTCCATTTGTTGTGCGGCGTCTGCACTCTATATACGCGTGGCTTCATGTCAGTGGCACCTACCGAGCATTTTGGTGGGCTGAGCCTGTTATCAAATGGGCCAACAACACTTGGCCGTAGGTGTTGGGTCCGCTATACGCGGTGGAGAAGGTCGGCATTCTCCCCGGAGATGTATGGCTGCCCGTACTATTTTTGCATGCACGCAACATTAAAAGCTCTATGCAAGTAGCCACTATCATGTACGCAGCAAAACACGGTGACTTACCTTGTAAATCCATATCACTCTTAGAATCTGCATCTTCCCAGCGTTCCTGAGCACTGTTTGTAAATCCACATCAGAAACTCAATTATGCGAGGCAACGTACGGAAGCACAAACACACGACACGCCGCGTCATCTTCTTTCTCGTGACCCCGCCGCATCGTCTTCAACCTCCGTTCGGGAATATATGCCCTGCAGGCTTAGAAGGAGGAGGGGGCCTTGGGAGGCGGCCGGACTAGCGGTGGTGGCGGGTTGACGGGCAACGAGCGAGGCGGTGAGGGACAACTGTATCAGATGGACGAAGCTGGCGGCAGGGGTGAGATGCTCGAGCTCTAGCTCCTCCGGTTTATGCTCAGTTTGTAACCACTCATAAAATTACTCTCCAAATGTTACAGTTCAAGTGCTCAGATTTATATGCTTATCCCCTTCCAAATTATTTGTCATTTGAACTTTGTTTTAAAGTTGAAGTTTTCCTAACTTTGAGAAAATATATAACTAGCATGAACAAGATCAGATAAATGCACTATTAAGAATGGAGTTTTCCTTGTTCATGGTAGATTTGATGAAACATGCACTTTTCTATAAACTCGTCAAAGTTAGGGGATGAATATAATTTAGAAAGAATGAAGTAGAAATTGATATCTGCGTTGAAC
Organism: Saccharum hybrid cultivar R570; assembly: GCA_038087645.1. NCBI lineage: Eukaryota > Viridiplantae > Streptophyta > Magnoliopsida > Poales > Poaceae > Saccharum > Saccharum hybrid cultivar. Next base: position 1,176,593 of record JAQSUU010000123.1, on the reverse strand, counting down.
AGTTGGATAAGCGTTACCACAATCCGAAATTTTTTAAATAATATTTTTTAATGATTAATTGCAAATCTAGCATTTGGATTGTAAGAATTGTAAGTATAGTATACTGTCGGCCTTTGGCTAGCCGATAGGGCCCCTATCGGCAGCTGGTGGCCGACAAGACCCTATCGGCGGCCCATTGGCTGAGTAGGTACCTGACCTTGCCAGATAGGACAGCCCAGTGGACCCATATCGGCCCGATAGGCATGTCGGCACTCGGATTGCCGATAAGACCCTATCGGCCTTCGGATAGCTGACATGTCCTAAAATATCTAACAGGTCATCTTCTCCCTCGCGTTCTCTCTCGCGCTCGCTCTTTCTCTCTCTTGCTCGGCACCGGTGCCGCCCACCGCTTCTCCTCCGCCGCGCGGGCAGCTTGGGCTCGCCGCCGGCCGCCGGATCCAGCGGAGGGCTTGTCGCACCGCCGGCCACCTTGACCGTGCGGGCCGCCGCCCCCCACATCGCCGCCCCCTGGAGGCATCTCAGGTACATTTTTTTCTTTTTTTAGTTAGTTTAGTTTTTTAGTTTAGTTAGATTTTGTTAGTTTAGTTTATTAGCTAGATTCAGTTTTAGGAGTACTTTTAGTTTTAGGGTTAGGTTAACTTTTAGGGTTAGTTATTAGTTCTTTTTCTGTTTAGGGTTAGTTAGTTTAGTTATTGTTTTTCTTCAGGTAGGGTTAGTTATTAGTTTTTTTTCTAGTTTTAGGGCTAGTTTTAGATTAGTTATTACGTTTGGTTGTAGTTGTAGATTAGGGTTAGTTTTAGGGTATAAATTTTAAGGGTACCTCAATTAACTTACACGATATTTTGCACGATGCAAACAGGAATGTCGACCGATTTAGTCCCTTTCAGAATTTACTATGGCAACGGTGAAATCAGATATGGAGACAACGGGGTAGACCTTACCGGTTTCTATTTGTTTGACATAGAATTGAATTTGCCACTAGATTATAGCCGGAAACAAGTTTTAGCCTGGCTACATGAGCACTTAGGTGTTCCGCCTACCCAGCACCATTTCAGGATTAGTATGTTGGTGCCTAAAAAGCGGGAGAATGGATGGAGGTGGGAGCTGTACGAGGCCAGTAACACAAAGAAGTGGCATTTTCTTGTGTCCAAGGCGTTGGAGCGTCGTTATGCCAACATCATGCTTGTTGAGTTCTTGGACGGTGCCATGCAGGGTGAGAGTAGCAACACAGGTGCAGCAGAGGAGAACTTAGAGTCGGCAATTGCTGAGCAGACCTATGCTTGCGATCCTCAAGCGGTTGAGAACACGTTAGAGGTTGGACAAGCGAAAGAGTATGGTCTGTCCATGGAAGCTGACCTAGGTGAGGAGGACGAAAGAATCGTCGAACAGATGGAGGCTGACGATGCGGAGCATGTCGCCTTCGTGGATGAATTTGCTAGCAGGAGGTTTGATGATGAGACCGACATCCCTGAGGACTGGTTCACATCGCACCTGATGCCATGACGGTCGATGATGGTCATCATTCTTCGTGGGAGTACTCAAGGATTGAGGTCAGACAAGGACTGATGTTTCATGATAAGGTTCATCTGCAACACGCTATTCGGCGCTGGGCTTTTTCCAAAAAGAGGCAATTTATGGACGCCATTTCTTACATACGTTGTCCTATCCTTACTTTGCAAATGAAGCATAATAATAAATGAGACAATACATGCCTTGCTTGCGGACAGATATTTGCAGTGACGTGGGCAACGAGCTACTTTCGTATGCCCAGCGGTTCGAGCACAACCCCCCAATGGTTGATAGGCTGGAGTTGGTTGCCACCCTTCGACGACTAGGGCAACATTGTTTGGCGGGAGTACGCTAGGCATCATGCCACCACACCATTGACGTAGTTGTTCACGCCCACCAGGGTGTGCCTCCACCTCCACCACCACCTCCAGTAGACGGATCGGGAGGACGTTCTCGTCCATCCCAACACGAGCCGCAGCAGAGGGTTCAAGTCCTAGGTAATTCAACGATTACCTTCCTGATTTCTCATGTACTATATACGCAACATGCTCTATTTAACCTAGCCTTTTTTATAGGTACACGTGCTTCCTACAGTGACTACACGAAGGGTACTAGCAGCTTTGGGACCTTTCACACGGACGACACTCCACCTTGGTCTCCCGAGGAGGTAGTGCCCTCCTAGCTTTCTGGTGCACCTCTACCGAATCAGGGTACTGAGCATATGGAGTCGGCCCCACGTGCACGACAGCGACACCCTCCAGACCAGTGGACCTACCCTACGGCCCAGGTTCATCACCGAGGTGCACAGACACCTAAGCGTGGTCGTCGTGTAGGTTAAGCGTGTAGTACAATATGGGTTCGAAGCAGCCTCTCCGCATATTTTGCGGGGGAGGCTTGCCTCGGTTTTTTCCTTCCCCAGACCCCACTCATGTGGGAGCCTCCGGCACTGGGTCTGCCCTTTTTTACTAATGTGCACATCTATACTTGTATCAAGTTAGGTACGCATATTATTTTTTGCTCAGGCAGACATATTTTTTCACACTAGAGTTATGGAATGATGCGTCTCAGGACGGCCGAGGAGCATCAAGTAAGATACCGGAGCAGAGCTGTCAGAATAAGAAGATGAAACTGAACATGGTCATTCATGTACAATGGGCCAGGAAAGAGGCATATTTTTTTTCTTGGAATTGAGTTTGGTTATTCCCAACAGCACCAGACTCTTCCTCAGAGACAGATGAATATATAAATTGCATAACTACCTTCAAAATTCTCACCGGAGGCCGTCCTGGCAATCCAGGTAGCAGTGCATCATATCTGAAGTCTGGCAATAATAATCCTATGGCTGTACACCCCCGCTTCAAAGATCATATAAATGAATCCAGATAAATAAAATCCACCCAATCCAACTGGTAATGGTTCCAATTCAAATCAGAGCACAGTTTCCATAAACTTATAGTCAGATTGAACGCTTACGGCTTACGAGAACTGAAACTGGCAAAATCAGAGCAAAGCCGTAAATCTACTTACTTGGTTCGTGGATGCCACTGCTTGCCTGGTCCTGCACGGCCGTGAGTCCAGGCGACCCAATCATCCCATGGGTTTGCGATCTTCTGCCATAGGCGCCGCGAGTCGAAACGTCTGCCGCCATGGACAGATCACACAAGTACCAAGCCCGTGCCGTAGCGGGGGCGGAGGTTGCTCGGCAATCCAGCTAATGCGACGGCACTAGTTGCGATGGCGTGGTACTGGGACGATGGCTCGCAGTCGCAGTGGTGGTTCGTGCGTTTGCGGTCGCCGCCGCCGCGGTACGGCCCCGCCGCCGTCGGCGCCCGGGCGGCACCTCAGGATCACAGGCCTGTTCAGATTCAGCCCAAAATATACGTGCGGGCCTGAAGCCCATGAATCATCATTCTCGGAATTATGCGCATACGGCCCAACTTTTACTTGTTGCTAGTAGCAGTTTTCCGTGTGTTTCTAGCCATGTTCGATTGCAAGACCGAGCTCCCGTCTAAATGCTTACACCTGGGAGTCCGATCGACGTGGGCGTGGGCTGCAACACTCCCAAAGTCACTTTCGACTCGAAGCAACGTCCTCGTCGTCGCAGCGTTGTCCACCATGACCGTCTCGCAGCGACGTTCTCCACCACGCCCGCCTAATCGGTGGCCTCCGTCCTCCATCTTCACCGCATCCAAGCTCTGGCTGCCACCTTCCTCCCTCTCCACCGCGCTAACTGACCGCCGCGTAGGCGCCAACCGCCATGTGTGGCCAGGCAAGCAGCTAGGAGAGGGGGCCATCTGGCTGGGCCCAAGCCAGGCGCAGGCGCAAGCGTAGCTGGCCGCTGCCAGGCCGTGCCACCATCCTCGGCCGCCGGCTAGCCGAAATCGGCCGTTCCCCGCTCTGCTCTGCATCGTCCGGAAGAAGAAGGGTGATAAATGCAGGTTGCAAGCGTATGTTTTAAGTGTTTTAGTTTTTTCATAGGTATGTTGCAAGTATTTCATATGGATGTTGAAAAAGTAGATCGAAATGTTGCATATGTTGCAATAGTTGTACACATATGTTGCAAGCTTCTATTCCCAATGTTTCATCTATTTTTTTCACACGCATTTTGCAAGTATGTTTATCTTGATGTTGTATATATTTTACACATATGTTGCAAGTGTTTTATCTGAAAGTTGTGTATGTATGCAATGGTTTCAAGTGTTCTTCAATTATTTTTGCAAGTGTTTCAAATGCATGTTTTAAGTGTTTCATCTGTCTTTAGACGTATGTTGCAAGTGTTGCATCTGGATATTTTAAAAGTAGATCGGATGTTGCATCTTCCTCCTCGCCTTCTGCTACGTCACCTCGGTGTCTCCTCCTCCCGACGCCGTGGCCGAGGCACATCGCGGGCCCTTCCAAACCAGAGGCGCAGGTGGGCGTCGCCCCCTCCACTTCTTCTCGATGCTGGTAACGTTCGGGCGGCGCAGGCCCCCGCGTGGCATGCGCGAAACGGAGTGCAGACGCGGCGTTCGTCCAGACACCCCGGCGCTAGCATTGTCATTCTTTTTTTTTTTATGAAAGATCAACCTTATGTGTGTTGGTTATCAGTTTCTCAAAAAAAAACGTGTGTTGGCTATCCAGTACACCTAAGCCGTCTTTCGTCTGTCTGACTCCCTTGCATAAGCATGACAGCGGGGTAGTTGTAACTTGTAGGTATTCGATGGTAGTAGATGTATATTTTAGCTTCTTTGTAACAGTCCTTATTTTTGTTGTTGTATCCCTGATGTTCTCTGAATAGCTAGGTTTCATTATAAAATGGAATCTCGATTCTTGAGAGAATTTCTTCTCGAAATGTGGCTGTCATCGTTCAAGACCTCAAGCCTCGAGGCCCTCCCCTCGGCCCGGAGTCTGAACTCTTAACCGTATATTTTCAGAACATTTCATCGACCGTTCCTAATATTCTTCAGTCGAAGAAATTCCACGCGTGGATTCAAAGACTTCGGCTCTGTTCGCTGCTCTTATAAGCAGTACTTTTTCAGCTAACGAATAGTATTTTTCTCTCACGATAAATCAGTAAACAGTACTTTCAGTCATAGCAGCCAAGCGAACAGAGCTCATCTGTGTGTGCTGGGTTCGTGAACTCGTGAAGCTGCCTGCAAGCGGCTGCTGATTTACCATGACTTTAATGCATTTCTTCAGAGGGGCACAAATTGCTCTTCATTCGAATTCGAAAATGCCTTGCGTTATGGGTTGCCTGCGTCGGTTCGTAAGCCATTATTTTGATCGTTTTTTTTATACCTCGTTCCAAACAATCCGGGCCCGAGCCGAAGCCGAGAGCCGAGAGCGCATACTCCTGCCGTCTTTTGATCTGCCTAATTTTACGTGGATTGGCACAAATTCCATACGTGTTCAGCAGCCCACCTCCCTGTTCGTTTGACTGAAAAGCCACGACTGAAAATACTATTCGCTGATTTGTTGTACGAAGAAAACGTTATTTGTTGGCTGAAAAAGTATGACTTATAAGACCAGCGAACAGAGCGTTCACCTCTCCTTTGGAATAGTCAGTACTTTACCGAATCACTCATGTGTACTTTACCGAATCCAGCGTTAAGTGTCAACCTTCTCTGACAGCGAGAAAAATGTGTTCACGCGTTCACGCTGCTTCACGCGTTCATTCAGCGAGAAAAATGTGAATTTTGTTTACTGGTCGTCGAAGACTTTCCAGTTTGGAGTTATATACGGGAAGGTGGACAATCTGACAAAGCCAGTCCAGGTTCGCACAGGCTGAGAGACACACAGCCAAGACACAATTTTTAGATATTTCGTGCCAGAGCAGGCAGCAGGTCCGGAGGTCCCTCCGTGTCCTTCGATGGCCTTGGAGCTGCTGCTAACAGTCGCATTAGCTTCCTTGCTCCTCCACGTAGCAAGAGCCACCGTCGACAACACCACCGCAAGCTGCGCACCGGCGAGATGCGGGGACCTGAGCATCACATACCCGTTCTCGCTCAGCGGCGTGCAGCCGCCGCACTGCGGTTTCCCGGCACTCCGCCTCACGTGCAACGACGGCCGCCGCGCCTACCTCGACAGGGCGTTCACGCAGGGCCCGTACCGCGTCCAAGGCATATCCTACGACAACAACTCGCTCGTGGTGTCCGTCGAGGCGTCCAACTTCGCCGGCGACGAGACGTGCAGCATCCCTGACTTCAACGTCTCCTCCGGCCTCTCCCGCCTTCCGCTCATGGTCAGCGACGCCAACAGGAACCTCACCTTCGTCTACAACTGCGAGGTTCCTCCTAGCATACGGCTACCACGGCCGTGCGCTAACCACACGATGGGAGCTTACGTCTCCGACGGCGACGGGTGGACGGGCGGTGTTCCGGCAAACTGCAGCTTTGTCAGCGTGCCGGTGCGCGAGTCCCATGACGGAATCGAGGCGGTTCCTGAGCGCTACGAGGGATTGATCAGCGATGGGTTCCTCTTGGAGTGGACGGCGGCGGGAGACTGCGCTGCCTGCAGACGACTGAGCGGAGCAGAGTGCAGGTTCGTCCAACAATCGTTCCAGTGCTTCTGCCGCCACGAGTTGCTCTGCTCAACCACGTCTCAAGGTAACAAAAGTTAGTGCTGTGTAGTTTTTCTTCGAACGCTCCTAGGGTCCTCTGTCTAAAACATAGGTCATTTTAATTTCAATTTTAAGTCATACTTCTCTAACTTTAATCTAGTTTTATAGAAAACACACTAATATCTGCCATACTAAGATAATACACTAACAATAATGGTATGGCCTCAATGTCATGTGATGATGTATGTGATAATTTGTGCGGCCTGCGTGTCGCAAGTTAACACAACCGGGTTGAGGTTGCACCATTATTGTATAACGACCTGCGTGTCGACTTGTGATGTTTGAATCCTCATGTAATTATTTCACTAGCTATTAGATGTAATAGTTTAGTATCTATCCATGGAGGCTTCGAGCATGATGGCGATGTTGATCACCACAAGACAGGACGGATGGCAATGGAGGTCACATTGGAGCCATGGCGATGGAGCCCATTGTGATGAAAGAGGCCATACTATTCACAATATAATATGATTATATGCCTGTGATGTTTACTTTCCTGTCATACTATTCTTTCATGCTTTACATATGGTGGATGTTTTGTCATGGTAGAATAGCTCCCCTCAGAAAAGTTGAGTTTTTTTTCATGCCTTTTACCAATAGCTGCACCTATAATTTTTTGATCGCTGTGTGGTAGGTTTACCAAAGTAGAGTACCCTCAGCTATCATTTTGTATAGGGTGGATGTCGGACATTTACAAGCACAGTATTGGTTAACTCAGCAAAGCTATCAAAAAAGTTTTGGGCTTTAAGGCATAGTGTTGGGGCCGGGGCATTGGATGCCACCCGACAAACAAGAGTCGTATAGAGATATGATTAGCAATCTGTTGCTTACCTATGTCACTATTTTTTTCTAGCCGTGATGCCAAAGCTCACTAGGATTTTAGTGATTATGGATCTTGAACCACTATATGTCATTAGAGGGAAGATGACTTTGATATAGTAGGTTGTCTTTTGTTAAATTAGTTAATGAAAGTCTTTACATAAACATAGTGCTAAAATCTTGCTTTATTTTAATGTTGTAGATCATGTCTGCCAGTAACAATTCCACTTTCAATTTGCGATCTGTTCTTGAGAAAGAAAAGTTGAATGGAACAAACTTTATTGATTGGTACCGCAACCTGAGAATTGTTCTCAGGCAAGAGAAAAAGGAGTATGTTCTTGAGCAACCATATCCTGATGATCTCCCTGATGGTTCCACTGCTGCTGAACGCAGAGTTTATGAGAAACACTGCAATGACTCACTTGACGTCAGCTGTCTGATGCTCGCCACTATGTCCTCTGATCTGCAAAAGCAGTATGAGCATACGGATGCTCACACTATGATCGAGGGGCTACGTGGGATGTTTCAGAACCAAGCCAGGACTGAGAGGTTCAACATCTCGAAGTCCTTGTTTGCGTGCAAGCTGCCAGAAGGTAGTCCGGTCAGTCCTCATGTGATCAAAATGATTGGTTACATCGAGACTTTGGACAGACTTGGTTCTGAACTTCACCATGACCTGGCTACTGATGTCATTCTCCAGTCGCTCCCGGCGAGCTACGAGCCTTTTATCATGAACTTTCAGATGAATGGCTTGGAGAAAACATTGAGTGAATTGCATGGGATGCTAAAAACAGCAGAGGAGAGCATTAAGAAGAATCCCAATCATGTGATGATGGTTCAGAATGGGAACAAAAAGAGGAAGCGTTGGACGCCTCCCAAGGGTAAAGGCAAGGAAAAGGTTCCTAGCGGTGAGTCCTCGGGCTCTAAGCAAAAGCCAGCACCTAAAGCCAAACCTGGCCCCACTTCTGAGGATGAATGCTTCCACTGTCATGAAAAGGGACATTGGTCAAGGAACTGCAAGAAGTACTTAGAAGAAAAGAAGAAGAAGAAGGGAAGTGAGACTTCCACTTCAGGTATAAATGTTATAGAAATTAATATTGCATTATCTTCTAGTGAATCATGGGTATTTGATACTGGATCGATGATTCACACTTGCAAATCGTTGCAGGGTCTAAGTGAGACTAGAAGGTTTGCACGAGGCGAGTTGGACGTTCGTGTCGGCAATGGCGCAAAGGTTGCGGTGTTGGCGGTCGGCACCTACCACTTGTCTCTACCCTCCGGATTAGTTTTGGAATTAAATAATTGTTATTGCATTCCTGCTTTGAGCAAGAACATTATTTCTTCTTCATGTTTGGAAGAAGTTGATGGTTTTAAGATTGTAATAGAGAACAAACGTTGTTCTATATTTTGCAATGGTATTTTCTATGCTCATTGTCCATTGGTGAATGGATTATATGTTCTTGATCTTGAGGATAAATCTGTCTGTAACATTAATACTAAGAGGCTTAGACCAAATGATTTGAATCCCACATTTATTTGGCATTGTCGCTTAGGTCATATAAATGAGAAGCGCATTGAACAACTCCATAAAGATGGTTTGTTGAGCTCATTTGATTTTGAATCATTTGACACGTGCGAGTCTTGTTTACTTGGGAAGATGACCAAAGCGCCTTTCACTGGTCATAGTGAGAGGGCAAGTGACTTGTTGGGACTTGTACATACCGATGTATGTGGACCAATGAGCTCAATAGCCAGAGGTGGTTTTCAGTACTTCATTACTTTTACTGATGACTTTAGTAGATATGGTTATATCTACTTGATGAGGCACAAGTCTGAATCGTTTGATAAGTTCAAAGAATTTCAGAGTGAAGTACAAAATCAATTAGGCAAGACAATTAAGTTTCTACGATCGGATCGTGGAGGTGAATATTTGAGCCTTGAATTTGGTGATCATTTGAAGCAATGTGGAATCGTTCCGCAGCTAACTCCGCCTGGAACGCCTCAATGGAATGGGGTATCCGAACGGAGGAACCGAACCTTGTTGGACATGGTTAGGTCGATGATGAGCCAAGCCGATCTTCCATTGTCATTTTGGGGTTATGCTCTTGAAACTGCTGCGTTCACACTGAATAGGGTTCCAAGTAAGTCTGTTGAGAAGACACCATATGAGATATGGACTGGGAAACGTCCCGGATTATCTTTTCTCAAAGTTTGGGGATGTGAGGCTTATGTCAAACGTTTGATGTCAGATAAGCTCACTCCAAAGTCAGACAAATGCTTCTTTGTGGGGTATCCTAAGGAAACCAAAGGATACTATTTTTTCAATAAAGCGGAAGGCAAAGTGTTTGTCGCTCGCAATGGTGTTTTTTTTTAGAAAAGGAGTTTCTCTCAAAAGGATTTAGTGGGAGCAAGGTGCAGCTTGAAGAAATTCAGGAAACACCCGAAACTGTTTCAGCACCCACTGAAGAGCCACGGGAAGTGCAAGATGTTGCACAACCTGTAGTTGAGGCACCAGCCCCACGAAGGTCTATAAGGGCACGTCGCGCAACTGACAAGCTCAACCTCCTTATCACGGAGGAGCGCCACGTATTATTGATGGAAAATGATGAGCCCATGACCTACACGGAAGCAATAATGGGACCCGACTCCGACAAATGGCTTGAGGCCATGGAATCCGAATTAAAATCCATGCATGACAATCAAGTTTGGAACTTGGTTGATCCAATTGACGGTGTGAGACCTATCGATTGTAAGTGGATTTTTAAGAAAAAGTTAGATATGGATGGAAATGTTCACATCTATAAGGCACGATTGGTGGCGAAAGGTTTCCGACAAATTCAAGGTGTTGACTATGAGGAAACTTTCTCGCCCGTCGCAATGCTAAAGTCTGTTCGGATTCTCCTAGCAATTGCTGCGTATTATGACTATGAAATATGGCAAATGGATGTCAAAACTGCTTTCCTTAATGGACATCTAAGCGAGGATGTGTATATGACACAGCCTGAAGGTTTTGTTGATCCTAAAAATGCTGGGAAAATATGTAAGCTTCACAGGTCTATTTATGGATTGAAGCAAGCATCTCGGAGTTGGAATATTCGTTTTGATGAAGTAGTCAAAGGGTTTGGCTTCATCAAGAATGAAGAAGAGCCTTGTATTTACAAAAAGGCTAGTGGGAGCGCACTTGTGTTTCTGGTCCTATATGTAGATGACATATTGCTGATCGGAAATGATATTCCAATGCTTGAAGCCGTTAAAACCTCATTGAAAAAGAGTTTTTCGATGAAGGATTTAGGAGAGGCGGCTTACGTTCTGGGGATAAAGATCTATAGAGATAGATCAAAAAGGCTAATTGGATTAAGCCAAGACACGTACATTGACAAGATATTGAATCGGTTCAATATGCAAGATTCCAAGAAAGGTTTCTTGCCAATGTCACATGGCGTTACTCTAAGCAAGAGTCAGTGTGCTACGACACCTGATGAGCGAAAGAGGATGAGTGCGATTCCTTATGCTTCAGCCATAGGATCCATCATGTATGCTATGCTTTGTACGCGCCCAGATGTCTCTTTTGCTCTAAGTGTTACGAGCAGGTACCAATCAAACTTCGGTGAAGATCACTGGACAGTTGTAAAGGGTATCCTTAAGAACTTGAGAAGAACTAAGGATATGTTCCTAATATTTGGAGGCGAAGATGAGCTCGTTGTAAAGGGTTACACCGATGCTAGTTTTCAAACAGATAAAGATGACTCCGCATCGCAATCCGGATTTGTTTTCTGCCTCAATGGTGGGGCAGTGAGCTGGAAGAGTTCCAAGCAAGATACGGTGGCTGATTCGACGACAGAGGCCGAGTATATTGCAGCTTCCGAAGCTGCAAAAGAAGCAGTTTGGATCAGAAAATTTGTTTCTGAGTTGGGTGTTGTTCCTAGTGCGTCCAGTCCAGTGGACCTCTATTGTGATAATAATGGTGCCATTGCGCTTGCAAAGGAGCCTAGATCACACAAGAAGTCCAAACATATACTACGGAAGTATCACCTCATCCGTCACTTTGTTGAGAGAGGTGATGTGAAGATTTGCAAGGTGCACACGGATTCAAACGTTGCTGATCCATTGACAAAGCCTCTCCCACAACCAAAGCATGAGGCGCACATGTGGTCTATGGGTATTAGATACTTACATAAGTGATTCTATTGTGCGTGGGAGAGTGTTATGTCATGAGTATGTTTATGTAATAATAAATAATTGTTATTTGTTCCATGGATGATTATCATTTATATTGATTATCAAGTACGTGACTTGATCGTGAAACTCTTTGTTTGTAATGATGTTGTTCTAAATTATCCCTAGTTTATGTCGTTATGTGGGACAATAACGACGTAGAGACTAGCACATGCATTAATTGATGATCATGTTTCACGGATCATAGATATGGAGATATCAGATTAATGATGTGGACACATGTTAGTGAACATGGTGTTGGATTGACCCACTCCAAGACAATACTGGGATTGTTATTTTGAATGTGCCATCAGTTGTTCTTGAGTGTTATACCTACTGGATCCTTAGACCTGAGATTGCCATTGTTTCTCACTGTGTGTAGTGGTGCATCTTGGGGTTGCTAAACGCTACTCCGTAAATGGGTAGTTATAAAAGTAGCTTACAGGTGTATCATGAAACATGGAATGGGATGTGTGCGGATCAAGATGGAATTTGCCCCTCCTAGATAACAGGAGAGATATCTCTGGGCCCCTCGAGATAGATGGATTAGAAAGTGCATGGCCATGCCAAAGTGATTAAAGAGTTAATCATAATGACTAAAGGTTAGTCATGAATAGAATCCACTATTAGATCGAGAGAATGGTCGAGCTATCACAAGGGTGGCACGCATCTCGCCTTGAGCTTGACTGGTATCGTGTGGCAAAAGGATCAGTGTATGAGTATATCTAAGGTTCGGCCGATATGATCTTTATGTGTATTTGTGAGTCACTATGCCCTGCTAGGTGCCGCTATTGACTAGTGATTCGGAAATGGTTTCCACTCACAACCATCTACACATGAACCTAACGGGTCACACACTTAAGGGGTTTGGAATGTTGGAAAACTTGCATAGATGATTGTCTCTAGTGCAAGTGGGAGATTGTTGGTGATATGCCCGAGAGCCCATCATCACAATACGGATTAAAGGCCCAAGAGGATATTGATCCAAAAAGGGATTAGGGTTACTAATGAGCCTATGAGATAGAAGCCCATTTGGTACGCCCTATATATATGTGGGAGGGGCTAGGGGCGCCGATGATCAGTCGCCGCGCCTCCCCTCCTAGTCGCACCCTCCCTTCTCGGCCGCCGCCCTTGCCGTGCGCACGGTGCTAGCACACCGACGCCCGGCGTTCCATCCCCGTACGTGTGGACTCCGTAGAGGCGCTGCTGCGACTGCTGCGCTGATCGGCTGCTGGGATCAAGGACGAGGAGCTCGGTTCGTGGGACGTGATCGACTACTTCATCCACACCGACGCGCGACTTCTTCCGCTGCGCTGTGCGTCTAGTGGTAACGATCTATGATCTCCTACTCGCAAGTTTCTTGGATGTACGCGGTAGATTAGCTAGCGTAGCCTACCCGTTTCCCTACAAACAAAATATCTCTAATAACAATGTAATAAAACCAATTTAATATTGTAAACGTCAGCTCTAAATTTTGGAACCAAGTGAGTAGTCAGCACAGGTTGTTGAGAGATTTGTTTGAAATTATTAAAGCTAGAAATGTTGTATGATACAATTATACTCCCTTCATTTTAAATTGGTTATTCTAGATATAATTTATATCTAAATGCATAATAAAAGCTACGTACCTGGCTAGAACAGTTAAAATGGCTTACACTTTGGAACGGATGGAGTGCAATGCATCAGCTTTTCTTGAGTAATCAATACACAAGTCTAGTTAGTAATAAAACTTATGCCCATGCAGGTATCGACAGTACGGCCAGGAAGATAATCATAGGTATGCCAAAAATCAATTAGCACATGAGGTGCGAATACTGTGCTTGAAAGAAACCTCAGTTTTCTTGGGAGCTTTAGTTCAAATCTTTAGTTTTAGCAGGTGTTCAACATAATCACATTAAGAAGAATAAGTTTTTACAATGATAAAAACACAACATAAAGGTAAGTACACTATTACAAAACTAATTTTAGAAGACAACTAGTTTGATTTACAAAGGCAATCACAAATTGTACCTGTCTCTAAAAACACATGGTGATGTTTATAGTCAATCGCTTTATTTACAAAGACAACCAAGAAATAAAGTACATGTCTCTCTTCTTGGCACTTGTCACCCAAAATAATTTATATTGTTTGTTGTGTTTTTTACCACGTCTATGATATCATTTAGTTTGTTTGAACTTTAAAATTAGTAAGTTGTTTAATCTATTGTTACATAGTAGCCTCTTTGCTCCATTCCTAGAACCAGCACCAGTAGAGAGAAGCTTGCATTGTGTCCATCCATCCATTTCTTGATGTTAGATTAGGTTAAATAATAAGGTCTTTGTCTTGTTACTCTCGTTCATGGTATGCAAAACCTAGATAGCTTTTAGTGGTGATTTTTTTTTCTGATCTTCTTTGGAGGTGCTCGTGTAAGATTAGAGACATGTTGTGCTCGGTTTGGAGTTTGCGGATTCATACTAGAGAATGGACTACTCGTAGAGAGCGCTTGATTCTTGTGAGGATCACTATGGAGAACAGCCTTGCATAGGTGCTCCAATGAGGACTAGATACGAGTGCCAATTCTTCGATACACCCTACGAAAAACAAAGCATTCCAAACTCCTTTTGTTCTTTGAGAATCAATCTCCCTTTATATTTAACTACTTAATTATTGTGCCCTTTAGTACCTAAAATGGCATTGTTGTGCTTCTAAATCCAAAATAACACTCTATTCAATCTCAGGGTTCTTGTTAGCAGCTACGATCTTGATTTTTGCATGTGGCATTGCTACTTATGCATTGATATGGCGTGGGAAGGATCACAAACTAAGGCTTCTTGGTACCAACACCATGGAGAGAAACATTGAAGACTTGGTTACATTGCATGGATCCCTTACTCCAAAAAGATATGATTACTCAGATGTTATAAAGATGACATATTTCCTTCGTGATAAGCTTGGAAAAGGTAGTTATGGTACAGTTTTCAGTGGAAGGCTAGACAATGGTCATCTTGTAGCTGTTAAATTATTGCATCTCTCCAAAGGAAATGGAGAGGACTTTGTGAATGAGGTCATGAGCATTAGCAGAACATCCCATGTTAACATTGTTAGCTTGCATGGATTTTGTTTGGAAGGTTCAAAACGAGCTCTTATATACGAATACATGCCAAATGGTTCTTTAGATAAGTATATTTATTCAGAGAACCCCAAAGGAACTTTAGGATGGGACAAACTGTATAAAATTGCAATTGGCATTGCCCGTGGGCTAGAATACTTGCACCATAGTTGCAACACACGAATTGTTCATTTTGACATCAAGCCTCAAAACATCCTCCTGGACAAAGATTTCTGCCCAAAAATTGCAGACTTTGGTCTCGCCAAATTGTGCGGCACAAAAGATAGTAAGCTTTCAATGACTTATCCTAGAGGAACTATTGGCTTTATTGCCCCTGAAGTTCTCTATCCGACTTTTGGGGTTGTCTCAACAAAGTCAGATGTTTATGGTTACGGAATGATGTTGCTGGAGATGGTCGGAGGCCGGAAAAATGTCAAATCGATGGATGAGAACTCCAGTAAAATGTATTTTCCAGATTGGATTTATGACCACTTTGCTCAAGATGATGGATTACAAACCTGTGAAATCGGAAGTGAATTTGAGGAAATGGCAAAGAAGATGACCTTAATTGGTTTATGGTGCATACAATTATTACCTATGCATCGTCCTACAATAACGAACGTTTTGGATATGTTCGGGAGGAGATTAGATGAATTAGACATACCACCAAAGCAAAACTTATGTCAAAATGTCAAATAATGTAAGACACTGCGATGCACATTTGTAAAACTTCAAAAATAAAGTACTGATCTTTACATGTTTCTCTCTTTGCAGCGAAGATTCAGCTCACAATTTGAGTGCAGAAAATGCGAGTGCTACAAATCCTAGTAACGCAAAGGTGCCTTCAGGTTGTGGACAGCCTGGTGCAGCGATGAAAGTGAAACCACTTATTAGGCCTATACCTGGGTTTGCTTAGCCTATAGCATCCCTCGCTTTGTGCCTTAAAAAATAGTAACAACGATCTATGCGGGTATGTACATGGCGGTCCAGTGTATAACCAAATCAATATTCTTTCTGCCTTGGTCATTCAAGAGTCCCTTATCTCCGAGACTAATCTAAGCAATGTAGAATATGCTAATTTGGCATTGTTGTATCCTAAATCATGTCATATTCCTACCGAGAGCAACGGTAGAAGGTATATAGCCAGCCCGCCAAGTTCAAAATGCCCTATGATGCGAATCTGGCACCTTTTTTTTTGTTCATTAATATAAACTAATACAAGTTTTGAGGTGGTTGGAAAAAATAAACTCAACAGCTTTAATTCGTTTTCTCAAAATAAGAACGTATCTGAAACATGATACTTTCCAACTACCGTAACAAAGCTCGCAAACTAAACATGTAGTCTCTCCTAAAAGGGTTATTTTTTTAAAAAAAAAAATCTCATGTATCGATTCCTTTTTATGTGATGGGTGAATGAATGTACTAGTGGCATCTTTTGTCAAAAGTTGTCAAATTAGCAAAGTACCATTGATGCCGTGCAAAGCCGATCCCAACTATTCTATTGATGCTTTTACTTCTCTCGCACACCACTACCTCACTACCTCATCATTTAAGGATTGATATATTCCACTAGAGCATATGAAGTTGGATATTAAGATGATCAGGTAGCTATGCACGAACCAGGTGCAGCGAACAAAATCTCACATCCGAAGCATGCAAAGGACTAGAAGCTGATGACAGTAGTGACTGGACTAAGCTGGCCTGCCAACACGACCACGGTGTTGTGTTGAAAAGGTATACCCGGCCGGTCAGTATGATGATGATGGCTCAGACTTCAGTCGTGTCACCTCTGTAGTCAAGACTTGCCCTTCGGGCACTCCACTTCTCAGCCAACCAACAAGTTCTTCATGTATGCATCTCTGAACTCTGCCTCCACGCAATTCGCCACCTCACTCAGATGTCCCCGGTTAGCTTGGCCTTGCTGTGGTTAGCTCTCTCACATGTAGCAGCCGTCGAACCAGCTGATGACCAAGAGGCTAGCTGCTCGCCCAAGTTATGCGGCAACCTGACTATCTCAGAGCCATTTGGATTTGTTCTGGAGCAGGCAACAGACACAAAATGTGGTCAGCTGGGCTTCGAGGTCCATTGCAACAACAGCATTCCATACCTCGGGTATTATCGGCGGAAGTATAGATTCCGGATCCTCAACATCTTCTACGACAACAGCTCCTTGCTTGTCGCTGATATCCACAAGCTTGAGGACTTCATCGGATCCAACTCCAAGGGCTGCCATGTTCTGACTTCCAACACCTCCTCCAAAATCGGCCTTCCATTCTCGATCAGCCCCGTCAATCTGAACCTCATCTTCTACATGTGCACCAAGACACCGGAGCCGGAAAGGGGGCTTGTGGAGACAAAATGTGACAGCAGCTTGTTTGTTCATGTCGGAGGGCATTACAATGACTCGAGCAACTACACGCAGTACTCAGTTGAGGGATGCAGCACTACCCTTGTGCCAGTACCGGGGGGGGGGGGGGGGGGGGGGGGGGGGGGGGGGGGGGGGGCATTTGGCGAGGCGAACGAAAGCAGCTATGAGCAACTCATCAGCGATGGCTTCCTCTTGACATGGCAGCCGCCATCTGGTAAATTCACTTGTGAGATTATTACAATCAAATAAATTGAATCATGCATTTGGTGTGCAAAAGGTCACAGTCAGCTAACAAGCCCGTAGGACATCTGACACATCTCATCATTTACATTTACATTTACATTCCTAGGGAGGTAAAAACATGACTCAGTATCTGGTTATGGCACTTCTGTAGCGAATGCACATGAGAAGATTTTGCAACAGGCAATTTACTCCATTAGTAAAACAGTTGAAACTTGAAACACTAATTTTAAAAACATATCACCTGTAAAAAAGGTAAATGTTAAGAAAAAATAGACAGTGCCATGCTGTCACGGAAAAATCAGTCATATTGCACTTCCCTTCCGTTTTCTCCAATAATGCTATCTCTGTCATTATTGGATAATTTTTCATTGTGATTGAGATGTTGCTAACTAGAATCAATATATATTGCAGACAGGAGGCACAACATCAGATTAATTCTAATAGGTACTCCCTCCATCCCTGAATAAATCAATACCTGGAAGTCAATTTTTTTATGTTTGACCAACTTATAGAAAAAAACATAAATATTTATGAAACCAAATAAGCACATAATGAAAATACATTTTATGGTGTATGTAACAATACTAATTTGGTGTCATAAGTCTTTGTGCTCTTTTGTATGAATCCGGTCAAACTTAGAAAGTTTGATTTAAGACATCTCTACGAATTAATTTACTCAGGGATAGAGGTAGTATGCATTTATTTGGCTAGCTATACATACTGTACTACCATCTAAAGTTTCAGCTGCCAGGTTAGCCTCGTGCTCTTATAGTCTTATGTGATAACAGAATAGGATCTACTGCTATTCTTATCAGTTTTGCAAATATCTATATCTGATATTACAGAAGAACTCTAGGGAGAACATTAAATTACTAATATGAAATTATAGCATCCTCAAGAACTTGCATATGCATAGATGAAAATCTTCTATAGTAGTGTATATTTCCATGGCTGGGTTTCATTCTTTGGTTTTAATTTTCTAGGTTCCATGTCTGCTACAGCTGGGTTGTTTTTCACATGCCTTCTTTGGTTCATATACGGCCGCCGGAAACAAAAGCTCAGTCTCTTCATTCTCCAAAAGCATGCTCGGAGTAAATCAAATATGGAAGAGATAATAAGGAGATATCAATCACTGACCCCAAAGAGGTACAGTCACTCGGATCTGAAGAAAATAACAAGAGGTTTTAAGGAAAAATTAGGAGAGGGTGGTTATGGTACAGTATTCAAGGGTACTCTACCAGATGGCGATATGGTTGCTGTGAAACTCTTAAAAGGATCCAAAGGCAATGGAGAGGAATTCCTAAATGAGGTTACTAGCATTGGTAGGACTTCCCATGTCAATATTGTCAGTTTATTTGGCTTTTGTTTAGAGGGATCTAAGAGAGCCCTTGTTTATGAGTACATGGCCAATGGCTCTTTAGAGAAGTATATTTATTCAGAGAGTTTAAAGTCGGCACTTGGATGGGAAAATTTGAGGAAAATAGCTATTGGCATCGCACGAGGCCTGGAGTCTTTTTTTTTAGGAGTATTTACATCAGGGCTGCAGCACCCGCATCATCCATTTTGATATTAAGCCCCACAACATCCTTCTTGATGAAGGCTTCTGTCCGAAAATTGCTGATTTTGGATTGGCAAAACTGTGTCACGTCAAGGACAGTGCTCTCTCAATGGCTGATGCAAGAGGCACCATTGGTTTCATTGCTCCAGAAGTGTTTTATAGAGGGTTTGGAGTTGTGTCAACTAAGTCAGACGTTTATACTTCAAATGGTAAGCAGCCGGGGAAATACTGAGAATTCTAGTGAAACGTATTTCACCGACTGGATTTATGACTGCATGGTAAAGGATTTGCAAAGTCACGAAGTCACATGCGAGCTAGAAGAGACTGCAAAGCAGATTGCTCTAGTTGGCTTGTGATGCATACAAATGGCCCCAGGAAGTCGTCCTTCCATGAATACAGTCACATAAATGTTGGAGAAGAATATCAACGAATTGGAAATGCCACCCAAACCATTCCTTTCCTGCCCCCTACCCTAATCACATTTCTCATCTTAGCCAAGATATTCCCTATTGGGATGACTCATATTGTCAATGTCTTATAATGTCAACCAAAACCAAAACAATGAAAAGTATATTCCTGTACCACCTTTGAATTACTATTGCACATTTTCATTAGATGAATACATATATATATATATATATATATATATATATATATATATATATATATATATATATATATATATATATATATATATATATATATATATTCATTAAAGCAGCAAATCAGTGTGTGGGTTTAATCCTAGTTCCACGTGATCCTAACATATACATTGTTATTTGATTTGCTGCTTTGCACTTTTCCATCACCAATGCACCACTATTTGCACATCGCACATAGTCAGTCCATCACCCATATATTAATGTACTACCAATTTGTGCCCGCATCAAGTTACTTCACCT
Organism: Saccharum hybrid cultivar R570; assembly: GCA_038087645.1. NCBI lineage: Eukaryota > Viridiplantae > Streptophyta > Magnoliopsida > Poales > Poaceae > Saccharum > Saccharum hybrid cultivar. The sequence continues at coordinate 1,156,792 of JAQSUU010000123.1, read as the reverse complement.
GCTTGTCCAAGACCCAAAAATAAGTATATAAAAATTATAAAGAACACCCACATATCCAAAGGCCGAACGCCAGTTACACCAGACTGTTCCCCAGCAACATTAGTGTACTCGATTCAATGGAGAACGAGAACACGTTTTCTATCGACCTGAGAACTTAATAATTAAATTGATCCAAAGGGCGACAGCTAGCAAAACCACAATATGTGATAGATCTAGACGTATATCATTAGGGATTTAGGGATACAAGTGTGTACCCGACAGAGATCAATCCATTGTTGACAGCCAGTGAAGAAGCAAGCACATACCCTCCATTGTTGACAGGCGGGCCGTGGGCGCGTGTTGCGTCATGTATCGGTGACCCCATAACCACCGGCACCGAGACCGCGGCCACGGGGGGATCGGAATATCGTTTGCTCAACGATTTCCTGCATAGCGGTGTAATTAGCCGAAATCGCGTTGTGGAGCTGCCGCCGCGTCTGACGGACGGGGCATATCAGCCGCCTTCGGCGCAGGCCGGAGCGGAACACACCCTTTATGGGCTTTGAAGCCCATGCACATCACCGGACATGGGTTGGAACGATTTTTTTTTAGGGAATGGGTTCGAAAGATTGAAATTCCCCAGTCTGACTAACATTGAGCTTCCGGCCCACATTATTCAATGGGCCGGACTGACTCGTGCGGTCCTCATGCCTGGGATCCTTCCACTTCCACCACCAAAATAGCAGAAAAAAGTGCACATTATCATCGTCAACTTTTACGAAAGTCTGCTTTCCTCCCTGAACTCTAAAATTGGGTAAATCACCTCTCTAAACTTTTAAAATCATTCATTTTACCTCACTGACCGATTATAAACGGTTTTCAAAAGCGGTTTTGTCTTTTTTTTATTTATTTTTGATGAATTTTTGAAAAATCATAGTAAATCACAGAAAAATCATAAAATAAAATTTCAATTTTCTTGGACTCTACATGAGTAGATCTACACAATGAACATATAATATGGTATGCTTTAGTATAAATATTTTTGTTGTAGCTTTAAATCTATATTTTTGTAATTAATTTGTAGCTGCAATTTCTATGATCCAATTATGGTGAAATTTTTTTGGTGGGCTAATTATCGTATGCTTGAACTGTAGCAAAAATTCCATACTCATCGGATCATGTATAAATGCAGTTTCTACACTGCTTATAACTAATTATATATGATCCAATGAATATGAAATTTTTACTACAGTTCAAACATACAATAATTAGCCCACCATAAAAATTTCACCACAATTGGATCATAGAAACTGCAGTTATGAATTAATTACAGAAAAAACGTAGATGTAAAGTTACAACAAAAAATTTGTACTAAAGAATACGATATTATATGTTCACTGTGTAGATCTACACATATGGAGTCGAACAAAATTGGGTTTTTTCTATTTTATGATTTTTTTTATGATTTACTATGATTTTTCAAAGATTAAGCCAAAATAAATAAAAAAGAAAAAATAAAACCGCCTTTGAAAACCGCTTATAACCAGTCGGGGAGGTAAAACGATCGGTTTTAAAAGTTTAGGGAGGAGGTTTACACAGTTTTAGAATGTAGGGAGAAAAAGCAGACTTTCGCAAAAGTTGATGGAGGTAACATGGACTTTTCCCAAATTAGCGTGTGTAAGGCCCACAAACATAATTGGCTCTATCTTGGAAAAAGTTCATCAAACTCTAAAATTAGACCTCATATCTTTCTGAACTTTCAAAACCATTTCAGTTAACTCCTCGCCATGGTTTAGAGTGGTTTTGAAGGTGGTTTCATCCTTTTTATGTTAAAAATAGTAAATACTTGATAAGGTTTTAAATTACAAAAAATGTCTCTATGCTTTTAAAATTTCCAAAAAATGTAGCGATAGATTGGATAAAACAAATTCAAATAAAATATTTAGATCTCATGAAAGTATCTCTAGATGCTTCAAAAAATAGATTTAGCTCTAAAAAATAAGAAAGTATCCAAAAATCTAGAAATTTCTAAAAGCATTCTAATTGATAGGTAAAATGTTTTAAAAACTTTCCACAACATAAGCATAATATGTGACCAACGTGAATGCATTCTGTATTAGTTTATGTTACATTCACGCTAGTTTTATCTCATATTTTATATGCAAAGTTTTTAAAACATGTATATACATCGATTATAATGTTTTGGGAATTTTATAAATTTTCCAGATATTTTTTCATTTTTCTAGAGCTAAACCTATTTTTAAATTTTCTAAATATGTTTTCATGAGCTCAAAATATTTTGTATGGATTTGTCCTATCCAATCTATCTCTAGAATTTTTTAAAGAATTTTTTAATCCTTAGGAACATTTTTTGTGTTTTGAAACTTTATTAAGCATTTACTATTATTTAATAAAAAGCACGAAACAGGCTCCAAAACCACTTCAAACTTGGTAGGGAGGTGATTTGAACAGTTTTGAGAGTTTAATAAGATGTAAGACATTTGATTTTGAATTTCAAGAAAAAAAAACAAACTATGACAATTCAGGGATAGAATGAACTTTTTTTATCTGTATCTCTTGGAGCAGCTCTAGTCTACTCCTCGAATCGAACCGAGGAAAGGAACGTTCGATTTAATCAAACCGTGCACACTAGAGACATCGACCGCTTCCAAAAGCGGATGTTGTAGACGGTGCGAACCGCGCTACATGCAGGCTATTAAAATATTGCATCAATCCGTGTTAAACAGTGCACAGGTGTACATGACTAGCCAGTTTCGAGTTTTTTATCGTTTTTCTAAAGCAACGATCGAATGTCACACTAGAGCCTTGTGAACTTTACTTCACGGGATTGAGCTGTGTCAGAACATGTCAATTTGGTTCGACGCCACACTGCGGATGCCCTTACGGCCCAAGCATAACTTCTCTTCGTTCAAAAAACCGTTGGTGCAGAAGCCACGAAGGGTGCAATGCGCGCTCACCTGTCACCTACTCGTACAAATCTGCCGACGAGCATTAGCATCAACACGCAGCCGTGCGCCATGGACCAAATCGCACTCAGGGCATGCGCCTCTAGGCATCCAGCCAATAAAACCGACGGAAAGCCAAATCAAGTTCACACGTACACGGTGCACCCAAAAGGTCGAAGAAAGAGACCATGCATACAATCAAATATGAAAATTATTTTCACTCCAAGCTCAAACAAGTCAAACGGCCCCTGTTCTTGTCCAAAGTATACAGACACCATCCTCCTCGCCCCGGCCACCACCAACCATCATTGCCAGATCGCCGCCATGGCCGCGCAAGCCCGGCTGCTGCTCCTCTCCACCCTAACATTCCTAGCAGTCCACGCGGTGGTGACAGCAGCAGCTGCCGCGACAAGCTGCGCGCCGAGGACATGCGGCAACCTGACCATCGCCTACCCGTTCTGGCTCCCGGACCAGCAACCTTCCTCCTCCTCCTCGGCGCCGCCGTGCGGGCCGAGCGCCTTCCAGGTGGACTGCCGCGGCGGCCGCGCGTCGCTGGTGCGCTCGTTCCGCGGCGCCTACAAGCAGTGGCGGATCCAGAAACCGATCGCGAGGGGGGCTAACTGCTGCTAGCTTTCGGATCAAACACAGAGTAAAACAGAGGAAATTTAAGGCAGCCAGGCAAGTACTTAGAATTAGCATGGCTGACCTTCTACGTGCTAACTGCCGCCCTGCCGGCTTGCCGCGCCGTCGCTGGAGACCTGGCCGGCTGGCCGTGCGTCCGCGCTAATTGTCGCTCGATCGAGACCTGGTCACCTGGCCGGCCGCTGCTTGCAGGATTCGACCGCTGGAGATCAGGCAAGCCAGCCATGGGCGTGCGGGAGGCAAGCAGGCAGCGGACCTGGCCGGGGAGGGGCGGAGGGCGGCTGCCGAGTGGCGGCGACTGCGATCGAGCTGACCGAGCGCCGAGCGGGGAGAGCCGGAGGGGTGAGGCGAGCGTCGGGCTTCCAGAATCGGGCATCGGCTAGGGTTGGTAAGGGCCTTCGAGCTGGCTTCGAGTTGGGCTGTGACCTGTGTGGCTTGTGGATCGACGGGGCTGCTGGGCCAGGTCTGAAGACCTGCTCCTGCTAGTTTCGGCCCGCGGGGGGGGGCTGCAGCCCCCCCAGCCCCCCCGTGAATCCGCCCCTGCCTACAAGATCCTCCGCGTGTACTACGCCGACCGCGCCGTCGTGGTGGCCAACGACAACGTCCAGACCGACACCCGCGGCTGCCCCGTGCCGCGCATCGACGTCTCCGCCAGCCTCAGCTTCGCGCCCTTCACGGCCAGCAGCGCCAACGCGCAGCTCGTCTTCCTCTTCAACTGCACCGGCAACCCGGCCGGGTTCGTCAACGTGACGTGCCCGGGGGCGCAGGCCGTGGTGCGGCTCGACCCGAGGTACAACACCACCGACGCGAGGGCGGTGGCCGGGGACTGCGACTACTCTGTCGTGCCGGTGATGGGGTCCCCCGGCGGCGCGAGCGCCGGGGACTATCCGCGGCTGCTGAGCGGCGGGTACCTGCTGGAATGGCGGGCGTCGCCTGGGGACTGCACGGCGTGCAATGCCAGCGGCGGCCAGTGCGGGTACGACTCGGACGCGGACGCGTTCGCCTGCATTTGCGACGACGGGTCTTCACATCCGGCAAGATGCGGTATCTGGTTCTGTTATTCTGTAACTTCCTGATCCGTGCCTTCGTTGTGATTTTTTATTGTTGCAGTTTGCTCGTTTTAGAAACTGAAATAGTAGAAACTAACCTCGGCTGCTAGATTTTAACACACTTGGAAGATGGGAAACGCCGTGAATTTTTGCATGTATGTATGCAGCATTCTGAATTTTTTGGTGTTTGCTTTCATGCTCGCAAACTAACTTTAGCTATTGACTTGGAAACCGGAAAGAAATGACTATGAATATAATAGCACTGACATGACATATTTGACGCAGTTGATTGACTTGTTTAGTAGTGGCCATGGGTCCAAGTTACCCATGCGTGATCTCATCGCCGTCGACTAGTTTATCCAAGAAAACAGAGAATTAATGGGGTCTATTCACAGATCCAAATTTAAATACGAAATAGCATCCTGACAGGAGAACAACGATCAGGTCCTCCTCTCGCCCATCGCCATCACCATTCACCAAACCACATATTGCTCGCTAAATGTGGACTTGTGGAGGCTTACCTTCTTATCCTTGACTTTACAATCAAATCACAAAGGATCAGAACAAGATTGAACTAACTACGTGTCTCTGAAAATGGCATTATATTGATCTGATCACGGCCATTTTCAGCATGCGTTCATCGTGTGAATTGGAGGAATTCACGGCAGTCATGTCCTTTTACCTAATTTTAATTTTGTTCGTCTACGCGTTCGTGCGATGCAATGCTTCTGGCTCTGGGTAGGTTAGAAGTTAGCTATCGATCAGTTCAAACGTACGTCTCTGCCCACTTACAGTTTGAATACGAGTATACGACATGCGTGCATACGCATGCCAGCTTTTAGACCGATTAAGTTGTCGTCTGGTGTTTGCCTTCGTGTTAGTGTGTTACTGGCTTGGAGAACTGGAGTGTTACTTGGAGATTAGGAGTTGAGATGAAGATTAGTCGTACCAGATGCGTGTTTTGGTTACGAAATCAATGACGCAAGTGACAATAGTCATCTAATTTTGTCATACTTGCTTCCTGAGCACGACAACTGGATCACTGTCAGTTTAATTAGTCTCTTATCAGATCTATAGGATTGGAATTGCAGAGAAAAACTGCCATCAGTTTCTTGGTTGATGACATTGTTTATTTACTGAAATCAAAATTAAATGACTCTTCCTTGCAGATGCAAAGAAGTCCAACAGGAAGGTGATTCTGATAGGTACGTACTATATATCTTCCAGCAAACTACACACATGAAGTGCATGCATGCATATGCTTTGCATGTGTTCAGATACATACGCCATGATGAATTCAAGATAAAAGGATACTACAAATCATGATTACTGTATTCCCAAAAAAATCAAGATTATTGTACTGTTACAAGCTGCATTGCAACCCACTGTTGATACAATCTGGTATCCAATTTCAGTGTCTCTGTCGATCGCATTCAGCTTGTTGCTGGCACTCCTCATCCTAATCCTGAAGTTCCATCGACAAATACGCAGTTTCAGCGTATTCAGCATCATGGACAGAAGCAGCAGCAGAGACACTGCAAACGTGGAAAAACTGCTGCAGAAGTACGGGTCACTGGCTCCCAAGCGGTACAGGTACTCCGAGCTGAAGAAAATAACCAAATCTTTCCAGCACAAGCTCGGGGAAGGCGGCTACGGCGCTGTGTTCAGTGGCGTCCTGCCCGCCGCCGGCGGCGACCGCGCCCGCGCGCGAGAGGTCGCCGTCAAGATCCTGCACCACTCCTGGCCCAACGGCGAGGAGTTCCTGAACGAGGTGGTCAGCATCGGCCGGACGTCGCACGTGAATATCGTCACCCTCCTGGGGTTCTGCCTCGAGGGCTCCAGGCGCGCGCTGGTGTACGAGTACATGCCCAACGGCTCGCTGGACAGGTACATCTACTCCGAGGACCCGGCGGGCACGGCGGCGCTGGGGTGGGAGGCGCTGCAGGAGATCGCCGCCGGCATCGCGCGGGGGCTGGAGTACCTGCACGAGGGGTGCAGCACGCGGATCATCCACTTCGACATCAAGCCCCAGAACGTGCTCCTGGACGCCGACTTCCGCCCCAAAGATCGCCGACTTCGGGATGGCGAAGCTGTGCAACCCCAAGGAGAGCATCCTGTCGATGGCGGACGCGCGGGGCACCGTCGGGTTCATCGCGCCGGAGGTCTTCTCCCGCGGGTTCGGGGTCATCTCCACCAAGTCCGACGTGTACAGCTACGGGATGCTGCTGCTGGAGATGGTCGCCGGGAGGAGCAACGCCAAGGCCTACGCCGAGAATAAGTCCAGCGGCGACATCTTCTTCCCGCTCTGGGTGTACGACCACATGCTCGAGGACGATGGCGGCGGCGTGCTGCAGGGCGGTGGTGACGCGGGAGGCGCCGGAGCAGCAGCAGGCGACGAGATCGCGAGGAAGATGGCGCTGATCGGGCTCTGGTGCATCCAAACCGTGCCCGCGAGCAGGCCGTCGATGAGCAGGGTGCTGGAGATGCTGGAGAGGAGCATCCACGAGCTCGCCATGCCGCCCCGGCCGTACCGCACTTCTCCGTCCAACTCCCCGTCGCCGTCGCACCCGTCCAGCTATCCGTCCTCCACCTCGGATTTCACCCAACGGTGAGCGTCTGGTTTGCAGATTGTGCAATCAATGTCGATTTCTGTTGTTCGTGATCACTGACGGAATTAAATTGCTTCTTCGATCAGCAGCTCTAGATTGCGTACACCGGAGAGCACAGCGTAACGAAAGGATTGGAGAAGAAAGGAAGAATCAAGATAGGTTAGCAACACGTTGGTGTGTGCAGTTTGGGTAGAGGAGCAAATACGGAGCATGAACATGATGTAGTACAAATGTAGTAATGTGCAGGTTAACGATTTACATAGCTTATTAGATAGAGTACTAGTATATTGCCCGTGCTACCGCTACGAAATCATTTGGGTATATACAAATTATAGGACTGAAATATATGCAAATTAAAACAACCAAAATATGGTTTCCTGTATAAGACTTGGCCATTACAACTCAACGCATCACAATATATATAATCAACAATAAGTTCAGTTATTGCAAAGCGACAAAAGTCAAGATGGTCGGACTAGCCCTGTTCAATGGTTTTGTTAAACTGACCAGCCTAGGCAAAAACCAACCTTACAGTTACAATGCGGTCTGGGCTGAACCCGTCTACCCAACGAAGACTTTGATAACCTCTTATCCGGTCAAGGTTAGAAACCATCCAAACCCATCAAAAAAAATCATGAGGCTATGAGGCGCGCAGCAGCGGTGGGCGAGAGCTTGAGCGTGGCACGCGGAGGCAAGCGTGGCAGCGACGGCGACGAGCGTGCGCGGTGGCGGTGGGCGAGCTCGAGCGCGTACTGGTGAGTGCGGCGCCAACGAGCGTGCCGTTTTTTTTTCTTTTGAAAATTTAAGCATGGCGTTAATGCAAGCAAAGTCAATATGGTCGGATGGCCTGGTATCAGGGCCGTGTCTAGTGGGTGGGCAAGAGGTGCAACCGCCGGGGGCCCAAGCCCCATGATTATAAATTTATACGGTAGATATATATAATATATAATCATAATATACAATGTTTAAGGCTTATATATTTAGCACATTAGCGTATGAGACGCCATTGTCTTTTCCTATTCTTGATGGACATAGTTTGTCTTTCTCAGTACAATTCTTGAAGATTTTGTATCAAGAAATGCTCAAAGATGATTTTTACAAAGCATTGAAACATTATTGTTTTATTTGATATTATAACAATAGTTATTTTAGTGTTATTTTTGTTTTTTTGGATATACTATCGTTAACTTTTACAAACTAAACATATGTTGTCATTTATTTTTCATACTATATACTTCAATTGACATTTTAAAAATAGTTTAATGGGCCCTTACAATTATGTCTGCCCGAGGGCCCTTCAAATTATAGAGACGGCCCTGCCTGGTATGGTGCGCACTGCGCAGTGTAGTTTGAGCAAAAGGATGCAGGCCCAATTAATATAGTAACTGTAAACTTTCAGTATCAATGTGCCCGGCCCAAACCTGCAAATTGACCCGAACAGCGCCGAGATATCCAATTGATCAACGAAAGAATAAGGCCCAAATAAGGATCTCGTGTCCTCTTATCGTCCATGCTTTTCATTTTCTTTTATACAAGTATTGTACATACTAGTAGTCATGCATGTGCGGCACACATGTGTCCATAAAAAAGGCTCATCCGTAAAGGAGGAATTACATTGAAAATTTCAAGAAATAATAATACACATTTGAGAGAATTCATATAATATATAACAAAAATTCAGATATAAATAATAATGTGTATTTGCCCTAGGAATAATAATGTGGATTTGCCCCAGGAGTTGATCGCTCGATTCATATAATGGATGTGTATTTACAAACAAGAGTTGTTGCTAACCACCAGCACCATATTGACATTCATATCAAAATCCAACCCAAAACCAAAAGGATAACTTTCTTTCACAAGAACTGTCATTTACCTTATGGTATATATGCTTCAAAATTTCAAATGACTGAATTATCAATTATAATATGCCTATGTAGCAAACTGCATAACACATTGGATCATGAGTAGGCTAAGGAATATTGTGAAATACTCAGATATTTCACCATAATAATGGCTCTACAACATAACCTCCTCTTCCCTTGCCACACGCATCAGCTCAAGCTCAGTAACCCCATTAATTAGAACAATCCATGAGGCAACACAAGCAAAATTATAAAGTTTATTTTCATATCTTTAGTCTGTTGACATAGGACACTGAATGATCTTGCCATTGCCTTGGCCATCAAGGTGTTTACTCAAGAGCTTGCTGTAGAATGGTCGGCAATGGTGCTGGAGATACCTGTAAGCGAGTGAACATTTAGTCATGTTGTATAATCTTGTGCGTCGAATTGTTTCAGGTTGTTGTATGTTGTGAAATAATTATCGGAGGAGCAAGCATTTTTCTTGTACAGTTGAGGTCAATATCCACAACCACCGTGTATTTTTTGAAAACCAAAAAAAAATCAACACCGAAATGCATCCGGATACCTTGGCACCAGTGGTGAGGCTACCTGGGCATAGCCTACTGTTAGAGTCATGTCTATTTTCCAAATCTTTCATCTGCCGTTTTATCCACCTTGTTGTCATCAGAAAAAAAAATTATTGAGGCAGTCTTTATATTTTCTATATAGAATTTTGCAAACTTAGAATTGTATCTTAACCTGAAAAGAGAGCATGGTATTTAGCTTAAATCTTCTGCTTCACCTTCTCTAGCTGTACTTGCTTCCTCCCCACCTTCCCTCTTATCTTCGACATGCTTGCCCATGTACCCATCAAGTCCAGCTCAAAAACCATAACATAAATTAACACAATAGTGTACTATTCACGAACAGGGATATTGATATTGATATGGTTCCATGGTAGCATGTCAGGAAAAAAAATAATGAGTCCCTTTGTTTGGCAATGTCGTAGATCCATCTAGCTAACATGTTGTGATGCAAAAGAGAAAAATCATAATGCGGTTCAAATTACACGCCAAAAAGGAGAAAAAAAAAGACTGCTAATACAACATCAAAAAATAAGAGGCAAAAAGAGAGAATCAAGAGGTGCTCAAACTTTGATGTCGGTGTGCTCAATTTCACCACATCTCTTACGCCGCCCAGCGAGTAACGAATCTGTTGGGGCGCAGTGGATCGCTCGGTGGGGGCAGCGCCGTGGAAACACAAATTGATGAAAAATTTCATAGACAAAGCATAAGAAATTGTGATTTATCAAGGTAATACCTTAATTCATCTATGATCACGAGCTGAGAAACTGCCACCAGCGCATACTGAATTACCATGCAACTGGGAAGCCTGACAATACGGTTTATAAAATTCATACTGTACTAATAACACCTGTAGCACTAAAGCCAGACTCAATGGAGGTGGAAGACATTCTCATTTAAATGGAACTTTAAGAAGAAATAAAATGCTGCTAGGCAGAGAATAAAAACTCACCAAAAAGAACAAATACTATCCATCAAATTGATATAAAAGAATATTTATTCATGCATATAGTATAAAAGAATATTTATTCATGCATTTATATGTAATTGAACACAGGTATTGCTTAAATTTTGTGATATCAGGCATACATACATATGGAAGCAACGATGAAGTTGCACAAATATTGCAGTAGCATTTTATATTGCTTTATCTTTATTTTTGTTATATTCCTTTCTTTTGCGCCCTATCGACAGTCAAGCAAACGCAGATTAAGCATGGGGCTTGCAAATGATGGATCGAGCTGTTCTTACTTGTCTGAGCTGGCGCCCAACACATCGACGGTTTCACCTTTGCTTCAAAACCTTAAGATGCAAAACATCGAGACCACCAAGATGATGCTAATTCATACATACTGCTAGGCCGTTGTTGCTGTGCTACTGCCCGCCACGCCGTCAACCACCGGGCCGCCATTGCTTTGCCAAGTCGAGCACCCGCTGCAACCACCGCACACTTCTTCTGCTCTTGCCGCCATTACTCGCTGTCGTGCTTGCCATCAATTGCACTTTCATCTCATCTGCTGCTTAACTGTGTCATGTGGGCTGCCTACTGCATGCCGCACTCTCCTACTCTTACCGGATAGCTGGTCCATGCACGGTGCTGCATCTTTAATTTCTACGCATCTATAACACAGTCATGCAAACACAGTGGCGGATCCCGAAACGGGGTAAGGGGGGGCTAAATAACAGAGGGTAAAAAAAATTTGCTCGCTGTATACAGTACACTAATAGATATAGCAAAGATTGATATCAATTCATATCAAGATCAATGCGGGGTCTTTTTTTCTCAACCCGACTCTCATTAGTTGCAATCTTCGAAGTTGAAGCATCATTCTTAGCACAATATCTCTCTATTCTAGTCTACTACAGTACTACTGATTATACCCTACAAGGTATGAAAGTAAAACTATCATAATCGAATCACTGAATATTCAAAAGAAAATATTAGAATAGGAAAAGGGCAGCAGTATACCTCACTCCTCACTGTCTGTCTTTACTAGGGTTCAGTGGGGAATTTTGGACTGGGCTGCACTGGGCTCTGAAGAGCTGCTCTCTGCTATTTTGGCCCACGGGGGGCTGCAGCCCCCCAGCCCCCCTGGATCCGCCAATGTGCAAACAAGAAAAGTAAAGAGACATGATTTAAAATACGTGAAGATCGAAACTCACCACGGGTGTGTGCTGCCATGCCAACAACAGTGATGACTGCTGAGGATGGAGCGAGCATATCCTGCTGTCCGCCTACTCAGGCTACCTCTCGTCCGCCGCCGGGGCGCACGACCAGTCCTTCATGACGTGCGCGGCAGCGCGACGGTGGCGAGCGCCGGCGAGGTGTTCGCGCTGGCCCGGGCGTAGGTGGACTACGTGCTGGGCAGCATGCAAACCGCGCGGGATGAGCTACTACCTGGTCGGCTACGGCGCCCGGTTTCGCGCCAGGGTGCACCACCGCGCCGCCTCTATCGTGTCGTACAAGCATAGCAAGGAGTTCATCGATCGGCTGCGCAGGGGTTAGACGACTGGTTCATCTGCAAGGGCGCCAACCCCAACGTGGTAGTCGGCGCCATCGTCGGCGGGCCCGAGCGCCGGGACCCGTTCAGAGACCAAAGGGACGGCGGCGGCGATGTAGCCTATCCGAATATGATGGACAATGAAACCTCCTTTTATAGGCTAGGGCCTAGGGTAGCCACGAACAACTCGAGATCAATCTAGCTTGCATGCGTACGCTCGGTTAGATTTTCACGATACGAGGAACATGGGTTTAGGCGGGCGGGTAAGCAATCGCTCGGTGAAAAAAACGCGAGGGGGAGTGTGGCCGCAAGAGAGAAACACGCGTAAACGTTTATAAGTTTTTCGGCTGGGTTCGCCTGTCAGATCACGGTGGATGATTTAGATGCGTTGGATCTTATTTTAATGTAGATCTAAGGGACAAGAATTAAAGTAGGTAGAAATATCAGGGTGAGAGACTATTTTCAATTCATTCGCTCGTTTATAGTATATAGATAGATATAGATGTATAACATATATACTTTTTTTTGTGAGAATACGTTAGCATAAACGCACGCAGACATGCATATGGGCACCACCGTACGTCACAGACGTTTTGTAATGTATGCACGTCCACTCTCTTACAAATTTTTAGACGACGACGACGACAACAACATAGCATTTTGTCCCAAGCAAGTTAGGGTAGACTAGAGATGAAACCCAAAAGAGACGAGAAACAGAGAGACACATAAAGGGACATAAAGGGTACAAGACAAAAAAAAGGTCACGATTCAGGCACACAATTTTTTTAGACAAAGGATTTTTTTTATTCCAGTCTCTGCATAAGTTATGCGCTTAACCATCCCTTATTATTACAAGTCCACTTCTCTTACAAACAATGCACATATACTAGTTTTATATGCACCCCAAATACTAATAGACGCTTTTTTGTTAACGTATGTCGTCTCAAACTAAAAAAATAGCATAATTGATTCCTATATAATAAATAAAAAAGCATATCAACTCGGGAATTTAGTTCAAACCTAATACATTTAATTATGAGCAGGGAACCTCAGTTCACTCTTCGTCCACGCCTCTTCTCATTTGTCTACAGCAAATCCTATATTCTGTCACATATGCTCCAAGCTTATCAAGAGAGTCCATGAATTATCCGTTTGCAATGATATGAAATGTTCAATATAGTATATTAGCAACTTGACGTTGGCATATACTTATTCTACCAAAGGCACCCCATGTGCCTCTTCATTTTACAAACTTGTAATAATCTTGTATAGAGTAGTGGAGTCATATTCAAGGGGCAGCCGTCCAAATGTACGTACACACGTACTCCTATTCTTTGACCAGAAAATCGAGCGCGAGGTGCTGAGAGCTGACGAGTGGGCCCGGAGTTACGTTCCCACTTCCCACGTCACGGGCGCATAAACTAAGCCCACGGGCCACGGCCACGGAGCGCACCGCCCATGGGCTGCTCTACCACCCAGATTCAGGGCCGGTCCAATCCCAGGCCTGAGGACCGCACGAGTCAGTCCGGCCAATTGAAGAAACTGGGCCGGAGGCGCAATGATAGTCAGACTGAGGAATTTCAATCCTTCCAACCCATGTCTGGGCGAGATGTGCATGGGCTTCAAAGCCCGTAAATGGTGTGTTCGCTCCGCCCTGAGCCGAAGGCGGCTGATATGCCCCGTCCCGGCGGCTCCTGTCGCCGCCGTCAGACGCGACGGCAGCTACATAGCGGCATAGCGCGACTTCGGCTAATTACGTCGCAATGCATGCCGGTGGTGATGGGGTCACCGATGGATGACGCATCCCGGCATCCCGCGCCCACGGCCCGCCTCTCAACTATGGAGGTATGTGCTTGCTTCTCCACTGGCTGTCAACAATTAGGGATTGATCTCTGTCGGGTACACATTTGTATCCCTAATGCTACGTAGATCTATCACATACTGTGGTTTTGCTAGCTGTCGCCCTGTGGATCAGTTTGATTATTAGTTCTCAGGCCGATAGAAAGCGTCTCTCATTTTCAATTGAATCGTCACCGAGTACACTAATGTTGCTGGGAAACGGTCTGCTGTAACTGTTGGCGTTCGATATGTGGGTGTTCTTTATAATTTTGTATACTTATTTTTAAAAAACGAGATCCAATCTAGGAGAAAGTAGGCGGTTTTTTGTTAAGAGAAAATAGACACCCAAATTAAAGCCTAGAGGGGACTTGAACCTGGTTGTGGTTGGGTAACCCAACCAGTTGAGCTAGGCTCACTTTTTATACTGGTGAACATATTTTGGGTCTTGGATTGCCACGAAGGTCACAATCTTGACAAACAGGTGAACATAACTTGATATGGGCACAAATTGGTAGTACATTAATATTTGGATGATAGACTGACTATGTGTGATGGAAAAATAGCAAAGCAGCAAATCAAATAACACTGTATATGTTAGGATCACGTGGAACTATGATTAAACCCACCCATTGATTTGCTGCTTTTATGAATATGTATATTCATCAATTGAAAATGTGCAATAGTAATTCAAAGGTGCTGCAACAATTACTTTTCATTGTTTTGGTTTTGAGTGACATTATAAAACATAGATGATATGAGTCATCCCAATGGGGAATATCTTGGCTAAGATGAGAAATGTGATTGGTGCAGGGGGCAGGAAAGGAATGGCTTGGGTGGCATTTCCAATTCGTTGATATTCTTCTCCAACATTTCTGTGACTGTATTCATGGAAGGACGACTTCCTGGGGCCATCTGTATGCACCACAAGCCAACTAGAGCAATCTGCTTTGCAGTCTCTTCTAGCTCGCATGTGACTTCATGGCTTTGCAAATCCTTTACCATGCAGTCATAAATCCAGTCGGTAAAATACGTTTCACTAGAATTCTCTGTATTTCCCCGGCTGCTTACCATTTGTAGTACCATCATTCCATAGCTGTAAACATCTGACTTAGTTGACACAACTCCAAACCCTCTATAAAACACTTCTGGAGCAATGAAACCAATGGTGCCTCTTGCATCAGCCATTGAGAGAGCACTGTCCTTGACATGGCACAGTTTTGCCAATCCAAAATCAGCAATTTTGGGACAGAAGTCTTCATCAAGAAGGATGTTGTGGGGCTTAATATCAAAATGAATGATGCGGGTGCTGCAGCCCTGATGCAAATACTCCAGGCCTCGTGCGATGCCAATAGCTATTTTCCTCAAATTTTCCCATCCAAGTGCCGACTTTAAACTCTCTGAATAAATATACTTCTCTAAAGAGTCATTGGCCATGTACTCATAAACAAGGGCTCTCTTAGATCCCTCTAAACAAAAGCCAAATAAACTGACAATATTGACATGGGAAGTCCTACCAATGCTAGTAACCTCATTTAGGAATTCCTCTCCATTGCCTTTGGATCCTTTTAAGATTTTCACAGCAACCATATGGCCATCTGGTAGAGTACCCTTGAATACTGTACCATAACCATCCTCTCCTAATTTTTCCTTAAAACCTCTTGTTATTTTCTTCAGATCCGAGTGACTGTACCTCTTTGGGGTCAGTGATTGATATCTCCTTATTATCTCTTCCATATTTGATTGACTCCGAGCATGATTTTGGAGAATGAAGAGACCGAGCTTTTGTTTCCGACGGTATATGAACCAAAGAAGACATGTGAAAAACAACCCAGCTGTAGCAGACATGGAACCTAGCAAATTAAAACCAAAGAATGAAACCCAGCCATGGAAATATACACTACTATAGAAGATTTCCATCTATGCATATGCAAGTTCTTGAGGATGCTATAATTCCATATTATTAATTTAATCTTCTCCCTAGAGTTCTTCTGTAATATCAGATATAGATATCTGCAAAACTGATAAGAATAGCAGTTGATCCTATTCTGTTAGCACATAAGAGCACGAGGCTAACCTGCCAGCTGAAACTTTAGATGGTAGTACAGTACGTATAGCTAGCCAAATAAATACATAGAGATGTCTTAAATCAAACTTTTCTAAGTTTGACTGGATTTATACAAAAGAGCATAAAGATTTATGACACCAAATTAGTATCGTTACATACACCGTAAAATGTATTTTCATCATGTGCTTATTTGGTTTCATAAATATTTGTGTTGCTTCTATAAATTGGGTCAAGCATAAAAAAACTGACTTCCAGGAATTGATTTATTCAGGGATGGAGGGAGTACCTATTAGAATTAATCTGATGTTGTGCCTCCCGTCTGCAATATATATTGATTCTAGTTAGCAACATCTCAGTCACAACGAAAAATTATCCAATAATGACAGAGATAGCATTATTGGAGAAAACGGAAGGGAAGTGCAATATGACTAGTGATTTTTCCGTGACAGCATGACAATATTTTTTCTTAACATTTACCTTTTTTACATGTGATATGTTTCTAAAATTAGTGTTTCAAGTTTCAACTGTTTTACTAATGGAGTAAATTGGCTGTTGCAAAATCTTCTCATGTGCATTCACTACAAAAGTGCCATAACCAGTTACTGAGTCATGTTTTACCTCCCTAGGAATGTAAATGTAAATGATGTCATGATGAGATGTGTCAGATGTCCTACTGGCGTGCTAACTGACTGTGACTTTGGTTTTCAATTGGACTAGAAGAATATAATCTGACCTTTTGCACACCAAATGCATGATTCAATTTATTTGATTGTAATAATCTCACAAGTGAATTTACCAGATGTTGACTGCCATGTCAAGAGGAAGCCATCGCTGATGAGTTGCTCATAGCTGCTCGCGTTCGCCTTGCCAAATGCCTCCCGCACTGGCACAAGGGTTGTGCTGCATCCCTCTACCGAGTACTGCGTGTAATTGCTCGAGTCATTGTAATGCCCTCCGACATGAACAAACAAGCTGCTGCCACATTTCGTCTCCACAAGCCCCCTATCCGGCTCCGGTGCCTTGGTGCACATGTAGAAGATGAGGTTCAGATTGACGGGGCTGATCGAGAATGGAAGGCCGATTTTGGAGGAGGTGTTGGCAGTCAGAACATGGCAGCCCTTGGAGTTCGATCCGTTGAAGTCCTCAAGCTTGTGGATGTCAGCGACAAGCAAGGAGCTGTTGTCGTAGAAGATGTTGAGGATCTGGAATCTATACTTTCGCCGATAATAGCCGAGGTATGGAATGCTGTTGTTGCAATGGACCTCGAATCCCAGCCGACCGCATTTTGTGTCCGTTGCCTGCTCCGGAACGAATCCAAATGGCTCTGAGATAGTCAGGTTGCCGCACAACTTGGGCGAGCAGCTAGCTTCTTGGTCATCAGCTGGTTCGACGGCTGCTACATGTGAGAGAGCTAACCACAGCAAGGCCAAGCTAACCGGGGACATCGGAGTGAGGTGAAGAATTGCGTGGAGGCAGAGTTCAGAGATGCATACATGGAGGCAGCTAGGCGAACAGAGTATATTTGAAGAACTTGTTTGTTGGCTGAGAAGTGGAGTGCCCGAAGGGCAAGTCTTGACTACAGAGGTGACACGACTAAAGTCTGAGCCATCATCATCGATCATACTATGACTGGCCGGGTATACCTTTTGAACACAACACAATGGTCGTATTGTGTTGGCAGGCCAGCTTAGTCCAGTCACTGTCATCAGCTTCTAGTCCTTTGTATGCTTCAGAAGTTTCGCTGCACTTGGTTCTGGTTGCGGTGATTCTGTGGCTGTACAGCCAGAACCAATTTCAGGGTGCGTTCACTTCGCGAAAAGTAGCTGAAAAGTTACTGTAGCATCTTTCGTTGTTATTTGGCAAAATTTGTCCAATTATGGACTAACTAGGCTCAAAAGATTCGTCCCGATATTTACAGACAAACTATGCAATTAGTTATCTTTTTTACCTACATTTAATGCTCTATGCATGCGTCGAAAGATTTGATGTGATGGGTGGAAGAGAAAATATTTTGGGTTGGAAGGGGAAGTGAACAAGGCCTCAGGAAGATGCTGACGGCCTGCTGCCAGAGTACATGAGGAGGATGCAGATTGCTACTGTATATGGTAGTGCATTACTTGCGAAAATCCTGGTTGTTAATGCCTTAATGGTAGACTTTTGAATCATGATATTCAGAGTCAGTTGCCGTGGGCGTCCTGGCAGGTGCATGAGAATTCCAACCCCCTCCCCCCCTACAGTTTGACCTGATTCCGACGTAACTGGAGTAATGGTATATTCATCGTACATATGTGGAACTTTGCATAAATATTTCTCAAGTTATTTTACTATAATACATGAGGATATTTACCACTTAGTAAGGAATTAATATAATCACTTAAATTAGCATAGTAATTATCGTAACTCAAAATAACTACAGGATAAATTATTTTATAGCCAACTACAGGGCATTAGTTCTAGTATACACATATATGTAGCGTGTGTGTATATATAGCATTTTTCCTACACGCGCGTATAGTTACTCCCATCTTTAATAAACCATATTGCGTATGTGTGCATACTAATTTATCAGTTCGAGTATGTTTATATACTCAATTTAAGATACTTCAACTCTTGCTACGCGAATTTTTTTCATAAGAGCCTATACTTTTTAATATATTACTGAAATGCCACTATAATATATATAAAATAGGTATAACTATATACTTTACGTATACTTACATACTTGACATACATACTACCGTAGATGGTCTAGTATGATCATATACTTCATCTACGTACACTTCGTCGGGTCATATATATAGGGAAATTCCTTTCTACACGCGCGTGTAGCTACTCACATGTGTATATCTCTAGATTCAGGGTATATATGACCCGACGAAGTGTATGTAGATGAAGTATACGATTATACTAGACCATCTATGGTAGTATATATGTCAAGTATGCAAGTATACGTAGAGTATATAGTTATACTTATTTTATATATATTATAGTGGTATTTTCAGTAACATATTAAAATGTATGGGCTCTTGTGAAAAAATCTCGCGTAAGTAAGAGTTGAAGTATCTTAAATTGAGTATATAAACATACTCGAACTGATAAATTAGTATGCACACATACGCAATATGGTTTATTAAAGATAGGAGTAAGTACATGCAATATATATATATATATATATATATATATATATATATATATATATATATATATATATATATATATATATATATATATATATACACACACACACACACACACTACAAAAATCTCATGTATCGATTTTTTTTATGTGATGGGTGGTGAATGAATGTACTAGTGGCATCTTTTGTCAAATTAGCATAGTATATCATTGATCCCGTGCAAACCGATCCCAACTATATTATATTGATGCTTGTATGCACGTCCACTCTCTTTATAAATAATGTACGTATACGTTTTATAAGCACCCGAATACTAATAGACGTTTTTTTTGTTGACGAGCATGTCGTCTAAAACTAAAAAAATAGCCTAACTAATTCCTAAAATAAATTAAAAAAAATGTGAATCAACTTGAGAATTTGAGAATTTTAATCAAACATAATACATCTAATTATGAGCAAGGAACCTAACCAGCTCACTCTTCGTCCACGCCTCTTCTCATTTGTCTACAGCAAATCCTATATTCTGTCACATATGCTCCAACCTTATCAAGAGAGTCCATGAATTATTCGTTGCAACGATATGAAATGTTAAATATAATATATTAGCATATACTTCTAGTGGCAAATAAAGCCATGCCTTTCCATTTTACAAACATGTAATCTTATATAGAGACATAGTGGAGTCATATTGAAGGGCAACCGTCCAAATGCACGTACTATTCTTTGACCACACACAGCCGAGGCGAGGGTGGTGACAAAGGTGCTGAGAGCTGACGAGTGGGCCCGTTGTTACGTTGCGCATAAACTAAGCCCATGGGCCACACGGCCACGGAGCGCACCGCCCTTGGCCTGCTCCACCGCCCAGATTCAGGCCGGTCCAATTCCAACCCCTCCCGCGCTGCCAGCTCCATCCACGCCGTCCACGTACCCTCCCGCCTCGACACGCGCCGCCACCCCGCGCGCTGGGCAGGTTGAATTTTTTTTCTCGCTCATCAGGCTCCAGCGCAGGCGCCACTTTTGGAAGCCACTGGCCTTATTAATAGCAAAGATTAGCTGTGTCAACTCGTCATTGAACTGCTCAGAAACCACCCTGTAAACATCTAACATCCACCACCACCAGGAGGAGAGATTCGGAGCCTCGATTCCAAGCGCGAGCGGAAGGAAGAGATCGGAGATGGCGGCAGGTTCTGGCCGAAGGTTCGCCGCCGGCGATGCTCCGGCGAGGCGGTGCAACCTGGAGCGGTTCCTCGAGGCCACCACGCCCGTGGTTGCGTCCAGCTGCTCCTCCAAGGTAATGGGCTAATGGCAGATGCGATTTCTATTTCGTCTGCCTTTGTTGATTCAACCAGTATGTTCTCGGACCAATATGCCTTCATGTGTGAGATAGTAATAGCCTTCTTTGCTTTCTAGTTGAAAAGATCGCAGAAACCTTTTTTTTGGCACAAAAGCAGGGAAATGTAGCGGTAGAATCACAAAACAGAGCATTGGTAGTCTTTTCTTTAACTCACGGAGATATAAGAAGATTTTAGGAAATTTAGCTTATACTTTCAGTAATTGAAAACTACATTCCTTGTTCTTACTTTGGTTGCCTGATTCCCTGCCTGAATTGGCATGTACAGTCTGAACCACACCTTCTGAACAGAGAGAGGTTCTTTAGGAGCTTCTGTTCTGAACTTTTAGAGGTGCCGTTCAGACTGATGGTGTCATTTCAGAAGTTCTTTGCCTGCTTGTTCTATTATTTTGTATTTGGCACGCGATTGAAGTTTGGCCATCATTACAGGAGACCGTGAATGGTTGGGGGCAATCAGACGCAGATGAATCGTTGCCATTCTTCACTCTGAGCGACCTCTGGGACTCATTCAAGGAGTGCAGCGCATACGGCACTGCTGTACCCCTTGTTCTGAACAGTTGCAGTGATGGCGTTGTTCAGTACTACGTCCCTTACTTATCTGCAATCCAGCTTTACGGCGGATTCAGGAGGCACATCGGCCCTTTGAGGTAATACGCTATTCTTGTTAAGATCGCCACATTTGATTTTGCACATCACAAACCTCTCGTTACAAACATGTTCTGAAGAACAAAAAGTAAGCTGGAAGCTGAAGCAATTGATAGAATTATTCTTAGAGTTTAGAGTCAATTCATAGGGTACAATTATTCTTAGACTAAGTTCAAAGTCAATTTTTTTTTGAAGTAGTTCAGAGTCAATTCAATAGCCTGAAAGTGTTGAACAGTGGCTTAAGTCATAATCTAGATTAAAAATTACTAAAAATTCGCTCATGGGCAACACGTAGATTTGCCAGCACGCTGATTCAGAGAACATGCTGTTCCTCCCTAAAGGAAACACGTACATGCAGTTTATCTGCTTATTAAGTGACCAATGTTTGAAGAAAAGGGAGCACAAAGACAAACCAGTCTTGAAGGCTCATATCTACCTAGCGAGTAAAATAGTGAACATTGACCTAGAGGTTACAATCAAAGTACACGCGTTAGCTAATTTCAGAAGCTTCACTACATGCAAAGGCTATGTTGTGAAGTTGTGCTGTCTTCAGAAACAATTTGGACTGCTCAAACGTACGTAGAAGTTCCCTTTTCTTCTCTTCTGACTGAATGTGTCAGTATGCTCACGAAACTTCTCTGACACGTACACATACTCTTCGGGACCAAACCTACGACACCTGTAGCTGTAGTACTAGATCATTATGACACAGCTGTACGCAAAGAACGGCCAGGAAATCTTAAGGACGATCCGTCTTTTGTGGTCACGGAATCATGGTTGCAAACTAACCCTGCTGCTGTTGCTGAACTTGATGTCCAACGCCAAACGCAGGACGGGTGCAGAGGAGAGCGACAGCGACGTGGAGCGCGAGACGAGCTCCAGCACGCACACGTTCTCAGCCCAGGAGCCTAGCGAGAGCAGCACCTGCAGCAGCAGCGAAGCTTCCGGCGACGAAGGCGAGCCGGGAAGCTGGTGCCAGGAGCGGCTCCTCTTCGAGTTCCTGGAATCCGAGCCCCCCTACCAACGTGAGCCGCTGGCTGATAAGGCATGTCTGAGTCTGACAGAGACTCACCTCGTCCATCACTCACAATCACAAGGCTCGGTCCTGCTTGTCTGAATGTTTGTCTGACGAAATGGGCTTACTTTTATTCGGTGCAGATTTGTAGCCTCGCCCAGCGGTTTCCAGAGCTGAAGACTCTCAGGAGCTGCGATCTGTCGCCGGCCAGCTGGATCTCCGTTGCATGGTATGGCGGTACTAGATCACTCTACACTAATTAGATACTTGTCGCATGGCTTCTTGTTCAAGTTCTTGATGCAGTATGGTTGCTCAGAATTCAGAAACCGATCTGCTGCTGACAGCTGCTTGCGCTTGTCATTTCAGGTACCCGATCTACCGGATCCCGACGGGGCCAACGCTGCGCGACCTGGACGCCTGCTTCCTCACGTACCACTCCCTGTCCACACAGTTCGCAGGTGCGGGCAACAGCAGCCCGAAACCGACGGCGGCGACCACCAGTACATGCGCTCCCGTGACGGCGATGTGGCTCCCGACGTTCGCGATGGCGTCGTACAAGGTGAAGGCCGCGGCGTGGACTCCGGGCTGGCGCGACCGGCAGATGGCCGCGTCCCTCGCGCAGGCCGCCGACGCCTGGCTCAGGCTCCTGCGCGCCGACCACCCGGACCACCGCTTCTTCGCCGCCCCTTGGGCTCCCGCCAGGAGATGGTGATCATTCAGTGTAGATAGAGTTGGCCTGTGAGATCCGACTGTTTAGTCACAGGCACAACTGTTACCATACAAACTTTTGCTCTGTCTTTGGAAAGTATGAAGGTAGTTGTGCCCTCAAAAAACGTCTGAGGTAGTTAGGGTTCGCTAGCGGGACCGGAGTCACATCCTGTCGTTTCAATGCTTTTTTTTGTTGTTGTATCGTCCGTCAAGTTCTCAGAAAGAAAGTGTATCAGAAAACGTATCATAGGTGTAGAGAAATACAGTGTCATCATGTTCGTGCGTACAGTGTTCACATGGAATTATGGAAAGAAAATGAATTTGTTCGTACACACACTTGCGTAGTGGTGCTGCTCGATGTGAGCCGATCGGTGACGGGTAGCCGCGCGGCGGAGCCTTCTCGTGCGTGCACGTGCGGCCCGTGGCCGTGAGCGTGTCATGAGTGAATTACTAGTAGGCCGGTGCAGCTGTTGAGCTGTGCTTGTTGTTGAGTAATGGCCTAATGGAGTCACCGGTGACGACGTACGCGCCCTCTACTACAGGAGTACAGTTGCAAAATGGCCTTTCAGCGTCTCGGGCAGCCGGACTTGCGGCCGCGCGACGGCACAATGCCACAATACACACAGCTAGTACATGTGCGTTGTGAGGTACTCACTCTGTCCCAAAATAGTGATGTTTTTAACTTTCAAACATCATGTTTTACCGTTCATTTTATTCAAAAGTTTTATGTAAATTGTAAAATAAATAAATCATTATTAAAATATCTCTAATGATAAAATAAGTCATAACAAAATATATAATATTTATAAAATTTTTTGAATAAGATAGATGATCAAACAAAATGTTTGAAAGTAAAAAACGACACTATTTTAGGGACGCGGGGTACAATGAGTTGTGCACTACTTCTATTCTATAGGACTTGGACGTTTTTGGTAGTAGCCGCCTCAGATTGCCTGCTGAACCTTTGTTCCTGAACTTCTTTTCATCCATTTGAACGCGGAACATTTGTCCTGTGCTGCAGTGCCGCTAGTATACACGAATATACACTACCAAAATGGCGGAGTCCTCCTAATAGTGTTTTCAGTTGCGATAAGAACACTGCACCAGTCCTGACATATGAAAAATTAGAAATTCCTCCTAGGAGGCATTTGGTAGGAAAAAAACTCATACTAAATGTTGATGCTAAATACCAGGAGAATCCTGCATCACTAGGAGATGCTATTGATTCTGGTTGTGACATATATTATTGGTGAAGACATCTTTAGTTTTGAGAAATCTACCGGGGTCTGCTCTTACAAAAACTCAAGACCAATTTACACTCCATGACGATTTATCCGGACGTGCCAAGATTATTACTTGTTGCTTCCTCTATCTCAAAAAAAAGATGTAAATCTAGAACAATGCTATGTTAAAGTATGTTAGGTTTGACTAAACTTATTGTGTAATTCGTAAAAAAAATAAAAATAAAAAGAATATTTATCATACTAAATAGGTAACAATAGGTGCATCACCAAATATTATTTTGACAATATATTTATTTGATGTCATAAACATTAATATTTTTTATCTTTGATCAAACTCTGGACACTTTAAATGAAAATTGTTGGGTGAAAAGTTCAGGTCGGATGACACAATTCACACAATCATCAAAAACATTTCAGATAAGACAAAGTTGCGTGCAAAGTTGTATTCATTTCATGATCGTACCATACATGTCAGAGGGGGTATTTATAGGGCCCTAGTCTTCGTATTTTACATAAAATAACTATTTACCCCTGACTAAAATATTTATAATCCTTCATCTATGTAAGGGCGAAGTAGTCATTCTTCCGGATTCAGTCTTCATTTTCACGTTCAATCTTCTTTTCTTCAATGAACTTGTTCTCTTCAGATTATTTCTTGCTCTTCGTCTACTTCTCTGTCCAGCGAAGTTGATTTCTTACCGACGAAGTCAATAGGCGAAGTTGATTTCTTGTCGATGAAGTCAATAGACGAAGTTGAATTCTTTACGACGAAGTCGACAGGGGAAGTTGATTTCTTGCCGACGAAGTCAATAGGCAAAGTTGAATTCTTTACGACGAAGTCGATAGGCGAAGTCGAATTTTTGCCGACGAAGTTAATAGGCGAAGTTGAATTCTTGACGACGAAGTTGATAGGCGAAGTTAAATTCTTGACGACGAAGTCGAAATACATCCTTCGCTATATTTTTCCCTGCAAGTGAATTTCATTAGGATACTTTTATATTTTTCACACTCCAAAGTTTGGGCTTGAGTTTTTTGGACGAAGTTAATTCTCCCAACAGTAGCCCCTCGCGAATGAAGGCCTACTCCAAAGGTCTGAAATTCGTGAATTTTGAATTTTTAAAGCGAAGTCACAAAAAATACCGTCCCGAACTTTGGAGTTGGCCGTTTATGACCGTTATGCTATGAACAGTATTTTTTAACGGTTATTTTTCGAAGCCGCCTATATATACTACGGTGTGTTCTCCTCTTTTGGGTATGTGATCGAAGACGGGGAGGTGCTGTTGAATTTTTAGTTGCCACGAAGTCGATCTTCTTCGAAGCCACTTTATTCCTTTATTTCTTTTTTGTTGTGAAGGTAATTTTCTGAGTTTGATGTTTTTAGTTTTGTCATGTTTTATATTTTTGTATGCTTATTTTTATTTATATATTTTTATATTTTTGTATTTAGATGTCAGACAGAGAGAAGAATGCTTCTGAAAATTCGTCAGCTGAATCTGAGCAATCTGTTTCTGATGAGGATTTATCTAATGTTTCTGCATCGGAGTCGGAACTTGTTGGTGATGATACAAAGTCTCTGAACTTTGGCAAATCCTTGTTTGATGAGTCTGAATTACAGTGGAAGGTTAAAAATAGAATGCTTGAAAAAGCTGATGTTAGGTTACCTCTGCAAAATGAGACAGTTCCTAGGCCAGAATCTGATAAATGTGTTGTGTTTCGTGATCATTTTGCGGCTGGTCTTCGTATGCCTTGTCAAGATTTTGTTGAAGAAATTCTGAAAGCCTATAACATTGAGATGCATCAGTTGACTCCAAATGGTATGGCAAAAATCGCTCTTTTTATTTGGACAGTGAAATCTCGGAGAGGAAATCTGGATATTGGAGCTTTTTGTTCTATTCATGAAATGCATACTCAGTTTCAGAGTAAAATGGTTGATGGAAAAGGTGTCATCAAATATTTTGGATGTTGTAGTTTTAAGCAAGCTCGCGGTGCTAAACAGATAGGTTCTGCTTCAAAAAATAAGTGGGTTAAAAATTGGTATCGCTATTGGTTTTTTCATAAAGTTTCTTTGGTCGAGGAGAAGAATCAAGCTAACAGAGTTGTTAGAAGATATCCTTTGACTACAAGGATACACAAGAATAGTTTTGACTGTAAACCTGAATTTCAAAGTTCGAGAAGTTCTAAATCTTGTGAGAAGTTTAATAAGCTTGCTGCAAGTATGCAAAGTGCCCGAGATTTTTGCGAAGAGTATATTGCTGCTCGGATTTGGCCTTTGAAGAAAGGTTGGAGCTTTATTCGATTTCGTGAAAAGGTAGTCAGAGGGAAAACTTATATCTTTCTAGATAATGAAGTTTTTCGTCCAAAGAAGTATACCGACGATAAAGAATTTGTTTCTGCTGTTGAAATTAAAGCTGTTGAGATTCTTGAGAAATTTTTGAAGAAAGAGAAAGATCTGATGGATAAAATTTTTGGTTCAAATTATAAGAGATTGAATAGAGTTTTTGATATTGCTCAGATAGAATATGGTGAAAGGTCAGCTCCGGCTTATGCTAGAAGTACGAAGCCTAGTATTGAAAATGTTACTAGGAAAAAGAGAGGTGGGGCTCCGCTTACTAAAAGAGCTTCAAAGAAGAAAGCGAAGACTGCTGGTTTTTCTAATTCTGATTTGTCAGAAAATTTTGTTGATGAAGTTTTGAAGAAAATATCTTATGATGATGAGGTGAGAATATTTAGTTTAGTTTTTGATTCAAGTGGGTTGACTCCTCCTATGTTAACTTCACTTGATGACTATTTTCAGAATTTGATGGCCAACATTTCCCATGGTGGTGTTGCTGAAGCTATCTTAACTTCGTCACAACAAAATATTGGCGAAGATATTTCTGATCCAGTTAATCCGATTTCTTCTCCGGTGACTG
Organism: Saccharum hybrid cultivar R570; assembly: GCA_038087645.1. Lineage (NCBI taxonomy): Eukaryota > Viridiplantae > Streptophyta > Magnoliopsida > Poales > Poaceae > Saccharum > Saccharum hybrid cultivar. The sequence goes on along the minus strand of JAQSUU010000123.1, from coordinate 1,129,702 downwards.
TGGCCGCCACTGTTGTTGGGTCACAAGAAGAAGGTGAGGTGTTAGCTTCGCAGGATACTGCTAAGCCATCCTCTCAAAGATTTTCTATTGAAACTCCCCGGGATGATCCAGAAAAATTTGGTGATGAGATAGAAGCTGTGATTTCGTCTGAAGGTGCTAACTTAGGTTGTGAAGTTTCAGAGAATGTTTTGCGGGTAGAGCAAGATGCTACAGTTGGTAGTGAAAAAGGTGCTTCTGAAGTTGTTGTGTCTGGTGCGAAGACACAAAAAATTAAGGGTACTACGACTCTTGCCCTTGATTTTGATGAATATGATGATCAAGTTCATGACGAGGAGGCTGAATATGACCGTGTTTCCCGTCTTTCCGAGTATACTATCAATGTGAATACTGGTGAGAGGGTGTCTTTCCAGCTAGAAAAGGGTGTTTCTACAGGTGATTTTTTTACTTCGCGTATTTTTGTTTTGTTTTTATCTTCTTTTAATTCTTGTTTTTGTCTTCATAGAGAAATTTTTTCCTGATTCTTCTTTTCAGAGGGAGACGACTGTTGATGTTGGAAAGATGAAAGAAGTTATCCAGGAACCTGCGATTCCGGCTAAAGTTTTAGAACTGTTCCTGATGGTGTAAATCTTCAAGCTTATAAACGTTGTATGGAATACTGCCAGGCTCAAAGTGTGAACTTAAATACTTTTAAATTTATTGGGATTAGTTTGGACAAACTTTGTATTGTGCCAAAAAAAACCAGAATTAAAGTTGTCAAAGTGCATTGATGATGTCTTCGCAGTTCCTGATGCGGAGGCTGAACTTGTTGGAAAATCTTCGTTTGAGTTGGCAGATGCCAGTGTTTCCATGATTTACAAGGTTCGATCATTTTGATTGTCATATTTATTACATAAATTTTATTTAGATTTGTTATTTCGATTTGTAATATATTTTTGACTTCATATGTAGAATGCACTTTTACAAAGAAGTTTGCGTAAATCGATTGAGGATGATGCAAAAAATGCTGCACTTCGTGAAAAAAGTTTGGTTGAAGAGATTAATTCTTTGAAATCTCAACTTGCTGCTAAGGAGAAAGAGAGGATAGAAACAGTGGAAGCTCTTCATAATATGGAGTCTAGATGTATTTCTGTCGGAGCTAAACTTGAAACGAAGATTGAAGATTACGATAATTTGAAGAAAGATCTTGAGAAAGTTTTAAGAGAAAAGAATTATCTTGAGAAAAAATCTCTTGAAAAGGATCAGAATTTTCATAATAAGCGCAATTGCTTGTGGGAACTTTGCAAAAATTGCTATGATAAATTTGGTGCGAAGCCAAAAGATCCTTATTGGGAGCTTGGAGAATTCGATCCATTCTTTGCTTGGCTTTGCCGCCAGTATGAAGATCTGCCCACTGTTTTATAGACTTCTGCTAATTTGAGTTGCATGTATTCAAGTCGTACCATTTTTCACTTGATGAAGGAGGCTAATGATCCTTTGTATGAGAAACTGTATGATCAAAGTTACATGTTTCCATCAGTGTAATCTCTTAACCAAGTTTCTTCTCGTACTCAAATGCTTTGCAAGAAGTATTTTTATGAATACTGGAATCAAGGTGGAAGGGAGCATGCCTTTATGAAAGCTAAGCAAAAGTTGGAAAAAGTATGTTATCTATATGTGATTTTGATTCGTTGTTTTTTCCTTGTGTTTTTTTTCTTATCTGTTGTTTTATTTTGCTTTGTTGTAGTAGCTTGAAAAGAGACTTGCTTCTGATGTGGAGGCAGAGAGGAGGCAAGAAAGACTTGAACAAGAGAGGGCGAGGGATGATGATGCTCGTGATCATGTACTTTAGTTTGTCGTAGTTTAGATTTTAGATTCGAGGGGTGAGATTGTGAAAAAAAAATTAATGTTTTTGTAAATGTTGAACTTTGAAGAGGATGAAGTTGTGGTTATGCCCTTGTTAATGTATAAAGGTAACTTTGTTACTGAGCCTACCTTATGGTTGGAGTATGCTACTGAAGAGGCAAAATCTTCTTTTGATGTGTTTGTGAAACGTAAGCGAACATAAATTTGCTGTTTGTGGTTTTTTTATATATTTTTCCTGATGGGATGTGCTTGTTTTTAGAATTTGAAACTAAATTCTCTATTGCTGAAAATGAGAGATGTTTTTCTCGTGTTGTTGATTGCAGCAAATTTTCTCAGGTATTTGTGCTTATGTTGTGATGTGGAGACATATGTAAAGCAAATTTTAATGGCATTTTCCTTGGGTGTTTTCAGTATTCGTGTTCAAGTGCTTCACCGAGCTATATTTTCGAAGACTATCTTAGTTTGGAGGTGGATCATGTTTTAGATAGAGTTGTTGAAGATTTGATTGATGAAGCAGCAACTATTGTTGCTTCAGAAAATATTTGATATGTATATTTGTTGACATAATAAAGCGTTTTTATGTGTGTATTTGTGTAGATATTTTTATGCAATATGATTTATTATGTGAAAGGAACGATGTCCCCTTATTTTTTAGCGAAGGCGAAACGCATATTTTTTTATATATTATTTTTTAAGCGAAGGCAACGCATAGACTTTATATTTTTTAAAGTCAAATTTTCACTTTAGTAAATGTGAAAATATCGTCCCTTACTTTTTTAAGCGAAGGCAGCGTGTTGACTTCGTATTTTGTGAAGTCAAATTTCACCTTAGTGAATTTGAAAACACCGTCCCCTCACTTTTTAAGCGAAGGCAATGCATAGACTTCGTATTTTGTGAAGTCAAATTTCACCTTAGTGAATTTGAAAACACCGTCCCCTCACTTTTTAAGTGAAGGCAACACATAGACTTTGTATTTTGTGAAGTCAAATTTTACCTTAGTAAATTTAAAAACACCGTCCCCTCACTTTTTAAGTGAAGGCAGCGCATAGACTTCGTATTTTGTGAAGTCAAATTTTACCTTAGTAAATTTGAAAACACCGTCCCCTTACTTTTTAAGCGAAGGCAATGAGTTGACTTCGTATTTTGTGAAGTCAAATTTCACCTTAGTAAATTTGAAAACATCGTCCCCTTACTTTTTAAGCGAAGGCAATGAGTTGACTTCGTATTTTGTGAAGTCAAATTTCACCTTAGTAAATTTGAAAACACCGTCCCCTTACTTTTTAAGCGAAGGCAATAAGTTGACTTCATATTTTGTGAAGTCAAATTTCACCTTAGTAAATTTAAAAACATCGTCCCCTTACTTTTTAAGCGAAGGCAATGAGTTGACTTCGTATTTTGTGAAGTCAAATTTTACCTTAGTGAATTTGAAAACACCGTCCCATCACTTTTTTAAGCGAAGGCGATGAATTGACTTTATATTTTGTGAAGTCAAATTTCACCTAAGTGAATTTAAAAACACCGTCCCCTCACTTCTTAAGCGAAGGCAACGCATATACTTCGTATTTTGTGAAGTCAAATTTCACCTTAGTAAATTTGAAAACACCATCCCATCACTTTTTTAAGCGAAGGCGATGAGTTGACTTCGTATTTTGTGAAGTCAAATTTCACCTTAGTGAATTTGAAAACATCATCCCATCACTTTTTAAGCGAAGGCGATGAGTTGACTTCGTATTTTGTAAAGTCAAATTTCACCTTAGTGTTGAAGTCAAAATTCACCTTAGTAAATTTGAAAATATTATTCGCTCTTTTTGGCGAAGATAACATGTAGACTTCATTTTTGAAGTTAGAATTCACCTTAGTGAATTTGAAAATATTATTTGCTCTTTTTGGCGAAGATAACATAGAGACTTTATTTTTGAAGTAAAAATTCACCTTAGTGAATTTGAAAATATTATTCGCTCTTTTTGGTGAAGATAACATGCAGACTTTATTTTTTAAGTTAAAATTCACCTTAGTGAATTTGTAAATATTATTCGCTCTTTTTGGCGAAGATAACATGCAGACTTTATTTTTGAAGTCAAAATTCACCTTAGTGAATTATGTGTACATATTTATATATTTTACGATTCTTTTGATAGGTTAGCATCGTTTTTTGCTTGTTCGAAAAATGATGCTACCTACTTTGGGTGTTTTGCCGATGCATGAGTATATTTGAAGTATACTCTTCGGCCTTTGATAAGATAATTTTTAGGGAAACTAGTTTTCTTATTTATACTTTGATGAGAATTTAAAATGAAGACTGCCTCGTTAAAAAACCACTCATCCTGCGAAGGGTTCTCCTTGAGTGCAAAAAGAGTGCAGCTCGTTTATATTTGAATTGAAATTTTTCAGAATGTAAAAGCTAATCTATTTTGTACAAAGATGAAAAATAAATTTTAGGAATAGTATCTTCATAGGTCTTGAATATTGAATGTGTGATCAATTTTCTTCCCACTCATGTCTGCTAGGCGAAATGCTTCTGGCTTGTTGGTTCTTATGATGAGGTATGGTCCTTCCCATTTTTGCTGAAACTTTCTGATTGTGTCTTCATTTCCTTTTCTTTTCAAGACAAAGTCTCCTGTTGATAATTGTCTTGGTTTGACTTTCTTATTGTACCAACTTTCTATTTCCTTTTTATATTTCTTAAGATTCTGGATCGTTTTTATTCTTTCTTCCTCTAGTAAATCTTTACTTGTCATTTGTTGGTCTTCATCTATTATTTCAATATTTGTTCTTGGTCCTTGAAATTGTATCTCTTCAGGCATCATCGCTTCTTCTCCATAAAGTAATTTGAAAGGAGAGAAGTTTGTTGATCTTGAAACTGTGGTGTTGTGTACCCAAACAACTTTAGGTAACTCATCCATCCATTTGCCTTTTGGCAGCCCCATGAGGCATTTTGATATTCCTATGCATATAATTCCATTTGCTCGTTCGACTGCACCGTTTGATTGTGGGTGCTTTTACTGATGCGAAACATAATTGAATTCCCAAACTTTTATAATACTCTCTGAAATTTTGGCTGTCAAATTGAGTTCCATTATCTACTGTTATGTGCCTTGGAACTCCGAAGCGACAAATGATGTTTTGCCAAAGAAATTTCTTCATTGTGAAGGATGACATGTTTGTCACTGGTTTAGCTTCGATCCACTTAGTGAAATATTCCATTGCTACTACTGCATATTGAAGGTTTCCATGTGCTGTAGGTAGCTTTCCAATGATGTCAATTCCCCATCTTGCCAATGGCCAAGTTAGTTCTATTATTTGTAATTTTGTTGCTGAAGCCTTTGCTTTGCTTGCAGACATTTGACAATTATGACAAGATTTGATAATTTCTTTGCTGTCATTTTAGGCTGATGGCCAATAAAATCTCTGACGGAATGTTTTTTCTGCCATTGTTCTTGCTCCAGGATGTGTGCCGCAAATTCCTTCGTGTATTTCTGATAGTAGTTTTTCTCCTCTTCTGTTGATATACATTTGAGTAAATGTGCACATATTTCTTGTTTGTATAGCTGATTGTTGACGATCTTATAATTTGTTGTTCTTTGCTTCATTCTTATGTTGTTGACTTCGTTTTTAGGCTCATAGTGCCTACGAAGGTAAGCTATAATTGGGGCTCTCCAGTCTTCACTTTATATTATATGGACTTCTCTGGGTGTAGCTTGCACTGCTTTGATGGATGTTTGTTTCAAGAATTGATAGAAAACATCTTGAGGGAAGCTTGTATTTTGTGCTGCATCTTTTGCTAGTTCGTCTGCATTTGAATTGTCATTTCTTGACATGTTTTTGACTGTGAAACCTTCAAAATATTTCTCTTGATCTCTGAGAAATTATAAGTATTTTGCTAATTCTTGATCTCTTGCTTTGTAGTCTTTTTCAATGTATCCTGCTACAATTTGCGAATCTGTTTTGATTACTAATCTTTGGATTCCCATTGCTTTTGCTTTGCGAAGTCCCAGTAAAACGGCTTCGTATTCTGCTATGTTGTTTGTACATTGAAATTCTAGTCTTGCAGCATATTTTATCTTTATGCCTGAAGACGAGGTGGTTATTGCAGCTGCTCCAGCCCCTGCGAAGCCCCATGCGCCATCGCAATATATTGTCCATTCTGGTTGCTTCTTGTCTTCGCTTGAACTTTGGGAGGGTGTTCAATCTGCTATGAAGTCTGCTAGGACTTGAGATTTTATTGATGTTCTCTTTTCAAAGTCTATAAAATATTGAGATAATTCTGCTGTCCATTTTTTCAGTCTTACTGTTGTTATGTAACTTTATAGTACTTCTTTTAGAGGGTAATTTGTGAGAACTCTGATTTTGTGGGTCTGAAAGTAGTGCTTCAATTTTCTCGATGCTGTTAACACTGTGTATGCGATTTTCTCAATCTTAGAATAGTATAATTTTGATCCAGATAATGCTTCTGAAACATAGTAGACTGGTACTTGATATTTTGAATAATTTGTTTCTTATTCTTGGATTAGTACTGCACTTACTGCTGTTTCTGTGGCTGAGACATATAATAGCAAATTTGCTCCTAGTGTTGGTGAAATCAATGTGTTTGGCTGTAATAGATACTTTTTTTATTTCTTCAAATGCTTGTTGCTACGAAGGTCCCCATACGAAGTCTCTTTTGGATCCTTTGAGTGCCTGAAATATTGGTAGATTTCGTTCTGCTGATTTTGAGATAAATCTGTTTAAAGTTGTAAGTCTTCCAGTCAATTTTTGAACATCTTTTATGTTTTCAGGAATTCTCATGTTCAAAATTGCTTGAACTTTGTCTGGGTTTGGATCTATCCCTTTTGCTGATACAATGCAGTCTAAGATTTTTCCTTTCTGTACTCCGAAGGTATATTTTTCGGGATTTAGTTTTAAATTTCCTTTTCTCAGATTTGAGAATGTTTCTTGGAGATTTTGAATATGATCTTGTCTTTTCTTGCTCTTAACAACTATGTCATCGACATAAGCTAGCAAGTTTTTGCCAATCTGACTTTTAAGCACTATTGAAGTCATCCTGACAAATGTTGTGCCTGTATTGCGAAGCCCCTCTGCCATTCTTACAAAGCAGTATGTTCCAAATGGTGTGATGAAACTTGTAAATTCTTCATCTTCTTTTCTCATTCAGATTTGATGATATCCTGAGAAATAATCTAGAAAACTTAGCATTTCACTTCCAGCTGCTTGATCAACTAGTGTGTCGATTCTTGGTAGTGGAAAATTATCTTTTGGGCATGCTTTGTTGAGATCTGTAAAATCGATACACATTCGCCATTTTCCGTTCTTTTTCTTGACCATGACGATATTTGCTAGACAAGTTGTGAATTGGACTTCTCTTATAACTTTAGCATCTAGCAACCTTTGGACTTCGGCTTTTGCAGCTTGTATTCTGTCTTCAGCTAATTTTCTCAGTTTCTGCTTTTTGGGTCTGAAATTTAGATTAACGTCGAGTTTGTGTTCAATTATATCTCTACTGACTCCTTCTAAATCATTGGATGTCCATGCGAAGACATCTTTGTTGCTTTGAAGAAATTCTATGAGTCTGTTTTCTTCTTGAGAAAGTCTTGTCCCTATTATTACTTGTTTGTCTGGGACTAATGAGTCAAGGGGTACTTTCTTTGTTTCTTCGACTCCTTGAGCTTTTTCTTGTGGCTTCGCATTTTATGTTTCTTCTTTCTCTTCTTTCTTGATTGTATGAACATTTTTCCGACTAGGAGTGTATTCTTTTTCAATGTTTCTTGCTTCGGTTTGATCTCCATGGACTATGATAACTCTGTTTATTGCAGGCATCTTCGTACATAAGTAAGAGTAGCTTATTACTGCCTCAAATGCATTCAAAGTTTCGCTTCCAAAAAGTGTGTTATAAGAATAATGGATGTCCACTACATCAAATGTAATTTATTCTGTTCTTGCATTATTTACTGTTCCAAATGATACAGGAAGAACTATTCTTCCTATTAAGTGAATTGGCTTCCCACCGAAGCCGTAGAGTGGGTGCTCAGCTCTTCCTAAAAGTTTGCGATCAATTTTCATGGCATCAATTGTTGCTATGAATATAATGTCTGCAGAACTTCTACCGTCAACTAGAATTTTTGAGACAGCCCATCCATCAATATTTGCTTCAACTACCATTGCATCCATGTGTGGATAGTCTTTCAGTTGCAAATCTTTTTCTGAGAATGTGATAGGTAGATGAGACCATCTTGTCTTTTTGTATGGGCCTTCTGTTGAGATAGAGTTTACTCTTCAAAAGTAATTCTTCTTTTGATTGTTGTTTTCATGATCAATACTATTTTCTCCGATGATTGTCATGATTCTTCCTTTGCTTGCCATTGAAGTTGATGGAGAGTTGTCTTGTTTGTTGTTCCCTTGTGGATTATTGTTTGCCACAGAGGATTCGGACTGTATTTGAAAATTTATTTGTTGTTGATTTTGCCTCCATTGATTTGGGTCGTATATTGCTACTGGTCCATAGCTATATGATGGTGATAGACCTGAAATCATTGCTTGGGAGTGTCCAAACTAAATTGGGTAATAAGAGTTTTGTTGGCCTTGAATCATATGGTTGACAGCTTTTGATTGACTTGAGATTTTGTTTTCTTCTTATATTTCTTCGATGTTTTTCTTTACTTTTGGACACATTTTTTATGTGTGTCCAGCCCCTTTGCAATGAATGATGCAATACATGTCTTCTGGTCTTAGGGGTGTTCTTCCTCTTCCTCGTCCTCCTCTTCCTCTTGAATTGAAGCCACCTCTTTCGAATGTTTTTTGGTTATACTGACTGTTGTATTGATTTTAAGGTGAAAAATTGATTTCAGTAGTTGAATTGCTGTTTTCAATTTGATTGACTTGGGTGAAGTGTCTTCGCTCATAGTTGTTTTGCTTTGGGGATGAAAATTGCTGCTTTTGTTTTGATTTCTGAAGTTATTTTCTTCCTCAATTCTTTTTGTGTAATCCTCATCGGACTTGCAGTACTTCTGAATTTCTTCGTAAAGCTGAGCCAGCGAAGTTGGCTTTTCTCGAGTAAGGTGTGCTGCACATTGTCCTGCCCGAAGTCCCTTGATTGTTGCAATTATGACAACTTCGTCTGGGATATTTGTGATTTGAGATTTGATTTGAATGAATCCATTGTAATATTGACTTAGAGGTTCTTTGGGCTGTTGCTTGCAGTTGAATAAATCCATGTCTGTAAGACCAGTTGGTTGGAATCCTTGGAAGTCAACAAGTAGATTTGTCTTTAATTGTTTCCATAAATGTATGGATCTTGCTTTTAGAGATGAATATCAGTGTTGTGCTGGACCTTTCACTGCCATGACAAGTGACTTTGCAAGTGTGGTTTCATCCCCACCTCCTGCAATTACTGCGGCTTCAAAACTCATTAAGAAATATCTTGGGTCTGATTCACCATCGAATGTTGGTATCATGTTGAATTTATACCCTATAGGCCATTGAGCTAACTGCAAATTTGTTGACAGTGGGAAGCTTGTATAAATTGATATGAATGATTTTTTAATATTTTTTCTCTTGAGAGATTCTTGTTGCTGGATGCGATTCTTCTTGATTCATAACTTCATGATTTGCATTTTGCAGTTGCTCGTTTAAATTGCGGAGGGTAGCTTCGGCCTCTTCTATTCTTTATTTGAGTGTCTTTTCTCGTGCTCTTGCGCGACATTCTTCAAGTTCTTTTTGCCTTCGTAAAACTTGTTCTTCAAGTTCTTTGAGTCTTTGTTCTTCAGCTTCGCCCGTTTTTGAAGAGTTTGCACCTTGGGAAACATCTTTTATAAGACATCTGTCTTCGCCGAGTGGTTGTTCATCTTCGGCTTCTTCATTGACGGTCTTCTTGTTTGGTCTTGCCATTTTATTTCTTGTGGTCGCAAAGATTTTTAGATGCACGCACAAACGGTGAGCGCCAGATGTTGGGTGAAAAGTTCAGGTCGGATGACACAATTCACACAATCATCAAAAACATTTCAGATAAGATAAAGTTGCATGCAAAGTTGTACTCATTTCATGATCGTACTATACATGTCAGAGGGGGTATTTATAGGGCCCTAGTCTTCGTATTTTACATAAAATGACTATTTTACCCCTGACTAAAATATTTACAACCCTTCATCTATGTAAGGGTGAAGTAGTCATTTCTTCCTGATTCAGTCTTCATTTTCACGTTCAATCTTATTTTCTTCAATGAACTTGTTCTCTTCAGATTATTTCTTGCTCTTCGTCTACTTCTCTGTCCAGCGAAGTTGATTTCTTGCCGACGAAGTCAATAGGCGAAGCTGATTTCTTGCCGACGAAGTCAATAGGCGAAGTTGAATTCTTTACGACGAAGTCGACAGGCGAAGTTGATTTCTTGCCGACGAAGTCAATAGGCGAAGTTGAATTCTTTACGACGAAGTCGATAGGCGAAGTCGAATTCTTGCCGACGAAGTTAATAGGCGAAGTTGAATTCTTGACGACGAAGTTGATAGGCGAAGTTGAATTCTTGACGACGAAGTCGAAATACATCATTCGCTATATTTTTCCCTGCAAGTGAATTTCATTAGGATACTTTTATATTTTTCACACTCCAAAGTTTGGGCTTGAGTTTTTTTTTGAACGAAGTTAATTCTCCCAACAAAAATACACATATATTTTTTTTGACAGAGGTAGTACTAGCCGGTGGCTGTGGCAGACAGCAATAGCAAAATCATAAGCATATCTTCAGATTGGTACCGTATATCATGCACCAAAAATGCGGTAGATGAGCACCAAACCTCTGGTACCCCTTGGAATCTCCAAGGGTCGTTTAAGAAATCTCTTTCTTTAATGAATATATATGCCCCCAGTTGTTTTCCTATTATATATCTGTCAGAAAAGAAGCCATGGATGAGTGCAAGCTTGGAAGAATGGGAGTAGCCGAGTAGTAGCGTGGAGTATGATCCGTTGAAGCGTCCTAGGAGGGACCTCCCCTAGATGGCAACCGGCCGATGCGCGGCGGGGCACGCCCAGAAGCAGGCCAGATACTAGAGGCGGGCCCAAGATTTGGGACGTGGGTATTCAAAATTTTCAAAGGATAAAGAAAATTGTTTTTGTTCTATAGATTAAAACCCAAATTGGCATGTATATTGGATTATATAGCATGATAGAACTAATTGTATAATAAATAGAAGATATATAGCATAGAATTGAGCATTGTATCTTAGATCATAAGCTTTACCATAACTTGAAAGTGTGTAGCTATAGAAATACTATGTTTGTAAAAAATAATGGGTATTCAATTGAATACCCTTGACTCTAAGTAGGCCCGCCCCTGCCAGATACTGCCTTCTCTCCGACAAGGGCTACGTGCACAAAGCAATTTTTTGGTGCCTACCTGCTCAGCAGGCACTATCCTAGCCATCCAACTCAACCTCGAGATGTGCAATTGACGGTGACAGCTTCTTTCCTACAATTCTTTCTTCCTCCTGTACATTGTATTTACGTACGTATACATTACCTATACTACGTCTATACCATGTGCCTTTTCTTTCCCTGCTCTTTCCGTCCCGAGTCCCGACCAGCTCCCGCTCACTTTTTCCAAATCGTGAACCCTAGCTGCCGCAAATTTCCTCATCGAGCGCTATCTCTCCCACGATCTCTCTCTTCTCCACCGTCGCTCGCCGCTGCTCTCCACCGCCGCTCGCCCTCCACCGCTCTCTCCCACGATCTCTCTCTTCTCCACCGTCGCTCGCCGCTGCTCTCCACCGCCGCTCGCCCTCCACCGCCGCTCCGCTCGCCGCTGCTCTCCACCGCCGCTCGCCCTCCACCGCCGCTCTCCACCGCCGCTGCTCTCCACCGCTGCTGCTCTCGCCGCTCTCTCTCTCTCTCTCTCACAGCAATTTTTCTTGCATCTTTCTTTAAGAACCGGTAAGTACTCACTGTTTTTTCTGTTCTTGAGCTATTCTTAGATCTCTAAGTTTCACTGTAGTATAAAGTTTAGATCCATGTGTCTGTTCAGCACCATCTTTTTTTTGTAATGTGTCTGCTTATTATTGGAATAGATGCATCTGTTTTTTTTTTGTCAAACTACTCACTGACACGGTCGGTCATATATTTAGATGAACATATTTTTCTCATCCTTGGGGGTTGTATTTCCCTATGATTATTATGTCTTACTGTAATATTCCTTTTTATGATGAATTTATTTATTTATGCAGTATTAATGTATACCTCATTTAAAAGAATGGCTTGTGTTACCATCATGAACTTTGCCAATGCTTTTGTCTTAAGATTTTAGTATTGTTTTATTTCCCAACAAGTATACTGCTTATAGGTATGGTTCCTAAGATTAAAGTAGGTTGTCATATATGCCCAGTTATGTATTGAAGAAATCTAAATGTCAGTATAAAATCTTCTTTTTAAGTTCTACTCTTTAGTTCTTTTGGTTAGAGTTGCTATCTGAACCTATAATCATCTTTGGATTTCCATTGATCTGCGCTTATAATTTAATAGTACATAGTTGGAGTTGCATATTTGTGCTAAGTGTTAAGCACGCTTTTCAGTAATAATATAATGGGTGCAATTAAATTCTGCGTGCTAATAAGGTTTGATCCCCACTGCTATTGATGAAAAGCTGACAACTGGCTTGGTTGATATTCTTTGATCCCCACTGCTCTCGAAGAAGTGGTGTGATACTGTGAGCAGTTGCTGACAGAAGTGTGCGACGGCACATGGGTGGGTGGGTGGGCCAGCAGCGCATGGGTGGGCGGCAGCCCACGTTGAAAAAGGAAAATACAAGGAGAATACGGTGGAAAAAGAAAGTTAGCACAAGTGAATACGAGGAGAGAGAAGGTTGTCACAGATCTCGAGAACAGCTTTTGACGGTTAGGATAGTGGCTGCCCAGCATGTACATGCCGCGAGACATTTTCGCTGCACTAGCAAGTCCACCGCTTTCTTGGAGTCAGGAACTCGGGATGGACCCTGCCTGGGCGGCAGGCTGCCCCAGCCCCCGGTGGCCAGTTAACCCTGTCGGAAACGGAGCCAGTGGACGATGATGCCTATTGCCTCCTACTAGCTGCCTGCCCATCGCACTGGCCTGTGTCCTTCGATCGCGCGGCCTCGGCCAACAAGTCAACAACAGCCAAAGGTGCGGTGCGGCCTCCGTGCGCCATGCACTGATGCACGTAGATGTGCGCGCAGCTGGCAGTGTGGTGGCTCCTCCCCAGAGCTCTCGCTCGGCATGCGAACACCAACACATGCAGCCTGCGGTACCGTGTGTCGTCAAGCTCAAGCAAGATGTAACGTCGACCTCATCAGTTACGTACGCACTAGTGCTACACATGAATCATATGTGGAAGCTGCAGGGTAATTGGATGGAGGTCACACTACTACATATTCAAACATCACTGCCGGCCCATCACTGCCGGATTGTATTGGGCTGGCAGTGATAAATCTTCACTACCGGTTCAAACTCTGACAGACATTCAAATGATTGGGGTAGGGGTCAAACCGGCAGTGAAGCTCATTATCACTGCCGGTTCGTGGCTGTAATCGGCAGTGAAGCTTCACTGCCGGTTCGTGGCTGGAACCGGCAGTGATAATGAGCTTCACTGCCGGTTCGTGGCTGGAACCGGCAGTGATAACACTACTACAGAATAGTTAAGTCTAAACTCACGTCCAGTCCGCACCCAGACTTCTCCGCTCTCTCTCTCTGCAGACTTCTCCCCCGTCGCGCACCTCCGCGCGCCGCTCGCTCCTCCCCTGCCCGGATCACCGACTACGAGCGCCTGCCGACTTTATCCCCAACCTCGTCCAGAGGTCCGCATTTTTCTCGTCTCGATTTGTCGCGTCTGAGCTGTGATTGCGCTGATGGGTGCCTTCTGAAGGTGTCTGATTGGGGTCGTTTTGTTCGTGCTTGCTTGCAGTGGGACGATTCCGTGCCCGCATGAAGGGCGGGTATGGCTGGAGCAGAGAGGCCTGCAGCGAGCGTTATACTGGCACATTGAGGCGCGCGTCGTGTTGGATCTCCAGGAAATCACTGACTCCGTACGTTACTGTGGAGCTGTGCTATTGTGTTTTTCTCTGATATATTTCTTTGTTGTATGAGTTATATTTAACAAATCAGAAAAATGATGATGGATCTCAACCATTTTCTATCCTATATATATTAAGTTACATTGTGTTACTTGATTATTCGTTCATGATTATGCTTTTAGATTAATGGGCGAGAACTCCATTTCTCAATGGTAGATGGTGACTTCAAGAAGTTTGAAGGAAAATGGTCCATAAGATCTGGTCCAAGGTATGCATCTGATGATCATTTTCTTTCTGAGGATAAGTGGGATGGGAGGTAAATCAATAAAGAATAAGTACATGCATCTTATTAACTGCCTTATTTATTGCTTTTCTTTTTATGAACATCCAGCTTAATTTCATCACTAGATTATACTTGCATCACCATGATGCCCCAGACTAAAAACAATTTTCCTTCTTTTCATTATTCCTTAAAGAGGTTTCCAACTTCTAGTGAGCGGAAAAGGATATTAAGTCTAATATGGCCTATTTTGCTTTTGTTTGCTAGCAGGTCCTCTAGTGCAATTTTGTTGTATGAAGTTAATGTGATACCAAGATTTAACTTCCCAGCTATATTTCTTGAAAAGATTATAAGGTCAGATCTTCCTGTAAATCTTGGTGCCTTGGCTTGTAGAGCTGAAAAGATTTATCTGGAGAATCAAAGTTGTGGTTCGAGAAAATTCTCTGTTAAGGACTTGAAGCCATCATCTACTTCTTCTTAGCTTGATAAATTTCATAGTACGACAATTGATACTTCTTCTAGTAAGTTTAAGGAAGCACCTCCCACTTCTGGTGTTAGCAGTGTGCTTCCATCACCTGCTTCTGAATTGATTAGCAAATGGGGTGTATATGGAAACGTATGCAGAATTGATAGGCCTTGCGTGGTAGATGAGATCCATCTTCGAAGATTTGATGGCATGTTGGTAATTTACTAAACTTATATCATTACTTAGTGGATTCTTAGCCATCACGGGAAGGGCATTAAAGTTTTGTCTTATCCTGTGATACGGTGTGCATGAAGGAACATGAGGGGGCTCATAGGTGTGTTTTTGCTAGTATCACTGTGAAAGCACCAGTTCGAGAGGTATGGAATGTTCTCACGGCATATGAGAATTTGCCCGAGTAAGTAGTTCTATCCTTCTACAATCTTTTGAGTTCACATTCTTATTTTATTACAGGGATGATCTAACAAAAATCATTTGATAGATTTGTACCAAACCTGGCTATCAGTAGGATTGTTCTTCGTGATAATAACAAGGTCCGCATAATGCAGGTAGAATATGTGGTTCTCTTCTGTCATATTTTGTGGTTAACTGTTTCTACTAGAACATATGAAGTAGGCCTGGCTTAGGTTGTCCTTTGTGTTTTTACTACACAGCATAAAAAAGTCCTCAAGTCATACACAGTTTTCTCTTGTGTCCTGGTTTCGGTTCACTCGATTGTTTTCATTGTGCTCATCTGAAAGATAGTTCTGTAAATTCAGTATGATAGTCTTTGTTTTTTTTTCAAGCATTATATCTTTTGAAACCGTTTTTCTAGGAGGGTTGCAAAGGTCTGCTGTATATGGTCCTTCACGCCCGTGTTGTTATGGATCTTCGTGAAAATTTTGAGCAAGAGATCAGGTTTGAACAAGTTGAGGGTGATTTTTACTCGTTTAAAGGGAAATGGCGCTTAGAACAACTTGGGGATCAGCACACCCTGTTGAAGTATATGGTTGAGACTAAGATGCATAGGGACACGAATTTTTGATGCTGAACCCTTCTCCTTTGTGATGCTGAACCCTTCTCCTTTATGATGTACGAATCGTTTTGTGGGTGAGTTGATTTGTGATGTGTTGAATCCCTCCTCCTTTGTTTGTGATGCACGAATTTTTATTGGATGAACTGCTTGATGGAGCGGCGGCGGTGGCCAGCAAACATGGCGGTGGCTGCAGCAACGAGCATGCTCCAGCGAGCATGTATTCCCTTTTTTTGTTTTTTTATAGCCTATCAGTGCCGGTTTGTAACACAAACCGGCAGTGATTGCTCAAGTATCACTGTCGGTTTGTAACACGAACCAGCAGTGATACACGAGCTATCACTGCCGGTTTGGCATAACCGGCAGTGATGTGATCAGCTTATCACTGCCGAGTTGGTTATGACGGTTCAAAATCCGCCAGTGAAGGGGGTTTTTGAACCGTCAGTGATGTCCTTCTCTGGTGTAGTGTCATCGTCCATCCATAATTATCGCATGGCGATATTAGTTAGCTGGACGGTCTCATTCTAATCACATTGGTGTTTATCGTGTTACATGCTTCATATAGGAGTAGCATATGCGCGACAAAACACATTTGGCAAATACTAATAAACTAACCTCACCCGTCGTCCCGTCCTTTGTTCCTTTCTTTACGCGGGGATGGGAAATTAAGGGCATGTTCTTTTTTATATATATCAAAAATTAAGGGCATGTTTGATATCATGAGCTAATTGTTAGCTAGCTAATTTTAGTTTAAATTAGCTCTAGTGCATCCAAACATGAGAGCTAACAGGTGGGCTAATTTAGGGTGTTTGGTTCCCCTACTAAAATTTAGTCTCTGTCACATCAAATGTTTGGACATATGCATGGAGTATTAAATGTAGATTAATTTCACAGATTAAGACTAATTTACGAGACGAATCTATTAAGCCTAATTAGGCTCATGTTTAGTCTTTCTAATTAGTATCCAAATACCCGATGTGACATCTACTAAACTTTAGTCCTTAGATCCAAACACCCCCTTAGCCAAGTCTTCAACTAGTTGTTAGCCAACTAGCTAGTCAACCATAACTAATTTGAGCTAATTTTTAACCCTCTAATAGCTAACCATGTGTATCCAAACATGTACTAAGTTGCATTATGATAAATAAAGGTTGTATATGGTTTTAAATAGGGATGAAAACGGAATAGAAATATTCCGAATTGACCGTTTTCGTTTTCTATATTATGAACCGTTTTTTAATATAAAAAATTGTCAGTTTCAATCGGTTTCACAACCATTTTCAACCATTTTTTTGTATTTTTTAATTGCTAAATGTAGAAATATCCCGAACCGACCGCTTTCGTTTTCTATATCGTAAGTCCGTTTTCGATCGTTTCCGACCGTTTTCATCCTTAGTTTTAAACACTCTGTTTGGACCATTAACTGCTAATAGTTAGCTAGCTAATACTAGCTCATAGCTAATATACTAGCTCATAGCTAATATTAGCTAGCTAAGCTAATATTAGCTAGCTAACTATTAACTGCTATTAACTTGTTTGGTTCAACTAGTGACATACTTGTTATAGTTTGGTTGAGTAACAATTAGCTAAGCTATTAGCTGGATCGTTTAGATCCAAAGGAGATAATTATTAGCAGCTAACTATTAGCTGCCTGCTTCGATCCAAACAGAGTCGTAGATAGCTAATCAATCACTCTTCCATTAGGTTGTATCAAATTATAGGTCACTTCAAATTTCTCGTAAATGAAAATTCTCTTATTTGATCAAGTTTTTAGAAAAAAAAAAGGTAATGGATGGGCATGGCGTATATTCTCCAACTATGAAAACTTAGGCCCTAACAAATCAACAGTCTTGACCACTTTCCACGGAACATACTACTGGTACTCCACGATGCTTACGTATATCGATAAATGCAGCTTCTCTTTAGAAGAAACATGCAGACCGGATCGGATCAGGATTTCGGCATTCTAAAATTCTCCCTCTGTTCCAAAATGTTTGACATTTTCGAATTTCATGCCGTACGTTTGACTCAATTTGTAGAAAATACGTGCAACATTTGTATCCCCAAATAAATTTGTTAAAAAAACTAGACTTAAGATCTTTCCAATGACATTAATTATGTACTATAAATATTAATATTTTTTAATATATATTTTTTAAAAATTGTTTCTCGGGAAGTGAAAGCAACGGACATTTCGGAACGGAGGAGTATACTTATGCTTGAAATCTGCCACTAATAAATGATTAGTTAGTGTGGTCGTGCTACTTGAGTTGAGTTGAGTTGGCAAGGCGATTAAAGAGAGAGGGCTGGGTATTGAGTATTGACGCATGCGCGCTGCGACACATCAGCAGTTTGTCACTGGCCGTATCAGCCTCCCCTGGATAACCAACGAGCACACGTCAGCACCACCCGGAGTGTCCAGTCCACATCAACCACTGACAAACAGGTTTCTCAAAGCGAGTAGCACACATATGTTTCTTGCTAATCACATGTATTATGCATATGCATATTATTATCCTGTGTTTTGAACCTCCAATCAAGTTGGGATGCAGATGAGTCCGGTCCACATCTTACAGATTTCAGATGTTGTTTTTTTTTTGTCAAAAAAATCACTTAAACAACATGCCTAGCCCGTCGAGATCATCATGCATGTCCAAGCAGCGAGTATGAAGCATATGCGTATTGCTATTAAGCATATGAGCATATTGCCCTTGAACCTCCATTAACTAGTGTGCAGTCCCAATCTATTAGCGATCTTTGCTGTCCAGGAGCTAGCTAGGTGTCAAGCTTCGCTTAATACAAGAAGTCTATTTTTATTTTTCAAAATCAAGCTGAAGCAAGTAGGACATCCTTCCCTAGCATATGCTTCTTGTCCTTTGACCCTCCAATCTCCATTAACTTGAAAATGTCGTGCTTAAAAGAAAACGTTATCATCACCATGGAATTGAAAATTTGTGCCGATAAGATTAGTGAACTGGACTAGTGTGCGCAGCTGATAGAGTAGCCCCATCCACGCGTTGCTTATTAGCTTTGCTAACGTACCGTATCGGATTTAGAAGTCGTTTAGGACAGCGATACGGTCTCCAAAACACAACTTTGACCTCTTGTTTTTATAAAAAAATATATTTATGGAAAAGTGATATATATACTTTTATGAAAGTATTTTTCAAGACAAATCTATTCATATAATTTTTACATTTGCAAACTCAACAACTTAAAAGTTATTGATGATTTATATTCCCAATATTTGACCCAAACCTTGTCCAAAACGACTTCTAAATCCGATACGGAGGGAGTATTTATTGTGGCTCCAACAAAATAGGTGCTTGTGCTTTGTAGACCAAACAAGTAAAAAATGCGGTGTTTGTAATGGAGGATTGATTCTTTTATACTTCTTTATATAGAGTTTCATGTATCTTTTAATTTTTACCTCCTCCATTCCAAATTATAAGACGTTTTGATTTTTTTACATATATTGCTTTTTTACGCAGTATGTATCTAGACATAGTGTATATCTAATTACATAGCAAAAACTATGGATCTAGAAAAGCCAACATATCTTATAATTTCAAATGAAGGGCGTGCAATTTTGAGAATATTCGCATTTAAAACCTTCCCATTATTCCTCTCTAGAAGCATTAAAAAGACAGAGAAATTCTAGAAATTCAAAAAGAATGTTTTAAAGAGTTAGACTGTATTAGTGCTCCATGGCCAGAATTATATAAGTTTGCTACTTTAAAAAATGGGATTTGCTAAAATTCAGGTGCCTGAATTTTATTTACCTTTCAGGCGACGGTTTTTGCATATATTTTATACTAAAATTATGTATTTCGTTTATTGCAATTTCTGTAAACGCAATCTGCAATTTTTGGAACCGAGAATAAAAAAACCGTTACACAAAACCATAAACCCGACAAAATCTTATTTGTGTTGGCACAAAGACAATTAAAAATTTATAATTATTTTCTATAGGAAGACAAGAACAAAGTTTAATATGTTATGATACAAATACAAATAACAAATTACAAAAGTAATAATTTACTTGAACTAGTTAGAGGTTTAAGAGTGTGCCTGAATTCATCTTAAAATTCAGGCACTTGAAATATAGGAGAAGTGTTAAAAAATATATCATATTTCGATAGCATATTTTTAAGAAGAAATTTATGACTAAAGTCATAGACTCATAGTTCCCTGGTAAAGGAAAATTGACATCTCAAACATTGTGGAGTATATATACATCTTTTCCCATCGTAGTAACTAAGATTACTGTAGGACATAAAGTTCATATTCTTGATAAAATTGAAATAGAGTATCGATACTAGATGTGAGCATTTTACGATCTAAGTCAATTTTGTCGTCCTAAAAATTAATTCCCAATAATGCCAACAGGCAAGTGCTGAGCCTGCTTTTTTCAAACGGTTTGAGATGCACGCTCAGTTTTAGTTTAAAAATAATTAAACAATTAATTCGAGCCAACTCATTTTTTAGGCTTGGTCATCTTTGTTAAACTTGGCCCTACAACATCCACAAGCCTGACCATATTTGCTTAGGTAATAGGTACCCTCCGTTCTAAATTATAGTTCAGTCGAAAAAGTCAAACAAACTATAATTTAGAACGGATTTAGTAATAGGTAATAGGTAATTGGTAATAGAAGGTGCAACAAGCACATGGAGGAAAGAAATCTTTTCTTTCAAGTTGAACAAATAATAATCTATGTCCATGAAATCTGGCAGATGGTCTAGAACGAAGGACACAGCTGAAGTTAAGATCCAAACAAACATATATTGCATATGTGTGGGGATGCAATTAATAAGGGAAAACTATGAATGGGATTGCAAATAATGTACTGGATTAATTGGTAATAAAAGTCTATCATAACCAAACAAAGATTATAGAAAAAATTAGAACAAAGATAAACAATTGTGGTTATTTTTTTCCACAATGGGCAATTTCGATTTTTTTTGTAAAGTCATTTCGATTATTGATGAGTCCAAAAGTTACGCACAAATTTCTAATACTTATATCTGTTAAACTTATTGTTAAATGTTGACAGAAAAATGCAACCCTTTGAATTTTTGCTTTTGGAATTTCTTATTGAATCGACCTCTCCCCATCTTCCCTAAACAAATATTGAAGTCCCACGTTTTCCCGCTGTACCTACCAATTTCGCAATTACTCCAATTATATATGCTCTCTAATAATTCTTAAAAAAACTCTTCAAGGTTCTAATCGGCTAACCTTTTTCTTAGCTTCTATATAGCAAAAGTTTTGGATTCCCCCACCTCCCTTTCCATTGATTACCATAATTCAAGATTTTTCCATCTAATGTGTCACTTTACATGTGATATATAGTTGGTCCCTTGAGCTATATATGGCAACAAAATGAAGGCAAATTTAGCAATGAACTGTATGTCATCAGAAAAATTCCAATAACTGATGCCTTAACTTTTTTTTCCACTCGTTGCATAACACACACATCATGAAACAAGGTAGTACTTCCTCCGTTCTCTTTTATAAGGCTCAAACATATATGTATTATAAAATTCAAACTTCAAATCTTTGACCAATAATTTTTAATTATATTAATATAAATTTGATACAATTATATTTGCTATTAAACGTATTATTCAATTATTATAAATTTATAAATATAAACAATATATAATATGAAATACATAAATGGTAATAATGTAATTTGAGAGACCATATTATGTCGAATTGCGTCTTATAAAGAGAATGTAAGCAGCAGTATAGTAGTATATTTTTGCCAAAAAGTAGTGTGATTGAATACTATGTATAGATGAATGAATCGTATATCCAGTTCCAACTATGTTTCTGCGGTTCTGCCGGATTGGCATCCAGCTATGTATGCATACAAGCATGGTTTTGAGTTTTGACAACATGTAGGCATATTTTGAGAGGAGGTAGTAGCAATATTGCAGTTGTCCCCTTTGACCTTGGGCAGAGCTGACCCTGACCCTGACCCCCTGTGTAACGCGGCGCCCAGACGGGGCTGCCTGCCGAGTTGGATTACGCACGTCGCCATGAATTAGGAAACGTTCGGCTCGGAGTCGATTTCGTGATAAGGCTGATCTCGGCCACCTAAACACTCTCGATCGCCTTCTATAAATATCACCACCATTCTTCCTCCCCTCTCACCAAATCCAAGAAAGAAACCAATAAGAACTCTCTCCTCTCTACATAAAAAGGGATCGCAAGTAGCAGCCCACACAGCTAATTAATCTCGCTAGGCTAGTTAACCACAAGAAAGATCGGGATTGCTTTGGCCATGTCTTCCTCCCCAGACCTCTCCCGCGTCCTCCCCCGCGTGCTCATCGTCTCCCGCCGCACTGTCCGCAAGAACAAGTTCGTCGACTTCGTCGGTGAGTTTTCCTTTCCGATTGCCGCCGGCATCACGGAGGCGGAGAGCCTTCATTCTTTTAGCCTTGTAGCATTATCTGATTCGCGTCATGGATTTCGTCGGACGGTACTCGTATGTAACTGACGACGCCTGCGTGTCTGTGTCCTCAGGTGAGTACCACCTGGACCTCATCGTGGGCTACGGCGCGGTGCCGGTGATCGTGCCGCGCGTGGCAGGGGTGCACGCGCTGCTCGACTCGTTCGAGCCCATCCACGGCGTGCTCCTCTGCGAGGGCGAGGACATCGACCCGTCCCTCTACGACTCCTCCGCCGACGACGCCGACGCCGCGCTCTCGCCGGAGCAGCTGGAGGCCGTGCGGCGCCTGCACCCGAGCGACGCGGCCATCGACCACGAGAAGGACTCGATCGAGCTCCGCCTCGCGCGCCGCTGCCTGGAGCGCAACATCCCCTACCTGGGCATCTGCCGCGGCTCGCAGGTGCTCAACGTCGCCTGCGGCGGCTCGCTGTACCAGGACGTGGAGCACGAGCTGGCGGTCGGCCCCGCCGCCGAGGCCGTCCAGCACATCAACTACGGCGACTACGACGGCCACCGGCACCCGGTGCGCGTGCTGCCCGGCACGCCGCTGCACGAGTGGTTCGCGGGCGATCTCGCCGCCGGCGACGACGGCGCGCAGGCGCAGCTGATGGTGAACAGCTACCACCACCAGGGCGTGCGGCGCCTGGCGCAGCGGTTCGCGCCCATGGCGGTCGCGCCGGACGGGCTCGTCGAGGCGTTCTACGACCCGGACACGTACAGCCCCGGCGACGGCAGGTTCATCATGGGCCTCCAGTTCCACCCGGAGCGCATGCGCAAGCCCGGCGGCTCCGACGAGTTCGACTACCCCGGCTGCGCCAGGGCGTACCAGGAGTTCGTCCGCGCCGTCGTCGCGTACCAGGAGAAGACGGCGGTTCCGCACTTGCCCCGTGCCGTTGGCGCCCCCGTCCCCGCGCCGCCGAAGCTGAGCAAGGAGATGGAGAGGCGGCGCAAGGTCATCTCCCGGAGCTTCTCGCTCGCCAAGGACATGTACCTCTCCGGCGGCCGCACCAACCGGGCGGAGCAGCGCGACCTCGAAGCCGGCGCCGAGTTCCTCGAGGTAATATCACTCGAATTCGCTTGCGCTCGCACGAAGCGAAGCCAAGTCCGAACCGTACGCGTTGCTAACAGTGCTGACACCTGTGTGGACGTGCAGTCGAACAGGGCGTCGCTGAGCGTGCAGCAGGAGAAGCGGCTGAAGCAGATGGGCGCCACGGTGCGGAACGCGTCGGGGTACCTCAACAGCCTCAAGGTGAACGGCGTGCGCGAGGCGGCGGCGCGGGCGCTCATGGCGGAGATGACCGTGAACCAGCTATCCGATCTCGCCGCCTTCTACGGGACGATGGGCAAGATCTGCTCCGAGGTGCTCGACGCCAAGCTGCAGGCTTTACATGTCAACGTGAATCTGCATGAATGAAAACTGAAAACGTAGCGTGCACCTCAACTCCTGCTTGCCAGTAGCAGCTAGCACCATTCTGAATTCCTGATGTTGTAGGCATGCTGATAAATCAATGTCGTTAAGGCAAGTGGCTATTGGTTATTAAAATACCATCGCGATGCTGTCCGAGAAGTGTTGCGGCTTCTCTGTGGGTTCCGTTTGTTTGACTTCGCGTCTATGTGCAATGCACCGATCGGGTTCGAGACTTGAGCTCATCTCCTGAACTGACACAGGCATGACGGGTGACGAGCAGGCGAGGTGACGAACTGAATACGTGTTGTCATGTTCGTTGCTTTCAATATTGGTGAGTTATCATTCTCATCCAAAGTAACCAGACTGTCAGAACTTGTAAGAATGTTCGGTACCATATCGTCATGGATCGTATGCTGCAGTTTACTATTTTAGAGGGTTCCAGTGTTAAAGAATTAGGTAATTTCCAGATTAAAAACATGATTAAATCTAGAACATAAATCATAGCAAATATATGAACTAGATTAAACATGTATGACATACTAGTATAACAGATCAGCATATTTCACAACATCAACATGGCAAGCATTGATAGTCCAGCAGATGGATTAGATTGTACGTACGTCAAGATTAGATCAAGAGAATTATACCTTTCGATTGTAGTAGTAGTAGATGGTGTTGAAGATGTGGCTGGCGGTGGTGATGGAGCGAGATCGCTGATGTCGATGTCGTCGATATTGAAGTCGTCGTCGAAGTCGTCGATGAGAGGCGGAGGAGTATTCTCGATGAAGATCCCGCGAGCTCTAGAACGACGAAGCCGACGCGCCGATACACCCTTTGGAAGACGAGCCGTTGTGGAAGCTTTGGGAGCAGTCGCGCGAAGAACGCTTCCCAAAAACCTTATTCGCCTTCTCCCGGTGCAGGATCGCAAAGACGAGGGTTCCGGAGACCTGCTCACCCGGTCGTCGGTGCACGCAAGCGATCGGATTGGAGTAGCTACAGCGGCGGCGCAATAGCGAGAAGAGGCAAAAACCTTAGCTCAACTGGATACGTTTTGGCGTGGCCGGCAAGTTGCTTATATAGTACTGTCCAACCAATCTCGTGTCGCGATCACGATATAAATTGATTTAGGACTCAGTCGCGCGAAGAACGCTTCCCAAAAACCTTATTCGTCTTCTCCCGGTGCAGGATCGCAAAGACGAGGGTTCCGGAGACCTGCTCACCCGGTCGCCGGTGCAAGCAAGCGATCGGATTGGAGTAGCTACAGCGGCGGCGCAATAGCGAGAAGAGGCAAAAACCCTAGCTCAACTGGATACGTTTTGGCGTGGCCGGCAGGTTGCTTATATAGTCCTGTCCAACCAATCTTGTGTCGCGATCACGATCTAAATTGATTTAGGACTCTTAATTTGTAACCGATTAGGACTCATGCAACTTGAAGGCCAAGCGAGGCGAACGAGCGCGCGTGTGGACTTCTCTTACTCCTCCTCACACTAGACTTGAGGAAGTAGACATGACTTCCATATTTAAGTATGACTACCTTCACTTCAACAAGCAAGGTAGTACTAAAGAGTTCCCACATCACCTCTTACTCATATGAATGGGCCTTTGAGATTTATTAGGAATTTCACAATTGGTTATTGGACCAAACCCATATAAATTCCAACATCTAGCGCACCTATCAAAATTTAAGATCATATATGTGTGCTAAAAGAGAAGGCTACATCCTATGTTTTTTAAGTACACCACTACTCTTGCCATTCCAAAATTGCTTTTTCTATGCATTTAAAAATCAGAAATTCCTGCGCGATGCGTCCGAGCGTTTTTTTTTTCTGTCGGACGCTGTTTTAATTGGATCCAGCACGACCCAACAATCTCTACTGACATATTTAACCGTCTCTACTGACATGTTTCTCTCCACACTACTACTCATCTTCACAACGTAGCACTAGGGTGGGGCATTTGTGGCTGGCAGCACTGTGCTCGTTTTTCTCCTTTGCCGCTGACCGTCTTCCATCACTATCTCTTCCTCCCTCATGGCTCTGTCTACTCGTGCCCGCCAGCAGCAGCCACACAGGCGTGCAGGCTCCGGTCGCCGCGTGTGGCTAGGCGGTCAGGAGAGGTGGTAATTGCTGGCCGGGCATAGACCAGGCGAGCTGGCCGTTGCCAGGCCGTGCCAACATCCTCGGTCGTCGGCTTGCTGGAATCGACCGTTCCACCGCTCTGTGTTGCGTTGTACGGAAGAAGAAGGGTGAAAACTGCAGGTTGCAAGAATATATTTCAAATGTTTTAGAGATACATTGCAAGTGTTGTATACCGATGTTGCAAAAGCAGATCGGGATGTTGCACATGTTGTAAAGGCTATATATATATATATATATATATATATATATATATATATATATATATATATATATATATATATATATATATATATATATATATATATATATATATATATATATATATATATATATATATATATATATATATATATATATATGTCCCTTTACGTGTCTCCCTGTTTCTCGTCTATTTTGGGTTTCATCTCTAGCCTACCCCAACTTGCTTGGGACAAAAGGCTATGTTGTTGTTGTTGTATATGTTTCAAGTGTATATTCCAAATATTTCATCTGTTCTAGACGTATGTTGTGAGTATTTTATCTGAATATTGCAAAAGTAGATATAGATGTTGTATATACATGCGTGTTGCAAACATATGTTTCAAGTATTTTCAGGTGTTTCAATTGTATGTTTGCAAGTGTTTCATCTGAATGTTGCATATGTTTGCAGTGGTTTTCAAATGTTTTTCAAGCGTTTTCACAAGTGTTTCAGACGCTTGTTCCAAGTGTTTTGCAACTGTTGCATCTGCATATCTCTACACTGGATCGGACGTTGCACTTGGGATGCGCCTGGCAAGCGGCTTGGGTGACCTTCGGGGCGGCGAGCGACGTCTGGAGCGGCGCGGGCAACGTTCGATACACGCGCAGACCACTGCTGATGTGCTCGCTCATGAGCTCGACGCGCTAGGCGCTCGCTCGCTCCCTTTTGCGGGCACCGTCCGGACACTCGAGCACTAACAAGTCCGTTTAAGAATAGTCTGTGTATATATACACACTAACCTACAGCTGGCTACAAAATAACTTATTTTGTAGCCACTTTGAGTTACGATAATTGTTATGCTGCTTTACGAGATTATAGTAACTCCTTACTATGTGATTTACTGTAATATTATGATAAATATCCACATGTATTATAGTAATTCAACTATCGTAAATATATACAAACATTGTCATAAATTAATATATAAAATTAGTATACAAAATAACTTATTTTGTAGCTAGCTATAGAGTATACCCTCCGTGTGTGTGTGTCTCCTACCGCCGAGCCACGGAGAGAGGCGCAGTCTTATCCAGGGTTTTTTTACCGACCGGTCACCCCAAACCGCCGGCCTCCGGTTCCGGTTTACCGGTCCGGTTTACCGGTAACCGGTCGGTAACCGTTCGAATTTGAATTTGAATTCAAACGCGCCTTCGGTTCGGTTTGTCACCGGTTTACCGGGCGGTTTGGAGCGGTAACCGCTCGGTTTGAGCGGTTTACCGCTCGGTTTGAGTTTGGAGTTTTCTTTTTTTTTCAAACTTCTATACGTATAAATAAATACTAAACGAACTCGAATTTGAAAAATTTTTACACCATTGGCTTCTATAAATCATGAACTATTTTTAGGAATTTTTTCAGCATTTTTTGTTTTTTTTTTAAATTTTAAATTTGAATTTGGGGGCCTTAACGGGGCAGGACCGGGATTTTTTTTTCTTTTTTTTTCAAACTTCTATACGTATAAATAAATACTAAACGAACTCGAATTTGAAAAAAAAAAATTTACACCATTGGCTTCTATAAATCATGAACTATTTTTAGAATTTTTTCAGCATTTTTTTTTTCAAATTTTAAATTTGAATTTGGGGAATACCTAACCGGACCGGACCGGAACCGGTCCGGCCCGGTTAGGCCGGTAACCGCGGTAAACCGCGGTTTACCGAGCGGTTTTTTTAACCCTGGTCTTATCGGATCACGACGTACACATCGCTACCCGTTAGGAGTATATGGTATACATATAGCCGTAATTAATTAATTAATTAATTAATTAATTTTAGATTAGATACGGTCCCGCCCCCTCAGCCATCGGGAGATCCGAAATTAGCGGCTTCCACCGCTTATATTTTCCTCGCCCATTCAAAGAGATCCAAAATTTTCCGGTTCAAGTCGCGGAGGCTTCGCCTCGCAGGTTTCCCGTGCGCCGCCGCCGTTTTCCTCGGCTCTCGCCAGTGGCCGCGCTGTGCTGGGAGCACCGGGATCTGCTGCACGTCGCAGCGGACGACCGCGCGCACCTTGCAGCCATGCTCGCCACCTACTTCCGAGCGCTCCTGTGCGTCGCCGACGTGCTCACGCGGTTCGCGAGCCTCCAGCCCTGCACCACTCCGCCAAGCCGCCGGGATTGCCAGAGCTCACGCTGCCGCCGCCCACCGACCACGACGAAGGCGACGAGCTCAAGTTACAGCGGAGCATCTCCGCGTCCGGCTCCCCATCCCCGCACACCGACTCCGGGCTGCGGCCACTCCCTCTCCAACGATGCCTTGGACTCCATCCAGGAGGCTGCGGATCCCGCGGCATTTTCGTCCTTTCCTCCGGCGGTTGCTTGGCTCGACCCGCGCGCGGGCACGGCAGCGCCCGGCGGTACGGCGCTCCAACCAGTGGGCACGACAGCCCCCGGCGGCGGCCTATACCTCTTCGCGGCGTCAACTCACCGGCAGCAGCGTCAACTACCCGGTCAATGGTGGATCCAGTCGATGCGACGGCGGCGGCGTCCACAGCATACTCCTCTTCCATCGGCGGCGTACACAGAATACTCCTCGTCTTTTAAGCAGGTATGTAGATATACTCAGGAAAACACGTATGCAGTATGTCCGCATACGCCTCTTGCCACCATGTATCAGTTGATACTTCACGGATTAGAGTATCATTTGATACTTCTTACGATTAAAATAATGGCTTTCCAATGTTTAAGTATGCCCTTATACTATCTAAATCTTGGTGTATGTATGCATACTCCATTCCAAAAAGTACGTATAAATACTCTATTCTACCAAGTATGTACAGATACTTTATTTCAAAAAGTATGTATCACTACTATATTCTAAAGTATGTACACATACGTGTATGTAACTCTTTATCAAAAAGGTTTGTACACATACTACTATATGCAGGTATATGGTCATACTTACTACGTATATGTTATTATTAGTATATGCACGTAAGCATACTCATTATGGATATGTATGCACGGATACTCCTTTTTGCCTTATAAGTATGTAAATAATCATACAATCATCGGTAAGTACGCACGGATACTCCTTTCTGCCTTTTAAGTATGTATAATCATACGTACATTATTTTTAAATCGAGATAAGTCCCAATCCTGCGAATACAATTTTGAAACGATCTAGGCATGGCAGTTGCCGGCCAGCCGTAATTCACGGGATTTGTAAACAGCGTGTCACCACATTTTTTAATTGCAGTATATACGCGTGCGTCCGCATACGTCAGGTGCAATTGGATTATATCCAAACCCGTGGAGACGTCACCGGCCCATTAGCTAGGTCCGGGCGGCACTGGCTCCGTGCGTGCGTATAGCATCAGGTGCGTGAAGAAAAACTGTAATGATACAGTGAGACATCCAGATGACATCGGACGCACCTGACGGGCGCGACGCGGTGCGACCTGTCCCGCCCGAGCCCACTCCTCCTCCCCTTATCCATTCGTCGGACCACCGCGACCCACCTGCTCGCCTTCTTCTCCCTTTCACTCGCTGCCCGCGCGCGCCTTGCTCTCTCCGTCGCTGTGCCCTCGCTCTCCCCTGCCTGCCCTCCCCACGCGCGCCGCCGGCTCGTCGCCACTTCCTTGCTCTCTCTGGCGAAGACACTTCCCTCTCTTTTGACTCTCCTACCTCAGTGGCTTTCTTCGAAGTTGACGGCGGCGGCGGTCTTTTCGGTCTTTCATTCCAGCGGATCCATGGGAGCCCGACCTCCCCCGTGGCGGATCCATGGGAAGCGTTGTAGATCTAGCGTCGTGGGCGCCTCCTCCACCCTCACGCGCCCTCCCTCACCACGACAGGGGCATGGGGGGCTTCCCCCGCGGCGGATCCATGGCGCACTTGGTCCCTCGTGGTGGATCCATAGGGAGGCGGTGCAGATTCAGCTGCTTGGTGGCGTTTCTCCACCATGGCGCGCCTCCCCCACCTCGACGCGCGGCATGGGGGGCCTCCCTCGGTGGGGGATGCATGTAGCGGCGGCCCTCATGGTGGGTCCATGGGGGGCGATGCAGATCTGGCGGCGCTGGTGGTGTTTCCCCTCTCCTCTCCTCCTGTTTCAGTAGTGTTTTTTCTGTTGTTTCATTTGCTCAAAAGGTATGTTTCAGTAGAACTATTTGGATGTTGGAGAAGCAGATCTGGGCATGTTGTATGAGCTTTCCTCCCTCCCTCCTCCTTTTTTCTCTTTGTCTTGTTGCAATGGTTCTTTTGCATTGTTGCAGTAGTGTTTTCAGTTGGTGTTGATGTGTGTTTGAGATCTTGTTTTATTTTTTTTGTTTCAACCGCACGGTGAAATAGTTGTCGTCTGCTGTTGCAGGAGGCGGTTGGGTAATGTTTCAGTAGTTTTCATGCTCTTTTGGTGCAGTAGATGTTCGTGGTGTTTTGCGCTTTGTTTCAGTAGTTGTTTAGTTGTTGCATTAGTTGTCTTGCTTTGGTGCAGTAAGTAGTCGTTCTATGTTGAAGCTTTATTTTCCTGCATTGTTTCAGTAAGTGTTTGACAGTTATTTCAGTAAGTATTTGGTTGTCGTTGCAGTAGGTATCATGCCTTGGTGCAGTAGGCGTTCCTTTGTCAGTTGCATCTTCAGCGTTCGCATGGTGCTGCAAGGTGCTGTTTGCGGGGTGAGGATGTTGCAGTGTGGGGAGGGGGCGATGGTTGCTTTGGGGTAGGACGAAGGTCTGGAGATGGGGGGAGCGGATCCCCGCGCGCGGCCAGGTTGCGTTCGATCCGTCCCCCGCTCGCGTGGGGACGTTGCGGGTTCCGTGTTAGGTCTGGAGGTGGGGGGAGCGGATTCCCGCGTGCGGCCGGGTTGCGTTCGATCCGTCCCCCGCGCACGTGGGGACGTTGTGGGTTCCGCGTTCGGGGGTGAAAGCGGGGACGGGCTGAAATCCTTCTCCGGCGGTGCGTCCGGATGCTAGCGCCCGGATCCGGACGTCCGGGCGCTAGCGGTGCCGGTAGAAAAAACTCACCCTATCTATATATGCACACACATAACAAAATTCGTGACTAAGTCAAACATCAGTGTTTAACGAAGATAGAGCGTCTTAGTTGCAATTGCTGAACAACTGATAATATTATAGCGTAGGCCCTCTGAAAATGATATAGCAGTGTTATAACGAGCCATTTAGAACCTTATAAATTTAAATAATATGTTAAATATAGAAATGGTTCCGTAGAACGGTAGAAGAGTTTTAAAATGAAAAGAAAACAATGGATAACACCTGACACCAGAATTTGACCAATATATACATTCTTGGAAAATTACATGCATCCCTAATGATACTAAGCAATATAAGTTATGTTATCTCTTCCTTCTGAACGATGTAGATGATTTATATGTTTGATACCTGCTCTACAATAGCGAAAAAGTTTGACAAGATTATGTATCCAATTGAGAATGACTATGACATGTGCAACTAAAGAGAAGCAGCTATATTCGTATCACTACTGGACTACTGGCTTCGATGTACCCTTAGCTTGAGGTCATAACGTCAAATACACAACTACGTAGACAAGAAATTTATTGTTTTGCTACTTCATGTACTCGGACCGCAAAGCGCGAATGATTCGTAGTCCCTGACAGGCAGGTCAGGCCGGATGGAAATACCAACATAGCTTTACAACACGCGCAAGGTGGCACAGCGCTGCCGCAGCACTTGTCCGAATCATGCTCCTATAGCTGAACGCTATTCTCGACTCTCGACTGAAACTTCTGAAGTGCAAGAATCAGGAATTCAGGGCGGTCACACGCCACATGCACAGCGCCTGCACCTCTTACATACGTTCACTTCAGCGTAATCAAGGAAAGCCTTTTTTATACTGAACAATATATAGAACAATAAAAAGCTTGGGACGGCTGCATGTATTGACATTTACAACCAGATGTGTTTATTGCACAGAAGTTACTAGAATATCTGCATAAAAACAACAGAACCAGCAGGGGGACAGCCTTCTGAATATCTATCTACAGGCTGACCAAATACTCCAGGGTTCCAGGCCTGACTGGACTTGCAACAGCAGGCTATACCTATGCTTGCAATTGCTTGTTTGATTTCGGTTCTGTGATGGTTGTCCAGTGGAACAATGCATTTGTGGAATGCACTGCAATGCTTCGATGAAACTCCAGAAGGACATACAAAATCGTTAACCATCTTCATTTCTGCGAACAGAAACATCATATAGGTTGGTGAGTCCTAGAATGTTTTATTCGTATAGGGAAGAAACGACTACATAAATTGAGAAATGGCGCTATTTAGGGCTGTATAGTGAGCAACTGTAACTGCATGATAAACAAATCTGAATCTACTGCAGCTCCAAACAATGTATGCCAGTGGCCACCTATTCAGTTCAGTAAAAATAACTTATTATGGTAATGAGGGGAGGAATACAATAGTTCTACACAGAGGCGGATCCAGCACTGGGACGGGGTGGGCTCGAGCCCCCGCTACCGCTGCTCGGACCATGGAGCCCCTCCTAAGCCCCCGCTACAAATTTGCACATATTCAAGCTTAGAAGGAGAGACTAAGGATGAAAGATTATGAGATAAGCCCCTCTTAACTTATTTCCTAGATCCGCCACTGGTTCTACAGGAAGTCAGATGCTAACAGGGGTGAATTGTGACATACCGAGGCATCACTGTCCAAGTGAAGGAAACCGCCATGGCCACGGGCGTTTGTAAACTTGTACAGAGGTCCAAAAGCTGATGAGAGAATTGTGTAACTCATAAGGAGATTTTCTAAACATAAGAATAGAGCAATATTGCAGCTGAAAACATCCTAGTGTAAGCATCGTAGCCATGAAATTTTCACAACATCAAGTAGTGTCCTCATGAGAAATTGAGATAATGTAAGGTTGGGTTCAGCAAATTGAATCAGACCCGCTCGTATTTTTGACCTGCTTTATTAATAGTAATATATAGGCACTGTCTAAGTGTCTAGTGCCCATTCCATGTATGCAGGTTGCTACATAACTTGACAAGCAGTGTTTAAAGTGTTGCTGTATCAAATCTAGATTCTGAGGTGTTTGGGTTTATTATTTTTTTTCGCGAGCGTGTCCTTGTGACACGTATTTCATTAAGCAGAAGCAGAGTTTGACAGGTTACAACATCCCAAGTAATCCATAGATTACCGTGGAGGGATGGTCTATGTGGGGTTTAGGTTTATTCGTTTGGAAAGAAAATAAGCAAGTCGAGTCAGGGAAGAATACATCAACAACAAAACATGCAGCAACGAAAGCATTACCAAATCTATTTTGACCTGAAAGCATAATTGGATCTACAGCTTCTTCATACCACTATTTTGGGGGGAACAGGCATCTATGGCAATAGTAAGTGATACCTTTACACAAAGGAACACAACAAACATTTTGTGTAAGATTACCTTCATAGCCACCATACACAGGATCTTCAGAGAGTAAAAGAGGTGTGTCCAGGTCAACGAAACTGCAACCATAAGTTTAAGAAACAACTTTAGCAGCTGGTTTGACAAGTATAAGGTATGGAACATGGTAACATCTGTGTACAGTTTGTGGTTTTCAGGCCTTCAGCATCCTGATAACAATGTCTCTTGCTGATAAAAAAAAAAGATAATTTGATAATTTTCACAGCAAACAGACCTAAAGCATCCAAGCCCAGCAGCTAAATGACCAGCAAAGCCCATAGCGATCCTAGTCTCGACCATGCCACCGATCATCAGAGAAATATTGGCTTTTCTTGCAGCATCAATTATTTCTAGGGCTCCAAGAACCCCCAACTTTGCCAGCTTGATGTTAATAACATGGGCAAGATTCCCTTGAATTATTTTCTGAGCATCAAGTAAACTCCGACAGCTTTCATCAGCAGCAACAGCGACTTTGTATTTCTCCATGGCCACAGAGCTAACATCTCGGAGGCCGTCCCAATCATCTCTGTGAACTGGTTGCTCAAAGAGCACAGGGGTCACTCCCATTTCTGAAACCAATGAAAGAATAGAAACATGTTAACTTCGTTCAAGCACGGGAAGGTCATACAGTTCAGATGACAAATAGCTAACAGGTTCAACATACTGAAACAACTTTAAAATGAAAACTCTAGAAATTTACAGTTTGCAGGAGTACAGACCATTTAGTCTATCAAGAACTTCAATTGCTTGATTTGCTGTGTATCCCTCATTTGCATCCAAAATAAATGAGCAATCTGGATGGACAAGTCGTATAGCTTTCAGAACTTCTATATCTGAATTCAAGTTCTTCCCAACCTTGAGCTTCAGAGTTTGAAACCCTTGCCCACGATATTTTGCAGCCAATTGAGCAGCTTCATTTGGGGTCACAATTGGAATCTGAATTGGGAAATATCAGGATAAATTTTTGGTTATCGTATTTAAAAGCTTTCTTCAGGAATCAAGAGTCAGTGCAGTGAGGTAATCGTACCGTGATGTCAGTTGTCACACTATCTGATGCTCCTCCGAATAATCTCCTTAGAGGTATGCGAATGCTATTAGCAACCGCGTCAATCAGCGCCATCTCCACTCCTGCTCTGGCCTTAAATGGAAAAGGATATAATCAAATACAACCATAGGACAAATCATTTATAAGTCTAAACAGAAACCAAACAATTAAGTAACCTTCAAGAAAATCAGAATCATATGAGAAACTATGTCAATTCCTGCAAACTGTAAATTTCTAGAGTTTTCATTTTAAAGTTGTTTCAGTATGTTGAAACCAAACAATTAAGTAACCTTCAAGAAAATCAGCATCTCATCAATTTCCAAGAAAAAAAAAAACTGGAACACCTCCATATGTGCTAGTATATTTGTTAAAGGAATCTGTATGACTGGATCAGCCAAACTCTGTATTGGTTCAGAAGAAGCATGGGCAGTGATCCTTGAAAAAGCCTATTGGAAGACTCAGGCCTATGGACTAGAAGACTCAGGCCTATTGAAAAAGCCAAACTCTGTTCCAGCAAATGACTTCAGTAGTTCAGCGCCCGAAAGCCATATACATCCATTTCTAAACGTTAAACTGAGCCATCAATATCGGATACAGCACGTTCGACAATTTCAGATTTGCAAACAACCTACACTTCTCAACTCGAATCACGTTCATATCTTCCCTACGATCAAACACCTGTCAACCCACACGGTAACGGAAGGCAAATTTTACTCGGTGACGAGTCAGACGAGAAGCTGTGGATTCCTCACCGAGGCGAAGGCGTGTCCCGGGAGCACGCTGGCGACGTCCTGGAGCAGCGCGCCGAGGGGCGCCGCGGGGGCGCCCGCGAGCGCGGCGCACGCCCGTCCGGCGGCGTCGAGCGCCGCGGGCTGGTCCTCGGCGGTGACGGAGGGCAGCACGGGCGCCTCCCCCCACCCGACGGCGCCGCTGCGGAGCTCGACGCGCACGGCGACGTTGGAGACGGCGACGAGGCGCGAGGACGCGATGGTGAAGGGCGCGGCGAGCGGGACGTCGAGCCGGCGCGCGTCGGCCGCGGCCACGTCCACGGAGAAGGTCTCCTTGAGCGCGTCGAAGCCGAACGACTCCACGGGGGTGGGCGGGGACGGGGACGGCGAGATGGCGCGGAGGGAGGTGGTGGTGGGCTGGCGGCCTCCGGGGACGGCCGCCACGAGGGTGGGCCTCGGGGTAGGGGCAGGGCTTGAGCCCGGGCCGGCGGGGGTTCCGGAGAGCCGGAGAGGCGAGGAGGACGAGGAGAGAGACGGGTCCATGATTACAGGACTGGGTGGGGAAGCGGAGACCGGAAGCCGGGCGGCGAGATTCGCTGGGAAGCGGCGAAGGAAGACGAGCAACGGGGAGGGGCCTGAGTGGAGAGTGGTGCGCTCGTTTTTATCGTACCTAGTACAGCATCGTGAGGCCCAAGTTGTCAGTGGGACGAGACAAAAGTGCTGACAATGCCAAGCGGGCCTGTGCCCGCTGGTACTGTTGTGTAGGCGATGCCGTGGAGGACGACGACACAGTCGTCGCACGGAGACCGACATGTGGGCCTGGGCGTCGCCGTGGTGTGGATTCCAGATTCCACAACGCTGAGACGTTGGCACCGATCGGGTGGCAGTGGAACCTCGGCGCAGATCATCTCTTGGCCGTGTTGGTTTTTTTTTTTTTTTGACAAAGAGCCGTGTTGGTTTGTTGCATCTTGGCTTGTTGCCCATGCTGGTTCCTGGTTCGTCGTGGAGCTGGATGACACATCAGCAAACTCTGTCACCATCAGTTCATCGCCGTGACCCGTAGAGTTGGACCGCTTCGAAGACGTCCTCGCTGTTAGGCTGGCCTGGGAAGCCTTACTTTTCCGGTTAATAAATAATATTTTTTCTTATAATAAATTAATAAATAGTACTTTCCGCCATACTTTTCAGTTAAACAAATAACACACAGATGACAGGTGGGCCCTTTACCCCGAGGCTGGGAACGTCCGTCCCCGTTGCTTTTCCCTGACGGCCCCTCACTGCTCTGCTGTTGGCTAGTGAGGAAAATAAAAAGGACCAGCACTCTTTTGAATGATATGCAAGTCTCTATCAATTGAACAGTGTAATTTCTCATTAAAAATGAGCTGCTGAGCTGTTGATCACTTTTAATGCCGGACAGAATGCATTGTTCGTCACTAGAGCCGGCACTCGCACTATGCATGCAGCAGCAATCTGACCCTTGCAAGCACGCATGGGCCGTTCTTTTAAAACTTTAGGAGCCATGAACGGCCGTAGAGAATATATTTCACCGATGGGGCAACCGTGCATGATTAAGATTGCAAGACACCCTGTAATGGTTCTTCAACAGAATACATATAGCCTCCAACAGAGTATCTATATGGAAGATTCATTTTAGATATCAGGAAAGACGTAACCCAAATATGAGTATTCTCTCTCATGAAGACCCATTTACAAAAAGGGTTCTCTTTTGAGTGTCAACGAAGACTAAAAATGGATATTGAACCATTTGTCTATAGCGCTATCCAAACGTGAAATAGATCTTGTATTTTTGGTAACGGTTGTTGGAGGCAGTCTTAGAGAGTAAGTGGGCTAACCCACGAACCCATATATAGGCTTGATTTTCTACGTTCATAGCGGTAATCCGTAAAATTAAACTTGTACATGGGTTCGCGGATGCAGCAGCTACAGCTTCTCGCACTCCTAGATCTTTTGAGCTGAATGCAATCCAGACCTAGGATCTGAATCGAATTAGGTTGCAGTTGCCATCCTTTTGTCTAGGCTGAGCATTGTTTTATTTAAGTTAATCGAATCGACAGGCTCAAGCTACTAAGCTAACACACGGTACTGCCATACCAACTGCTAATTGGGCATGTGAAGATGAGGAGCCAGAGATGCGGATATTTGAAGTGGTTAGCCCTCCGAACCAGTCACCATCCATGTGATCAGCACAAGCTATCACTATGCCGATCTCGCGTTGTCGTTTCCTTTGTTTTCTAATCTGGCAGGCAAAGCATTGTGTCCTTGTCAGTCGTGGTTAAAACAAATAAATTAACACGCCAAAGGCACTATAAAGTATCTAATGGCATGTTAGCCCGATCACAACCTCCGAACTTGGCCATCCTCGATCTCATCTCTTCCGAGGAGTCTGTTGACTGCTACATCTGACAAGCCGGCTGATGTAATTTTATTGTGAGAGAAAAATACTGTACCATATCTGATAAGTTGGGCTAACAAGTTCAAGCGAACAGGGCAAAAACACACAAAACTGCCACGGTTGCGGACTTTGCACGATCATTGTTGCCTGCGATCTACAGATCTCGAAACTGAACCTGGTGTTTCGTTGTTTAGAACATTTCAGCTCCGGATTGCAAAAGACCAGGGTCTCTTTCTCGATCGATCCGAAGA
This sequence comes from Saccharum hybrid cultivar R570, assembly GCA_038087645.1. Classification (NCBI taxonomy): domain Eukaryota; kingdom Viridiplantae; phylum Streptophyta; class Magnoliopsida; order Poales; family Poaceae; genus Saccharum; species Saccharum hybrid cultivar. The sequence continues at coordinate 1,092,026 of JAQSUU010000123.1, read as the reverse complement.
GGGATCAAACTTTCAAAGCACGGTGTGCACTCGGATAATACGTGCCGTTGTTGCCGGCACTGTGAATTTAACCAGAAATCTTTCCTGACATACACTGAATTTCCTCCAATTTACTAGCGAGGTCCCGTTTGTTTCGCAGTACTGCTCGCTGATTTGTTATGAGAAAAAAAATATTATACTATAGCTGATAAGCCAGGCTGATAAGTAGTTTGATTTGAGCACAGTCACAACCGTTCTTTCTTCTGAGTTCTGTCACTCCCTTTCTTGTAGTGTTTAAGACGTTTAATTACTCCGTGGCGTATTGGAATCTTCTTCACAAGTAAGGCATGCGTTCCGTCCATAAAACGAAAAACTTTTTTTTTAATAACGTCAATAAAAAGAAAAACTTAATAAACTTCAAGCTGCCAAATCCGGGATCACAAGAATTGAATCGGATCCCAGTTCCAAAAACCATTCGCACGACAAAGTATCATCACCGAAGTCCGAAAAGAAAATCCATGAGCCAAAGCTATGCTTTGCTTTCCCCGGCACCGGACGCCGTGTGGATCACCCAACCTGGAGGCTGGAGCCTTATTACGCCGCGGCTATAAGAACTTTGCATCCTGAGCTGCATGGGTGACCTCCTCGACACACAGAAGAATCATTCAAACCGAAAATGGCAACAGCAGCAATGAACGGACACTACAGCAGGGCAGCCACCAAGCTCTTCGGCAGGGAAAGGACGCTCCACGCTGCCCTCGGTGGACGCAGAGGTGATTCGTTCTTGCGATCGATCTGAAACCATGCATGGATTTATACTACTTATTATATACGAGCTCGGTCGTGCAATGCGACCGATTCGCCCAACTGAAAGCCTTTTGTTTGCGTTAATAAATCCGTCGGTGCACACAGACGCGGACATCATCCTGTGGAGGGACAGGAAGGCGTCGGCGTCCATCCTCGCCGCGGCGACGGCGGCGTGGGGCCTGTTCGAGGTGGCGGAGTACCATCTCCTCACGGTGGTCTGCTACGTCGCCATGATCGGCATGCTCCTCATCTTCATATGGACCAACGCTTCTACATTCTTCAACCTGTAAGCAGCGTTCCGACTCTTTTCTTGCTTCGCAGCCCATTTTTTCTTTTATTTTGAGAGGAATTGTTCGTAGGCCGTAGCCCAACTATTCGGCCCATCTGTCTTTCATTCATACTAGCATGGAAGCCCACACAACGTGAGGCCGAGACTAAGCCCGTTAAATCTCAAAACGGGCCCAAATGGGATGTGAGGAGAGAAAGTAACACTGACGCCAATCGTGACATGTTTGTTAAACACATGCAGGCCGGTTCCCAGAATCCCTGATACTCTGGTGTCGGAGAGGGCGAGCAGGCAAGCGCTGCAAGACGTGCACCGCAGGCTGACCAGGCTGGTGGAGAAGCTCCACGACATCGCTTGCGGCAAGGACATCAAGATGTTCATCCTGGTGCGTGCGCCACTAACTGACCAACCTGCTGCCCATTCCATCTCCTCCTTTTCCTACCAAACAGCACTAGAAGAAAATAGTAAAAATATATATGCATCTGATCCTCCATCTGCCCGCCCGTGCGTTGAGTCCAACAGACGGTGGTCTCGCTGTACATCGCGTCGGTGATCGCGGACTGCTTCAGCTCTCTGACGCTCCTCTACCTCGGTAACCTACCTGCTGAACTGAGCCATGCATTTTCAGAAGGCGAAATTCGCAGCATCATTCATTTGAGCCAAAAAAAATAAAATAAAAAAGGCTCGTGACCGACGCTGTCTTTTAATTTGCTGCCTGCCTCTGGCCTCTGCAGTGGTGCTGGGCACGATGACGCTGCCTGCGCTGTACGAGCGGTACGAGAGCGAGCTGGACCACCTGGTGGCCCGAGGCGTGCACGACCTGCGGACCCACTTCGCCGACATGGACTCGGGCGTTCTCAGGAAGATCCCGAGAGGCACAGGAGCTGCACCCAAGTGAGAAGCCAAGCAGATCACGACTGACTGAGTATATATAACAAAACATAATATGGTGTACAATACTATACATGTACGAGTGGATTAATAACGCTGGTCCCACTGAAGGTCCCGGAGAACTGCGCGCGGTTGCCCGTTCGTTATTAAGGTCTCAATTCAGCTGCACTCAAAAGCAGCTGACAGGTTCATCAGAACATGGCCTGGAAGTTGATGCTTAATCGCTGAGCATGCTACAGCCTGATCTCTCTGTCCGTGATAGTCTTTTGACGGTGCCAGGCCATGACAGTACCTGATCCGCGACGTTCTCTGTTCTCTCTCTTCTCCTCCACTTTGTGATCCATCGATCGCCAATGGACAGAGTCCGCTGATGCAGAGGGGACGGGACGGTCAGGGTCATCCGGGCCGGCGACAGATGGTGTTGCCCGACCCCGACACCGACAGCAAGACACATGAGTGGGCTCCACCTCCACGGGGTCTCGGTGGCGAACCGGAGGACAGCGACGCCGGCGCCAACCGGATCATAAAAGCATGGCGTTCCGTGCGCCTCAGGGAACCAGCCCGAGTGCCTGTGCCATGTTTCTCTGCTCTCGTTTGTTCTCCTGCCCCGACAGCGGCAGCGGCAGCGGCCCGGGCACAAATGCCTGGTTGCATGCCCAGGGCGTGGCTAGTGGCTGTGGCTTGGGACGATCTCACTCCCAGGGCTTGGACAATCTCATTTCTCATTGGATGGTCATGGATGACTCGCCGCCACGCGAACCTGACCTGCCTCTCTCTCTCAGTCGCTGTCGGCCCAGCAAAGGCGACACATCACCCCTCACCTGCCGTGACATCGGCCACAGGCGAGACGAAGACGACCGTCTGCTTCTTTTAAGGTCACCAGTCACCAGCACCACGGCTAGGCTACAGAGTGATCTGTACAGCTCGTCATCATCCGGCGGCCGGCAGGGCCAGTATCTAGACTACCCGCACTCACGGACCTCTATATTCATCCTCTATACGTCATAGTCAACAAGATTCTCTCCTCTATACTTAATTCTCCCGCACCCATCCATCCTCTATATCATCCTCTATCCACTTTATCCACTGTGTGACTCACTTATCACTTTATCTAAATATATCCATGTGTGATCTAGTTTTGAAGGATTTATTGAGACGAATTTAATGGTGAAATCAAAATTTAATTTGGATTTTTGGTTTGCACTGGGTACTCTAAAACGATACTCTATCTTTCCTCTCACTCTATATTTAGAGTGATACTATGCTTACTCTATACTCTATAGTGGCGGGCCCCACTAGCTAAAAAAAAAGGAAAAAATGCTATAACTCACAAACCAAAAATCCAAATTAAATTTCGATTGCATCATTAAATTCGTCTCAATAAATACTTCCAAACTAGATCACACATGGATATATTTAGATAAAGTGACAAGTGGGTCCCACAGTAGATAGAGTGGATAGAGAATGATATAGAGAATGAATGGGTGCGGGAGAATTGAGTATAGAGGAGAGAATCTTACTGACTAGGACGTATAGAGGATGAATATAGAGGTCCATAAGTGCGGGTAGTCTTATACTGGCACGGGCGCACGGATGCATGATCGCCGTGCCGTGACAGTACACGTAGTTTGTCATGCTAGCGGAAAACTGGACGCAGGATTACGTGGGGCGCGCAATAAATCTATGCCACGCGCTTGCCTGTCACGTCAGGACACCGAGAGAGCTTCGTTGCTTCCATCGGTCTTATCTGATTCGTTGTACAAGCCAGTTTAGAATAGATAACTAATGATAATCCACAAGACCACAACCTATGAACTTACGAGGGGTTGGTCGCCGAAACCGTGGACGTGCGCTCAATGAAGGACAGCGAAAACGTAGGGGGTGTGGGTGGGCCTGCCTCCCTCAGGCTGCTGAGGTCCCCCTTCCGTGACCGATACACAAACACAAGTTTAAGGAGATCATCTCCTCCGCCGGTCTATCTTGGCACTAAACAGGGCCGTCGCTAATCATTGACCAAAGATGCACCATCATCATCAAGCATCCATCCATCCATCCATAGAGTCTGTAGCGGGGTATGCGTGTGCCGGTGGTTTTCCGGGGCCGGGCAAGAGGAGGAGCAGTGGAGCACACAGTATTGCGCCTGGCGCGAGGTGAGCACGCACGTACGGCGGCTCGGCATCACGTCGTGTCGTGTCCTACCTGCCCAGGGACCCCAGCCTTTTGGGCTTTTGTGCTTTCGTTTGGCCTTGGCGTGCGGCGGGCGGCGGGCATGCAGGCAACCAAGCGGTCAAAAAAGGGGGGAAAACAATGGAAGCGGCAGCCGGCAGCACTGCACGGCGGCTGCGTGCGCCGTGGTGGAGTGGTCCGCCGCAGCACGATGCCATGATATGATGCTCGCGCGCGCGCAAAGGGAGGGGAGGGGAGCGTGAATTGGACGGGAAGACCACGGACGCGCCGAGCCCTTTTCGGAGGCACGGCACGCTTGGCTCGTTGCCGTCCGTCCTCTGCCCTCTGGTAAAGATGACGAGGTGGAGGGATCCGAGGAGGAGAGGGGATCAGGACTTGAGGAGTACAGTATATACGCCTTTGCCTGCGCACGGGACGCAACGCAACGTGTCTCCAATGTGGAGCGCAAATGCAATTGCTGGTCCTAGTACACGTAGTTCCCTCACCCGCTAATATCCGGCGACAGACACGTCGCGTTCCGATGCTCCTCCGGAAGCTGACTCTGGGGCAACAATGTATGTACCTGTTCCGAGAACTGATGATGTTCGACGGGGCGTCAAGGGAAAGGAAAGATGATCCACAAATTAAAAGGGTGGCGGGCGCATCCTCCAGAGCCCGCTTTCCGACTCGAGGTCGAGTACGAAATCCCCGCCTCGGAGGGCGATCACCAACAGGAGGGGGCACGCCGCCCGGGCCCGGCCCCGCTTCTGCTCTCGGGCGATCTCTGCGACTGCGACTCGGGCGTGTCCCCTGTTTCCCCGTCTCACAGCTCATCACTGATTCAGCACAGCCCTCGTGTCCCTCCCGAGGCAGATGCAGCGGGCCTGACGAGGCCCGCCGACCGCCGAGTCACGGTCACGCGCCCCCACGTTCGCTTCCTGGGTCTTGCAGCAGAGGGAGGCAGGGAGAGGGACGGCGCGTGGCTCGGCGTCGTCGGCGACATGGGCGAACGGGCCGTGGCGCCTAGGAGCGGGCGGGCATGTGCCAGTGCCACGCCCACGCGGGTGGAGTGGTGGACGCGTCAGCGAATCACCACAACACACACCTGATCGGTCAGGACTCAGGACCCGCCGGCCCCACGTGCGGTGGCGCCGATCCCCCGTGTGTGTGCATACAGATTGCCGTATCCCAAGACGAATTAGCTTCTCATCAGGCCACCGGCTACCGACACCGGATCCAGTGTCAGATCTTCTCCATGTTTACTGTAATAACCCTCCATGTTTGGCAGTCGCATCATCAGTCACCACCGTATGTAGCTGGACCAATGACAGCGCGCCATGCGATCAGCGTAGCACTGATATGACCCCCCATCGGATGACTCAGGTCACGTAGACCGTTGGCCGTGCCATGCGCCCAAATAATGAAGCCACAAAAGATGGAACAAGAAAGGAAAGTTGGGCTGGCTGATTAGTGCTCACGAACGTGATAGCCAGGCTCTCAAGACCCTTCAAAATAGTCCTAGCAGTACAAGGAAAGGCGTAAAGCAGTGCTAGGCAATGCCGTAAAGGCCATTATATAACGTCCTTCTTGCAATCTGTTTGTTTATTTATGCACCACTGGACTTATATTCTGTACGCCGCGGCGGCAATGGAAGCTCGCTCGCCCTACAGTACATGGGGATGGGGTGCACAGCCGTAGAGCGACGGCCGAGGAGAGCGATCATGACTCATGAGATGGATCCATTAGCTTGGCGTTGGCGCCATGCATGCCAAAAGAAAGTGCCACTTCTTCGTTGGCCCTTGGCCGAAGCGATCGGCTTGGGGGCTCTCTCTCTCTCTCTCTCGGGGATGGTAAAGAGGCGCTGGATGTCGCTCGGCGAGGAATACGATCCCAGCCAGCCAGTGGCAGATCACATCATTAGCACCGCATAACAAAGGATCTTCAGAAGAGGACCGCCGCACCGCACCGCACCTACCCCAGTGGCCTCCCTTCCCATCAGAAATTATCCGCATCATCAGGTTTCCTTGCCATGTTTTAATAAAAAAAGTAACGACTGATTTCACGAAGATCTGTAAAAAACATGCAGACCCTGACTGAATTCGGAGTGCTGATGAGACGTCCTTTGGGTGCACTCCCTCCAGATGAGATTCAGATATAGGGCCCATTTGACTTGAGTTTGTCCATCTACATCTATCTTCAATGATGCTACAAGATCTCCACTTCACTTCAGATGAATTTGCGAAACGATAATCCCAGATATCCAGAAAAAGAAAACCCAAATTTGTGGGTTTGAATCTATACTTGGCGCGGGCACTATCAAAAGAAAGATACAACAGGAAGGTTTTATAAACATAAAACGTTCTTGCTGGTTTGCTCTGGAACTAAACACCCCATGAAAACGACATATAGCATCAGATTTAAAGAAGGGCTCTGCTAAAGTTCAAAGCGAGATTGTCTGTGTGCTTCGAAGAAAATTGGGAGGCACACGCAACCAGAGCGACCAAGTAGCAAGAAAAATCAAGTCAATGTATTAAACCAAAAGAAACATATCAACATCAATATCAAAAGTACAAAACCGGACCGATGTATATATTTAACTCGAATAAGGTTTCTACAAGCAAGCTAGTAACACACTTATCTGCACCTCAACCTGAATGACATCCATGAGATCAAATATACAGAGGCTACACAAATGATGAGTTCTTCGTTTTCACCAGGTTCTTTTGGACACTATATATTTTATTCAAAATAAGAAGAAGAAGAAGAAGAAGAAAGACCAATTGCAACAGGGATCCAACACTTCACTCCCCCCATCTAATCCAACATGGTCACCCTTCTCTGTCTCACCAACACAAGAACCATCCAATTAAAATCCTATTTTGAACCCATCCTTGGATGCATACTTGTTTCGATCCCAAATGCACAGTTGCCTAATAGCAACATCTTCCACTCTTTGCCGCAGACTCATGTAACATGGGATAGCAACAATAATGATAACAGATGGATAACTACGCCTGTAGAATTTGAAACATACCCGAATTCACCAATCCTCAATCTGAGGCACAGTTCTGCTTAATGTTTTTCAGCCTGTCCAGCATCAGGAGAAACAGTGGGCTGATACTGAGGTGCCAATGTTGGAGGTGCAGCTGCCTGTGAGTAGTAGACTTGTGGGCGCGTAGGATCAGCATACTCATATCCAAAGTTGCCACCCATGTTTGCAACAGGCTGCGGTGAAGGGTGGTGGTGCGATTGAATGACATGGTGGTATGCCATCCCAGCATATCCAGGTGCTGCATTAGGTGCTGGAGCAGGCGTAGCGGCAGCTATTGTTCGATAAACACCAGGTTGTTGCAATTCAGTCCTTACAGCCATCTGAGGGATTGGCACGGTCGGCTTTGGCGTTGTGTCAACAAGGGTCGGAGGTGGCAAAGTGACTTGTGCACCAGGAGGCATGCTATATGGCTGATGTGCATTCTGCTGCATAGGAAGGTAATACATCCCCGTATTTGGGTCGAATGTAGGTGCCTGTTGCGGCCTCGGCACAGTCTGGGGTGCCTGCTGAGGAACAGGATGGTGGTAATAGGACTGGATTGGAATGAAGGTGCCAGTGGCAGGGTTGTGGATGAAATGCTGATTTCCAGCCGAAACAATCTGCTGAGGAGCTGGTTGTTGTGGTTGCTGCTGCTGCTGCTGCGGTGGATGTTGCTGCGGTGGCTGAGGCGCATGCATCTGGGTAAGGACATATCCAGGTGGGACCTGTGTTGGGCCGGCAGCCGCAGCAGCGTCTGGAGCTGATACAGGGAGGCGGTAGCTGGCAGCTTCCGTTCCCACCGGCATGTCTCGTTTCAAGTCGGCCGGAGGAGATCTATCATTATAGTAGACGGCTCTGAAACAATTGATCAAACATATAGTCTGCATAAGGTTTCATCCTACTAACTCATAAGGAAAGCAGTCTCTCAGGTAGTGGATAATCAAGGTCTAACAATATGTACGTTATATGAAATTGGTCATGTCAACTTACCTATTGGTGGGATCAACAACCGGCGGAACCTCCTGCTTGAGAGGTTGTGGTTTCCGACCTCCGCCACCGTGATCGGACTTATCATCGTCAGAGAACACTCGGCTGGACGCCTCAGAGGGAGACATGCCGGTCATGGCAGGGATCGGCACCTGCTGTTGAGGTTGTATGTATGGCGGCAGCTGCTGCTCGGAGATCCCCATCTGCGCGAAGTGATCCTCCACGGCGGTAGGTTGCATGATGCGGGGGTCCGACGGGCGGTCCTCCGGCCGCACGCGTATAGGCGGAAGATTCGATAGCGAGGGGGCAGAGGAGGTAGACCCGAACGAGGAGTTCTTATCCAGCATCGGCGAGTCTGGCACGGACTGGACGTCGTGCGGGTGCCTCCCGGCACCGGCGGCGGCAGCGACGGCGGTGGCGCCCGCCGGGAGCTTCGGCTGGCTGGCGCGCTGGTCCTCCGTGGGAGCCGAGTTGGTCACGCCGCTGCGGGAGTGCACGGAGGAGTCGTCCTCGAGGCCGAGAAGGCAGTTGACGGAAGCTGAATCGGTGGAGATCCCCCTCGGGATGCCGTCGAGGGAGCCGGAGATGGCGCTGTTGAGGGCGTCGACGAACCAGTTCTCGGACTTTGAAGAGTCGTCGAGGAGGGAGCCGAGCGAGGACGAGGACTCGGGCTTGGCGGGGAAGAGGAAGAGGCGGATCCGGGAGGTGCGCGAGGATCCCCCGCCGGAGGAGGTCGCAGCGATGCGGTCGTACTCGTCGACGAGGTTGTCGAGGTCCTCGTCCGTAGAGACGGAGATGAGGGAGTCGAGGTCCTCGTTGGGCAGCTGATACTTGAGCGTGAAGGGGTGGCCGCCCAGCAGCGACCGCGAGAGGCGCGCGTGGACGTCGGCGAGCGACGCGTGCCGGTCCACGGCCACGATCCGGGTCTCCCCGCCCAGGTAGCAGAGCGACTTGTCGGTCGGGCGCGGGACGATCCGGCCCCCGAAGCTGCACATCAGGCGGAGCCGGCCCCCGCCGCCGGCAGCCGCGGCCGCCGCCGCCGCGGAGGACGGGAAGGGCTCGTCCCACGAATCCCCGCCCCGGCTGCGTGGAGAAGACTCCGTGGACTCGGGGTACCCGGGCCCAGGGCCGGGCCCCCCCACGCCGGCGGCCGTCGCCGACGGCAGCGGCTCCATGAGGGAAGCGAGCGGGCGAGGAGGGGAGGGTGACTTGCTGCTCTGGCTTCGTGGGTTTTTGGGTGGGGGATTTTATTTAGATTTTGGGGAAAGGGGAATATATGAGGGGGAAAGCAAAGAGGAAGCGAACAAGGGGAAGGACGAGGACGTAGTGAGGCCCGCGCCAGGAAATATCGCTGGTTTACGGGAGGCGGTTTTGCGGCCTGTGATCTAGGTGTGCCCCTGCCCCGCTCTCCTTGCATCTATAGCTCGGTTTTTTCTCTTCTCCTCGCTTTTCTGTCGACGCCATGGCCAGCGCCAGCTAACCTGCCGAGTTGTTTTTCTTTTCCTCGTCATGCGGCGTCTATTATTTGATTGATTATTATTTATTTACTTGTATATAGTGGACGTGTTAACATTACGGTTTTGTTTTAGAGATACACATGAAAATAACCAAACAACGATTTTTTTATATAAGCCCTCCACTATCCGGTAATGTCAATTGCCACCATGTTATCTACTCCCTTTATCTAGGAGCTATAAGTTTTGTTCAAATCAAACTAGATTAATTTTTTAACAAGTTTAAAGTGAATAGTATTAATATTTGTGCCTCCAACTATTAGGTTGACTAAAATAATGTATTTCATAATTAATTTAATAATACTTATTTTGTATTATAAATGTAGTGTACTTTATATAACTTTGATTAAATTTTATATTATTTGAGTCCTCGAAAAGTGGAAATTACATCATTTTGCGGGTAGAGGGAGTATGTCTCATGGGCAATATCGTAATAACAGTATTACATTGAGATTGTACAACACAGTGTCGGAGTTTAGTGATTAGGTTTCAAAAACCTCTATCCCATTTGCATTCTCCCGTCTTTAAATTAAGACTAACATGATCCATGCTCTTGAGATGCAGGGAAATATGAGGTGAGACAGTAGAAGATCTTGATCTACAGTTCAAAATTTAAGTGACACGTTAGTTTTATCGGGTAATGACTCATTGATTAAATTTAAAAATTCTCCTAAGTTGCTTAATAAAACAAGTGACACAGTATACACGAATGGGACACATACCATCTCATAATTACAAACATACCATTAAAATCTTCGATACTCATTATGTCGACGCTCCTTTGTGGCAATTTGCCACCAAGTTATGTTCACCTTAACTAACTTTGGCTGAAGTGGCATCTCCAACCTCTTTTATCGCCTTCTTAGTGGGTACAGCTATAGTATTTATTCATATACACACTCACACCTCATACATGGACACAGACCGCACACACCTCTACGTATAAATTCAGGCCTACAACTATATACAGCTAGAAAAAACCATATGTCTGTTGAGATTAGTAGAACAAATGGAGGTTTCGTTGACGACAAACATGTATGAACTAATTATTGTGGCATCATGCATGGGAGCCAACAAAACTCATAATAAGGGCAAGCCCTGGTGAAACACTAAGAGTCGGTCCACGGGTTGATTGCTAATGGATGGGTAACCACCAGACCCGCTAGCTACATGTTCGTTCTATTGGCAGCTCAAACTTATTGACATTTTTAAGATGGGTCTTATGCAAGCGAGAATTGAGTATGTCAAGTGTCACATGACCTTCCTGATGCAAGTTTGCAAACATTGCAAAACACACCAACACATGCTTGTGATATTGTTGGTTTTTCATTAACCTGCTTACGAGCTTTAAAGTAGATCATTGTATTCTAATAAAGTAGATTAAGATCTTGCAAAGGCAAAATGAGAACTATTAGAATGCAATTACACAAGTTAAATCTTATAAGATCATATTTTTTCTACTTTTATATTCATATAATAACACGATGTTTGTACAAATGTTCAAATAATCTTTTTTTCAGCTAAACTAAGTACAGACAGCCAGACAACCAAACGTACTGTAATAACCTCCATGCATTCGGGTCATCAGGTGTGCTTGGCTCCGGATAGAAACCAAGTCTGGATCTTTCAGTTGTAAAACAGCATCACAGTACTCGACGAGAACAAAAACCCAGAAACAGGAATCGAGAGACACAGCCTGTTCGTTTCGCTGGTTTATTGTGGCTAAAAGTACTGTTCGTTGGTTTGTTATGAGAGAAAAACACTCCTACATGCCGCTGATTCGGCTGATAAGCTCTTGCGAACGACAAAGAAGCAAGGCCCTCGATGGCTCGATGCCATTCCTTTGCTTTCAAGCACACGCACACCGGGTCGGCGTCGCTTCGCGCTTGGTCCGTCCGCGCCAGCTCGAAACATCAAATCCGCAACAGGGTTCGCTGCATTTGACATGAGCAAGCACGAGCACAAGTCGAGAACCGTACTGCCAGGCTTTCTCCTCTGCTCGCAGCGGGCCAATGGGAATCCGCCCACAGAATGCCGGAAAATACAGATACAAGATCCAAGGCCTTTCACCTCCTCGGGAATTTGAAACCGCTGGGATTCGGATTCGCGGAGGCGGAGTGATCAAATCAGATCGATCGATCGGTGACGACGAACTGTAGCGTAGCGTATTGTTACGAGTAGAGTGAATAGAGAAGGCTTGAAGCGAAGGAACTGAGGCCTTGTCTAGTCCTCAATTTCTACCCAAAATTCCACTATATAAAAAGAAGATTCTCATCATATCAAAATGTCGGCACATGTATGGAGTACTAAATGTAGATGAAATTAAAAACTAATTACACAGTTTTGTTATACTTTGCGAGATAAACATTTTGAGCCTAATTAGTCAAAGTTTGGACAATTTTTATCAAATACAAACGAAATGCTACAGTGCGTATTTATTGCGCACTATTTCAACTCGGTGCCTGAATCCAGAACTAAACACGGCTTGCAGAAGCCGGCCGCCGCCGCTTAATTGGTTGTCCATGCAACGGTGGCTGTGTTTAGTTGTCCTTAAAAGGGTGAAAAGTGTACTATAACATGTTTTGACTTTATTTGGTAAATAGTGTCTGACCGTTGACTAATTAGGTTCAAAACGTTCGTCTCGCAAAGTACAACCAAGCTGTACAATTAGTTTTTGATTTCATCTACATTTAGTATTCCATACATGTATCACAAGTTTAATGTGACGCGAATTTTTTTTACGTAGTATTTTTTTCAGGTAACTAAACACAGCCAGTATTATAGTTCGATGATAGCATTGATATGACGTGGCATAGGTTAGGTATCGCGTACAGAATAATGTACAGCTATGTTGCTAGCGAACAGCTGGGGGAACCAATGCAAAAAGCGAGTCATTCTTGCGTGGCAAAAGCGCACGAGATACGATAAGCCAGCTGAACTAGTCCTCGGCCTTCAGGCGGGTATGCTTTGTTTTGTTAGTTTAGGTCTTGGATTGGAAGAGGAGGATATAGCTAGAGACCAGAATAGTACCTTGTTATGAACTCATCGTGCTCTTGTTTAGTTCCCTCAATTCTCTCTAAATTTTACTATGCAAAAAGAAGATTCCCTGTCACATCAAAATGTCGGCAAATGCATGGAGTACTAAATGTTGATGAAATCAAAAACTAATTGCACAGTTTTGTTGTACTTTGCGAGATGAACATTTTAAGCCTAGTTAGTCAAAATTTGGATAATTTTTACCAAATACAAACGAAATGCTACAGGAATTCTGATACAGTGTTTTTCTCCTCAATTCACCGAACTAAACGAGGCCCATGATGGATGGGTATATATAAATATAATATCCATTTGGTAAACCTAAACATTGCTAACTGCTGGAGCTAATTGATTGGTCGACTCGGGTGATGCAGGAGAAGCACCCAAAAAAGAACAATATCGCTAGCTGAAGTGTCCCGAGATGATACAGCACCATGACAGAGCTAGCTGAATTTCAAGAGAGAGAAAAAACAATTTTTGGCTAACGCCGGAACAGTAAGCACCAAAGGATGCAGCGGATCGAGCAGACACGTTCTTTTTTTCCTCATTTTTTTTGGTTGTAGATTTGTCTCTGGTTCACGCATCTGATGTCGCCTTCTCGTCTATCGACGAATGCTTGCACGCATGCACTAACGGAGGGCACGGCTTTGAGCTCAAGCTTTTCACATTAATCAAGCTCTATATGTCTCATCAGCGGAACAAATTAAAACGAATCAGAATCATCGCCAAGCACTACGAAAAAGCAACGCAACTGCATGCCGGGGGGGTGGGGGGGGGGGGGGGGGGGGGGGGGGTGAAGCATCAGCGCGTGCACGAGCACGAACGGCGCCGGGCAGGGGAGGAGGTGCGTCGTGGTGGTCACGTCCAGCCACGCCACTCACTCCAGGTCCAGGGCAAGTCGCTGCATCGGCCCATCTCTACCATCAATCACAGTCCACTCTCTCGCACGTACTAGGTACGTATCGTCTATCGACCCGTCCCGTTTCTGTGACAGGCGCTTGCACACGACGGACGACGGGACTAGGACGAGGACGTACGATCCACATCCACCGATCGATAGTCCAGTTGCTTGAAGCAAACGCCTAGATAGATCGATTGACCGATCGATCGTCGACCGGCCATCAGCATCGCAATCCGACCCGTAGCCGCGCGACGGATATATATGGATACTTGCTGTTGACCATCGGAGATCGCCATCGCCGGGCCCTACATGTGCGGTCGTGTAACAGGTTGCCGGTGGGCTACGAAGAAGCCCGGTCACAGTGACCGCTCGCCCGCGCGGGGGTCGCGGCCGGAAACGCCAGCAGGCAGCCAACTGGATGTCGCGTCTGCGTCCGCGTCCACCACCAGGAAAAAAAAACGTCGCGTTCAGGCGCCCGAACCGAAGGCGCGGCCGGCCCCGCCGCGACGGCGACGGCGACGCCCGCTTCTCATCCGCGGCGATGATTACGAATTGGGGGCCGACATCCCGGGCGGTGGGGGCTGGGGCTGGCTGTTGGTTTGGGACTCGGGTGGCGCCCGGCCAGCCCCGGCGTCCCGGACTGCGCGTCTGGCTGTCCAGATCGCTTCGTCGGAACGGCCGCGCGTGCCAGGCACGTGACGCGAGCGTGATTCCAGCTCAACATGACACAGATCGCTTGCAGTTGCAGGGGAGGGATCCAGATGTCACCGTTTAAATTCAGGGCCCCTTTTTTTTTAAAAAAAAGGAAAATTCAGGGCCCTTGCACCCATCAACACTGTCAGGTGTGCTTTTTTTATTTATTACGACCAGTACGTACCTCCTCCTACTAGCCCATGTATGTGTGGTAGATATTCCAGGAGAACAACCATACTGTTTTTGCCGCGTTCGTCCATGGAGACCAGCCGTCTAATCAGCTAGAGTTTTTTTTGACAGTGATCTAATCAGCTGAGTGCGAGGTGACAGTGTTGGGGGGTAATTGTCTTGCACCCTTGCTACGCACGTCCGATCGATAATCATGTCCAGTTCGTCCCATGCCGGCTCGTTTCAATTTCGATACAGGCTTATAGAAAGAGAAATCACAAGAGTGGTTGATACCGGTGGTTGAACGGAACCGGAACGGGACGAAACTAAACAGTAGGTTGAGATACCCGTCCAAATCTTTGGCTGCCTGTCTGAACTTTTTTTTTTTGGTTTCAAGTGGAAGTGCGGCTACTTCTCTCTCCATCGCAGTTGCAGGCTGAGACGTTCATGATCTATGAAGGATCATGTCGCACATAATTGTCTTCCAGATCTTGCTTAGGAAACCACTACGTCTCTGACTTCGTTACTTCGTGGTTAACGAATAAGGACAGTCTGATGTTTGCGTGACCTACTCTTGTGCCGTCCCAAGAGCTGTACTTTTGTGTTTTTAGGCCATGCCCAACGCGACACGGTGTGGCTGAGTGCTCTACCTTCCACGTCCGCATAGAGCATCCACGTAGTACTGGATAGTGGTTCTACATAGTGTCAGAGAGGAGATGGCTGCTTCACCAGACAAAAGGCACATGCTCATACAATCCCGCGTTGGGGAAAAAAGAAAGGCTCAGTCACCATGGTCAGAAATAAAACAGATAAAAGATGACGGGGATGTTTGGAGTAGGGCCAATGAGCATGTTAGGGATTCTCCAACGCTCTACGCTAGAGTACTGCCCAGACGCCACGTCCGCACAACATAGCCGAATCACATAAAGAAGTGGTTTCGCAGACATACAAAGAAGCTTGCAGAAGAGACGGTGGTTTCATCTGACAAAAAGGGGAAGCAACTGCTGGGGCGCACGTTGCAAGAATGGGGCAGTAGCTCGGATGCAATATACGAGACTAAAGCTGGCAAAAAGCATACTAGATGACGAGGGAGAGAGAGAGACAAGGTCCTGCAAAAAACAAGCTGCAGAGCACCAGTGCGGTGTGAACAAATGATGTCTCTAATTGCTGCAGTCTACGTGGAGACCAACTTTTACCTAGGGCTATTGATGCGTACTGCTTGCGTTGGTGGTGCCCTTAGGTTTTAAGAACGAGTGATTGCCCTTCTCCGACCCTTACTGCCCAACCGGAGAGCGGATGGCTAATGTGTTCCACTTATTGAACAGGATCTATGGTCGGTCCGTGACCCCTGGACGTCGAAGGCGTCCTTGGGGTGATCTCGTAGTTCCTACGGGGTGGAGACAATGGGGTCGGTCCATGGATTTTCCTTCCTTTTGCCACATTTCGCTCAAAGGGTTGAAGGGAGACAGTGCATCAAGCTATTCGCAAGGGCCAACTTGATCCTCTTCCCCAGGGATCCCAGATGAGGGAAGCCTAGGAGAGCAGCCGACTCCAACTATCGTCCATGTACGATCCATACTAGATCTGACCAACTGTCCATAATTTGAATTTTAGAATCGAAGGTTCATAATATAAGACTTCTCGGCTCTTATCTATTTTTTTTGGAATGAATACATCATTCAATTTGGCAGGCAGAATAGTAAAGATTTCATCGAAAACTTACAGCTTGCCAAACAAACGCTAATAAAAAAAAGAGTACATGTATGACAGGCATAACATCCACAATTGGGTTGAAAATGGCATAAGCTTCGGGTAATTTGGCGAAGAAAAAGCTAGTCGAACAAAGAACAGAATTAAAACAGAAACAGGTTAAACTAAGTATATTAGGCACAACAACCATTTCATTCTCGTTGGGGAGAGCAGCGGCTTACAACGGTACTGACATGTATGTTAACTTTTTCCTGAGGCTAACAATCTTGTATGCCTGCATTGGCCTTGCCCTTATATAGAGGCAAAATTAAAGCAGAAAAGGGAAGTTAAGATTCCGACGATGGCTACCTGTTCATGTTTAATTTGGCAGCGACCTTTAGAGCTTGCAATGCTGATGCAACGGCTCGCTTGAATGTTCCCGGCGGGGTGCAAAGAATGCCCAGGCAACTCAATTGTACATCGAGTCGTCATGGTCTACAGATAATAAAGCGAAAGGCAGGCATACTACACGGAAAGCAACCTCGCAACCAAACAAGGATGATGTCTTCTCGCATACGTACCAATAGCCCTGGGCGTTCGGTCTGACCGAACCGATCGGTCTCGGTCTTCGGTCATTTCGAAAGTTCGGTCATATAAAAACGGAGACCGATCGGTTAGTTTCAAAACTCAGAACCGAGCAAGTTTGGTCTCGGTTAGTTCGGTTCGGTCTCGGTTATGACCGAACTAACCGAACTTCACAAAACAACTACTAAATATTGTAATTTGTAGCAAATTTTACCAATATTTTTTCTATTTCAAGGCAAAAATACAATACAAAATATAGATTAAACATAGTGATAAGAGTGATGGTTGATATAAACCCACTAGAATAAATATTATATCACTAATAATAATCTAAATTACATATTATGTCAACAAAATTCAAATGTTCGGTTAATTCGGTTAGTTCGGTTACCCGAGGGTAATGACCAAACTAAGTCCGGTTAGTTCGGTTACTTCAAACTGAAGACCGAACTTGTGACCGAAATTTTCAGTCTCGGTCACTTCGGTCTCGGTTAGTTCGGTTCGGTCTTCGGTCTTCGGTTAATTATGCCCAGGACTACGTACCAATGTGAGCGTGAGGGTGGAGAGAGAATCCGTCTACAGATATTATAAACTACTAGCACTCTTCAAGAAATTAGAACGACTTATATAATTTAGAACGGAGATGACGTGCTGCGTAGTTCCATATCCCAACTTGGTCTGCAGATGAAAACTGTCGAACGGATATACAATAAAAATGCCCATAATTCTAGGTAACCTAAGAAATATCTCCACGACGGACTACATGATATTACCACATGATAGCAGCGTCATTAGCTATATCCATCGACTTGGCTATCACTATCAGCGTATGGCCGAGTATTCCACGGTGGCAACTGGACAGTGGGAAACCGGGACTTGCATGGCACATCCGTAGTGGAACACACACATGACACATGCACACACACCGAGTGAATAATCCACACTCTATACGGTGATCGTTGAACAAAAGATGTGACAGTGTGGGACGAAATTTCTGGCTAATACCGCACCATTATTTGATGTACGAAGAAAGGCCGCGGCAACAGTCAATAGCGACTTTATTATTGCAACAAACACGTTCGATGGAATTAATTGGACGACCTTTATTTATTTGTCGACGGAGATGGAGACCGAACGCGTATCGATCGCTCTCAGCGACTACGTCTCTGAGATCTTTCTTAGGAAACCACTACGTCTCTGACTTCGTTACTACGTGGTTAACGAATAAGGACAGTCTGATGTTTGCGTGACCTACTCTTGTGCCGGCCCAAGAGCTGTACTTTTGTGTTTTTAGGCCATGCCCAACGCGACACGGTGTGGCTAGGTGCTCTAGCTTCCGCGTCCGCATAGATCATCCACGTAGTACTGGATAGTGGTTCTACATAGTGTTAGAAAAGCCTATAAAGGAGATGGTTGCTTCACCTGACAAAAGGCGTAGGCTACCATACAATCCCGCGCTAGGGAAAAAATAAGGCTCTGTCACCATGATTAGAAATAAACAGATAAAAGATGACGGGACGTTTGGAGTAGGATCAATGAGCATGTTAGGGATTCCCCAACACTCCATGCCGGAGTACTACCCCAGACGCCACGTCCGCACAGCATAGCCGAATCACATAAAGTGGTGGTTTCGCAGACATACAGAGAAGCTTACATAAGAGACGGTGGTTTCATCTGACAAAAAGGGAAGCAGTTGTTGGGGCACGCGTTGCAAGAATGGGGCAGTAGCTCGGATGCAATATACGAGACTAAAGCTGCAAAAACATACTAGATGACGAGGGAGGGAGAGAGAGGCAAGGTCCTGCAAAAAGCAAGCTACAGAGCACCAGCGCGGTGTGAACAAATGATGGCTCTATCTGCTGCCGTCTACGTGGAGACTAACTTTTACCTAGGGCTATTGATGTGTACTGCCTACGTTGGTGGTGCCCTTAGCGCTCGCGTTGGGGAGAGCCGTGGCTTCCAACTGTACTTTCGACATGTATGTTAACTTTTTCCTGAGGCTAACAATCTTCAGCCTGTTCGTTTCGCTGGATTATTGTGGCTGAAAGTACTGTTCGCTGGTTTATTGTGAGAGAAAAACACTGCTGGATGGCTGCTGATTCCGCTGAACCTGCGAAACGAACAGGGTATGCCTGCATTGGCCTTGCCCTTATATAGAGGCAAAATTAAAGCAGAAAATGGAAGTTAAGATTCCGACGATGGCTACCTGTTCATGCTTAATTTGGCAGTGACCTTTAGGGCTTGCAATGCTGATGCAACGGCTCGCTTGAATGTTCCCGGCGGGGTGCAAGAATGCCCAGGCAACTCAATTGTACATCGAGTCGTCATGGTCTACAGATAATAAAGCGAAAGGCAGGCATACTACACCGAAAGCAACCTCGCAACGAAACAAGGATGATGCCCATAATTCTAGGCAACCTAAGAAATATATCTCCACGACGGACTACACGATATTACCACACGATAGCAGCGTCAGTAGCTATATCCATCGACTTGGCTATCACTATCAGCGTATGGCCGAGTATTCCACAGTGGCAACTGGACAGTGGGAAACCGGGACTTGCATGGCACATCCGTAGTGGAACACACACGTGACACATGCACACACACCGAGTGAATAATCCACACTCTATACGGTGATCGTTGACCAAAAGATGTGCCAGTGTGGGACGAAATTTCTGGCTAATACCGCACCATTATTTGATTTACGAAGAAAGGCCGCGGCAACAGTCAATAGGCGACTTTATTATTGCAACAAACACGTTCGATGGAATTAATTGGACGACCTTTATTTATTTGTCGACGGAGATGGAGATCGAATGCGTATCGATCGTTCTCAGCGACTGACTGCAAAGAAATTAAAGGCTGTGCAAAATCGAGAGGCAATTAGTCAGAGGTTTCTGTACGTAGCACTCACTAGTACTAGTATTTCTTGGTTGCAGAATCGCATGCAGCTCTGCTTTATGCGCGCCGCCCGGTCGAGATCGCTACCAAACCAAACGGAAGGGCCGGCCACGAGGCCACGGCCGTCGCGAGTGCCGCGGTCAAAAGTCGCTGCCGGATGGAGCATCGACCGATAATTGGGAGGTAGCGGCGGCCGGCGGTGGTTGGTCCTCATCCTATGATAGGGAGGCGTACCTGGACCTGGGACGTGGCCCTGCTTCTCCCTCCCCCACCCCCACGCCCCCCCGTCTCTCTCTAATTCTATTCTAATCCCCTTTTTTCTCGGCTGAAAACTACGGCTCCGAGCCTCCCTCCAATTCCACCCTTTTCTCATTCAGGTTTGCTTTGCGCCTTTGCCTGAACACATTCTTCGTCAGTTGTCACAGTTTCATCAGCTTGCCATTGCCAACAACAGTAGAGGACGTATCCAGGTGGAGGTGACACGACGACCTGGGCCCGGCCTTTTACCCGATATATGCGTGGCCATGGCCTAATCGGGTCGATCGGGCGACCCATCCATCCATGATCCATCGTGCTACTAGCGGCCTATCAATCGGGGGGGATCAGTCGCCGTGGGAGCAGTGCAAGCAGATCACCATGCATGTGGGACAGTGAGAGCCGTCGTTCCTTCTCCGTGCGCCTCCGGCGGCGGAGAATCCTTCGGAGCAAAGCGACAGCGAGACGAGACGCTGAGGAAGCAGGCATATCCTGATATCCCCCCGTACCCAGAAAGATTAGTTCCAGCTATATAAATACAAACTTTGATCTTCAGGGCAGTATCCTATGTGGCACGCCACGGCCGAGCTAAGAATCGTGCGTGTACGTTTCCGAACAGGGGCCCATTTGTAACGTAGTAACTTACTTTCTAGGGCATCCAATCCAAGGGCCGGGCCTACTACCTAGCGATTTTTTTTTATTATTTTTAACACTTTTAAAAAACTATTTTTAATTTTAGCATCGAAAGTTTTTTTATATCTAACACTTTTGGTCGCTCCCCACGCGAGAGAGCGGCATTTCAACTTTGTCGCTCCCCACGTGGAGGAGCGGCAATGCTGCTGATGTGGCAGTGGCGAAAAGGGAACACGGGGCTGCCGCTCCCCCTGGAGGAGCGGCAGGGAGCGGCAGCGGGGGGCGCGCAATATGTTTTTGGAAACTATGCCAGCAGAACCAACCCCCCCGCGCTGCCGCTCCCCAGATCAAGGAGCGGCAGCGGGGAGGGTTGTTTGTTTCGCGCGAGGTATGCTTCGTGTGTAGGAGCCGCTGTGCCAGACATAAGAGGGCGCCTGACGCCACGCCCGCACCCCCCCGGGCGCCCGCGCACGCCGGTAGCGGCAGCGCAGCGCCCCCCTCCCCCCTCCCCCCCTGCGCGTCCACGCGGGCGTAGGACGCCGGGAGGCAGCAGCGCCCCTCCCGCGCGCGCCCCCCGCGGCAGGGCCGCCCCCTCCTCGCGCAGCAGCTCCCCCTCCGCGAGCATTGCCCCGCGAGCAGCGCCGAGCCTCCTCCTCCGAGCACTTTGGTCTCGATAACAGCTCCCCGCGTCCGAGCCAAGGTAATTTTGTTTTTTTAAATTTTTGATGTATTATAATCGTTAGTTAGATTAGTTTGTTTAGTATTGTTAGTATAAATAGTTAGTTTAATTGTTTAGTTGGTATCATTAGTAAAGCTAGCATAGTTAGTATAAATATTATAAATAGTTATTTTAGTTAGTATGATTAGTAAAGTTAGTATAGGTATTATAAATAGTTAGTATGTTTAGTTTAGATTAGTGAAATTAGTATAGAAGATATAAATAGTTACTTAGGTATTATAAATAGTTAGAATAGTTAGTTTGTTTAGTTTAGATTAGTGAAGTTAGTATAGGTGATATAAATAGTTACTTTAGTTAATTTAGTTAGTATAGTGTAGTTAATAAACTTAGTATAGTTAGTTTGTTTGGACGACTTGATGAAGTTTGCTCGAATGGTTTTCAGATGGATTGTTGTGTCCGAATTTATTTCGGAGAAATTGTTAGGAAGGAAGATGGTGAATTTGATGATATGGAAGAGGAGTTGGAATGGTTTGATGAACCGCCGAGCTTCAATGACCTTTGTGTGCGTTTAAACGCAAAGTTTGGCGGTGATTTCACAATCAAGGGGAGATTTGACAGTGGAAAGACTCAGGCAAAATATGTCCTGATGCCTTTACGCGACCCTGCTCATTGGTCTCGCTGCACTAGGGTCCTTGTAGGCTCAAACTCACACATTGCTGAGGTGGTTGTGGAGAATGGGTACAGGTTGGAGGATGATCATCGTGACGATGTTGGAGGTGACGAAGAAGCAGTTCCATTCAAATCCAGTCAGTTGTATATGGATGGTCAGTTGACGCAGGAGCAGTTGCATTCACATCCAGTCGGATGTATAAGCAACGACTTCGATGTGGGGGAGTTCGAACGTGAAGAGCAAGAGTAGGCGGAAGAGAACTGGTTCAGTCATGACGACCACGATGACGACGATGATGACGACGACGACGATGATGATAGAGCTGCCCATGCGACGCCGGTTCATGCTACAACGTCCGATGTTTCACTTTCGATGCTTCATGCCATGCTGACTCAGGGCAGACTGGTCCATGATTTACCAGAGGGTGGTGCGTCGTATTTTGATTCGTGGGGTAGGATCAGTGAAGCACAGCATTATGTTGCACCGCCCCCTTACACAGAAGCAGAACTCATGCAACTAAGCCAGGGCGGTGTACCTTTAAGTGGTGGTCTGAACTACAGGGATGTCAACATGGTACATATGGCAGTTTGTGACACAGGTCTGCAGATGTGTGCAGAATCACTGTATAACCATGAGCATGTAATCCTTCAAAAGGGCATGATATTCAATACAATGTCAGAGATGAAGCTCTTTCTTCAGGATTATGCTGTGTACCACCATAGGCCATACTTGGTGACTCATTCCGACAAGAACTTGAGGTACCACATTACCTGCAAAGCAGGTTATCCATGCTAGTGGAGGCTTACTGCAAGGAAGAAAGCGAGTGATGGCAAATGGAGGATAAGTAAATTGGTCCAATCCTATTTATGCTTGGATAACAAGGGTAAAGAATATCATCCGCAGCTCACTGCATGTTACCTTGCCCGTCGTATATTGGGGCTCGTTGACAAGGATAATGACGTCTCGGTGTCTTATTTACAGCAGTCCATATATGAGCTTGTAAAGTATCATGTGAAGTATGGCAAGGCTTGGCGTGCAAAGCAAATTGCACTGGCTATCCGATGGGGTAGTTGGGAGGAGGCATACAACCGAGTTCCCCGAATACTGTCTGCAATGAATTACTACAACCATGGCATGAAATGGTTTGTGGACACCGGTGGGATGTCTTTGCAGAACTCGGTGAGGCATGTTTTACATCGTGTTTT
This sequence comes from Saccharum hybrid cultivar R570, assembly GCA_038087645.1. Lineage (NCBI taxonomy): Eukaryota > Viridiplantae > Streptophyta > Magnoliopsida > Poales > Poaceae > Saccharum > Saccharum hybrid cultivar. The sequence continues at coordinate 1,068,947 of JAQSUU010000123.1, read as the reverse complement.
CTGGTCATTTTTTTAGACGGAGCATGCTTTCCAGTTCTGTAGGCCAGTGGTCCTTGTTGATGGCACTTTCTTAACGGGAAAGTACAGGGGCACTTTGATGATGGCTGCAACGGTTGCTCCGGAGGACCAGATAGTACCAATGGCTTTTACTTTGGCAGAGGAAGAGAACAATTCGTCGTGGTCATGGTTCATGCGGCTTCTACGTACCCAAGTGCTTGGGGCATCACGCACTATATGTTTGATCTCGGATCGGCACACAGGGATTCTCCACACCGCCGGTGAAGATATCGAAGGGTTCCCGTCTTTGGTGCATAGATGGTGCATGCGTCATTTTACAGCTAATTTCTGGCGGCGTCAGAGGAAGAAGGAGGTTAGTGACATGGTTAAGGCTCTATGTTGTGTGCGTACTGTAACAGAACCGTCCAAATTATAAGAGCACAAGTACAAAAACAATCACCGAAGTGATCAAATTCTCGCACTTGAGCCCATATAACTCCGGTAGTCCAATGAAATCACGAGGGATTTCAAGCCAACCAACATATAAGCCAAGATCATAGTGATTCAACATAACAAGTCACATGTTATATCCATTTCATAAGTAGTTCAATATACATCGGAGTTCAACATAGTTATTACAACTTACATTGAAAAGTAGCGGAAGCAAAGTAATTTGAAACTAACATTACTCTTATTTCAAGTAATGCCAGTACCACGGTCGACTTCCAACAAAAGCATTAGAGATAAGATAAATAAGAAGGATCATGCCCGTAATCACACTCCACCACTAAGGCAGGAGCCAACCAACTCTTGCAGCCGCCATGATACATCATAACCTGCAACAAGTGGGGATAAAACCCTGAGTACAAGGAGGTACTCAGCTAGACTTACCCGTCAAAAACCAGAAATAAGGTGACACCAAGGATCATGCAAGGCTGATATGAAGTGGGGCTAGCTTGACAACATTTTGCATAAAAGCTTAATATAGATGATCAATCATTAATGCTTAAGCATCAAGTTAATTATCATTAACCTATCATCTATATTAGAACCTGTACTAGAGCACTCACTTTATTAGGAGCAAACAATATTAACCATAGCAGGTATAAATTGAGGCAACATTTTCATCGTTATCCAATTAACCATCCGCTCAATTTAATGGAATCTACGTTGCCGCTGCTCAAGTCAAGTGCTCACTAACCGGGAGCGACGGCGATTCGAATCGAATTCCTATCCAGCTGGAGGGGTATTTCTAACACTCAACGCGCAGGCCCCTGCCTGGGTCGCACAAGCCACCTTTCGTACGATTCAGGAGTCGCGAATGATGCCTTATCCCCAAGGGCAACACTCTGCCAGATGATAGGGACTCTAACCCCCCTTGGTCTCACGCCAATGTCCCCAAGCACATCCTTACTCTCCTCCAAGATGCGACCTATCATTCGACTCCCGGCCTGAACCGAATTACTCGGCTTCGCGGTCGGAACGGCTTATCCGGCCAACTAAGTGTTAGACTGCGTTCAACATGACTCAAGGACGTACAGCGAATCGGTCCTTAAACGACTCAGACGGGGATAGATTCACACCCAAGACCTCCATGCCTTGTCGCTTCACTATCATCATCCCGCTCGGTCTCATTTTATTTTATTAACACATGGTTCCATTCCACGATAGCACATATAGCCAACCGTGCCATATATAAATATCCCTACATCTCGCAGGTGACAGGAAATCACCTGACTTCTACCGCTTAAAGCAGGGCTAAGCATCTACTCGATCCTAGTCTATGTAGGATTCAAGGATTCATATATCTGGACAAGGAGTGATATAATGCAGCAAGGTTTTCAACCAACTCCTACCACTTAATGCAACAATACTTATAACATATATAGAATTAATTGCTTTGAAGGTAGGAGGCTTATAATGCTTCGGGGCTTGCCTGGGATCCGACTCAAGTTAGAGTATGTCAGAAGAAACTCGCTTGGCGAGCATTCCCTCAATCTACCACTTGTCCGATCCTTCTATCTTCGGGATGGATCCATCAAACACCGTCTTCGAGTTTGGCTCCAACGCCATTTCCTTCACGCGTTTCTGCTAGCGTACCTATATGAGATGCAAGATGCAAGTGCATGAATACATGGAAGTATAATGGACAATGCATCACATACAGTAAACAAGACAAACACCATATTACACTTCACATGCATAGACACTTCATGTTGCTTAAATAAACATCACCCAACCTAATATAAAAGATGACAAGCATATTAGGCATGGCACCCAAGGTTTCACAAGATCTCAGGTGTATGAATTTAACTACCCTCAAAGGCATAAGTCACACTTAACAATATACAAGCAAACAACTATAATTGGAATTTATCCCTTTTCTGGACAAGCAACAGTAGCTTCATAAATCAATCATATCTGGAGTTTTATAAATCCAAATGACTTGAAAGAAGACATTATGGAAAACTTATGAAATTATCTACATTTCATTTATAATCATCACAGCATGATTCCAAAGTTTAATATGTCAAATTTACACAAACACAGAAACTGGTCTAACAAGACAGAGAGCAAGCAATTCTGTAACCCAACTTTCAACAGCTATAACTCCTAAACCACATGGCCAAATACCACCAAATTTTAACAGCAGCTAGATATATAAATTATATACAACTTTTGTATAAACAAGTTTCACAACAAAGCACATTATCATGAAGAACTTTGCCAAGTTTCTAGATCTGTCCAGAAACTTTATTTGCAAGAAATAATTATTAACTTATGTTGCAAACATATAATTGGATAAAACCAACTTTACCAACATTTCACACATCACTAATGAACACCAGAAAACATAGTATCCATTACTAAATAAATTCTTTTAATACATTTTCTTAATTTATTTAGATAAATAGGTGGAATTATGAACACCTATCAAAAGTGCACAATAAATTCTACCAAGTTTACAGTGTCCTACTAATGCTCCCAAAAGTATACTGTCCAAATTTCAAGCCATTTGTACATGTATATCAACCTCTATGAAAAAAACAAATAGTTATTACAATAAATCATGTGAGAGCAAATTAAACCTAAAACTCAATATTTTCTAGAAACACATGATCATATTATTGTTTCTCAGGTTACCACAATATCATGCAAGGGCAGTGGAACACCATTTTCCATTTTTACATTCATATAATATTTATAATGCATTTAAAACCATTTATTTGGCCCCTAGCAAGATAAATCACTAACTGAGTCATGCATGCACCATAAATCATGCAATTTTAACCATGCATCAAGCATCACTCGGGGAGGCTACAAATAAATTCGCATGTCATTTTGAGCACTACAACTCCAGATCAAAAAAATAACAAGGAAAACAAGCATTTATTTTCCATTTAACAAGATCTAGGTAAAACATCCTGAAACCAGGAAACAACCTATAAGTTTTATTTTTTTCTTAGACAGTGCATATTACTAGAAGACCAACAAAATTGGAATCACTAATTTTGGACTTCTAAAACTCCAGATATTGATGAAAGCAAGTTAATCTATTTCCAAAACCACTTTTCACTAATGAATTTCTACAACACAAACACATGCATGCATGGCACAACCGATTACCCTAACATGCAGAGCACTTCCCAAGGATTTCAACAAAATAAATTGCACAATTTTCAGAGCTACCAAATATGAGATATAGATTTTACAAGATAAAAGAAAATTTGTAAATTCGGGCACTAAATGAAGTCGGGCGGGACCCACGTGTCATACTCCCACCCGGTCTTCTTCTTCTCCACGGAGATGGAGGGAACGTTGCCGAGGACAACAGTTTCGGTCAGCGGAGGGCTCGGCCGGCAGCGGCAGGGAAGCGCTGGTCGGGCTTGACCGCGCCTGGCCTTGGCCTTGGCCGGCTGCAGGCAGCAGCAGCGCAGCGGCTGAGCAGCGCCAGAACAGCACCGGCGGCAGCTGCAGCTTCGGCGACGGCAAGCTTGGTGGTGAGTTCATCCGAAGAAGGGATGACGACGGAAGAGCAGCATGGCTGCCTCGGGATTGGGGAGAGGAAGAGGTCGAAGAAGCTAGAGGAGGTGCGCTGTGGAGAAGGAGCAGCGTAGCAGCTGCAGCTCACGGTGGCTCCACTACACGTAGCGAGAGAGACAGAGGAAGTGGGGAGGTGAGGGAAGGGGGCTCAGGCATGAAGACGAGCGAGCGGGGCGTCGTGGCACGCATGCGAGGGAGCACGAGGCCACGCATCGCGCGACATCATCAGCTGGTCGGCCACCACGCACGCAGCACGCTCTAGGCGTTGCAAAGTCTGAATGAATGACTAATACCATCGCAAAAATTCGACCGAAACCTCATTTTCATCCCTCTCCAATTCTCCAACCATTTGACGATTCGATCAACCAATTTCACCATGTTGGAGAGCTACAAGAGTACTACAAATTTTCTTAAAGAACCATGGTCTGGATCGTCCTAGATTGGAAGATATGGAGCTCCAAAGAAGGGTACCTAAAAACCAAATTCTGCAGTCCAATGGCAAGTCGACTGAAACTGCCTTCTTCTCTCCTCTCCATCTCCCAAACCAAGCAAGCAAAAGCTAAACCAATTTCACATTATTGTAGAGCTATATGAGGACTACAAATCTTCTTAAAGGATCTAGTTTTGGTTCGACTCGGTTTGAGAGATATACTATCCTAAAGGAGGGTACATCAAAACTGAAATCTGAACTTCGGTTCCACACTGACTGAAACGGCATTTTTCTCCCCCTTCTAACTCTTTAAGCGTCACATATTAACCTGAGGCACTGTGATCAAAATGGTAGAGCTACATGAGGACAACAATATTGCTTAAGGAACCTTTAGCTGGATCAGCTCGGTTTGTAAGATATTAATTCCCCAATGTAGTTACATGGAAACTGAAAATGGAATTTCAGTCATCAACACTTAGCCAAATTTTGGGGCTTCAAAACAGCACTGAGTTGATTCTTATGAGCTCTATTTGACTAGGTTAGGAACCAAACTAGATCTTGACCATTAAACAAAGTTTGTTCCTCATGATATGTACTACAACTTTTATTTAAGGTCCAACCCCAAAACTGATATATAATCTACTGTTATACTCTGACCAAAGTAGGATCATGATAAAACTTAAATTATCCTTTTTGATTCATTGGAGCATTTTTTGGGCATTTGCTCAACACGAACCTTTCACAACTTTTGTTGTAGAGTCCATCTAGAGTCTTTTGGGCAAGGTTGCAAGGTTTGGTTGATGATCTATAGTTCCATCCATTTAAGGGTGCAAATTCCAATAGGAATAGAACTTATCATTTCATGTGACTTTTTGATTCCAAACTTCATGAAACTTTTCTAGGGATCAATTTAGATAGGTACTAAGGTGAGACACATGAAGATATTGCCATAACACCACCCAAGCTTATACCTTGTAAATGTCCTATATGCAAAACAAAGGAGTAACATCCAAGTTTAGATTAGGCTTATCTCCGTAGGTTGACCTTGACTTTGTCATCTCCACTTAATCTGTCATGTTTGAGCTTAAACCCACTGCTTAGTGAGTGACAAACACCTGGGGTGTTACACGTACAGAGTATCAGTTCAAGGAGAAAATGAGAGAACTAGACAAAGTGATGAACCAAGCCGCCAAGACATGGTTACAGGACCAGATGGAATAGAAGGAAAAGTAGGCACTAGCATACGACGAGGGTGGATTCATGTACGACATCATGACCACCAACGCATCCGAGTCTTTCAACCGTGTGTTCACCAGAGTTCGTTCGTTGCCAGTGTCTGGGATTGTTGAGTTCTCTTTCATGAAGTGCAACGAATATTTTGTGAAGAGGTGGGAGCTCGCGCAGAGGAATATAAGGGAGGCTGGTGTAACAGAACCGACCAAATTATAAGAGCACAAGTACGAAAACAAGCACCGAAGCGCTCAAATTTTCAAACTTGAGCCCATATAATCCCGGTAGTCAATCGAAATCACGAAGGATTTCAAACCAAACTGCTTACAACCAGGATCGCATCATTCAACATACACATCGTACGTTACATTTCACAAGTAGTTCCAAAATAAGTTTACACCACGGAGTAGCAAATATTACAAACCAAGTTTGAAAGTAGCGGAAGCATAACACACACACTAGTTAATTTAATACTGCCAGTCTGGATGATCAACAACCCGCAAAAGCATGAGGAAAGTACATAAAAGACGATCACGCCCTTGTGATCTAGTCATCATCACCCGCAGGGTGGAGACACGTCTTGCAGAATCCCTGATAAAGCATGTCATCTGCAACAGGAGGGAATAAACCCTGAGTACTGGAATGTACTCAGCTAGACTTACCCGTCGAAAACCAGAAATAAGAGGACACCAAGGATTATGCAAGGCTTACACAAGAGGCTAGCTGACATAACATTTTGCATAAAGGCATAAGTAATTGAAACTTTTATAACCTATACTAGCAGTTATTTTTAGCATTTACCTGTCATCTATCTTAGCACCTGTACTAAACATGCACTTGATTATAATCAAACAACATTATTATTATATCCATAGCAGGTATATCATTATGGCAACATTGTATCATTCCCTTAACCACCAGTTCATTTAATGAGTTCTACGTTGCCGCTGCTCAAGTCAAGTGCTCACTAACCGGGAGCGACGGCGATTCGAATCGAATTCCTATCCAGCTGGAGGGGTATTTCTAACACTCACCGCGCAGGCCCCTGCCAGGGTCGCACAAGCCACCGTTTCATATGATTCAGGAATCGTGGGTCCGAATAATGTCGCGACCCCAAGGGCGACACTCTGCCAGGTGATAGGGACTTTAACCCCCCCTTGGTCTCACGCCAATGTCCCCAAGCACATCTTTTCTCTCCTCCAAGAAGCAACCTACCATTCGATTCCCGGCCTGAATCACATTACTCGGCTTCGCGGTCGGAACAACTTATCTGGCCAACTAAGTGTTAGACTGCGTTCAACATGACTCAAGGACGTACAGCGAATCGGTCCTTAAACGACTCAGACGGGCATAGCTCCACACCCAAGACGTGAAGTGTCTTGCGGCTGTACTATCGAACTCCCGCCCGGTCTAAATTTCATTTTTAAGCATGGTTCCATCCACGATAGCTATAAAGCCACTCGTGACTCCTTCCTACATCTCGCGGATGACCGGAAATCACCCGACTTCTACCGTACTAAGCAGGGCTAAGCATTGACACGTGCCTAAACCTAATATAGGATTAAGTACGATATCTGGACAAGGACAGGTATAATGCAACAAGTGTTTCCATATAACTCCTACAACTTAATGCATTAAACAATTAAAAGTACTCAAGATTAATTTATAAAACAGTAGGTTCAGCATGCACCGGGGCTTGCCTTTCAGAAAGGTTGCGGGCCGGTGGTCTGGACACTCAGGAAGGTCGTCTGCGGGCACTCCTTCGCCTGCTGGATCCTCGGGCTCCTGCTGCTCCTGGTCCTCCTCCGGAATCACAGGCTCGAATTCGAGGAGAGTTACCCCCTCCGGTGCACCTATTGCATGAATGCACAATAAATATAAGGGATGCATAAATGGGTGCAACATGCTCGGAATGAAATGCATTTCAGAAATAAAATACTCTATTCAAGTTATTTTATTAGTACGTGCAAATCTCTTCTCCAGTAGAGAAGTACTCACCTAATCTACTTAACCTAAGATAAAGCTGCTCATCCTCAGTTAAGGCCCTAACACCTAACAATTATAAAAGTAGCATGTCTTAGGATATTACACCATATCAATCAGCAAAACACCACAGTAAGCATCCTGTACAGCAGCTACTTGTTTTTATCACAACTGGAGATTTACAATTCCAAAAGATATGATCTAAGACAATCTGGAAAGCCTAAGAAATGCACTACAATTCATTTTCAGACCTCAACTCCAAACTCCTAAGTTTTCCATGTTAAACTTCACAAGTTCCAGAATCTGTCCTCTCAAAACAGAGAGTAGCAGATTTTGAACTGCCATTTTAAACAACAGTAACTCTCAAACTACTAAGCCAAATGCTCCTAAATTTTGACACAAGCTCATTTACAAGTTTTACTACAACTTTGGTATTTACAAGTTTTTCAGCAACCACATTTATCCAAGGTTAAACCTAGAATTACTATCAGCTGTCCAGAAAACCTAAAGTTGTAAAGGTTAAATATTTATTGATGTGACAAACATTCTCTAAGACCAAACTAATACTACTACAAGTTCACAAATGTCACAAAAACACCAGAAAGTAAGGTGTGCCCACCTAGAATATTTATTTAAACTCATTACTTAATTTACTTAAGTAATTAAGTGGAATTTCAACATATATGTAAAACTGCTCCTAAAATTCTACAAAAATTACAGGGGACTCTCTGACCCAAAAAGAGACTACTGTAAAATTTTGAACTCAATTTATTCACAGAAACTCTCTGAACAAAATTCACAAGCCCAAAAGGCTGATTTTTGGATAAATAACAAAGCATAGTAAAAAGTGTCAAACAACAGATTTCTTAATTTTCCTGGACACTCTAGGGTACCAAGACATTCTCCAAAAAGTTATATGAACATTGCACATGTAGAAAACTTACAACAATTCATTTAAGTATTTCCTAGAATAACAAGATAGCATTATAACTTGGAAATTACTTAAGCACTGATGCCCAAATTTTTACCAGAGCTAGGGCTAGCATAGAGTAACCTACCCACCAAATTTCATGATTTATGGAACACTACAGCTCAAGTTATAAATTTAACAAATTTGCATGCATTCCAAAACACATTTAAAGGATCTATTAAATTCTTACAGAATTTAAACATCTCATGCCAGATCCATATTTTTCTAAAATACTACACATCATGTAGATCCTAACAAAATTTATCTCATGATTTTTGGATCATTAAAACCCTAGATCTATATTTTTTCCAACTTGTACAAAAATCAGTGACAAAATAATAAAAATGAATTTCATTTCGGATGAACTGGGCCGGCCCGGAAAACTCGGCCCACACACTCGCGCGCGCGGCCCGCTCAGCGCTCCCGCCCGCGCGCGACACTGACGGGCGGGCCCCCGCGGTCAGTGACCGGAGGTAGGGGAGGCGGAGACCCGCGAGCTCCGACGAGCTCGAGCTCGCCGGAGAAGAGCTCGCTCGGCCAATTGAGCACCGCCTCGTGTTCTCCGTCACCCGGTGCGCCGATTGGTGCTCGTGGAATGGATGGGGATGGGGTGGAAGGGGCTTGTCACCGCGAGCGGCGGCCGGTGATGTCCGGTGGCGGCGCACCGTCGCCGGTGAGGATGCACGGTGCGGTCTAGGCTCGGTACGAGCTTCACCGAAGCTAGACGGATCCATTTTGATAGGAAGGGAGGATGGAGAGAGACTCGAAGCACCCCGACCACGGTGAGGTCCCATGGCGGGCTCCGGCGACCTCTCGGAGACGGGGAAGAAAGCAATGCGGCTCACCTTGAGTCAAATCGCGGGCTTCGGTGGGTCAAGGGGATGGAGGGTGGTGAGGCGGAGGGAGCGGCGAGGTCTGGCGGCCGGTGATGCGGTGTAGCTCGCGCTTGAGCTCGCCGGAGAAGAATGGCAATGGCGGCTCGGTTTCGATGTTTCTTGGCAACTGGAAGAGAGGGGCGGAGGAATGGAGGCCGGCTCGCGCGTCGTGGCGTCTTGAAGGCGTCGCGACCTGACTGGTGGGGCCAGGGCCGGCGTACGGGCGCCACCGCGCCTCCACGCGTCGACGACGGCCTGCGGCCGGTCAGCCACTCTCCCGGCTGACGAAACTGAATCGGTGAATGGTGACAGCGATGACCGACTGACAGAGCGACTTCCACGATGATTATCTCCCAAACCGGTTCGAATTAGTCGAAGATGATTACACCAATTTTGTAGAGCTACATGAGGTCTACAAGTTTGTCAATTGGAGTTTGGGCTGGTTCGGCCTAGATTTGAAACTACAGAGCTCCAAAGTGGTGCCCCTTGAAACTGAAATGCAGTTTCAGAGATCAACGCCGACTGAAACCCTAACTTCTTGACACTATATCTCCTAAACTATTGAGAACCAGGTGATGGTGATATTGACAATGTTGTAGAGCTATGTGTGGACAACAACTTTGTCAATTGGTTCAAAGACTGGTTTGGCCTGGTTTGCAAACTAAAAGCTCCTAAAGTAGGCATCAGTAAAACTGTAGGGTCAGATTCCAGACTTAGAAAAATTCTAAGTCTTGGAGCTACCTCTCTAACTGACTTGTGGGCCACTTTTGAGCATGTTAGGGTCAATTTCATGAGATGGTCATATTGAGACTTTTGTTCCCCATGAATTTCTTTACAACTTTGCTTAAGGGTGCTCTTCCATGCAAGGTCTCTAAATTAGACTTTTTAATTGGTCAAACTAGGGCCTTCTAGGGTCAAATGGTGGTCAAACTTCTCTTGGAGGGCAATTTAGTAATTTTGGTCAACATGAACCTTGTTCCAAATGTTACCCTAAGTATAACTAAGGTGTTGTAGGTCATGATTGGCTACCTTACCTTTTTGTTACACCAACTATCAAATACTTCATGAAATAATTCAAATAAACCCCAGAACTATCACATGTGTTGCATCACATGAAATAACAAACATGAATGATGCATGCTTATGCTTATGCAAATGCAAATGCAATGCAATTATGGAGCTAAACACTTGAGGTGTTACAGCCCTCCCCCCTTATAAAAATCTCGTCCCGAGATTTGGAAAGCGTACCATTTTTCATAGAATTCTTTATAACCATCCCGCAAATAATCCTCCCGTTCCCACGTAGCATCACTCTCACTTCCCTGATTACTCCACATCACTTTGTACCACTTAACCACTTTACTTCTAGTTACTCGTTCCTGAGTATCGATCACTTGGACTTTCTTTTCTTCATAGGTTAGGTCGGATTCCAGCCTGATATCACCTAAAGGAACTTGTTCCTCAGGAACTCGAAGACACTTTTTAAGCTGAGATACATGGAAAACGTTGAATATGGCTCTCATCTCAGGAGGCAACTGGATTTTGTACGCAACAGCTCCACTCTTGCCTATGATCTGGAAAGGACCCACGTATCTTGGTGCAAGTTTCCGCTTAACACCAAAACGTTGGACACTCTTCATTGGAGAAACTTTCAAATAAACGAAGTCTCCAACTTCAAATTCGAGTGGTTTTCTACGACGATCCGCATAGCTTTTCTGTCTCGCTTGTGCTGCAGCCATGTGTTTCTGGATGGTACGGACTTGTTCCTCGGCTTCCTGGACAAAATCAATGCCATAATACCTTCTTTCCCCAGCTTCTACCCAGTTTAGTGGAGTTCGACACTTTCGACCGTACAAAGCTTCGAATGGGGCCATCTTAATACTCTCTTGATAACTGTTATTGTACGAGAATTCGGCTAAAGGTAACCATTTTTCCCAAGAACCCTTGGATGAAATGACGCATGCTCGCAACAGATCTTCCAAGATTTGGTTAACTCGTTCTGTCTGACCCGATGTCTGGGGGTGATAAGCAGAGCTTCTCACTAACTTGGTTCCCAGAAGGTGATGCAAATGCTCCCAAAAGCGAGCAGTGAACTGGGGACCACGGTCAGAAACGATAGTACGAGGTATCCCATGAAGCCGGACTATCTGATTGAAGTACAACTCAGCATAGTCAGTGGGACGATAGTCCACTCTCACTGGGATGAAGTGAGCTGATTTGGTCAAACGATCAACAATTACCCAAATAGAGTTATGATTTTTGACAGTAGGAGGAAGTCCGACAATGAAATCCATACTTATCTCTTCCCATTTCCAGCCTGGAATGGAAAGTGGCTGAAGTAGCCCAGCTTTCATGTGCACAGCTTTAACTCTGCAACAGGTGTCACATCTAGCAACATATGCAGCTATCTCTTTCCGCATCTTGGTCCACCAATAGTATGGCTTCAAATCATAATACATCTTATTGCTACCAGGATGGATGGACAACTTGGACGAATGTGCTTCGGACAGGATCTGATCTCTAAGCTCTCGGTCCTTAGGTACCACTAACCTATCCTTAAACCACAGCACACCTTCGTCATCTAACCTGAAATGCTTAGTCTCTCCTTCATTCATCTTCCGTTTTATGTGAAAGATACCCGGATCAGTCTTTTGGAGCTCAATGATTCTATTTCTGAGAGTACCACTGACAGTGATGTTGTACAAGACTGCCGGATGTAACAGGCGAGATCGGTAAAAATCAGTTTCAATTAAGGAATGGCAATGAGACTTACGGCTTAAAGCGTCCGCAACCACATTTGCCTTGCCTGGGTGATAGTGTACTTGAAGATTATAATCTTTAATCAACTCGAGCCATCTTCTCTGACGCATATTTAGCTCGGGTTGAGTGAAGATGTATTTGAGGCTTTTATGATCGGTGTAGATATTGCAGACATTTCCCAGCAGATAATGCCGCCATACTTTCAAAGCATGAACAACTGCAGCCAGTTCTAAGTCATGCGTTGGATAATTCACCTCATGCTTCCGAAGTTGCCGTGAGGTATATGCAATTACTCTGCCTTCCTGCATCAAAACGCCTCCCAAACCTATGCCTGAGGCATCACAATAAACATCAAATGGTTTCTCGATATTCGGTTGTGCCAAAACCAGAGCCGAGGTTAGGAGGGTTCGCAGTTGGTGAAAAGCCGCATCACACTCAGGAGTCCAGACAAACCTGGTGTCTTTTTACAGCAACCGAGTCATTGGCTTGGCTATTTTGGAGAAATCCGGGATGAAGCGACGATAATAGCCAGCCAAACCAAGAAAACTTCGGACCTCGTGAACCGAGATAGGAGCCTTCCAGTTCAGTACTTCCTGTACCTTTGCGGGGTCCACCATAATTCCTCCATCGGACAACACATGCCCAAGGAAAGGTACTTCTCGAAGCCAGAATTCGCACTTACTGAACTTCGCATAAAGTTGATGTTCACGCAGTCTTGTGAGGACTATACGTAGATGTTCAGCGTGATCTTCCTCATTCACAGAATATACCAGGATGTCATCAATAAATACCACCACAAACTTGTCCAATTCAGGCATAAACACCGAATTCATCAAGTACATGAAGTGTGCGGGGGCATTTGTCAAGCCGAAAGACATAACAAGATACTCATAAAGACCGTATCTGGTAGAAAAGGCTGTCTTTGGAACATCTTCCGGGCGAATTTTAATTTGATGGTAGCCCGATCTTAGATCGATCTTGGAGAAAACTTTAGCTTTAGACAACTGATCGAACAAGATGTCGATTCGCGGTAGAGGGTACTTATTTTTGACAGTGACTGCATTGAGAGGTCTATAATCTACGCACATCCGCAACGACTGATCCTTCTTCTTTACAAAGATAGCAGGACATCCCCACGGCGATGAACTAGGACGAATCAACCCCTTCTTCAAAAGTTCATTCAATTGCACCTTAAGTTCAGCGAGTTCATTTGGAGGCATCCTATAGGGTCTCCTAGAGATGGGAGCCATGCCAGGCAACAACTCAATTTTAAACTCTACATCCCGATCCGGAGGGAGTCCCGGCAATTCATCGGGAAAAACGTCCGGAAATTCATTTACTACGGAAATTTCAGCCAACGCCTTTGCTTGCACAGCATGAATTTCCCCCGACAATTCAACCTTTCTGGGAAGTTGTACTAGAAAACCCTTTTGCACGGTACTTGGATTCGATCTCAAGATTTTTAGTTGACTGTGAAAGGCTACTTCAAACTGACCACAAAGAGACTTCTCAATGAAGAGTTCCATGGTGGATCATGACTAGCCACCTCGATACCTGCGCGTGCCAAGCAGCACAGCCTTATGTCGCGCGCCATAGGAGGCCCTCGGTTTCGTCGCGGCACCGAAGGGTGCTAATCGTGACACCATCATCGAACGCAACATAATAAGACATCAAGTTGTGATCGAAATTAACAGGTTCAAACTACATTCAGGAAACATACGGTTCAACCTTACATCCCAAAGTCAAGTTATTACAAGGCCTCACTCCTTCACAGGGAGGGCACAAAAGACGATCCTAACATTATAGGCACGTGATGACTACTCTAAGCATCATCCTCCGAGTCAGTGTCAAGGATCTCCCCACCGTCCTCATCACTGACAGGCTCTAACTCCTCGTCTTCTTCTTCTTCTGGCTCTTCCTCTGGTGCTTCTGCAGGTGGGGCATCCTGTGGTCCATCAACCTCCACTTCATCATCATCCTCAGCCATGAAGATTCCCGAACCCATGTCCTCATCGACGTTGTTGTTTCGAGGCAGCAGGGGATTAAGCTCGTTGTTCAGGCGGTGCACTTCTTCATGCAGGTTGTCATTGTATTCTTCAGCATTTTCTAACTGTTGCTCGAGCTCAAACTGGCGAGCTCTCAGAACGTTCTCCTCGTGCCAGGCTTCATCCCTCTGTTCCATCACACGGACCAACATGCGTTGACAGTTGCGGTTTGCTACTGTCAACCTCTGGACTGCAAGGGTTTCCTGGTCACGATCATGAATCACTTGCTCCAGTTGCTGACGCGCTGCATTCCTGGCAGCCGTTACTTCAGCCAACTCTGCCCTCAGCCTTTCCACCTCAGTAGGCTCAGGGCGGGGCTCACGTGGAGCGAGCTGGTGACGCGGTGCCCTGCCCCCAGTGGACTTACGAGCGGTCCTCTTGGTACGTGCCATCTGTAGCAACAAGATAAGATACGACTTAAAGTGAGGATCATTTAGGGGATACGAAATTTACTTTAGTCGGGAGTACAGAAATTTTTAAGGAGGGAGTAAATGATATGTATGATATAATTAAACATGATGCATGCACGTTCCGTACGTTCTCTCACCTTAGTAGAAAACAAAAGGGCTAACGCTAAGCGGTGGCATACATACGTTCTCTCATATAAGCGAAACTATCGGTCTACTCGTTACGCTGTTAGTGTACCTGCAGAAAATTTCATTGCAGCCCAACAGTTTCCCAATATAAGCACACAAGAAAGCAGTAATTTAAATACTTTCCATATACACATCCCCAGATGTATATACTTCAGTATCAAAGCTACCCGATATAAAGGTTCCCACAATTAAGTGCTTACGTAATTACAGGGTTTAAACATGTAAAGATGTAAGTCACCAAAACTACTCTCCCCTAGACCGCCGGTTGGACGATCATGCTCTCACAACTCACACTTACCAGAGTGTCGAGGTAATTGATCCATACATTACTACCCAAGTGGATGGCATCCATACAATATCACGCCGTATGGACGACGAAACAAAAACAAACAAGGCCCCCAAGTTAGTCTTTATAATAAGCCACCTAAGAGTCCTTATTTGGGCTAAGGGATGTGATCACTGGCATACCTAAAAATAATTTTTAGTGTTTAACCCTTTTCGCAAACAAATACTTTTGTTTTTAATTACTCGTAAGATGTGTTTAATGTTGAATTATGCTCCGATACCAGCTGTAACAGAACCGACCAAATTATAAGAGCACAAGTACGAAAACAAGCACCGAAGCGCTCAAATTTTCAAACTTGAGCCCATATAATCCCGGTAGTCAATCGAAATCACGAAGGATTTCAAACCAAACTGCTTACAACTAGGATCGCATCATTCAACATACACATCGTACGTTACATTTCACAAGTAGTTCCGAAATAAGTTTACACCACGGAGTAGCAAATATTACAAACCAAGTTTGAAAGTAGCGGAAGCATAACACACACACTAGTTAATTTAATACTGCCAGTCTGGATGATCAACAACACGCAAAAGCATGAGGAAAGTACATAAAAGACGATCACACCCTTGTGATCTAGTCATCATCACCCGCAGGGTGGAGACACGTCTTGCAGAATCCCTGATAAAGCATGTCATCTGCAACAGGAGGGAATAAACCCTGAGTACTGGAATGTACTCAACTAGACTTACCCGTCGAAAACCAGAAATAAGAGGACACCAAGGATTATGCAAGGCTTACACAAGAGGCTAGCTGACATAACATTTTGCATAAAGGCATAAGTAATTGAAACTTTTATAACCTGTACTAGCAGTTATTTTTTAGCATTTACCTGTCATCTATCTTAGCACCTGTACTAAACATGCACTTGATTATAATCAAACAACATTATTATTATATCCATAGCAGGTATATCATTATGGCAACATTGTATCATTCCCTTAACCACCAGTTCATTTAATGAGTTCTACGTTGCCGCTGCTCAAGTCAAGTGCTCACTAACCGGGAGCGACGGCGATTCGAATCGAATTCCTATCCAGCTGGAGGGGTATTTCTAACACTCACCGCGCAGGCCCCTGCCAGGGTCGCACAAGCCACCGTTTCATATGATTCAGGAATCGCGGGTCCGAATAATGTCGCGACCCCAAGGGCGACACTCTGCCAGGTGATAGTGACTTTAACCCCCCCTTGGTCTCACGCCAATGTCCCCAAGCACATCCTTTCTCTCCTCCAAGAAGCAACCTACCATTCGATTCCTGGCCTGAATCACATTACTCGGCTTCGCGGTCGGAACGACTTATCCAGCCAACTAAGTGTTAGACTGCGTTCAACATGACTCAAGGATGTACAGCGAATCGGTCCTTAAACGACTCAGACGGGCATAGCTCCACACCCAAGACGTGAAGTGTCTTGCGGCTGTACTATCGAACTCCCGCCCGGTCTAAATTTCATTTTTAAGCATGGTTCCATCCACGATAGCCATAAAGCCACTCGTGACTCCTTCCTACATCTCGCGGATGACCGGAAATCACCCGACTTCTACCGTACTAAGCAGGGCTAAGCATTGACACGTGCCTAAACCTAATATAGGATTAAGTACGATATCTGGACAAGGACAGGTATAATGCAACAAGTGTTTTCATATAACCCCTACAACTTAATGCATTAAACAATTAAAAGTACTCAAGATTAATTTATAAAACAGTAGGTTCAGCATGCACCGGGGCTTGCCTTTCAGAAAGGTTGCGGGCCGGTGGTCTGGACACTCAGGAAGGTCGTCTGCGGGCACTCCTTCGCCTGCTGGATCCTCGGGCTCCTGCTGCTCCTGGTCCTCCTCCGGAATCACAGGCTCGAATTCGAGGAGAGTTACCCCCTCCGGTGCACCTATTGCATGAATGCACAATAAATATAAGGGATGCATAAATGGGTGCAACATGCTCGGAATGAAATGCATTTCAGAAATAAAATACTCTATTCAAGTTATTTTATTAGTACGTGCAAATCTCTTCTCCAGTAGAGAAGTACTCACCTAATCTACTTAACCTAAGATAAAGCTGCTCATCCTCAGTTAAGGCCCTAACACCTAACAATTACAAAAGTAGCATGTCTTAGGATATTACACCATATCAATCAGCAAAACACCACAGTAAGCATCCTGTACAGCAGCTACTTGTTTTTATCACAACTGGAGATTTACAATTCCAAAAGATATGATCTAAGACAATCTGAAAAGCCTAAGAAATGCACTACAATTCATTTTCAGACCTCAACTCCAAACTCCTAAGTTTTCCATGTTAAACTTCACAAGTTCCAGAATCTGTCCTCTCAAAACAGAGAGTAGCAGATTTTGAACTGCCACTTGAAACAACAGTAACTCTCAAACTACTAAGCCAAATGCTCCTAAATTTTGACACAAGCTCATTTACAAGTTTTACTACAACTTTGGTATTTACAAGTTTTTCAGCAACCACATTTATCCAAGGTTAAACCTAGAATTACTATCAGCTGTCCAGAAAACCTAAAGTTGTAAAGGTTAAATATTTATTGATGTGACAAACATTCTCTAAGACCAAACTAATACTACTACAAGTTCACAAATGTCACAAAAACACCAGAAAGTAAGGTGTGCCCACCTAGAATATTTATTTAAACTCATTACTTAATTTACTTAAGTAATTAAGTGGAATTTCAACATATATGTAAAACTGCTCCTAAAATTCTACAAAAATTACAGGGGACTCTCTGACCCAAAAAGAGACTACTGTAAAATTTTGAACTCAATTTATTCACAGAAACTCTCTGAACAAAATTCACAAGCCCAAAAGGCTGATTTTTGGATAAATAACAAAGCATAGTAAAAAGTGTCAAACAATAGATTTCTTAATTTTCCTGGACACTCTAGGGTACCAAGACATTCTCCAAAAAGTTATATGAACATTGCACATGTAGAAAACTTACAACAATTCATTTAAGTATTTCCTAGAATAACAAGATAGCATTATAACTTGGAAATTACTTAAGCACTGATGCCCAAATTTTTACCAGAGCTAGGGCTAGCATAGAGTAACCTACCCACCAAATTTCATGATTTATGGAACACTACAGCTCAAGTTATAAATTTAACAAATTTGCATGCATTCCAAAACACATTTAAAGGATCTATTAAATTCTTACAGAATTTAAACATCTCATGCCAGATCCATATTTTTCTAAAATACTACACATCATGTAGATCCTAACAAAATTTATCTCATGATTTTTGGATCATTAAAACCCTAGATCTATATTTTTTCCAACTTGTACAAAAATCAGTGACAAAATAATAAAAATGAATTTCATTTCGGATGAACTGGGCCGGCCCGGAAAACTCGGCCCACACACTCGCGCGCGCGGCCCGCTCAGCGCTCCCGCCCGCGCGTGACACTGACGGGCGGGCCCCCGCGGTCAGTGACCGGAGGTAGGGGAGGCGGAGACCCGCGAGCTCCGACGAGCTCGAGCTCGCCGGAGAAGAGCTCGCTCGGCCAATTGAGCACCGCCTCGTGTTCTCCGTCACCCGATGCGCCGATTGGTGCTCGTGGAATGGACGGGGATGGGGTGGAAGGGGCTTGTCACCGCGAGCGACGGCCGGTGATGTCCGGTGGCGGCGCACCGTCGCCGGTGAGGATGCACGGTGCGGTCTAGGCTCGGTACGAGCTTCACCGAAGCTAGGCGGATCCATTTTGATAGGAAGGGAGGATGGAGAGAGACTCGAAGCACCTCGACCACGGTGAGGTCCCATGGCGAGCTCCGGCGACCTCTCGGAGACGGGGAAGAAAGCAATGCGGCTCACCTTGAGTCAAATCGCGGGCTTCGGTGGGTCAAGGGGATGGAGGGTGGTGAGGCGGAGGGAGCGGTGAGGTCTGGCGGCCGGTGATGCGGTGTAGCTCGCGCTTGAGCTCGCCGGAGAAGAATGGCAATGGCGGCTCAGTTTCGATGTTTCTTGGCAACTGGAAGAGAGGGGCGGAGGAATGGAGGCCGGCTCGCGCGTTGTGGCGTCTTGAAGGCGTCGCGACCTGACTGGTGGGGCCAGGGCCGGCGTACGGGCGCCACCGCGCCTCCACGCGTCGACGACGGCCTGCGGCCGGTCGGCCACTCTCCCGGCTGACGAAACTGAATCGGTGAATGGTGACAGCGATGACCGACTAACAGAGCGACTTCCACGATGATTATCTCCCAAACCGGTTCGAATTAGTCGAAGATGATTACACCAATTTTGTAGAGCTACATGAGGTCTACAAGTTTGTCAATTGGAGTTTGGGCTGGTTCGGCCTAGATTTGAAACTACAGAGCTCCAAAGTGGTGCCCCTTGAAACTGAAATGCAGTTTCAGAGATCAACGCCGACTGAAACCCTAACTTCTTGACACTATATCTCCTAAACTATTGAGAACCAGGTGATGGTGATATTGACAATGTTGTAGAGCTATGTGTGGACAACAACTTTGTCAATTGGCTCAAAGACTGATTTGGCCTGGTTTGCAAACTAAAAGCTCCTAAAGTAGGCATCAGTAAAACTGTAGGGTCAGATTCCAGACTTAGAAAAATTCTAAGTCTTGGAGCTACCTCTCTAACTGACTTGTGGGCCACTTTTGAGCATGTTAGGGTCAATTTCATGAGATGGTCATATTGAGACTTTTGTTCCCCATGAATTTCTTTACAACTTTGCTTAAGGGTGCTCTTCCATGCAAGGTCTCTAAATTAGACTTTTTAATTGGTCAAACTAGGGCCTTCTAGGGTCAAATGGTGGTCAAACTTCTCTTGGAGGGCAATTTAGTAATTTTGGTCAACATGAACCTTGTTCCAAATGTTACCCTAAGTATAACTAAGGTGTTGTAGGTCATAATTGGCTACCTTACCTTTTTGTTACACCAACTATCAAATACTTCATGAAATAATTCAAATAAACCCCAGAACTATCACATGTGTTGCATCACATGAAATAACAAACATGAATGATGCATGCTTATGCTTATGCAAATGCAAATGCAATGCAATTATGGAGCTAAACACTTGAGGTGTTACAGCTGGGGTGTGAGAAAAGGCAGCCACTCATTTTATTAAGGAGGGAGAGGAATTGGCCAAGCAGCAGATTGGCGAGCCACACAGACCTCACAGGAATATCTACAGTGTACGGGGGTTGGGTGACACAAGCATGGGCGGGGAGTGTTACGGTAGGAGGAACTACCGTGTTGATTTAGACAAAGTTAAGTGCAGTTGTAACGTCCATCAGATCATGCATGCCCCTTGCTCTCACATGATCACGGCCTGCAGGATGCGCGAATATGACTACTTGGCTTTGCCATATATGTCTCCTTTGTACCTCCGTTCGAACACCGTTCGGGTATAAGAGAAGAGCTTCGAGCCTTACCTCGACCCGTCACAGTGGCCCTCATATCATGGACCTAACTACGTGCCCAATCTGGCCCTGCAGAAGTTGGGCAAGGGTAGAAGGAAGAAGAAGCGTATCAAGGGGGATATGGATGCTATGAAAGGGTACGACGATGACATGTACGGAGGGGAGACTTCAACGAGACACGTGAGAGGAATTTGTGCTCGGTTTGCAAGCAACCGGGTCACAAGGCTAGCAGGCATAGAAGACCTAGACAACAGGTCTGTCCATATTAGTTTGTTAAGATAACCTAGTATACCTGTTCTTATTTGTACCGTTATGTTTTATTCTAACATATGTTTTGTTCAGTTTTTAATATTATTTGCACTAACTCTTTTTTTCGAATCTGAAACAGGATGCAGGAAGCTCCTTCTCCGATGTCGCACCCACAGTAACCCCTCCTTGACTACGAAGAGGCGACTATGCACGAGACGCAGCCACAGAGAGCCCCCCTTCAGAGATACGTGGTAAGATCCTAGGTCGGTGCACTTTGGGTGGGTTGTATTCTAGTTTTAGTAAATTGTAACATCAAGGTGAAACCTCGTTTATGTATGTAGGCCAGACAATTGTCAATGATGTCCAATGAAGCAACGTTTCAACTACACGATTATAGGAACAAAGGACGAGATGCGCTTGAGACATTTGTGCACGTAAGCAACACGTTGAAAATATCCTATAATGTTGTATGAGTCAAAAGGTTGTCCTAAATAATATGAGTCCACACATGTGTTTGCAGAAAATGAGCAGGAGTTTGAGGAAGCTAGCCCAGAAGTTGAGCTGCATGGACACTCCGTGGGAGCCGCCAGCAAACCCTCCGCGTTCCCAGAGCACAGCTTCGCCTTCTCTGAGGACACCTGCGGGCTCTTCGGACCCCATTGAAAGGTCTTGATGGCTAGAGGGGGTGAATAGCCTAATAAAAATTCCTACAAAGTATGCTAAACAAGTTTATCAATATAACAAATAGCGAGAAGTGAGTTTTGCCTAGCCTATGGGGTGTTGCAAGCCACCTATCCAAAAGACAAATCTAAAATATTTCACTCAACCGCACAAGTCAAACCGCAAGAGCGACAACTAAACAAGCTAGCAAGAGCAAACAAGTAATTACTTGAAATGTAATGCAAGTTAGAGTTACGAGAGATTTCACCGAGGGGTGATCTCCACGAGCTAACCAATCAATATCTAAAAGATAATATCTAAGATAACCAAACCACCGAGACAAATCAATCACAATCAATGAAGTGAAGACACGATGATTTATCCCGAGGTTCACGTGCTTGCCGGCACGCTAGTCCCCGTTGTGTCCCCCTACACCACGTGGTTCGGTGGCTAATCGGTATCACACACCGAGCCTCTCAAAAAGTGTCATAAGAACCTACCAAATGGTGAGAAGTTCCGACACGAGCAATCCACTAGAGTTGGAATTTGGCACTCCGCCAGGGAACCACAATAACCCCTCACAACAAGCTCACCAGAGCCGGCCACGAACAATCACCAACACGTGCCGGACCTCCACCGCTGCTCCAAGCCGTCTAGGTGGCGGCAACCACCAAGAGAAACAAGAATCCCGCAGCAAATGAACACCCAAGTGCCAACTAGATGCAAACTCATAAGCGAATGCACTTGAGATCACTCAATCTCGCTTTGATTAGGCAAACAAGCAAGGGAGATGAGTGGGAGGGGATGTGCCCAACTCAAAGGAGTGCTAGAATGATCAACAAGCCAAGAAGGACCCCAAAGAGCTGGCCAACAAGTATTTATAGACGTCCCCAACAAAAACTAGTCGTTAGGCACTCGATTCTGCTGCAGTCGCGCTGACCGGACGCGCTGGTCAAATTGACCGGACGCGCTGGTCGCACACCACCCACGCGCGAAGCTGACGCGCAGGTCCCGTGACGGACCGGACGCGCTGGTCAAGCCGAGCAACGTTCCAGCGAGTCAGTGACCGGACGCGCACGCTAGACGAACCGGACGCCACAGTGCCAGCGTCCGGTCGTTTCTAGTAAGCCTCCATGCGTGACCGGACGCGTCCGGTTGATCGCGACCGAACGCGCCACCGCGTCCGATCAGAAGACCGAGACACGCGCAAACACTGAGCACTGACCGGACGCGTCCGGTCAAACAGAGACCGTGTCCGGTTCAGCGTTCGGTCACCTCTGTGACCTCCGTTCGCCTCTGTTTCTTCGCGCCCGGCGTAGTAGAAAATAGGCGTTTCATTTTTCGAAAAGCGCTGAATCCCACCTCGCAAGCTCGGCTGGAGGGAGAGAGGAACCCAAACCCCTCTCTACCGCTCAAACTCCACCGCCTTCGCAAATGTGCTAACAACACCAAGTGTACAACATCATGTGCATGTGTGTTAGCATTTTCACAATCATTTTTGAGGCGTTAGGTTAGCTCTCCATTAGATCTAAATGCATATACAAATGAATTTTCATCTAGTGGCACTTAAGTGATCAATAGCCCTAGAAATTCCCCTCTTTATAGTACGGCTATCGATCCTAAGCCATCCACACCCTCTATGGTGTATTGGATGCAAAATAAAAATCCCTACAAGATACCTTTGCCTTGATTGTCACTTGTTGCACCTTGTTCCAACTCTACCATGGCAAGCATTTGATCACATCACCATTGCTTGATCCTTGCTTTACCATGTCATTTCACCAACCACATCATAGCTACACACATTCTTGTGTATATGTGGTTAGTACTTAGGCATTGTCACTAATTGCCAACACCAAACATAGGACTTTTACCCGTGACAGGGTCCACCTCCGGCGTGCGTACACCACCACACCGCCCTGACAAGGCCCCAGTTGAGGTAGAGGACGACGAGGACGATGACTCAGAGTCGTCTGACGAGGACGAGGCATCAGGCTTCGGCATACCCCAGCACAGGCACCCTACGCAACAGGGCCCTTTCCACCTCGGTCCTTTCTAGCAGGGTCCTTTCTAGCAGGGCTTCTCCCAGCCAGACCCATACCCGCAGGGCTCTATCCACCTCGGTCCTTTCTAGCATGGCAACTTTCAGCACGTACCTTTCCAGCAAAGCCGCTACCAGCATAGCCCGTACTAGCCCAGCCCGTACCAGCACACCCCGTACCAGCACGCCCCGTCCCAGCCCAGCCCGTACCAGCACACCCCGGTGGACCCTTCCCAGCACCAGGAGATTAGCATGTCGCAACTCTATGATACCCCGTTGGGAACCCAATGAGACGAACAGGTAAAACTAAATAAGCAAATTTTCTTATTTTCCTAGCCCATGTTATGTAAGAATGCCACAGTCTAACACCGATTTGTCTTTTATCTGAGCAGGGGCCGACCTATGTGCAGGGGACGAGCCATGCGCGGGGCCAAGGACGGTAGCACCGTCATCGGGACCACACGGACGTTGGCTACACCCCCAACGTGGTGCCTACCAATCCGAAGAGACGGAGGCGACCGAGGGAGCCTTACACTCCTGGGACATAGAGTGTATGTAAGCATAGCAATTATATAAGGATAACATTTCAACGATCAAAAAAAATATCTATGTGTTACTTACCAATGTCATATATACTGCAGGTTCACTTGGTCATTTTCATAGCAGGATGAAGTTGGAGACCCTTTATTGCACTCTATGTCGCCATTTATGTATCCAAGTCATTTGTTGAACTTATGTGTCCTAGCAGTGTGTCAAAATAATTTGTAACTATATGTATTTGGAACTAATGGATTTGAGCTTGTAATGTGATATTTTATGTGTTCCAGTGAACTTGTAGTGTGCAACTTGTAATGTGCTTACATTCTACTTTTTAAACTCACTGGACTGTTCGATGACGTTTAACAGTGTTTTATGGCTGCCGCTCCCTGGCTGGGGGAGCAACAACTCTGCCGCTCCTTGCCTGGGGGCTGTGTTTCCTGCTGCTCCGTGCTTTGATCGGTAACCTCGACCACATGTACTTCTTTATAATACTAGGACATGTTGGAAAGTCACATGTTGGAAATAAAACACTTGCTCAATTGAGGGAAACAGTAGACACATGGTACACACTTATTACAAAGTTCAACAGTTCCACTACCACTTGCTCTAACATAAACATAGTTCAAACTCAAACACTGATATTAACGAACTAAACAATGACATGTTGCAAACTAAACCTAGCATGCCTAATAATGGTACCACATATTGAACTGAGTTGCGCCTTTCCCCCACAGTAACCCCCCATTGACGGTGGCGGTGACGGTGGTGGCGGAGAAGGAGGCCCGTGCTTTTTATGGTATGGGCACTGGCAGTATGGATTGTTGCATAGTGGCTCCTCTGCATCGTTGATGCTGTTGTCCTCCGACTTGTCCCTATCACCACTTTCAGGGTCATACTCTAGATCAAAGATGCGTCCCTGTAGATATGTGATGTATTGTTGATGGGGATAGATAGGAGGAGAATCGACCCATCGAGTGAACCCACAGTTATCTGGACAGCTTGAATCCTAAAAACACATCTACCAATAAGTATTTATACAAACCAAATGCAAATATGAAAAAAATGAGAGTTAAAAGGAAATACAAATCCTTGTGGGCATCTGAAGAAACGGGCACGAGGCTTACCGCTCCCCCCTGAAATGCCGCTCCCTTGCGTGGGGAGCGGCCAAAAGTGTTAGATATAAAAAAAAAACTTTCGGTGCTAAAATTAAAAATAGTTTTTAAAAAGTGTTAAAAATAAAAAAAATCCTACCTAGCTTGGGGCCGTGTTTCCACGTACGAGCGCGCATGATCACATTCTAGGAGGTAATTTGTCTTCTCCGTCACTTTTCATTTTGGGAACATCTCACAAAAAAATAAAAAAAACTTTCATTTTGGGAAGTTATTACTTTGCACGTAATATATACTCCACATGGATCAAGATACCTGGGTGTTCAATTGCGCTAACTAAAGGCTCGTTTGGTGCGGCTCTCGCACCAGCGGCTTCTCCACGAGCTTCGGCGCCAGAGCCGGCGAAGCCGTATCGAACGCATCACCCGTGAGAACGCTTTTGGTGCCGGATAAGAGGATCTGGAGCCTAAAAAAGTGGCTTCGCCTCGGAAGCTCCGATGCCGGCGGAGGAGCCGCACGGATGAAGCACTCCAAATGGCCCCTCAAAAATTTTCGCCCAAAGTCGCTTAGCCTATTTTACTGTGTCTAACAAATGTCTATCTAATCGCATTAAATTTTGCACTCTAGTTTTAACCCTACTCGATCTGGAAATACTTAAAAACAAGAATCGCATGAAAGTATAGTGAGGTGAGAAAACTTGATCCCCTATCCCACCCCACCCCCAACGGAAAAACTACTTGTAGTTTGCTGAGCTTTTGTTTGACGGTTTGAGAGCATAAAGAAAAAAAAAAGGAGAAACGAAAAAAATGACAACCCATAGTTTCAACTGAAAAATAAATCAACATGTTTACAGAGCAACCGAGGAAACAAGAATGGCGAATGGTGATAATACGAAACAGCAGCTTTGGGTTGTTTTTTTTTACGGCAAAAACTGTGGGGGAGATCCCCACAGTGTCAAAGAACTTTTTATAAAATTAAAGGAGTCCAAGATACTTACAAAGGGAATTAAATGAGAGCATCTAACCAAAAGCAAAAGGCCAACCTAAGGTCAGTCTTGGATCTAACAGACCGGAGAAAACATTGATTTTTGAAATTACAAAGTCATCTGGCTTGACATGGCTCCCTTCTTTCAAACACCTTGTCATTACGCATTTTCCAAATTTCCCATGCAGCAATCAATGAAGCTTCAGTAAAGAAATTGTGTCCGTGGGACTGTCTGTAAACATGTACCTACATGTACCAAATTTCCCATGCACCACATTTCCCATGCATTTTCCAAATTTCCCATGCAGCTTTGAGTTGTTCGTCTCCACAGCTGGATTTTTAGTGACTTGTTGGTTTATTTGTGGGAGTTCAGCTCCACAGTATTTACAGAGCAGCTGGATTAGTACCTACATAGCAGGGATGAAAACGGTACAGATATTTTCCGACCGTATTCGAGACCAAATCCGTTTAGAGGGGTTTTAATCCGTCCGTATCTGAGTCCGGATATTTAACATCCGATACCGTATTCGTATCCGAATATTTAAATCACATATTTATGACGTCGATATCCAATCGTATCATATCCGGCATTTTTTATACTATCCGTATTCGAATCCGAATCCGAATCCGAACATAAATATGAAAACAAATACGATATCAGTTATATCCGTCCATATCCGATCCGTTTTCATCCCTGTACGTAGCGAAAGTTCAACGTCAATAAGGGTGGATATTGGTAAGTCTGCAATATTGCGTGAGCATGATGGCCGTTTTAAAATGCAAGATTTTTCTCTATTTCTTGTGCCTTTAGGTAAATAAATATGAGCTAATTCATACGAAATTCCAAAATAGCGTTTTGGTGCAGGCACGGAGAGGATGGAGTGGAGGCCGGAGAATAACTGTTTCACAACACAGTTTGGTGTACCAAAACCTTATTTGGCGTTTAAAAAAACATATTTGGCAAAGTGGGATGTGATATTATTTTTTTATTATTTTGCGAGTACAAAAGATAAGACATGCACAGATGCACTATTATTCATCCTGTTCTATGTGGTCCACGTCTGCGAGAGAAAGTGGTCCCCGGTCGAGACTTTTTTTAATTCGTAATAATAGCCAACAGACGTACAGTATACTTGTCATCTGAAATATATTAGTTGCGTGACGCCGTGACGGGAAAAATACATAATACCGGACGAGCAGAGCTGTTAACCTGTCATCTGAAACAGCCACAAGAGCTGTTGCATCCAGATTCTTTCGAGGCGAGACGATAAGACTCGCTCGAGAGATAGAGAGCCATTAGGCCAGGACGCACGATGCTTTAGCCGTTGACTTTCTTTCTTGTTTATTCATTCATTCGCATAGTGCTACATGTCATTGACATTGACAGGATTAGTTTCTTTAATTGTCAGATGCGACGAAAGCCAGATGTATGCGCACGTATATATGTTCTTACTATTCCCCAATGCAACGGCTCCCCACTGTGGTCGCACAGGACGGAGATGGAGCACTAGTGGCGGTAAGTGTGCAGCAACTCCTGTTACCTGCCATCATTGCAGAACAAAACCTCTGAATTTTGAACGTAGATCACTTAATCTAGAGAAGCACACACATTGACACACATATATATTAGTATGGACTCTAAGAATAATCTATGGCGCTGAAAGTGACATGCTACAGTGTAGCTTTGGATTTGCTGGAGGAGGGAGATGATAGATCGAGGGACAAGAAAAGCACTAGTCATCTTCTTGGAAAACAAATTCTCGTGCTGTTAGTTTGGTTGCTCCATCAGCTCCTAGTTTCCTATATAGACCTTAAATCGCCAAGCTATAGACCTTCAAATTATGAAAGTAACCGGCAGGCGAGCTTATTTTAAGACAGATAATAAGGATTCGCCATGGTAAGAATGATGAGCTCCGCAAAGCGAATCCGGATTTGACATGTGGCTCACTTTTTTTTAAAAGCTTCAACGGAGGGGGTTTTCCTCACCCGATTTTATATTGAATTAAGGCACCAGTTACATCAGTATAAGATATACAGAGAGATTTACATCAGAGATGGGGGCAATGTTACAGAGATTGCATCAGGCTACGTTTGACATTGTCTGATCAAACAATCTACACCGATCATCGACCACCTTTTTATCCTTTCTTGGCATTCTAGCCCGCCATTGAGTGGCCTCATTTCTGCAAGAGAGAATTAGTTGTGGCAGGTTCAAATTTTCATTGCGGAAGATAGAGCCGTTTCTTCTCTTCCGCAGCTGCCAGTAGTGCAGGACGACAGAGCCGCCGGCTCACTTTTACGCAAGCAAACGAAATGCTTTTCCGTAAGCCAAAGAGCCTTAGTTCACGAAAAGTGAACCCAAAAAGTGCTACAGTATCTGTCACATCAAATCTTACGGCACATGCATGGAGTACTAAATGTAGACGAAAGAAAAAACTAATTACACAGTTTAGTTGTAAATCACGAGACAAATCTTTTGAGTCTAATTAGTCCATAATTAAACATAAATTGCCAAATAAAACGAAAAGTGCTACAGTAGTAGCCGAACTCAAACTTTTTTACCAGCTAAACAACCCCAAAAGATGCAACGGCGCGACAACGCTGAGGTGGATCCTACCAGACAGCATATCCCCGTGGCCCCACCTGTCACCAGGCAACTCGAACCTCCCGTCTCCCTCTATCATGCAAATGCGTAATTAGCCGGGCCATGCCTGAGCATATTGTATCTAATCCCGCCGTAATATCATCGGACTTGCTAGCGGCCGTACGTTCGATCCGAACGATAACGTCCGGGCACTGCTTACGTAGAGAGTGAACGTGCGTCTAGCGTGTTAGGCTCGCGAGGGAGCGCGCCAGTAGTGGTCCCGTGCCCCCTGGACGTGGTCCGCGCCGCCGGCCGCTTCTCACGTGTATTCTGTGTCCAACGTCCAATCTACTTTTGAAACATCCCGATGCAGCAGTTGCAATGCAACCTTCAGAAGAAGGCAAATGAAACACTTGAAATAAGCGTCTGAAACACTTGCGAAAATGTCTGAAAAATATTTGAAAATCATTGCAAACATATACTTGCATATACAGATGAAACACTTGTAAATATACGTATGATACACCTGAAAACACTTGAAACATATACTTGCATCATGCATGTATATGCAACATCTAGATATACTTTTGCAATATACAAACAAAACACTTGCAACATTCGTCTCGAAAAGATGAAAGATTTGGAAGATACACTTGAAACATATATATACAACCATTACAACATGTGCAATATCCCGATCTACTTTTTTGCAACATCAATATACAACACTTGCAACATACATTGAAAATATCTAAAATACTCAAAACATACTATTACAACATGCGCTTTTATTGTAGCATCTGCTTACTGTTCGGACGAATGAAGACTCGTTAACGTGGAGCTCGACACCGACACGAAGTCGCGGAATGACGCGAAGGTCACTGGTATGGAGCTCGGCGGTGACACGAACCTGGCCAGGGGCAGGAGTAGGCAGATAGAGCACTTTCGTAACGGGAGGTACGAGTCCGGAAGTGAACTAGCTAACGCCTAGCACGTCGGTCTTGCCGTGCAGCGCTCGCCACGTCAGGGCGTACGCGCAGCACTGTTCGGTGACGGCCAGGACTTCTCGTACCGTTCCACGTGCGTGGGGCCAGCGAGCACGTCAGAGCGTACGTGGCAATGTGGACCGTGAGCACTGACGTGCTTGTGCCGTCTTTCGACTCGTTGCACTGCACTACAGCCAGCAGGGCAGCAGTTGATTACTTGATTTGGTCAAGCTAGGCGCAAACACTACAGGGCAGTAGGGCACGTTTGGATCCCTCCTTTGTATTTTGCCTTGTCTCGCTGCATCAAAGATAAAAGTGTTTGGTTTACTTGCTCACTGTTTCAGTTCTTATTGCTTTTAAATCTTTTCTTCCCCAAGTCAAGCAAGCTAAATTCATTTTTCGGCTTGGACAAGGCTAGCTTCCTTTGGTAAGGAGAGACGAGTCTAAAGAGCGGACGAGAGAACCAAACCTCTCTCTCTATATCCATCAGAAAATAAAAACAAACCAGAGTGATACACTGAGGTCGTGGGTAGGCTAAGTGGGCTAGATTGTTATGGACTACGGAGTGCCCACCATCGGCCCGCTGGATGCTCTAGCACTTTCAGCCCAGCGCGAATCCAGTTCTTTAGTTTGGGCTTTGTTCCAAACGTGCCGCATGGGCTTCGGTCGATTCTACGTGGCCGCCACTGCCAAGCCCCAAGCGTCGAGCACACAAGACACCCGTTGCGACGCGTCGATCTCCGACGCCGGCACGGCGGCACGGAGCTCGAGTCTCCACACAGCCCCCCGCCGCAACCGCGTGGCTCGATTTTGAACTTCATTCTCGATTTTGTTAGGGTTCCGAGGTTTCTCTTTCTCGGGTCTCCCCCGTCTGGTCTTTCCCGTTCGCCCCGATAGCGGTAAGGAGGCCGCGATCTTTGCCGCACTCATCCTCTGCTCTCGTCTCCTCGCCAGTTCCTCTCTCTCTCCGCTCCCAGGGCATCCAACGTCACCTCCATGATCCATCATCAGGTGAACTGTTTTTCCTCTCTCTCTTTTTTCATTTTATTTTTCTTCCAGAAGGTATTGTTGGTTTGCGGCTTTACTTTCTTTGCGCCGTCGGTGGTGCCAGTTGAAATGTAGTTCTTTTGTCTCTGACCATGGTCGGTCACCTGCGATTTCACTTCTTGTTAGGGTTGGGTGCTTGCGGCGGTGGGGATTGGTGTGGGTTTTCGTCGAACGGCGGTGGGGGATAGTTGCGGACTTGCGGTTTTCTCTTTGCATTGTGTCCCGTGCCCCCTACAGAAATCTAGGATGTGACAAGTTCTCTCGAAGAACATAACTGAAATTTAACAAACCTAGCATTACTCAGTTTTGGTGACACGATCGAAGCAGACCACTCTTAGCAACCCATTCAGATGAATCTACTCTGGGCTGCACTATGCTGCCAGTTTATTTCAAATTTCAAATTAATCTGATGAAACTCATTTATATGGCCACAATACACTGTCTTCAGTACATTGAGAATCTTCATACTGTGGTTCTGTTCATTGATTGCCAGCAAGACAGGATGCGGGAGGCACAGTTGGGCTCCCACAGGATTCAGACCCACGGAGTGAGACTGGCCAGAAAGCACACGCACGACTGGGTTGTTCTGATTCTTCTGGCTGCGCTAGTGGTTGCCCTGCATTACGCTCCCCCGTTCAGTCGATTCGTCGGGAAGGATATGATGACTGATATTAGGTACCCGGTGAAACCAAGCACAGTACCAGCGTGGGCTGTCCCTGTATGTTTCTGAACATTTGGTTCCAATTCTGTTCTCTGATAACTCACTCCATTCAGCACTGATGTGAGGCGTTCAACCTATATGCTAGATGATCTCTATACTCTGCCCTTGGCTCATCTTCATATCCATATATCTTGCCAGGAGAGACGTTTATGATCTGCATCACGCAGCACTAGGTTATTTGAAATGCCCCCTGTTATCTTCTGTTCCTTTAATTATTCAGCGCGCAGACTTGCTGATGGACACGTTGCTGAGTATTTCGTGCGTATAAATCTTCCAGGTGCCCTTTTCTCTGTGCTGATAACTGCGGTTTTTACTGATGTGATAAAGACTGCAGTAGGGAGACCGAGGCCAGACTTCTTTTGGCGATGCTTTCCTGATGGAAAGCAGGTATACTACTTCCTTGTGTACATTTGTGTGTAGATAGTTCTTCCCTAGAGATGCTTTTCATAGTTTAAATTAACACAATGCTTCTATGGTATGTTTGGTGCAGTTATACGATCAGGTGACTGGTGGTGTGATTTGCCATGGTGAGAAAAACTTTTTAAAGGATGGGCGCAAGAGCTTTCCTAGTGGCCACACTTCGTGTAAGTTTGCACTAATAAGTGCTCATAGACTCTAGCATTTAGATGGATAAGCTTGTTTGTCCAAGTGTAGAGCTAATAATTGAGGTATAAAATACCGGTACTAGATTGTCAACAAATGTTGCGTTCATTAGCAGTATACCAGTAGTGGCACGGATCTAAATATTTTACTGCATCTGCAGCGATGTATGCCTGGACCTTGACCCAGAAAGTTTGTATCCTTATACTTTGTCTTTGTTATTATTTGTATAATTTCTTCTTATCTCAACCAAGTGATTATCACAAGCATAGAAAACTCAGAACGTTGTAGCAACTAGTACAGCTATGTTTTTTACGCCTGACTGGTCAGTGTCTGACAGTATTTACATTCCCAGGGTCTTTTGCTGGTCTTGGATTTTTGTCACTCTACTTGTCAGGCAAAATTAAGGCCTTCGATCGCCAAGGTCACGTGGCCAAACTTTGCATAGTGATCCTTCCACTTCTTCTTGCTTCACTTGTTGGGGTTTCGAGAGTAGATGATTATCGACACCACTGGGAGGATGTGTTTGTTGGCGGCCTTATTGGTGTGTGCCTAACATCTTCTTTTTTCTTCTGGATTAAAAGCTTCGATGCCACCAGTAAACAGTAACCAATCTGAATTGATGTTGTACAGGATTTATTATGGCAGTGCTGTGTTACTTGCATTTCTTTCCTCCTCCATACCATGATCAAGGTTGTTCGATCTTTCTTACTAAACAAATTCTTTTCAATAGTACTGCTTTAAGGGTTTGCCCTGCTATCAGTGATCCTCTTTCTTGAACATTTTCCATTGTTAGTTTTGTTTCTATAATTTTTATTTTCCTTTCTTGAAATATTTCGCCTACAGGCTGCAGACCGTATGCATACTTCCACATGATGGAAGAACTTCAAGCGGCAAATTCAAACAACGCACAAAACCAACAGTCCACAGGTGGTCATCACATTGCCATGTCCGAGCAGCAGCATAACAGGACATCAAGAAATGATTTGGAATCTGGAAGCGTGTAACATGCCTCCTGCACTTTTACTGAAGCATCAGCGATGTACATTGTACAGTAAGTGCAACCTAACCTTCTATGTGCGTACTCGACATGTGTTACAATCTAGAATTAGAGAGATATATAGTTTCTTCTTACCCAGTGTTACGCTGGCTTCATCTTGTGTGAAATCAGAAGCTAGTAAGGCCTAACCTAGATGTCCCAGGCCTACCTGTGGCCAAATTAGTTGTAAGAGTTGCTAGTGGAGGCACTGATTAGGAACTTATTCCAGTAATAGAAAAAGCAGGATAATGACAAGCACATCTCCTATGCATTCTGGTCCAGCTTGCACCGTCCAATGGGTTCCAAGGCCTATTCTTCTGTTCGTAGATATACGGCCAAATATATTTGTTTTTGTCTCCCTATTTGGATGACCAAATGGATTCCTGGTCTTATTCAGAGTTGGGTCGAACAGATCAACACGGATCGAGATTTTAGTTGTTAAGGTAGAGGCAGAAGCACCACCACTGAATCCTGTACTTTACAACGGTGATAGCAGCAGCTGCGGTCTGCGATATCTTAGTATGTTGCTTGTCGATTTCTTCGGATTTTTAATACAGTTCCCCCACGCATAAAAATTGCTCTGCATTTTGGCATAGCGTGTTAGTCTATGAAGTCTTTGCCTTTTCGGCGGAATCACACGGGACTTTCCGTTCGATGTGTCTAGCCACAATGCATTATTGTTATTCATTAGCCATGCTTGATATTTACAGCAGTTAAAGGATATAGAAGCCGCTTGCTCCATTAAACATTCCCGCAAAAACAAAAGCGTGCTGCAAAGCGAGGCTTTTATATTAACTTTTTCTGTCCAAGCTGATGAGTATGTGCAAGATGAGATTAATCTAGCACAGTGGCTAAACATGGAGCATAAGCATAACTGCCGCATGACTTGAAAAGAATATGGATGACCATGTTTAAGAAGTTAACTGACGAATAACTTGAAAAGACGGCCAGCTTTCAGAGTTTATGAGTGGGCCAACATGAGTACATGCATCGGCCAAATATGCGGCGAAAATCGTTTAGGCGCCATGGATATATTTGTGGTGTGTTGACGACCATGTAAAGAGACTGAAAAATAGCAAAGGGAAAAGGGAACGCGCGGAAGGTATGCAGCCTTTTTTTTTTTTCTTTTTTCCTTTTTTTGAAAGCACCAAGTTTTGGGTTACACAGCGAGCGATTTTCTGCAGCTCTAAGCTGTAATTGGATCTGCTGCATCTGCCTGAAGCCCTGAACCCTCACTTCATTATACAACTTTAGAGTTCAGATGGAATTGCATTCATACTTGGCTGCTCAAGCAACCATACTATGCTATGCATTCTCTGTGAACAGCCGCTGTTTGGTGTATATGCAATACTGAATAAAACGTCTTTGGTTACAAGCTGTTGAAAAGGTGTATCATGTACAGCTATCAGTCACTTACATCCTGTGAATATGCTGATTCAGTTCAGGCAGATACTTTGTTAACTTCATCACAGTGAGCGCAGTCAAACGATAAGGCAAAATGCAGAGTCCTCTTAGTCTTAGCTTAGCCTGTGAAAGATTTCACTTTCACAGGCAGGCTCGAGAGCTTTGGAATGCACATACTTTGAGCCTGGAATTCACGGTGCTTTGAAGGAGTGGCTTTGAGAACTCGTAACAAAAACAAGACCCACTTATACTTATTTATATGACAGATTTACAGTACAGGAAAAAAGTGAGACCAAGGCCACACTGCTTACTAAGATACAGCCTCTGCTTACATACTAAAGTCCCCTCGACCCTGTTCACCCCTTCAATGGACAGGGCAGCGACATGGAGGCCCTGATCCACTCTGCTGCGTCCTTCAACTCTTACTCACCCCTCTGAGTTTCTTCAGCAGATGGAAGGACTGACAAAAAAAAGAAGAGTAACAAAGCTAAAAACACTCACTTCTCTGCTTGTTACGATAGCTAATTGTTCTTCCAGAACTCCTGCGTCCGCGCGCGTTCTAGCAGCATGGATGGCACTAATTAATACCTCTCGTGACCGGCGGTAGCTGTGGCAGACGGGTGGTGGTGGTAGAAATCCGAGGCGGCGGCGGCGGCCTCTCTGTGGGCAGGCTGTTCACGCCCGTTGTAGTAGTAGTTGTTGTGCGTGACGCCGCGTGCTCCATCGGCGGCGGCAACCATGCCGTTCCTACCGGCGGGCTGCTTCAACGTCCCGTCGGCCTTCTCCTGCGCGCCGGCGCCGGCGGGAACGGCATGCGCGGAGCCTCTCCTCACGTAGTTGTACGCCCTGCGGTCCGCCTCGGTGGCGGCGGCAGGCGCGTGTTGGGCGGGGTAGCCGTTGCCGTTGTAGTGGGCGCCGCCGTTGCGCTGCGTCGTCCTGTCCGCCGGGGCGGGATGGTAGTCGTCGTTGACGGTGCTGGACATGCAGAACGGGAGACACATTCTTGTATGCGGCGGCGGCGGCGGGTGGTGGTGGTGCTCGCTCGACTCTACCCGGTTGCCTTGCTCCTTAGCTTGTTGCTTGCTTGATAGCTTGTAGTGGAATGGATCACTGGTATAGTAGCGCAGAGGGCGATGGGTGTTTTGCTTGGTGTGTTGGTTCTCGGTGGCCTGGTATATATACGGACGGGAGCCGAGCTCAACGTGTACATGAAGCCGTGCCGTGAGGGAGGGAGGGCGAGCGAGCAACAGGCGTGTGGGCACGGAGGGAGGCCAAAGGCAGTTCGGCGCGGCCCGGTGACTCACCGGTCGGGACTCGGTCGGTCCAGGTCGTCCGTCTACCACCACCGTGTCCAGCCTCGTTTCGGTTCACACGCCGTCCCCGTCCACGTACGTACAGCCCGATCGTGGCCAGGTGACCTGACGTCGGGCCCCGTGCGTCATCGACGTTCGACAGGTCGATCTTTCGGCCGGGCGGCTGTGCGGACGTTGCGGCCGGAGAGCTGTGATCGACCGTGACCGTGACTCATCGGTGCGCGTCTCCGTCGTCGCGGGTTCCTCGCCGTGGCCGGTGGGTTCGCGGCAGCCGCCCAGCAGCGGTGGCGTGATGCCGCGCCGAGGGCTCAGCGTCAGCTTCAGCAGGTGGGAGGGAGGCCGGCCGGGGCGGTGGTGCGGCCCGCTGTCACGTCCGCGTCTTCTCGGTTCGTATTCCCTTTCCCTTACCGCTGCCTGCCATGATCGGACCTGCCGATCTCGAGCGTCAACTGCGTAGTTCCATTCTCTGGCTGTGTCGACCTCTTAGGACGCAAACGCGTAAACTCTTATGCTCTTTACGTTCCAAATTATAAGGCATTCCAAGAATTTAGGTGGGTTGAAACATCTTAAGTTTGACCAAAATTATAGAGAAAATTATAAAAATTTGTAACATCAAATATGTATACTATAAAAATATAATTAATAAAGAATCTAATGATATTTAATTGGTGTCATAAATATTATTATCTTATCGTATAAATTTGGTTAAACTTGAGATTCTTTAACTCTTTAGGATTCTTGAAATGCCTTATAATTTGGGATGGAGGGAGTACCTTAATTACATTAATACACAAACCTTTTGTGAGAAAAGAAAAAAACTGCGTAGTTCTGTCAAGCTAGCGCTAGCACGCATCGCGAACATGGCTCCATGCGTGCCGTCCCTGCCTGCCATGCCACAGGGTGCACTGCATCGTCGCTCGTAAGACCGGAATTGTCAAATGCCTAGACTTTGACCGTCTGACCACTGTTTGCATAATCCATTTGATGCCTTCAGTTGGGGCCAGTTTAGTTCCTTTCCCATTTCCATATTGTTTTCCTCTTCTGTGGTTTGCAGCCAACCGGGCTTCAGGCTCGCTCAGGGAAAATGACGTCATCGGCCTCCAAAAACAATCACACAAAATGACGCTGAAATTTGTCCGAGACACTGGGCATTAGGCAGCGAACAGATACCAATTGTCCGCACTGGCATTAGGCACGACCGCACGAGGGCCTATAGTCTAGCGGCGATGCATATACTAATGGATAATCACCAGGACCGTAGCATGGGATGTGTTGCCGCCTGCGCCTGGCGCCTTTATTCCCGCACAAACCAACCGGAATGTGCTGCTGCTGCTGGCTGGGCGGAATGATTGGTCCGTGGCGGACGCACAAACAGGCCCGGCCGCTTGAACCTGAAGGGCGATCGAGGAGTAGATCCGTGGCGCTAGAAAGGACGGAACCCTTGGATCACAGGCGAACCGGAGCTTGCCAACAAGGCGATGGCGATGGATACGCACGACCGCCGGAGGTGATTGTCCACCGAAAGTTTTCATTATTGTAGATGCTCTCTTCATTAGCCTTCCTTCATTACCACTGGTTAAGTGTCCATGTCCAACAAGATCTCGCGGGAAGGTTCAACCGTTGGAGTTGTTATTATGGACTGGTATAGTGCGAGCCGCGCTGGTGGAGCTTATGATAATTTACATTGCGTGGAGATTGCGCGGGATTAATATGTGGAAAAGAGTGTAATATTCCTGCAAAGTGGTTATAAGGGAAAAAACGGTTTGTATATTAAACAGTTAATATCTTTTTTCGAGTTAACTAGTAGTACAGGACATGGAGTTAGTGCTGCAATGCCATCTTAGTCTAAGGGCTGGTTTAGTTCGCGAAAAATTTGGCAAAATGCTACTGTAGCAATTCGTTGTTATTTGACAATTAGTGTTCAATCATGGTCTAATTAGACTTAAAAGATTCGTCTCGTGAATTTAGTCTAAACTGTGTAATTAGTTTATTTTTTATCTATATTTAATGTTTCATACATGCGTCTAAAGATTCGATGTGACGGGGAATCTCAAAAATTTTTGGGAAGCTCTAAGAAGAAGACCTCGTGGAAGGATTGTTTGGATAGAAAATTCCTTTATGCATATTCAGAGTTTTTTAAAAAAATGGCATATTCATTGGGAGTTGGATTGGATGGAACTTGGCATATATAGAGAATAGAACTGGCGGCGCCAGCCGGCCAGAATAGGAAAGGCTGCCATGTTCATATATTCTGAAGGAAAAGTACTGATTTATTGGATTAGTTATCGATGTCTATATGCTTATTTCTTTAAGTCATTTTATTAAAAAAAGGTAATCATACCCAGGCACTCGCAAAAATATATTGTTTCAGTACTGCAACAAACGTCTATTGAGGATACGAAATCAACAAAAGCATAGCTACTGCAGACGCACTAATCCGCGAATGCTCAGTCAATTTTAATCTAGCGAACGATATTCCGACATGTAGCCTCCGTTCGGCTGTGCTGATAAGCCAGTTGAAAAATATTATTGGTTGATTTGTTGTGAGAGAAAAATACTGTTTTAGCTGAAAAAATAAACTAAAAAGTACGGATTATAAGCCGGATGAACAGAGCCGTAGTTTCGTTGCGCAGAACACATAGGTGTAGACGAAATTGAACATGGATATATCATTCAAAAGCTATAGCATTTGAAAGTAAATATTTTGTTTTTTTTAAAAGAGTGACGTTAGGGTAGCATGCAGCGTTGCAGACTGGGCCTGGATGCATGCAGACTCGGTGCGAGCACGTACGTCCGACAAACAGGGCAAGGGAGAGACTTGTCGGATCGTTCACTCAACTCGGAAGGAGTGAACGTCCATCGAAATGGATTCATGTAGCTAGTGACTCTTTGTCGTTGGAATTTCATAGGAATTTTATAAGAATCAATTCATTTTTACCAGAAAAACACAAGAAATAGGAAAGTGTCCTACAATCCGAAGATACCCTAAAAGTACATAGGTATTTCTTTGCATTAGATTTAGATTGAATTATACTTTATGCAGCACAACCCTAGCAAGATAGACCTATGTAGTGCATGGTGTTTTGTTGTCCTATACAAGCAAGTCACGTTTGGTAATAAAATTATGTTTAGTTAGTATTACTTTCTCCATCCTAAATTATAAGACGGTTTGACATTTCTAAATTTAAAGCCTTTATTATGTATCTAGATCATAAAAAATATGACTAGGTACGTAGCCGAAGTTATTGAATCTAAAAAAGCCAAAATGTTTTATAGTTTGAAATGGAAGGAGTATCACTTTGTCACATATTTCTAGTACAGGAATGTGGTTGACAATATTTCAATTTTTGTTCCCATTGCTAGTGCAAATCTATATTATTTAATACGATCAAATCTGGCGCACTATTTAGTACTACATTAGGCTTGCTTTTAGAACAAATCTGGTGTACTAGTAAAATGTGAAAAAGGGTAATATTCCTGGAAAGTGGTTATAAGAGAAAAGCTGCTTCTAAAATTAAACAGTTAATTAAGATCTGTTTTGGAGTTAAGTAGGACATGATGTTAGTGCTACATAGCATCTTGGTTTAAGAAGATATCGTGAAAGCATCGTTTTGATAGAAAATTCCTTTTTGCATATTCAGTGCGGGTTGGATTGAATGGAACGAACTTGGCAATTGGCATAGAGATGAACAAAACTGGTGGGGCCAGATTAGAAAACGCTGTCATGTTTATATTATGATGAAGGAAACGAGTACTGATTTCTTTGATTAGTTATCGATGCCTATATGCCTCATTTTATTCAAAAAAGTAATTATACCCAAGCAGGTACTCGCAAACATAACTTATTCCAATACTGCTATAAAGATCTATTGGGGATACGAAGATCTACAAAAGCATAACGATTCTTTGTGTAGGGTAATGAACAGAGTTATAGCCCGCTACAGTATCACTATAGCTTTTTATTGGATCTATCGCTACGATATTACCAATTATTCTGCAGTTGCCACTAATGACGCTATAGCTGTATTATACACCCACTGTTTGGAATAGCCCGGCAATACGTTTAGCACCGCTAACGTTGACTAAGGAAAATATTCATTCCTTGCTGTTGTGACGGTAATCTATGCATTTTTCATGTTATTTTAATCAATAAATTTTGCAATGAACTATTAAACAATTTTTGAATTGTTTGATTTTGAATGTTGAAGGAATATGAATGATGATTTATCATCATGAGTATGTTGATTTTTTTTTTGAATGGGTGGCTTTCAATTACTCATGGGCTGATTGTTCATCAGCAACACTTACAATAACGTGTTCCGGAAATGAACTCACGATAGGCTCATCTCCTTCCACACACACACCCAAGGGCTGCTAACTCATGAGCAACTCTAATATTCTCTAGGAATGGAAATACACACAAACGAATTGAAATTTGCAGACACCATACACTGCAGCTCGTCAAGTAGACTCCCCATCAACGAGTGAGTGAAGTCTCCTGCACAAATAGCCTGCTTCCCTAGCATCGCATCCGTCTCCAGAATAATCTCGGTGATCCCCAGGTTTATGCCCGCTTGCATTCTTTGGAGGCTTGGACACAAGCTATTACCTCCGCCTGAAATGCACCAATTAAGAAATCCACACGGCCCCATCCTGCGGTCACCATATCGACGTCTGCATCTTTGATCACAAACCCCCAGCCACCAGAGTGAGTAGTAGGAGAGAAAGCCGCGTCGCAGTTCAGCTTCAGCTTCCCCATTGGCTGTTTTAACCACCGACCCTGCACCCTGGCCTTTACAAGTTTTGATGTTTCTTCATACTTCATCAGTTCAGCAACATACATGTGCACAGCATGGGCAATCATGGCCGCAGGTCTTTGCTGCCCCCCTGTTCTTATGGTGTTTCTCTCTCCCCACCACATCTATATTGTCATAAGCAGATACAGTCTCTTCTCATTCTTTGTTGATAGTATGAATTCCACAGTCTCCTTTGCTGAACTCATCCCAACCAACATGTCTTGTTCCT
The DNA here is from genome assembly GCA_038087645.1 of Saccharum hybrid cultivar R570. Lineage (NCBI taxonomy): Eukaryota > Viridiplantae > Streptophyta > Magnoliopsida > Poales > Poaceae > Saccharum > Saccharum hybrid cultivar. The sequence goes on along the minus strand of JAQSUU010000123.1, from coordinate 1,027,976 downwards.
CTTCTAAATCCAGTAGACGTCACACCTGTCTAATTATCTTGCACTTGAAGTAGAGATGGCCCCCATCCTCATCATAACGACCACAGACCGGACAAGAGGGATCAATCTTTATCTTCCTTAGCAATAGATTTTTCCACAGAGGATGGTCTGTTTAGTGCAAATCTCCATAAAAAGTGTTTTACCTTGTTCGGACAGTTCAGACTCCACAAAGCTTTCCACATCTTTTCATCCGGCCGTCCACTGCTATTCTGTCCTTCGAAGCTACTCCGGACATGCAGCAAGTCTGATCGGCAAACCTTATAAGCGCTCAGCACACTGAACCTGCCCATGGAATCATAGTGCCAAGCATTATTTTAATGAAAGCTGCGTAATGGACCTAGAAATATGTTCCCAACTCATTGTACATATATTTGAGTATTTGTGTTATCTTTAACGACATGTTTTTCTATATAATTCAGTAAGAATTTTCTTGTTTCCTATAAAACCACTAGGGCCTTGTTTGGATCCTTGGAATTGAAATCCATTCTAATAATCATAACAGATCAATTAAGCTAATATGGTTATATGTGGAATATATTTGTATATTACTTTTGGCCATATAACGGAGATACTTATGTGCTACATTTCTGCTGTAGGGGAGAAAGCCAAAGAACCTGCTATAAGTTGCAAAGTAGAAACATGGTACGATGACCTATAAAATCGATTTTCATCGCACAGCCTATAAACTTTAGATAAGCTTATATTTGAACTTTGAAAAGTTATGAAATATTAAATTCTAAGTCAAATAGCCTAGTTCACTAAGTAGATTCTAATTCTCTAAAATAAAAGTATCCACATGGCCTCTAAATGGAATCGTTTTTGCTATAGTTTTTTTATATAGGCTGTGTTTACTTCCTCAAAAAAAAAGTACTGTGCAAACAAAAGATTCCCCGTCACATCAAACTTGCGATACATGCATGGAGTATTAATTGTAGATGAAATCAAAAACTAATTGTACAGCTTGGTTGTACTTTGCGAGACGAACGTTTTGAACCTAATTAGTCAACGGTTGGACACTATTTACCAAATAAAACCAAAACGTGCTACAGTACTTTTTTTACACCTTTTCGCGGAACTAAACACACCCATAGTTTGTAGAGGACCTTCATTAGCATTCATTACAACTGGTTAGTGCGAACCGTGTTGGTGGACCATAATTTCCGCCGCGTGGAGATTGCACGGGTGTGAAAGAAGGCTGTAATATTCCTAGAAAGGTGATGTAACTGTTTTCTTCTATTGCTTCATACTCCGCTAGGACATGAAATTAGTGCTAAAATTACATTGGTTAACAAGATCTCGTGGAAGGGTTATTAACAGCTGGGGATCATTTGGATTTGTTGATGTTCATTTTTTGAATATACACGGTTGGTCATAACTTGTAAGCACGTTTATGCTTAGAAGTAGATCAAGAAAAAACATATTTTGGAAGTAAAAATAGTTAAAATTACAATCATGGTTCATTGCACTTGCATTATGATGAGACAATTCAGCCCTCTCATATCCTCTTTCTGCACTTGCTTTATGGTTCGCAGGAAGATGAGGTGCCACACTTGACGGAAGGATACAAGTAAATGTTGTACAAATTCCTCAGCCAGGTTACATACGGAGCAGGGGGCCGGGGCGGGTGCAGCAGCCCTCGCTTAGCAAGCCGGTCAGCACTCAACAATTCTTAAAAGTAAGGTAAATGAATAATTTGCAGCGAAGAAAGGCCTAGGCGCCTAGCTTTTCCTGCGTAAGCTCTCCTCCAGTCTGGTGGGGTGATAGGTTTCCACAATTGGAGAATTGAACGTCACCAGAGATTAATTATTAGTAAGACCATGTTTGATTCCTAAGAATTGAGAGAAATTAGAAAGTAATCTAATAATGAAATAGAAAACACTTTATAGATATGGGCTTCAATCAATAGGAACCAAACAGGCCTTTGGGTTCTGTAAGTTGAGAGAAGCAGTTCTCGCTGCAAAAGGCTAGAGCTGCAGGCAGCCTCTGCCATGATGACTGGTGAAATGTTTGAGATACTGGCCTTGATGTAAATTGATTGTGCTTGATGCAGCTGGTTATTGATGATGAGCACACCCATACTTGGCCATGCAGCACGAGGCATGACGGCACGACACGAAGCACGAAAAAAAGCCCGACACGAACCCGGCACGGCCCGATGATACTCGGGCCCGGGCTGGCCCGGCCCGCGGCTCAGGCCGTGCTTGGGCTGACCCCCAAGCCCGTGGGCCAGCACGGCCCGGCACGAAAATTAGAGGGAGGCCCGACAACAGCCCGAGGCAGCCACCGCCACCCAACGGCCATTTTGGCCCATCATCAGCCCAGCCGCCCACACCCAGCCGCCCCCTCCCTTCATATAAAAGGGACACGCCGCGGCCGCCCGGCGCCTCCTCACCTAACCCTAATCCATTCGACTCCAGACCTCCAGTCTCCACCCGCCGCGCCTAGTCGCCTCACCCTTCGCCGCGCCGCTGTCTCCTCGGCGTCCGACCTCATCGTCTCCGGTGACCTTGATTTGCCTTCCGCCGTCAGCCAGCCTTTCCCTTCTCCTCCCTGATCTCCTTCCTCTCCCCCTCTCCCTTCCCCTTTTGGTGATATGTGAGTTCGTGTTCCTGTCAGTGTCATCCCTCCTCCGCCGCTCGCCGTCCTTGCTAACAGTCTATCGTCTTCTCTGCGGGGGTCGTCGTCTTCTCCGGCACCGGGCTCCGGTTGTGCAGATAAACCCTAACCCTAACCCTAACCCTAACCGGCTAACCCTAACCCTAGCATCTTGTTTATTGATCTATTTCTGTCATCTGATCTGATGTGTTTCTTGATCTGCAGGTCGGTAGCCGATATAATGTCTATAATGGCAAGAGATATAATGTCTGTTCCAGTGTCTACTGTGTCTTCAGAATCGTGCTTCAGCTTGATAGGAAGGATACTTGAAGAGCGGCGCCGACGCTTGTTGCCAGAACATGTTGAGATGCTTGCTTGCATCAAGGATTGGGAGTTGGGAGAACGAAGACTGCAGCATTCAACAGACAACCAAGAGTTGGCAAGCTACTTCGAGCATCAATATCTTGATGAAGAAATTCAGACTGCATCTGGGGCTCCTTCGGCTGGTACATCAGTGGCTTCTGCATCTACTTCTGCTGGTACTTAGTGTTCTCTATTCTGACTTCTGAGTGAGTTGAGAGATGAGAATGAGTGAGCTGAGAGATGAGAGATTGAGAGTGTTCTCTGAGAGTGACATTTGTATCTGTGACACAGATTCTGTGTGACTATCTGAACTTTGAACTTATCATTATAAGAGCTGTGCTGCACTCTTTTTTTCCTTTCTAGGGTTTCTCACAAGGGTGAGTTTTATCTAGAAAGGTTTTTAATAAGGCAGCATTGCACACAGCTCAATTATCTTTTTAAGTCTTGTTTGTGCATTATTATTTTGTGATTGTGAGTTGTGACTTGTGAATCTGTTAGAGCTGAGTGTGAATCTGTGATTGTGAGTTGTGATTGTGAATCTGTGATCACTTTTTCGTTATGTTTTCTGTGAATTTTGATTCCAAATTTGAAAACTAAAGGTAGAGCTGAATTTGCTGGTGTGTTTACAGAATCGCGGGCTGTGGGCTGGCCTGACCCAATATTTTCGCCGGGCTGGTCGGGCTGGCACGGCCCGAAACTCGGCCCGCGGGCCCGTGCTTGGGCTGAATGCCAGGCACGAGGCCCGTTCTGGCACGACCCGCAGGCACGACGTGCCGTACCGGCCCGAGAAGTTGCGGGCCGTGCCTGGCCCGTGCCCAGGCCGGGGCGTGCCGGGCCGGCCCGATGGCCAAGTATAAGCACACCAAGTCCTACTGCTAATCTGCTATGCATCTTGCTCCAGGTAGAAGTGCTGGAATGGTTATCTTGTAGCTTGGAGGCGTTCCCAGCATGGGCTGTCTTCCCAGCTGCCTGGTTCTATATCAGCGTGAGCCCAGTACCCCAAGGCCCAAGCCCACAACGCAGTGAGGGTCTGCTGCTGCTAGAGCGTGCCAAGAGTGGCACGTCGCTGTGTCCCCTCTTTATTTTTTAAAAAATGTTTTATAAACAGCATTTATTTATAAAATTGTCACATCTAAAAAGTATTTTCAGATCTAAACTGTCTGGCCGCAACGATCTGCTAAGACCACATGCTACTTCCATATATTTATCTAATAACTTAACTCGTGTCTTAACATTTCAGGAATTAAACGATTTTCAAAGATATACAAGAGGACATTATGCATGCTAGCGAAATTGAACCACCACGCCTGATTCTTTACCTGTGTCAAAGTTCTGATCAAAGTTGAGCAGATCTTGTAATTTATTTAGTGGTTTCGAAAACACTAACCCTATTTAAATATATTCCACCTTTAGAAACTTCGATAAGTAGCCCAACCTAGACATCTTTTTGGCCAAATTTGAAATTAAATAGCTTCAGTTTTATAACAACTAGTGATGACATTATAGTTAAAACGGAACAACAGACCTATCAAAACTTAAAATATTTATAAATTATCATTCCTAAAAATATTTCTCAAATATAAATAGTCTGGTTGCACCAATCCGCTAAGGCCACATGTTATTTTCATATGTTTATCTAACTTAATTAACTCGTGTCTTTAACATTTTGGGAATTAAATGTTTTCAAGATACACCAAGAGGACATTATGCATGTTAGCAAAACTGAACTACCACGCCTGATTCTTTACCTATCCCAAAGTTTTGATCCAAGTTGAGTAAATCTTGTAATTTATTTAGTTGTTTATTAGAAAGTACTAATCGTATCTAAAAGTTCCAACATTAGATTAGAAACTTTGATAAGTAGCCCAACTCATGCATATTTTTAGCCTAGTTTGTAATTAAATACCATCATTTTCACAACAACTGATAATGGCATTATATTTAAAATTGAACAACTGCATATCTTGTTGCAGTCCTATCGAATTATTAATATATTTGACTCATTATCTAATTATATTTGAGGGAAGGAGAACATATCGAACAATTTTTCTAAGATTTAGGAACTTCGAGTTCTACCATCATCGTGGCATTAATATGTATCCTATTTTGGAATTAGATATCTTAACTTGTTCTTATACATGTCACTAAAATATAATGTTTACACTATGTATAGCGCACATTTCAAGTCTAATTACAAAATATACTAGCCGGTAACCCCGCGAAACTACACGATATAACTAATTTTTTCATTAAGGAAAACACCAAAGTTACTTTAAAAATAATACAATATATACCGCATCATAATTCTGCAACATGGGGGATGTCTCTCTCAATTGAAGATGCAGCTTCATCCTCATATTGCAGCTGAACAGAACACCAATACCAGCTGAACAGAGCAGCACGGCTGGAGCTTGAGAGCACTATGTACGTGCCATAACTTGCAGTTCGAATACTGTGGAAGCCTGAACTGTAGTGTGACGCCAAAAGCCTTGTCAGCAACTTGGAAATAGGTATATGAGTAAACAGAGACTTATTGGCAGCCAAAAAGTAAAGGAAGAAACGAATTAGGTCATAAATTGAGCGCACGTGTTTAGGTGTCCGAAATTGCTGTGCTGTTTTGGTTTCAGTGGCAGGGAATCATATTTCGAAAGTCGTATGAATTATGCAAACAAACTATTGCAAGACATAACCAAAATAAATGGAGAAGACCATGCTGGATCGCTATGTAGGTAATAAGAGGCCCACAACAACAAACAACAGATCACTGGCAATTTTGTAATGTCCAAAGGAATGTGGAAATATAGCATTTAAGTAGTCACTGTGGCGCACACAAAGGCAGAGAAATAATCAACGGAGAATCTCAGCAGAAAAATGACAGTTGCATTCTCAGAAATGTAATGCCAAATTTTGGAGCAAGCAATAGGTATCTGTTGAATGGCTGACTGCTCCATAGTTCCATATTTTCGCAATTAAGTGTTGGAGGAATATAGAACAAACTTACACGATACTTTAAGCGTTTGTGACAATTTCCATATGTCCGATGTGGGGAATCAGCAATCGCAGTGGCAAAGCCAGAGGCAGACAGGCCAGCAGTTTTTTTTGTCATGTGGACCATTAAGAAGTAGTGCCTAGATTCAGCAGGATTTAGACAGAAACACAAAGTGCAGAAAAGTAGAAGAAGTCAAGTAACACAATAAGGTTTGCCAGTCTAGAACACAAATGGGGGAAGATGAGGGCATGAGGCATATTGTGATTTAAACATGATACCCCTCTGTGGATAGTCTATTATAAATCTGATGAGTACAGGTCTGGTTGGTTGGCTTCCAAAATTTGCAATGCCAGAGATTTGGCAAGCCATGATTTTGGCTAGTATTTGGTTTGCTACCAAAATTTGTCAAACTCTCACATTTTTCTTGCCAAATCAATGGCAATTTTTTGGCCCAACTTTTGGCTTGCCAAATCTTTGGCATGGCAAATTTTTGTAGTAGCAGGCTCTACATTCCCATCCAACATTACTTGTTTGCAAACTAAATAGAGATCTACGTTGTTGTGTCGAACATCATATACTTGCTGCTGTGGTACGACCACAACACAATAATAAAGTGGGGATGGTGATACCGTTTTGATCGTGCAGACTAAATAGACGCTTGCTGATGTGGTACAACCACAGCACAATGAAGTGGGGATGGTGATACTGTTTTGATCGTCTAGACTAAATATATGTGAATATGTAAGAAGTACAGCAAGAACAATGAGTATGCATGGTGAGAAAGGAGAACTCAAAGATGTGGGCATACACACCTAACGGCATAATATTGAATCCAATCCAATGTACAGCACATCATTATCACTGGGAGATGGGTATATCACCTGAAGGAATGGGTCAAACAGATTAATTCAGTGACACGGACATGAATCTTGCCTTGAACATATGAAGAGCTGAAGATCAGAATCGAATGCTAAGTGATCTACTAACAATTTACCTGCCAATCATAATGCGTTGCCTGATGCTCTTAAAAAAGAAAATAATCTGAGACATATATATGTAAATAAAATAACACTATTACCTGTGGTTGAATGGTAAGAATCGGAGGCTAGTTATCCTTTCCTATAGATGCGCTATTAGATCTGAAAACAAAAGGCATCTTTTTCTTTCAAGGAATCAACGTAGGCAAAAAGGGCACCATTAGGATAATTTACAAATGTAATAGGGTGACAATGAATCTGTTATAAATTACTAAAAGATGCAGCGACATAATACAATATTGGGCAAGCCTGCAAATGCAAAGTTTTTAGGTAATAGGCATAATGCAGTACCAGCCACGCATGGAAATATTTTTTTATGTAACAGGCATGATACAATACCTGGCTGGCAAGCATGGAAACAAAAAAATTTTAGTTTACAGGAGACAGGTACAGGATTTTCTGAAATAAAATTAAAAAAGCTGTATAGAATTGCTATTAACATATAACTGCATATATACTGGATTGGCATCTGCATATCATCTGGAGAAATGAGAAAACGATTGCTATTCACCTATAACTGCATATGTAGTGAATTGGCATATGCATATTCATCTGAAAAAAAGAGGAAATAAAATGAGAAAGGGCTACATCTATATCAAATTTAGGAGTAAGATGTATTCGTATATGATCTTCAGACCAAAGGAATCCCATCTAATCTGTGCAATCCTACATAATTTGGAAAAGAGGCGCAGGGCCAAAGGCGAAGCTCCAAGGAGGGGGCCCATGACGACGATGGATTGTGTCACCTGAAGCACCATTTAGAATAACCAAATTATAGGATGTACATAGCAACCTGCAAAGTAAAGCATGAAACGGGGTCAAATCCAAAAAACTGTCTTGCTAATCATCAGGTAAGCAAATGTAGCAGTCCGGGGTTAAATCAAAACAACAGTCTTGTTCATCATCAGGTAAGCAATGTAGCAGCCTAATAATCAGGTAACCCAAATCTGCAGCTAATTTGGAGTGTAGAAAGCAGCATACAATCAACTTTGCAGAATTGTTTTCAGGTTGTTCTGTAGGTTTCTAAGTTTCCATTCAGCTAGATAAAACTGAGAACATATAAGGATAGTGTTGATGGGTGGTGAAATATTATCAGTATCTGCCATGTTTAGTACTGAGGGTAAATCGCATTGCCATATAGTTGCAAGACTTCAACCTGTAGGGTGAGGTCACCAGGTAGTTCATGGTGGCAGCTAAACAATTAACATTGGCCAGGCGGTTAACAGGTACCGGAAATCTAGCTAAATATTTTTCATCGATAATTCTGAAACCTATTGAAAGATTAAAAAAAAAGTGCCTCAAATTAGTCAAGAGGTTTCACTCTGCCTTAACTACAAAAACTGTATCTTACATTGCAAGTCTATTTGAGCAAAAAATGCTAAGCAAAATAACACATATATATCCACAAATCAGGAGAGAAATTATGAGCATCAAATCTATTAGTAGCTTCAACGATGAGATCAGCAAACACCATTTAGCTACATTACAGTAGCATAGTCTAACCATGCTACTGGATATTGTATATGAGGGAATAAAAATTCAACAGCTAATCTATTCAGAAGTTTCGTTGAATAAACAGAGCAGTGGAACAGTGCATGAACTTAAAAATGCATAGCTGTAAGGTTAAAGAGCATGTATCACATCTTAGAAAATTATTGAAAGGCAAACCGCATAGTAACACACCTGTAGAGGAAATAAAACAACATAAGAGCAGTGCAGATGCCACTACCCATCACAATCTAGGGGAAAGGCAAAGTCAGGACCATATTTGTGGCTAAGATGTTGCCAGACACCAGATCCTCGCCTCCACCGCTGGCAAGATCATCCATGGCCGCGGCAAAGGAGTCTGGAGCTATGGTCAGCACGAACAACGCATCAGCATACACGGATGAGGAAACCCTAGAATAGGAAACCAAATCAATTAGAGAGCTAGGGTTTGGATTCGATTTCGCACAGAGGAACGGAAGAGAAGGGATTCGCGTACATAGTTGGTGCTCGTCTCCGGAAAGTCGAAAGTCCCAAAGATGGAGACCTGGGCACCTATCGTAGGGCGGCGGCGGCGGCGGCGATTGCCTGGCCGAGCGGCGACGCGGAACTCTGCGGCGCCGGAGGCGGCGACGACGGATCAAGCGGCGCCGGCGAGCGGGGGAAGCAGGGGAAGAGGGGGGACGGGCGATGGCAGCAGCGGATCGAGCGACAGCCCCGTTTTTTTTTTCTGTCGCGAGAGTGGGGGCGGAGGAGACGAGAGTGGGGGCGGAGGAGACGAGCACTTGGCCTTTTTCTGTCGCGACACGCGACAAGAGGGAACAGCGAAGAGAAGTTTCAGAAGGAAGGAAGAAGCATGCACGACTGATGTGGCCAAAGGAATGGGATGGACGGCTGTGATGCGGCGATGAACAGTGGAAAACAGTGGAACAGTAGGAAGTGGTCTTAGAAACTAAAGATTTGGAAACCAAATCAATCAGAGAGCTAGAGTTTGGATTCGATTTCGCACAGCAGGAACATAAGAGAAGGGAGGGATTTGAGTACGTAGTTTGTGCTCGTCTCCGGAAAGTCGAAAGTCCCAAAGATGGAGACCTGGGCACCTAGCGTAGGGCGGCGGCAGCGATTGCCTAGCTGAGCGGCGACGCGGAACTCCGCGGCGCCGGAGGCGGCGATGACGGATCAAGCGGCGCCGACGAGCGGGGGAAGCAGGGGAAGAGGGGGGACAAGCGATGGCAGCGACGGATCGAGCGGTAGCCTCGTTTTTTTCTGTCGCGAGAGTGGGGGCGGAGGAGACGAGCGCTTGGCCTTTTTCTGTCATGACACACGACGAGAGGGAACAACGAAGAGAAGTTTCAGGAGGAAGGAAGACGCGTGCGCGGCTGATGTGGCCGAAGGAATGGGATGGACAGCCATGATGCAGCGACAAACAGTGGAAAACAGAGGAACAGTAGGAAGCATTCTTAGAAACTAAAGATTTGTATGATGATGATAATGATGATGATGATCAGAAAGTGCTAGCAGCGGCACTATCGCACCAATCGTCTATTGTGCGTCGCTTAGCTCTGGTCACGCCATTTCTACTGGGGTGATAAATAGCGTGCCTTGTCATTTGTCAACACTTGCCGCTAGTATGACAAATTTATCGCACCGTATAGCACGACAGTATTATTTATCACGTCGAGTATGCGACCAAACAAATTGAAGGACCGAAAACAGCGATTAGAGGGGGTGTGTGAATGGGAGCCGTAAAATTTATCGAGGAATATTTGGCCGCTGTCCCAAATTCACCGCCAAATAAACAAAGCAATCACGTGATGTCCACGACCCAAATGAGTGGGGTGGATATTCTCTAGAAACACAGCGGGACACCATAAAGCCAACACAAAAGACAGAACGTGAATCGGAAATCAAACGCGCAAACCGCGGACGAAACAGCGCAGCTGAAAATTAGAGCCGAAAATTCCAAGCCACCATACCAGAAATTTCAGGCTACCAGACGGAACAGAGAAGGGACGAAACAAGGAGCGGCACCTCTCTCAAAAACTATCTCATGCACGAGTACCTGAAATAGGAACAGCACCGCAGCTGGGCAGAGTTCGATTCAGCAAGGGCAAAGCAGGAACAACAGCTTGCGGCCTGGAGCTCACGAACGCAAAGAGCAGAAAGCGCTCGGCCTTGGGCTGTGCTCGACTCAGCGCAGGAGCGCTAGCCGCTGCTGGTGGACTGGCCACCTGGGTTGCCTGCGACCAACCGGTGTCTACGCCGGATGAACCCGGTGATCCTCGGCTGCGCGAGAAGAACGAACGGAGGTGCTGCACTCCGATGCACACGAACCGAGAAGCAGCGAGTAGAAAGAGAGCAAGAGGCAGCCGCACGGGTCTTCTCGCGCCGGCCAGGGGCGCTCGACGGTGGACTGCTTCCGTGCGAGACGGATGGGGCGTCTTTTTTTAACCCTTTTTTCGAAAGATTCTCTCAAATATGTCCGTTGCAGAAAGATTTTAAAAAATGAACCCTTATCTTGGCGCCATAGTCGTCGGCGCCAAGATATAACGGTATGGCGCCAGGGTCACTGGCGCCAAGACCCTGCCGTCGTGGCGCTGACGTGGCAGGGAGCTTGGCGCCATGCCTTGGCGCCATAGATCTTGGCGTCAAGAGCCCACGGTTTAGTCCGCCCCCTCTTCCTCCCCGAGTCATTCTTGTTTTCTTTCTCTTTCTCTTCGGGTTTTTCCTTTGTACACTTCGGCCAACCTTTTCAATCGACCTATTGGACCGTGAAAAGTTGAATTTTATCCGTCGATCTTCGAGAGCTAGGTATCCTCTCACCCTTACTTATATATTTCGAATCGATTTGGTAAAATAAAGTCATATTCTTAACCTATGAACTTCACATGTTATTTGTTCATATACTTTTTAAAATTTGTATGTATTGTACAACCGTAGGATGCCTAGGCGTGAAAAAGCTAGAAAACAAATATATGCGTATATCATTTTCATCATATATTAAACCCTTAGTTTTAAGATTTATTGTTATTTGTTTTGTTATATTAGAACAGAATTTGTTGAATTATAGCTATAGACGGATGACCAAAAGTCCGTACATCCCAAAGCCGCTCCCTAGCGGTGTGCCAATATCCATGTACTTCTGTGACGATCCTTGCAAGGTAGATATTTTCGAAGATGAGGCAACATATAAGCAGAGATATTGGATGTGTTCCAATTTTGTATGGGAGCCTACAGAGCGTCAGCGCCGCAGTACATTTATTGTGAGAAATTGCTTTTGTTTATTAATTAATTTGTGTCATATGAAGTTTTTCATATTAATTGGATTTGAAACGATTGCATTTGCTGCAGACCCCTCCACCGCTATGTGATTTTGAGCAGTGGATCGACACTGAGATCAAAGAGGCTGACATGCGGCTTCTACAAGGCCTGAAGGAGTGGGATGCGGAGCGCCTGGAGATATTAGAGAAGAGACGCAGAGAGGAGGCAGCAGCAAAGGAGCACAAGGAAGAGGGGAAAAGGAGGCGTGTTGCTGCGTGTAGGGAGGAGAGGGAGAAGAAGCTTAAGCGCGTGCGCCGAGCGAAAGCAGCGATGGAGGAGAATCCCGATGTCCAGAAAAAAGGGAAAGTGGCCTCGTTGTACTCAGTAGTGTGCTAGTTGTATGGTTTAATTATAAACAATATGGTCGATGTAGTATGCAATGTGTTTAATCTAATGTACTTTAGGTAAATCATGTATCTAGGGCATGTTATGTGTTATTTATTTCATCGTCATGTACTTCATATGCACTTTAAGTTTTTTTGACCTTGCATAGTGTTGTCATATATCAGGTTTAATGTTACTGAGTTACTGAAACTAGTTCTCGAGGTGCACATAAAACATAAGGAAGTACTGGATTTCACAATTCAACATGCATAACATAGGACATGGCATGTCAGAACTTGTACTAAACTAGGGCACATATGTCCTGGACTAAACCTAACATGCCTTAGGTAATTAGAGCGAACAACAAGCACATTACATGACATGTGTACACGATAGATTTGTTCTATCTAGTAGTGCGGCCACATAGCAAACTGTGTAGCCCCTTCTCTATAGTACCCTCCCATTGTTAATGGTGGAGGTGGTGGGGGTGGTGGCAGAGGCCCGTTATTCTTGTGGTTAGGGCATGTGCAATATGGATCATGGCATGATCCGTCCTGTGAAACGGCACCAATACTGGTATCGTCTGCTTCGTCGTCCTTGTAACCGTTGCTAACTTCCCTTTCTAGTTTGAAAATATGGTCTTGCAAGTAGTAGATGTACTGTGCGTGCGGATAGATTGGTCTAAGATTGACCCACCTAGTGAAGCCACAGTTTTCTTTGGACTCTGAACACTGCATTTCAAAGATTTTAGTGAACATGCAATTAGAGTGGAACCTATGAGATGAAAAATAATGGAGAAAAAAAATTGAGTAATAAATTTTAAAACCAATTACCTCTGCTCGCGGACATTTGAAGAATCGACGACCTCCATCCAAACCCTCCACGAACATCTGCACTAAGCAGTCCTCACCATGCCTACATTTTGGCCAATCTTCTTTCCGGTTATCATATCCTCGGAGTGGACACTCTTTGGTGAAATCTCTCTTGGTCTCGACAGAAAAATGATACACTGGTTCATCAAATTCTTTCGGACCTAGAGACCCCTCCCACACAATGGGAGTACCATTAGTTCCCCCCCCCCATTCTCTTCCCTCTAGATGACCCTACAGGCATTACTACTCGTAGATAACCAACTTCTGGTTTCAAGTGACTAGTATTGTATGGAGGAAGGTGTATATATAGCTAGCAGTGGAGTGGAGAGCCGTTGTATTGTGGCTTTAATGCTCCTGAAAAGCCTAGATGCCATCCCTAAAAAGCCTATTTGAATTAATAAAAAGCCTATTTAAAAACTCATCTGTAAAGGCTAGATTCCTTGATTAATCAATTCATCTGTAAAAAAGGATGTACGATAGGATAGTGACATGATAAATCACTGAAAAGGCTACATGCTATCGGTGTACTGCATGACTTGACATGTTGCAGAAAATTTTGGCAGAGTTTTCCTTATTTTTGATTCAATCCAAACATATGTCATCAACAATTATATATGACATTCATCTTAAACAATATATATGAGTATCCTCAAAGCGTGGGTGCCTGAAGTCCATAAACTCCATAGTAGTTCATACAATACATAATAATAGGATATAACAGTCCATAATAATAGTCCATACAGTCCATGCAGTCCATAAGTTGGCTATAGTCTCTCACTGTCTCCTAGACCTACCCTTGCCCTTGTGTCCAAGAGCGTGGGTGCCTAGAGTGTAAGGGTCAGGTGGTCGACGTCGCCTGGTATCGACCTGCTGCGTAGGCTGAGTCCAGGGAGCATCGTCTAGCTAAGACGGTCCAATCTCCTCGTGCCCCTGGTCCTCGTCCTCGTGGTCATCGTCGTTGTCCTTGTCGTTGTCCTCGGTACAAATGCCTCGCGACCATATAGGTGGGTGGCTAGACGAACCTACGCTACCTCTGGGTGCAGAAGGCACGTGCACGTCCTGCATCATGCCTGTCCTGCAACCACAGCACGCAGTGGTATGGTGTAGCCGACGTGCCAGTCTCTGGTGCACAAAATCATGTCAACTGAATGTATTGAACGTGTTAGTAATCTAATATTTGCATATTTATAGATACTTACGTCAAGGAAGCTACGTGTGTCGTCGTCCCTCACCCTCGGACGAAAGCGTTCTATTTCTTAGACCGACATCCTGAGGGAGTTGCTCTACAACAAAGTTTTAAGTTGCAATTCATTGTTACATAAATCGATATGTAAAAGTAGAGCAAATGACATACCACTCTGTCCAAGATCGGTCCTGCTCCCACCTAGCGACCTACACGAGTAGAGTGGTCGTACGCCGTGTCCTCATCCTCGGACGACTCAATGTCAGCGTAGTCATTGTGTGTCCACTGTAGCTTAAGCCTCGGACGAGTCGCTTGGTGGTACCAAGCTTGGTACCGCCTGTAGTCTCTGTTCGTGTGCGGCTCATCGTTGTCGTCCACGTTCTCGTCGAACATCTCCCACTCTTCAATGTAGTCTCGGTGGTGATGGGCCCAATCAAAGATTTTCCTGTTTTTCTTATGATCGAGCCTGCAAAACACGTACACAAGTTAGTCAACATCGTGTGACTATAACATGCATGTATGCCAAAGTTAAAAATTTCAGCAGAGTTTCCTTTGTTTGTTGAAGCAAACCACACCTATATGCATTCCATAGACATACAAACATACCAACAATTATTTCATCCATCTTATTTGACATATATCATGTGGTAATAATATAAGTGCAACTTCAGGAAAAAGGTCCAATTACAAAGAATAGAACACTTACTTGTGCAAGTTAACACCGGTCGACACTGGAGATGGTGGACAACGCTGCATTGCTCCAAACTGGCGTGCAACTCGATGTGGAAGGTGGTACTCGACAGCATAGAAGCAGATAAGAGGGCACCTCACCCTGTAGAGCTCGCTGTCGCTGTCACACACGTTGCTCACCACAAAAGGAAGTGCGGCCTCATCCGCGTATGGCTCCCAAGTCGCCTGCAACGTATCCAAACAAGAAATTAGATAGCTTAATAAATAATTTCTTTCAAACCAACATGTATAATAATTTGTACTTACACTAGAGGCCATTAGCCTGTCTAGCTCATCCGTGTACTCTTTGTACGCCCGCTCTATCCTCGTCTGAGGAACTGTCACCTGGTCCCACAGGTACGCCCACATCGGCTGTAGACGTGCGTTCTGCACTGGGAACCAGTCGCAAGGAGCCAGCACCACGGGGCGAGCAACTGGAAGCTGCGACCACATCCACAGCTGGAGTAGGTACACACACCCACCAAGTGAGGCTGACTGTGAAGACCACCAACACGCCTCGCAAAGCTGACGGTAAAGAAAAGCCAACACTGCAGAGCCCCAGCTGTAGTGACCTGCCTGGTCCCAGTCTGTGAGGCAGTGGATCCACATCCACGACGCAGTGTCCCCCATTCCGTCGGAGAAGAGAACAGAGCCAAACAAGTGTAGGATCCACGCCCTACAGTAGTACTGAACTGTCTGCTCGTCTGCCCCTGGAGGACAATGTGCGAACTCAGCCCGAAGCCAGGAGAGAAGAACACCAGAAGTGCGCTCTCCTTGCTCACCCACCTCACGTCCAAGGAAGGCCTCCACCCGAGCTCTCCAACCCTCTGACCTACACTGCCCTGTCACTGCCCTCCCACGAATCCTCAGACCTAGCATCTTCTGACAGTCCTGTAGCGTGTTTGTCATCTCCCTGAAAGCATCTAGGCCCCGGTGTTGGTTTCAGCAATGGATGACAACGCTTAATTACCATGACTAACGTGTATTTTACAGAAACGTTGGTAAGTTAGGTCATGAAGATGATAACTACTTTGAGCAATATGGTATTCATGTCCCTTGATGGAAATCGTTTCGGTTTTCAAAGGATCAACGATAAGATTAAGGACGGTTAGTTTTAGATGTCAAGGTATTGAGATACATCTGGAATAGTCATTAGGATCTTTGTTTCTTCCTTTGACCGTACTATAAAGAGGGGCATGAGCGAGTAGCTTGACCTAGGTGAGTCTTGTGTTTAGGTGTGGTGCACACTTGTCAAACTTAGCACTAGGTAAGCTCGAGAAAAGCTCAGAGTTCAGTTGGAAACAACTTAGTTCAAGTTGCATCACGTTTAGAAGACGTTTGAGCCGTTTACCTATGACCGGACGCGGTCCTGGTCATGACCGGACGCGTCCGGTCAGTTCTAATACTTCACTGCGGTTTCAACTGATCGACCGGACGCGGTCCTTGAGAGGACCAGACGCAGTGGTTAGTCTGACACGTGTTCTAGAGGGTAAACAGCGTAATCGGACGCGTCTATGAAATGATCGGCGTGTCCGGTCACGTTCCAGTAAGGTCCTACGACGACCGGACGCGTCCGGTCACTCAGCCGAAATTTCAGAATTTCGACCGTTATGAGCGACCAGCGCGTCCGGTCACTTCGAGCGGCACGTCCGATCACTCAGCCAGAATTTCAGAATTTCGACCGTTACGAGCAACCGGCGCATCCGGTCACTTCGACCGGCGCGTTCGGTCACCCCGCGTTTTGCTGAGTTGGTAGGTAACGGTTCGTTTCGACTGTGGGGTGTATAAATACATCACCACCACCTCTTTTAGAGGTCTCTTGCTCATTTGTTCAGCTGAGAAACACCTTTGAAGTGCAAGGGAGTGCAAGAGCCCTAGTGAGGATAGAGATTTGCGAATCAAAGTTTGAGAATCCTCTCTAGTGACAAGAGTGTAGCAAGTGTGCATCCATCTTCTCATTAGGCTTGTTGTGGTCAAGTGAGAGTTCTAGCTTATTACTCTTGCTGATCGCCATCACCTAGACGGTTTGGTGGTGATTGGGAGTTTGGTGATCATCCGACGAGATTGTGGGTGACCAAACTCAAGTTGTGAGCGGTTTTGGATGATTCACCGTGACGGAGTGTCGAAGAATCAACCCGTAGAGAGCACTTGATCCTTGCGCAGATCAAGGGGTAGCTACACCCTTGCGCGGGTGCTCCAACGAGGACTAGTGGGGAGTGGCGACTCTCCGATACCTCGGCAAAACATCGTCGTGTTCCTAACCCTTACTCCCAAGCATTTACTTTCATGCATTACTTTCATTGCTTGTTTACCTTCCTAGATTTGCCATGCTAGTCTAGGATTGGAACTTAGGGTGCAAAACTTTTATCGGTAGAATCACAAGGAACACTTGTAGGCACTAGGGGTGAAGTTTGGCTTGTAGGATTTAATTCTTGCAATTAATTTTTAGAAAAGCCCAATTCACCCCCCTCTTGGGCATCTTGATCCTTTCAATTGGTATCAGAGCTGTGTTGCTCTTATTTTAGGCTTCACCGCCTAGAGCAAGATGTCTAATGGGGAAGGACCACCTCCCACGTTTGAGGGAGACGATTTTCCATATTAGAAAATTCGTATGGAGGCGTACCTCAAAGCCATAGATGTTAGGTGTCTTAGAGCCGCAACCGAAGGGCTTCCTCCTATAAGGGACCCCGCTAACCCAAGTGGTGACGAGGAGAAGTACGACCGGTGGAATGCAAAGGCAAAAAATGCACTCTACCGGGGCTTAGGCAAAGATATCTTCAATCGTGTGCGCAATGCCAAAAACGCTTATGAATTGTGGGAAAATCTTTGTGCTCTCCATGAGGGAACTAAGAGTGAGCGTGAGGAACGCTATCATATTGCCTTAAAGAAAATTAATTCTTTTGAGATGCTTCCCAAAGAAAGTGCTAATGAGATGTACACTCGTTTGAATGTTCTTGTAGAAGATCTCAATGCTCTTGGACTCACTCAAATGAGTCAATCGGATGTTGCAAGGAGGATCTTGAGTGTTCTTCCCGTTGAAAAGTATGGACACATTGTCACCGTACTTCACCAAAGTGATCTCTCCGCCGCAACACCGACTCAAGTATTGGGAAAG
Source organism: Saccharum hybrid cultivar R570 (assembly GCA_038087645.1). Lineage (NCBI taxonomy): Eukaryota > Viridiplantae > Streptophyta > Magnoliopsida > Poales > Poaceae > Saccharum > Saccharum hybrid cultivar. The sequence continues at coordinate 1,009,924 of JAQSUU010000123.1, read as the reverse complement.
ATCAATGCTCATTAGATGTACATGCATATCACTCCGGAAGAGGGCTCCTCATCTTCTAAGAAGAAAGACTTGGCCTTCAAAGCTAGCCATGAAAAGAAAAAGAAGGGCCAAACCATGATAGTGCAAGAGAGCTCAAGTGAAAGTGACATTGATGATAAATCACTTGCACTCATGGTGAGGAAGACCACCAAGATGCTAAAGAAGCTCAATAAGAGTGGCATCAAGTTCGATGGCAAGAAGAAGAAATTCTTCACAAGTAGCAAAAGGAAGCCAATCTCCGAAATGGATTGCTTCAATTGTGGAGAACTTGGCCACCTACCTCACCAATGCCCAAAGCCTCCAAAAGACAAGTACAAGAATAAGTATAAGGGCAAGAAAGATGATTCAAGTGATGAAGAAGATCATAAAAGAAAGAACAAGCCATACAAGAAGAAAGATGGCAAGAAAAGAGAGTTCTACAAGAAGAAGGGAGGCAAGGCTTATATTGTTGGTGATTGGCTCACCGACATTGAATCATCATGTGAGTCCTCCGGCGATAAAAGTGATAATGAAAAAGAGAAGATCGCCGCATTTGTGATTGGACCTTCATCATCTTCACCAACATCTTCATCACCACCTTCACCGCCACCTTCACCATCATCTTCCGCTACTCATCTATGCCTTATGGCTAAGGGTGATCGAAAGGTATAAAATAGTGAGTGATGATGATGGTAGTGATAGTGATGATGAATATGATGCACCCTCTTATGATGAACTAGTAAAATTGTTAAATAAATATTCTAAAATCATAAGGAGGACTAGAAATGAAAATGATGAGCTTCAACATGAAAATGAATCACTCTCATCTAAGCTTGAAAGTACACATAAGACTAGGGATGAGCTCATAGATCAAAATGAAACTATGTCTTCTTCTCTCAAAGACCTTAAAACTTCTAACAAGGAGCTTAGAGATAAACATGATAAAATTGAGAAGAAGCATGGTGAACTCATCACTAGGCTAAACTTGCTAAAAGATGAATACACCGCATTGAAAATCAATTATGATACTCTCATTGTTGCTAATGAGCTTGCTCTTGAGACACATGATGCTACTAACCAAATTGTTAAGATTGATATAGCTACATCATGTGATGACTTAATTGTTGAGAACTTTGAGCAAGGCTCTAGCGGCAAAGGCAAGAGTGTGGTTGAGGCCAATGACTATGATGAGTATGTCAAGCTCAAGAGTGAAAATGAGATGCTTAAAGTTGAGAACAAGAAGTTGTTGGCTCTTGAAAAGCAAGCTTCAAATGAGTCACTTATTGAAGAAAACAAGAAGCTAAAGCAAGAGAAAGAGCATCTCAAGACCGGCCTAAGCAAGTTCACAAGAGGCCAACATTTGCAAAGTGAGCTACTCATGAACACCGTCATGAAATTGGATAGGAGTGGCATTGGTTATTTGGCAAATCAAGAGAAGAAGGTCAAGGCCAAACAACAACAAAGCAAAACAAAGCCCAAGCCAAAGAGATGTGTTGAGTGTGGACAAGAAGGCCACTTTGCTCATGAGTGCAAAACTCCACCACCACAACCCTTGTCCAAGCATGCTAGACCTTTTGCCTTCAATGCTCATTACATGCTTAGAAAGGACTCAAGTGGAAAGATGAAAGTCATGTTCTTGGGTCCTCCTAACAAGAATAGGCCAAAGAAAATTTGGGTTGCCAAGTCACTAGTTAAGAAAGTTAAGGGTCCCTCTCAAGTTTAGGTCCCTAAACAAAAGGCTTGATCTCTTGTGTGTAGGTGAACTACAAGACCGGTGGATCTCATTGGGTGATTGATAGTGGTTGCACACAACATATGACCAGTGATCCTCGTATGTTCACCTCACTTGAGGAGGATGGGGTATGTCAAGACAAGATCACATTTGGGGACAATTCCAAGAGCAAAGTCAAGGGTATAGGCAAGGTTGCAATATCAAATGATCATTCTCTCTCTAATGTGCTCTATGTTGCTTCATTGAGCTTCAACTTACTATCCGTTGGGCAACTATGTGATCTTGGCTACCAATGCTTGTTTAGTCCAAATGAAGTGGTTGTTACAAAGATAGATGACAAGCAATTGATTTTCAAGGGCTTTAGATACAACAATCTTTATCTTGTTGACTTCACCTCCGAAGATGCAAACTTGATGACATGTTTGTTCACCAAGACCACACTTGGATGGCTTTGGCATAGGAGGCTTGCTCATGTTGGAATGAACACTCTCAACAAGCTATTGAAGAAAGAATTAGTGAGAGGTTTGAAGGATGTAAAGTTTGAGAAGTACAAACCTTGTAGTGCATGTCAAGCCGGCAAACAAGTTGCAAACACTCATCCAACCAAAGCTTACATGTCAACATCAAGAGTACTAGAACTTCTACACATGGATTTTTTTGGTCCTACAACTTACAAGAGTTTGGGTGGAAATCTTTATTGTCTTGTGATTGTGGATGACTTCTCAAGGTACACTTGGACCTTCTTCCTTCATGACAAATCTGAAGTGGCAAGTTGCTTCAAGAAGTTTGCAAAGAGAGCTCAAAATGAGTTTGAAGTCAAGATAAAGAAGATTAGAAGTGACAATGGAAAAGAGTTTGACAAGACCAACATTGAAGCTTATTGTGATGAAATTGGAATCAAGCATGAGGTGTCATCAACCTATACTCCTCAACAAAATAGTGTAGTTGAGAGAAAGAACCGGACCTTGATCACTCTTGCAAGAACAATGTTAGATGAGTACAATACACCGGAGAAATTGTGGGCCGAGGCAATCAACACCGCATGCTATGCTTCAAATCGTCTCTTCCTACAAAAGTTCCTTTGCAAGACCCCTTATGAGTTGCTAAATGGGAAGAAGCCGGACGTCTTATTCTTCCGGGTGTTTGGTTGCAAATGCTATATCTACAAGAAGCGTCAACACCTAGGGAAGTTCCAAAGACGTTGTGATATTGGTTTTCTTGTTGGCTACTCATCAAAGTCCAAAGCATATAGAGTATTTAACCATGCCACCGGTTTGGTTGAAGAAACATATGATGTGGAATTTGATGAATCTAACGGCTCCCATGGAGCAATTGAAAATTGTGATGATGTAGGTGATGAACCATTGAGGGAGGCCATGAAGAACATGCCGGTGGGTGACATCAAGCCTAAAGATGATGAAGACGATGTACAAATTGTCAATCCACCATCTTCATCATATGTGCCTCAAGATGATGACAAGAATGAGAGAGTTAAAAATAAAGACACCCATGTCTCTCATCATCAAGCCGAGGCACAAGCACAAGATGTTGATGCTCCCCATCCTACTCCTTAAATGGTTGATCGAAGAAACTCACCCCTACTTCAAGCACATCCATAAGATCTCATCATAGGGAGTCCTACAAAGGGTGTAATGACTCGATCTCAAAAGTTTAATTCTTTTGTTGAACATCACTCTTTTGTTTCTTGTCTTGAACCTAAGAATATAGAAGAAGCACTTCAAGATCCAGATTGGGTGAATGCCATGCATGAAGAATTGAACAACTTCGCCCACAATCAAGTATGGACACTTGAAGAGTATCCAAAAGGTGCAAGAGTCATTGGAACCAAGTGGGTGTTCCGCAACAAGCAAGATGATCAAGGGGTAGTAGTAAGAAACAAGGCAAGACTAGTAGCAAAAGGGTTCTCTCAAGTTGAAGGTCTTGATTTTGGAGATACTTTTGCACCCGTTGCAAGGCTTGAAGCCATCCGTATCCTTCTTGCATATGCATCACATCATGATATGAAACTATATCAAATGGATGTAAAAAGTACATTCTTAAATGGTTTCATAATTGAACTAGTCTATGTTGAACAACCTCCAGGGTTTGAAGACCCTAGATATCCTAATCATGTTTATAGGTTGTCCAAGGCGCTATATGGGCTCAAGCAAGCCCCTAGAGCGTGGTATGAGCGCCTCCGGGACTTCCTCATTGAGAAGGGCTTCACTATTAGAAAGGTTAACACCACACTATTCACCAAGAAATTTAATGAAGAGATCTTCATTTGTCAAGTCTATGTTGATGATATCATCTTCGGATCAACAAATGAAGACTATTGCAAAGAATTTGGTGAATTGATGTCAAAAGAGTTCGAGATGTCAATGATTGGTGAGCTAACATTCTTCCTTGGGTTTCAAGTCAAGCAAATGAGAGAAGGGATTTTTATCTCTCAAGAAAAGTATATCAAGGATCTTCTCAAGAGATTCAAGATGGAAGAATGCAAGCCAATCAAGACCCCAAAGCCAACTAATGGACATCTCGACCTAGATGAGGGAGGTAAACCAATCGATCAAACTCTTTACCGTTCTATTATTGGTAGCTTGTTGTACCTTACCGCATCTAGGCCCGACATCATGTTTAGTGTGTGCATGTGTGCCCGCTTTCAAGCGTGCCCTAAAGAACCACACCTAAGTGCCGTAAAAAGAATCCTAAGATATCTTAAGTATACCCTAAGCATTGGACTTTGGTACCCCAAAGGAGCTAGATTCCAACTAGTTGGCTATTCCGATTCGGATTATGCCGGTTGCAAAATTGATAGAAAAAGCACATCCAGAGGATGCCATTTGCTTGGGAGATCCTTAGTATCTTGGTCATCTAAAAAGCAAAATAGTGTGGCTTTGTCCACCGCCGAGGCGGAATACATTGCCGCGGGGGCTTGTTGTGCACAAATCTTATACATGAAACAAACGCTCCTAGACTATAGAGTTGTTCTTGAAAAGGTGCCGCTTTTATGTGACAATGAAAGTACGGTTAAAATTGCAAATAATCCGGTACAACACTCTCGCACCAAGCACATTGATATCCGCCACCACTTTCTATGAGATCACGTTGCTAAAAAATGATATATCACTAGAAGGTGTAAGAAGTGAAAACCAATTAGCGGATATCTTCACTAAACCTTTGGATGAAGCTACCTTTTGTAGGTTGAGAAGTGAACTCAATGTGCTTGACTCTAGTAACTTTAAAAAATGAGCTTGTGTTGTCCCTTGCATTGCATTGTATTATATGTCATGTTTAATTACCCACAATGCATCTAGGACTTGGCTAACACGGTTACGATAACCCTCCTTTGGAGGAGTGAAGAAGCCTAACCGTGGATCAAACTTGACAAGCAACCTAGCTTCTTACTTGTTTTGCATTGCATTTGCATGGTTGTTGCTTTATCATTTCTTTTCGGTTTAGCTTTGAGCAACCTCTGTGTTTGTCCATGGGTAGAGAGAGCATTTTGACGCTCCCAAGGGTTCAAAAACTCTACTGCATGGCCATACGTTGCTCCTCGGGTGTTTGTTGCCTATTTTCCTATAAAATAATATTAGCCTAAGGCAAACTATTTTGAGAAACTTGAGGGTTTGAGTGAGGTCACTCATATCATGTTCCAATCGGTGTTTATTTGTGTCTCTTTGAATTGGAACCTGATTGGGAGAAGTCGCGTCGAAGTTTGGAATGAAGAAGGGCGAAAAAACTGTGACCGGACGCTGGATCGGACGCTGCACCGGACGCAGTGATGCTTCACCACCGCGTCCGATCCCGGCGACCACCAGCGCGTCCGGTCATCCAGAAGACCAACTCCTGATCTAGTGACCGAACGCTGCACCGAACGCGCCCCTGTTGACCATCGCGTCTGGTCCCGGTAACCACCACCGCGTCCGGTCATCCGTCTCAGTTTTCCGGGCAAATCAAAACCGGACGCTATCAGCGTCCGATTGTGGATAATCGGACGCGTCCGATCATTCTAGGCGCTTACTGGAACGTGACCGGACACTGCCTCCACCGCGTCCGGTCATATCGACCACCGCGTCCGGTCATCGCGTGACGAGCGGATCTAACCCCTCATATAACCTTTCGTGTTCATTCTCTTTTCCTCATCCGCCGCCGTGCCCTTCGCGAATCCACCGCCTCCCTGCCCTAATTCACCAGAAATCTCACCGCACCACCGCCGCCAGTGCCCTCTGCCATGCCCTGCCTCTGCCTTCTCCTTCTCCTCCGGTGACCCGTGCAAGCACCGCCCGGCCCGCAGCTCCGCTTGCACCGCGAAGCTCAGCCCCTGTCGCGCCGCTGCCTCTGCCACGCCTGCGCCACCACTGCCGTGTGCTGCTGCTGCCCATGAGCCGTGCTCTCCTTCACCTGTGCCACCTTTGGCCGGCCCCTGACTTCCCTCGCGACCTCCTTCGTCTTCGGCCATCGCGCGTTGCCCTAACCCTAGGGTTCGCACTATGGCGTCTCCGTCGATTGACGTCGAAACTTCTTCGCGCGACGTCTTCACTCTGAGGTTGTTGCGCTATCCTTGATCTTCGTGTTAGGGTTTGCCAAAATTTTGTTATTGTTATCCTAATTGACTTTTGTTTCAGCAAATCAGCGCTCGTCTGGTGCTCCGGGAAGTCTCGCGAACTAGGTCACCTTCCTCGTCGCCGTTTTCTCGTCAATCCGAGGTAGCCATCGCGTTTCGATTCACATCTTATCTTATATGCTTGCTATCTCTAGGGTTTCGTACCTTTTAGATCATATATGTTTCTTATAGTAGATCCATCTATTCTGTCTTTTAAGTGAGTTTGTTGGTGTGTCGGGGTGACTGCTGTTCAGTTGTTGAATCCGAGGCCAAGCCTGCGGATACGGTTTGAGGCCAAGCCTCTCTAGTATCAGTACACCATCTTTCAGAGGTTTCTCGACAGTGTGATGGCATGGTTCGTTGCAAGAATGCTGGTGGTGCTCCTAGTGACGGGGACGATAGTCCTCCTCGTCTGTCTAAGGTTGCGCGTGGAAAGCGCATCAAGATCATGGCCAGAAAGAAGAAGAAGACTCTTATTGATGCAGAGATCGCTCAGGCAGTGGTAGATGCAGCTAATGCAGCAGAAAGGGGTGGCAGGAGCAGTGGTATACGCATTGGCGATCGTCGCTTTCATCTTGAAGGTCGACAACTTGGTACAAAGACTACTGAGACCACTGAGGGTACAGAGGTGACAATGGATGCAGATGCTATGTCAGTTGATCCACCTACAGAGGCTCTAGAGGGGACAGAGGAGCAGTCAGCTCAGACTCCACCGCGTCGCCGCTCCACACGCACATGAGCTCAGGTGACTCCTAGGCCAGAGGGCCAGCGTCGTGGAGGACGTCCACCTCCCAGGGTTAGAGGTTCACCCCCTGTCGAGCACTTTGACTTGAGAGGTGCTACAGCACGTCAGGTGCAAGGATTAAGATTTGTTGAGGTCAGCCGGTGGTTCCCACCTCAGAGGGACTCCAGAGCTTCAGAGGGCTTTTATACTCCTCTACAGGAGGATTTTTACAGAGCTTACGTTGACAGTGGCATTGCCTTTTGACCACAGAGGGTCTGTCGCATTGAGTCACTTGTTGAGGTAGTGGGTGAGCAGCTTCGTCCGCACCTGTCCTTTCTACCGGGCTTGTCAGATTTTCTTGGACGGACAGGTGCATACTGCGGCACTTGGGTTAGGGAGTTCTATGCTTCACTATGGATTGATCCACCCCATGAGTTCATACACTTTGCATTCCGAGGCCACGACCGCAGACTGTACAGCACAAGAGTGCGGGAGATTCTCAGACTCCTAGCTTCAGACACGAAGATCCACCAGCTCAGTTTTGGTCAGCAAGCTCCACCTAGACGCCCTCATGGCGGTACTGTGCCACCTATAGATCTGATCCGACCCTGCTTCCGTGAGCCTTTTGGCGAAGGGTCTCGTCGCACACCTGCCAGTTTGACACCGCTTGCTCGAGTTCTGGATGCTATTATCAGGCGTACTCTTCTTCCCAGGCTTGGTTACAGAGAGGGACTGACCAGGATGCAGCTATGGGTTATTCACCACCTCCTCTCACAGACACCTTTTGATGTTTGAGATCTTATGATTAGTGAGATGGAAGACACCTTGGCAGAGGGCTTCAAGGGACACCATCAGCTACCCTATGCTCATTGGATTTACTTCATCATCAGATCTGCACTTGAGCTACCTTCAGAGATTAGTGCTGAGATATCTGATACTACCACTGTTTTTCCTGAGTATGATATTCGTCAGCTATGGACTTCAGTTACGAGAGAGCAGGCACCTGGCCCAGGACAGAGACAGAGACCAGAGGTACCTAAGACAGTGGCTGAGCAGGACGCTACCGTACAGGGTCTTGCTGAGGCAGAGCTTGCAGATCTAGATGCTCAGTCCACTGATATAGCTGAGGATGAGGCCTCTGACAGCACTGACGAGGATTATCAGCCTATCCCCAGGTATCGGTCTCTTTGGCCTCACGACCACGAGGCCGGTGGCTCTGGTTCAGCCTTCCGCTCAGACCCAGTCATGGTGGCTATCCTTGAGAGGCTGACCCAGGCACAGGAGCGACAGGAGCTTTAGCTACAGAGACAGGCTCAGGACACAGCTGCCGCATTTGCACAGATACAGGCTCGACAGGATGAGTTCCAGAGACAGCAGCTTGAGATACAGTGCCAACAAGTCAAGATGCAGCGTCAGCAGTATGAGATGCAGCGATAGAGTGCAGCTAGCCAGCAGCAGTACTTGGATCTTCTGCGTCACCTAGTCACAGTTGGGGTTCCTCCACCTGCATCTGTCCTGACTTCAGCCTTACAGTCTAGTGGACCTTTGAGTCAGGGACAGCCAAACCTTCAGTTCACCTCTCCACAGCTGCAGGTCCCTCAGTCGTTCTAGTCCCCGAGCTACACGCCTATTCAGACGGGATTTACTCCTTCAGACCAGCCTCGCCCTCACCTTTTGACCGGCACACCTTTCGTTGATCTTAGTGCCACATATAGCGAGTTGACTGGTCAGCCGATGCCCTCGCACACTACTTTTGCTACTTCATCAGGGTTGTCAGCTTCAGAGGCAGCTATTCCTCCTGTGACAGGGACGGGCACTACAGAGACAGTTCCTTCGTCTGTTGCCTCGACAGATCCCCCAGCTATTGGCTCACTTCAGGCTCAGGTCACAGAGACTGCTCCACTTGTTGTCACTTCGTCAATACCTGTTCCTGTTGATCAGACCCAGACCGCTTCACAGCCGCGTGCTTCTTCAGAGGGTCAGTCTGATAGCTCTGAGTCTGAGGGAGACACTTCTCAATTTGTGATTACTCCGCGCTCCTCGGCACCCGACTCGACTCCGTCTGTTCCCCCGTCAGATCCCTAGATTAGTTTTTGGCGGTTGATGCCAAAGGGGGAGAGAGAGCATAAATTCAGGGGGAGTTGTGTTAGTGGGTTTCATTTTTCGTGTGTGCTACTTTCATGCATCATATTTACTTTTCTCGCCCTGCATTATGTGACATTGAGTTTGTGAGACTATGTTTTGTTTTATGTCACTAAATGATGTTTAGCTCATAAGGTTGTGCTTCCATGCCTTACTCCGATTTCATATGAGCTATATTTTTATGTGTACTAACTCTTCATGTCTTATCTTATAAGTACACTCAGTTGGCTTGGAACACATAAGCATTGACTAACCCCTTGTGTTGACAGTTTTATGCTTATGTGAACCAAGCATGATTGAAAATCTCAACTCATATCTTCTGAATCTAAGTGTTGTCATCAATCACCAAAAAGGGGGAGATTGAAAGCATCTAGGCCCCGGTGTTGGTTTCGGCAATTGATGACAACGCTTAATTACCATGACTAATGTGTGTTTTGCAGAAACGTTGGTAAGTTAGGTCATGGAGATGATAACTGCTTTGAGCAATATGGTATTCATGTCCCCTGATGGAAATCATTTCGGTTTTCAAAGGATCAACGATAAGATTAAGGACGGTTAGTTCCGGATGTCAAGGTGTTGAGATACATCTGGAATAGTCATTAGGATCTTTGTTTCTTCCTTTGACCGTACTATAAAGAGGGGCATGAGCGAGTAGCTTGACCTAGGTGAGTCTTGTGTTTAGGTGTGGTGCACACTTGTCAAACTAAGCACTAGGTAAGCTCGAGAAAAGCTCAGAGTTCAGTTGGAAGCAACTTAGTTCAAGTTGCATCGCGTTTAGAAGACATTTGAGCCGTTTACCTATGACCGGACACGGTCCTGGTCATGACCGGACGCGTCCGGTCAGTTCTAATACTTCACTGCGGTTTTAACTGATCGACTGGACGCGGTCCTTGAGAGGAAGGGGACCGGACGTGGTGGTCAGTCTGACACGTGTTGCAGAGGGTAAACAGTGTAATCGGACGCGTCTGTGAAATGATCGGCGCGTCCGGTCACGTTCCAGTAAGGTCTTGCGACGACCGGACGCGTCCGGTCATCACCGATCGGACGCGGTCGCGCGTCCGGTCTCGTTACAGTAAGCTCCCTGCACGATCGGACGTGTCCGATCATCCCTGACCGGCGTGTCCGGTCACTCAGCCGAAATTTCAGAATTTCGACCGTTATGAGCGACCAGCGCGTCTGGTCACTTCGAGCGGCGCGTCCGGTCACTTAGCCGAAATTTCAGAATTTCGACCGTTACGAGCAACTGGCGCGTCCGGTCACTTCGACCGGCGCGTCCGGTCACCCCGCGTTTTGCTGAGTTGGCAGGTAACGGTTCGTTTCAACTGTGGGGTGTATAAATACATCCCCACCACCTCTTTTAGAGGTCTCTTGCTCATTTGTTCAGCTGAGAAACACCTTTGGAGTGCAAGGAAGTGCAAGAGCCCTAGTGAGGATAGAGATTTGCGAATCAAAGTTTGAGAATCCTCTCTAGTGACAAGAGTGTAGCAAGTGTGCATCCATCTTCTCATTAGGCTTGTTGTGGTCAAGTGAGAGTTCTAGCTTGTTACTCTTGGTGATCGCCATCACCTAGACAGTTTGGTGGTGATTGGGAGTTTGGTGATCATCCGACGAGATTGTGGGTGACCCAACTCAAGTTGTGAGCGGTTTTGGGTGATTCGCCGTGACGGAGTGTCGAAGAATCTACCCGTAGAGAGCACTTGATCCTTGCGCGGATCAAGGGGGAGCTACACCCTTGCGTGGGTGCTCCAACGAGGACTAGTGGGGAGTGGCGACTCTCCGATACCTCGGCAAAACATCGCCGTATTCCTAACCCTTACTTTCAAGCATTTACTTCCGTGCATTACTTTCATTGCTTGTTTACCTTCCTAGATTTGCCATGCTAGTCTAGGATTGGAACTTAGGGTGCAAAACTTTTATCGGTAGAATCACAAGGAACACTTGTAGGCACTAGGGGTGAAGTTTGGCTTGTAGGATTTAATTCTTGCAATTAATTTTTAGAAAAGCCCAATTCACCTCCCCTCTTGGGCATCTTGATCCTTTCACTCCCCAAACGTCATGTGAAAGCTGTGAGTCTCAGGTCGCCACCTATAATTTTAGCAAAACAATAATGCTCCTCAGAAACGTAACCGTGTGAACAAATGATTATTAATACAACCTATGTGTTCATAAAATACCTGTCAACCAACGAAGTCAAGCCCGCTGAGTTGAACAAAGGCAGGCCACAACGAACCTAGAAAGATATGACGTCTAGGCCAACTCTCGATAGGTAAGGTGTGTACCTGTCACCGTACTGCATTTCCAAGAACCCTCCATGTACTCTAGAACGAAGGAGCGGAAGGTCCTGCATTTAAATGAAATACAAATGTTACTTGACACACACATATGTACTTATAATTCGAAGTATGTGATATGGGAGTGTAAAATCTTAACTGCCCCGACGCTATGAGACGTCCTCAGTGGGTCTCGTCGTACACCGGGTCTAGAAGGTAGAATTGCGCCATCCTATAAAAAGAATATAGTGAGTAAGTTATAAAATAAATATGCATTTAAACATAAATCAAGAATTATACAATCAATACGATAGGTATTAAATAATAGAAACAACTACAAGTCGCACCTCACTAATTTGCCAATGGCAAGTGCGGGAATTATGGCCAAGTCTACCGCACTTGCCACACTCGTACTGCTCTGGGTCATTAAGAAATGGCGTCGCTCTCCCATGTCGTGTTCTACCGGGTATCTGATCCATAACCATCCTATGCCTCGTCATCTTTCTAGAGCCCCGCTTGTCCCAACGGTAAGCTAGATCTACAACGTACGTTGGACCGTCGTATGGAAGCCACTCTCCAGGGTCCCGGAAAGGCACGAAGCGGGGCCTCCATGTTTGGACAAGCGTGTTGACACTAAACTCGTGAGGTATCCTAGCCTCAATATCATAGTTGCGATGCCTAGCAGCGGCTACAAGGTGAGAACATACAAAGTGATACTGCCTTGGTTTCCCACAAGTGCATGAGAAATCTTGGAGGACTACCACATGAATCCTCGACTCTCGGACCTCACTATCAGATGTAGTACCACCGGTATACTTCACCTCATATCTTCCTGTGGCATGGTCAAAACATGTGACCTCATGTGTGCCAGCCCTTTCCTTCGCCTTGTCTAGATGTGCCTGTGGTGTTGGAGCCCAAATCTTACCTTCACTCTGCAACTGTAATATATGGGCGTGCCGATCGTTGAACCAGGCAACAAGCTTGTAGAATGTGAATTGAACAATAGCGTTCATGGGCATACCACGAATCCCCAGCAGCAACTTATTAAAAGACTCGGCCATGTTGCTGCACTGAAACTCGTACCTCCAACCACCTGTGTTGTGAGCTCTTGTCCATTTATCCACATCTCTCATCAAACCTGTCAGCCATTGTCTACATTCTGCATTAGATGCAGTTCTAACCTCCTCTAACTTCCTCCGGAAATACCTATCCTCAAGCTGTCGAGCAGCCTCCTAAAAAAGATCAAAATTATCCTTCACACCATCCTTCCGAAGTAGATTCTCAGCAAGATGCTAAGTACACCAACGATGGTGCAAAGGTGCATACCCCTCTATCTCCTCTCGCACAGCATTAAGTATGCCCTAGTGCCTATCAGATATGACGCCCACCTCCCTGCTAGGTCCAACCACATGTATCCGGACTAGCCTCAAGAACCATCCCCAGCTATTATTATTCTCCCTCTTAACCAAAGCAAATGCCAAAGGAATAAGCTTGTTGTTTGCATCACACGATATGACTATGAGAAGTGTGCCATGGTACTTGCCAATCAAGAATGTATCATCAATGGAGAATACTGGACGGCAGTGCCTAAAGGCCTCGACACACTGAGGGAAGCACCAAAAAAGCACGGAAGAATATCTGTCTCCCATCCTTCCATGCGTCTGGCCTAGGGATGTACTCATAATGCATGTCTGGATTCACTGCTTTGATTGCATTGAGAAGTACTGGAAGCTGCTCGTAACCATCCTCCTAGTCCCCATATATCATCTTCCACGCCCGCTGCTTAGCCCTCCAGGCTTTGCCATAAGTTATGTCATATCCTCCATACACCTCATTAACTATTTTGATAATTGTCCTGACCTTCATGTTTGGCTCTCCCTGTAATACTTTCATCAACCGCTTGGCAATGAGGGTAGATGTCAATTGTCGATGCTTCATGCTGAGGTCATGTGAAGCACAAGTATGTGGCCCGACAACTCTTGTGATCTTTCACTTTCCGAAAACCTTTTGCTTCCTTGCACAAACCCTCCATGGACAGCGTTCCTTGTCACACACAACCATGTAACGCCGCTCCACATAGGAATGCATGACCTTGTACGGTCTCTTGCGTATCACTGCAAACGCATGCAACCACCTCTTCAATGCAGGGAGGTCATTGAAAACCCTCCCCTTCTCTATCTCCATACTAGGACCAACCTCTGGAGCTTCCTGTAGCTCATCATCACGTCCTTCGGCAAACGCCTGATCTGAATGAGTAAGATCACTGAACTCATGAACCATAGGATCACGGCGGCCGAGAAAAATACGCCTCAGCATCTCAATGTCACTCTCCGTGAGCTCTCCAACAGGACGATCATCATCAGAATCAACAGCCCTTGCGATCTCATATGGCTCTGAATCATTCATAATTTCAACACTATTAGAGGCACGGATTCTATCTCTAATCTGGACTTGAGCATTAGCAGGAGGAGCGCCCTCATTATCGGGAACGTCTCCTGCAACATAGCCATAAATAAGAGGAGATGATAAGAAGAGTGGATAAAAAGAAGACACTTAAGCTACAAAGATAAAATGATACCTAATTGACACTTACTCGAATGATTCTGTGTCAAAGGGATCTCCTGAGGAGGATGTGCCACATCATTGGGGGCAGATTGGGCATCGGGAATGGTAGGCGGAACCTCCGCATCCATATCACGTTCTAGGACGGGAGGGTCAAAGTATGTCTGCTCACCCATTGGCGGGGAGAACCCAAGAGGGATGGGATCAACTAGCACCCGATGCACAACCACGTCCAAACTTTGGAACTAGCTTTTCATAGCCGATATCACATAGTTCTCCCACTGATCTGCACCCCCTATTGGGATCATCTTCCTTAGCATGTTGGGCGGAAAACCTAGGTGAAGTACACCCTCAACTATGATGACATCATCTCTATGGCAATGTACCTCCTCGTGAGTCCTTGCAGTCAACTCACTAAATGATGGCTTCTCATTGAATAGCACAGGCACACTTTGCATGTCAACAAACTCAACATATCCATAGCGATCTCGTTCCACAGTGCCTCAATGATATATGCTCACTAGGTTATCCATCTAGTTCCAAAACATAACGAAGCATAATTCATTTACTCCAATATAAATGAAACATACTAAGTACAAGGTCTCTAATACATAAAAAGTAAATACTAAGTACTACTAACTACTAAGTATTCATAACTAATAACTACTACTAACTGCTCAGTACTACTAACTAACTATGTCAAGTAACTATCTATGTAACAAACTATATAACTATTTAACTAACTAAATAACTAAGTACCTATATAAAATATCCATCAATCTATATATCTATCTAAACATCTTTCTTCAAATCTTAATCTCTAATACACTAACTAACTAACTAACTATTGTTAAGTAAGAACAACAAAGTATTTTACCTTGCTTCAATGTAGGAGAAGCGGAGACGCCGACGCGCGGCAATGGAGGCAGGGGCAGTAGCACGGGGCCACCTCACCGGCGGTGGGCGGTCGGGCAGGCGGCACAGGGGCGGCCGCGGCCTCCCGTGGCAAGGGCGACCGAGGAGGGCCGCCTCACCGGCGACGGCCGACCGGGCGGGTGGCACAGGGACGGCCGCGGCCTCCCGTGGCAAGTGCGACGGCAGAGGGGGGCCTCACCGGCGACGGCGGAGGGCGAGCGGTGTAACAGAACCGACCAATTATACGAGATTAAGTAAGAAAATCATCCACCGAGCAAACGATTTAGCAAACTTAAGCCCGTATAACCCGATAGTCCGTGAAATCACGACGAATTTCAAACCAAATTACATAGCAGCCAAGATCGTAATAAGTTCAGCGGTCACCATCACAAGTTACATAAAAGTTCACGTCATAAATATATCGGAGTTTAAACATAGTTATTACAAACCAGTTTCGAAAGAAAGTAGCGGAAGCATTTAGTTCAAATCACACACGCACACAGAGTTCAAAATACAGTGCCAGCTTAGGATCATCTTCCATCAAAAGCATCAGATGAGATGTAGTGAGTGACCATTGTCCATGGTCCTAAGCTTCTTCTATTACAGGATAAAGGCAGTTGATACAGTAGCCGTAATACATCTGCCCATCTGCAACAAGTGGGAATAAAGCTCTGAGTACGAGAAGGTACTCAGCTAGACTTACCCGACAGAACCAAAAATAAAAGACACCAAGGAATCATGACAGGCTTTCTGGTGGGGTAGCTGACTCATTTGCAAAAGGCATTTTTAGGATTTAGAGAATCTTTACAAAAGCTTTGCATCAAGTTAAATCTTTATTAACCTGTCAAGTACATTTGCACCTGTACTAAAGTAACATGTAATTTAACAGATAATGATAACCAATGATCATTAACAACTCCCATTATGTCATATCTCATATAACTGTCTAAGTGTTCCATCAATATTACTACGATAAAGTAGCTCAAGTCAAGTGCTCACTATCCAGTGAACGATGGCGATTCGAATCGATTATTAACCAGCTGGTAATTTATTCCTCACACAAACCTCACTCACCCGCTAAAGTGAGGTGTTGGTCATCGAGTCAACCATTCAGGTAAAGTCGCGAGCTTACCAGGAACCACATGTACCCGGGGGCCACCCGACTGCTCTTTGGCCTTATCATCGCGCCCCCGTATCCTGCCACTACTGCTCCGGTACAGTGCATTGCGGGCAATCCACTCGCCCCGAATAATCTTCCAACTTCACGGTCGAAAGGTACATTATTCGGCCAGCTAAATATAAGGCATGCGTTCAACATGACTCGAGGCCTAACAACGGTCGGTCCTTAATCGACACAGACGGAAAACACTACAGTTCGTAACCCTGCAAGTTTCCGTCTGGTCTCAACTTCACATTAACACTTAGTTATTTTTCCGATGACATCTTTTCTCAAACAGATCCAGGTAACCATCTATAGCTCGCAGGTGACAGGAAATCACCCGACTTCTACCGGTCTAAGCAAGCTAAGCAATTACTTGACTGCGAATGACAAGGTGACATGGATAGGGTAGAACAGAGTAGACAAGGTATAATGCAGCAACGGTTGCAAACAATTCCTAAACATAATGCAGCAGTTAAAGTAGAGCATTAATAAAATATTTGCAAACCGGGGGAGACAAATGCTCCGGGGCTTGCCTCTCTCAAAAGAGCTCGGACGGTGGTCTGGGCACTCTAGAAGATCCTCGCCAACCTCCTCGTCGGCTTCGGGCACTTCCTGCTCCTCGGGCTGCTCTTCCGGCTCCTTGGGAACTGCTACCGATGTTACTTCCTGCGATCCTGTATGATGCAATCGTATAAGTGCTTATGCCTAGATGTATTGCGGAAATAACATGTAATGGTCGTGATGAATGAAATGTAGATAGATAGGTTCACTTTATTTCATAAAGTAGGAATACATTTCTTCTACAAGGTAGTCAACATCATCCGAGAATACAGACTACAAGCACTTGTCATCTACTGCATTCTCTTCTACTACTACTATGCTAAGTCAGCACATCTTATTAAATGCTTCAAAGATACAGCAAAACAAATCTTATTAACTAGTCATACATTAACAATGTTAATTAAACCTTAATTACAACTAGGTTTGAACAGCAACACCCATTTTTATAGCATAGAAAAATCTGAGAAAATTACAGTAGCTTTCTATCATCAAACCTAGCACACCACAAAAATTTCATTGCATTTGGATTACTAGAATTGCCTACACAAAAATAACAAGCTAGGGCCTAAAAATGAGCATAAAAATACTTTATACTATGAAAAGTATCAAACAACAGATTTAGTATTTTTCCTCCATTCTACACAATAAATAATCACTGTAGAAAAATTATTACATGCATGTTTTATTCATCTTTTTCTCTCTAGCAAAAATAATAATTATTAGCAATATTAAACACTTGTACTACACCTCAAGATTTTTCTACAGAACATGCATGACATATATTTTTCCTAGAAAGTACATCACTAAAGAAAATTATTGCAAGTGGAACCATATTTTTCTGAGCTTTCTGTGATTTACTACATATTTAACAAGAAAACAGCAGTTTTAGAGATTAAATAAAACTCTACAGAAAAGTATTTAAATCTTGACATGCAATATTTTTAAACTGTAGATCTAGTCAAGAGAAACACTACAAAATTTGTTTCACAATTTTTAGAGCTAAAATGAGCAAGTTATGGATTTTAGAAACCCTTTTAACAATTTCTGAAAAATTATTTTCAAAAATCCATTTAACTGCAGCCGCTGAAAATGCTGGATGCACCCGGTGCAGTGCACACGCGAGCGCGAGAGGAGGCAGACAGGTGGGGCTGTGACCCCACATGTCAGCCGCACAGAGGAGAGGGAGACGCTGGCTGCGCGATTCTCGCCGCCGGTGAGCTCGCCGGCGGTGAGGTCACCCCCAGCAGCTTCCCTGCAGAGAGGCGAAACCAATGGTGCCTAGCATGTGGCCAGACGAGCTCGGCATTGAGCTCGCCGGCGCGCATGGCGGGGCGGCGGTGCAGTCGCACGGTGGCCGGCCGGTGCAGGCCACGGTGGTGGCCGATGAGGCGCGCATGAGATCCGCGAGGTGGAGGCGGTCGTGACAAGAGAAAAATGGAGGGAGAAGAACGACGGAGGAGCTCCGGCCACGAGCGCCGGCCAACGGCGGCCATGGCGGTAGCGGAATAGGAGCGCGGCCAAATTGGCCCTCACCTGAGCACGAGCCGCGGAGACGGTTCGCGTCTGGGAAAGCCGACGGCGAGGCGGAGCCGGGGGTGTGGCGAATCGAAGAGATGTGGAGCAGTGAGGGCGGAACGGCGGCGGCGATGGCACGGCGACTGTCGCGGCGAGCTAAGCTGCGGGAGGCGAACGCGAGTAGGTGGGGAGCAGAAATGGCGAGGATGACGAGAGCAGCGCTCGGGGCGGCTGTTTTGGAGGTGTGGCGCATCCATGGGGGCCACTGCAGCCACGCGTCGGGCGGAGCTGTATGCCGGCGGCCACGGGGCGGGCGGCTCCTGACCGCGGCCGGTGCGCTGGCGCGGCGAGCGCGCGGACGCGGACGCGGGCGCGGGCCGGCTTCGGCCGCTGGGCCGGAAGTGGGGCGGCGGCCCGTTAAGGTAAGAAACTGTTTTTCTTTTTCTAAATAAAATTCCAGATTTTATTATTTGATTCAAATTCAAATTTTGAAGATGAAAAAGACATTTTCACAAATTGCCCCCAAAACAAAAGTTGTTCAAAATTTTATTCTCTACTACTTTTATTTAGGGCACTTTTCAAAGTTCTAAATAGATTTTGAATTGATGATTTAAAGTCAAATTTTTAAATGAAAACTCAATTTTCTGAAATATTTTTAGAAGCATAATTTGGGAAGATTTTGAATACAAAACTTGCTCCAAAAATCATGCTAATTATTTCTAAGTTATTTAAAATTATAGCTCCACAAATTTTTAACACTTTTACCTGGGACTTTTACCAATTCAGAGCTCAAACATGATTATCACAGTTTTAAATAAATTCTAACTTAATTTGCATATGATGATGATCATGTATGAAATGCAAATGCTCATGATTTAGGATGTGAATGCATGCTTAACACCCAAAGGTGTTACAGGCGGGCGGACGGCAGCGACCGACCAAGCGCACGGGAATGACGGGCGGCCGGAGGAGCCGGCACAGGGGCGCGGCGGCGGTGGAAATCGGTGACAAGAGAAAGGAAGAGAGGAGGAAGAAAGAAAGAAAGGAAACGACTTATTACAGGGGGCTTGACGCCAAGATGTGTGGCGTTAAGCATGGCGCCAAGATCCACGGCGTCATGCTTGGCGCCAAGATCCACGGCGTCAAGCCCCTGCACCAGGTTGTCAGGCCCCTTCCACGTCAGCGCCACGACGCATGGTCTTGGCGCCAATGTCACTGGCGCCAAGACGTTATATCTTGGCGCCAATTACTGTGGCGCCAAGATCAGGGTCTATTTTTTGAATTCTTTCGGCGAGGGGCATGTTTGAAAGAATCTTTCCAAAAAAGGGTCAAAAAAAAACAAAAAAGACTGACGGATGGGCCACTGGGGCCTCACGGG
Source organism: Saccharum hybrid cultivar R570 (assembly GCA_038087645.1). Lineage (NCBI taxonomy): Eukaryota > Viridiplantae > Streptophyta > Magnoliopsida > Poales > Poaceae > Saccharum > Saccharum hybrid cultivar. The sequence continues at coordinate 990,339 of JAQSUU010000123.1, read as the reverse complement.
TGAGCGCACAGCGCTAGGAGCCCGACTCATACAGACGGAAACAGAACAGACGAACGCACGAACCAGAAAAGGGGCGACCACAAAATCGGATGGATCTCCATCAAATCAAAACAATTCGCTCCCAAACTTGGCACGGACGCAATTCAACCTAACACGAACTCATTCCAAACTCCTAGAAAGAAATTGAGATCGAACCCAAGAACGAAAATAGGAAAAAATAGAACACAGCGAAACAAAAATTCACAGGCATAAACCACGAATGCTATAAGACACGAGGATGATTCGGGCCTCCTTTCCTATTCCAAATCTCAGAAAATACATCATAAAATATTCAGATTTAGAACCTCTCTCAAGAACACTATTCAGATTTCAGACTTATTATGTCTGTCCTTCACTGCTCCCGGTCCATCGGCACGACACATCCCTACTTGACCTTCACCTTTCCGCCAACTACCGCATCCGAGCTCCACACCTGCACAACACAAGCCAAGTGACATGTCACACTTCCCAACTCTCGTCGGGGTTAGGTCACACACTCAGCATCAGAAAAAGAATCACAACACATATTTCATCCTTGTGTTCGCACATATTAAGTCTGAAAATATCTGGTAATGGTAAGACGGATATATATATATATATATATATATATATATATATATATATATATATATATATATATATATATATATATATATATATATATATATATATATATATATCCCGCCTTGTAGCGTGCCCTGGTGCCTCGTCCCCACGTCGCAAGCAGCGATGCTCTCTCTGACCCGTGGCCCTAGATCCACGTGACCCCACCACCAGTGAGTGAGGGTTCGGATGCGGCGTCGTGCGACAACATGTGTCGGGTGCGCAAATTTTTGAAGTCCCGTCGTATGAGTGGGAACATGACAAGAATGTGCACAGAGAAACAGCAGACCAGGTGAGCGTGAGTTAGCCACCGCCAGGGCCTAGCGGGAGCTAAGCTTGACCGAAGAACTACCTGGCTGCCTGTTGTCTGCCTCAATTACTAGTACGGCCGTGTTTAGTTTCAAAGCGTGGCCAATTTGGAACAGTACCGGTCACGTCGCACTGTAGCAACTTTTGTTTTTATTTGGTAAAAATTGTCCAAACATTGATAAATTAGACTCAAAATGTTTATCTCGCAAAGTACAACAAAACTGTGCAATTAGTTTTTGATTTCATCTACATTTAGTACTCCATGCATTTGCCGACATTTTGATGTGATGAAGAATCTCCTTTTTTACATAGTGGAATTTGGGGTTGGATTTGGGAACTAAACAAGGCCTATATTATAATTGAGGGGCTATTTAGATCTAACGACTAAAGTTTAGTAGATGTCACATCAGATATTTTAATACTAATTAGAAAGACTAAACAAGAGCCTAATTAGGCTTAATTGATTTGTCTCATAAATTAGTTTCAATCTGTGTAATTAGTTTTATAATTAGTCTACGTTTAGTACTTCATGCATGTATCCAAACATTCAATGTAACAGAGACTAAATTTTAGCAGTAGAACCAAACACCCCCTAAATCTAAATCTACTAGCCTTTTGACCAAAGACTCGTTATATTCTTTTCCTATACATACGTACAGGCACATGCACTACGGTCGCGTCCTTTTTTTCTTTATATAAGTGTCCTTTTTTTTCTTTTGTTGTTGGCTTTTCCTCGTCGACCAGCGAACCCTGCAGAGGCCCTGTTCTGCTGGTAATGTTTCGGCTTGTTTCAGCTTGTTTCAGCTTATTCTCTCTCACAGAATACTATTGAATCAGTCGAAACCGGTCGGCTTTTCCACCTGCCGAACCAGCCCAAAAACAAGAGCCATGGATACAGTATGACGCTCTGTGGATTGGGGACCGATCCAGCGACCCTTTATTCTTGTTGGCACGCAAACAAGTCGAGGAGCTTGACTGCACCGAGCTACTGAAATTATGGCGTGGGCTACGCTACTCCATATGCATGCATTTCGGCTTCCGCGGGAGCATGATGTGGCCCTTGGTTAGTTTCTCAATTCTCTCCAAATTTTATTATGCAAAAAGAAGATTCCCTGTCACATCAAAATGTCGGTAAATACATGGAGTACTAAATGTTGATGAAATAAAAAACTAATTGCACAGTTTTGTTGTACTTTGCGAGATGAACATTTTAAGCCTAGTTAGTCAAAATTTGGATAATTTTTACCAAATACAAACAAAATGCTACATGAATTCTGATACAGTGTTTTTCTCCCCAGTTCACCGAACTAAACGAGGCCGTGGTTGGTTGGCTTGATCTGCAATTTTCTGCGGGATGCAATGCAAGACAGGTAGGTAAACGGCGACCGTGCGTAGGGCGCAAGACGACACCGCGATCCTTGAATTTTGGCTGTTTAGTTCCTAATTCTTCCCCTCAAATTTCACTATGCAAAAAGGAGATTCTCCATCACATTAAAATGTCGGCAAATGCATGGAGTACTAAATGTAGATGAAATCAAAAACTAATTGCACAGTTTTATTGTACTTTACGAGACGAATATTTTGAGTCTAATTAATCAATTTTTGAACATTTTTTTGCATTAAAAACAAAATGCGCTACAGTGTTCCGACTGAAACACTGTAGCGCGCAGAGCCAAATCGACTGTGCCGATTCGGCATCTAAACAAGGCCCTTGTTTAGTTCCCAATTCCATCCCCAAAATTCACTATTCTAAAAGAAGATTCTCCATCACATCAAAATGTCGGCAAATGCATAGAGTACTAAATGTAGATGAAATAAAAAACTAATTGCACAGTTTTGTTGTACTTTGCGAGACGAACATTTTGAGTCTAATTAATCAATTTTTGGATAATTTTTTACACTAAAAAACAAAAGGTGCTACAGTGCCCGAATCAGGGCACCCAAGTCCGGATCTAAACAAGGTCAAGGCCTTTGTAGGCAATGCTCGAATCAATACTGCTACAAATGTAGGTGGCGTTTTTGTTTCTCGTAACTAAATGCACTCCAGTGGTTGATCGCGTTCGTTCGTTAGCTTGGGAGCACACATGGCGCCAACGCATTTTTCAACTGCAGAATCTATATGGCCCGCGTTTGAAGCGTGAGATTTTTTTCTCACATTAGTAAGTAGAATTAAACTGATTCATTACGAAACTTTTGTAGGATCCCTGTGAACATTAAACGGTGACGGTGTGATCTTTAGCCCACAGAAACTGTGTACTTAGAGCCTGTTTAGTTCACAAAAAGTGAACCTAAAAAATGCTACAGTACCTGTCACATCAAATCTTACGGCACATATATGGAGTACTAAATGTAGATGAAAGAAAAAACTAATTACGCAGTTTAGTTGTAAATCACGAGACAAATCTTTTGAGCCTAATTAGTTCATGATTGACACAAATTGCCAAATAAAACGAAAAGTGCTACAGGCAAAATTTTTGGCGAAACGCTACTGTAGCAGTTTCGTTGTTATTTGGTAAATATTGTCCAATCATGGTCTAATTAGGCTTAAAAGATTTGTCTCGTCCATTTCATCTAAACTGTGTAATTAGTTTTAATTTTTATCTATATTTAATGCTTCATGCATGTGTTCAAAGATTCAATGTGACGGGGAATCTGAAAATTTTGGCAAAATTTTTAGCATCTAAACGGTGGCTTAATGAGCAATCCTTACGGTGTCAGCACTAAAAACATGCATATCACAGGATCACAGGACACATCACATCTACGGGCGCTGCTGCAGTGCAGACTGCAGAGCAGAGAGCACGGTGTGGGTAACCCCTTGTTGTGTTCACTTCGCGAAAAGTAGCTGAAAAGTTACTGTAGCATCTTTCGTTGTTATTTGGCAAAATTTGTCTAATTATAGACTAACTAGGCTCAAAAGATTCGTCCCGACATTTACAGACAAACTATGCAATTAGTTATCTTTTTTATCTATGTTTAATGCTCCATGCATGCGTCGAAAGATTTGATGTGATGTGTGTAAGAGGAAATATTTTGGGTTGGGAGGAGGAAGTGAACGCGGCCAAATTCCACTATGCAAAAAGAAGATTCCCCGTCACATCAAAATATCGGTAAATGCATGGAGTACTAAATGTTGATGAAATCAAAAACTAATTGCACAGTTTTGTTGCACTTTGCGAGACGAATATTTTAAGCATAGTTAGTCAAAATTTAGATAATTTTTACCAAATACAAACGAAATGCTACAGAAATTCTAATACAGTGTTTTTCTCTCCGATTCTCTGAACTAAACGAGGCCTAATTTACAACCAAGGCCGTAACAGACGACAGGAATCCTGTACGAAGATTTCTGAATAATGATTCGGGTGTGTTCACTTCCTATACAAATCCAAAATATTTCTTATTTCATCCATCACATCGAATCTTTAGACGCATACATAAAGTATTAAATGTAGGTAAAAAAATAATTAATTATATAGTTTATCTGTAAATATCGAGACGAATCTTTTAAACCTAGTTAATCTATAATTAGATAAATTTTGCCAAATATCAACGAAAGATACTACGTAACTTTTACCACCGAACACACCCTCGGTAGCGTCCTCCTAACCCTACGACCGAAGTGATTACTCACCCCCGCGTCGCCTCTTCCGGTCCCGGCCAAGAGCGTGCGTGGCCTCCTCTGCCGGTGTGCCCTGCTGGCTGCTGGCTGCTGCTCTGTCCCCCACCACCACCGTCACCAAGAAACTGTTCCCTCCCCGTCTTGCGGTTACAGCCAGGCTCCATAAAAGCTCCTCCGCTCCGCTCGCCGGCCGCCGCAGGGCGAAGCGGATTTTCACCTGCCGCCGCTGCCGCGTGCCACCCTTGAAAAATCCCATCACCACCTTCCTCGCCCTCCTCCACTCATTCCTCCTGCCCCCGACACTCTACTCTACTCCCCCGCTCCACTGCCCCAGTCCTCCTCCCACCGCCAGCCATAGCCGCAGCACAATGCAGCCGCCTACCCTTCTCCCGCTCGCCGCCGCCGTTGTCGCCGTCCTCCTACTCGCCGTTGCCCCGACACCCGCCGTCTCCCGCCACCGCCACTCGTCCGCCGACACGGAAACGCTCGATGTCGCCGCCTCACTCTCCCGCGCCCGCGCCGCGCTCTCCACCGACGCCGTCTCGCTGCACCAGTCCGCCGCCGAGGCGAAGCACTCTTCACCGGAGGGCAGCGGCGGCGGCGGCCTCACGCTACGGCTCCACTCCCGGGACTTCCTGCCCGAGGCGCAGCAGGGACAGCGGCACGAGACGTACCGCTCGCTGGTGCTGTCCCGCCTCCGCCGCGACTCGGCGCGCGCCGCGGCGCTGTCGGCGCGCGCGACGCTGGCGGCGGACGGGGTGACCCGTCTGCACGACCTGCGCCCCGCGAACGAGTCGGCGGTGTTCGCGGCGTCCTTGGCGGCGATCCAGGGCCCCGTGGTGTCGGGCGTCGGGCAGGGCAGCGGGGAGTACTTCTCCCGCGTGGGCATCGGCAGCCCCGCGCGGGAGCTGTACATGGTGCTGGACACCGGCAGCGACGTCACCTGGGTGCAGTGCCAGCCCTGCGCCGACTGCTACCAGCAGTCGGACCCGGTGTTCGACCCGTCGCTGTCGGCCTCCTACGCCGCCGTCGCCTGCGACTCCCCGCGGTGCCGGGACCTGGACACCGCGGCGTGCCGCAACGCCACGGGCGCGTGCCTCTACGAGGTGGCCTACGGCGACGGCTCCTACACCGTGGGCGACTTCGCCACCGAGACGCTCACACTGGGGGACTCCACGGCCGTCACCAACGTCGCCATCGGGTGCGGCCACGACAACGAGGGCCTCTTCGTCGGCGCCGCGGGGCTACTGGCGCTCGGCGGCGGCCCACTGTCGTTCCCGTCCCAGATCTCCGCGTCCACCTTCTCCTACTGCCTCGTCGACCGCGACTCCCCCGCCGCGTCCACGCTCCAGTTCGGCGGCGACGGCGCGGCGGCGGCCGACACCGTGACGGCGCCGCTCCTGCGGAGCCCGCGCACGGGCACCTTCTACTACGTCGCGCTGTCGGGGATCTCCGTGGGCGGGCAGCCGCTGTCCATCCCGTCCTCCGCGTTCGCCATGGACGCCACGTCCGGGTCGGGCGGCGTCATCGTGGACTCCGGCACCGCCGTGACGCGGCTGCAGGCGTCCGCCTACGCGGCGCTCCGCGACGCCTTCGTCCGGGGCACGCAGTCGCTGCCCCGGACATCGGGGGTGTCGCTGTTCGACACGTGCTACGACCTGTCGGACCGGACCAGCGTGGAGGTGCCCGCGGTGTCGCTGCGGTTCGAGGGCGGCGGCGCGCTGCGGCTGCCGGCGAAGAACTACCTGATCCCCGTGGACGGGGCCGGGACCTACTGCCTGGCGTTCGCGCCGACGAACGCGGCCGTGTCCATCGTCGGGAACGTGCAGCAGCAGGGCATCCGCGTCAGCTTCGACACCGCCAAGGGCGCCGTCGGCTTCACCCCGAACAAGTGCTAGCCTGTGGCTTCTGGGTTCCGGGTTCTGGCTAACCGCCTTGTTAGCCACGGTGGTAGTACTGTAATGACTAGCCGGTGTTTAATTAGCGGGAGAGTTATTAGAGTGGGGTAAGTAATTAAAGGTGCGGTGGGCCCCTACCTGCCGGTCTGGGGAGGAGCGAAAGGCAAAGGCGAGGACAGATGATGCCATGCCAGGCTGTTCGGCGCGGCGGGTGGGTCCAGTAGTGTCTCTCTCGTCCCCTTTCCCTCGGTCTCGGTCTTTGAGTATGGAACTATGGATAGGCGTGCATGGGATGTGCGGTGCGTGGAGCCGTGTCACGACGAAATTAGGTCATGGGGCTTCAAGTTTAGTATTTATTTTTATTTTAGTTATGTCAAGAAAAATGGAAGTTTCCATCCAGCGGAAACGATCAGATATGCTTGTCTGTTACTAATTTGACGAAGGTACAACAGTAATCTGTGTCGTGCAAGTGTACACCACTGGTTTGGTTAGTGAGCACTGAGCACACACAGGACAGCAATTGGTAGAGCAAAGCGTGCATGCATTGGTAGCATGGCGTTGTCGGCGCGTCTCCTCTCATGGTCAGGGGGCCCTGATAAACTTTGGTAGCCACCGTCCGGGATCGGGTCCCATGCGTCAGGCTGGTGCGTAACCTCCTCATAGCGCGGCTTTATGCGACGCAGTTTCTCTCGTGCTTTCCTCCACAACATCGGGCCCGCCGTGTATATGGCCATTTGCGGGGAACTTACCACCCGATTCCGTGGTTGTGGGACCCGATGATCTATCATGACGGTCTCGGTGGATGAGGTCAGAAGCCAGGAGGAAGTGGGCCCTCGTTTAGTTCCCCAATTCTTCTCAAAATTTTACTACGTAAAAAAAAGATTTCCCGTCACATCAAAATGTCGGTAAATGCATGGAGTATTAAATGTTAATAAAATCAAAACTAATTGTACAGTTTTGTTGTACTTTGCGAGACGAACATTTTAAACCTAGTTAGTTAAAATTTAGATAATTTTTACCAAATACAAACGAAATGCTACAGGAATTCTGATACAGTGTTTTTCTTCCCAATTCTCTCATGTAAACGAGGCCTGGATGAGATCGAAGGAGGCCCTGCGGCCTGCGCTGCCGCTGCCCGCTGCGTCCGGTGTCCTGCCCTGAGCAGAGGCCCAATTAATTAATGGTGGTTGGTAGCCGTTACTGTTGGGCAGCAGAGCAGCAGCCTTAAATGCACCTGCTGCATGTGAGCCCTCAACGTCCCAGATGCCTCCGAAAGAGGTTGGGTGTGTTTAGTTGGTGAAAAGCAGGTGAAAAATTACTGTAGCATCTTTCGTTTTTATTTGACAAATATTATTCAATCATGAAGTAAGTAGGTTTATAAGATTCGTCTCGACATCTACAGACAAACTATGCAATTAGTTATTTTTTTTACATACATTTAATATTCCATGCATGCAGCGACAAAGTCAGGAATCGACGAAGTCAGGGCTGGCTTCCTCTTCTTCTTCCTCCAGCCCCTCCTTGCCTTCTTCTTCCTCCTCCCGGCGGTAGCCCGGGCTAAGCCCGGGCTCCATGTAAATCATGGCCGTAGGGGGGGCTGGAGCACGGGTAGCCCCCCGCTGGCTTCGTCGCTGTATGCATGCGTCCAAAGATTCGATGTGATAGATGGGAGAAGAAATATTTTAAATTTGTATGACAAGTGAACACACCCGTTGTCCCCACCGTTCCATCCCAATCCCATGGGACCTGCCCTGGCCAAGTGGCCATGCATGCCAGCCTTCCACTCGAGTCTCGAAGGACTCAGGCTGTGTTCACTTGGCATGCGAACCCAAAATATTTCCTCTTTTATCCATCACATCGAATCTTTGAACATATGCATGGAGCATTAAATATAGGTAAAAAAAACTAATTGTATAGTTTTTCTGTAAAGTTCGAGACGAATCTTTTGAGTCTAATTAATCCATGGTTAAACAAATTTTACCAAATAACAACGAAAAGTGATACAGTAACTTTTCACCTAATTTTTGTCAGCTAAACGCACCCTCAAGGGTGGCGTGGCTAGCTGCCACATGTCCGTCTCCGATCGATCTCTAACGTTGGATTCCAGATCGTTGATGCGAGCAAATTGACATGTGGCTAGCCGCCACATGTCAGGGACTGAGAACAACATTAAACATTTGTGTACGTACACAAGGGATAAAACGGTAGAGTATAGACGTACAACCTACAGTGCTGTTACGGTATTGCCTCTTCTCGGTATTTCTCTATGGCCTTGCATGATGCACGTATTTAATTTGTGAGCTTTTGTTCCGTGCATAGATCGTTCGAGAGTAATGATGGTCAACTGCTACTGCTTTACGAATAGGCTAATCGCGCACGGCGCAATTCGTACTCAGAAGAAGGCGCAACCGCTCAAGTTTTGCATTGCAATCGTATATACTCAAACAATCTTGTTTGGAATTGGAATTACTGTCGAGAACAGTCCTGGTGAGAAGAAAACTGCAGCGCCAAGACTACTCAAGAGTAGGTGGTACGTCGCAACAATCTTGTTGAGCACAATAATTAGGCCTCGTTTAGTTCGGCGAATAGGGAAGAAAAAACATTGTATCAAAATTCCTATAGCATTTCGTTTGTATTTGGTAAAAATTATCCAAATTTTGACTAACTAGGCTTAAAATGTTCGTCTCGCAAAGTACAACAAAACTGTGTAATTAGTTTTTGATTTCATCAACATTTAGTACTCCATGCATTTGCCGACATTTTGATGTGACGGGGAATCTTCTTTTTGCATAGTGGAATTTGGGGGAGAATTGGGGAAACTAAACAAGTTCTTAGTGGTCACGCACTCGCGCTTGCGATCGATATCGCATCCCAACCGCCTACTATGGGTGTGTTCACCTCGCGAAAAATAGGTGAAAAGTTACTGTATCATCTTTCGTTGTTATTTGGCAAAATTTGTCCAATCATGGACTAACTAGGCTCAAAAGATTCGTCCCGACATTTACAGACAAACTATGCAATTAGTTATCTTTTTTTACCTATATTTAATGCTCCATGCATGCGTCGAAAGATTTGATGTGATGTGCGAAAGAAGAAATATTTTGGGTTGAGATGAGGAAGTGAACAAGACCTATATAAAGAAAGTGACAGTGCACGAAAATTCAAAACAAACAAAAATCATGAAACGCCCATGCATCATGCATGCATGCATCTGGACTGGACGTGTGCCAACGCGCCGTGTTATCAACAAACAGTGCCCCAATTGAGAGCGTGACAGGGGTACAAGGTTCCGGTGGTTGGTAAACAGATTCCGTGGTGGTTGGTAAACAGATTCCGTGGTGGTCTAATTTGATGCATGCGTATCCAGTTTAATACACGTGTGTTGGAGTGGAATGAAATGGAACTCAGTTCAATTCTACTCCAATCCACTTAAACACACATGTGCATTTAGATGAATACGTTCACGTCCAAACAAGCCCCAGTTGTTTTTCTTATCCCTCCCTGGCCTTCGTGCTCTTGTCGCGACGCTCCTGCAGTCCTGTTGGGTCGCTTTGATAGGAGAATTCAAGAAGTGGGAATTTGTTCGGACGTTGAGGGAGGGGGAGGGTAGGTCGGCAACAGCATCACTAGGTGGAACACGCGTGCAGTTACTCCCCGACGGTAATATAAATAAATTGGTTTAGGAGAAATTGAATATGACCCTTACAAAAAAAATTATTGAATATATAACCAGCGATGCTCCGTAGCGGGACGATGCAATTACGTGAGCAGTTAAACAAACCTGGTGCAGTGGTGCAAAGGACCTGCGGAACCATACTTGGCCATGCAGCCCGAGGCCCGGTGGCCCGGCTCAAGCACGGCACGGCCCGAGAGACCAGGCCGTGCCTGGGCAACCACCCAAGCACGTGGCACGGCACGGGCATGGCCCGGTCCAAGAGGCGGCCTGTTAAATTAATAACCATGTGAATATTTGGCACAACCCACTACAATCTATACATATATATAATATCTTCATCACTTCAAACCCTAACTTCCTCTCACTCCCACTCTTCCAGACGGCGCTACTCTTCCCTTCCCCTCCCCATCACTCCAAACCCTAACTTCCTCCCAGTCCGCTGCTCTCGGGCCGCCTGCGGCACGCAGGGCACGCCGTGCTGTCGGGCCGGCCCGACGGCCCACGGGCCGTGCCTGGGGCCGGAGGCCAGGCACGAGCACGCCACAGGCACGGCGGCCCGTGGCGGCACGACGCGGGCCGGCACGGCACGCCGTCGGGCCGGGCCGGTACGGCACGACCCGTTGGACATCTATATGCGGAACAGGAGAAGGGTGCATCACGCCATGGGTACGTTTGCAGCACAACTGGTTAGGTTAGGTCACAGGGTTTATTGCTACTGGCCTGTGTATAACGAAGGACGATGGAGTACTCGGGCTGCCCGGGCGGGCATGCATCGCTGATCGCTCCGGAGCAGCACTGCACAGCTCACTCCCACTGCACCCAGCTGGCCAGCTCCCATCGTGGATGTCCTTGTCCTCCACGCCTCCACGTTCGGAATCGAAGGTCCGTCGACACCACCATGCAGCATGTCCCCACCACCCCATCCGGTCCGCCGTGCAGGCCCGCCGCTACCAGCTTTGCTTTTTTCTCCCGTCGGCCCGTTGCTTTCCAGTGGAAAAGCCTTCGCCTCTCGCCCTCTCGCATCGCCTTTCTTAGTCCTCGCCGTGCGTCCAGGTCTGAGCACGATCTCCGAGGCCCAAAGTCCGGCCGAAGACGCGGGCGCCGGCGTGCCGGAGGAAAAAAAGGGTCGCTTGATGCCTTGATGGTCTCACTCTCACTCAGACACACAGCAGCATCGCGCTGGACGACTGCTTGAGGGCTTGGTTGGGCAGGCACCACCGCACCATGGAGGGCCCGGGCTGGACTCCTGTCCAGTCCAACAGTGAGCAGGCCCAAGAGGATGTTTCTTCACGGGCCGGCTGGCCTGATTTGCTGCGATGCCAGTGGACGAATAACACAGCACTTGGTTCGGATGCTCCCTGCAGTGCAACGATGGGCCAGGGAGCAGCCCAAAATATGACTATATGAGGCTTTGTGGCCCAGGCTAATAACTCACGTGCTCGATCAACCGAGCAGAATTTGGTCCGGCATCCATTTAAAGGGCCAGTTTTGAAAAAAAAAACCAAGACAATGTTTGCAGGAATTAGATGATCTTTTAGTAAGCGAAAGCAGGCACTGAAATTGAAATCGGAAATGCTATGGTGCGGTGTCCGTCCGTCCGTCCAGACTTCATGCTTCCTAGGTGGGCCTACGCGCTACCAGCTCAACAGACATGCTCCCTCCTCTAAAAAAACAACAGACCTACTTCCATCTATCTTATTTCACGGATTCTAAAAAAAACCGACATTTCTCAACTCGCACAGCCGTTGTGGTGTTCCCCGTTGCTCGTCCGCCGCTCGCCTTCTCCAGCTCTGGGGTGCCTCGCAGCGGGCACGACACCCACGCGCCGCGACTTTCTCCAGCGCACCTACTCGACCGCCATTACCACCTCCACTGCGGGTCCCGCTCCCATGGGGTGCCGCCGCTCACTAGGGGCCGCACAGCCGCCCGCCACTGCCATCCTCCTCCACCGTGACCTATCAAGCGCCGGATCTCGCTCTGCAGTGCTCCCCACCCTGCCAGATTTTACTGAAAGCACATGTTGCAAGCGTATGTTTCAAGTGTTTCAGATGTTGCAATGGTTTGTACACGTATGTTGCAAGTGTCTGTTCACAATGTTTCATATGTTTTTCGGACGTATGTTGCAAGTATGTTTATCTAGATGTTGCATGTGTTTCATACATATGTTGCAAGTGTTTTATCTGGATGTTGCGTATGTTTTACAATGGTTTTCAAGTGTTTTTTTGAAAGTGTTTTAAACACATATTTCAAGTGTTTCATTTGTCTTCTTTTATATGTTGCAAGTACTGTTTGTTTCAAAAGTAGATCAGATTTGCATATGTTGCTATGCCACCTATACGCACATGTTTCAAGTGTTTCGTCTGTTTCAGACACATGTCGCAAGTGTTTCATTTGGATGTTTCAAAAGTAGAATTCGGAGAAACACATGTTGCTGCTGCTAGTGCACCACCGTGGGTCACCACGTGCGCCTGCTGCTACGTGCATGCGGCCATGCAGGCGCGTGAAATAGAACGGGTTCGAGATGGTCCCCATGCATGCGTGGGCCCGTGCGGCCTCTAAAGCCGGATGGGTGCGAGGCGAGGGAGCTGGGTGCGTCACGTGCATGCACGGGAGCACCGTCTGACACTAGCAGCTCTGATCAGACGTCCGGCGCTAGTAGGTCCAAATTGAAATTGGACCAGGCATCCTTTCAAAAAAGAAATGTTCCAAATATGGATGGCTGTGAATTGTGTGATACATGACCGTACTTCCACCGCAATCAGCTAGTACCATCTTACTAGTGCAACAACTATTGCTTCTGAGTCTCTGCGTCAAATTATTCTATGGCGGAAACGACCCTTTAGGATACTCAATGCGAGAAGTGATCCTGGGAAGTAGAGCGTGAGAGGCTAGTTTTTTTTAAATACCATACCCATTAGAACATTTTAGAGAATCACTTCATATAATCAACCTAACATCACTTTACACTACACTGTAAAATAAAGTTCGGGAGAACTCTCCCTAAAATTACCTCGGGGGTTGCTGAAGGAACTTTGCCAAATAGACCTCAAACATCTATATAAATAAATAAATAGACTGGATCACATATTGTGCCTTGCACAGTCGGTCATACTATATATACTGTGAAATAAACCTCAGTCACGCATGGAATCGTGCATCCAATATGTTGAAAAAGGTAGCTAGAAATGTGTCTCGCTTCTTGCAGCGTGCCATTGGCCCCACATCGAGGCCTCTCTCTCTCCTTTCCACACAGTCACACATACGCGGAGTACCCTCCCCGCCCTCATGCCCACCACTGCACAAGGCCGCCAACGTCGTGCGCTGCTTCCGTCGCCAGCATCCTTCTCGCGATCCTCACCCCTCTCCGCCATCCTGCGTCGATGCACGCCCTCTGCCTCGGTAGTCGGTACATCGTCAGTCGTCACCGTCCCACCCAAGCTAGTATAGTGTGATGCATGACCAAGCCTGTTCGTTTGAGCTTTCAGCCACTTATTTTCAGTCAATCAGCAGTGTTTTTCTCTCATATAAACTAGCCAATAATACTTTCAGCCACTTATTTTCAGCCCAAGTCCATCGCCACAAGCTCGCACCGCTGGACGTGCTTCATCTCATATGGGAAAGCTGGTATGGTATCCACAAGGTCGTCTACGGAGTACTCTGAATCTCTGATCGACTTGGCATCAGTCCAGTTCTAAAAGGCATGAAGAATTTTTTTTATATTTTTTAATCCTTTTTTATTTAATATTTTAAAAATAATTGCACCTAATTTTTTTGCGGATCTGATCCTTTTAGGGCCTATCTAGTTCGTAAAAAGTTTTTAGAAAAATATCACATCGGATGCGTCGAAAAAATATCAGGATGGGTTTTCGGATACTAATAAAAAGGGAACTGCTAGCGCCCGGACGCCCGGCTCCAGGGGGCGTCCGGACGCTCCCCAACCCCGCCAGCGTCCCTCGCCCGTCCCGCTCCGCAAGCAACAACCTGCCCCGTCCCACGAAAATGAAAACAGAAAATGCGACCCCCGCCCCGCTCCCACACAGAAACTCGCAAACCCCCGTCTCGCCCCCACACGGAGCCCCGCCACCAGCTCACCACCATGCTCCACCCTCCTATGTGCAGCAAGGGTATAATGCTATTGCAACAAAGAATGACTCCTAATGAAACAAACATGAGAGAACTGGTGAAACAAACGAAAAAAACTGTTGAAACATCGGGAAAACACGTAATGAAACAAGTAGAAAAAAACTGGTGAAATAAAACCGAAAAAATTGTTGAAACATCGAAAAACAACTAATGGAATAAGGAGAAGCTGCTGCAACAAGGAGAAGAAAAGCTTCTGCAACAAAAGGAAAAGAACCTACTGCAACAAGGGGAAGAAGCTACTGCAACAAAGGAGAATAAGCCATTGCAACAAAAAGGAGAAGAAAGTTGCTGCAAATAAGGAGAAGAAGCTACTGCAACAAAGAGAAGAAGCTACTGCAATAAATAAAAAGAAGCTACTGCAACATCAAAAACGATACTAATGAAACGTCGGGAAACATGGAGGATGATGTTGCAAACAAAGGGAAAAATTATTGAAACATCTCAAAAAGAACTGCAACATCAGAGAATCGTGCAAACATTTCACATTATTTGTTGCATGTAGCTTAGATCTGACTCACCACAAACCCTAGCCGCCATCAAAACCTTAGATCCAGAAGGGGAAGAGGAGGAGGAGGTGGAGGGGAGGAGGAGGAGGGAGGGGGAAAATCTCAGATCCAGAGGGAGGGAGGGAGGAGAGGAGATCCAGATCAAGAGAGAGGAAGGGAGGAGAGGAGGTTTCAGATCTAGATCCCTCCGCCACCTACCTCGTCGGAACCACCACCGTCACCCTAATCTCCGGTGAGGTGCCAGAACCGGGTCGTAGAGGAAACAGAGGTGTGTGGGAAGGCGCGGTGCGCGCGAGGGGAGAAAGGGAAGAAAGCATGACGCGTCGCGGGCGCGCAGCGAGCTCGCTGGGGCGCGGCGCGTGGTGCGGGCCATCCCGATGATGGCGCGGGAGAGCGAGCAGCGAGGGGGCGAAGGTGCGAGAGGCGAGCGAAGAAGAAGTGAAGAGACATGCGAGCGAGCGGGTGGGTGGGGAGCGTCCGACCGAACGAGCGAGCGGATGGAAGCGTCCGACGCGGACGCCTATCATATATCATTACCGAATAAAAAAACAAATTATAGAACCCGTCAGAAAACTGCGAGACGAATCTAATGATACTAATTAATCTGTCATTACCACATGCGGGTTACTGTAGCACTTAAGACTTTTCATGGGCTAACTAGGTAGCGTGCCCGTGCGTTGCTACTAGACAACTAAACTTTTATAATAAAAAAATACGGATCACACGATAAGATAACAATACTATAAAATTAAATAATAACATTTTAATCCAAAAGACAAAGTTTATGAAATTAACATCGTCATGGAGAACGCGGCGTCGTAGACTCACCAACTCTATTGTATAGACCTTTCCATATATTGCAACAGATCTTCTGTGAGCCTTTAAGAGTCCTTCGTGCTTACGGAATACATCCCTATCTTCGTGTTGGCTCCCTCACCTAAATCGTCTAGCGTTTCTAAAAGTAAATAATAAATCATCTATCGGTTTCATTAAGGTCGCTACAAAGGTGGAGAAAAATTATGCCATGGAATTCAAAAACTCGCATGTGCATTGCACCAGGAGGCAGGAGTAACGAAAAAATTCAGGACTTGTTCAGTAGTCAAACCAAAATCGTAATCATGATAATTCAACTTTGCACGTATGACCATTACTATGATAAAATATGATTACGGATGAACTACCATATGATTAGTTGATTAACCGAATGATATAAAGTTTTTTTGAAGGCCAAAAACTGTGGGGGATGTCCCCACAGCACTTCATTTTTTAAATTAATGGAAAAGAGAGTACAAACTTACAACAGGGAATTAACTGTAAGCATCTAGCCAAAAATAAAAGGCTGATCTAAGATCATCCTTGAAACGCAGGGACTGTAAAAGACATTGGTTTTTGAAGTTCCTAAACCAAATGTCAGTGTGGACTGGACCACTGTTGAACACTTTATCATTTCTTAGCTTCCATATCTCCCAGGAAGCAATGACCACAATCTCCATAAAGAACGGAATGTTCTGCTGCTGTCTCGCGTGCGCCAGCCTGGGGTATAAACTGAGGTCTGTGTTCCACTGCATGCCAATCTTCTCCCAGCAGCTCTTGGAGAATGGGCAGTCAAAGAATAAGTGATCCAGGTCCTCATCAATCCTTCCGGTGCATAGAATGCAGTGCGCGTCATCTTCTGCATACAAATTCCTTCTCCGGAGCATTGTTTTAGTATTCAATCTGTCAACCAAAACCAGCCAGGCAAAAAACTTAACTCGTGGAGTGCATTTAGATTTCCATAACCAGGAGAAAACTGGGTGGCAGATTCTGGAAGCTAGCTTGTATACTTTGCTTGAAGAATATGTTGCATTGCCCCATTGATATATCCAGGTATCTGTACTCTCTTCATCAAGAGCCTATGACTGCAAGAATTCACCGAGCAGCTCAAGTTCCTCAAACGCCTCTTGTGAGAGGGGCAGTGCAAATAGAGCATCTAAATCTTCGGCCGACATAGCTTCACAAACACTGATGTTAGGATTTCTGGCAAAGGAGAACAGTCTGGGGAAGCGTAGCGCTAAAATATCACCTGACCAGCGATCATGCCAGAGGGTGACGGTCGTGCCATCACCTATGTTGCATCGAGCAATATTCCTGAAAATTGTGCTCAGCCTTTGCACATCCTTCCACCAAAATGAGCCAACCTCTCTGGTGGCGTGTGGCACCTTGTCCGAGTAGTACTTACTCCAGATGAGATTGACCCAGGGAACATCGGCTTTGTTATAGAACTTGTGGAGATGTTTGAGAAGGAGGACATCATTTTGCACCTGTAGATTGATGACACCCAGACCTCCCTTTCTCTTTGGCTTTCTTACCATCGGCCAAGCAGCCAAGTTGCCGCCTTTTTTTGTCGGATCAGTGCCTCTCCACAGACATTGTTTACGTGCTCTATCAATGTTGTCAATCACACCAATCGGCAGTTTGAGCGTGCACATTGCATAAGTGGCTGTCGATGTGAGCACCGAGTTAACCATCTGCAGCCTTCCAGAGTAAGATAGCAGTGATGAACAAGCAGTTAGACGCCTTTCAATCCTGTCCATCAGAGGTGTGTAATCTTCAACACGCGGTTTTGTCGTGCCCATAGGTAGGCCAAGATATGTAAATGGAAATGTGCCAATTTGGCATCCGAAAGTGTTGGCCATAATCTTCATTCTATCATGGGAGACATTGATCGGTAGTATTTGGGATTTAGAGTAGTTAACTTTGAGCCCCGTGGAGTCTGAGAAGCTTCTGAGCAATGCTTTTAAGAAAAACAATTGTCTAGCATCCGCCTGCATGATGAGCAGTGTGTCGTCGGCGTATTGTATGATGGGGTAGTCAACATTTGCTTGGGGGATCGGTGGGACAAGAAGGCCCTGTGTTGCTGCTTTGTTCACCAGGATTTGGAGCAGTTCCACAGCCAGGACAAAGATCAACGGGGAAAGGGGGTCCCCCTGGCGAACACCCCTTTTGCATTTGAATTTCCTGCCCGGTACTCCATTCAGGATGACTGCCGAGGTACCCGTGGATAGAATATTGTTGATCCAATCGATCCATCTCTGTGGGAAACCCATGTGCTGTAACATTTGTAGGATTGCCGTGTGCTCAATCATATCGAACGCTTTCTCAAAATCAAGCTTTAAAATTATCACCTCACGTCTGGATTGCTTGCACTGATGTATATACTCAAAACACCAAGCTAGGCAGTCTTGGATTGTGCGGCTTTTGATAAATCCGTATTGGTTTCTATGAACCAATTGTATAATTTGGGATTGCAGTCGATCTGCTAGCAATTTAGTGAGGATCTTGAGACTACTGTTTAAAAGTGAGATGGGCCGGTAGTCGCCTATTGTCTCTGGGTTCAGAGTTTTGGGAACAAGCGTGATGAGTGAGTCATTGATGCTTTCCAAGTTTGCCTGACTGCTATAAAAATCTGCGCACAGCCAGTAGAACTCAGGCTTGATTAGGTGCCAGCACGTTTTGATGAAATGACCGTTGAAGCCGTCCGGGCCCGGGGCCTTATCAGGTGGCATTCTCTTTATAATGCCATCAATCTCTGGCTGTGAGAAAGGGGCAACAAGCGAACTGAGGTCCTCATGGGGCGTGATGAGGTCTGATAGGTTGAAAACCATGGTGGGGTTAGCTGTGATCCCCATTCTTCCTTTGAAAGAGCTCCATATCATGTCTGCCTTTCCTGCGTGATCACTAATCACAGCCCCTTCATCATTGACTAACTGTTGGATGGAGTTTATTCTAAAAGAGATTGTGGCCATGGCATGAAAAAACTTTGTGCACTCATCACCCAGCTTGATTCTATTTACTGTGTACCGATTCTTCCAGTAAATATGTTTGTAGTGCAAGAGCTTGGCAGACTGAGCCTTCACTATATTCCTCAGATTTCGCTCAGTGTTAAACAAAGCACGCCTTTCCTCTAGGCCATCAAAAAATAGAATGACAACATTGCAGTTACTAATCAGGATATTGAGGTTCGAGAGGCTTTTGCACCAGGACTTGAGGGCATATCTAAGCCTTTTGAACTTGGCAGCAAGGTTGTTGGCCGAGTTGGGATGATGATCATTTTGGTTCCATGAATTTGCAACAACATTCATGAACTCACTGTGTTCGGTCCAGAAATTTTCAAACCTGAAAAGGTTGGATTTGGGAATGCTGGTATTAATCATGATTTTGCAAGGAATGTGGTCTGACGTCACCTTGGCTAGAGGGACTACTCCTGTCATTGGGAATTCATTTGTCCAGTTCACAGAGGTAAAGAACCAGTCAAGTTGCTCTAGGAGTGGATTCTGTTGCATGTTGCTCCATGTGTATGCTCTTCCCTTTATTGGTAACTCAACTAGACCAAGATGCCCAATAGCGTCGTTGAAGAGGAAAGTATCATGAAGGTTCCCTCCTGGTCTGTTTCGGTTTTCAAGTGAGCGGTAAAAGTTGAAGTCTCCCATGAAAAGCCAATTGTCATCTGGGTTGATAACGTGTCCTCTGAACCATGAGAGGAATTCAGATCTTGCTGGTTCAGTACAAGGACCATAAACTGATGTCAGTTTCCAGGACTGTCCACTGTGTATCGATACAAAATGCATTGTGATACCAAAGCGTTGTTTATCTAGCACTGTTCCATCAAAAACTGAGCTATTCCAAACTAGCAGGATGCCCCCTGATGCACCTACTGACGGTACAAAATCAAACTTATCAAAACGCCGCGGTGCAAAATTACGAATGAAACCACGGTCAAAATCTTGCTTTTTTGTTTCTTGCAGACAGAAGACAGCGCAAGCACTTTCCTCCACTTTGCTTCTGACCGCGTCCCACTTGTTGTTGTCATTGAGTCCTCTAATGTTCCAACATAAAATCTGCCATGACCGATTATTCATTGCAAACAGTGGGTGGGAATTGGTCTTCAGGTGGCGCCTGCATTAGCGCCTCTTCGGTGAGTTCGCTAGGATCAACACCGCATTTGACTCCCCAGGATTGAAGCGTGTCAATGGCGACTCGACATGCGTCTCCATCAATATTGATCTGCAGAGCAGTAATCTTGTGCTTCTTCGTGGGGTTCTTGTCTAGCCTGTAGGAGAAACCCGCCTTGGCAGCCTTCAGACGCGTGCTGCGCCTGACCGACTCGTCCACCACCGGAGCATCAGGGTTGTGAACAGATGCCACGGTTGGGAGGCCCATAGTCTTGCTGGGCCTTGAGCGCCTTTTGTAAACTTTCATAGCTGGGCTGGGCTGAGATGCCTGAGCTTCAAATTCAAAACCCTGACCAAAGGTTGCAGTTGCATTCTACTGGGAGTTCTATTGTTCCTGGCTCTGCAATCCATGGTACTCAGTGCTAGCTGCAAACACTTGTAATGCAAGAGCTGCTCTAGTTGGCTTCCACGGCACAATTTCCATACCATTGGGAGTGTAAGCCTCATTCTGCTCAGCAAATAGAGTGGACACTTGGATGATGATCGGCTTGAGCAAGATTGGGATAGGCATCTGCTGCTGTCCTTGTCTAGAACTGCCGGCCCCAGTAGCAAAGATGCCTCTGCTGCTGTCCTTGTCGACGGTGGAGTTATTGGGTTTTTCTTCAGGAGGGTGCTGCGGCGGAGGCGGATGTGAGGGAGATTGGGGGTGCAACTGTTCCTTAGCTTGGGAAGGCAAAGAGTCCGGCCTCCCAGCGTCGACGGCGCGGGAATCAAGGATATTTTGTCAATCAGTGATATTTGTTGGAGTTTCCTTTAGCATCCAAACTAATCTGTGTCGAGCCCTAGTGAGGCATTGCCTCTGGATATGACCATAGTTGAAACAGGCCCGACATCTAATTTTGTTAATGCACCTCGAGCGGACGTGCCCAGTATGCAAGCAACGGCTGCAGCCCAAGGGGCCCAAAGAGGGATTTGAATTTGAAACCAATCTGTCAGCTTCCCGGAGATCCGCCGTGCACATAGCATCTTCATGCAAACTACCGCGAAGAACACGCCACGATCAAGATGAAAATCAAATTTGTCCCCAACAAACAGAAGAGAAATCACTCCGATTTCAGGCTCAAGAGGGAGAGGAATGAGAAAAGAACCAAATTGGATCAAACCAGGGGGCTGCGCTGGCTTGCACGGAGCCTTCTGAACCAAATGTTTCGCAAAAGAGACATGCTTGTTGTTTGCTTTTTTGATCGATCTCTTTGTGCTCTTAGAGAGAACAGTAGACCATTCCTTTTTCTGTTCCTCTTCCCAGAGACGTTTTTCTCGTTCCCAGTTGGGCATGCCATTACTCCAAAGGTGGAAATAGACATCAAATTGGGACGTGATCACACGACGAAGACGATACACATGAAACCCAACTTGCTTGCAGGAAACAGAGAAACGAAAGTGGTTTGTGCTCAAGAATTGGACATGGAAACCAGCAGCACGACCACCCAAACACGATTGGAGGGCCAGAGAGACCGAGTCCTCGGTCAACTGAAACAAGTATCGGCGAAAAGTGGCCAGCAGGAAGAAAGATCCATCAGACGAGGAAGAGGGATGATGCACCAGGGTACCAAAACGACGATCCACCTCTTCTTCGAACGAACGACCATGGGAGAAATTCAGCCGATCAGCAAGGTCTGAGGAAGACCCCATGGTGAAACGAAGACAGCCGATCAACGCAGAGGGTGGAGGAGTCCAGCGGCAATGGTGATCTCGTCGGCAGGGAGGCGCAGGAGGTGGGAGGGCTGGGAGCGCGTCATCTTCCTTTGCATGGCTTCTGGGAGGCGTGGATGTTGTTGCCGCAAAACATCGAACATCTTGCAAGCAAGATCCGTAGAAGCTTCCTCCAGCTCGAGCGGGTCTGTGCGGACGGTGACGGCTTGACGGTGGTGGCCGTTGATAGTGCAAACAAGGTCGGGCGATGCTCAGATCCACACCGGCCCGCCGCTGGACATCCACCTTGCGTGAACGCGAAGGTGAAGACGGGCACGACGTGGTGGAGAAGATGGCGCAGCCGTCCTCCCCTCGACGACGGTGAAGCGGCCGCAACGTTGCGGCAGGAGGCGACGACGGCGCCGCAGCAGCAGGGGAAGGCAGCGGGAGAGGAGAGCGGGGATGGAGGCGACAGCGCAGTGGGAGGGACTACCTGATGGTGCTCGTCGCTGGCGAAGGGGCCGAAGAAGACCTGGCGGGGGGCCGACGGGGACTTGGCGGCGTCGGCGGTGGCGGGGGCCGCGGGCACCCAGTCGTAGAGCAGTCGAGCAGAGAGGTGCTGCAGCTCCTCCGCAGCCGGCAGGCTGGCCCCGGCGCTTGCGGGTTGGCGGGTGGCGGCGGCCGGCCTGCCCTGGCCTGGGCGTGGGCGGCCCTGCGGCTGGGGGCACGCGACGTGCCTGCAGCCTTGGAGAGGGGCGGCGCTGCTTCCCGGTGGGCGGATGTGCCCTCTCAGTCAGGGGATTATAGGAAGCTCACTTGTTGATCTGGGCAATGGTGCCGTCGAAGAAGATGATGGAGGTGTCGTAGAGGCCCTCGAGCGCGTAGTCCCGCGCGAGCTTGAGGTGGTCCTGCAGCCCCGCGAGGGGATTCGCCATTTCCGCCGCCGGCGCGGAGATCCGGGCGCTAGGGTTCCTATGTTACGACCAATAGAAGAAGATGTCCAGCAAGGCCAACCGATTGCTTAGACACTGGCAGATAAAATGAAGAGGTAGATGGCGAACTCACGCGAGGCTGGATGCCTATGTCAGACCAATGCGCAGCAAGGTAACAGGTAGTGTGTTCGTCCATATCCTGACTTTGATACGTCGCTTCATTCCTGGTCGAAGTTATCATCCGCCGACGCTGCACGTTTCACAGAATCAGTACATACAGCGTGGGGAACGGAGGGGGAGGGGGCCGCCGGCGCGCCACCCGCGGAGGCGCCGTCGCCGTGGCCGCCGTCGCCTCAGCTGGTGGCACGGACGCGAGGGAAGCCAAGGTGCCCCCGCCGCCGCCGGTGGAGGGAAGGGGAGGGAGGAGGATAAGGAGGAGGGGGAGAAGGACGAGGAGGATGTGATGGAGGAGGACGGCGGGCGCGGCGCGCCGGTGAGGGCCGTCGCCGTCGCCCCTGGCGGAGGCATCGGAGAGAGCGAGAGAAGGTTCTCGTTGCCGTCGTCTTTTTGGTTAATGATATAAAGTTACTATTGTATCTATATATATATGGAATAGCATCAAGAGTGCGTTCCTACTGCTGAAGACACAAGAGGTCACGCATGCTGAACGGTGACGCTTCAGACGACTGTCCATATCTTGCACAGTTCATAAAAAAACAGCTATAACTAAATTGGGGTAACTCATGAAGTAAGCCGAAAAGTGACAGGGAGTCCTGAAATGCAGATATGAATGTTCAAACAAGCCCTGCGGAGCAACATTCACAGATCTTTAAATAAACACGCCTTCCCTAGATAGAACTGAAAGCAATATGCAAATTCTTATATATGAATGCAGTTCAGTCAAAGTAGTGTTACACAAATTATTTATATGGCTTGCAATTCTCGACCGTTCTTCAATAGTGGATGATATAGCTAACAAGAATTACCACACAAGCATCATGCCCCCTTTACAGGCAAGTCAATGAACACACCCCAGTCTCTTCTGCTTTTAGGAGATGAAGTATGCCTCACTATCCTTCTAAAACTTGTGACTGCAATTTGAAAAGGTAAACCATCATACCAAGCAGAAGAGTAATATTGTCAGCCAATCAATCGAAAAGTATAAAAACACACCTGAAATGCAAATCTTAACCAAACACTTATATGTCCCATCTAAAATAGGAAATGTGCAATATAGCAAAAGGGCATTTTTAATCACTTGGCTATCACTTAGACATGGAGGGTTGAAGCATGGTAAAGATGAACAGAGTCTATGATTTTTAGTGGCAGTTGATATGCAATAATGAAAAAAGGGATGTAACAGAACAAGCCTATAACAAAAATTGCTGAAGTTGCATCAAGAAATTTTCTGGATGTCCATATTCATAAGTGAAATTCTTTAACTGCCAAAACTGACAAGATAAAGAAATTCATGAACCTATTGATCACTGGATTTTCAACAAATAACCAAAAGAATTCCCTTTTCATGTGCAAATATTATAATATCTTTTTGCTAGTTTATTATATTAAATGTCTAATTTACAGGAATCTTAATTAATAAAAACACACTCCCTATTTGCCATGTATCTAGAAAAGCCAAAACGTCTTATAACTTGGAATGGAAGACGAAGTACATGAGAAAAATAGAGAGAAAGCAATATTGCAATATATTAAGGGATAAGAAAATTAGAGTTAAATACATTGGTTAGGCTTGCCAAGTTTGATTAGAGAGTGTCATTATCAATCGGTTTTTTAGAAACACCAAGGGCAACTTACCTCCTAAGCTCCATTTTCTGAATACTGCTCCTTGGAATGTTCTTCACTTCCTGAGGTAGAAATCAAGTAATGAATTTAACAAAAAGTAAAATCAGGGATCTAGGAGTTTTGTAGCCATGGTTTTTAAGTCGTCGCCTAGGCGTCGCCTAGTCGTCCAGGCGCTCAAAAAACCTGGGCGTCCTCGTCGCCACGACCAAAAATCAGAAAAATAAGAGCAGGAGAGGGAGAAGAGAGAGGAAGAACTGGAGGAGGAGCAGGCAAGGCTAAGCACCCATCTCTGCTCCCATTCCCATCGGCTCCGGTTCTTGTGGGCATTGTAGCTTTCTTCACCAGCCATCTTCTGCGACACTGGAGATCTGGGAGGGGCTCTAGAAGGGGCAGCAGCAAGGGATCCCGCACAGGGGATCTAGAAGGGGGGCGGCAACAACAGTGGGGAAGGGGAGGGCAGATCTAGAAGGGGGCGTGAGGAAGGGGAGGGGAGATTTGGAAGGGGGCAGCACCAGCAGTGGACATGAGAGCGGGGATCGGGAGGGAGAAGAGGCACCGGAAGAAGAGAAGATGCTTCACGATAGTTGGGGAGGACCTCAAGTAGGTCACGCAACATGTCAGGGAGGCTTTATGGGCTGGCTGCTGGGCTGGGCCTTCTTTTGTGCCTTGTCCTTCCTTTATTTTTCTTCATTTTCCTTTTATCCCCTCTCCGTGCTGCTGCTTTGAAGTTTCTTATAAATCATATGGCGTCGCCTTGCCTCGCCTTATGATCGCCTAGGCGTCGCCTAGTCGACTCAAATGCGTGGCTCGCCACGTCTCGCCTTACCGCCTTAAAAACCATGTTTGTAGCTATGCTATTTTGGTGGTTGCTCTGCAGTGCTTATTTAGTGTAATTTGAATCCCATTTGCATTGTTGGATGTAAGGTTTTCTACATGCTACAACACAAAATAAGTAATATTAGTAGACGTGTCAAGCGATTACTTGTTAGCCTAATCAGTGAAACATGGCTAGGTAAATTCAGTAGCAACACAAGCAAGGGTGAGTCCTTGATTATTTCATCCTGGCATATTATTAATAGAGATGGCGGCAGGGTATACATCAACCATCAATTTCATGCCTTGATAAGTTGTACCCTGGTTGCCACCTCATAAGAATTACTTAGAGCTTTCATCATAGCACAAACTTAATCTGTATCCGCTTGGCTTACACATGGATGCATGTAGGCAGACCGCCAGATGGTGTACAGTACATGCAAATCTGAAGCAATCTGGCCTATATTGCTTATGTGGTAAAACAGAGGTCACGAGTGCTTACTTCTTTGCGTTTTGCTTTGTGCAGGACATGCAAAGTGAAGCAATCTAGGTGGTGTACAGTACATGTAAATGGCCTTTGTCTGACAGATCAGTATATATTTAGAGAACTCCAAATAAGCACACAAACGGATAGCAACTGAACATATTCAGAGACTGTGAATAAGCAGTTAAGCACACATATGGATACTCGTTTTTTCATGTATTTATAACACAGACGGTTTATAATTTAATCATTGATGCAAAGACAAACATGTAGAATCTTATATGATTTATGTTGTGTACTAATTTCATGTAATATCCTTTTCTAAAAAAAGTTCATGTAATATGCAAAACATATCATATTAACTTGTATTATATTGCAAGTGCAAGAAATCTAACCTCATGGGGAGTCCACCATTGGGTTATAAAATGGGTTCACCATTGCAATGGAATCTTTACCGAAAGTGTTACGGCGTAGTATAGAACTGAAAAATCACCCTCAACTGCTCTAGCAAAAAAAATCTGACAAAAAATACACAATTGTTATGACGATCTTCCACATATTCTCCAATCAAGCACGCATGACTCTAAATTCTAATCATTCTATCTCTCCATTGGAACACAAAGTCATACATTTTCACTAATGTGCCAAAATCACAGTCAAGGACATTGGGGAAAAATTCTAAAAGTGCTCACCTTGAAGTACATGAAGGGCAACTTAACAAGTTCCTATAGGATTGGATGCAGGATGTAACACCCCAGGTGTTTAGCTCCTTAATTGCATTGCATTTGCATGAGCATAAGCAAGCATCATTCATTTCATGCATAAGTTTAATATGTTATATTTCATGTGAAGTAAAAGTGAGTAAGGTGCAACACACTCATGCAACATGTGCAACATGAGCTTGCAACATTTGGGTGAAAGTATTGAATTACTTGTGCCAAAGTATGTGACACTAGGAATTTTGTGCAACCAAGGTGTAGAGTGGCTAATTAGGTCTTATAACACCTTAATTACATTTAGGGTAAGTAGTGGAGCAATGTTCATGTTGACCAAAATTACCAAATTGCCCTTCCAAATGTTGTTGACTAAGTTGGACCCCTAGAGTGATCTGGTTTGACCAATTAAAAAGTCCAGTTTAGAGATCTTGCATGGAGGAGCAACCTTAAGCAAAGTTGTAGAGAATTTCATAAGGAACAAAAGTTCTAATATGGTCATCTCATGAAAATGACCAGAACATGCTCAAAAATGGCCCACAAGTCAGTATTAGGGGCTGTTTTGGGACTTAGCAAATTTTGGCTAAGTGTGAAGCTGAAAACCGTTTCACTGTACCTCACTTTGGCAACTTGTAACTCACAAACCAGGCCGAACTAGTCTTTGAGCCAATTGACAAAGTTGTTGTCCACACATAGCTCTACAACATTGTCAATATCACCATCACCTGGTTCTCAATAGTTTAGGAGATACAGTGTCAAGAAGTTAGGGTTTCAGTCGGCGTTTATCTCTGAAACTGCGTTTCAGTTTCACCGGGCACCACTTGAGGTCACTATATCTCACCAACTAAGCCGAACCAGCCCATGATGTCTCTTACAAACTTGTAGTGCTCAAATAGGTCTACAACTTTGATATTTGGAGGTTTCACTAACACGAGCTGGTTTAGGAGTTAATCATCGTTGAAGTCACTGTGTCAGTCGGTCGTCGATGTGACCATTCACCGCGATTCAGTTTCGTCAGAAGGGGGGAGTGGCCGACCGGCCACAGGCCCTCGCCGACGCGTGGACACGCGGTGGCGACCGTACGCCGGTCTTGGCCCCACCCGTCGGGTCGCGACGCCTTCAAGGACGCCACGAAGCCGGACCCTGTCCCTCACTCGCGCCTCTGCTTCCCTCTCGTCCTCTCCGAGCCAGGGCGGAGCACCGAGGTGCCATTGCCACCGTGCCACTTCCCCGCGCTCGTGCGCCGTCGTCATTGAGTCTCGACCCAATTCCTCCCGCCAGCGACACCGCAGCATCTCCCTCTACCACCTCCACCCCTTTCCGGGGGCGTTTGAGCGAAGGTGAGGCCACATTGCTCGCTTCCGCCGCCACGGCCGCGTTCGGGACCTCGCCGGAGTGTGAGGCCACCGTGGTCAGAGCGGCTCGGCCCTTCTCATCCCTCCCTTTTTCCGAAGTTAGCGTTCCAGTGACATCGGGAAACTCGGAGCGGGCTTGGTTGAGGCGGTAGGGGCTCACCGTCGCCGGCGTACTGCCGCGCACCTCCACCGTGCCGCCATGCCCGACGGCGAGCACCTTTCCGTTGCTCCACCGCCCCGTTCTTGCCACCAATCGTTGTAGTTCGATGACGTGGTCATGCTAGTCCGTCCA
Source organism: Saccharum hybrid cultivar R570 (assembly GCA_038087645.1). Classification (NCBI taxonomy): domain Eukaryota; kingdom Viridiplantae; phylum Streptophyta; class Magnoliopsida; order Poales; family Poaceae; genus Saccharum; species Saccharum hybrid cultivar. The sequence continues at coordinate 962,528 of JAQSUU010000123.1, read as the reverse complement.
ATTTCGTCGGCCGGCTCACCGACGGCGAGCTTCGGCGACCGCAGCTCCTCCCCTCCGCCTCCCTCTCGCTGACAAGTGGGGCCACCAGGTCAGTCATACGCGCGCGGGCGGGAGCCCGAGCAGGCCACGCGCGCGGAGTGGGCCACGCCGCGCGAAGCGGGCCACGTTGGTTTTCCGGGCCGGCCCAGTAACAAATCTGAATTATTTCATTTCCTTTTATTCTGTCACAGTTTTAGATAATGTTTAGAAAATGTAGATCTAGGGTTTTACTTGCCCAAAAATTATGAGATAAATTTTATTGGAATCTACAGGGTGTGTATTTTAGAAAAATATGAGTTTGATATGTGATGTGTAGTTTCTGGGATATTTAAATAGGTCTTTGAAATGTGTTTTAAATCACATGCAAACTTGTTTAAATTATATCTTGAGTTTCAGTGTTCCAAAAATTATGAAATTTGGTGGGTAGACTAATTTATACTTGCTCTAGCTCTGGTAAAAATTTGGGCAGTAGTGCTTAAGTACTTTTTAAGTTATAAGGCTATCTTATTATTCTAGGAAATACTTAAATGAATTTTTGTAATTTTTCTACATGTGCAATGTTCATATAAATTTTTGGAGAATGTCTTGGTACCCTAGAGTGTCTAAGAAAATTAAGAAATCTGTTGTTTGACACTTTTTACTGTGCTTTGTTATTTATACAAAAATCAGCCTTTTTGGCTTGGGAATTTTGTGTAGGAAGTTCCTGTGAATAAATTTAGTTTAAATTTTTACAGTAGCCTCTTTTTGGGTCAGAGAGTCTCCTGTAATTTTTGTAGAATTTTAGGAGCAGTTTACATATATGTTTGAAATTCCACTTAATTACTTAAGTAAATTAAGAAATGAGTTTAAATAAATATTCTAGGTGGGCACACCTTACTTTCTGGTGTTTTTGTGACCTTTGTGAACTTGTAGTAGTATTAGTTTGGTCTTAGAGAATGTTTGCCACATCAATAAATATTTAACCTTTACAATTTTAGGTTTTCTGGACAGCTGATAGTATTTCTAGGTTTGACCTTGGATAAAGGTGGTTGCTGGAAAACTTGTAAATACCAAAGTTATAGTAAAAATTGTAAATGAGCTTGTGTCAAAAATTGGGAGCATTTGGCTTAGTAGTTTGGGAGTTATTGCTGTTTAAAGTGACAGTCCAGAAGTGACTGCTCTCTGTTTAGAGAGAGCAGATTCTGGAACTTTGGAATTTCGACTAGGTAAACTTTGGAATTAAGTGATGTGGTTTGAAAATAAATTGTGGTGCATTTCTTAAGCTTTCCAGATTGTCTTAGATAATATCTTTTGGAGTTAGGAATCCTCAGTTATGTCAGAATCTTTGAGCTGCTGTCCAGAATAACTTACTGTGGTAACCTAAATAATATCACTCTTGTGTTTATTAGGTGTTAGGGCCTTAACCGAAGAGGAACAACTATATCTTAGGTTGGGTAGATTAGGTAAGTACTTCTCCACCAGAGAAGAGATTTGCACATACTAATAAAGTAACTTGAATAGAGTATTTTATTTCTGAAATGCATTTCATTCCGAGCATGTTGCACCCATTTATGCATTCATGATATTTATTGTGCATTCATGCAATAGGTGTACCGGAGGGGGTAACTCTCCTCGAATTCGAGCCTGTGATTCCGGAGGAAGTCCAGGACCAGCCGGAGCAGCTAGAGGAACCAGCCGGCGACGAAGCTCCTGCTGAAGATCTACCCGAGTGTCCTGACCACCGGCCTTCGACCTTTCTGAAAGGCAAGCCCCGGTGCATGCTGAACCTACTGATTTATAAATTAATCTTGAGTATTTTTAATTGTTTACTGTATTAAGTTGTAGGAGTTATATGAAAACACTTGTTGCATTATACCTGTCCTTGTCCAGATATCATACTTAATCCTATATCAGGTTTAGGCACGTGTCAATGCTTAGCCCTGCTTAGTACGGTAGAAGTCGGGTGATTTTCGGTCATCCGCGAGATGTAGGAAGGAGTCACGAGTGGCTTTATGGCTATCGTGGATGGAACCATGCTTTAAAATAAAATTGAGACCGAGCGGGAGTTCGATAGTACAGCCGCAAGACACTTCACGTCTTGGGTGTGGAGCTATGCTCGTCTGAATTGTTTAAGGACCGATTCGCTGTACGTCCTTGAGTCATGTTGAACGCAGTCTAACACTTAGTTGGCCGGATAAGTCGTTCCGACCGCGAAGCCGAGTAATGTGGTTCAGGCCGGGAATCGAATGGTAGGTTGCTTCTTGGAGGAGAGAAAGGATGTGCTTGGGGACATTGGCGTGAGACCAAGGGGGGGTTAGAGTCCCTATCACCTGGCAGAGTGTCGCCCTTTGGGTCGCGACATCGTTCGGACCCGCGATTCCTGAATCATATGAAACGGTGGCCTGTGCGACCCTGGCAGGGGTCTGCACGGTGAGTGTTAGAAATACCCCTCCAGCTAGATAGGAATTCGATTCGAATCGCCGTCGCTCCCGGTTAGTGAGCACTTGACTTGAGCAGCGGCAACGTAGATCTCATTAAATGAACCGGTGGTTAAGGGAATGATACAATGTTGCCACAATTCATACCTGCTCTGGATATAATGATGACAATTGTTTGATTATAATCAAGTGCATGTTTAGTACAGGTGCTAAGATAGATGACAGGTAAATGCTAAAAATAACTGCTAGTACAGGCTATAAGAGTTTCAATTACTTATGCCTTTATGCAAAATGTTATGTCAGCTAGCCTCTTGTGTAAGCCTTGCATAATCCTTGGTGTCATCTTATTTCTGGTTTTCGACGGGTAAGTCTAGCTGAGTACATTCCAGTACTCAGGGTTTATTCCCTCCTGTTGTAGATGATATGCTCTATCAAGGCTTCTGCAAAACTTGTCTCCACCCTGCGGGTGAAGAAGACTAGATCACTTGGGCGTGATCATCTTTTATGTACTTTCCTCATGCTTTTGCGGGTTGTTGATCATCAAGACTGGCAGTAGTTAAACAACTGGTGTGCGTTTGCTTCCGCTACTTTTATAAACTTGGTTTATAATAATTGCGACTCCGTTTGTGTAAACTTATTTTAGAACTACTTGTTAAATGTAACGTATGATGTTGTATGTTGAATGATGCGATCCTGGTTGTAAGCAAGTTGGTTTGAAATCCTTCGTGGTTTCGATTGACTACCGGGATTATATGGGCTTAAGTTCGAAAATTTGAGCGTCTCGGTGCTTGTTTTTATACTTGTGCTCTTATAATTTGGTCGGTTCTGTTACAGCTGGTACCGGAGCATAATTCAACATTAAACACATCATATGAGTATTTAAAAACAAAAGTATTTGATTATGAAAAAGGGTTAAAACACTAAAAATTATTTTTAGGTATGCCAGTGATCACATCCCTTAGCCCAAATAAGGACTCTTAGGTGGCTTATTATAAAGACTAACTTGGGGGCCTTGTTTGTTTTTGTTTCGTCGTCCATACGGCGTGATATTGTATGGATGCCATCCACTTGGGTGGTAATGTATGGATCAATTGTCTCGACGCTCTGGTAAGTGTGAGTTATGAGAGCATGATCGTTCAACCAGCGATCTAGGGGAGAGTAGTTTTGGTGACTTGCATACTTACATGTTTAAACCATGTAATTACGTAAGCACTTAATTGTGGGAACCTTTATATCGGGTAGCTTTGATACTAAAGTATATACATCTGGGGATGTGTATATGGAAAGTATTTAAATTACTGCTTTCTTGTGTGCATATATTGGGAAACTATTGGGCTGAAATGAGGTTTTCTGCAGGTACACTAACAGCGTAACGAGTAGACCGATAGTTTCGCTTATATGAGAGAACGTATGTATGCCACCGCCTAGCGTTAGAACTTTAGGTTTCTACTAAGGTGAGAGGGCGTACGGAACGTGCATGCATCATGTTTAATTATATCATACATATCATTTACTCCCTCCTTAAAAATTTCTGTACTCCCGACTAAAGTAAATTTCGTATCCCCTAAATGATCCTCACTTTAAGTTGTATCTTATCTTGTTGCTACAGATGGCACGTACCAAGAGGACCGCTCGTAAGTCCACTGGGGGCAGGGCACCGCGTCACCAGCTCGCTCCACGTGAGCCCCGCCCTGAGCCAACTGAGGTGGAAAGGCTGAGGGCAGAGTTGGCTGAAGTGACTGCTGCCAGGAATGCAGCGCGTCAGCAACTGGAGCAAGTGATTCATGATCGTGACCAGAAAACCCTTGCAGTCCAGAGATTGACAGTAGCAAACCGCAACTGTCAACGCATGCTGGTCCGTGTCATGAATCAGAGGGATGAAGCCTGGCACGAGGAGAACATTCTGAGAGCTCGTCAGTTTGAGCTCGAACAGCAATTGGAGAATGCTGAAGAATACAATGACAATCTTCATGAAGAAGTGCACCGCCTGAACAACGAGCTTAATCCCTTGCTGCCTCGAAACAACAACGTCGATGAGGACATGGGTTCTGAAATCGTTATGGCTGAAAATGATGATGAAGTGGAGGTCAACGGACCCCAAGATGCCGAACCAGAGGAAGCACCAGAAGAAGAAGAAGACGAGGAGTTAGAGCCTGTTAATGATGAGGACAGAGAGGAGATCCTTGACACCGACTCTGAGGACGATGCTTAGAGTAGTTATCACGTAGCTATGATGTTAGGATCGTCCTTTGTGCCCTCCCTGTGTTGGAATGAGGCTTTATAATAACTTGACTTTCCAGATGTAAGGTCGAACCCTATGTTTCCTGGATGTTTAGTTGGAACCTGTTAATTTCGATCGCAATTGGCTGTCTTATTGTGTTGCGTTCGATGATGGTGTCACGATTAGTATCCTTCGGTGCCGCGACGAAACCGAGGGCCTCCTATGGCGCGCGACATAAGGCTGTGCTGCTTGGCACGCGCTGGTATCAAGGTGGCTAGTCATGATCCACCATGGAACTCTACCATTGAGAAGTCTCTTTGTGGTCAGTTTGAAGTAGCCTTTCTCAGTCAACTAAAAACTTTGAAATCGAATCCAAGTACCGGACGAGAGATCAAAAATCACGTAGATATTAACGTAAACGGTTCTGTAGCTGTTGTGCTCCTTGTGAGTGAGCCTTTATCAAAGTACATCTTGTTCGATTCTCTCGCACGATTGCGCCAATTGATCCGCTTGAATGGGTTGTGCGGTTGTGATGAATTATTGTGCCATGAGTATTTTGAGAAGTCTATTTCATGAAGTCAGTTTGACATATTTACAATAATTCATCTACAAATTTCCCACATCGTCAGTGCTCATTGGCTATGCATTTTGCAGATGTCGTACAATCTTCGTCGGGGTCGTGGCAATGAGGATAAGGAACAGCCACCCCCTCCGCCACCACCTACCCCGGCTGAGTTAATGCAGACCGTGGTTGAAGGGCAGCGCATGCTGGCAGATGCTATGCGCCAGCTTGCCAACCGGGAGGCTCGTCCTGGCCGCCAGGGTCCTGAACCGAATCAGTACAGTGATTTCAAGGATTTTCTTGATACTAAGCCCCCGCTCTTTAAGGAGGCGGAGGAACCACTGCAAGCTGATGAGTGGTTGAATACTATTGAACAAAAGTTTCGTCTGCTTCGCCTGACTGATGAGCTAAAGACTGAATATGCTTCTCATCAATTGCATGGTCCAGCGGGTATTTGGTGGAGCCACTATCGTTCCACACTGCCTGCAAATGTCCCGATTGCTTGGGACCAGTTCAAGGCTGCATTCCGTGGGAACTATATTCCTCCAGGTCTTATGGCTATCAAACACATAGAATTCATGAGGCTGTCGCAGGGAAATAAAAGCTTGACCGAATATCTACAATCTTTCAACAACCTGGCAAGGTATGCCACTGAGTTTGTGGATACCGATTCCAAGAAAATTGCTAGCTTTAAAAGAGGCCTAGGCCCAAAGCTGATGAAGACTATGGGCACTAGCAAGTGCACTACTTTCAATGAATTTATCAGTGATGCTCTGACTCAAGAGAACAACAATGCTATCTATTCTGCCTCTAAGAGCCGCAAAAGGGCCATTGAGGCGAGTGCTTCACAGTCTCGAGCTCCAGCTGCCCCGAGGGCTCCTCCTCGCCCTCCTGCCACGAATGCTAAGTTCCGTCCTCCACAAAAGAAGGCGCCAGTGAAGACTGGGTTTCGTAAGGCATATACAGTGGCTCTGCCAAAGAGTAATTCGGGCCAAGGCAGCTCCAGTGTCCCTCCTAGCAACATGCCTTGCTGGAACTGCAACAAGCCAGGCCATTGGTCCAGGAATTGTCCTTACCCCAAGAAGAATGTCAACCAAGGTGGCCGTCAGGGGCACGCTCATTATAACAGTATCGAGGAAATTCCATCTGGTGAAGTTGTCACCGCTGGTAAGTTCCTAGTTGACCAACATCCTGCTGTGGTACTTTTTGATTCGGGTGCTTCGCATTCCTTTATCAGTCCTAAGTTTGCATCAGAGTTTGCACACAAATTGCATACTGTTGAAGGTGGGAGTTATTGTATTAGCGCAGCAAGTGGGAATATTTCCACAGATAAAGTAGTAGGGAATCTTGAGCTTGAGATAGAAGGGCGAAAGTACTCGCTTGCCTTAGTGGTTTTGCCGGGCTTAGGCATCGATGTTATTTTGGGCATGAATTGGATGAGTCAGAATGGGGTACTCATTGATACATCCACTCGGGTAGTTATGCTCAGAGACCCTACAGATCAAAAGGGTTTTCTGGTACAACTTCCCAGAAAAGTTGATTTGTCTAGGGAAGTTCATGCTGTGCAAGCAAAGGCGTTGGACGAAATTCCGGTAGTAAGTGAGTTTCCGGACGTTTTTCCCGATGATTTGCCGGGACTCCCTCCGGATCGGGATGTGGAGTTTAAAATTGAGTTGTTGCCTGGCACGGCTCCCATCTCTAGGAGACCCTATAGGATGCCTCCAAATGAACTCGCTGAACTTAAGGTGCAATTGAATGAACTTTTGAAGAAGGGGTTGATTCGTCCTAGTTCGTCGCCGTGGGGATGTCCTGCCATCTTTGTAAAGAAGAAGGATCAGTCGTTGCGGATGTGCGTAGATTATAGACCTCTCAATGCAGTCACTGTCAAAAATAAGTACCCTCTACCACGTATCGACAACTTGTTCGATCAGTTGTCTAAAGCTAAAGTTTTCTCCAAGATCGATCTAAGATCTGGCTACCATCAAATTAAAATTCGCCCGGAAGATGTTCCAAAGACAGCCTTTTCTACCAGATACGGTCTTTATGAGTATCTTGTTATGTCCTTCGGCTTGACAAATGCCCCCGCACACTTCATGTACTTGATGAATTCGGTGTTTATGCCTGAATTAGACAAGTTTGTGGTGGTATTTATTGATGACATCCTGGTATATTCTGTGAATGAGGAGGATCACGCTGAACATCTGCGTATAGTCCTCACAAGACTGCGTGAACATCAACTATATGCAAAGTTCAGTAAGTGCGAATTCTGGCTTCGTGAAGTACCTTTCCTTGGGCATGTGTTGTCCGATGGAGGAATTATGGTGGACCCCGCCAAGATACAGGAAGTACTGAACTGAAAGGCTCCTATCTCGGTTCACGAGGTCCAGAGTTTTCTTGGTTTGGCTGGCTATTATCGTCGCTTCATCCCGGATTTCTCCAAAATAGCCAAGCCAATGACTCGGTTGCTGCAGAAAGACACCAGGTTTGTCTGGACTCCTGAGTGTGATGCGACTTTTCACCAACTGCGAACCCTCCTAACCACAGCTCCGGTTTTGGCATAACCGGATATCGAGAAACCATTTGATGTTTATTGTGATGCCTCAGGCATAGGTCTGGGAGGTGTTCTGATGCAGGAAGGCCGAGTAATTGCATATACCTCTCGACAACTTCGGAAGCATGAGGCGAATTATCCAACGCATGACTTAGAACTCGCCGCAGTTGTTCATGCTTTGAAAGCCTAGCGGCACTACCTGTTGGGCAATGTTTGCAATATCTACACAGACCACAAAAGCCTAAAATACATCTTCACCCAACCCGAGTTAAATATGCGTCAAAGAAGATGGCTCGAGTTGATTAAAGATTATAACCTTCAAGTGCACTATCATCCTGGCAAGGCAAATGTGGTTGCAGATGCTTTAAGCCGTAAGTCTCATTGCCATTCCTTAGTTGAAACTGATTTTCATCGATCTCGCCTTCTACATCCAGCAGTCTTGTACAACATCACTGTCAGTTGTACTCTCAAAAACAGAATTATTGAACTCCAAAAGACTGACACTGGTATATTCCACATCAAGCGTAAGATGAAAGAACAAGAAACTACACAGTTCAGGATAGATGAAGAGGGTGTACTATGGTTCAAGGATAGGTTAGTTGTGCCTAAGGACCGGGAGCTTCGAAATGATATTATGTCTGAAGCACACTCCTCTAAGTTGTCCATCCATCCTGGTAGCAATAAGATGTATTATGATTTGAAGCCATACTATTGGTGGACCAAGATGCGGAAAGAAATAGCTGTATATGTGGCTAGGTGTGACACCTGCTGTAGAGTTAAGGCTGTGCATATGAAAGCTGGGTTGCTTCAACCACTGTCTATCCCAGGTTGGAAATGGGAAGAGATAAGTATGGATTTCATTGTCGGTCTTCCTCCTACTGTCAAAAATCATAACTCCATCTGGGTAATTGTGGATCGTTTGACCAAATCAGCTCACTTCATTCCAGTTAGAGTGGACTATCGTCCCACTGACTATGCTGAGTTGTATTTCAATCAGATAGTCCGGCTCCATGGGATACCTCATACTATCATATCTGACCATGGTCCCCAGTTCACTGCTCGCTTTTGGGAGCACTTGCATCACCTTCTGGGAACCAAGTTAGTGAGAAGCTCTGCTTATCACCCCCAGACATCAGGACAGACGGAATGGGTTAACCAAATCTTGGAAGATCTGTTGCGGGCATGTGTCATTTCATCCAAGGGTTCTTGGGAAAAATGGTTACCTCTAGCCAAGTTTTCGTACAATAATAGTTATCAAGAGAGTATTAAGATGGCTCTATTCGAAGCTTTGTACGGTCGTAAGTGTAGAACTCCACTAAACTGGGTAGAAGCTGGTGAAAGGAGGTATTATGGTATTGATTTTGTTCATGAAGCTGAGGAACAAGTCCGTACCATCCAAAAACATATGGCTGCAGCCCAAGCTAGACAGAAAAGTTATGCTGATCGTCGTAGAAAACCACTCGAGTTTAAAGTTGGAGACTTCGTGTATCTGAAAGTTTCCCCAATGAAGAGTGTCCAACGTTTTGGTGTTAAGCGGAAACTTGCGCCAAGATACGTGGGTCCTTTCCAGATCATAGGCAAGAGTGGAGCTGTTGCGTATAAAATCCAGTTACCTCCAGAAATGAGTGCCATATTCAACGTCTTCCATGTATCTCAGCTCAAAAAGTGTCTTCGAGTTCCTGAGGAAAGAGTTCCGTTAGGAGATATCAGGCTGGAATCCGATCTAACTTATAAAGAAAAGCCAGTCCGAGTGATCGATACTCAGGAACGAGTGACTAGAAGCAAAGTGGTTAAGTGGTATAAAGTAATGTGGAGTAATCAGGGTAGTGAAAGTGACGCTACATGGGAATGGGAGGACTATTTGCGGGATGGTTATAAGGAATTCTATGAAAAATGGTACGCTTTCCAAATCTCGGGACGAGATTTTTATAAGGGGGGAGGGCTGTAACACCCTAGGTGTTTAGCTCCTTAATTGCATTGCATTTACATGAGCATAAGCAAGCATCATTCATTTCATGCATAAGTTTAATATGTTATATTTCATGTGAAGTAAAAGTGAGTAAGGTGCAACACACTCATGCAACATGTGCAACATGAGCTTGCAACATTTGGGTGAAAGTATTGAATTACTTGTGCCAAAGTATGTGACACTAGGAATTTTGTGCAACCAAGGTGTAGAGTGGCTAATTAGGTCTTATAACACCTTAATTACATTTAGGGTAAGTAGTGGAGCAATGTTCATGTTGACCAAAATTACCAAATTGCCCTTCCAAATGTTGTTGACTAAGTTGGACCCCTAGAGTGATCTGGTTTGACCAATTAAAAAGTCCAGTTTAGAGATCTTGCATGGAGGAGCAACCTTAAGCAAAGTTGTAGAGAATTTCATAAGGAACAAAAGTTCTAATATGGTCATCTCATGAAAATGACCAGAACATGCTAAAAAATGGCCCACAAGTCAGTATTAGGGGCTGTTTTGGGACTTAGCAAATTTTGGCTAAGTGTGAAGCTGAAAACCGTTTCACTGTACCTCACTTTGGCAACTTGTAACTCACAAACCAGGCCGAACCAGTCTTTGAGCCAATTGACAAAGTTGTTGTCCACACATAGCTCTACAACATTGTCAATATCACCATCACCTGGTTCTCAATAGTTTAGGAGATACAGTGTCAAGAAGTTAGGGTTTCAGTCGGCGTTTATCTCTGAAACTGCGTTTCAGTTTCACCGGGCACCACTTGAGGTCACTATATCTTACCAACTAAGCCGAACCAGCCCATGATGTCTCTTACAAACTTGTAGTGCTCAAATAGGTCTACAACTTTGCTATTTGGAGGTTTCACTAACACGAGCTGGTTTAGGAGTTAATCATCGTTGAAGTCACTGTGTCAGTCGGTCGTCGATGTCACCATTCACCGCGATTCAGTTTTGTCAGAAGGGGGGGGAGTGGCCGACCGGCCACAGGCCCTCGCCGACGCGTGGACACGCGGTGGCGACCGTACGCCGGTCTTGGCCCCACCCATCGGGTCGCGACGCCTTCAAGGACGCCACGAAGCCGGACCCTGTCCCTCACTCGCGCCTCTGCTTCCCTCTCGTCCTCTCCGAGCCAGGACGGAGCACCGAGGTGCCATTGCCGCCGTGCCACTTCCCCGCGCTCGTGCGCCGTCGTCATTGAGTCTCGGCCCAATTCCTCCCGCCAGCGACACCGCAGCATCTCCCTCTACCACCTCCACCCCTTTCCGGGGGCGTTTGAGCGAAGGTGAGGCCACATTGCTCGCTTCCGCCGCCACGGCCGCGTTCGGGACCTCGCCGGAGTGTGAGGCCACCGTGGTCAGAGCGGCTCGGCCCTTCTCATCCCTCCCTTTTCCCGTAGTTAGCGTTCCAGTGACCTCGGGAAACTCGGAGCGGGCTTGGTTGAGGCGGTAGGGGCTCACCGTCGCCGGCGTACCGCCGCGCACCTCCACCGTGCCGCCATGCCCGACGGCGAACACCTTTCCGTTGCTCCGCCGCCCCGTTCTTGCCACCAATCGTTGTAGTTCGATGACGTGGTCATGCTAGTCCGTCCAATTTCGTCGGCCGGCTCACCGACGGCGAGCTCCGGCGATCGCAGCTCCTCCCCTCCGCCTCCGCCTCTCGCTGACAAGTGGGGCCACCTGGTCAGTCATACGCGCGTGGGCGGGAGCCCGAGCAGGCCACGCGCGCGGAGTGGGCCGCGCCGCGCGAAGCGGGCCACGTTGGTTTTCCGGGCCGGCCCAGTAACAAATCTGAATTATTTCATTTCCTTTTATTCTGTCACAGTTTTAGATAATGTTTAGAAAATGTAGATCTAGGGTTTTACTTGCCCAAAAATTATGAGATAAATTTTGTTGGAATCTACAGGGTGTGTATTTTAGAAAAATATGAGTTTGATATGTGATGTGTAGTTTCTGGGATATTTAAATAGGTCTTTGAAATGTGTTTTAAATCACATGCAAACTTGTTTAAATTATATCTTGAGTTTCAGTGTTCCAAAAATTATGAAATTTGGTGGGTAGACTAATTTATACTTGCTCTAGCTCTGGTAAAAATTTGGGCAGTAGTGCTTAAGTACTTTTTAAGTTATAAGGCTATCTTATTATTCTAGGAAATACTTAAATGAATTTTTGTAATTTTTCTACATGTGCAATGTTCATATAAATTTTTGGAGAATGTCTTGGTACCCTAGAGTGTCTAAGAAAATTAAGAAATCTATTGTTTGATACTTTTTACTGTGCTTTGTTATTTATACAAAAATCAGCCTTTTTGGCTTGGGAATTTTGTGTAGGAAGTTCCTGTGAATAAATTTAGTTTAAATTTTTACAGTAGCCTCTTTTTGGGTCAGAGAGTCTCCTGTAATTTTTGTAGAATTTTAGGAGCAGTTTACATATATGTTTGAAATTCCACTTAATTACTTAAGTAAATTAAGAAATGAGTTTAAATAAATATTCTAGGTGGGCACACCTTACTTTCTGGTGTTTTTGTGACCTTTGTGAACTTGTAGTAGTATTAGTTTGGTCTTAGAGAATGTTTGCCACATCAATAAATATTTAACCTTTACAATTTTAGGTTTTCTGGACAGCTGATAGTATTTCTAGGTTTGACCTTGGATAAAGGTGGTTGCTGGAAAACTTGTAAATACCAAAGTTATAGTAAAAATTATAAATGAGCTTGTGTCAAAAATTGGGAGCATTTGGCTTAGTAGTTTGGGAGTTATTGCTGTTTAAAGTGACAGTCCAGAAGTGACTGCTCTCTGTTTAGAGAGAGCAGATTCTGGAACTTTGGAATTTCGACTAGGTAAACTTTAGAATTAAGTGCTGTGGTCTGAAAACAAATTGTGGTGCATTTCTTAAGCTTTCCAGATTGTCTTAGATCATATCTTTTGGAGTTAGGAATCCTAAGTTATGTCAGAATCTTTGAGCTGCTGTCCAGAATAACTTACTGTGGTAACCTAAATAATATCACTCTTGTGTTTATTAGGTGTTAGGGCCTTAACCGAAGAGGAACAACTATATCTTAGGTTGGGTAGATTAGGTAAGTACTTCTCCACCAGAGAAGAGATTTGCACATACTAATAAAGTAACTTGAATAGAGTATTTTATTTCTGAAATGCATTTCATTCCGAGCATGTTGCACCCATTTATGCATTCATGATATTTATTGTGCATTCATGCAATAGGTGTACCGGAGGGGGTAACTCTCCTCGAATTCGAGCCTGTGATTCCGGAGGAAGTCCAGGACCAGCCGGAGCAGCTAGAGGAACCAGCCGGCGACGAAGCTCCTGCCGAAGATCTACCCGAGTGTCCTGACCACCGGCCTTCGACCTTTCTGAAAGGCAAGCCCCGGTGCATGCTGAACCTACTGATTTATAAATTAATCTTGAGTATTTTTAATTGTTTACTGCATTAAGTTGTAGGAGTTATATGAAAACACTTGTTGCATTATACCTGTCCTTGTCCAGATATCGTACTTAATCCTATATCAGGTTTAGGCACGTGTCAATGCTTAGCCCTGCTTAGTACGGTAGAAGTCGGGTGATTTCCGGTCATCCGCGAGATGTAGGAAGGAGTCACGAGTGGCTTTATGGCTATCGTGGATGGAACCATGCTTTAAAATAAAATTGAGACCGAGCGGGAGTTCGATAGTACAGCCGCAAGACACTTCACGTCTTGGGTGTGGAGCTATGCTCGTCTGAATTGTTTAAGGACCGATTCGCTGTACGTCCTTGAGTCATGTTGAACGCAGTCTAACACTTAGTTGGCCGGATAAGTCGTTCCGACCGCGAAGCCGAGTAATGTGGTTCAGGCCGGGAATCGAATGGTAGGTTGCTTCTTGGAGGAGAGAAAGGATGTGCTTGGGGACATTGGCGTGAGACCAAGGGGGGGTTAGAGTCCCTATCACCTGGCAGAGTATCGCCCTTTGGGTCGCGACATCGTTCGGACCCGTGATTCCTGAATCATATGAAACGGTGGCCTGTGCGACCCTGGCAGGGGTCTGCACGGTGAGTGTTAGAAATACCCCTCCAGCTAGATAGGAATTCGATTCGAATCGCCGTCGCTCCCGGTTAGTGAGCACTTGACTTGAGCAGCGGCAACGTAGATCTCATTAAATGAACCGGTGGTTAAGGGAATGATACAATGTTGCCACAATTCATACCTGCTCTGGATATAATGATGACAATTGTTTGATTATAATCAAGTGCATGTTTAGTACAGGTGCTAAGATAGATGACAGGTAAATGCTAAAAATAACTGCTAGTACAGGCTATAAGAGTTTCAATTACTTATGCCTTTATGCAAAATGTTATGTCAGCTAGCCTCTTGTGTAAGCCTTGCATAATCCTTGGTGTCATCTTATTTCTGGTTTTCGACGGGTAAGTCTAGCTGAGTACATTCCAGTACTCAGGGTTTATTCCCTCCTGTTGTAGATGATATGCTCTATCAAGGCTTCTGCAAAACTTGTCTCCACCCTGCGGGTGAAGAAGACTAGATCACTTGGGCGTGATCATCTTTTATGTACTTTCCTCATGCTTTTGCGGGTTGTTGATCATCAAGACTGGCAGTAGTTAAACAACTGGTGTGCGTTTGCTTCCGCTACTTTTATAAACTTGGTTTATAATAATTGCGACTCCGTTTGTGTAAACTTATTTTAGAACTACTTGTTAAATGTAACGTATGATGTTGTATGTTGAATGATGCGATCCTGGTTGTAAGCAAGTTGGTTTGAAATCCTTCGTGGTTTCGATTGACTACCGGGATTATATGGGCTTAAGTTCGAAAATTTGAGCGTCTCGGTGCTTGTTTTTGTACTTGTGCTCTTATAATTTGGTCGGTTCTGTTACAGCTGGTACCGGAGCATAATTCAACATTAAACACATCATATGAGTATTTAAAAACAAAAGTATTTGATTATGAAAAAGGGTTAAAACACTAAAAATTATTTTTAGGTATGCCAGTGATCACATCCCTTAGCCCAAATAAGGACTCTTAGGTGGCTTATTATAAAGACTAACTTGGGGGCCTTGTTTGTTTTTGTTTCATCGTCCATACGGCGTGATATTGTATGGATGCCATCCACTTGGGTGGTAATGTATGGATCAATTGTCTCGACGCTCTGGTAAGTGTGAGTTATGAGAGCATGATCGTTCAACCAGCGATCTAGGGGAGAGTAGTTTTGGTGACTTGCATACTTACATGTTTAAACCATGTAATTACGTAAGCACTTAATTGTGGGAACCTTTATATCGGGTAGCTTTGATACTGAAGTATATACATCTGGGGATGTGTATATGGAAAGTATTTAAATTACTGCTTTCTTGTGTGCATATATTGGGAAACTATTGGGCTGAAATGAGGTTTTCTGCAGGTACACTAACAGCGTAACGAGTAGACCGATAGTTTCGCTTATATGAGAGAACGTATGTATGCCACCGCCTAGCGTTAGAACTTTAGGTTTCTACTAAGGTGAGAGGGCGTACGGAACGTGCATGCATCATGTTTAATTATATCATACATATCATTTACTCCCTCCTTAAAAATTTCTGTACTCCCGACTAAAGTAAATTTCGTATCCCCTAAATGATCCTCACTTTAAATTGTATCTTATCTTGTTGCTACAGATGGCACGTACCAAGAGGACCGCTCGTAAGTCCACTGGGGGCAGGGCACCGCGTCACCAGCTCGCTCCACGTGAGCCCCGCCCTGAGCCAACTGAGGTGGAAAGGCTGAGGGCAGAGTTGGCTGAAGTGACTGCTGCCAGGAATGCAGCGCGTCAGCAACTGGAGCAAGTGATTCATGATCGTGACCAGAAAACCCTTGCAGTCCAGAGATTGACAGTAGCAAACCGCAACTGTCAACGCATGCTGGTCCGTGTCATGAACCAGAGGGATGAAGCCTGGCACGAGGAGAACATTCTGAGAGCTCGTCAGTTTGAGCTCGAACAGCAATTGGAGAATGCTGAAGAATACAATGACAATCTTCATGAAGAAGTGCACCGCCTGAACAACGAGCTTAATCCCTTGCTGCCTCGAAACAACAACGTCGATGAGGACATGGGTTCTGAAATCGTTATGGCTGAAAATGATGATGAAGTGGAGGTCAACGGACCCCAAGATGCCGAACCAGAGGAAGCACCAGAAGAAGAAGAAGACGAGGAGTTAGAGCCTGTTAATGATGAGGACAGAGAGGAGATCCTTGACACCGACTCTGAGGACGATGCTTAGAGTAGTTATCACGTAGCTATGATGTTAGGATCGTCCTTTGTGCCCTCCCTGTGTTGGAATGAGGCTTTGTAATAACTTGACTTTCCAGATGTAAGGTCGAACCCTATGTTTCCTGGATGTTTAGTTGGAACCTGTTAATTTCGATCGCAATTGGCTGTCTTATTGTGTTGCGTTCGATGATGGTGTCACGATTAGTATCCTTCGGTGCCGCGACGAAACCGAGGGCCTCCTATGGCGCGCGACATAAGGCTGTGCTGCTTGGCACGCGCTGGTATCAAGGTGGCTAGTCATGATCCACCATGGAACTCTACCATTGAGAAGTCTCTTTGTGGTCAGTTTGAAGTAGCCTTTCTCAGTCAACTAAAAACTTTGAAATCGAATCCAAGTACCGGATGAGAGATCAAAAATCACGTAGATATTAACGTAAACGGTTCTGTAGCTGTTGTGCTCCTTGTGAGTGAGCCTTTATCAAAGTACATCTTGTTCGATTCTCTCGCACGATTGCGCCAATTGATCCGCTTGAATGGGTTGTGCGGTTGTGATGAATTATTGTGCCATGAGTATTTTGAGAAGTCTATTTCATGAAGTCAGTTTGACATATTTACAATAATTCATCTACAAATTTCCCACATCGTCAGTGCTCATTGGCTATGCATTTTGCAGATGTCGTACAATCTTCGTCGGGGTCGTGGCAATGAGGATAAGGAACAGCCACCCCCTCCGCCACCACCTACCCCGGCTGAGTTAATGCAGACCGTGGTTGAAGGGCAGCGCATGCTGGCAGATGCTATGCGCCAGCTTGCCAACCGGGAGGCTCGTCCTGGCCGCCAGGGTCCTGAACCGAATCAGTACAGTGATTTCAAGGATTTTCTTGATACTAAGCCCCCGCTCTTTAAGGAGGCGGAGGAACCACTGCAAGCTGATGAGTGGTTGAATACTATTGAACAAAAGTTTCGTCTGCTTCGCCTGACTGATGAGCTAAAGACTGAATATGCTTCTCATCAATTGCATGGTCCAGCGGGTATTTGGTGGAGCCACTATCGTTCCACACTGCCTGCAAATGTCCCGATTGCTTGGGACCAGTTCAAGGCTGCATTCCGTGGGAACTATATTCCTCCAGGTCTTATGGCTATCAAACACATAGAATTCATGAGGCTGTCGCAGGGAAATAAAAGCTTGACCGAATATCTACAATCTTTCAACAACCTGGCAAGGTATGCCACTGAGTTTGTGGATACCGATTCCAAGAAAATTGCTAGCTTTAAAAGAGGCCTAGGCCCAAAGCTGATGAAGACTATGGGCACTAGCAAGTGCACTACTTTCAATGAATTTATCAGTGATGCTCTGACTCAAGAGAACAACAATGCTATCTATTCTGCCTCTAAGAGCCGCAAAAGGGCCATTGAGGCGAGTGCTTCACAGTCTCGAGCTCCAGCTGCCCCGAGGGCTCCTCCTCGCCCTCCTGCCACGAATGCTAAGTTCCGTCCTCCACAAAAGAAGGCGCCAGTGAAGACTGGGTTTCGTAAGGCATATACAGTGGCTCTGCCAAAGAGTAATTCGGGCCAAGGCAGCTCCAGTGTCCCTCCTAGCAACATGCCTTGCTGGAACTGCAACAAGCCAGGCCATTGGTCCAGGAATTGTCCTTACCCCAAGAAGAATGTCAACCAAGGTGGCCGTCAGGGGCACGCTCATTATAACAGTATCGAGGAAATTCCATCTGGTGAAGTTGTCACCGCTGGTAAGTTCCTAGTTGACCAACATCCTGCTGTGGTACTTTTTGATTCGGGTGCTTCGCATTCCTTTATCAGTCCTAAGTTTGCATCAGAGTTTGCACACAAATTGCATACTGTTGAAGGTGGGAGTTATTGTATTAGCGCAGCAAGTGGGAATATTTCCACAGATAAAGTAGTAGGGAATCTTGAGCTTGAGATAGAAGGGCGAAAGTACTCGCTTGCCTTAGTGGTTTTGCCGGGCTTAGGCATCGATGTTATTTTGGGCATGAATTGGATGAGTCAGAATGGGGTACTCATTGATACATCCACTCGGGTAGTTATGCTCAGAGACCCTACAGATCAAAAGGGTTTTCTGGTACAACTTCCCAGAAAAGTTGATTTGTCTAGGGAAGTTCATGCTGTGCAAGCAAAGGCGTTGGACGAAATTCCGGTAGTAAGTGAGTTTCCGGACGTTTTTCCCGATGATTTGCCGGGACTCCCTCCGGATCGGGATGTGGAGTTTAAAATTGAGTTGTTGCCTGGCACGGCTCCCATCTCTAGGAGACCCTATAGGATGCCTCCAAATGAACTCGCTGAACTTAAGGTGCAATTGAATGAACTTTTGAAGAAGGGGTTGATTCGTCCTAGTTCGTCGCCGTGGGGATGTCCTGCCATCTTTGTAAAGAAGAAGGATCAGTCGTTGCGGATGTGCGTAGATTATAGACCTCTTAATGCAGTCACTGTCAAAAATAAGTACCCTCTACCACGTATCGACAACTTGTTCGATCAGTTGTCTAAAGCTAAAGTTTTCTCCAAGATCGATCTAAGATCTGGCTACCATCAAATTAAAATTCGCCCGGAAGATGTTCCAAAGACAGCCTTTTCTACCAGATACGGTCTTTATGAGTATCTTGTTATGTCCTTCGGCTTGACAAATGCCCCCGCACACTTCATGTACTTGATGAATTCGGTGTTTATGCCTGAATTAGACAAGTTTGTGGTGGTATTTATTGATGACATCCTGGTATATTCTGTGAATGAGGAGGATCACGCTGAACATCTGCGTATAGTCCTCACAAGACTGCGTGAACATCAACTATATGCAAAGTTCAGTAAGTGCGAATTCTGGCTTCGTGAAGTACCTTTCCTTGGGCATGTGTTGTCCGATGGAGGAATTATGGTGGACCCCGCCAAGATACAGGAAGTACTGAACTGAAAGGCTCCTATCTCGGTTCACGAGGTCCAGAGTTTTCTTGGTTTGGCTGGCTATTATCGTCGCTTCATCCCGGATTTCTCCAAAATAGCCAAGCCAATGACTCGGTTGCTGCAGAAAGACACCAGGTTTGTCTGGACTCCTGAGTGTGATGCGGCTTTTCACCAACTGCGAACCCTCCTAACCTCAGCTCCGGTTTTGGCATAACCGGATATCGAGAAACCATTTGATGTTTATTGTGATGCCTCAGGCATAGGTCTGGGAGGTGTTCTGATGCAGGAAGGCCGAGTAATTGCATATACCTCTCGACAACTTCGGAAGCATGAGGCGAATTATCCAACGCATGACTTAGAACTCGCCGCGGTTGTTCATGCTTTGAAAGCCTAGCGGCACTACCTGTTGGGCAATGTTTGCAATATCTACACAGACCACAAAAGCCTAAAATACATTTTCACCCAACCCGAGTTAAATATGCGTCAAAGAAGATGGCTCGAGTTGATTAAAGATTATAACCTTCAAGTGCACTATCATCCTGGCAAGGCAAATGTGGTTGCAGATGCTTTAAGCCGTAAGTCTCATTGCCATTCCTTAGTTGAAACTGATTTTCATCGATCTCGCCTTCTACATCCAGCAGTCTTGTACAACATCACTGTCAGTTGTACTCTCAAAAACAGAATTATTGAACTCCAAAAGACTGACACTGGTATATTCCACATCAAGCGTAAGATGAAAGAACAAGAAACTACACAGTTCAGGATAGATGAAGAGGGTGTACTATGGTTCAAGGATAGGTTAGTTGTGCCTAAGGACCGGGAGCTTCGAAATGATATTATGTCTGAAGCACACTCCTCTAAGTTGTCCATCCATCCTGGTAGCAATAAGATGTATTATGATTTGAAGCCATACTATTGGTGGACCAAGATGCGGAAAGAAATAGCTGTATATGTGGCTAGGTGTGACACCTGCTGTAGAGTTAAGGCTGTGCATATGAAAGCTGGGTTGCTTCAACCACTGTCTATCCCAGGTTGGAAATGGGAAGAGATAAGTATGGATTTCATTGTCGGTCTTCCTCCTACTGTCAAAAATCATAACTCCATCTGGGTAATTGTGGATCGTTTGACCAAATCAGCTCACTTCATTCCAGTTAGAGTGGACTATCGTCCCACTGACTATGCTGAGTTGTATTTCAATCAGATAGTCCGGCTCCATGGGATACCTCATACTATCATATCTGACCATGGTCCCCAGTTCACTGCTCGCTTTTGGGAGCACTTGCATCACCTTCTGGGAACCAAGTTAGTGAGAAGCTCTGCTTATCACCCCCAGACATCAGGACAGACGGAATGGGTTAACCAAATCTTGGAAGATCTGTTGCGGGCATGTGTCATTTCATCCAAGGGTTCTTGGGAAAAATGGTTACCTCTAGCCAAGTTTTCGTACAATAATAGTTATCAAGAGAGTATTAAGATGGCTCTATTCGAAGCTTTGTACGGTCGTAAGTGTAGAACTCCACTAAACTGGGTAGAAGCTGGTGAAAGGAGGTATTATGGTATTGATTTTGTTCATGAAGCTGAGGAACAAGTCCGTACCATCCAAAAACATATGGCTGCAGCCCAAGCTAGACAGAAAAGTTATGCTGATCGTCGTAGAAAACCACTCGAGTTTAAAGTTGGAGACTTCGTGTATCTGAAAGTTTCCCCAATGAAGAGTGTCCAACGTTTTGGTGTTAAGCGGAAACTTGCGCCAAGATACGTGGGTCCTTTCCAGATCATAGGCAAGAGTGGAGCTGTTGCGTATAAAATCCAGTTACCTCCAGAAATGAGTGCCATATTCAACGTCTTCCATGTATCTCAGCTCAAAAAGTGTCTTCGAGTTCCTGAGGAAAGAGTTCCGTTAGGAGATATCAGGCTGGAATCCGATCTAACTTATAAAGAAAAGCCAGTCCGAGTGATCGATACTCAGGAACGAGTGACTAGAAGCAAAGTGGTTAAGTGGTATAAAGTAATGTGGAGTAATCAGGGTAGTGAAAGTGACGCTACATGGGAATGGGAGGACTATTTGCGGGATGGTTATAAGGAATTCTATGAAAAATGGTACGCTTTCCAAATCTCGGGACGAGATTTTTATAAGGGGGGAGGGCTGTAACACCCTAGGTGTTTAGCTCCTTAATTGCATTGCATTTACATGAGCATAAGCAAGCATCATTCATTTCATGCATAAGTTTAATATGTTATATTTCATGTGAAGTAAAAGTGAGTAAGGTGCAACACACTCATGCAACATGTGCAACATGAGCTTGCAACATTTGGGTGAAAGTATTGAATTACTTGTGCCAAAGTATGTGACACTAGGAATTTTGTGCAACCAAGGTGTAGAGTGGCTAATTAGGTCTTATAACACCTTAATTACATTTAGGGTAAGTAGTGGAGCAATGTTCATGTTGACCAAAATTACCAAATTGCCCTTCCAAATGTTGTTGACTAAGTTGGACCCCTAGAGTGATCTGGTTTGACCAATTAAAAAGTCCAGTTTAGAGATCTTGCATGGAGGAGCAACCTTAAGCAAAGTTGTAGAGAATTTCATAAGGAACAAAAGTTCTAATATGGTCATCTCATGAAAATGACCAGAACATGCTCAAAAATAGCCCACAAGTCAGTATTAGGGGCTGTTTTGGGACTTAGCAAATTTTGGCTAAGTGTGAAGCTGAAAACCGTTTCACTGTACCTCACTTTGGCAACTTGTAACTCACAAACCAGGCCGAACCAGTCTTTGAGCCAATTGACAAAGTTGTTGTCCACACATAGCTCTACAACATTGTCAATATCACCATCACCTGGTTCTCAATAGTTTAGGAGATACAGTGTCAAGAAGTTAGGGTTTCAGTCGGCGTTTATCTCTGAAACTGCGTTTCAGTTTCACCGGGCACCACTTGAGGTCACTATATCTTACCAACTAAGCCGAACCAGCCCATGATGTCTCTTACAAACTTGTAGTGCTCAAATAGGTCTACAACTTTGCTATTTGGAGGTTTCACTAACACGAGCTGGTTTAGGAGTTAATCATCGTTGAAGTCACTGTGTCAGTCGGTCGTCGATGTCACCATTCACCGCGATTCAGTTTCGTCAGAAGGGGGGGGAGTGGCCGACCGGCCACAGGCCCTCGCCGACGCGTGGACACGCGGTGGCGACCGTACGCCGGTCTTGGCCCCACCCATCGGGTCGCGACGCCTTCAAGGACGCCACGAAGCCAGACCCTGTCCCTCACTCGCGCCTCTGCTTCCCTCTCGTCCTCTCCGAGCCAGGACGGAGCACCGAGGTGCCATTGCCGCCGTGCCACTTCCCCGCGCTCGTGCGCCGTCGTCATTGAGTCTCGGCCCAATTCCTCCCGCCAGCGACACCGCAGCATCTCCCTCTACCACCTCCACCCCTTTCCGGGGGCGTTTGAGCGAAGGTGAGGCCACATTGCTCGCTTCCGCCGCCACGGCCGCGTTCGGGACCTCGCCGGAGTGTGAGGCCACCGTGGTCAGAGCGGCTCGGCCCTTCTCATCCCTCCCTTTTCCCGTAGTTAGCGTTCCAGTGACCTCGGGAAACTCGGAGCGGGCTTGGTTGAGGCGGTAGGGGCTCACCGTCGCCGGCGTACCGCCGCGCACCTCCACCGTGCCGCCATGCCCGACGGCGAACACCTTTCCGTTGCTCCGCCGCCCCGTTCTTGCCACCAATCGTTGTAGTTCGATGACGTGGTCATGCTAGTCCGTCCAATTTCGTCGGCCGGCTCACCGACGGCGAGCTCCGGCGACCGCAGCTCCTCCCCTCCGCCTCCGCCTCTCGCTGACAAGTGGGGCCACCTGGTCAGTCATACGCGCGTGGGCGGGAGCCCGAGCAGGCCACGCGCGCGGAGTGGGCCGCGCCGCGCGAAGCGGGCCACGTTGGTTTTCCGGGCCGGCCCAGTAACAAATCTGAATTATTTCATTTCCTTTTATTCTGTCACAGTTTTAGATAATGTTTAGAAAATGTAGATCTAGGGTTTTACTTGCCCAAAAATTATGAGATAAATTTTGTTGGAATCTACAGGGTGTGTATTTTAGAAAAATATGAGTTTGATATGTGATGTGTAGTTTCTGGGATATTTAAATAGGTCTTTGAAATATGTTTTAAATCACATGCAAACTTGTTTAAATTATATCTTGAGTTTCAGTGTTCCAAAAATTATGAAATTTGGTGGGTAGACTAATTTATACTTGCTCTAGCTCTGGTAAAAATTTGGGCAGTAGTGCTTAAGTACTTTTTAAGTTATAAGGCTATCTTATTATTCTAGGAAATACTTAAATGAATTTTTGTAATTTTTCTACATGTGCAATGTTCATATAAATTTTTGGAGAATGTCTTGGTACCCTAGAGTGTCTAAGAAAATTAAGAAATCTATTGTTTGACACTTTTTACTGTGCTTTGTTATTTATACAAAAATCAGTCTTTTTGGCTTGGGAATTTTGTGTAGGAAGTTCCTGTGAATAAATTTAGTTTAAATTTTTACAGTAGCCTCTTTTTGGGTCAGAGAGTCTCCTGTAATTTTTGTAGAATTTTAGGAGCAGTTTACATATATGTTTGAAATTCCACTTAATTACTTAAGTAAATTAAGAAATGGGTTTAAATAAATATTCTAGGTGGGCACACCTTACTTTCTGGTGTTTTTGTGACCTTTGTGAACTTGTAGTAGTATTAGTTTGGTCTTAGAGAATGTTTGCCACATCAATAAATATTTAACCTTTACAATTTTAGGTTTTCTGGACAGCTGATAGTATTTCTAGGTTTGACCTTGGATAAAGGTGGTTGCTGGAAAACTTGTAAATACCAAAGTTATAGTAAAAATTATAAATGAGCTTGTGTCAAAAATTGGGAGCATTTGGCTTAGTAGTTTGGGAGTTATTGCTGTTTAAAGTGACAGTCCAGAAGTGACTGCTCTCTGTTTAGAGAGAGCAGATTCTGGAACTTTGGAATTTCGACTAGGTAAACTTTAGAATTAAGTGCTGTGGTCTGAAAACAAATTGTGGTGCATTTCTTAAGCTTTCCAGATTGTCTTAGATCATATCTTTTGGAGTTAGGAATCCTAAGTTATGTCAGAATCTTTGAGCTGCTGTCCAGAATAACTTACTGTGGTAACCTAAATAATATCACTCTTGTGTTTATTAGGTGTTAGGGCCTTAACCGAAGAGGAACAACTATATCTTAGGTTGGGTAGATTAGGTAAGTACTTCTCCACCAGAGAAGAGATTTGCACATACTAATAAAGTAACTTGAATAGAGTATTTTATTTCTGAAATGCATTTCATTCCGAGCATGTTGCACCCATTTATGCATTCATGATATTTATTGTGCATTCATGCAATAGGTGTACCGGAGGGGGTAACTCTCCTCGAATTCGAGCCTGTGATTCCGGAGGAAGTCCAGGACCAGCCGGAGCAGCTAGAGGAACCAGCCGGCGACGAAGCTCCTGCCGAAGATCTACCCGAGTGTCCTGACCACCGGCCTTCGACCTTTCTGAAAGGCAAGCCCCGGTGCATGCTGAACCTACTGATTTATAAATTAATCTTGAGTATTTTTAATTGTTTACTGCATTAAGTTGTAGGAGTTATATGAAAACACTTGTTGCATTATACCTGTCCTTGTCCAGATATCGTACTTAATCCTATATCAGGTTTAGGCACGTGTCAATGCTTAGCCCTGCTTAGTACGGTAGAAGTCGGGTGATTTCCGGTCATCCGCGAGATGTAGGAAGGAGTCACGAGTGGCTTTATGGCTATCGTGGATGGAACCATGCTTTAAAATAAAATTGAGACCGGGCGGGAGTTCGATAGTACAGCCGCAAGACACTTCACGTCTTGGGTGTGGAGCTATGCCCGTCTGAGTCGTTTAAGGACCGATTCGCTGTACGTCCTTGAGTCATGTTGAACGCAGTCTAACACTTAGTTGGCCGGATAAGTCGTTCCGACCGCGAAGCCGAGTAATGTGGTTCAGGCCGGGAATTGAATGGTAGGTTGCTTCTTGGAGGAGAGAAAGGATGTGCTTGGGGACATTGGCGTGAGACCAAGGGGGGGGTTAGAGTCCCTATCACCTGGCAGAGTGTCGCCCTTGGGGTCGCGACATCGTTTGGACCCGCGATTCCTGAATCATATGAAACGGTGGCCTGTGCGACCCTGGCAGGGGTCTGCACGGTGAGTGTTAGAAATACCCCTCCAGCTGGATAGGAATTCGATTCGAATCGCCGTCGCTCCCGGTTAGTGAGCACTTGACTTGAGCAGCGGCAACGTAGATCTCATTAAATGAACCGGTGGTTAAGGGAATGATACAATGTTGCCACAATTCATACCTGCTCTGGATATAATGATGATAATTGTTTGATTATAATCAAGTGCATGTTTAGTACAGGTGCTAAGATAGATGACAGGTAAATGCTAAAAATAACTACTAGTACAGGCTATAAGAGTTTCAATTACTTATGCCTTTATGCAAAATGTTATGTCAGCTAGCCTCTTGTGTAAGCCTTGCATAATCCTTGGTGTCATCTTATTTCTGGTTTTCGACGGATAAGTCTAGCTGAGTACATTCCAGTAATCAGGGTTTATTCCCTCCTGTTGCAGATGATATGCTCTATCAAGGCTTCTGCAAAACTTGTCTCCACCCTGCGGGTGAAGAAGACTAGATCACTTGGGCGTGATCATCTTTTATGTACTTTCCTCATGCTTTTGCGGGTTGTTGATCAAGACTGGCAGTAGTTAAACAACTGGTGTGCGTTTGCTTCCGCTACTTTTATAAACTTGGTTTGTAATAATTGCGACTCCGTTTGTGTAAACTTATTTCAGAACTACTTGTTAAATGTAACGTATGATGTTGTATGTTGAATGATGCGATCCTGGTTGTAAGCAAGTTGGTTTGAAATCCTTCGTGGTTTCGATTGACTACCGGGATTATATGGGCTCAAGTTCGAAAATTTGAGCGTCTCGGTGCTTGTTTTTGTACTTGTGCTCTTATAATTTGGTCGGTTCTGTTACACAGGACCCCCTTATTGATGGCGTCCATCATCTCATAGCTGCAGCAGCAGTCCTCCACCATCAATGTGCACTTCCTCGCAGCCTGAAACGGATCACACCACAACCTCAGAAGTCAGAATCACGTCAACCAAATCATCCCCTCCCCACCACCACCACCACCAAAAGAAAAACAGGCAGGCAGATCGAAAAACCAATAGAGAATATGACGAGGGGATGCTCGGGAAGCTGCGGTAGTTCATGGCTACGTCGAGGCTTCAGGTGTTCACAAGGATCTGGATCTCAGGTAAGGTGGAGGCTCGTCCTCTCCTATTCTTGCTTGGGCAGGGGCATTCTAGAAAAAAAAATTGTAATTACTAATTAGATTGACATCCTCTACCATGCAACAACAATGCATAATATGTTCTCTTAGAGGATACAGATCATTTAAAGAATGTAAGCAACTAAAAATCTGTAAATATCAGCTTGGATGCTGCTACATAAACTTGACTTCAGAGTGGCACTGTCCCAGTATAGGTAAAATCTCATTTCAAGTTGGTAATCACTAATTTTGTCTCATATGCAGCAGTAGTAAAAGAAATAATTAGAAGCAAACAAAAGTTTCCTTTGGGCTGATAGTGCGATGGTACCTAACAAGTGAAAAGCAATTACAAAAAAAGGCACTGCCACTTCTCTGTAAGACTATAATCGTAATCTATAGATAGAAGCCAGGTAATAAGCTAATCAAATAATTTATGCATCTGAACTTAGAACCAAAGTTTTCTTTGTAAATAATGTATCCAGAAGGCAATCTAAAATTACTTACATATACTAATTGTGTTCATCTACTCTCCTCTGAATACAGCAGAAACTCCAAACCTCTGCTACATACTATAATTGGATGATTACCTGAAAAACCTAACAAGTCACCAATTATTTACATCAAAAGTGACCCCAATATTCTCACATGAATCAAGCACTGAGAAACCTAAAAGGGCGTCCATAAAAAAGAGACATTTTTCTATGTGGTCCGTGCAATGTTGTTGGACCAACTAACAGAAACAGCTCCTGAAATATGCCTTTGCAGGTTCTGGTGCAGAACTGGAATAACCCATCTTCACTAATCTTTACAAAGCTCCATATACAAGGATCTAGCCAAGTACAAAGAGTTGTGTAAATACTGATACCCCATAGAGTGATGGGGTCAAAGAATGGAAAACAATTTCTTGAGTAAGCTGTAAGGATAGACGTAAAAGACAGAGGAATCACCATACAAAATAGTTAGAGACTTGTTAAGCTGATAGTACCTGGTTTTGAACAAGAGCATTGTTCTGAATGGCTTTGCCCAGAACCCATGCTGAAGTAGTTCTTATTCTTTCATCTGCATTGCTAAGTTCCCAAATCAACGGAAAAAGGCCTCCAATTTTGTCAAGGTCTGAAAACAAATTGATAAAAACATGTCATAAGAATCTTGTACAGAAAACAAGTACAATTCTTGGTTTGCACAGGCTGATAAACATGATTAGAAATGAACTGCTGATCTTTATGAAACAAGAAAAAGTAGATGTGCGCTATCTACCACATCCATTCCAATGGAACCTGAAAGTTCTCATGTAATCGTTTTTCAGTCACTTCAATAAATACTAAACTACCTCCTTGTGAATTGTGATCAACTTTCGTTTTTCAGTTACGTCAATAAAAACTAAACTACCTCCTTGTGATCAACTTTTTATTCGCTAGATTAGTGTCTAGTAGTTTTTACCTGTTTCTTCCATTTTCCAAATTTTCTTTTCAATTCATTTTTCCATATAGCATGTGATTAAACAGATGTGTATCATGGTTGTACTTTTTTTTTGTTGCTTTCACACATTATCAGTGCACTGTAAACAATTCACGAGTTATCTGCTTGGAAATTATGAAGATTGGAACAATGATCGAGGAGGAAGTTATACTAATTTTTTTACCACTTTAATTATAATAGGATCGGCTCTAGAGCAACCGAGCATCACATCACAGAAATCCAATGCTGATGGATCAAATTGGTAGATTATGCAACAAATGGGAGAGTGGATCGGAATCCAATGCCGATGAATCAAATTGGTAGATTATGCAACAAATGGGAGAGTGGATCGGAGTACCTCCAGGGAGAGGTCGCAGGCATACAACACTGGTTCCCCGGGCATCATCTCGTTGGAGGGGCCTGAAGCACCTCGGCCTCCTGGACGGTGGTGCCTTGGCCTCCTAGACGGTAGCAGATCGTGTTGCCGCCGTCGTCGGAGGAGGCCACCTGGATCAAGGGGTTATTGGAAGAGGAGAGGTTGCGCGAGGCGGGGCGTGCGCACACCACCGTGATTTGCGGGGGAGCCGAAGGGGCCACCACAGCAGAACCGAGCGGGGTCGAGCAGCGTCGGGCACTGGTTGATCTTGGCCTAGACCTCGTCCACTCCGAGACAATGGCGGCCGTTGGACGAACGACCCCTCCTGACCAATCCACTCCCACCGACTCCACATGTCGATTTGTGGCGCGACAACACATGTCACGTTAGAGAACGTTTCCAACGTAGAAAACCATATCGCGTCACTCTCGTTGACGCTGCAGTATTGTTCGACGTCATACACGGTCCAGATCCACTCTACCGAGAAGTGGTCCTACCTGCGCAGCAACCCGCTTAAGCTTTCGTCCTCGCTTCGCTCAAAACAGTTAACCGAAGGTTACTACGCGTCCCTGACCCTGGTATTTAAGCTGGTTAGACGACCTCAGGATTCACAGTATGGTACTAAACTTCCGATTGCACGATGTTTTGACGAACAATATCCCCAATTTGGTCTGGCCCGATTCGGCAAACAATAACATGTTACTACAGTGTTTCATCTACAGTAATTTCTAGCTACAGTGTCAGCAACTGCCCTGTTATAGTAATAACGGCTCATTCCGCGAATTTGGTCCATTAGACCCATTTCGGAGTTGTTACACGGATGAAGATAATTTTTATATGAAAATTGTAGATCTTAACGAGATCTACAACTTTGTAGTTTTGAGTTTTCCCATTTAAAGGCGTTAAGATGCTCAACAAAATTATATAAAATTTCAGCAGCATAATAATCACGTATTATTGCTTATCGCATTAGAATACTGTCAAATAAAGATACTTTTTATATCAAAGTTGTAGCTCTTAATGAGACATATAATTTTATAGTTTTGAGTTTTTACATTTGATGTCGTTAATATGCTCTAAAATTTTATATTTATTTTTTCGAGCATCTTAACCACCTCAAATGTAAAAACTCAAAACTATAAAGTTGTAGAAATTGCAGATCTCATTAAAAACTACAACTTTAGTATAAAATGTGTCTTAATTTGACCTCATACACAGAAGATACTATTTTTCTAATGTGACAAGCGAGGGTACGTGATTATTATGCATCTAAAATTTTATATAATTTTTTGAGCATCTCAACATTCTTAAATGAAAAACTCAAAACTAGAAAGTTGTTGATTCGAGATCTACAATTTTTATATAAAAATCATCTTCATCCAACACCATATTAAAGAGTTATGATTTTTCAAAGTTTGAGTCTTGTCACGCCACTCTCAGTGACGCGACAGAGTAGTACTGTCGCACAAACAGGAGTGGCACGACAATGTTTTCCATGTCGAAAACGTTGTTTAACGTGGTTGGTGTTGTCGCGCCAATGCATGTAGCGCAACAGCGTTATTTGGTCACGCCAGCGGCACCGGTGCGACCAAAAGGGTCAGATCCACAAAATTTTTTGGTATAATTATTATTAAAATATTAAATAAAAAATGATTAAAAAATAAAAATTCTCCGCAACATGTCCATCCATCTGGTCCAAATGGAGGAGTTACTAGTACTGTACACAGTACACGAGTGCATACCCTGCAGGTCATGGCAACGTGACAACCACTTTTGGCTTCTTCACCGCTGCCGCTTAATTACCGGCTACCACCGCACGCCCGTGACTGTACGGCGCGCCAAGGCTTGCTGTTAGTGTTAGATCCTCCGCTATTTTAGCCCGTATTTAGTTCTCAAGTTGGGTGCCCTAACTTGGAATAGTGTAGGTCACGTTTTTAGCCCGTGTTTACTCGTTTTTATAAAACTTGTCTCGTTGTCTGCTACTACTAATCTGAGTTTATTTATTTGGTCCTGACACGATGGCACGTAGGACAAGGTCGAAGGTCCAACACAGGCTTTTTCCTTTTTTTTTTCAAAAATCGAACAAGGTCCATCACGCTAGTAATGGTATGCTGTGGTTGCAAAATCTCTGTCCATGTCTGCATCGCTATACTGTCGTCTTTACATTCTTCATTCCATTGCTATTCATGAAACGTGACTACTCGAAAGTACGTACTGGTTTTGCTCCCGTGCGTGCTTTTCTACTTAGAAACACACATCTCTAAATATTTACATTTAAGAGAGACCAACAAATCGTATTCTTAGGATCTTTTGGCCTGTTTTTTTTTTACCAGATTCTATATGAGAATCACTTCTTTCCGGCCAAACAGCTAAAATCTCGTACAAATTTAAACATAAATCACTTCTCTATTTATAATGGAAGGTTAGAGCTGAAAAAAATCTCAGTAGAGTCACTTTATAATCAATTGTTATTTGCTTCCCCGTCTTTTCTTCTTAGAAACACACATCTCTAAATATTACATTTAAGAGAGAGACTAACAAATCGTATTCTTAGGATCTTTTGGCCTGTTTTTTTACCAGATTCTATATGAGAATCACTTATTTCTAGCCAAACAACTAAAATCTCGTACAGATTTAGACAAAAATCACTTCTCTATTTATAATGGAAGGTTAGAGCTGAAAAAATCTCACCAGAGTCACTTTAGAATCAATTGTTATCTACTTCCCCACCAGAATCAAGTAGAGTTACTCTACTAAAGAATCAAAAAGCAGAGTGAAGGAATCGGCCCACTTGACAAAATTATCATGAGCGACTTATTATCAAATAGGCTCAGTGTCTATCATTGGAAAGAGGTTTGATACATAATATGAAAGAGAGCTTCATATATATTGATACACACGTGGCCCGTGTTTAG
This sequence comes from Saccharum hybrid cultivar R570, assembly GCA_038087645.1. Lineage (NCBI taxonomy): Eukaryota > Viridiplantae > Streptophyta > Magnoliopsida > Poales > Poaceae > Saccharum > Saccharum hybrid cultivar. The sequence goes on along the minus strand of JAQSUU010000123.1, from coordinate 931,491 downwards.
TTCCCAAGTTGGGTGCCCCAACTTGAAATAGTGCAGGTCACATCATACTGTAGCAACTTTTGTTTTTATTTGGTAAAAATTGTCTAAACTTTGACTAATTAGGCTCAAAATGTTCGTCTCACCAAGTACAACAAAACTGTGTAATAAGTTTTTAATTTTATCTACATTTAATACTCCATACATTTGTCGATATTTCGATGTGACGGGGAATCTTCTTTTTATATAGTGAAATTTGGAGGGAGAAGTTAGGAACTATGTGAAACAAAAGGTTTGACTTCTGGTAGACGGGGGCACAGCTACTCTAGGTAGGTACCAATCGAGGCTATTATTGCTTTCTTGTGCGTAAGGCGTTAAACATTGGGTGTGTTTAGTTCCGCGAAAAGGCGTAAAAAAAGTACTGTAGCACGTTTTGGCTTTATTTGATAAATAGTGTCCAACCGTTGACTAATTAGGTTCAAAACGTTCGTCTCGCAAAGTACAACCAAGCTGTACAATTAGTTTTTGATTTCATCTACATTTAGTACTCCATGTATGTATCGCAAGTTTGATGTGACGGGAAATCTTTTGTTTGCACAGTACTTTTTTTTTTTTTGAGGAAGTAAACACAGCCATTACTAGCCTGAATTTGGCACGCACCAGGCAATACCTGAATTCAGGTGTACCGCACCAGGCAATAGCTGAATCTTGTACTCTGACCTGGGAGTTCTTGGCTGGCATAGCTGCTGATCAACCTGCACAAAACTAGCAGTAGCTTTGGTGCGGCCTTCCCGTTCCCGAATCTATCAAGTGCTCGGTACAACATGCGCCTTGCGGTCGTGCAGGCGAGCAGTAACCTGAATGCACGGGTTGGAGACGTCCAGGATAAAATGCTCGGTGTACGCCCTGAAGTCAAACTTTGGAGAAACTTAGGGGGTGTTTAGTTTGCAAAAATTTTTGGATTCGGCTACTGTAGCCTTTTGTTTTATTTGGTAATTACTGTTCAATCATGGACTAATTAGGCTTAAAAGATTCGTCTCGTGATTTCACGGTGAACTGTGCAATTAGTTTTTTGTTTCGTCTACATTTAATGCTCTATGCATGTGCCGTAAGATTTGATGTGATGTTTTGGGCGAAAATTTTTAGGAACTAAACACCCTTCCGACGAACATGCCGCCAGTTGGTTGACACTTGGACGCGCGGCACGGACATGCCCCGCATCACTGCGCACGTCGCGGCTGCCTGCCCGGGCAATTCTCGGACGCGGCGAAGGCGGCGCACGATCCGAGGGTACAAATAAGGCACCGTTTAAATGCCAAAAAAATTTACCAAAATTTTCAGATTCTCCGTCACATCAAATCTTTGAAAGCATGCATGAAACATTAAATATAAATAAAAAATAAAACTAATTACACAGTTTAGACGAAATGGACGAGACAAATCTTTTAAGCCTAATTAGACTATGATTGGACAATATTTGCCAAATAACAACGAAACTGCTATAGGACCATTTTGTCAAAATTTTTGCCAACTAAACAGCCTCTGAAATGCAGGAACGCCGCCGCTGCTCTGCTGCTTGGGATGTGTTTAGTTACGTTGAAAAGTGCACTACGTAAAAAAAATCCCCTCATATTAAACTTGCGATACATGCATGAAGTACCAAATGTGGATAAAATAAAAAACTAATTGTACAATTTGGTTGTACTTTGCGAGTTTGCGAGACAAACGTTTTGAGCCTAATTAGTTAATGTTTGGACAATTATTACCAAATACAAACGAAATGCTACAATATCGCTACAGTAAATTTTGACACTCCAAATTTTGGGACTAAACACAGCATTGCTTTGGCTTGGGCCAGGTTTAGATTTCAAAATTTAGAACCAAACTTTGTATAGTAAGTGTCACGTCACAATGTAGTAATTTTATTTTTATTTGGTAATAATTGTCTAAACATTGATTAATTATGCTTAAAATGTTCGTCTCGCAAAGTACAACAAAACCGTATAATTAGTTTTTTATTTCATCTATATTTAGTACTCCATATATGTGCCGGTATTTTGATGTGACGAGGAATATGAATTCAGTACAGTGAATTTGGTGACCAAATTGAATCTAAACTAGACCTTTGGCTAGCAACCACGGGGATTGACATTGACACCGTGTTTGCCTGCTGGGGGTGGCGGTGGTGGTTCCCGTGATACCGCCAATGTCGAGATCCACTTGAGGCCTTGTTTAGATATCAAATTCACCCCTAAATTTTACTACATAAAAAGGAGATTCCCCATCACATTAAAATGTCAGTAAATGTATGAAGTACTAAATGTAGATAAAATCATAAACTAATTGCACAGTTTTGTTGTACTTTACGAGACAAACATTTTGAGTCTAATTAATCAATTTTTAGACAATTTTTACAACAGTGCCCGAATCGGTAATCTAAACAAGGCCTGAGTCGCGTGGGCCATTTCGTTACGTTTTCAATGAGGGTCCATCGCCGCACCAATTATTTAGGCAGTGTTTAGTTCCTTCAAAATTCCAAAAATTTTACAAGATTTCTCGTCACATCAAATCTTTTGACGCATGCATTGAGCATTAAATGTAGGTAAAAAAAATAACTAATTGCACAGTTTGTCTGTAAATATCGAGACGAATCTTTTGAGCCTAGTTAGTCCATGATTAAATAAATTTTACCAAATAACAACGAAAAGTATTACAGAAACTTTACACACACTTTACAACCATCTAAACACACCCTTAATCGCTCCGTCCCACGCCCACATCCACTACAAGCTTCAACGTCTGTGCCTCTGTGTGGCCTCTGTTCACTCAGTGCTAGCCGGGTCCCTATGACCCGTGGCCGCATCTACTGTCCTCGTGCTCATCCATGCAATTATCAACAGTGACGGATCTAAGGGGGCTGAACGGCTCCAGCCCCTAATGATTTGATTTACCACTAAATTACTGTAGCAAAAATCTCAAATCATTATTAAATTTTCATGCAAATCAACATCTCTATTATTTTAGCCCCCCTTGATTTCCATCCTGCATCCGCCGCTGATTATCAAACAAGGCCATTTGTTACCGTGAAGGATGCTGATGGCCGGCCGCGTGTTCACCACCTCCTCTCCTCCGCTTGCCATTTTTTTTACAGCTCTGGCTCACGTGAGCTCTCCATGCATGCAATGCAAACAAGGTACCGTAGCTTGATCCAGAGAGCTGAGACCGGGACGGGAGGAGAGGATGATCGAAAGAGAAAGCGACTATTAGCGCGTCAAAAAGCTGGCTCAGATTCGCGACCCCCGTTCTTCAATAATGTCACCGCCTCGCTTCCCTGTCCGCTTCTCACCGCTCCGGATTCCCTCCCTCCCCCGCGTGCACTCCCTCACGCACGACCGTCCGTCCGATCACGGATCACCGTACGGCGTAACGCCATCAGATCCACAACAGCGTTCTTCCCCGCTTCACCTTGTCCCCTTCCTTCCCCACCACTATTCCTCCAACACCTCCATCCATTCCAGCTGTTTCCAAGCTCCACTCCAACGCACGCACGCAGCGAAGAAATTTTTTCCTACTCTTTTTCTTGCAAACCCCCTCGTCGCTACGGTCAGGGGATCCCCCAATGCGGCTGCTCCCGCTCCTCCTGCTCCTCCTCGCCGCCGCCGCCGCCGCCCGCGACTCCGACGACCCCTTCCTCTCCGGCGGTAGGCTCCCTTAGCTTTGCCTCCATAATAGTGTTTCAAGGCGTGCTGCAGTAATGCAAACGGCACAAATGCTAACTCTGCGGCGTCTCTGTCCCCCCTCGCGCAGCGGCGAACCACAGCTACAACATCGACTGCGGCGGCGCGGCGGACTTCACCTCCACCTTCGGCCGGCGGTGGCTCGCGGACCAGTTCTTCTCGGCGGGCGGGGCCGCGGGCATGGTCGCGGAGCCGCACCGGTTCCCGCAGCCGCAGGAGCGCACGCTCCGCTTCTTCCCGCCGTCCTCGGCGGGCAAGTCCTCCTGCTACTCGCTGCCCCTCCCCCCCGGCCGCTACTACCTCCGCCTCTTCTCCGTCTACGACAACTACGACTCCAAGCTCCGCACGCCGTCCTTCGACGTCTCCGCCGCCGCCACGCTCGTGCTCTCCTTCCGCTCGCCCTGGCCCGAGCCGGCCGCGCGGTACGGGGCCTACTCCGACCTCATCTTCCCGTCCGCCACGGCGCCGGCCTCCGACGTCTGCTTCTACTCGCTCTCCACCGACGCGCCCGTCGTCGCCTCCATCGAGGTCGCCCCCGTCCACCCGCTCGCCTACGACGGCGCCACCACGGGCGCCGACCTCATCCTCGTCAACTACGGCCGCGTCACCTGCGGGAACAGCCTCTTCGGCCCGGGGTTCACCAGGGACGCCGACGCCTTCTCGCGGGTGTGGCAGGCGGATGTCGATTTCCGGAACAACGACCTCAGCTACGACGCCATTACTGCGGGCGGGAAGAAGATTTTCGGCAGCAACCAGCCGCCCAACTACTTCCCCACCAAGCTGTACGAGTCGGCGGTCACCACGGGCGGTGATGCCACCAATGAGATCGAGTACCTGATGCCCGTGGACACCAGGCTGTCCTACATGGTCTGGCTGCATTTCGCCGAGATCGATGCTGGGATCGGCTCAGCTGGCCAGAGGGTGTTCGACGTTGTGCTGGCTGGGGAGAACGTGACGAGGATCGACATTTTCAAGCAGGTCGGAGGCTTCACGGCGTTCAAGTGGACCTACATTGTGAAGAATCTGACAAGCTCCACGCTGAGCGTCAAGCTTGTGCCAGTGGTGGGACGCCCGATTCTGTGCGGGCTTGAGAATTATGCGATGGTGCCACTTGAGATGAGGACGGTGCCGAGCCAAGGTGATCAATTCTGAAGATTTTTGGCTGGACTGTTGAAATGTTAGGATACCCGCAAAATTGCCCCCTACCTCTGCCCTCTCAGCTTCTTGCGTTGGTTTTGGCAGTGGCTGCAATGAAGGCGTTAAAGGAGTCGCTGAAAATTCCTGCGAGGATGGGTTGGAATGGTGACCCTTGTGCACCGAGGGAGTGGGATGCATGGGAGGGAGTTACTTGCCATCGCGGTGACAAAGGGCTTGTGATAACACAACTGTAAGTACTGTTCTTCTCTAGATGCAGTTTTTATTTACAATGTGTTTTATTGTGAGCATTTCTGGCTGTCATCTAGGGGCTATTGGCCTTCCATTTTGGTCACAAAAATGCACTAACGTGACAGTGAGCATTTTTCATAGAATAGATTGGATTGACTGGAAAGGAGATGTTTAACAGACAAGCAGATATTGGAAAAATTCTAATATCCTATCTACCTGAACATTTCCAAGGATTTGACTGTAAAGAGCGGTAGAGGTCGACCTAACCTAACTTGGGACGAGTCCGTTAAGAGAGATCTTAAGGAGTGGAATATCTCCAAGGATTTAGCTATGGACAGGAGCGCTTGGAGATTGGCAATTAACGTGCTTGAACCGTGACCTCTTTTTATCTTGTGCCCTTTATGTCCCTTTATGTGTCTCCCTGTTTCTCGTCTCTTTTGGGTTTCATCTCTAGCCTACCCCAACTTGCTTGGGACAAAAGGCTATGTTGTTGTTGTTGTTGTATATCTACCTGAACATTTAGCATTTGTTAGTTGCACGTTGCACTGAAATTTCTAACTGCATAATTGAAGTTGTAATTTGGTTGCTTGAGTTACAGGTCTTTCGATTATTTAATTTGAGTTCTTGTAGCTGCCAGTCTCTTGTCAATAATATAATAAATTATGTACATCGGTATCAGTATGTGAGGTTGAATGGATTATTTTCCTTAAATTATGTACATTGGTATTCTCTGTAAATTATATCCATCGGTATCAGTATGTCTTATCAATAATGCTTGTGGTTACAACTTGTATGATGTTGCTGTTGCCCTCTACAGGGATCTGGCGAGTCAAGGACTAAAAGGCTACATCACTGATGAAATAAGTCATCTTAAAGACTTGGTAAGCTTGTAAGTATCATTTCACACACCAGTTGAAATCAAATTTGACCCAGGTCATCCTTTATATTTAGATTATTTTGCATATATGTAATCCTGACTTTGTGTTGATAGCGTAGCTTACAGGAGGATTTCAATTATGTGCATCTTAGTTTAGCTCTGTTATAGGAGTATTTTTTTAATATAAGAGAAAATCAAATAAATAAAGTATCATCTTTGTATAGCAGTTTGTGTCATTTTAGTTTGGCATTGTTATGAAAATTCTGACAGAGAATAGCAGTGCAGAATATCACCTGTGGAAGTGAATGAAATTTGAATATTTAAGTTAGATAAAATCAAGTGCATGTGGTTACAACAGGAAAGTATATCAAGAAGTTTTAGTCTGTAGACCACACCTTGAATAACAATCCTTGACATGGGCATGCATGGTAACATGACTGGAATGAGCTGAATGGCTATGTTTCCATTCATGTGTGCTAGGCTGCTAGCACGCTTAAAATGGAAAGATGTTTCAATAAATAAAGTGTCATCTTTGTATAGCAGTTTGTGTCATTTTAGTTTGGCATTGTTATGAAATTTCTGACAGAGAATAACAGTGCAGAACATCACCTGTCGAAGTGAATGAAATCTGAAAATTTAAGTTAGATAAAATCAAGTGCATGTGGTTGGTTAGATAAAATCAACTGCATGTGGTTACAACAGGAAAGTATATCAAGAGGTTTGAGTCTGTAGACCACCACAAATAGCAATCCTTGTTCCTTGACATGGACATGCATGATCACATAACTGGAATGAGCTGAATGGCTATGTTGCCGTTCATGTGTGCTAGGCCTAGGCTGCTAGCACACTTAAAATGGAAAAGATGTTTCTCAACAAAAATAATGTACCCTTTCATGTGGATCAGGAATGTTAGGCAGTAGGGCTTGGGCACAAAATTGAATGGCTCTGAAGCTTCCATTATGGGGTCTGAACCTTTGGGAATATGTTCATAGTCTCTCCATCTCTTAAAGTTTTCAGATCCCTGGCCCTCACAATTGATTAATCACATCTCAACTGATTAAGCTCGCTGACTGGACTGGCTTATTGTTTTTCTATGTTTGGATAAACTATATTTATAAAATCTTGCTCTATGAACAGCAAAAAAAAAAACCATTAGTACTCTGTAGTCCTGGCAACAGTTTTTATCTGAACAGTTCTTCTATTGTCTGTTTCCTTTTTGTACAGTCATTTGTTCAGTTGTTTTGTTGTTCCTTTTTTCTTATTAATAAAATTCTTACTGTGGGGGCCTCCCCTGCTGTATTTATGGTCAAAAACAGTTTCTAGTTCATATGTACTACATTCTACTATTCTTTTGTACTCTTTGCTTTAAATGGTATATATATTCATTTCTACAAACGATGAGTACAAATGCTAAAGGGATATGTTGAAAATGTAAGTTGTTTTGTGAATTTGTCATACTGCCTTCTTGTTTTGTTGGACCTGCTTCACAGTAGGTTATGTTCAATATTTATCATTACCTAAACAATAAACTATTATTTTTAACAGTTCCAAGCTTTCAACTTTTCATAAATGCTCATACATTTGCCATGAATTCTTTCTTGTCTATGGAAATGCCCTTTTGGCTTATTTCTTTACTTAGCAGTTTGCAATCCAGGCATCCAGCCATGGTTGTTAATGTGGTATCTTCTGTTTGTTCAGGAATTTGAGCTATAATTCACTGACAGGAACCTTACCACCTGGTTTAGGTCAACCTTCACTTGTGTCACTGTAAGTACACAAATTATTCCATTTTATAAGATGAAGGTATGCTTTCATTGCAGTTAACGTTCTTCTGCAGCATTATAGTAGACAATAAGAATACAAGATACATGTTGCTGAAACAACTGGACAATGGCTGCTCAACATAAGAATACGAGATCATGATTTGTTACACATAACCAACTTTGTACAAGTAAATAGAGTATTGAATTAGTAAATGTGCTTGAGTTGTGCATGTTTTCGTGTGATTATTCTCTTGTATTTACTATTTCAGCTCATGTTTAAATCTTTAAATTCCCTAAATAATATTTGTCTATGATCTTGTAATTCTTGTGCTGATACAAAACCTGGTGCTCTTATACATCATAAGCTTGTTTGATATGAGTGTTTCATTGTGTTCTTAGGGATATTTCATCAAATGAGTTTACTGGAAGCATTCCTGGCACCATAGGTTCGTCCAAGTTACAGACTGCGTAAGTACATTTTGAAGCTACTATTGAATTTGTTTATGACCTGTTTCAACAGTTCTTTAGTAATATATGAATATGCATGTACCAGTATAAACTTACTAGCTAGGACTTCTCATGCAGATTACTAAACAACAATCAACTCGATGGGCAAGTTCCAGAAAGACTTTACTCAATTGGCGTGCATGGTGGCGTGATAGAGTAATATATCCTTACTAAGTCTTGTAAACAAAACTTCCACTTCTTACCTGTGATGTCACATATGGTTAAAAAAGAGTTACTATGCTCAGGATGAGAATCATCATTATTCATTAGTCTATTATATGCTAGGCTCCTGAACAGGTCCAAGAATGAAGGGTTTAGGTTCTATTATGTTGAGTAATGTATGTATTATGATATTATCAGAGTGGAGTAGACCAAGTTTGCAAAATTATGTGCTTACCGATATAGGTCTGACTGATCTATCCAATCCTGAAAAAAGGAACTGATTCGGTGATAAAAGAATCTATTTCTTAGGAACAGATGGACAAGGCTTTGTTTACTTTATCTGGGGATGAACGATTAACTGCACTGTGCAGCTTTATTTCGAATAAATTTATTATTGTTAGCGCTTTCCTCCAAATTAGGGAGTTTAAGAGTGCAGAAAGTGAGCAGATAGATAATGTACTGTGCTAGTTAATACAGGATTGACATATACTTGTGGTATTAATTTTTGGTCTTCTACCAACATGTATTATTGTGGCAGCCTCTCAGGTAATAAAGGTCTGTGTGGTGTGCCTACCTTACCTGCTTGTGCATTATTCTGGGAGAAAGGAGGGTTGAACAAAACTGGCAAGATTGCACTTGGAGCATCGTTTGGGTTTCTTCTTCTCGTCATACTTATAGTGGTCTACATACTGTGCATCAGAAGGGGGCCATATGACTATGATTTTGACTTCCCTCAAGATTTGACATGTAAGTATTATTTAATTAACTTCCCGCTTTGTAATATCTGCTCGAAAACTTCTTATGTGACTGAACTTGCTTAGTGATCTGTAAGTATTATTTAATTTACATTGCAGCAATGCAGTTTATTTCTCTTGTTAACCATTATCTTGGTCCTATTTACTTTCTAGGAACTTCTTGCTGTAAGAAAGATAAACCATTCAACTCTAACTTGGCTCATAATTTTTATGTATCTTCAATAAACTGTAACTTGATGGCACTGTCTGAGACTTACTAAATTCCAACTACAGCCATATCGGCAATATCAGCAAAAAGGAATAGGTACCAGAGGGCAAAGTGCGTGATGCTTGCTGAGATGGAGGCACATAACCCAGATGGTTTCTACACAAACGGGAGCCCTCACTGAGTGACGTGCTCAGAAATTGGTCTCACTGATAGCTATATTTATTGAGGGAACACTAATGGTGATTGGTGGCATGGAGGAGGTATATAGGTTTTGAATCAATTTTGCCCGCGTCACCAGCATGGCGGCCTTGCATTTTCACTCAGGTTCCATACCATGGCAGTTACACTCACAGTTTGAGATATTCGAAATGTAGCATATGTGCTTGTATCCTGTAATATGGGGCGTATGAGGCAGTCGTAGTTCCTGTAGTGCACCGATTCTTTTTTACTTACTCGCGGAGCCTCCAAATAGTGTAGCTTACGCTTGCGCTCTCAATAAATCATGTAAAAGCAACCAGGACTGGGAGTTTGTGACAGATTCGAGCGTTGTAACTTGTAAGCTGGGGGTCAAGGCTTTGTATTAATTTTTTGTATAGAACCTGACATGGTGTTACTAACCGACTTTGGGCAGTGAGAGGATCATTAGCTTGCATATCTTACTTGGCCCGTTTGCCTGTGAATGGCTCTTGTTTGGGATGAGTCTTCTCTGCTGTACTGCAGAGGATTTGTTATTTTGTTTCCTCTTGAGTGCACATGTGGTTTGTCAATAAATTGGTTGCATCTTCGTTATGGTTGCATCTTCTGTTTTTGTTGTGGATTTTTTTTTCAAAACATGGTCATCTATATAATGTCCTGTAAGGTTTCCAATTTTTCTTGGATATTTTTTTTTGTCTTTTCTAGAGCCAAATCTATTTTTGGGAGCTTCTAAAGAAATTCCCACGAGCTCTAAATATTTGATTTGGGTTAGTCATGTCTCAATCTATCTCTAGGAATTTTATAGGATTTTTTAGAAGCTTACATTCATTTTTTGTTGTTTAATTATCAAATATTTAACTTTTTTTAACTAAAAAAGAGGTTCACACCACTTTTAAAACCACTTCAAACCAAGGCAGGGATATAATTAAATGATTTTGTTAATTTTTTTGAGGAAAAAATGGTTTTGTTTGTTGATTGAGAGTGTAGGATCAGGACTTTCAGCTTCAAAGCTTGAAGAAAGAAAATCATACCAAGGTTTTTAATAATAATTCATAGGTAAAAAAAATGGACTTTTTTTTAGCCCACAGAAAAGGCCGACGACACAAAGAGAAGGCCTAGGCCCAGTAGCCCAACCCAACTACCCATTCAATCCAACAGATCGACACCGTCCGATTCGAATCGAGCGTCCCCACGCCGCGCGCACCAGCGCGTCGACAAAACCCTAGCAGCACACCAGCTATATAATCCTTCTCCCCACACCAACCCGCCGCCTCCACCCGCTCCCCCACCCAGAAAACCCTAGCCGCCGCAGCTGCGGCCTCCCAGGTAAGCAGGAGCGTCCACCCCTTCCACCGCCGCCATGAAGCGCAACCCCCGCGTCACCAGCTCCCGCCGGAAGTGCCGCAAGGCGCACTTCACGGCCCCGTCCTCCGTCCGCCGCGTGCTCATGTCCGCGGCGCTGTCGACGGAGCTCCGCCACAAGTACAACGTGCGCTCCATCCCGATCCGCAAGGACGACGAGGTGCAGGTCGTGCGCGGCACCTACAAGGGCCGCGAGGGCAAGGTGGTGCAGGTGTACCGCCGCCGCTGGGTCATCCACGTCGAGCGGATCACCCGCGAGAAGGTGAACGGCTCCACCGTCAACGTGGGCATCCACCCCTCCAAGGTCATCGTTACCAAGCTGAAGCTCGACAAGGACCGCAAGGCGCTCCTCGACCGCAAGGCCCGGGGCCGCAACGCCGACAAGGCCAAGGGCAAGTTCACCGCCGCCGACGTCGCCGCCGCTGCTGGTGGTGCCGCCGCCACCGGTGCCTCTCTCCAGGAGATCGACTAGGCGCTTCGCGGGGATCTGATGGTGGTCGTACCGCCTTTTCCTCCTTATCGCTCTAGTTTTTGCCATCAATGATTATGTGCTAGTAGTTTTAAGTTACTTGAAAACTGCTTTATGCCTTGATGAGAGTTTTGGAACTTAATGTGGATCTATGTCTGTCTGTGATCTGAGATATGAAGAACTCATTATATGGTTAATATCTCTTCGTTGTGGAATCTGCTAAATGATTGCTGTGCTTTGGCTTCACTCTATTGCTTATCTAATGCATCTATTGGTTTATCTTGTCTGTTGAAATTTTGAATTTTGCTAATTTTATATTGTAGTCTGTTAAATTAGCTTGAATTATCGTTTGAAGGTTATATTTCGAATTATATCTACTTATGGGGAAGCAATTTTATATTAATTGTCAATCTCGCTAATTTGAAGGTTTTTATTAGTCATGATCAATTTATTTTTCAATGTGCCCATTTCAAGCATTTGTCGTCGGCCATATGTTTGTGGTACATGTCTTAGGGCCTGCTAGTTTGATCCCAAAACCAAGGGATTGGATGGGGATCCCCCTCAACCCTCCTAATCCCCTCCAATCCCTTTAATTTTGGGATCAAATGAACAAGACCTTAGGCATGTTGTGTCTGGAAGGGTGTGAATGTTAAATTCACATGCTTCTGTTCTTGTTTTCCTTGATCAAGATACAGTTTACATCCAGCATGCTTATGCAGGTAATTTGTTGGCGTCTGATTATGTTTGCAATAGCTAATGTTAGCCTAAACCTTGTTAGTTACTGGAATGCTTCCCTGTTTAATTATGTTTGTATTGTAATAGCTAATTTTAGCCTAAACCTTGTTAGCTCCTGGTATGCTTGCCTGTTATTGAGTGCTAGCAATCTTATGCTTACATTTGTTCTGGAAGATTGTGCGTTCGCGGCAGACGTGGTTCCAAGTGCACGCAACTCTTAAATAACTATGTTAATACTTCAATTCAGTATCATGAGGGGGCTAATGAGTGTTATATATAGCTTGTTTTTGTTTTTAACCAAATTGTTCATTTTGAATGAATGATACTTGTTGAACTGGGCCATGCTGAATGCTTGTTGAATCTTTAGCGAAATATATGATATTTCTGTTAGTGTGGAAACACGTTGATGCCCCTGAATTTGATCTTGTCTCTACCTGAAATATGTGTAAGAGCTGCTCAGATGTGATTTGCTCCAGTGTGGAGATAAAGAGGCACTGTTCATTTCGTTTTGTTCATTTGCCTATGCATTGAAATTGTACATACCAGTATATCACACTGAGGTTGGCATTGGTAATACGGATGCTCGTCTCCAACCTCTTTCTTGCCCCAGTCCCTCCCGCTCAGATCCTTGGAAAATAGTAGGATTTTTTCTGACCGTTTGGAATGCACTGGAAAAGAAAAATCCACTCAGTCCACTCAGATCTTTTGGTTTTTCCTTCGGTGTATGGTGACAGTGCTTGTGAAGAATTGAAGAAAGAAGGCAGCATGCCACATCAAGAGCTTCTTGTTTCTGTCGCCAGTGGTAACCCCATGGCATTCCCGTTTGTACCACCGCCATCCAGAAGCGCCGCGCTCCTGGTGGGCAGTACTCCTGGTGCCCGTCATGGCTGACTGATCTGCTTCGTGCTCTATCGCGTCCATGGCCTGCCCTTTGGCTTCTACGATTGGTGGATTGGTGAGAATGATGAACAACACGAGAGGATAAAAATGATAACACGCACGAGAGAGATCGATGAAAGAATTGTATAAAAAATTGAAGGGCGAGAAAACTAACTTAACCATCTATTGGTCAGGTGGTATTGTAAGTTACCTAAATATGCCAATCAAGGCAAGATCAATTTGTGAAGGTACATGGCTATATTTCATTTCTTTCGTTTTCCCTTTGGCATATATTCTCTCCATCCCAATTATAAGTCATTCCAAGAATCTTGAAAAGTCAAAGCATCTCAGGTTTAACCAAAATTATAAAGAGAATTATAAAGATTTATGACAACAAATAGGTATACTACGAAAATATAACTAATAAAGAATCTAATGGTACTTCGTTGACATCATAGATATCTTATCATATAAATTTGGTTAAACTTAAGATGGTTTGACTCTCTAAGATTCTTGGAATGACTTATCAATTGGGATGGAGGGAGTATCTAATTATTATTGAGTTCCCTGTATTTCTAATTCCTGTTTTCGAAACACCATCTCTATTTGTTTTCTGTGTTTTTTCTATCATCTATTTTGCTATTTCATTTCATCTGCATCCTATTCCTGCGTTACTTTTCTTTCCTCGTGTTTTTTCATTCCTATGTTCCCTCTTAAGGTGTTGCCCCTGTCTCACCACAGCATGCCTTCTCCATCATCGCTAGCCACGTCGCCCACACCCATCCTTGTCCTTACCTAATCCCAATCGGACAAAGAGGTGGACTCCTTGCTCTCGTTGTTGACTCCGTACACTATGTCTCCTGTCACTTTGCACTGCCCCTCAACCAACCACCATTGTCAAGTCGGCCATTGTGGCCGGACGCCTCCCCCCTCTAAATCCACCAGCCATGGACGTGCCCCCTCCCCCTAAAAACTATAAACCATAACTCGAAGACATTTTGCTCTGTTCGTCACTTGCCTCGGCCACCGCCCACAGTTGGCGCCGAGGCAACTCTGTGTGGCTCCGCCAACCTCCGGTTCGTCCCGCACGTCCAGCTCACTCCACTCCTCTCGGGCTCACGAAGATCATGCATGTGACGTGTGGCAAACAAAGATTTCGCAAAAAAAAAAAAAAACCATGTTCGCTTGAACTGCTTATCAGCCATAATACAATATTTTTCTCTCACAACAAAACAGTATTAGCCGGCTTATCAGCCGCAGAAACCAACAACCAAAAAGTCTGGAGCCGCTTGCCGCGCCGCACACTACCTAGTCATGTGTATGATAATAATGGTGCATGCATGTATATGCAATGGCCGGACTTTTGGGCCCCTATTTTCTGAAAGTCTATATAAGTAACTCCTATTATCTATATGATAATAATGGTGCATGCATGTATATGCAATGGCCGGACTTTTGGGCCCCTATTTTCTGAAAGTCTGTATAAGTAACTCCTATTATCTGTAGTATAGCTTTTTCTTCTCCTTCAACATATTACAGTACCTTTGAAAGTGGATATGTGAGAAGGGTGTATCTCCTACATTTGAGGAAGAGGGTGTGGATTTTGAGTAACTATTTAAAACTTTTAGATATTGAAGATAGAGTGAGTAATTTGTTGGTGCAATCACAAATCCTTATATTGTACTCCCTTAATTTCAAATTATAAGACGTTTTGGATTTTTTAGATACATAGATTCTGCTATGGACTTAACATTATGTCTAAATATATAGTTAAAGCAGTATATCTAGAAAAACCAAAATATCATATAATTTGGAATGGAAGGAGTATGTTTTCAGTATTAAGGATGAGATAAGTAATCTGTTGGAGATGCTAGTCGTATACTGGATAATGGCTGTGTGAGGCTGTGATTAGGCCGACTAAAAAATACGCTGACCATGTGATGTATTCGGCTGGCAGAGAATGCAGCTGCTGGGCTGGTGGCCCAGCATCGGCCTAGCTGTTGGCAAAACGGCCCAGGCAGGCAGCGACTGCTGCCGAGTATAAAAAGGAGAAGATTCTAAAAAAAAAAAGAGAAAACAGAGAGGCGAGGAGAGCGTAGTCCGGCACATATAAATCTAAACATACATATACATATATATGGGCGCGCAACAACAAAATCACCATAGATATCTTACAAAGTGCACATATTTGTACCTTCAAGCAAACGAACTCAAATAGGAGTAAATACATGTAACGATACAGGGACAACCAAATTAACCAGACAATAAAAAGGAAAACAGGGCAAAACACATCACTGCTATAACAACTAGTAGTACTCACTTCGTCTACTTTGAAGACGACCTCGGCAGCACGTTGTTTGGAGTTGCACTTTCCGAGTCCTCTTGGAAGTTATTCCATGGATGTAAAGGAGATCTTCTCGGGATGCCTTCAAAAAGAACATTTACATTTGTGTAACATACTGCGCCAGTCGTATAAATTTCTCTCCCTTTACCTCTTTCCACGAGATCGACCTCATAGTACAAGTCCCCTAGCTCACGATGTGCCATGAGCAGCCAGATGAAGGTGAGGAGCTCGCCTCCCGTGCTCAGCCGGCGAGCATGCTCCTCCGGGCGGGACTTCCCAGCTGCATAGATGAGCAGCCGCACCCATGTCTCCGCAAGCATTTGCAGCGCTGCACGAAGATCCTCCTCGCGCTTCACCATGTCTTCCACTAGGGAGATGTCTTCCACTAGGGAGAAAGCTTCCCCAGTCAAATTGAACGCATTCTGAAATGCAGTAGATTGTGTTGGCAAATTATCCAGAAAAATCTCCTTGCTACCACGAGATCTGTCTCTGAAACTCTTGGTGGCTCTTACTAGTAAGTCATGCACGTTGCCTCCAACAGGTAGCAATGCAGGGTGCATGACCAGCAGGAACAACATGTAATCAGACATCCCCTTGCATGAATCTATAAGGAGACACATCTCCTGCATTATCCCTCCCATGTGTCTTGCCTTGAACAGGAGCAAGTCTGTTAAGACATGCATCAACAACAAGGCCTCCTCGAAGGGGCGCTGGACCACATCATACAATTGAGAAGGCATTCTTAGGGGCTCCAAGTGCTCTCTGTTGATCTCTTGGAGGATGAGATTCTTCGTTTCAGTGGTAACTTTGGCATGCCTGATGTGTCGAATATGCTAGTCCAAACCTCCTTAGCTCCAACCTTAACCATCATTTGAGCTATCCTCGACCTATCGTCAGCAACACAGGAGTTTAAGAAGTTGTATTGCCCAATTGAGTTTGACCACCATGGCTTTGTTTCTGACTGGATCTTCGCAAAGATAAACCATGGTACTCTGGCGAGGATACTGCATCCTCCATGTCTATCTTGGTCGGGTTCCATGGACACCAATGCCCGTGGTGAAATAATGGCAAGAATGGCAGCAAAAGCCTCCAAGCAAAAAGCTCCTATGAATAATATATATAGGTTACTATTGCATCATCACTTCTTGGTGGAGACCTGTACTGCCTTTTCTTGTTGTTGCTCATCAAGAGGAACAACACAGAAGCAACCATTGAGGAGGTGAGGGAGACACATCGAAGTATGAGCCCACCCCTTGCTTGGATCACTTTTGCTTTTGTGTAGAGATCGTCGTACATCATGCTAAGCTCAATCTCCATTGTTAGACATATACGGCAGGCCTTGCATGGCACTGTTGATTAGTGGTGATTAGTCCTTGATTAGTGTTGCCTTGTTTAGCCCTTGATTAGTGTTGCCTTGTTTAGCAAGTCATATGGGCCTCGGCACTGGAACGGGACACAGTGGGCTGACGCTTGGACGACCAAGAGACAAGATTGTCGCCAAGAAAGACAGCGTAACCAGAGGTGGAGCGCCGAGTGTCAGGGCAACCGGCCCAATCTGCATCTGAGTAAGCAACAAGAGTGGAGGTATCCGTGCGACGAAGCTGTAAGCCATGGTCCAATGTCCCATGGAGGTAGCGAAGAATGCGCTTTATCAAAGCGCAGTGCGGCTCCCGTGGGTCATGCATATGAAGGCATACCTGCTGGACGGCATAAGAAATATCGGGACGAGTAAAGGTGAGGTACTGCAAAGCGCCGGCTAGACCACGGTAATGAGTCGGATCATCAACAGGGGACCCCTCTGTAGAAGAAACTTTGGCAGACGTGTCAATTGGTGTTGAACACGGCTTACAATCTAACATGCCGGCACGCTCAAGAATCTCCAGGATGTACTGACGCTGAGAAAGGAGAAAACTGTCAGGCTGACGAGTGACTGTAAGGCCCAAAAAATAGTGCAGAGAACCAAGATCCTTCATGGAGAATTCCTGATGAAGCGCTGCAATAACCCGGTGAAGAAGGGACACTGAGGAAGCCGTCAAAACAATATCATCAACATATAGGAGCAAGTAGACGGTGTCACTGCCGTGTCGGTAGATGAATAATGAATTATCAGACTTGGCACTCACAAAACCCATGGAGAGGATATGAGTGGCAAAGCGACTGTACCAGGCACGGGGAGCTTGCTTGAAACCATAGAGAGATTTGTTCAGGCGGCAAACGAAATCCGGGCATGAGCTGTCAACAAAACCAGCAGGCTGCACACAATAAACTGTCTCATCAAGAGTGCCATGCAAGAAGGCGTTCTTCACATCGAGCTGATGAACAGGCCAGTCATTGGAGAGAGCAACTGTCAGCACTGTACGGATACTAGCTGGTTTAACCACAGGACTGAAGGTCTCGTCGAAGTCAATCCCAGGGCGCTGGGTAAAGCCACGAAGGACCCAACGTGCCTTGTACCGCTCAAGAGAACCGTCGGAGCGAAGTTTGTGACGGTAGACCCAATTGCCAGTAACAATATTAGAGCCGGAGGGACGCGGAACTAGCTCCCAAGTGTTGTTGGCGAGCAGAGCAGAGTATTCCTCGGTCATAGCGGCTCTCCAATTAGGATCTGCTAGAGCCCCACGATAGGACCGCGGAATTGGAGACAGAGCAGCTGTGTTCAGGTTGAAAGGCACCTTTGGTTGACGAAAACCACTTTTCCCGCGGGTCACCATGATGTGCTCATTCGCTGTAGGGGCGATGGATACAGCATTGGGAGGCAGTGAAGACCCCTGGAGCGGAGCTCGGACGGATGCACTAGGACAGGCTACATCCATCGGCCCAGGAGAGGAGGTCGTGGCTCCACCAGTGGAGGCTGCACGGGGTCCAGGCGTGGTGCTGGTGCCACCAGGCAAGGCCGTGCGTGGGCCAGGCGAGGTGCTGGCGCCAGCACTGGTGGCCGCACGTGGCCCAGGCGAGTTGCTGGCTCCGAGCAGGGGACCAGGCTGCGACGGCCGAGGGGCACCGCTGGCAGCTACCTGCGGCAAGGAGCCAGCAGGGGCAGTGGTGCTATGTGTGGGGCTGGTCGCAGCATCCTGAGCAGCACGAGTACCTGAAACACGAGCAAAACCAATAGGAATAACAGGTGCATCATCAAACTCCGATAGGAAATCAAAGTCAGATGAAGGGGGCGATGAAACCTCAGAGAAAGGAAATGAGGCTTCATCAAAGGTGACGTGACGGGAAATGATAATTTTATTAGTGGAGAGATCAAGACAACGGTACCCCCTATGATCAGAGGGATAACCAAGAAAAACACATGCAGTGGAACGGGGAGCCAGCTTATGATCTGTAGTCGTAGAGAGATTTGGATAGCAACGACACCCAAAGACGCGAAGGTGGGTATAAGAAGGTTGGGTCCCGTGGAGGGCATAGAAGGGTGTGGCAAAAGCAAGAGTCTTGGTGGGGTGGCGGTTGACAAGATAAGTGGCTGTGTGGAGCGCCTCTACCCAGTAAGAGGCTGGCATGCTAGCCTGGAAAAGGAGGGAGCGGATGATATTGTTGGTGGTACGAATGATGCGCTCGGCTTTGCCATTCTGGGGTGAGGTGTAGGGGCAGGACATACGAAGGGTGGCGCCTCGGGTGAGGAAGAATGTGCGGGCGCTCGAGTTATCGAACTCGCGGCCATTGTCGCACTGAACATTCTTGATGGTGGCGCCGAACTGGGTAGAAGCATAAGCAAAAAAATGAGTAAGGGTGGTAAAAGTGTCAGACTTGAGGCGTAATGGAAAGGTCCAAAGATAGTGTGAGCAATCGTCAAGAATAACTAAATAATATTTATAACCTGAGACGCTAACCACAGGGGAAGTCCAAAAATCACAATATATTAAATCAAAAATCTTGGCGGCTCGTGAGCTAGAATTATGAAAAAGGAGTCGAACATGGCGACCGAGCTGACAAGCATGACACAAGTGTTCAGACTCATTTTTATTACAAGAAATGGCTGATGATGAAACTAAACGAGATAGGGCCTCATGGCCAAGGTGACCGAGACGGCGATGCCAGAGGGTGGAGTTGGAGCCGGCTGCGCGAGGGGCCGAAAGACCGAAGACATGAGGGGGTAGAGTGGCCCGAAACTATTGCACCTGATGATTACGCTCCGGCTCCTGAGGTCCTTCACAGAGAAACCGTATGGGTCAAATTCAACAGAATACTTATTTTCAATGGTGAATTGACGAACGGAAATAAGATTCTTGATTAGGTGGGGGGAAACAAGAACATTATTTAAATGAATTTGCCCATGAGTATGAGGAAAATTAACGGAGCCGGTGCGAGTAACGGGTAAGAGAGAGCCATCCCCAACAACAATGTTGGACGGGGTGGAAATTGAAGGCAGTTGAGAAGTGCAAAGATTACCGGAATTTGATGTCATGTGGGTTTCGGCACCTGTATCCATATACCAGTCAGTCGATGGCGGCGGCTGGAGCGTCATCGTGTTGAAAGTAGATGCCAAAGCATTTGGATCCCAGCCAAACCCACTGGGATGAGCGATCCAGCCAGGGGGCAGCCCAGAGGAAGGCAGCTGAGGCGACGGTGGCTGCGGCCTAGGCAGGGGAGCCAGAGGCAGCGGCTGCCCAGGAAGCGGAGCGAGTGGAGGTGGCCCAGAGGACCACGACGGACCAGCGAAGAATGCCTGCGGCTGCTGGGCTGGCACGCGCGGAGGAACACCTGGGGGCCTGCCCAATACGCCTGGAATGTGCCATAGGCGGGCTGCCACCTAGGCGGTGTTGTTGGTGCTGGGCTGGGACGCGGCGCTGAGGGAGCCCACGGAACGCTAGCAGCGCCTGCGCCAGACTTCTTGCCGCCGCCGCCGCCACGGCGAGTCTGCTTCCTGCCGTACGTGGTGCCGGTGGCGGGGTTGTAGGGAGGCGGCGTAGGGGCGCGGGGAGCCGATGTAGTTAGGGCTTGCGCTGGAGCCGCCGGCTTGGCCTTCATGGTGAGCTCGGCGAGACGAAGATCCGAACGCACCTCGATGAACGTCGGGAACGGCCGTTGCCGCTGGATCAACGCCGCCAGATGAGCGAAGCGGTCGTTGAGGCCGCGAAGGACGTTGAGGACAAGGGTGCGGTCGCGGACGGGTTCACCAAGATCAGCAAGCTGATCCGCCATGGCCTTGAGACGGCGGCAGTAATCGTCGATGGACAGATCACCCTGGATGAACGTGCGGAACTCAGCGTCGAGAAGGAGTGCACGGGTCTCCTTGTTCCCGATGAACTGCTGCTCCAATCCGAGCCATACGACCCGAGCTGTGGGCGGACCATCCTCGCGGTTCATCACCACCTCGAGGAGTTCAGGGGTGATCGTGCTGTAGAGCCACGAGAGGACGACGCAGTCCATGCGCTTCCAAGTGACGTCGTCGGAGCGATCATCATCGGAGAGAGCGTGATCCGCGAGCGCGTACCGCTCGAGCGTGTTGAGGAAGAGGCCACGCCACCGGTTGAAGTGGGGCGAGGTGAGGTCGAGGACGAGCAGCACGAGGAACTTGATGTTGACGACGGCCGTCGCCTGGGCATGGAGAGCAGCGGTGGCTGCTGCGACCTCGCCAGCAAGCGCCAGTGCACGGGCGTCGGTGTCGCGGCGTTCAGCCTCCAAGCGCTCTGCCTCCTGGCGCTCAGCCGCGAGACGCGCGGCCTCTAGGCGCGCGGCCTCTTGGCGAGCTGCCTCTTGGCGCTCTTCCGGGGTGAACGCAGCGACACGGCGCTCTAGCGCGAGGCGCGCGGCGTCGTCGGCCATGGGTGGCGACACAGCAGGATGGTCAGCGGAAGCGGAAGAAGGTAGGATCGAACCTCCTTGATACCATGATAGACGATATAATTCATATATTAATCGTAGGTGACAAGTACATATATATCACCGTATCCAACTGACTCATAGAAGCAACGTTCAGTTGGATAGGAAGGTGCCGAGGCCCATATGACTTGCTAAACAAGGCAACACTAATCAAGGGCTAAACAAGGCAACACTAATCAAGGACTAATCACCACTAATCAACAGTGCCATGCAAGGCCTGCCGTATATGTCTAACATCCATTAGCTTGAAAACTACTTGTGTGTATCTTGGTGTTATTGGTTGGTTGTAAGGAAACCGAAATAACTTTTGGGTGTCAGGCTCCATCTGGTATATTTTCCTTCCAGCAAATACCTCATGAACACCTAGATTGGAGTGAAAAGCACGCTTGACAATCGATGAATATTTCATATCAGTTTGAAGATGGATGTCTTCATGTCTATATCTCCTTCTAGATGATTCATTTGCAACTATGGTTGTCTGAGTGGAACCATCAAATACAATAATGCTGCTGATATCAGAGCTCTTGAGGCCTTTCTGGCTCCCACACTTGAGCGCCCATATCCTCTCCCCATACTTGATGACTCCGGCAACAAATACAAAGGCTGCTGGTATCACAAGCTGGTTATGTGCCATTGAATTCCATAACACATAGAGAACTAGGCATACTTGGACCATCATGTTCAGCAAATGCCTCAGCCATAGCTCATTGTCCTCCAGGGCGAAGGCAGTCACAGTGTCTTGCCCGCCAAGGTGCACAAGAAGGAATGGTGCCCACAAGAGAGTGAGAGGGTGGCTTGGGCTGGACAATGCTTGGGATTGAAGGCATTCTTGGTAACATCTATCCATTTGCAGTAGTAGTTGTGGTGGCGGGTAGATGTCTTGAGAGGTAACCTAGGGCGTATACAGCAATGAAGTCTGCTGATAGGTATGCAAGCCATAGTGAGAGCCTGAGCAGAGCATTGCTGCTGCGGAGCCGAAGGCCACCAAAGAAGAAGAGCAGCAATTGCAGGGCGAAGCTTAGCAGCAACAATATCTGAATCTCCCAATCAACAATCACTTGGACAATGAGGCCGTTCCAAGCTTGGGCCATGCTTCTTTGACACTTCACTTGGTTAGGAGCTACACATAAGAGAGGACATTCTAATTAGAGCATCTTATGTGTGTGTTTCAGCTACACACTTGATTTAGTGAGTGTATAAATGGTCTCCTATATATAAAGAAAAATATGGTTGTCTCTCTACATATATGCATGGTGTGAATAATGATATTATATTGTTTTGTGCTATAAACCAAATTGTTGTACAGCAGGTACCAAGATGAACAAGCGTATATATATAGTCCAACAGGTTTTTTTATAATGTGACTATCGAATGTATACGAAAAAGTTCCATTTGTGTCTGTCACACTTTTTAAAACTTCTGATCGTGATCCCACAAATACCCTAAAAGTTTCATGTTGTTTATTTTTTACGAAGGGCAACTTAGAAAGTTATCCTAAAATTCACTTAGATAGGGAAAATGTATATTTTACAACCGTAAGCTTTGCTGAAAGTCTTGAAAGTAATGTAAACATTAAACCCAGACATATTGTACACCCTAAACCACCATTTGCTTTTGAATCTTGGGATGAGTTAAGTGGTTTTGAAATTTATTGAATGATGTGGCATAAGAATAAATTTCATCACGTTGTTCTATACTATTTTCTAGCTATATATGTTAAAAAAGTACATTTATGAATATACACGGTAACATAGTTGTGTAGAATGTTCAGTCATAAATATAATAGTAGGCGCAAAAAAGAACTTATTGCTATGTCTAACTTTTTTTTTTGAAAATACTATGTCTAACTTTTGAACCATTCTTTTTTTACCAACACAAAAGATTAGTAGGCGCGGCCTGTTTTTCTTTTTTATGTGTGGACGAAAACATTGACCCCGCAAATAAAAACAGGATGACATTGTAGAAATTCACCTGCTCCTAGAAATTCATTTCCAAGGGCAGGCCGTAGCGCCATCTGCCACTAGAAATGGCCACCATTTCCAGTCCCCCTGGCCTTGGAAATGGTGGCAATTTCTAGGAGCGGTTGGTTTCACCACCCGCACCTGGAAATCAGCTCGCACGATTAACCCTACAAATGCTGTACAAAACTCCAACCAACTTCTTCCTCCTCGAGACACACACGGTGGTAGAACAGTGATGGCAGAGGGAGGTCCTGCCAAAATTTTCATGAAAATAAAAGGTGGGGGACTCCTCATTTCCTTGGAGGTTGGAGTTGATAGCTATAGGATGTAAGCATGATGCCACATGATAAAATACCACAAGACGGTATCAAAATATATTAAAAAATGGCAACATGCATATATCGTACCTCCACGTATCAAAATTTTCCACTTGCCAAATTCTGTCATGCCATGGAGTGGAGCTAGCGCAACAGATTATTTATCCGTGTAATTAAATATCATGGAAATGAGATTCCTGGAAGGTCATTCTTTTTTTCAAAAAAAAAGTTCCTAAGAAACAAGTTTATACTTGAACTCTTGAAGTACTTGAAACTGCAAAATGAAATCAAAGCATAACTGGGAAGACGAATATAAGCCGTGTATACTTGAGTTGCAGATTTGCAGTTTACCTTACAATGACACTCACTCGCATGCATCGACCAAGTTTCTTGCTGGATCCCTTGCATGGAATATTTGCACGCGTTGTTGGCAACCAAGGGTACGCAGGTTTTGGTTTAAAATTTCCACTCCTCTTATAGTAATAGACGACGGACAGCCCTGAGATGTGTCATAGATCTTATAACACATACATAAGTAAATTGATCTTTATTCCTTTCTTGTGCTCTTGAACCAAGCATCGACCACCTTTATAGGGACACAAGTAATGCTTCCTCAGCCTTCTTGTGTGCTCACAGCATCTATAACAGTGAGTCACTGTTGTTTAATGGGGGCTTTCCTGTGCTCTTGAACCAAGCATCGACCACCCTCACAACATCTATAACAGTGAGGTCACTGTTGTTTTATGGAGGTTTTCCAACCAATCGAACAAGAGAGCCCTGAGACAACACCCATCGTCTCTTCGTGAAGAGACAACAAGGAGAGAGAGATGGGGTGAGAGCAGCCGGGGAACGGGAACGTGGGTGCGTACCACGTACCGGGAACTTCGTTCCGATTCGCGGAACGGGAACATGGCGGGACGCCGTCCCGACAACGACGGAACGCGACTCGCCGTCGCTGGTTCGTGCTCCCGTCGGCTGCCGGACGTCGAGCTCGCGACGCCGCAGCTTCCTCTTCCGCAGCGCCGCTTGGCGAGGAAGCGCTGCAGCGTCGCAGCTTCCTCCGCAGCGCCGCTTGGTTGCCCGGACGTCGCAGCTTCCTCCGCAGCGCCGTTGGGCTCTTGCCGGCTGTCCCGCCGCGCCGCAGGAAGCGCCCCTGGCCGGCGGCTGTGCGGCACTGCCGCTGCGGCCATGCGCTCGTGTGGTGCGTGTGCGGCGCTCGTGTGCTGCGTGTGCGCCGTGGCTGTGCGTGGCGCTCATGTGCTGCGTGTGCGCCGTGGCTGTGCGTGGCGGCGGCCAGCTGCTGGCAGCTTCCCAGGATGGGGTCGATCCTGCATGGAGCAACCACCACGTTCCCGACACGCTCCCTTGAGACTTGGTACACGTTCCACTAGTTAAAGGAACAAGTCGAAGCTGTATACCATTGCACACTTTCTAAGAATGTTGTATCCCGTACCACGTTCCTGCTAGTGAGACTTGAGAGAAAATCAGTTATTATATCAATAGATACATAGCCAACAGAAATAGTCTCACTGCTATAAGAGTATGTGGGAACCTTATGTAAGAATAGGCCTGGCAAAATAAGTAAGGTCTTGCTTACCTTTATCATTCAAGTGTAGGACATTTTCCACGCTTAGTCCCCTTCTTCCCTTCCCTTTGATCATGTTTCTTTTGCATGATGTGAATACGTTATAGAGCGGCCATCTCACTGCTAGAGATGTCCTTACACTGGGTACATAACCAAGGCAGAGATCATTATCGGCTCCAAAACCAGCACCAATCCAAATTTCATTATTGCCAATATAATTATTATTATAGTTTTTTGTTCCGTTGTAGACTGAAATTTTTATTCTAGCTTCTATATGTGATTTGCTCTGTACCATTTATCACTACCAGAGAAACCATATTCCATCCCCGACATCCATCCCGGCCTAGGTTAGGCCTGGGACTAATGTTGGCATTAGTTTCGAGCCTAATGGCTACGGGCGCTGGAGGCCTATTAGTCCCGGCACTGCAACACCAACACCCCTTTCGCAACAGATGGCTTGCAACGTTACAATTCATATGTTGCAAGCAACATGGTAGCATCGTTTACTAAGTGTTGGTAGGCATCTGTTTGGAATTAGATGTTGTTACTTGGAAGCCATCTGTTTGGAGTTCTTCCCAGATGACCCAGCCGCCCGTTCACGCCTTCGACCATGTGCTCTAGAGAGGAAGGACCCATTCATGTAGACTACTACGATAAATTTTTATTTTCATTGGACAGCTAGTTGATGGCGTAGAGCCATTACTTACTGATATGTAATCTCCTTTGTAGCGGCTAGGGGTGGCCTAGGGTTCAGAGTCTGAACCCTGAGGAAAAAAGGTGAAGGAACTGGCGCAGCTTGCGCCGTGATCCTGTCTTGTAATGCTTTCTCAAACTTACTTATCAATGAAAGCCGGAAGGTTCCGGATCTTTCTATTTTTTTTATTTTCACGCTTTGCGTATACTTTGAACACATCTAAGGGGCCGTTCGGCTGGAATTATAAGCCGGCTGAAAAACACTGTTGGCTGATTTTTTATGAGAGAAAAATACTGTTTCGGCTGAAAAAATAAGCCAAATAAGACGGATTATAAGCCAGATGAACAGGGCCTAAGTAATAAACGTCAGACTTTACAAACTGAATTGTTGGCACATCTCTTGCTTTGATAGTTATTTAAATGTCTAGTTTTTTTATTCTAGATTGAATTCTTGTATTCAAAGTTTACTCTTTGGTAGACCATCAAGATATTGGTCCGTAGTTTAATTCCCTATTTGTTTTTCTTAAATATAGCTAATTAATTTTTTTTCACCATATGAGACAATCATCCTGCAACTTTAATATTTTAGGATCCAAATATCCAATGGACGTGTTTTTGTTGCATTAGGGTAAAGTATATTTTCAACCTTTAAGTTGCAAGCCAGTTCACTTTTCAACCCTAAACTACAAAATCAGATAACAAACACCCTTCGACTATCAAAACTAGACAAATTTGGTTTTCTTCCTGGTTTTATAGGCAGTTTTCCGTTTACTAAAAATAATAAAAACCTAGTTCGATCTCTAAAATTTCATAATTAATATTTCAAATAAAAAATACCAAACTACTACCAATGTTCTTCTAAAAATGTTATCAGCTCATGAATGATCTATATATATTTATTTGGAATCAATTTATTTCTGTTTCTTGCTCGTAGACATGCTCGTTATTTATTTAAAAAAGTAAGATCGAAATAACTCTAAATAGAGCACCAACAAATAAATAGATAACATTTTTGGAAGAAAATTTGAACTAGTTTCATATTCTTCCCGATTTAAAATAAATTATTATCAATTTTTAGAGATCAATATGGATTTTTATTATTTTTAGAAAGCATAAGACCAACTATGAAACTAGTCAGGGGATTAAATTTGTTTGGTTTGAACAGTTAGAGGTTGTTCGTTACCTGATGCGTTGTTCAAGGTTTGCAATTTAAATGTTAAAAATATACTTTTTCTATGCATTTTATTTGGAGGATGTTCACATCAATCTAACATACTTTTTGTGGCATTGTGGCGTTTGTGCCAAATATCATACTTTTAGCCTTAAAGAGCAACTCCAAGAGAGGTGGTGAAAATAGACGGCTAAACCCATCATTAAGTCAATCTCTAAAATAGAAATCCCCGCAAAAAAACAGAAAAATCCAACATCCTTTCTACTACGACAAGGCAGATGGCTAACAACACATGCAAGCTATATTTACTATGCGAGAATTTCGGGATAGATGGCTTGCTATTTTAGAAAGTTAGATACAATAGCTGTTGGACTCTCTTTTCTTTCCAAAATAGTTAAATATAGATTACACAATATGGATAACCCTTCTGTTGGAGTTGTTATGCGGAAGCGCATTGGATCAAGGTCGATTGTACCCTAGTATCAGTGACGAATCTAAAAAGATATATGCTAGAGGAGCTTCTCTTCCTTATTTTCTATACTTAGCCTCTTCTTCTAAGTTTTAGTGGATACAAACTTATAGCAAGGACTTAGAAGGGGCTCCATACATCCGCCGATGATAGCAGGTAGTCGAGCCTTGCCCGACCCGGTGTTAGATCCGCCATGCTAGTATGGTTAAAAATGGTTGATGAAAACCTCACCATATATTTTTAAATATAGTGCTGATAAAAATAAAAAGAGTCAAAATTATAAATACGATAATAGTAAAAAACAATCATAAACGATATTATTGACGCGCTTACTCAATGCGCGTGAGCTGGTAGAGGATAGCAACACACGACCACCAGTATCCGTAGCCACGCGCGTGCCGGAGGACTCAGCAGCGTACGCCTGCTGGACACGCGGGAGGCACGTTAGCGTGAATGTGATCCGTGGGCCAGGAAGCATGTTTCTTCCCCATTCTCATGTCTAGCTTCATGGGCCGAAAAGCCTAGGCAGCCTTAATCGGCCTATTTTTCATTCTTTTCGCTCCTGTCTAGACTCAGCATATACAATCCACTATTTCGATTCTACGAGCTATTTTTTCTCTTTTGGGATAACGGGGACGTGGAAAATGAAATGGGCGGGAGATGGTTTCACATCTATATAGATGCAAAACAAGTATATACAAAGTTGATATTATCTTATACTAGTACACCTTGTACTTTAAGATTTAAAATTTTATAATTTCAAACTTTGTTTTAAAATTCATGAATGTTATACTAGCACATTTAGAACTTTGTATTTCAAGATTTAAAACATTGTAATTTCAAACTTTACATTTTAAATTCAAGAACTTTATAGTAACACATTTAAAACTTTGTATTTCAAGATTTAAAACTTATACTTTCAAACTTTACATTTTAAGTTGAAGAACTTTATACTAGCACATTTAAAACTTTTTACTTTAAAATTTAAAACTTCGTAATTTTGAATTTTATTTTAAAAATTCAAGAACTTTATACTAGCACATTTAAACCTTTATACTAGCGCATTTAAAACTTTGTATTTCAAACTTTGAAACTTGTAATTTCAAACTTTACACTTTAAATTTAGGGACTTTATACTAGCATATTTTAAACATTTTTACTTAAAGATTTAAACTTTGTAATTTTAAAAAACTTTGTAATTTTAAAACTTTACCTTTTAAATTTTGGAATTAGCATATTTAAAACCTTTTCCTTTAAGATTTAAAACTTTTAATTTTAAATATTATTTTTAAAATTTAGGAACTTTATACTAGTACATTTAAAACTTTGTACTGCTAGCTTCAAAACTTTGGGACTGCAAAACTCTACACCTAAATTCGAAAACTTTATACTAGCTCATTTCAAACTTTGTACACTAAAAAAAGAACTTTGTAATTCGAAACTTTGCACTCCAAGTTTTATAACTTTGTACTACAACATTTATAACTTTATACTCCTAGGCGCAAAACTTTACCACCACGAAAATTATTTCAAAACATATCCAACATGGATCTACTTTTATATATCTCGTCATAATGAACGTAATGGTACAAACGGAATTAAAATTAGATGTTTGACAAGAAAGTTATCAAATTTTAAAGTTTTGTGTACCACATGCATATTTCGCATAAACAGGATCTGACACACGCATACACCTCCCTTCCCTCCGGCACGTCCACCCTCCACGCTCAGTGACATGAAAAAAAACAAAATAGACCCAAAACAGAAAGTGGATACGTACTACTTATGGACGTAAAAGGAAACGGAGCCAGAACGGAAAGCGCGCGTCGGTAGGGTGACTGGCGCACGCGCGCTGAATAATGTTTTGGCAATAGGTCACACACTGCAGTTAGTTGGGCCACAGTGGGCATCAGTGGCGGAGTCAGAAACACAATTAAGGGAAGGCCAAATTGGTCAGATTGATCATAGTTTTGTGGTCGATCAACTAGTACTTGTTAAAGATAGATGAAACAACTACGGATTTATATGTGCACTTTGCAAAGAAGACAAGCTTATAATATCTAGCTCTCTAGATAGACAGTTTAGACTTGCAATTATATACATATACGGAGTAAACCTTAATTAATCTTTGGATAACAAGGGGGCCCGGAGCCCAATATGGCCTGCACTTGGCTCCGCCAGTGGAAGGCATGGCAATTCTAGCTGTAGAGGCATGTGGGCGTGGTACAAAATTCTGCCGATGTTCACGGCAGATTACATTTTTAGAAGAAAATTTGAACTAGTTCCATATTCTTCCCGATTTAAAATAAATTATTATCAATTTAGAGCTCAATCTGGATTTTTTTTATTTTTAGAAAGCATAAGACCAACTATGAAACTAGTCAGGGGATCAAATTTGTTGGTTTCAACAGTTAGAGGGTGTTCGTTACCTCATTCGTAGTTCAAGGTTTGCAATTTAAAGGTTAAAAATATACTTTTTCTATGCATTTTATTCGGAGGATGTTCACTCAATCTAACATACTTTTTGTGGCATTGTGACGTTTGTGAAAATATCATGATTTTAGCCTTATAATATGTGGAAGCGCATTGAATCAAGGTCTGTGGTACCCTAGTATCAGTGATGAATCTAAAAAGATATGCTAGGAGGAGTTTCTCTTCCTTATTTTCTATACTTAGCCTCTTCTTCTAAGCTTCAGTGGATACAAACTTATAGCAAGGGCTTAGAAGGGGCTCTTTACATCTTGCGATGATAGCAGGGACTCAAGCCCCGCCCGACCTGGTGCTAGATCCACCATGCTAGTATGGCTAAAAATGGTTGATAAAAAGCTCACCATATATTTTTAAATATAGTGCTGATAGAAATAAAAAGATTCAAAATTATAAATATGATAATAGTAGAAAACAATCATAAACGATATTACTTTTTTGGAAGCTATTACTGGTAAATGTGATATTCCATTTTCATTTTTAGCTCCAAACCTGAGCTCACAATAGGTCACACGCTGCAGTTACTTGGGCCACAGTGGGCGTGGCAAATCCTAGCTGTAGAGACCTGTGGGCGTGGTACAAAATTCTGCCGATGGGTGTAGACAGAGGTATTGAAATTTTACCCATAGTTATGTCACTGTTAGATTTGGAGACCACATGCCAACCCAACGGTGCTATGGGCTGAGAGACGGCCTTGTGTTGGCTTCACGTAAGGGAACATAGATTTTTTTTTTGAGAAAAGGGGCTGGATTTTATTATTACTGAACTGTAGCGTACACCCCAGGTCTTACAAACAACTCCCTGGTCAAAAATGATTTTACAATAACAAGCGCAAACATAGAGGACTCTATCTTCTGGATTGATCCAGAAAGGATCAACACAGCACCCAACAAAGCATCGTTCCTCGCCGGAGAAAGAGCAAGATCAACTCCATATAGCTTCAATCGGTGACAACGTCTCCTCTGAAGAAGACGCCCAAATCATTGTTTAAACGCCGCATGAGGCAGCACCTCCAGTGAAGATGCATTAAATCCGCTGAACGCACATCGGCCTTCACCGTGCTGCAACTGGGGGAGAACAAATTCAGCGCCCACACCTCCATCGAAATAGGAAAAGGCCTGGAGAACCCAAAATTGGGGGAGTACACACACATCCAACCCAAAGAGTAGGAAGCTAGGATTGTGTTGGTGTTTGACCACCGATAGCCTGCCATGGGCATATCCGGGACAGTTGTTTGGGCTTCGGCGTGTGCTAGAACTCGACGGTGAACACAGAGACAGTCGATTTATATTGGTTCGGGCCCTTGATCGTGATCGAGTAATAACTTTACGTCCAGTCGGCGTTAGCCTTTGCGTTAGATTGATTGTATTGCGTTGTCTCTTGTTACAGGGGTGCCCACGCCCTCTCTTTATATCGATAGAGAAGGTTGCAGTGCGATTACAATCCTAGTCGAATTCAAAGAAGGTGTCCTAAACTAAATACAGAAGGTACTTTCCATAGGAATCCGGCTAGTCTGGCCTATTCTACTTGGAACCGGTGTAGCAGACGTTGCACCTCTTCTCGCTTCTGCCTGTGGGCCAGGCCAGGGCCCACGACATATAGTCACATCGCTAGGAACCCCGTGGGTCCCGCATCGACAAGCCCCCGAGCATTTCACGGTTGAACTCAAAGGCCTCCTTGTTTCCCCAGCTTTGCCTGGTGAATCAAGTTTGGTTCGGGTTCTTTCGACGTGAAGCCTTGAAGTGGTCATATATTGAAGGAGTCTCATGAGTGACATGACTCACTGAGTGTAGCCCCCGAGCCTCTTGCTATTTGGAACAAAAAGTTAGAGGGTCTTGAGTCTTGATTGTTTGAAAAAACTAAAAATCTCTTTTGAGGATATGTACCCTGCAGCCCCGAGCATCTTTCCGGGTTCTTTTCGATTGTTAAGAACTTAGATAGAGGGTCTTTTATCGTCTTCTTGGGTAGCCGACTTTATGTCTGAGGTTGGTGGTGGTTGGCGGTTGAATTTAATTCTCTATAGTCACGAGGTGTATAGTGTTGGTATATTCTTTCGGATGTGCTTGTCCTTGAGTACTGCTCCTTCACGCGCGTGTCTTCTCTTACTGCTTTCTGTCTTTTCACTGAGACCTTTGTCAGGCTTGTTTTGTTGGTGCTCCGAGTCTATGTGCACCACTCTTTGGCCTATAAATACTCTCCTGGTGTGCTGCTTCGATTCATCAAGTGTCTTGTTGTATAGTCTGAAGTTCCCATAGTCATGAGTATGATAGTTTGTGAAGTAGAGCAGCCCCTGAGCGTGAGTTGTGAATCTCGTAAGTCTTGTAGCAGATGGAAGAAGTCTTGTGATCGAGATTAGGGTACACTAATCTCGCAGCAGCATTGTACTAGGTAGTACGTGGTGGTAGGTGGAAGATATCTTGTGATGTGGGATGCGTTCCATCATCCAGTAGCTTCAAGTTGTTCCTTCCACACTGCCTTGTTACTGTCCGGTGCAGATCAGCGTCTGATCCAGGATCACATCGGGCTTGGGTAGACTGATGCCTGCGAGCCTCACCTAGTCCATGTTTTCCCACTGTGCTGCTGATATCCATCTTGGATGCACTGCGTCCTTTCTTTGAAGAAAACAGTGTTTCTGAGTTGAGCATCTTCTGCCGTGTTGTAACTAGGAGCACGTAGTCGTTTCCAGAGCAGTCTTCTGCCTGGGCTCCTTATTGCTACCTTGCTCATCGTAGTGCCTAATTCGTTGGGTCTTGTAAGATCTGTAACTTTATGTCCTTTGATGATATTTATAATAAAAAATCTTTCTTTCCTAGTTTTTGTCTCCTTTTTTATTGTCTTGGAGCTTTTGAGTATCATCCAGGTTGTTTATGGAATATCCGGGTTCTCTGGCAACATTCTGTAACGTCCTCTGTGATTCTTATGAATGGCGAGCTCTTTATGAGTGGTGCGATTTGTAACAATTCGGCAATGGAGCAATGTGAATGGATAAGTATGAAATCTACCCATTGCACTATACCGTTGTGAAAAGTTGTGTCATCCGTCATTTTGGCCGTGTCAGTTATGGCAAGAAATAGACCGTTGCATTCCCATGCCGCGCTAGGCGGGCCTGGTGGGCTGCGTTTTTACCGTTGTAAATCTATTTAAGGGTCTTTCTCCTTCTTTCCCTTTCTTACCCTGCCTTTGCCTTCTAGCATTTAGCCTTTGCAAAACCCTAATATTCAGAGCTCCATCGCTGCCATTGTCGCCGTCGCCGTCGAGCTTTTCCCACTGACCTTTGATGCTCGCCATTGTATGGACAAGAAAAGTCATCAAGCAAGTCAAATGAAGTCTTGGTGGATGAGGAGGTCTCACTCTCGGTCATCGAGAATGAAGATTTTGTTGCCATGAGGGCCTTAGAGAAGATCTGGCCATCCTCGTCCACGATGGAAGATCAGCTGTGGGAGTTGGTTGGTGATGGCTTGATCTAGGAGCAAGGCTTTGTGGATTGGAAGACTCTAGGTCAGCATTGGGTTCCCGCTCTTAATCTTGGCAAAATTGTTTTGTTCATCTCCTTCATCTGTGTTGGCCTTTGCCTCCCAACGTCTTCTTTTCTCTATCATTTTCTCTAATATTTTGGGGTTTGCTTAAATCACTTGACTCCGAATGGTGTCCTTCACTTGTCAATATTTGTCCATCTTTGCAAAACCTTCCTTGGAATCCCCCATCCATCTCCTTGTTCCGTTATCTCCTTAGTCTGAAACCACACCCCCGGAGTGATAATATTTCTCCTATGGGTGGTTGTGGGATTCAATTCTGTCAGGGCAAAAAGAATCTTTTTTTCGACTATGACCTGGTTGATTCTGTGAAGAAGTGGCGTTCCGAGTGGTTTTACGCCGAAAACATGCTCTCCGCTCTTGTTGTTCACTCTGATTCTGGTCCTTCGGTCAATGATCGTTGGGAGAAGAACCCTTTGTCCGGCGAAGAGCTTAAGAAGATTTGGCCATTGCTTGATAGAATCTAGGTTCTGAAGCAGCAAGGCCTAATTGGCTTTGGAATCATTGCCAGTTATCTATGTCGGCGAGTTCAACCCTTGAAAGCGAGGGAGAACTACGGTTTTGAGTACTTTGGAGCCAAGGATCCCTCTCGTATGGTCCCGTCTCTGGAGTTAACCAAAGAGGAGGTGCTAGAGCGCCTCAAGAAAATTCTGAAGGGAGTGAGCGTTATCCCGCACAAGGTCCCTGAGTACCGTGCCGACAACCCGCCTCCTGCTGTGAGTTGTTGTACTTCTGCGAGTGCTTTTCTCTATATTTCCTTTATTGTTGGTACTTTCTATCTTTAATTTTTTGCTCAATCTTTCTCCTCTGGTTGTCTTGCTTATTTGTAGGAATTGGGGCGTAACTTTGTTGATCCGATCCCCGCTGATGACAACCCTACTAGGGTGAAAGTTGAAGGGAACCTTGCTGGAGCGTCTTCAACCAGTAAGTCTCAAGCCGCCACCATCCTTCCTAGTGCTTCCTTCGCAGAACTCGACCCATATGTTGAGTATGTTCCTCGTCTAGTTCCTCGAGCTCCTCGTAGCATCAGCAAGAGGGCGTGAGCGGACGATGCTTCCACCGGGGCATCTACTACCAAGAAGCCTCATCAATCGAGTACTCATCTAGGTACTCAAGTTGTAGGTAGCATGCTCCTAGGTGAGAATTTCAAAATTTTTTGTCTTCTTTGTTGTTTGTTCGTGTCCTTAACCGAGTACTTTCTCTTTTCTCAGATGGTACTGTGGTTGAGTTGCTCGAGGACGAGGAGGATGAGAATAATGATGCAGCCCTCAACACACATCAGTGAGTTGTTGTTGTATTTTTGTTTTCTTGCTATTATTCTTGGGCTCGTCTTGTCCTTGTTCTTTATCTTTCTTGTATATTTCCTTATTGGAGGGTTCTTTGTCATCATTTAGGTCATCGTCATCACCTCTCCCTAATCCCTAGCGTACTTCTTCTCAGTCCGCTGGTGCTCCTCTGCGCACCGAGTCCCAAGATTCAGAGCGTACGGGCAGCGAGGCGATAATGGGGGAGGCGATGGCCTAGGCTGATGAAGCCGTTGTGGAGTCGCCTAATCCTGCGGTGACCATGACTGTGGCAGAGAAGCCTACTTCGGCTTCGGCTCTGGTGGTGGTCTCCTTGGCTCAGCCGACTTCTTCCGCTGCTGGTCATGCTTCCAGCAGTCTCCGTCTGGAGGAGGATGTGGTGCTACAATTTGATGCCGCCCATCGTCTCTCTGAGTTGACTATGTCTTGGGGAAGGCTTGCAGCTGGCACGGCTTCCTTTGGAGAGTAGCTTCAGGTTGACGTCTTCTTCTTTCTTGTTTTTGGTATTTCAGCTTGTTTTACTCTCTTTTCTTATTTCCTTCCTTTTTCTGCGGGAGAAGTCTTTCTCTCGGGATCACTCTAGCTTTTTTTTGGCTCGGGTGAGATTGAGAAGAAGCTGTCCTTTGAATTGAGCCAGCTGAAGGCGTAGTTGTCTAGTAAGGAGGTGGAGCTGGATTCTGAGCGCCAAGGGTGTCAGGACTCTAAGAGGGCTCTCCGTGCATAAGTCATTGAGGTGGAGCAGAGAAGGAATGAAGCCGTGGCCGCCTTGCGGGAGTCCTCTAGGAAATCTGAATGTCTCGAGGAGTGTGAAGGTATCCCAAGTTTTTATGCTTTGTTTCCTTTTATCTCTTATTTCTATAATTTTGTTCTGATTTTACACGATCTCTTCTTATTGCTTTGACCAGCGCTCCGTGGAGATAAGCAAAAACTCTTGGGGGTTGTTGGGGAAATGAAGATACTTGTTTGTAATAATCACAACAGGGTTGAGGAGGTAATTACTCGTGCTGAAGAAGATCTTGCCCTTGCCAAGTTAATTTGGCGTGGAGCTGACAGGGATCTTGTGCAGGTCCAAAAGACCGTTGAGGATTTGTCCCAGAAGCTAGCAATATCTAATCAACGGTTTGCTACTTTGTAGAAATCTTTTAAAACCGTTGCCAAGCTTCTTCGGACTTCTGAAGATGATGGAAGGACTTGGGGTGACTTCATCCCATTGATCCCCGTGCATCTTCAGAGTTTCATTAAGAATGAGGTCCAGACGTGTGTCAAGAATGTTTTAGCTCATATCCGTGTTCTTGCTCCGTCGGTCCCTTTAGAAAAACTTAGGGAGGAAACTAATGATGACAACTACCTAAAGTCCATCGAGAACGCTGAGTCTGAGGTTGAAGACCTGGCCAACTTCATCGCTGAGAAACTTGATATTCATCTCCCCCTTCTGATGACAAAGCTGACAACTAGGCTTTGTAGTACCTGGGCGCATCTCTCTTCTTTGTAAAGATGTACTTTATATGCTGCCTTGTAAAGAAACTCTAGCTCTTTTGGATACATCTTTACTATTTTGCTTGAATTATTCGAGTGAATCTTTCCGAGTTGTTTTCCTAGGCCTTGGAATTTTCTTTAAATACGTGCTAGATATAAGCCTTAATCGTTGTAAGCGTATCTAGGTACTTTTGAGTTATGTCCCTCTAACTTTCCTTGCTCTTGTTTTTGTGAGTCTTATCGATTGTAGGCGCTAGATCAGTCGGGTTCTTATTCAGGCCTAAAAATACTTAGGATAGGGCGAGCTCAAGCATCTTTTTAGCTTTTTTGCTCTCATCCGGGTTGAACAACTCCGGGATTGGGCGAGCGCTATTTGACTCTCATCCAGGCTATGAAAATAACCCATGATATATTGAATGTTGGCTTAGCAGCCTTCTTACTCTCATCTAAGCCTGAAAAGACTTGGGATAGGCGAGCTCAAGCATCTTTTCAGCTCTTTTGCTCTCATCCGGGTTGAATAACTCTGGGATAGGTCGAGCACTTTCTGACTCTCATCTAGACCGTGAAAAACAACCCGAGATAGGTCGAGTGTTGGCTTAGCAGCCTTCTTACTCTCATCCACTTGGATATCATGTGGGGGAATTTGAAATCTGTCCGTTGAGCTTCTCCGCATGAAAAAGTGCACCGCTTTCACACCGGTTGCGTTGCGTAGTTAATGTTGGACACTGAAGCGCCATGTTGGTTTTGGTGAAGGAATTAACTCTGCTTTTATGTTGAGGAGGCTGTTGGAATGCTTGAGGAGATGACTTAGCCCTATTTAACTGCCCCTTTCGCAATTGTTTTGGCACCTTCATCTTTTTAATCTTGTCATAGCGAAAATGGTGAAGAAGTTTATCCAAAGGTGTTGCATTCGTAAGGTGCCACGTTCGTCGCTTGCCCGCTCTCCAAGAGCGACTGTTTTGGTGGCGGCGTCAAGCGGAGGGTCTTCATCGTCATCGTCCTCGGCACCGTTGTCCCTTGGAGTTCGAGAAGCTTTGGTGGTAGAGAAGGCTCACAACTGAAAGTCCCAGTTTGGTTTTCTTAATTGAGTGATAACATTAGGTGGACTAATGCTTTTCATGTGAGATGAATAGGTGACATAGTCCACATGCTTGTCTTGAGCATCACGAAGGCCATGGAGGAGGTGGCAAGAATCATGAACAATGACTCAAAATGAGAGGAGATGATGGAGATGGAAGCAAAAGCCCAAAGGCGAAGGTATATGTATAGGGTTTTGGTTTCACCGGCGTAAGGTGAATAGAGAATTTAATCGCCTAGGTTTAAGATAGATTGCCATACTATAAAAAGATGGATTTTTTGGCTAATATAGTTATATAACAATGCATGTATATAGATCGACTGGCGTAGTGAGGAAGCATGTGAAAACCTTTGCAAAAAATGTTTTGAAAATGCTAACTTAGTGCTAAAGGTGTTGGTTGTGCTGTAAGACACCTCTAAGGAGTTGGGCATTTGAAAATGTTTGAGAGAGACACTCGGTGGAGCAGAGTAATGCTATCAGAGAGTGGAATAATAGTGCTAGAACCCATATCGGTCCGATCGTCTTATACTCACTAGATCTCTCTGGTGCATTAAAGTTGTGCATCAGATAGTGAGTCCATTGTGCTTATAATCAAGCATTAGTTTCTCTATAAGAAACCACACCCACAATGGGAAGGAGAGGAGTGACCTAGGGCTTCTGGTCATGTGGAATGAATGGGGAGCAACAACAACAAGCAAAGTGGGAGAGGGAGAGGTATAAATAGACCACACTTCAAAACTAGCCATTCGGCATCTGTTAGGAAAACCCAGTCTGGCCGGCTTTTCAAATGAACTAGCCATTAGGGGCCGGGCAAAGCCGACCTAGCTGGCTTTCTTACACATACTAGGGTTTTGGTTTTCTTCTCTCACTCTTTGTCTCTTACTCTCAAGTTTCTTCACATGGTTTACTTGAGCACTATTGCTTATCTCGAACTCAGTGATGCATCCCTCTTAATAGTATGGCATGCCTATACTCAAGAATTAAATATAAAAATAAATTATCCTACACTTGAGCGTTCATCCATCCATTTCTTGCCACATTGACCATGCATAATTGAGGGTCTTCATCACTTCACATGTTGAGCATGTCAACCTTGAGCACAGACTTGAGTCGAAAGTTTCAAGTGACTTTCATCATTTTATTTGATCCTCCATATCAACATAAGTTTCCATAGCTTAATTAGTACCTTGACTAAATGGAAGTACTTCTTCGCCTTGGTCGAGTTCCTCGGCCACCAAGAAAATAATAATATGAATGTTGATAATAAAAAACTAATCCCAAACTCTAGTTTTAGATCTAGATCCAAACCCATCCCTCCCGAAAAACTAATAAATAGACCACTAAAATTGAAACATGGCCACTAAGTAATGCTATTTCCCTACTAAATTTACCCTAGTATCTTCAAATATTTGATATATTGCATCCATAAATGCCTCAAACACCATGGAAGAGAGAGAAAATCAAAACTCTAATTATGTACTAATCTACCACTAAAACTTTTAAAAGAGGGTTGAAATAGCATTCACTTACCTTCTAAAGCTTCCTCCACCAAAGGAATCAAAATCAAAACCTTTCCCCTTAGACTTTTAATTTTTGGAGGTAGTCCAAGGCTCTCCTTCCTTCCTCCTCGGGTTACGTAAATTTTGCGAGGAGGACGAAGGGGGACACTGGAGCATTTGTAGAGGTAGGTCTGTATCCGGCCACCTCTACAAATGGATCTTTAGACTAGCTGTCTCTACGAATTAAATCCCACCATTCTCAGAGGCGGTTGGCCGACTGGTAATTCCAACCGGCTCTGAAGGTGCAGTTATATACACAAATTCATCTTCAGAGACGGCTTGATTTACCAGTCACTATAGATTGAGCTGTGTCCGCCTAAAAATACCCTCATTGCTGAAAATCGTTTCTGTAGTAGTGAGAATTAAATTGAGAATTAGCCATACTCACGATATTGTTCATTGGCATATAGAGATGTCGATGTATGAAAGTAAATCGATTTATGCTGCAAGTTAGTAATATAATGAGAATTTGAAGTATATGTAGTATAGAGATTTATTGTATCTACATAATTGGACTGTGCTTACATAACTGACTTTGTAGATTGCGAACCGTTGATGGCAGTTTCTTTGCGGCAACAAAAAATCCAATCAACAGTCGAATCATTATTTCCAGCGAGTCGTAAAAAAAGAATATTAACGCTGAAACACGCTGTCACATCGAGCATGCCACTGCACCGTCAAAGGGGGCTCCTTGCAGCGCTCCTCCGAGAACTGGTCAGCAGGACGGCGAACTAAGCGTCCATAATCCATCTAACACAAAGCCAGTTTTTCTAGAAAATTTAGAATCGACCACTTTCGTGTAAACGAATTCACTAAGGCTTGCGTCCGCCATGCACGTCTGCTACTTTGCTAGGCATATGCAGGCTGTTTGATTCGAGAATGAAAGTTGGATTTCTCCAACATGGTGACGTTTGTGGAAAGCTCTGCGCGACTTTATTTCGATTTTTCGTTGTCACTCCACAGAAACCATATTGTCGTCGTCGTCCACATGCACAGGCCACGCCACAGGTACGGTGCAACTTGTTTCTGCTGCGCTGAGCAAATGGCTGGCCGTCGCCACTCGCCAGTACAATCACACGGTACATCGGCACATATGCATGCACACCTAAAACGCCAGGAAGATTAACACGTCTTGCTCAGGGACGCTTTATTGCACATAGACGTAACCTGTGAAGGCCCTCCGCACTAAATTCAGAATTGGACTTCACTCACTCTTGTTCAGCAAAATCAGTACAACTTCTCTGACTGCTGACGGGAGTACGGTCCCACACCTAAAATGTTACTGCACACAGATAGTAAACTATTTTTGTGATGCCATTCCTGCAGAAACCGGACTAGTCGATTCCAGGAATCGGTCTAGCCAAATTTTCTAAATTTTGCTTAGACTCAATAACTATCACGCTTGCATGCTGAAGAACAGCTAGGTTTATAAGCAACAAAGAATGTCTATTGTGCCTATCCATGATACAAACGATTAGTTTTCAGGCAAATTAGCATATGAACCATCGAAACTCTCGTCTAGGAGAGACCCGTCAAGGCCCAAACATCGTAGGATTGCCCTAGATCAGCTGGCAAACCTAGGATGCCACCTCTGGTCGTCGGATCAAAAAATAAACAACAATTAATAATGGTTAGAAAATAAGAGCTAGCAAAGGAGAAGATATGATAAAAAAATTGTAGATTGATTTATGCGATTATATTCAATTCCAATCGTAGTGTCCCCTTTCGTATATACAAGATAGGGTGAACTTATCCTACGAGGGGCCAAAAAACCCTTACAATTCTTGTCAAAATACAACTCTCTGAATCTCGAATTGCGATGGTTGGCATTGGAAGCTGGCTTTTCATAGGGTTAATCTTCCCGAGGTATGTCGTACTTCTTATATAGACTCTAAATTGACGATCTATAGTATTTCTCTTAGTGAATCTTAAAGCATAAATCTTATGTTGTTGTTAACCTATATTTTTTTAAAATAAATTAATGTTTAAAGTTAGGAACGTTTGACTTAGGACAAATCTAATATGACATGAAAAATCCGGAGGGAATGCTGTGATCCTTTTCATTGAGGCAACACCATCCTGTTCATAGCATAGCAAGAATAATAAGGTGTGACAATGAACTGCACGCTTATCGTCTAATTTCCCAAACTAAAGCAAACGCGCATACAAGTGGAGGATGACATGCCCCAGCAAGTGGACCATTTTTGCGGTCCTGTCGTTGATGGAGCCAAGAAATTAAGGGCATGTTTGGTTTGCATGAGTTAAAGTTTAACTCTCATCATATTAATGTTTTCTTAAATGTATGAAGTACTAAATATAGACTAATTGCATGCATGTCGGCACAGATTAAGAGTAATTTACGAGACGAATCTATTAAGCCTAATTAGTTCAAGATTGAAAACTTTTTATCAAATAAGACGAAAGTGCTACAATGTTGGTTAAACTTTAACTCTTCCAACCAAACGTCCCTGATAAACCATGGGCGGCCTAGCTAGCTATGAGCTGAATGTGACTGTGAGCATGTGACACCGTACGGAGCGTCTCAAAAGCTACGGAGTACTCCGCAGCGCACCGCCGCCAAGAGGGGGCGCGCAGTGAGATGCATGTCCCGAATTGCTCAGTGGCCGCCTTGCTGCATGAAATTAGGGCAGTGTTTATTCCTTCAAAATTCCAAAAATTTTACGAGATTTTTCGTCACATTAAATCTTTAGACGCATACATGGAGCATTAAATATAGGTAAAAAAATAAGTAATTGCACATTTTGTTTGTAAATGTCAAGACGAATCTTTTAAGCCTAGTTAATCCATAATTAGATAAATTTTACCAAATAACAATAAAAAGTGCTAAAAAACTTTACACACACTTTACAACCATCTAAACACACCCTAAATTTACGAGTGGACGACAGCCCTGATCTGTACGTCCCGCTAGCCATTTGACATCTGTGGGGCTAGGGGTGGCTGTCGTTAAGATCGAGGCGGACGTCTAGAGAAACGCCGCCACCACGTCCGGCCATTTGGTTCTCTCGGGCCTCGTTTAGTTCAGTGAATTGGGGAGAAAAATACTGTATCAGAATTTTTATAGTATTTCGTTTATATTTGGTAAAAATTATCCAAATTTTGACTAACTAGCCTTAAAATGTTTATCTCGCAAAGTATAACAAAACTGTGCAATTAGTTTTTGATTTCATCAACATTTAGTACTTCATGCATTTGCCGACATTTTGATGTGACAGGGAATCTTCTTTTTGCATAGTGAAATTTGGGGAGAATTGGGGACTAAGGCCCTGTTTAGATGCCAAATTTTCTCCTAAATTCCACTATGCAAAAAGAAGATTCTCCATCACATCAAAATGCCGGCAAATGTATGGAGTACTAAATGTAGATGAAATCAAAAATTAATTACACAGTTTAGTTGTACTTTACGAGACGAATCTTTTGAGTCTAATTAATCAATGTTTGGACAAAAAATCACAAATACAAACGAA
This sequence comes from Saccharum hybrid cultivar R570, assembly GCA_038087645.1. NCBI lineage: Eukaryota > Viridiplantae > Streptophyta > Magnoliopsida > Poales > Poaceae > Saccharum > Saccharum hybrid cultivar. Next base: position 889,189 of record JAQSUU010000123.1, on the reverse strand, counting down.
ATGCTACAGTGCAGAACATGTTACTGTGCAGATTTTGCACTGTCCAAATCGGGCCAACTAAACGAGGCCTAAACAAGGGCTCGGTCGCCTACTAGGCTACTATACAGTCACAGGCTCTTCCCAGGTTCTTGCAATCTTGCTTGCTCTCTTTCCGGTTACACATCGTTTGATGGGGTACGGTGCGTATTCCCTACTACTGGTTTCCTATAACAGTAACATTTACTAGTACAAGAGCGAAAGCAAGTGGAGCAGAGAAGGAATGAAGCCGTGGCCGCCTGGCGGGAGTCCTCTAGGAAATCTGAATGTCTCGAGGAGTGTGAAGGTATCCCAAGTTTTTATGCTTTGTTTCCTTTTATCTCTTATTTCTATAATTTTGTTCTGATTTTACACGATCTCTTCTTATTGCTTTGACCAGCGCTCCGTGGAGATAAGCAAAAACTCTTGGGGGTTGTTGGGGAAATGAAGATACTTGTTTGTAATAATCACAACAGGGTTGAGGAGGTAATTACTCGTGCTGAAGAAGATCTTGCCCTTGCCAAGTTAATTTGGCGTGGAGCTGACAGGGATCTTGTGCAGGTCCAAAAGACCGTTGAGGATTTGTCCCAGAAGCTAGCAATATCTAATCAATGGTTTGCTACTTTGTAGAAATCTTTTAAAACCGTTGTCAAGCTTCTTCGGACTTCTGAAGATGATGGAAGGACTTGGGGTGACTTCATCCCATTGATCCCCGTGCATCTTCAGAGTTTCATTAAGAATGAGGTCCAGACGTGTGTCAAGAATGTTTTAGCTCATATCCGTGTTCTTGCTCCGTCAGTCCCTTTAGAAAAACTTAGGGAGGAAACTAATGATGACAACTACCTAAAGTCCATCGAGAACGCTGAGTCTGAGGTTGAAGACCTGGCCAACTTCATCGCTGAGAAACTTGATATTCATCTCCCCCTTCTGATGACAAAGCTGACAACTAGGCTTTGTAGTACCTGGGCGCATCTCTCTTCTTTGTAAAGATGTACTTTATATGCTGCCTTGTAAAGAAACTCTAGCTCTTTTGGATACATCTTTACTATTTTGCTTGAATTATTCGAGTGAATCTTTCCGAGTTGTTTTCCTAGGCCTTGGAATTTTCTTTAAATACGTGCTAGATATAAGCCTTAATCGTTGTAAGCGTATCTAGGTACTTTTGAGTTATGTCCCTCTAACTTTCCTTGCTCTTGTTTTTGTGAGTCTTATCGATTGTAGGCGCTAGATCAGTCGGGTTCTTATTCAGGCCTAAAAATACTTAGGATAGGGCGAGCTCAAGCATCTTTTTAGCTTTTTTGCTCTCATCCGGGTTGAACAACTCCGGGATTGGGCGAGCGCTATTTGACTCTCATCCAGGCTATGAAAATAACCCATGATATATTGAATGTTGGCTTAGCAGCCTTCTTACTCTCATCCAAGCCTGAAAAGACTTGGGATAGGCGAGCTCAAGCATCTTTTCAGCTCTTTTGCTCTCATCCGGGTTGAATAACTCTGGGATAGGTCGAGCACTTTCTGACTCTCATCCAGGCCGTGAAAAACAACCCGAGATAGGTCGAGTGTTGGCTTAGCAGCCTTCTTACTCTCATCCACTTGGATATCATGTGGGGGAATTTGAAATCTGTCCGTTGAGCTTCTCCGCATGAAAAAGTGCACCGCTTTCACACCGGTTGCGTTGCGTAGTTAATGTTGGACACTGAAGCGCCATGTTGGTTTTGGTGAAGGAATTAACTCTGCTTTTATGTTGAGGAGGCTGTTGGAATGCTTGAGGAGACGACTTAGCCCTATTTAACTGCCCCTTTCGCAATTGTTTTGGCACCTTCATCTTTTTAATCTTGTCATAGCGAAAATGGTGAAGAAGTTTATCCAAAGGCGTTGCATTCGTAAGGTGCCACGTTCGTCGCTTGCCCGCTCTCCAAGAGCGACTGTTTTGGTGGCGGCGTCAAGCGGAGGGTCTTCATCGTCATCGTCCTCGGCACCGTTGTCCCTTGGAGTTCGAGAAGCTTTGGTGGTAGAGAAGGCTCACAACTGAAAGTCCCAGTTTGGTTTTCTTAATTGAGTGATAACATTAGGTGGACTAATGCTTTTCATGTGAGATGAATAGGTGACATAGTCCACATGCTTGTCTTGAGCATCACGAAGGCCATGGAGGAGGTGGCAAGAATCATGAACAATGACTCAAAATGAGAGGAGATGATGGAGATGGAAGCAAAAGCCCAAAGGCGAAGGTATATGTATAGGGTTTTGGTTTCACCGGCGTAAGGTGAATAGAGAATTTAATCGCCTAGGTTTAAGATAGATTGCCATACTATAAAAAGATGGATTTTTTGGCTAATATAGTTATATACAATGCATGTATATAGATCGACTGGCGTAGTGAGGAAGCATGTGAAAACCTTTGCAAAAAATGTTTTGAAAATGCTAACTTAGTGCTAAAGGTGTTGGTTGTGCTGTAGGACACCTCTAAGGAGTTGGGCATTTGAAAATGTTTGAGAGAGACACTCGGTGGAGCAGAGTAATGCTATCAGAGAGTGGAATAATAGTGCTAGAACCCATATCGGTCCGATCGTCTTATACTCACTAGATCTCTCTGGTGCATTAAAGTTGTGCATCAGATAGTGAGTCCATTGTGCTTATAATCAAGCATTAGTTTCTCTATAAGAAACCACACCCACAATGGGAAGGAGAGGAGTGACCTAGGGCTTCTGGTCATGTGGAATGAATGGGGAGCAACAACAACAAGCAAAGTGGGAGAGGGAGAGGTATAAATAGACCACACTTCAAAACTAGCCATTCGGCATCTGTTAGGAAAACCCAGTCTGGCCGGCTTTTCAAATGAACTAGCCATTAGGGGCCGGGCAAAGCCGACCTAGCTGGCTTTCTTACACATACTAGGGTTTTGGTTTTCTTCTCTCACTCTTTGTCTCTTACTCTCAAGTTTCTTCACATGGTTTACTTGAGCACTATTGCTTATCTCGAACTCAGTGATGCATCCCTCTTAATAGTATGGCATGCCTATACTCAAGAATTAAATATAAAAATAAATTATCCTACACTTGAGCGTTCATCCATCCATTTCTTGCCACATTGACCATGCATAATTGAGGGTCTTCATCACTTCACATGTTGAGCATGTCAACCTTGAGCACAGACTTGAGTCGAAAGTTTCAAGTGACTTTCATCATTTTATTTGATCCTCCATATCAACATAAGTTTCCATAGCTTAATTAGTACCTTGACTAAATGGAAGTACTTCTTCGCCTTGGTCGAGTTCCTCGGCCACCAAGAAAATAATAATATGAATGTTGATAATAAAAAACTAATCCCAAACTCTAGTTTTAGATCTAGATCCAAACCCATCCCTCCCGAAAAACTAATAAATAGACCACTAAAATTGAAACATGGCCACTAAGTAATGCTATTTCCCTACTAAATTTACCCTAGTATCTTCAAATATTTGATATATTGCATCCATAAATGCCTCAAACACCATGGAAGAGAGAGAAAATCAAAACTCTAATTATGTACTAATCTACCACTAAAACTTTTAAAAGAGGGTTGAAATAGCATTCACTTACCTTCTAAAGCTTCCTCCACCAAAGGAATCAAAATCAAAACCTTTCCCCTTAGACTTTTAATTTTTGGAGGTAGTCCAAGGCTCTCCTTCCTTCCTCCTCGGGTTACGTAAATTTTGCGAGGAGGACGAAGGGGGACACTGGAGCATTTGTAGAGGTAGGTCTGTATCCGGCCACCTCTACAAATGGATCTTTAGACTAGCTGTCTCTACGAATTAAATCCCACCATTCTCAGAGGCGGTTGGCCGACTGGTAATTCCAGCCGGCTCTGAAGGTGCAGTTATATACACAAATTCATCTTCAGAGACGGCTTGATTTACCAGTCACTATAGATTGAGCTGTGTCTGCCTAAAAATACCCTCATTGCTGAAAATCGTTTCTGTAGTAGTGAGAATTAAATTGAGAATTAGCCATACTCATGATATTGTTCATTGGCATATAGAGATGTCGATGTATGAAAGTAAATCGATTTATGCTGCAAGTTAGTAATATAATGAGAATTTGAAGTATATGTAGTATAGAGATTTATTGTATCTACATAATTGGACTGTGCTTACATAACTGACTTTGTAGATTGCGAACCGTTGATGGCAGTTTCTTTGCGGCAACAAAAAATCCAATCAACAGTCGAATCATTATTTCCAGCGAGTCGTAAAAAAAGAATATTAACGCTGAAACACGCTGTCACATCGAGCATGCCACTGCACCGTCAAAGGGGGCTCCTTGCAGCGCTCCTCCGAGAACTGGTCAGCAGGACGGCGAACTAAGCGTCCATAATCCATCTAACACAAAGCCAGTTTTTCTAGAAAATTTAGAATCGACCACTTTCGTGTAAACGAATTCACTAAGGCTTGCGTCCGCCATGCACGTCTGCTACTTTGCTAGGCATATGCAGGCTGTTTGATTCGAGAATGAAAGTTGGATTTCTACAACATGGTGACGTTTGTGGAAAGCTCTGCGCGACTTTATTTCGATTTTTCGTTGTCACTCCACAGAAACATATTGTCGTCGTCGTCCACATGCACAGGCCACGCCACAGGTACGGTGCAACTTGTTTCTGCTGCGCTGAGCAAATGGCTGGCCGTCGCCACTCGCCAGTACAATCACATGGTACATCGGCACATATGCATGCACACCTAAACCGCCAGGAAGATTAACACGTCTTGCTCAGGGACGCTTTATTGCACATAGACGTAACCTGTGAAGGCCCTCCGCACTAAATTCAGAATTGGACTTCACTCACTCTTGTTCAGCAAAATCAGTACAACTTCTCTGCCTGCTGACGGGAGTACGGTCCCACACCTAAAATGTTACTGCACACAGATAGTAAACTATTTTTGTGATGCCATTCCTGCGGAAACCGGTCTAGTCGATTCCAGGAATCGGTCTAGCCGATTTTTCTAAATTTTGCTTAGACTCAGTAACTATCACGCTTGCATGCTGAAGGACAGCTAGGTTTATAAGTAACAAAGAATGTCTATTGTGCCTATCCATGATAGCAAACGATTAGTTTTCAGGCAAATTAGCATAGGAACCATCGAAACTCTCGTCCAGGAGAGACCCGTCAAGGCCCAAACATCGTAGGATTGCCCTAGATCAGCTGGCAAACCTAGGATGCCACCTCTAGTCGTCGGATCAAAAGACAAACAACAATTAATAATGGTTAGAAAAGAAGAGCTAGCAAAGGAGAAGATATGATAAAAAAATTGTAGATTGATTTATGCGATTATATTCAATTCCAATCGGTAGTGTCCCTTTCTATATACAAGGTAGGGTAGGGGCCAAAAACCCTTACAATTCTTGTCAAAATACAACTCTCTGAACTCGAATTTGCATGGTCGGCATTGGAAGCTGGCTTTCATAGGGTTAATCTTCCCGAGGTATGTCGTAACTTTCTTATATAGACTCTAAATTTGACGATCTATAGTATTTCTCTTAGTGAATCTTAAAGCATAAATCTTATATTGTTGTTAACCTATATTTTTAAAAATAAATTAATGTTTAAAGTTAGGAACGTTTGACTTAGGACAAATCTAATATGACATGAAAAATCCGGAGGGAATGCTGTGATCCTTTTCATTGAGGCAACACCATCCTGTTCATAGCATAGCAAGAATAATAAAGGTGTGACAATGAACTGCACGCTTATCGTCTAATTTCCCAAACTAAAGCAAACACGCATACAAGTGGAGGATGACATGCCCCAGCAAGTGGACCATTTTTGCGGTCCTGTCGTTGATGGAGCCAAGAAATTAAGGGCTTGTATGGTTTGCATGAGTTAAAGTTTAACTCCCATCACATCAATGTTCCCTCAAATATATGAAGTACTAAATATAGACTAATTGCATGCATGTCGGCACAGATTAGGAGTAATTTACGAGACGAATCTATTAAGCCTAATTAGTCCAAGATTAGAAACTTGTTGTCAAATAAGACGAAAGTGCTATAGTGTTTGTTAAACTTTAACTCCTCCAACTAAACACCCCTAATAAACCATGGGCGGCCTAGCTAGCTATGAGCTGAACGTGACTGTGAGCATGTGACACCGTACGGAGCGTCTCAAAAGCTACTCCGCAGCGCACCGCCGCCAAGAGGGGGCGCGCAGTGAGATGCATGTCCCGAATTGCTCATTGGCCGCCTTGCTGCATGAAATTAGGGCCTTGTTCAGTTGCGAAGTTGGATGCCCAAACTTGGGACTGCGCGCTACGGTGTTCCTGCCGGAACACTGTAGCGTGTTTTGTTTTTTATGCAAAAAATTATCTAAAAATTAATTAATTAGACTTAAAATGTTCGTCTCGCAAAGTACAACAAAACTGTGCAATTAGTTTTTGATTTCATCTACATTTAGTACTCCATGCATTTGCCGACATTTTGATGTGATGGGAAATCTTCTTTTTGCATAGTAAAATTTGGGGAGAAATTACGAACTAAACAATGCCTAGATTTACGAGTGGACGACAGCCCTGATCTGTACGTCCTGCTAGCCATTTGACATCTGTGGGGCTAGGGGTGGCTGTCGTTAAGATCGAGGCGGACGTCGAGAGAAACGCCGCCACCACGTCCGGCCATTTGGTTCTCTCGGTCGGTCGCCTACTAGGCTACTATACAGTCACAGGCTCTTCCCAGGTTCTTGCAATCTTGCTTGGGCCTTTTAGTTCGGCGAACAGGGAAGAAAAACGCTGTATCAGAATTTCTGTAGCATTTCGTTTGTATTTGGTAAAAATTATCCAAATTTTGACTAAATAGGCTTACATTGTTCGTCTCGCAAAGTACAACAAAACTGTGCAATTAGTTTTTGATTTCATCAACATTTAGTACTCCATGCATTTGCCGACATTTTGATGTGACGGGAAATCTTCTTTTTGCATAGTGGAATTTGGGGGAGAATCGAGAAAACTAAACAAGGCCTTGCTCTCTTTCCGGTTACACATCGTTTGATGGGGTACGGTGCGTATTCCCTACTACTGGTATCCTATAACAGTAGCATTTAGGGGGTGTTTGGTTAGAGGAGTTAAAGTTTAACGAACACTGTAGCACTTTCGTCTTATTTGATAAAAAATTTTTAATCTTGGACTAATTAGGCTTAATAGATTCGTCTCGTAAATTACTTCTAATCTGTGCCGACATGCATATAATTAGTCTACATTTAATACTTCATGCATTTAGGGAACATTGATGTGGGGAGTTAAACTTTAACTTTTAAAAACCAAACAGGCCCTTGCTAGTACAAGAGCGAAAGCAAGTGGACTGGGGTATTTGTCCTACGTGTACTCTGGCAAACCGTGTGGCGACCACACCCCCGGCCCCTGCCCACATTTGCCGTAGTACTGGCCTACTGGGAATAATATTCTTGTCTCCAGCTCTCTTGAACCATGGGGTCTCTTCACCTCGCTTCTCAAGCTCCCCGCTGCATAAGAGCAAGGCTATCTGGTTGTATAGATCTCTGGAGTCCATCTCTTGGCCCACCTATATAATACTTAGCTCTCCGCTATTAATATATGATTAACTTTCTTCTCTCATAAAGTTTCTTGGATCCCGTGCATAAGCTGGTTGTAAACTTATAGCCCGCCTACATTCTTTCTCATCTTCTATTTTCTCCATCTTAGCATTCAACCAACTTCCAATCTGCTCTTATACTTGCTCTAAGCATGTATAGTAATGGCATTGTTTACGGTCATTTCTGACCACTTTTGTCCTATGCATTGTCTGCTCCCACACCTAGAGGACCGCTACTCAACAACGAAATTATCAAAGCAGAGAAATAGGCGAAACACAGAACTATAGAGCTTCAGTATCTTATCCTATGGACAAAAACACAGAAAGCTCTAGAAATGAGGATTTTTATATATAGTGCTTAGTTGTCCATCATAAATTATAGGTCGTTCTGCCTTTTCTAGATATATAGCTTTTGCTACACATCCAGATATACATTATGTCTAGATACATAGTAAAAGCTGAATGACTTACAATTTGAAACAGAGTAACCATTAATCTTCTCTCTATTTCAATATATGCCATTTTAGTTTTGTTGTAAATTAAACTTCTTTAACTTCGACTTCTCTATAAATTTGGTCAAAACTAGAAATATTTGATTTATAAAAAAACTTAAACAGGAGGTTAGGAATCAAAGAAGAGAGGTACACATTGAGGAATAGTTTTTAAAGAAAAAGGTTGTGACTCAAAGTTCATAAATATAGAACAAGCCATTCCCTTTGAATTCTAGATGTTTAATCCTTTATTCTAAAGGGCTTCATAGATATTAGTCATATACGATTCAAACAATATGTAATTTCTCAAAAAAGTTTACTTTGTTTCAAGTGACCTCCGATTGCTTGTAAACTCATTTCTTAGGGCATTTAGCCATGGCTCCAGCTCCAAGAATTTTTGTAGTTGATCATAGCTAGCTCATGTACAATCATGGAGCAGGAGTAGTTGTGGGTACACTAAAAGTGCTTGGTTAAGAAATTTTGATATTATTTCGATCGAACACATATATTTAAGCCACTTTATTTTATCATACAAACTCCAAATTTTGTAAGCCCTTAATATCAAATTGAAAGACTGATAGGGAGCTGCATCAAGGGTCCAACCCGTATGAGTAATAAGGTAGAAAGTTCCACCAGTAAACTTAATGTATCCAAGGCTCTTAGACACACCAACATCCCTAACTTGATAATGCATGCTTTGCTAGCTTGATAGTGAAAAATGTAAGGAAATTAAAATTTTGAAACAAGCAACAATATCTCTGCGTCGTGAAAAGGATTTTGAGGTTGCTATGTCAACGTATCCTAAATCTGGCCAAGTTTATATAGATGAGTAATAACATCATCTACCACATTAGAAAGGTAAATTGTGAAGATATATTTCATATTGTATCTAGTGATGCTAATTTGACATCATAAATATTATAATGTCTATTAAACATATATAGGATAGGATAGGATAGGATAGGATAGGATAGGATAGGATAGGATAGGATGGTTGACTTAGGATAATCTTAGAATCTCTTATATTTAGGGCAAAGGGAGTAGAAGAATATACAACAACAAAAATGTATCAAAATAATATGTTTGTATGTATGAATTGTATTTTATGAGTAAATTTTTGTGTTGTACGTATTATTTGTCCCTATCTAAGCAAGGAAGAAAACTATCTCTGACGTAAGATATAAGGAACTCTAAGTCAAGCTTTTCTAAGTTTAACCAAATTTATAAAAAAAACAATAATATCAACAATATCAATGATCATCATTTCTATTCATGTATAGCCTCTTTACCATCTCATCTACACATCCCATTTCTGTCTAGATAACGGATGCTATTACTTTGAATTCACCTCTCCAAACCATGTATTATATATTTGCCACTCTAAACCATATTAAATGAAAAGGTTGTCAACTATAAAATCATAGATCTCTTCGAGCGCTATGAACTTTGTTATAAATCATGTATCCATTTGAAGTTGTTAAAAATTGTAAAGATTGATATTCAAATCTGATTAATATAAGAAATACTTGGGGTCAAAAATGATCTTAAATGAAAAGTTGTCAGCTATAAAGCTTTAAATCACGTGGTGCCCTACAATAATTTTGATATAAAATTTATCTTCATACAACTTCATATGAAAAATATTAATCTTTATATGTGTGGCAACTATTTCTAGAAATGGCCACTTAATAAGATGACCATTTTTGAAAACTGGTCTGTAGAACGGTTTTTCTAGGTATAATTTGTCTTAGATGGATTGTCTCTAGAAATTTGATTTCTAGGGTTAGGACGAGATAGTGGTGCCACTGGCATATAGCACAAGCGGAGGCCCTTATAGGCTATATCTAAAATAAAATATTGTGTCTCTAAAAAATAGTTTTTCATAATAATGAATGTTAATATTTTTCTTTATAAATTTAATCAAATTTATAATAGTTTGACTTCAAACAAACTTAAAATGTATAAAAAATAACAAGGACTAAGGGAGCATGAAAGATCCTGAATCCAAAATTGCAGCACTTACCTATATATTGTGGTATCAGAGGCATCGAGATACCTGCTCCGTCCACAAAAAATGCAACTATATACAGGATTTGTGCATATCAAACTAGCTTAGCTTTGATCAAATTTATAGTGAATACTATTATCATTAATGTATTCAGCTAGGTTTACAATAAAAATAAATTTCGACCCATGCAGATGACTTAACAAACTCATGATAATACATTAGGTCAGTCTCAGTAAGAGTTTTCTAAGAGTTTTATGGCCATTAAATAAGCTGACATGACATACAGTATAGATGACGAAAGAGATGATAAAATAAATGAGTTCTATAGGATAAATCTTGTCTACACTATTTTTAACACACGAGAGTCTTGAAAGCTAGAAGATAAAACTCACATCAAAACTGGCCTTGCTGCACAGAGTACAGAGGCGGACGCGATCTCTTTAATTAGCATAAAATAACAATCCATACAGCAAGTAAAATGCAGTCACAGGCCCCAACATAAATAAACGCAATCAAACAAAAAAAAACAGTTATAAAATAGAAACACCAACCTCCTCATCAATATATACATGCACACACTGACACACACAACAACCAACGACGTCATACATACAGAAGAGCTAGCTACCAAAATAGTAGTACCAGCATCATCACAGTATGACCTTCTCGTGGAACTCCGCCGCAACGTTGAACGCGACGACGACGACAGATTCCAGCACCGAGGTGGAGTTCGCAGTCTCAAACTCGTGCTAAGGATCAGGTGCCGACGAGTTGATGGCGGCGCATCACCTGATGCTGTCGCGCCAGTCGTCGAGGTTCAAGGGCGTCGTGCCGCAGTCGAACGGGCGCTGGGGCGCGCAGATCTACGACCGCCACGCGCGCGTGTGGCTCGGCACGTTTCCGGACGAGGAGATCGCCGCGCGCGCCTACGACGTAGCTGCCGTCCGCTTCCGCGGTCGCGGGGCCATCACCAACTTCCCGGAGGAGCGTGTGTCCGCAGGTGAGCTCGCCTTCCTGGCGGCGCACTCCAAGTCGGAGATTGTGGACATGCTCCGGAAGCACACCTACGCCGCCGAGCTGCGCCAGGGCCTGCGCCGCGGCCGCGGCATGGGCGCGCGCGCGCAGCCGACGCCATCGTGGGCTCGGAAGCCGCTCTTCGAGAAGGTCGTGACGCCGAGTGACGTTGGCAAGCTCAACCGTCTCGTCGTGCCCAAGCAGCAAGCGGAGAAGCACTTCCCGCTGAAGCACGGGCCAGAGACGATCACCGGCAAGGGTGTGCTCCTCAACTTCGAGGACGGCGAGGGCAAGGTGTGGCGGTTCCGGTATTCGTACTGGAACAGCAGCCAGAGCTACGTGCTTACCAAGGGCTGGAGCCGCTTCGTGCGGGAGAAGGGCCTCCGAGCCGGCGACACTGTAGCTTTCTCCAAGTCAGTGTGTGGGCAGGACAATCAGCTACTCATCGACTGTAGGAAGACGCCAAAGAAGCAAGACGAAGGCACGGCCGAAGCGATTGCAGATGCCGTGGAGGCCCGTGCCATCAAGCTGTTCGGCGTTGACATTGCCGGTGGAGGGCATGGCGAGAGTTCTTCAGATAACACATGCAAATGATTAGCCTGCTTGTCTATCCGCCCTAGCTAGCTAGCTATGTGTGCTAGTATTAGATATGGTATCTTCTCCAACTTTTCCAGCTTCCTATCCATCTATTTGGATGTTAACTTCTCAGTTCTCTCTACGTATCAACATTAGGGGAGTTATATTATATTCTCATCAGTAATGTGCAATTAATATTTCAGTATCTTGCTGTTTATTAACATCAATACCATCTTTCTGGCTGGATAATTAATGTGCTTGTTATCGTCAAAAACAAGATTTTCAAGGTTTGTTCTGTCGCAAAGAACTGTTTGATGTTCTATGTATTTAAAGTTCCTATACCTCTTAATGATTGTTCTAAGCTCGATATGATACTAAAAAAAGCAACAATAGATCAAGTGGATGTACACCCTCCGTTCCAAACCATAGCCTATTTTAGCTTTTTCTTAAGTCAAACTTGTTCTCTAACTATGACTAAGGTTATAGAAAAAAAAATACACCAACATCTGGAACACAATATACTAAGGAAAAGTACAAGTAGTTAACTTTGGATGGTGAGAAGCAAGGTGCTATGGTTCAAGAAGAGGTTAGTGATTCCCAAACTGAGCTCAAGAAGAAAATCATGGATGAGGCACATGAGTCTTTGTTTTCCATTCACCTTGGAAGCAATATACATATGAAATTCTCTCATACATGAGACGTCGGGTAGCCCGATATGTTGCAGATTATGATGTATGTTGCGGTTTGAAGGCCAAACACCTCAAACCATCTGAAACCCTTGCCGATTCCATCATGGAAGTGGGAAGATATCTCAATGGATTGCATTATCGGATTACCGAGGAATTCATCCACATAGAGTTCAATTTGGGTAATTTTGGATAGGCATATCAAATCCGCTCACTTCCTACCGGTGAAGATCACATATTTATTTGTACAATACACATAACTCTATTATTGAAGATTGTGTGCTATCATGGAGTGCCCAAAACAACAGTTAGAGGCCCCCAATTTATGACAAAATTTTGTGAGGCGCTCCACAAGATCAAATGGAGAGAGTAAATCATTTTCTAGAAGACATGTTGGGAGCTTGTGTAATTGTATGCGGGGGGAAATTGGGACATATGCTTGCCTTTTTCTATGTTTGCTTATTTAACTCTATACACGTCGGGGGGTTCTAAGCCAGGAGCCGTAGCCACGTCCCTCAGAATGCTCACGTCCGTTCGATGCTGTACGTGGACGGCTCCGGCTGTTCCCGCGCTGTTGCCGGCCGCTCGGATCCGCGCTGATCCACGCTGATTCTTTCGAATCCGTGCTGATCAACGCTTTCATCCGCTCTCATTATAACTGCTCCCGACGCCCGCGTTCGATTCGCCGCATCCGCCTTCCTCTTCTCGCACCCGTCGCCTCCCTTCTCTCCTCCCTCTTCTCGCACCCGTCGCCTGCTTCTCGCCCTTCTCGTTGCCGTCGCCTGTGCACCGCCACGGTTCCCTCTCGCTTTGCCCCCTCCCTTTTCTAACTTGACTGCGCCCGGCGGAGGTTCACCGCGCCTGGGGCCTGTGCAGGGGGCCGCTCGCGGGAGCCTGCGGCCGCGCGCCCCTCGCCCTTCCCTGCGGCCTAGGTCTGGGGGTCCGCTCCGCTTGGGGTTGCCCGCCGGTCGCTGCCCTCCAGGTTGTTTCCGCTCTGCTGCTGGCCGCCGCCGCGTAATGTTGCTATCCTCGTTTCCTGTGATTTGATGCTGGTTGTTCTCGCCTCCAGGTTCGAAGGTCCGCACCGCACCTCCCTTTTGTACCCTGCCTGCGCCCGGTGGAGGCTCGCCGGCTCTGGGGCCCGTGCAGGGGGCCGCTCGCGGAAGCCTGCCGCCGCGCCCCCCTCCCCCTTCCCTGCGGCCTAGGTCTGGGGTCGGCTCCGCCTGAGGTTGCCCGCCGTTCACTGCCCGGTTGGTTTATCAGAGATCTTCTGTTGCGTTGGCGGTGCACAGGCTGATCAACGCTTTCATCCGCTCTCATTATAACTGCTCCCGACGCCCGCGTTCGATTCGCCGCATCCGCCTTCCTCTTCTCGCACCCGTCGCCTCCCTTCTCTCCTCCCTCTTCTCGCACCCGTCGCCTGCTTCTCGCCCTTCTCGTTGCCGTCGCCTGTGCACCGCCACGGTTCCCTCTCGCTTTGCCCCCTCCCTTTTCTAACTTGACTGCGCCCGGCGGAGGTTCACCGCGCCTGGGGCCTGTGCAGGGGGCCGCTCGCGGGAGCCTGCGGCCGCGCGCCCCTCGCCCTTCCCTGCGGCCTAGGTCTGGGGGTCCGCTCCGCTTGGGGTTGCCCGCCGGTCGCTGCCCTCCAGGTTGTTTCCGCTCTGCTGCTGGCCGCCGCCGCGTAATGTTGCTATCCTCGTTTCCTGTGATTTGATGCTGGTTGTTCTCGCCTCCAGGTTCGAAGGTCCGCGCCGCACCTCCCTTTTGTACCCTGCCTGCGCCCGGTGGAGGCTCGCCGGCTCTGGGGCCCGTGCAGGGGGCCGCTCGCGGAAGCCTGCCGCCGCGCCCCCCTCCCCCTTCCCTGCGGCCTAGGTCTGGGGTCGGCTCCGCCTGAGGTTGCCCGCCGTTCACTGCCCTCCAGGTTGTTTCCGCTCTGCTGGTGCCCGCCGCCGCGTTGTGTTCCTGTCCTCATTTGCTGTGATTTGATGCTGGTTGTTCTCGGCTCCAGGTCCGAAGGTCCGCAGCGTCCTTCGTTTCTCTCTGGTGCGGTCGATTCCCGTCTACGTTCTTCTCGGTGCGTTGCGGCTCCCTATGTTCTTTCTTCTCTGCCCCTCCTCTTCTCCTATCTTGGTTCCCCTTTCTTGTCTGTCCCTCCTGTTCTGCTATCTTGGTCCCCCCTGTGATTTAATGCTGCTGCCTTGGTTCCCAGGTGCTGCTTCGCGGCCATCAATCCGTGTGTTGCACATTCATCTCTGTCTGTTTGTTCAGGCCGTGAGCGGCGGCACATCTTCGCTTCATTGCTCTAAAGGTGCGTTCTTCTCACTCTACGCCTAATTTTGCTGGGGTGGTTGCCTCGGATTTTGAGGCCCTGTTCGTTGTTGGTCAACATAGGGTCTACGTTTGGTGTGCCTATTTTACCAGACCTCCTCTGCTCCCTTGGCTGGTTGTTTGACCGCTGTTGGTACACCCTCGTGTTCTTCTGTTCAGGTATACCCTTCTATTTTAGACTCAGTTTTGCATATGTGTGCCTCTTCTTACCATGTGTGCGGTAGCAAGCTTGCAGTCTCCGGCCCGTCTAGCTGATTTTGGTGACCCGGTCAGCTTACATTTTAAGACCATCTTCGTTCTGGGTGAATGCAGGTTGTCAATTTGCCCCGGTTGGTTTATCAGAGATCTTCTGTTGCGTGGGCGTTGGGTGTAGCTGATTTGGCCAGCGTTCTGTGTTGCCTCTGGTTGTTCTCTGCTTTCTATTGGTACGCCGCCGTGCTGTTCTATCCAGGTACAAACCTACGTTTGGACCTCTGCTTTTCAGATGTGTGTTTCCTTGCCGTGTGTGCTATCCCTGCTGTTTGCTTCACTAATGTTCTGCTCTGTCTTCCAATTTTTTTTACAAAATTAAATTTACTCAGCCTTATTCCGGCCCCATACCACAACTCCTTTTTTCCAGCTTATACTGTTTCCCAGCCATCCTACCAGAACAGCAGCAATCAAAAAGAGAAGGCCGCCCCTGCACATACTAATTCCCTTCCTCCTACTTTGAGAGGCCTCTGTCAAAATTGATTGTGTTTACCTGTTGGCTCTACTGCAAGCTGTCTCCACCGTTTTTCCAGCAGCCTTTTTGTTAAACGGAACCAAAACGAATTGCTTACTCCTTTTAATTCCACACAGCACCTCGATTGTTCCACAGCAATGTTTACTGTCCGTGTGTCATACGTGGCTATTCTGCAGCAAGTCGCACGGTGCTGCTACCTTCCCTACGTATCCGGTATACATGAAATTCTTGACGATGGTGCTTCCTTATATGGCATTGAGCTTGAATTGCCGGTTCTATACTGTCGCCTGAACTCGCAGAGGCTTTTTTTTTGGGCGAATTGTGGCATGGAGCGATCGGCGGCTTATGAGGCAGCGGCTTTGCAAGCACTCTTGGCCTTGCAAGAGATATATGGCTTCGTTGTCTTAGACTATAGCATCCATAGTTTAGTGCTCTACAGAAATTTGGCGCACCAGCTCTTCCCTATAGCTAATAGGGGAGTTCAGCTAGCTAGGTTTCTTATCAGTAGTTCCCAACAAGGGGTACAGCATAATTCAGACTTACTGGCTTCTGCACGCGGCCTGATACATGTGGTCGATGCTGTGGCCAGTGCTACCCGCGACCTATAGCCTGCCTATTGTCATCAGTTCAATATTTTTATGTTTCATCCTGTATGTGTCTGTCTGTATATGTGTATATATATATATGTGTGTGTGTGTGTATATATATATATATATATATATATATATATATATATATATATATATATATATATATATACATATGTGTGTCTGTGTATTTTTTCCCTCTAAATAATTTGCTGCGTCTTAGTTTGCATCTCGATTTCCTCTGCTGTTCCGTGCGGTTCCAATCTGCTGCCTTCATCCTTTGTGACCTATTGCCTGCTGCCGCCCTATGTAGTCTGCTTATGCAAAGTCATGCATACAGACATTTGGACTACCTGAGCTATACAGGCGGAACAAACAAGGGCAAAGCTAGGGGGTTGGTGCCTTCAGCTGTTCATCTTATTTTTTAAAACCTGTTTTCCCTTTTTCTTTTGTTATACACACACACACACATATATATATATATATATATACATATGTGTGGCTGTGTATTTTTTCCCTTTAAATAATTTGCTGCGTCTTAGTTTGCGTCTTGATTTCCTCTCCTGTTCCGTACCGTTCCAATCTGCTGCCTTCATCCTTTGTGACCTATTGCCTCCTGCCACACTATATAGTCTGCTTATGCAAAGTCGTGCATACAAACATTTGGACTACCTGAGGTATACACGCGGAACAAACAAGGGCAAAACTAGGGGGTTGGTGCCTTCAACTGTTCAGCTTATTTTTAAAAACCTGTTTTCCCTTTTTCTTTTGTTCCGGATTGTGCCGGTTGCGTGCAACTCCATGCCGTCGTTTCTTCATCGATGATCAGCTTCAGATGCACCGTCACCAGTCCTGTACGTATTGCCTAGGCTTCCTTACCTTCGTCTAAATTGGTTTGATTGCTACTTGGCCTGTGTGTGCATTAATTGGTGTAACTGAGGCCACGCAGGCCCTGCGTCGGTGCCTGGTGCCAGCTTTGCGGCGGACCAGTCCACCGTTTACGACACCGGAGGCAGTACGTATCCTCCTACCGTCTACCGTAAATGAATGCTGCTTTTTGTTCTGCTCTGTGTACGTATATTAACCATTGTACTAAACCTGGCAGCTTCTACGTGGGTGCCTATATGCACCTCTACGACAGTCAGTGCGCCGTTATCCACGGCAGCTAGCTGTATGTATCATGCCATGGTTTATACTTGCCCCTCGTCTTATTTGTGAAAACCATTCCGCAAATTTATTGTCGCTCTTCCTACAGCAAGACCCCCAGCTTCTTATGATAGAGCAAACTCCGATCCTTCTACATCCAGGCAAAAACGGAAAAGGCTGCTGGATCAGCATCGTTTAGTTTGGAAAGGTGATATTCCGCATGGTCCACTCCTTTTGTTTGTCCTGTTGGTTCCGTCTCCTGTCGCAGAAAATCTGACAGAATAGTTTCTGTAAATAAAATAGGAGGCCCTTGGCATTCGACCGATCACCTCACCTGTGGCCAGTTCGACGAAGCTTTTGTAGAGGCTCTTAAAGGTACATGCTATATTGTTTCCCTAGATTCCTGAGACTTTCAAGGCGCTGTTTGGCCTTATCTATCGGCTTTGTTTCTATCTGCCTCCGTAATTTCCTCCGCAGAGTACTGCCTTATCTTTTGTTGTTTCGTTCTCCATTGTTTCGCCGCAGTTTCCTATCCAGGAAGATCCTACTATGGACCACCAGCCCATGCCTGCGAACATTGCCATGCAGTGTTCTGGCATCCTGAGAGAGTTGGTCGCGACTCAGGTCGACGCTCTGGAAGAATTGTCTACAACAATTGTTGCAGAGGTGGCAAAGTTGTCATACCACCATTCTTGCCTCGTCCAGAACCATTGGCTTCATTGGCAAGATTTGATGGCGGACCAGCGTCAAACAAGTTTATGAAAAATATAAGGCAGTACAATTGCCTTTTTTCTTTCACATCGATGGGGGCCAATATTGATCGTTCAATGAATGATGGTCATGGACCCCCTGTTTTCAAGATCTGTGGTCAGGTCCATCACCGTATTGGTTCGCTGCTTCCACCGGATGGCAGTCCTCCAAAATTTATTCAGCTATATGTCTACGACACATCTAATGAGGTTCAAAATAGGATTCGAGCCTTACAGCCTGATGAAAGAGGGGATTCAGATTTAGATCCTTCCATTGTTCAATCATTGATAGGAATGGTAGATGCCCATAATCCTTTGGCGAGACAATTCAGAATGGCTAGAGAAAGACTGGGTGACGGTGTTCATGAGGACTTTGTTGTCAGGATTGTTGGACCCAGGGATGGGGATCCGCCTCAGTATAGCTTGCCAACTACTGACCACCTAGCTATGCTTGTTGTTGGAGATTTTTCCCCTGATGCTTTTCAGCGTGATATCATCATAGAGACACGCTCGGGAGAGCTTAAGCAGATATCGGCTTTGCATCCTGCTTTCATGTCTCTTCAGTACCCCCTGTTGTTTCCATTTGGAGAGCGTGGCTTTCAGGCAGGAGTACTGTATGCAGGCACGAGGCCCACACAGCAGAATTCTTACACTAAAGTTACCATGCAGGACTATTTCCGCTACATGTTCCATTATAGAAGGAACCAACCAAATCCCTATCTCTGTTATGGTGCCCTCGCTAGCCAGGCGAAGGTTGATGCCCGTGCATGCGTTGATGAGAACAGACTATGGTATGTAATGAAACACCAGAGAGATATCCGCATGGAAAGTATTCAGGGTATTTCTGATGCAATTAGTAGGGGTTGCACAGAGGGTAATGAGATGGGAAAGATGACCGTTTTACCGGCCTCGCACATAGGAGGAAGACGATACATGATACAGAACTATCATGATGGAATTGCTATTTGTCGAGAATATGGCCCTCCTGACTTCTTTGTCACTTTCACATGCAATCCTAAGTGGTTAGAGATTACTGAAGGCATATTTGAGCCTGGACAAAAACCGACTGATAGGGCTGATGTAGTTGTTAGAGTCTTCAATATGAAGCTGGAGGAACTCTTACATGATATCAGAGATGGTCACGTTTTCGGCCCATGCAATGCAGGTACTGTTCCTGTAAACTGCCTGCCTATTCCCTGTTGTTCTGCCATTGCGCCTCTGCCTATGCTCGCTTTGTTATTTTGCATTACAAAAACTGCTCCTTTCGCTTCTTTGTATATCACCAACCTATTACTCTCAAAAAATACTATACTCTGTACTCTTATTTATCCTGTCTAAATACATTTGTCTCAACTCTTCGACCTACACTACAGTTCTCCATACTGTGGAATTCCAGAAGCGAGGGCTTCCACATGCACACATTATTTTATGGACCACCGCAGACACATCCCATCCAACTCCCACAATGGTGGATTCATATGTTTCCGCTGAAATACCTGATCCGAAGGAGGACCCACTTGGTTATGCCCTTGTTGCTGAGCACATGATCCATGGCCCCTGTGGTCTATACAATCTAGCTTGTCCTTGCATGAAAGATGGAAGGTGCTCAAAACATTTCCCTAAACCATATCATGAAGAAACCTCTGTCAGTTCTGATGGCTTCGCTCTTTACAGACGCCGCCAGAATACTCTTTATATTGAAAAGGGGGGTGTCCAGATGGATAGCAGATGGGTAGTTCCATACAACATAGGTCTGCTGAAGAAATATCAAGCCCATATAAATGTTGAGTGGTGCAACAAAAGCACCTTCATAAAATATCTTTTTAAATATGTTACAAAAGGCGCTGATTGCAGTAAGGTCTATCTTCAGAGGGTCAGAAAGGCTGAGTCTACACCATATGACAAAGACACAGACACAATAAATGAGATCAAGGAGTACCTAGATTGTCGTTATATCTGTGAACAAGACGCATGTTGGCGAATATTTGGTTATGATATCCATAGACATCATCCTGCTGTGGAAAGGATGCCTGTCCACTTGCCTAATGAAAATTTCATCACTTTTAATGCCAGAGCCAGAATGGACAGAGTTGTTTCTGAAGATTTTCTAAAGAAAACTATGTTAACTGAGTGGTTCACATGTAACCAGCTAAATCCTGATGCAGGGACCCTGACCTATTTACAGTTCCCTTCCAAATGGAGATGGGACCAAAGAGATAGAATCTGGGAGAAACGGCACCAACGTCAAGGCAAGATTGGTCGTTTACACTATGTGCATCCATCAGCAGCAGAACGGTACTATCTTAGGATGCTATTGCTCTGTGTGAAAGGTGCAACTAGCTACGAAGACCTTAGATTTCATAACAACACATGTCATCCAACGTTTAAGGAAGCATGCAAATCCCGAGGGCTTCTTGGCGATGACCAGGAATGGTACAATGCTTTTGATGAGGCTGCAGCTTGGGCTACGTCAGCCCAGCTGCGCAAGCTTTTTGTCACCATGATACTTTTCTGCCAAGTGGGAGATGAAAACGCTTTTTTTGAAAAAGTGTGGCGGCTATTGGCTGATGATATTAAATATCAGTTTAGAGATATTATTGGTGATCCAAATTACCAAATGCCTGACGCTAATACAAGAGACTACCTTCTTGAAGAATTGGCCTCAATATTTGCAGAAAACGGAAGCAGCATTCGTGACTTCAACCTACCTGAGAGGACAGAAAATTCATATTCTGTATCATACAATCGTTTAGTTGATGAGGAGCTCTCATATCCTATCGACCCTTTGTTGGACACAACCGAACCCACTCTAAACCTCAACAGTGACCAGGCCCATGCATTCAACACCATAGTAAACAGAGTCGTAAACAATCAGCCAGGCTTCTTTTTTGTTTCTGGTTACGGTGGAACTGGAAAAACATATCTATGGAACCGCATAGTTGCTCATCTTCGGGTACAGCACAAAATTGTTCTCACTGTCGCTTCCTCAGGGGTCGCGTCGCTTCTCTTACCAGGAGGCCGCACAGCGCACTCTAGATTTAAAATCCCTTGTGATTTAGATGATGCGTCAGTCTGTGATATCAGAAGAGGGACCATGCTTTCCGAGCTTATTGAAGAAACCTGCTTGGTTATTTGGGATGAAGCTCTCATGACTGATAGAAGAGCATTTGAAGCTCTTGATAGGACCTTTCGTGACATACAGTCCACACACTGCCCGGAGGCTTCTGACATTCCTTTTGGTGGAAAGGTAGTAGTACTTGGTGGTGACCTTAGACAAATACTTCCTGTTGTTGAGGGAGGAACCAGATCTCAAATTATTAATTCAGCCATTGTTAAATCACGGTTGTGGTCACAGGTGCAAATACTTACTTTAGCTGAAAACATGCGCTTGTCTTCTTCTTCATCAGATCCAAATCAGCAGAGGCAGGTCGCAGAATTTAGCAAATGGGTACTAGCCATTGGAGAAGGAAGGGTGCCTTCCATTGCAAAGGAAGGTGAATCTGAACCTTCGTGGATCAAGATACCTGCGGATTTGCTTTTAGTATCAAACAATGATAAACTTCCTTGCATAGTTAATGCTATTTACCCAGATTTGAGGGCGCGGTACCATGATGCAGCATATCTCAGTGACAGAGCCATATTAACACCAACAAACGAGCAAACTGATTCAGTTAATGACTACATGGTCTCCCTTCTGCCAGAGCCAGAGAAAGAATACCTTAGCTCTGATAGCATTGCAAAGTCTGTAGGCCCACATGAGGCATATGACCTGCTATATCCAGTTGAGTTTCTGAATTCACTTAATGGCAATAACTTCCCTCCACACCGCTTGGTGCTCAAGAAGGGTGTTCCAGTCATGCTCCTCCGCAATCTCAACCAATCTGATGGACTTTGCAATGGTACAAGATTAGTTCTGATTTCTTTAGGGGATATGGTCGTAGAGGCTAAAATAATTACTGGAAAGAACCGTGGACACAACGTTCTCATCCCACGGATTACACTAACCTTAAAAAGCAATAAATGGCCCTTTGTTCTTGAAAGGCGGCAATACCCGATAAAGGTCTGCTATGCTATGACAATTAACAAAAGCCAAGGTCAGACACTGTCCGCCGTGGGTGTTTATCTTAAAAGACCTGTTTTCTCGCATGGCCAGCTCTACGTTGACATCTCACGTGTTACGACCAAGGGTGGTCTCAAGATTCTTATAGAAGATGAACATGGTGATTGCACAAACGAGACAAGGAACGTCGTTTACAAAGAGGTGCTGGCGTATCTTCCATCTGTAGATTGAAATCCGCAGATCATGGCCAAGGCTCTCAAACATATCAATATGATCACGCAGCTTTTGTGCAGCTATACAGTTCCATTAGCTGCATAGGTCCCTGATGTTACCAGTTGCTCCTTTTTCCTTGTCAACACTCGCGTCGTTGTACTATTTTGTTTTGAAAAAATGTACAGTCAGCTGTATGCGCCCCTTGCTCAGCAACAAAGTTGCTATGTATAATGCAGACATACAGATGCTGAAAACTACTGTGCTTTTCTATATAGTTTTTCTCATCTGTTCATGTGTATCCTGATTTTTCTAATTGTCCCAGTTCACTTGCATCCTGTTGATCTATTCACTTGATTATGCAACCTCACGTATCCCTAATAGATACGAGATATTGTGTCAAGCGTGTCCATGTACACTGTTACTGCATGCCAGAATCCATTATATCTTCTTTGTTGCTACATCTGGTGCTTGCAAGTGTATAGCTATATGCTACAATATATTTATCATGAGAACCTGTGTTATAACCTGTGGCTTAACTTTTCTGGTTCGCTTACAGCCTACAGCATGCAGCCCACCTATCTAGGCAAGCTCCAGAAAGGACCAGCCAAGGTTTCCGTCTGTGTCCGTGTCATCAGGAAATGGACCGTGAGGCAAACTATAGGCCAAAGAGTACCGCTATATATTGGTTTGGTTCTAGCAGATGCAAGGGTAAGATTTATGCATACACTCCCACGCCTGTACATGACTATACAAAGATGAACATGCTCATTTATAGCTATATGAATGTACTCATTCGTTATTTGTCCTTGACAAAGGCTATATACCATCACATGCTTCCTGATTGGTATTCAATTCTTTTTCGTCGTTCATACAGGGAGATGCCATGTATGCTGAAATTCCACAACAGATGATAGGAGCGATGGACTCTTTCTTACAGATAGACGGCACCTATGTGATCAGCAGGTTCAGAGTCAATGCTGCTAAAGCAACATATAAACCCTTGAATGGTCGCCTCATGATAGAATTCACGGAATTTACATTAGTACAGATAGCTGAAAATCCACCTAACACATTCCCAGAATATATCTACGCTCTCACCTCGTTTCAGAATATAGCTCCTTCCCAAGGACCAGTTGCTACATTAACAGGTTAGTTTCGGCAACTCCTGCTACAGATTTTGTGCGGTCTATGTCTTATTGCTTCATTTTTAAATTCCCAGATGTGTTAGGCTACATTACAAAACACACCTCGGTGACATCTATAACTCCAAAAGGCAAGGAAAGAGCAAGCATCCTTAGGGAAGTCTTCATAAAGGATATGAGGTTCGTGCAAACAAAAGCTGTGACCGGTTTTATATCGTCATAAAATTTGCGTTCTTACACTGTTTAGTCCAGAATAAGAGTGCTGACACATTATCTATTTACAGTGACAACGAACTCAAAATAACCCTCTGGGATGATCAGGCAGTTAGATTCACGGTGGACCATCTCAACACTGAACAAAACCCAGAGGCAGTTGTTGGTCTCTTTGTCGGTTTCATACCCAGGAAATGGCACTCGCGTGACACCGAAGACAAGCCTTATCTCAGTGCCAGCAACGCCTCCTGGTACTATTTAAACCCAAATATTACAGAGGCTTTGCCATTTTATGAAAGGTCCCTAATCTATAGCACTGTTACGGTTTTGTTTACCTATTTCCCAGCGCTATCCACTTCGCATTATAGAATTCACGCCTGCATCATTTGTTATTCCTCTTACTGTCATAGGTTCAAGGACCAGCACATATATATAGAACGACCTCCACCATCTGAAACTGAAGAGCCTATACAAGCACAAGAAACCCCGCTACAGCAAAAGACCATTGCAGAACTAAATACCATAGATCCATATGAGTTTGCGGTAAAGTTCATATCATGCATCGTCACCTAATTTTAACATGCTCCTTTTCATTTTATACTCTTCAGTTGATCATACCTTTTTTGGCCTGTCCGCCTCATAATAGGATGAAGGTTATAAGTGTATGGTCACCATCACAGACATAGCAGATGATAATAACTGGTGGTACATGTCTTGCGAAGCATGCAAAAAAAAGATAGAGCCACAGCCTGGGGGTGGATATAAATGCCCAAAATGCTATGCCACGAAACCTTTACCTAGGTAAACTACAGTCACCCGAGCCCCACCCACAGTCATATGATAATGCACTGCCTTATTCAACGATATGCAGCTAACGACACTTTGTTTCTCTCCACAATGTAGGTACCTGTTGAACTTCACTGCAACAGATGAAACAGGAGAGGCAAGATTCTTTGCATATGATGAGGTGGCCAAGTTAATAGTTCAAAAGGACTGTGATATAGTTTTAAATCCTTTGAAGTTGGCGCTTGGACTGCCGCAGCCCCTCCAGGCTGTTCTCAACACCAGATTCCTGTTCTCCGTCAGTCTTACCGAGAACTCCTTCAGCTCTAGAACAAGGAGACAGTATCTGATCAAACATATTTTAGATAAGCCAGGCAGACACCCCTCTGCACTAAGCACTGCAGGTCCTGCAATGATACCACAGCCAGCTACAGCTCCAACAAGCTCCTCAGCACATACAACAAACTTACTTCAGATCACACATACTCCAGAGGTCCAGCACCAGATTCTTCAGGTTTCCCCCGCGAGTGAATCGGTATGCCAATTCTGCTTCCATTACTAATTTAGGATTTTACATAGAGTTATATACGTTGACAGATCTAAACTGCTCCTCCTTTCTCCCCAGACACCTGCCCCAGGAATTGATACAGACACAACACCTGCTAAGCAACGTGATAGCGAGTAAGATACGCTAACATCTATCGGTTAATCATTTTGGTATACTTCCTTTCCATTTTTTAGCCGTCTTCCACACACAGCCTGACATTCTGTCATGTGTTCCAGGTCACCACCCCGGACGCGTGGTGTTCGCAGAGGCCTATTTCAGGCTGGAGATCTAGCTGGCAAGGTAAACCTATCGACTGACATATAATTTGCTACAACCCAAACTTACTGAGACAACCTGATTCTGTTTATACAGCAGGTTGCAGGCGACAAGGGTTCAGCTACAGCAAAGGTGGTGCATGATAATCTGAACAGTCCATCGGCTTCACCACCGCTGCCACAAACAAAAAGGTTAAATCAAAGAACGCTACTATATATGTGTGTATATATACATATACTTTGGTAACAGTGTATAGTAATTAACAACCATATCGATCCAAATGATAGGCCCAGGACTTAAATCCCAGCCAATAAAACAATCTGCGGCTACAAGAGGTCTGTATCATATCTTGCCGTTTATACAATTCACTATTTACCATATTCCTTGTATAATCTACACAGCATTAGTATATTACATGAACCTACCTGTCACCCTAAGCGATTTATATACTAACACATCCGCATGCTCAATACTTTAAAGCTCTCCATTAAAAAAGGATGCAACCTGCTGTATCAACACCCATCTAAGCCTCCCCAAAAAGGCGGGCAGACCGATATCTAATGCAGAGTAAAGAGTACATACCATCCATCACATTGCTTTCTTATGCTTTCATACAGGATCTGCTGATCTACGGGGAGCTCGCATCAGTCTTTTGCACACCGACATCCACCCTGTTAAAATGACCGTGTCTTGTATAATATCCAGCTTGTTCTCGGTCTATGTAATAGCACTTAGTACCAAATCCTACGCTCCGCCGCTCTCTCTGCAACATATTTACTGTGTAATATGTACTCCATATTATATCGCCAGCAACTCTAGGTGTCTACTTACTTGCTCCTGAACGCAGCTTATGCGCCTACTTATTTAAATACTTAACCCAGACATATATAATACTCATGTTAATATAGTATGAATCAATCTATGTGTCATTTTACCACGTGCAGTCTTCCATAATTTGCTTTCTCTAATAGGACACTGAGGCCAATGATTGCTCTCAACAGCAATCAATACGCTACCGATTATTACAACTGATCCGAGCTTATTCCATAATTCTTACTTTCCTGGTTCATGTTACACAAGATTTCAGAATTCAGCTACCTACGCCACCCATCTTCCCGTTTTCGAATACATCAGTATTAAATTAAATATTTTCTGCACGACATCGTGATTCCTATTCATATATTCCGCCTTATGGTTACATCCGTCAAAAAAAATATTCCCCAGGCCCATCAACAGTTCGTCCTCTAAAATTACAGCTAGCTTTTTTACCCTGACGAACACAGACCATTCAAAAAAAAACTGAATCAGTTATATCTCTTTCCCACTTCACATAGCATTGCTTAGCCTGTTAATGATTCCAGCAAAAACAAATCGCAACTACCATGAAAACGCCTAACCATAAAAAAAAAGAGCAGCACCGAACACCCACGCCAAAAAAGAAACCATTAACATCTCCACCCACCTCCGCCTCTCCCTTATCTAAACTCCACCTTCACCGGCCTATTCCCGATCTCGCCCTCAGACATTCCTCGGCGACGTCGTCGCTCCTCCTTCACCAATCAACACCGTCACCACCACACTACATCGAACCAGCGTAACCCTCGCCTCTTCCCCCATGTCGCCGCCGCACTCTATCCAAGACCTTCGCCATTCATAGCGACACCCTCTTCGGACAAACTATCGCCGCTCTCATAAAGCTCCAAACCACCGCGCTGACGATCTCCGGCCGAGCGACTCCCACAGCAACTCAGGTACTACGCCCCCTCTATTCCTTTTCCATGATTTCGCAGACCCTATCGCAGCTAATCGTGCAACCCTATCGCACCTAATCGTGCAGTTTCCTCTCTAGATACTAAATCAGATCCATCTGCACCACCAGCTGTCATTTGCCGCACCTTACTCACAAAAACAAAGGTACTTTCCATAGTTCGATTCGCTTCCATTAGAAGATGATTGTAGCTCGATACATACGTCGACGCCCCCCGCAAATACAGGTAGCTTTATACTTCACAGATTCCAGCTGTTATACCATAACCAAGGAAGAAGGACAGTTTTCCCCACGCAGCATATAGTTACGCCTAATATTACTATGCTCCTCAAATTATATGCACGCTTTTCTCTTTATCAGATTGCTTGCAGCATTTGCCCAAATAGATTGTTGTTCAAATAAATTTACCTACCGTAACCCTCACCATCCAGGCAAAAAAAAAAAATACCCCAACTTACCTTCGCCTATACATTTACCGCAGACATGCTATTTGTGCATCAGACACTACATCAGATTCACCTGCTACACACACTGTTGGTTCAGCCTTGTCCAACAAGCTAGGGTGCTTCGAATCTCTTTCTTCAGTTTCATTATTTATAAACCTGTAAACCAATGTGCTTTAATTCCTACAACCTCAACCTAACTCAACCAACTTTCGATTCCTATATGCTATTATACAACTATAAAAAACCTCCTTCATGCCCAATTTATATTCACAATACCAATATTATATTCAGTATTACTAGACTTACATAATCGTCATTATGTACAGACCTCATCTCACTGCATACAAATAACTTACAGATCTACGCTTCTGTCACAATGGCGAGACCTCGTTTCCCAAACCTCACAGTCCTCACTGAAGCAGACGTCAACATCACCGATCGCAGTTCTTTGACCAATGCACTTATTGCAAAGGTTCCCTCAGCGGTTGCAGATACAGTCGACCACTGCAGCCTAGCGGATGCAATCCGACAGGAATTCCAAGTGGATATCTGCATAGAAGACACGTCAAGATATGGCCTAGATTACTTTATGCAGCTACAATCATGGGACGCAAAAACCCGGATGCTCAACAGAGGCTTTGTTGTCGTCAACAATTTCACAGTTCTCCTTATCCCATGGACACCAAATTACGGTTCAACAGCAGTACCTCTGCAGACACTCCTCAACTCTCAACCAATCAACCAACACTTACATAGCTATCCGCCCTTGCTTGCACGCAGTGAACACCTAGCCATTAACATCTATGGCATACCACCACACCTATGCTGTGAACCAACAATATACCAGCTCTTCGATAAAATTGCCACCATCCGAGCCATCAGATTTATACCCGCTACGCTCTCTTATGAGATCACCGCTTATGGACAACTACACCTTGTGCCCGACGTTGCACATATAGGTCTCAGAAGGCCTGCTGACCACCAAGACCTCGTCAACATCTGGCCACTGATATATGAAACATATACAGATGAAATGCTTGGCAGACTCACCCCACCAGGAGATCGATCATCAGAATGCGGAGGTACCCATCACTGCAATTTAAACATGCTCGACAGACTGAATCACCCATCTTCATAATCATCTTCTCTTCTAAATCTGCAGGATACTCAGACCTCGACACAGAACAACGACAGGACCTCCTATCAGCCTATGACGATGATGCGACCTCATACCCACCAGGTAAACCTTCGTAAACACCTTTAATAATCTACGTATCGCTATTAAGTTCGATCACGCTACCGGTGCGCTCTTTATGTTCTCAATACCGCTATCACAATATTACAATTTACTATCCAAAAAGCCTTAGTGATCCAACAACCATGGTTCATCCTTGTTAATTTAGTTTCTGAAAAAATAATTTTGCTTCACCAATTTCTGCACGATAGTATACTGCTCCAGCAGGCTGACGCAGTTAACAGCACATTTACCTTTATTGGCGTCTACACTTTACGTCAAACAATTTACCAACTCATCTCCTCCCATCTGCAAACATCATCGACCTGTGCAGGCAATCGTACCGGTTTCGCGATGGACACCTCCAGCGACAGCACCGGTGGCTGAAGATCAGACAACAACATCACATCGCACTGACCCTTCCCCCACTTCGTGCACCGGTGCAGAGGCACCCCCCCCCCAAGTTTTTGGTAGCCTCTCAAATGCTTGTGCATAGGTGCTGCAAACCCCGCTACACAATATTGCGTGTACTTCCTCCTACGTTTGTAACATATTCGTATGCAGCCAACTGTAGCAGTCTACTCCACCTACCATAGGTGGTGATTCACCAGACCAAACTTCCTTTGTGTATATGTACATAGGGTCAGGCTCAGAAAACTTCATGTATAGTATCTGTATAATTATGATTCCGCCGCCTACTATTTATGCTCCTCTAAATTTCTTGCTGAATTCGCGCGCGATGGCGCGCGCCATGACACTAGTATAACAATAGTTATCAAGCAAGCTTAAGGATGTAATGCTTTAAATTTCTGTGGAAGAAATTATCAAGCTCATTTGAATTTGTCTGAGATGGGATAATGGAGTTTCTCCCTCCGTTCTAAATTATATGTCACTTTGATATTTTTTAACATCCATTTTGCTATAAATCTAGATATAACGTATGTATAGATAAATAGAAAATTGTACGTACCAAAAAAGTCAAAATTAAACGACTTATAATTTGGAAATGATAGAGTACCTTGGATCTGACCTTGTAAAAGACTCCAAAGAGAAAGTTGTGTGAGAAAACTAGAATCGTTCTAGGGTAGATCTGATGGGTACATCTTCTTTCATTGGGATAAATCGAGTATCATGGGGAACCAGAGAGAAAGAGACAGAGAGGCGAGAGATAGAGAGAGCCGTACCTTGGGATTTGGTGGAGGATATTGGCGTCGGTGAAGGAGAGGCGATGGTGGCGTGGACGTCGGGGTCGATGCAGCGGCGACGATGGACTTCCCATCGCCTATAGCCCCTCCTCTCGATCGGTCTAGGAAAGGAGGTGGGGCAGTTACTGTAGCGGTGAACCTCGTGTCATGTGCCCCTGGCCCCACCTCCTCTTTATAGGGCTGCGCGACAGGGGCCCACCGACTAGTAGTCGGTTAAGCATCCCCGATCAGGACGTGGTCAAAGGGTCCGAGTTGGCCGTTGGGCCAATTCGGTTGAGATCTATTCTAACATTCTCCCCCTTGATCTCAACTTATCCTTTAACTTTAAACTTTAACTTTAATTCCTTTTACTTTTATTTGTTCCATCACAGATTAGTGTATAGAGCATGCTTCATCGTCACGGTCAATTGCCGATAGATTTAACAGCTACAATACATGTCTCTGTTCTGAACAATGTTTTAAATAGCGGGCTAAGGTGTTTAGCGGTATATCTCTAAAACAGCTAATAGCGGAGCTATATCGGCTATAGCGGGATATAGCGGCTAAATTATAAATGAACACAAATAGCGGCACCCTGCCTCAAAAGGCTATAGCGGGCTATAGCGGCAGCTATAGCGGGAGATTTAAAACTATGGTTCTGAAACAGATTCTTGAACTTTTGGGCCCTTTATTGTCCGGAAATCATAGGCTATACCATAAACCCATGTCGACTGTGTGTTCTCTGAACACACTGGGTGGTAAGCCTTTAGTAAGCGGATCCACAATCACTTTCTTGTTACTTATATATCAATACATTTTAGTATAATTCCGGACTTTCTCCTTTACAACGTATAACTTTAATGTCAATGTATTTGGCAGCACACTTGATCCGTTGTCTTAGGAGCAAACTACTAAATGGTTATTGCTGTTGACAACCATTATCAATTCCGGGTACAAGTTTCTTAATAATTTTGCCTGTCCCGCAGCCTTATATCATGCTATACTATAACTTTGCATCACTGACGATGCTAAAACTATTTTTTTGGAGCTTTTACACAATAAAACTCCAACTACGAGTGTTAGCTACTATGTGGGTTTCACTAAACATCTCGCTAAAATTTAACATTTGTACCCACAACTACTTGAGAGTACTTGTTTTTTTCTTTCTTAGCATGAGGCCGATATTCTTAACTCCATTCTAGTGATCTATATCTGGACTGGACTTTTGCCAAAATAACCCGGATATATAAACTATATCAGGGTAATATCTTAGCTGTGTACTCATTAAGCTTCCAACAGCTAAAGCATATAGGACGTCCTTCTATAACAATCTCACATTGCTTCTTGGAACATAAAGTTCTCAAAAATATTACCCTTGACCATAGGAACAGGCGTATGTTTGCCCGCATAGGTACTTTATTTCTTTAGAAACTTTTCTTAGCATGCTTATGCAATATTTCTAATACCCCTTTTCTTCTATCTCGGTGAGTTTCAATTCTTATAACGAGAGACATTTCACCGAGAACTTTCTTATTGAACCTTGAGGATAAGAGCTTCTTCTCATGCAGTAGATTGGCATCACTACTAACAAGTAAGATGTCATCCACGTATACATGATTAGAAAATAAATTTCCCATTCTATAACTTTGTACAAATGCAATTGTCCTCTCATTCTCTTTAACCCAAAATTTTCAATTGACTTTTCAACTTTAAATACCATTGTCTGGAGATTTACTCTAGTACATAAGAGATTCCTACAGGTGGCATCCCTTACGTTCTTTTCTTTCCATGACAAAACCTCTAGGTTGTGCCACGTAATCATTTTCATACAAATTCCGTTTGGGAAATATCGTCTTTACTTTCATCTGATGTAACTTAGATCATAATGTGCCACTAGCACTCATTGTAATCTATTCATTCGGTTTGCGCAAAACTTTTGATTCAAGTCGCGCTCTACATCTTTATATATTTCCTTTGGAGTCACATTTAGTCTTGTAGACCCATTATAGCCTATTGTTTTAGCTCCTTAGGAATTTATTCTGAATCCTAAAATATTATTGGTATCATCAATTTTATTTTATCTTTCTTTGCTTCTTGCCACTTGGACGAGTGAACGCCTCTCATGGCTTCTTCAAATGAGGTGGGATTACCCTCCATTTGAATTTCACTAACATAGACTTTATAGTCATCAGAAATATCTGATTTTCTTATTCTTTGAGACTTTCTAGAGCCTTAGCTACTAGCATTTCTTGATCTTTATTGTCAAAAGACAATTGATTCTACAAGGTCATGTGTAACAAGATCCTTGTTTATATTATTCATCCTCCTTGTGGAGTTAGGTCTCTTTGTACCATGCTCCCCCAGATTGTCCCATCTTTAAACTTTCTTATTTTGGGTTTAATCTGCTAAAACTCATATGGCGCGTTTAGCACCGTCTTAATAACTCTGAATGCGTCCAGTATGAATACAGACCGACTATGCTATTTTTATATTGGAACTGTAAAAGGTCCATGAATTTAGCTATTTCTTTACTTTAGGGGTATCATTATTATGACCGTCTTACTCCCCCGACGATCACATTCATCTTTTATAGATCACATTCATCTTTTATAGATCACTTTTGCCTTCAATGCATAGTATGCATCGCATTATCTGAATTATGGGGAAGTATCTTTCTTAATTGTCTTTCTTAATTGATCTCACCTTTCTCCCCCTCGAAATGTGGTACGAACTTTTCTACCATAATTTCGAAAACTATTCAGAACTCTTGTGAATGAGGAAACTTTGATTACTTATTTCACCCACATGATTACATCATGCAAATGAAATTATTTCTTAATTCGTATGGGAGTACTTTTTTCTCATTTCACTTCAAAAACTCAACAGAGTCTTTTATCATTAATACTTTCGCAAGTCACACTTGCATGTCATTCTTATCTCGAGGTTCGTCTATAACTTTATGTTCTCCTTAAACTCATTGAGTGCTTAATTACTATGACACAATAGAAGAGCATTGTCAAGCACATGAGTCATCACAACTTTCTCCTGCCATGCAGGATAAGTACTATGTCAAACTTCTCCCGCCATGCAGGATTAATTAATACAAGTACTATGCCATCTTCATCCGGCCATGCGGGTATTTTCTCAAACTTTTCCCGTCATGCGGGTACTATCACAAACTTTTTCCCGCCATGCGAGATAATTTTCTTGAAGGGACATAAATGTCAATATTGGCTCATATTCAATCATCAAATTTAGAAATAAATCCAAATACTCTTTAACACACATGCTTAATCCGACGTTGGTCAAATTAAACATGCATGTCACTTATTACATTTCATATCATGATGATAAAAACTTAAAACTAATTATTATCATTATAAAGAGTACATAAAAGGCATTTTTTAAAATAAACTCTTAAACTAAGCGTTTATTGTTCTATTTCTTTTCTTGGATCAATATCCTAGAATTCTTTTTTCTTTTAAAGCCATTCTTTAAAGAGACCGTAGTCCCTTACATAATGGTCTTCTTTCTGAAGAAAATTGCATTTTTCATCTTCTGAGTCACAAGTACCCAGCTCATTTCCTTTTCACCCTTCAAGAATAAAGACATGAAGTTCTTTGTCTCAAAACATTAATCAATAATGAACAATAATGCTCATTAAACTTTTAAAACTTTATGTTCTATTCTATATCACCGTTGGGCAGAAATAGAATAAAACAATATTCTTCTACATTAATTCCACATCACCGTTGGGCAGAAATGAAATTAACATATGAAAACTCTATTATCTTATAATTCTCTTCAAAATTAAATTCTCCCGTTGGTTCAAATTTAATTTTGAAGATCATCATCACTATTGCAGCGGAAACATGAAAATACATTACATTCTGCTCGCTCTGGAGCATCTTTTGTTTCTTATCTATTCTCTGAAATTGGTCACTTTGATGCAAAATTCATCAGAGATTTAAACTTTAAACATAAAACTCAGAATTATAATATTGTTATCATCAACGTTGGTCAGAAAATAACAACATCATAATTTTCTTTAAACTTAAACTCTTAAATAAACTTATAATATTGTTATCATCAACGTTGGTCAGAAAATAATAATATTATAATTTATCTTAACTATAAACTGACTATTCCTCCAATTTAAAATCCCCGTTGGTTCCAACTTTAATCGGAGGATCAACTTTTCATTATCATTTACTGAATAACTATAACTGCTCTTCAAATTTAATCCTCCCGTTGGTTCGGATTTAATGAGAAGACAATATTCTTTTCTTTGCAGCGGAAATATGACAAAATTCTTATTCAGAAGCATCATTTTGTACTTTTCTTTTCTCTAAACAAATTATCAAATAAGTTTGAGTAGAGATAATCATTCAATCTTAACAAAAATCATTCATAAAATGCTTCTGAATATATATATATATATATATATATATATATATATATATATATATATATATATATATATAAAACAAATTCTCAAGTTTATTGTGCTTTTAGGCCCGAAGCTTGCTTGCCCGAAGGCCTGCCGCGACCCAAGACTGCGCTTTGCCCTTTTGGCGTCTGCGCTTTGCTCTTTCTTGTTTCTTTTCGATTTCTTTTCTACCCCGATCTAGATCTACGCACTAGGGGAACTTGGCTCCGATGCCATTGTGAGAAAACTAGAATCGTTCTAGGGTAGATCTGATGGGTACATCTTCTTTCATTGGGATAAATCGAGTATTATGGGGAACCAGAGAGAAAGAGACAGAGATGCGAGAGATAGAGAGAGCCGTACCTTGGGGTTTGGTGGAGGATATTGGCGTCGGTGAAGGAGAGGCGATGATGGCGCGGACGTCGGGGTCGATGCAGCGGCGACGATGGAGTTCCCGTCGCCTGCAGCCCCTCCTCTTGATCGGTCTAGGAAAGGAGGTGGGGCAGTTACTGTGGCGGTGAACCTCGTGTCATGTGCCCCTGGCCCCCATCTTCTCTTTATAGGGCTGCGCGACAGGGGCCCACCGACTAGGAGTCGGTTAAGCATCCCCGATCAGGACGCGGTCAAAGGGTCCGAGTTGGTCGTTGGGCCAATTCGGTTGAGATCTATTCTAACAAGTTGTGCAAGTCCGAAAATGCCTAATTGTGGCACAAGAAAGGTGCAAGCACTGTACAGACGATTGAAAGTGCACCAGTTGGCACAAAAAGTATACTGTCAACCACCCTTAGGAAGTCTCTGAAAAACAGTTCAAGTGCACGTGTTGACATAAGTTTTCCTCGAAATTTTTCATATAAAATTACCCAAGTGCCGAACTAAAAGTGGTAGAGTCAGTATGGGGGTGACATGAAAGGTTATGAAATCTAAACTTGATTTGAATTAGAAAATTCGAGCTAAAGTATGCTAAATCAAACAAACTCAAGGCTCTGCAGTTCAGTCCTGAAAACAATGAAATCGACAATGCTTCAGAGCTAAAGATTTCACAAACCATTTCTCAAACGATTATATTGTTTAAACGAAACTTTTTAATTCTACAGTTCCCCCCAAAAACTTTTCTTTAACGAGAGTTCACATGTGAAATCGAGTGATTTCGACGTTGAAATCGATGACTTCAGAGTTCACACGAGCGGGCGAGCTCTGAACCGAAGCCGTCCCTGTACCGCGATCTACGCCCCTCAGACCTTTTGCCGCCAATGGGCTGAGTTCGCCTATCGTGATGCCACCCCACGGGCCACGGCCCAGCCGCCTGCTCATCTCCTCGTGACCTCCTGCTGTCACACGCTCGCAAGTTCCACGCGTTCACCATCGTAGCCGTCCGAACGTTGCCGCCGCCATCGATGCTTCCTCCGTCCTCCGAGTCGAACGATTACGAACCTACATGAACCCCAGACTCCGCCGATCTCCAGGTGAGCTAGGCCCAGACCACCTCGCCCGGCTCCGGCCGAACCTTGGCCTCGGCTGGCCGTGCCTCCATTCGCTCCACCGCACAAAGCCTGCCTGCCGCTCACCTCTCCATCATCAAAAACACCACGGCTCGTCGAGCTGGTGCCATTACCAGTCCCGTCACGGGAGGGCAATGGTACGGTACACTCTTTACTTCTTAGAAGGTAATACTTCAAATAAATCTGAGTCATTAATTTTTTTAAATTAATCAATTAATTAATTAATCTAGAAAAGAAAAGAAAAGATCTTAAATCCTCAAATCATGGAGACAGATGGGTGGGCGCATGCCCCTTCCTTGTTTGTTCCTTTGCATGCAAAGCTTTCCGCACATGCGAACCCATCAATCAGCGAAGATCTAGAAATCTCAAAATGAACAGGTTAATTATTTAGTCATGAACTTTGGCGATCTAAAATATGTTATATGCTAACATGTTACATAATTGAGTGTATATATTATGCTAACACAATTAAAATTATGTTACATAACTGAGAGGATCTTTTAAAAAGTGTTACACCATAACTGTCACGTCAGGAAAAAAATGGAATACTAGTAGTTGTACACACGTTTGTGTATATCACATTCTAAAACAACGCACCTATATCATGTTCCAAAAAGATTACTTGTACTATACACACCTCTGTGACTCTGTCACGTTAAAAAAATCGTTGTTGACTCTCCATCACGTAAAGAAAAATCAGTACCAAACTTTCCAAAAAGAAATAGACAATTTGACACTTCATTTCCTTCCAAAACAAAAATAATTAAATATATAATTTAACTATTACCTCTTATGAAGTAATATGTGATAAAAGACATCCAGATCAACGGTCTACAGTTATTTGGAGGTACCACAGCAAAGCCCGTCACGGGAACCTTGTCGACGACGAGATTGGCCACCGAGTCCCGTCACGTTTAAATGCGCTACAAGCTTGTAAACTCCATAGTCAATTGGCCTCCACGGGCAGATACACGGCTGCCAGCTCGGAAAAAAAATGCAGTGGACACGTATTCAACTCAATCAATGTGTGAAAGTGCATTCGAGTGGAATTTAAACTAATTTCCACCTTAATCCACTTCAACACATGTAGATTGATGTGGATGCAAGTGCATCCAAACATGACCTCAATTGCAAAAAAATCACAAAATAGCGAAAAATGGACTTGTTATGATTAATTGTTTATTATATACACACAAGATAGTAATTATGTACTATAAATATTAATAATTTATTTTATATTTATTTAAAGCTAAGTTCATTTAACTTCTCGAAAAGTGAGAATATATAAAGATAAAAAGGGACAAAGAGAGTACAAAGAAAATAACGTGAAATGCTGTCAAGAACTAATGGCTGTTGGACCCAGCACGTGGATACCTCAAAGGAAGAAGTGCATGACTGACCGAAATGTACAGGGGGCAGAATAGGGAGCGTATGCTATGGAAACTAGCTTTTTGTGGAAACTATGAAAACTTTAATCTAAGTCCACATGATTCTAATCCGATGATCTCAGATGAAGGTGGGTCATTTATTCACTTAAACCCTCCCACCAAGATTCTAATCCGATGATCTCAGATGATGCACAACCCACCTTCAGCTGAGGCCATCGGATTAAAATCTTGTGGACTTGATTGAAGTTTCCATAGTTTCCACAAGAAGCTAGTTTCCATAGCATACGCTCCCGGCATAATAAAGCTAGCTTAGCAGAAAGGTAAAGGTCCATGCAAGCCTTAGAACATTTTAACACCTTATCTATTTTTATGATATCCAATGGCCATATATGTTTATATTTGTTTGTATTTACGTTTATAGGAGTTGTTTTTCTCGATCATGCAAAAGGTTTGTGCGTCTTTATATTAAGGTAGAGAAAAAATTCGATACAACATACCTTCGGACGTCCTAGGGGGTCAGTAAAGATTTATATGGAAGCTCAGACCCTCTCTGACGTACTGTAAGTTAGGTTGTTACATTGAAACCGCTGATGCATTATATCTTCCTTTTGCCTGCCTCCTTTTCAATTTGATCCCTCACTCTTTGGCATAGGTAGCTTTACCTTCTTTACCTTATTTGATCACGTAGATATTCTATCCATTTCAAATTATAAGATATTTTCGTATTTTAGAAATGCCAAAACCTTTTATAATTTGGCATTGAGGGAGTACTAGATAGTGTTAATATATTTTTTTTATAAACTCAGTCAACTTTGAAGAAATTTAACTTAGACTAAGGCTGTGTTTAGATCCAAATTTTGGAGTGCCAAAATACACTGTAGCATTTCATTTGTATTTGGTAATAATTGTTCAACCATTGACTAATTAGGCTCAAAACGTTCGTCTCGCAAAGTACAACCAAACTGTGCAATTAGTTTTTGATTTTATCCACATTTAGTACTCCATATACGTATCGTAAGTTTGATGTGACAAGAAATCTTTTTTTACATAGTGCACTTTTCAATGTATCTAAACATAGCCTAAGATAGACCGATCGATCATTCATTCATTTGGACCGGAGAGAGAGCGAGTAATTAATCCAACTTGCCATGACTCACCAAAGTCACCAGCAACTGCCATGGATATGGCCTCCTGACAGAAAAAAACAGGAAGCCCGCATAATGCAGTTTTGAATGGCGATCCAACAGTGGTAGCTGTTCCAAATAACTGACTGGCCGGCCGTACGTGGTGGTTGCGTGGAACAAGCGACGACCTTTCCACTACTGCCGGTCAGGGTTGTACGCATGCAGGGCGTGCGTGCGCGGCCTGATCGATCGGTGGTCGCGTCTTCACAACCGCGTGCGCGCACGCCAAGAAGACGTACGACGAGTTCCCCCCAATGCATGCAGATAGAGCGCAGGGCGTGGCCGTTGAATTGACCCTGCTGCCTGCACGCGCGCGTACGTCCGGCTTCACTTGAGGGATTGCCTCCGCGACTGATACGTTCACGCGTCAGCCGGCACCGGCCGGGAACGAATTGAAGGCGGCAAAACGCCGCGGTGACGTCGACGGCCGAGCGCAGCTGATGAGCCTGAACCGGAGCGCGACCGCTGGATCGATCGATCGACCAGGCCTCTCTGGCCGCCTCGGCTGCTCGCTCGGCAACACATGACATCTCGTCTGAATCGATCTCTCTCAGACTGAAAGCCCAACTTCCACGGTCCCGGCGGTGTCCGAAGAGATGGATCTATCGACTCGACGACTTGCGCGTGGACGCACGCATGCAATGCAATGCAATCAGAGCCGCCGGCCGGCAGGTAGCTGTGCGCTCGACGTCAGGGCATTCATGGCTGTCAGTACGTTCTGCTGCCCCGCTCGCCTGCCGTGTGCCCAGTTGCGCGCAGCTGCAGGCCCAGCTTATTAGTTGCGCACCAGTGGCTGTGAGGTCGTGCGTGCAACAAGGACGCTCATCAAGACCCGGCGTCTCCAGATTGGTTGCCACAGGAGTAACACATACGACGACGCGGTGCAGCCTAACAAACCCAGACCAGACCATCGTCGTCGTCTATCAATGCATGTGGGGCGAGCTGCACCTGCACGGCTGCACTGCAGATAATTGGGCCTGGATGTATCGAGTTAGGACTCCCTGTCCGGCCGGCCTGCATGGTCCTAGCTTTCCTATTCCTATCTATCCCCTGCGCCGACTCATATAAGAGCCTGTTTAGTTCACAAAAAGTGAACCCAAAAAGTGCTACAGTACCTGTCACATCAAATCTTACGGTACATGCATAGAGTACTAAATGTAGACGAAAGAAAAAACTAATTACACAGTTTAATTGTAAATCACGAGACAAGTCTTTTGATCCTAATTAGTCCATGATTGGACATAAATTACCAAATAAAACGAAAAGTGCTACAGTAGCCGAACCCAAACTTTTTCACCAACTAAACAAGCCCTAACTCTTTTGTTGGACACCATGGCGACGATTTGTCAGCAACTAGTTAGGTGCGAGGTCGTTAGGTTGCGTTTAGTTTCTACCTAAAATTTTTTTACCTTATCACATTAAATGTTTGGATATATGTATGGAGTATTAAATGTAGACGAAAAAAAACTAATTACACAGTTTGATTAGAAACCACGAGACGAATCTTTTAAGCCTAATTAGTCCATGATTAGCCTTAAGTGCTACAATAACACATGTACTAATGACGGCTTAATTAGACTTAATAAATTCATCTTGCTGTTTCCAGACGAGTTATAATTAGTTTTTTTTAATTAGTATCCGAAAACCCCTTCTAATGTCTCATAAAACATCCGATGTGACACCTAAAAATTTTTCTTTCACGAACTAAACAAGACATTCGAGCAGCAACTGCAACAGCAAGAGCAACTGATGGATCAGTAGCTAGCTACCTAGATCTGGAGTACTGTGGCGACTTAATTTGCGTCTGAGCCTTAATTTCGCCGTACATCGCTAGCTGCTGCTCGTGGTACACATGCATTTCTGTAAGCCGTATACATGCTGGATGTTTGAAGAACGAGACAGCCGGCCGGGACCGCCGTGTCCGTCCCACGCACATATGGATCCATCCACTCGGCCGTGCAGTATAGGGCACATCGATCATATCCCAGCTACTACCTGAAATTTCAAAATGCATGAACAGAAAAGGCCAAAGGTGACAGGGCTACAAGTCGTATGTGCTCAGGTAGCTACGTATAGTAGCTTCCAAATGAATTCGTCGTCTGGTCCAGGAACAGCTTAGTAATACGTATTGTCGTGCACGTACGTACGGTGCACCCTGGACTTGAATATATATACGTGCCAGAAGAGATGCATGATCGATCGAGAGACTTCAAGTATGTGTGTGGCGCATGTCAGCAGCGCTCCTCGAGAGGATCCGATGTCCTTGCCCGGCCGGTCTAGCTACAAGTCCGGTCCGCCATTTTGCCAGAGTCAATTTTGTCACAGTGTCCATATTTTGTTGGTGCATTACTGCGTACATCTTCTTGGTTATTTATCGCCACTCTCATTCTTCTTCCAGCACTCCTCTTCGACCATGCAAGTGATCATCACAGCGTGCATGCTTTTTACCACAAATCAGCTCCTCACCAATTAATTTTGGCATCAATGTTTCTGTGTCATTATATTCTGAAATCTGTTCAGGTATAGTTACCCCAATGCAAGTACTTTTGCACAAGTAGTCTAGTTTTGGACCAGCAGACTACGGCGCTTTTGCATTCCTACCTAAAAATTGTAACGCAAACACCAATGCAATTAAGAAGCGGTTGATGATGATAACAATGTAACAAATCAGAAGGCTGGTTTTGTTTGGTTTCCACGACGTCACGTATGTGAATGCAAAACCAGAAGGCTAGCTGCCATCGACTTCACCCTGCGATGCAGGAGCTGTAAAGTTGAGAGAACGAGGTGCCGATCCTAGGCCCCCTCGGTTGCGTGTTATAGTTCCAGAGAAAAGCCCTCTGGAGGTGGCCCGTTACAATAGGTGTTACAAGGAGAATATGTCTACAACATGCAACCACAAGATCTCCTATACATAAGTTAAGTTGTCCTAGCCACTAATCTATTCTAGGAAGTACATTGACTCTAGATTAAGTAACCGAGAGTTACATGTCATCTAACACTCCCCCTCAATTTTAGCCACAAACAAGGTTAAAATTGTTTCTAAAAGTTCTAAGTTTGACACGAAGAAGGGCCTTTGTGAATCCATCGGCCACCTGATCTCCTGAGGCAATGAATCTGATGTCCAGCAACTTCTGTGCAACTCTCTCTCTAACAAAATGAAAATCAATTTCAATGTGCTTAGTCCTTGCATGAAACACAGGATTAGCATAGAGATATTTTGCACCTAGATTATCACACCATAACCAAGCCATGGGAGGATGAGGTACTCTGAGCTCAGTTAACAACTTTTGCACCCACATCATCTCAGCTGTAGCATTGGCCAATGACTTGTTTTCTGCTTCTACGCTTGATCGTGACACAGTGGGTTGTTTCCTTGCGCTCCATGAGACCAAATTATTCCCAAGAAAAACAACAAAACTCCCTGTTGACCGACGATCATCAACATCACCTGCCCAGTCTGCATCAGAAAATGCACTGGCCAACATAGACTTGGAAACTCCAATCTTAAGACCAAGATTCAGAGTCCCACGAATATATCTCAAAATGCGTTTCACAGCACTCCAATGTGTAGTGGTTGGAGCATGCAGGAACTGACACACTTTGTTAACGGCAAAGGATATATCCGGTCGTGTAAGGGTTAAGTATTGTAGAGCACCGACTACACTTCTATATTTAGTAGCATCATCTGCTCCAAGGGTACTTCCTTCAATTACACTGAGCTTCTTTGTACTGCACAACGGTGTATCTATGAGTTTACATTTATCCATTGCAGAACGTTTCAGAATATCAGTTGCATACCTCCCTTGACTAAGTATCAATGCTCCGTTACTCCTTTTGACTTCTATCCCCAAGAAGTAGTGAAGATCTCCCAAATCCTTCAAGGCAAAATCTTTTTGTAAATCAGCAAGAAGAGCACCAACTGCATCTTCAGAGGAACTAGCAACAATAATATCATCAACATAGACCAAAACATAGATACTATGCTTCCCTCGGTTGTAGAAGAACAGAGAAGTGTCAGCTTTAGATGGGACAAAACCGAGAGCCACCAACTTGGCACAAAGACGAGTATACCAAGCCCGTGGAGCTTGTTTCAACCCATAGATGGCTTTATCAAGCTTGCACACATAGTTTGGATGAAGTTGACTTGTGTAACCCGGTGGTTGATCCATATAAACTTCTTCATTAAGGATGCCATGCAAGAAAGCATTCTGTACATCGAGTTGTCTCAGGGTCCAGCCACGAGACACAGCCACAGAGAGAACAAGACACATGGTTGCTGCTTTGACCATTGGGCTGAATGTGTCTTCATAATCAAGTCCATATCGCTGCCGATAACCTTTGGCAACCAATCGGGCTTCATACCGATCAATCGATCCATCAGATTTTCTCTTTACTTTGTAAACCCATTTGCATCCGATCACATTTTTACCTCTCGGTTTAGGAACAAGATGCCAAGTTTTATTCCGTTGTAAGGCATCATGTTCGGCATCCATTGCCTTGACCCATCGTGGATCATGGAGCGCATCATCAACAGTGGCTGGTTCTTCTGAAGATGAGGTAGAGACCATCCCCCAGCGCACGGTGCCATCGGTGAAGACCTTCGGTTTGGAAATACCCTGTTGTAGTCGTGTAACAGGACGATGAGCTGGTGCAGACACAGCGGGTCTACATGTGCATGGGATCCATCAACGCTGGCACTTGATCCCCTGGCAGATGTAGTAGACGCAGCAGGCGAATCTACCTCAGCCGGTCCGCTGAGATCAACTTGTGGCATGTCCGTGGCTTCAGGAGGCGACGTTGAACCGATCTCGGCTATGGAAGATCCACCAGGAGCAGCTGCGGACACCAACTGTCCCGACAACTGCGCCGGCACATATCCTGCGCCAGGTGCATGCACGATGAAATATGGCGCCCGTGGATGGAAGTCTGGTCTGTTTTCCTCCGCATGTTGCGCATTGGTCTCCAAATTTGCACCTGCATGCGATAGCATGACATCTTCACAAGGCAAAGTATTAGTTCGGTTAGGAGAATCCGCATGCTTGTCATGCAACCGTGCATCCCCAAAAATAGAAGAAGAATTGTGGAGGATATCAGGTAACAAGGAAAGTTTGGTGCGGAGTTTTGCTCCAACATTAGGATGGAGATGAGCGAAAGGAAAAACGTGCTCATCAAAAATCACATCACGAGATATGTAGACACGCCCTTCCTTGGGATCTAAACACTTGAAGCCCTTGTGCATGTTGCTGTATCCGAGAAAGACACACTGCTTAGAACGAAATTGGAGCTTGCGTGTATTATATGGACGTAAGTGAGGCCAGCAGGCAGAACCAAAGGTCCTAAGAAAGGTGTAGTCTGGTTCTTCACCAAGGAGGCGAAAAATAGGAGTTTTATTTTGGAGAACTTTGTTTGGCAAACGATTAATGAGAAAGACAGCAGTAAGAAAGGCCTCGTCCCAAAA
This sequence comes from Saccharum hybrid cultivar R570, assembly GCA_038087645.1. Classification (NCBI taxonomy): domain Eukaryota; kingdom Viridiplantae; phylum Streptophyta; class Magnoliopsida; order Poales; family Poaceae; genus Saccharum; species Saccharum hybrid cultivar. The sequence continues at coordinate 845,470 of JAQSUU010000123.1, read as the reverse complement.
TTTAAGAGGCATGGAGGCATGAGCAAGAAGGGTGAGGCCAACTTCGACAATGTGTCGATGTTTACGTTCTGTGGATCCATTTTGCTGGTGAGTATGAGGACAAGATACGTGATGTGCTATCCCTACTTGCTTGAAAAATGAATTCAAGGATTGGTATTCTCCTCCCCAATCTGTTTGCATAGCACGAATTTTACGATCAAATTGACGCTCATCAAGGCTTTGGAATTCACAAAAACGAGCGAACACTTCAGACTTATGTTTTAAGAGATAAATCCAAGTGAATTTAGAATGATCATCAATGAAACTAACATAGTAGGAATATCGACCAATAGAGGTCGGGGCAGGTTCCCAAACATCGGAAAAAATAAGATCCAAAGGACTACTGGATACACTAGTAGATTTTGGATAGGGCAACTGATGACTTTTGCCCTGTTGACATGCATCGCATACATGGTTATTTAAATCCTTAACAAAGGAAATTTGATGACTACTAAGGACTTGTTGAACTAGTAGCTGATAGGTGTCCTAAACGATGATGCCACACAGATACTGTGGGTTTGACAATGCCATGGGCTTGTTTATGCTCGAAGTCTGGATGCTGAAGGGGCTTGAGAGGGTAGAGTCCTCCTTCAGATCTGCCGCCGAGGAGTGTTTTCTTGGTCGCCCGCTCCTTGATGCAAAAATGAGTAGGATGAAATTCAACAAAAGCATCATTGTCACGTGTCAAGCGATTTATAGAGACAAGACTTTTATTGGAGCTAGGAACATGTAGGATATTACGAAGATGAATTTTATGATGTGGGGATTGCAAAGTAGAATGACCAACATGGGAAATATCCATACCTGAACCATTTGCAGCATGCACATGGTCGTTGCCGTAGTACTTGTCATGAATAGTAAGCTTGTCAAGCTCACTAGTAATGTGATCTGTAGTGCCAGAGTCCATGTACCAGTTCGTGTCCACCCCATACGATGACGTAGTCGTGGAGGATGCGCTCTTCTGCTGGTGTTGTGGGGGTCCAGTGTAGCGCTCGTCATAGCGATTGTAGCAATGAGGCGCCATGTGGCCCTCGATGCCACAGATCTGGCAAAACACACCAGCCAGGAAGTTCTTGCCATGGTCGCGCCCACCATTACTGCGACCAGGACCTCCGCGGCCACGACGGACACGGAAGTTGTTGTTGGAGTAGTTGCCGCCGCCTCTGCCTCCTTTGGTGACGGTGTTGACGGATGACTGAGAGCCCCCGCCGTGCATCTCCTTGCGCTGCTCATAAGCCATTCGTTGTGCATAGCACTCAGCGACCGTAATCGGTTCAACCCGTGTAGAGATCGCAGACACCGGGCCGTCGAAGTCATCTCCGAGGCCGTTGAGGATATAAGAAACAAGTTCCTCATCTTCAAGTTTGCGTCCCGCTGATGCCATCTCATCAGCGAGATTCTTCATCTTGACAAAATATTCGGCTACGGTGGACGAACCTTTGCTAGCCGAGGCGAGCGCCATCCTTGTGGAGATCACGCGCGCGCGAGCCTGAGATGCATGATGATCTTGGATCGCGCTCCAAAGTTCAGCCGCCGTCTTCGACGATGAGACTTGCGCGAAGACTTCTTTGGAGAGTGATGAAAACAGGTAGCTCAGGACAATTTGGTCCCGAGACACCCACTTCGCATGATCCGGGTTAGGCACCGGATCGCCTCTTTTGCCGGTGGCAGGGTCAAGCGCTCCTTCAGTGAACTCTACTGGTGGCGCCGCCATGGGCAAGGTGTACTCGAAAAGCTGAGCACCCTTGAGTGTGGATAATACCTGGGCATACCACATAGAGTAATTGCTACGGGTGAGTTTTTCATTGGCTGGAGGTAGGAAGCCAAAGATGAACCTCGGAGTGACGGTGGAAGAGGAAGCCGCCATTCGATCAATTCCGTAGGGAAAAATTGGCTCTGTATACCATGTAAAGTTGAGAGAACGAGGTGCCGATCCTAGGCCCCCTCGGTTGCGTGTTATAGTTCCAGAGAAAAGCCCTCTGGAGGTGGCCCGTTACAATAAGTGTTACAAGGAGAATATGTCTACAACATGCAACCACAAGATCTCCTATACATGAGTTAAGTTGTCCTAGCCACTAATCTGTTCTAGGAAGTACATTGACTCTGGATTAAGTAACCGAGAGTTACATGTCATCTAACAGGAGCCTCTGCGCCAAGACAAGTGTACCGTTGCAGTAGCTTGTGTTCCCGCTGCAGGGTGCTTCATGTTTCGTCCTCGGACAGTGGAGACTCCCCACCCCAATGGTGTCCTTGCAGCAGGTGCATGGGCTTCCTAAGCGTGCACGCCGCGGCGAGGCGTGTGTGGTGGCCACGGCCTGCAGCACGGCCGGTGGCGACAATCCAGTACATGCCTACCTGGCAATGCAACAAACAAAGACGTATAGTGGGTTCCAAGGGACTATGGTGGCGGAGCAGCGCTACGGGCGACGAGGATCCAGTACCTGATAACAAAGACGGTGGGCGCTACAGGTGAGGCGGATCCAGTACCTGGCAACAAAGACAGTGGGCTCTGAGGGACTACGGGAGGCGAGGATCCAGTACTTAGCAACGAAGACTATGGGCGCCAGCCGCCAAGGAGCCATGGCGGCGTGGCACTACGGGCGGCGACGATGCGGTATCCGGCAACGAAGACGATATATAGGTGCTTTGCTGTTTGATTAGGCAATTACACAGCCATGGGATCGAGGGCCAACGATTTTGGATGGTACGGTATCTGATTACATGGGATCCGAGATTGTGGTGGAGGCAGAAACAAATGTGATTTAACGCAAACACTCGACACTGTAATAAACAGATAACGATACATGGGACTGACCCAAACACTATCCTAGAGTTATCCTTACCATGTCAATCACCGACCATCCTAGAGTTATCACCAGATCATATATATCTGACCAATCAAAATTAAACATTCGGATTGCTTCAAATTTCATTATATATTCAAAAATAATTTTTAGAACACGGTTAACCCAAAAAAACAATATTACCTTGGCAACCAAATTGCTTCAAATTTCAATATATATTCAAAAATAATTTTTAGAACACGGTTAACCCAAAAAAATTATTACCTTGGCAACCAAATTACTCTGTTCTTACAAGCACCTATCAATGTGATACAATTATTTAGCTAAATTACAGCACAAAGGGCATGATATAATATAAAATTATTTAGCTGACACAAAGGGCTAGATAAAAAAAAAACAGAACCATCTTATCCTCATGCACTTCTTATTATCATTTTCCTTTGCTAATTCAATGGAATAACTTTATTGGTTTGTGTTTTGAAGTTATTCCTCATACTAGTATGAAACAGTTTTTGCTATGCCAGGTTTTTTTTCCCAAAGGCGGCTCATAAAGAGCAGAACCCAATAGAAACAAATGTGTGAGCCCATGGCTATGAACCGTCAGTATAGATACAACACTACGCGGCTATGCTGCCTCATACTACACTACCGGAAACAGTATCTTTGCCGAGTGTCATATGCTTTGCCGAGTGCCAAATATCGAGCACTCGGCAAAGAGGCTCTTTGCCGAGAGCCGCTTTCGGCAAAGTAAGACACTCGGCAAAGAAATACACTCGGCAAAAAAAGTCTTTGCCGAGAGCCCAGCTCTCGGCAAAGATTTACACTCGGCAAAGACGACCTCACAAACGGTGTGTCCGAACGGTGATCCTTTGCCGAGTGCCTGTTGTTAGGCACTCGGCAAAGTTTTTTTAATTACTTTGCCGAGTGCCAGAAATCTGACACTCGGCAAAGAATTTCTTTGCCGAGTGTCAGAATCTTGGCACTCGGCAAAGAATTTAATTTTTTTCTTTTTGCACTTAAATTTTTTGTGAAGCCCTACTATAGTATTAGGAGCTAGATTTTAAAATTTGGTACAATTTTTATGTTTTTTTCTGCATTTAGTTAATTTGTATCATTTACTTGAATTTTTTCATAAAAAGCAAATTTGAACTGCAGGTGCATGGAATAATGGAATTTAGCCATTCAAAAAATGATATTCATGCTTTTGAGTGTATTATGAGCCGCTATCTAGGAGCGCACCCGAAATTTCGAACATCGTGTTCACGAAACATGGGCACCGACTTGCGGGCGATTTGTTTTTAAATTCTATTAAATTCTATTAAATACAAACGAAGTCCGAAAATCACAAAAAATTGCCAAGATGTCATGATATCGCATGTGGAGGCTATGATAAAAAATTAAGAATGTTTCGATGAAGTTGTGACGTACATTGCTTGAAACCCATAACACATGTGGAGATGTCTGGGTTTCAAGCAACGTACGTAACACATGTGGAGATGTCTGGGTTTCAAGCAACGTACGTCACAACTTCCTCGAAACATTCTTAATTTTTTTATCATATCCTCCACATGCGATATCATGACATCTTGGCAATTTTTGTGATTTTCAGACTTCGTTTGTATTTAATAGATTTTAAAAACAAATCGCCCGCAAGTCGCTGCCCATGTTTTGTGAACACGATGTTCGAAATTTCGGGTGCGTTCCTAGATAGCGCCTCATAATACACTCAAAAGCATGTATATCATTTTTTAAATGGCTAAATTCCATTATTCATGCACCTGCAGTTCAAATTTGCTTTTTACGAAAAAATTCAAGTAAATAATACAAATTAACTAAGTGTAGCAAAAAACATAAAAAATGTACCAAATTTTAAAATCTAGCTCCTAATATTATAGTAGGGCTGCAAAAAAAATTAGGTGCAAAAAAAATTAAATTCTTTGCCGAGTGCCAGGATGCTGGCACTCGGCAAAGAAATTCTTTGCCGAGTGTCAGATACCTGGCACTCGGCAAAGAAATTTAAAAAAAATAAAATGCTGAAAATTCTTTGTCGAGTGCCAAGTCGTGGGCAAACGGCAAAGTAATTAAAAAAATTTGGGTGCAAAAAGAAAAAAATTTAAATTCTTTGTCGAGTGCCAGATCGTGGGCACTCGGCAAAGTAATTAAAAAAACACTGAAAATTCTTTGTCAAGTGCCAGGTCGTTGGCACTCAGCAAAGTAATTAAAAAAATTTGGGTGCAAAAAGAAAAAAATTTAAATTCTTTGCCGAGTGCCAAATCGTGGGCACTCGGCAAAGTAATTAAAAAAAATAAAACGCTGAAAATTCTTTGCCTAGTGCCAGATCACGAGTACTCGGCAAAGAATTTTAAAAAAATAAAAGTCTTTGCCGAGTGCCAGATCGCCGACACTCGGCAAAGAATTTTTTTAAAAAAAAATTAAAAACTTTGCCGACTGCCGGCGATCTGGCACTCGGCAAAGACTTTTTTTAAAAAAAATAAAAGGCTTTGCCGAGTGCCAGATCGCCGGCACTCGGCAAAGCAATTTTTTTAAAAAATAAAAACTTTGCCGTGTGCCGAATCGCGGGCACTCGGCAAAGCAGGTAAAATAAAAACTTTGTCTGCCCGAATCGTCGGCACCCGCCCGCTCGCAAAGCAGGTAAAATAAAAGTCACCGTGCGCGCCCCACACCGCCGCTCGCCGCGTCGCCCCACGCCGCCATTCGCCATGCCCCACGCCGCCCCGCGCCACCCCCCGCTCGGCCGCTAGAGTACGTCGATCGTCTTCCTCGGTGTTGTGGGTCTGCATGCACCACTTCGCCTCGCCACTGCACCGACTCACCACGGCTCCGCTATCCTGACTCCACCGGCACCCTAGGTATAACCCCTTTCCTTATCATAGTCGTAGCTCGCGTAACTCGGTTAGGCGTCTCCCGTTCGAAAGAGATACAGTTATTGGTATGCAGATCTTTGCATATCTATGACCATATCTATTTTGGATTGTCCATGTATTTTGGATAGCCCGCGGATGCGTAGATGAGTTAGTTTCCTTGGTCTGCTCCGATTCGAGATAGGGTTTTAGCATCATCTCCCTATTGTTCTCCGGATACACACTCTCCCTGCTAGGACGTGTATCGGGAGAACAACAGAAAGGTGCTGCCGAAATTCTATCTCCGATAGGAGCAGAGCATGGAAACTAACCTCATCTACGCATCCGCGGGTGGGATTAGGACCTATCCTCACCTATTAGATAGTACGAACGACATGTAGCTGCAATTGATGGTTACTTTGCTCGCTGGTATATATGTTAGAGGATGGATGACCGTGAGTGGATATACACGAGCCACTCAAGTCAGAGTGATTTCACCACTGAATGGATGATGAAGACTAATGATTTCTTGGAACTAGCATTTGGCGAGTCTGCTAAAGGAGCGTTTCTAGTTTTGTGTCCCTGCAAGAGATGTGCAAATATAAAAAGGAAAAACAAGGTGGATATGGATAAACATCTTTTGAAGAATGGATTTACACCGGACTATACTCGGTGGGTCCACCATGGTGAAGCCCATCGTCTGAGAGAGGAGGTGGTGAGACCCCGCGTCGAGGATTTTGATCCTACTGCCGGGGTAGCAGATATGTTAGATGACTTTCATGAAGGACAGTACACTAAAGGACGTATGGAGGAGGAGATGGAGGCAAGTGCAAAGGCGTTCTATGACATGATGTCTTCAGCACAGAAACCCCTTCACGGCCAGACTATAGCTGCTGCCAATTCCTGAGGAAAGCGATCCATGATATCCCTCAGGATCCCAAAGGCTGCCCTCTCAGCGGCTTCTTCAGCGGTCCTGCCAGTTGACTCAAAACGCTAACCGGTCCACTCAGAACCATCACCTCGGGAATGGACTACTGCTTCCACAGTCACCAAAAGTCCTTCCCCCAACCGCTTATTCGACCAAAAGTAGCGGGGCTCCATCCCATCAGGATAGCCTACATAGCTGAGCACTCTCCACAAGAGCGTAGGCATCCCAAACTATCCAAGAAAAGTGTGGCGCTGACGAGTGCGTGGAGCAAGTTGATGACGGGGAGCTCTGCCGGTGGACTTGCGGGCTGTCTGCTTGGTCCGTGCCATCTGTAGCAAAATTTTATTACCGTGGTGAGAACAGAGTTTTAAGCTGGCATTTTTATCGAAATGACATAATCAACTTATAAGGGGAGGAACAATGCCATGAATGAGATGCACAACATGATGCATGCACGTTCCGTACGTCCTCACAAACTTAGAAAATCAATAACTACTAACGGAATAAACGGTGGCATACAATGATCTCTTGCAACGTAACTAATACGTACTACTCGAAAGCGCTGTTATGTACCTGCAGAAAGTCACTTCAGCCCTAAACCTCACAATATGAAAATATGCAAGAAAACAGTAAAGTAAGCTACTCGCTCTACATGCATCCCCAGATACGAGTATAGCGGTAACAACTACCCGAATCATCGTCCTATTGACGGCATTGTCACCGCATGACGGAATTCCCACAATTTGTATACCTTTATACGAACATGCGCATGGCACGTAAGTATTTCGGTATCACATAAGCACTTCCCTAGGTCGGCAGTGTATCCGACCATGCTCTCACAACTTTCACTTACCAAGGCGTAGAGCTAATTGATCCATACACTACCACTCAAATGAATGGTACTCATACAATAACACGCCGTATGAGCGACGAAATTTAAAATATGATGCAAACCCCCAAGTTAGTACTTAATTAAACCACCTAGAGTCCTTATTGGGCATAAAGGATATGACCACTGGCACACTCTTAAATTTAAAAGCTTAGTTGAAAACACAGTTTTGTTTTTAATTACTCATGTGAACAGTAACATGCTAAACCATGCTCTGATACCAGCTGTAACGGAACAACGTAATTATACGAGATTAAGTAAGAAAATCTTCCACCGAGGCAGATAGTTTACCCAACTTAAACCCGTATAACCTGCGATTCCGTGAAATCACGAGGGATTTCAAACCAACTAACATACAACCAAGATCGTACTGATTTAGTAGCCACCGTTCACATGATACACATAGTTCACAATAAAAGTGGAATACATCAGAGTTCGGAATAAAAGTTATTACAACATAGATCCAGATAACATAGTGGAAGCAAGCAGTTTTAAACACACACACTTAGTTCAAATACAGTGCGAGTAGATAGTCATGGTCCACAAAAGCATTAGATAAGACAACACAGAGTGACCATTGCCCAAGGTCCTAGTTGTCGCCCATCGTCGGATACAGATAGTTGGAGCAGTAACCATAGTACATCTGACCATCTGCAACAACAATGGGAACAACGCCCTGAGTACGAGAATGTACTCAGCTAGACTTACCCGTCATAAACCAGAAATAACATGACACCAAGGAGTATGCAAGGCTTGTATACAGTGGGCTAGCTTGACTTATTTGCGAAAATCATAAGTTATTATGAATAACTAAATTAAGTACTTTTTGCATCATTGTTAAGATAACCTATTCAAGCTAGGTAAGCACCTATTGCTAAAGCAATCACTTGATACAGCATTAACATCTAGATTACCATATCAGGTTTAGCATTTCCAACATCATCCACTTAACCATCAGTGTTCCATTAATGTTACTACGATGCCGTAGCTCGAGTCAAGTGCTCACTAACCGGGAGCGACGGCGATTCGAATTGAATTCCTATCCAGCTGGAGATTTATTCCTCACACAAACCATGCTTCCCCCGTCAGGGTCGCGTAGATTACCAATGACACTTTCCAAGAAGCCGCGGGATAACAATCATGGATCGCACTACCCAGGGACCGCCCGACTGCCAGGACGCACCTTGGGCTCACTCTTCGCGTCCCCGTTACACCCCCTTTAGCACTAGTCTACCAACCCGAGTTTATCCCGGCTCCAAATAGTGTCACTAGCTTCACGGTCGAAAGGTACTTTATTCAGCCAGCTAAATGTGAGGCATGCGTTCAACATGACAAGAGGGACGAGCAACGATCGGTCCTTAACCGACACAGACGGAATCACTATAGTCCAAAACCCTATAAGACTCCGCCCGGTCTCCGTTTATCCACCAACACATGGTTACTTTATATGATCACAATTGCAGCTACCCATAACCAGGTATCCACCTATAGCTCGCAGGTGACAGAAAATCACACGACTTTTACCGGTCTAAGCATGGCTAAGCAATTTACTCGATCCTGACCTAACAAGGTAAAGGTAATCCAGTGGACAAGGATAGTAATGCAACAATAGTTTCACTTAACTCCTATAACTTAATGCAACAATATATAACTATAACTCATGTAATAAGGAATAGCTTTTATAAAATAGGAGACTTAAAATGCTCCGGGGCTTGCCTCTTTCGAACGAGCTAGGATGGTGGTCGACGCACTCGGGCAACTCCTCGCCTGGATCTTCTTCCTCGGGCACCTCCTATGCCTAGGGTTCCTGCTGGTCGGTCCAAGCTTGCTCCTCCGGTACTGCTACCTGCGACTCCTCCTGCGATCCTGTATGGTGCAAGTGCATAAGTAAATATGCGAATGATGCATCGGATTATGGTGGAGTGCTTTGATGACATGAGATGCAGATGAGCACATGGAATGAGCAGTTCGAATATAACTACATCTTCTACAAGGTAGTCCACGTCATCCAAGAACATGTACCCTAAAACATGCACCTTGTTATTCTACTAATTAGCACATAACTTACACATACAAGTGATCCTAAATTACCAAATCTTACCAACCTAACTCATCCACAACATCAGCAAGGCATATTGATGCTTCAAAGATACACCAAACATAATTTATTATCCTTAATTTCTCCTAAAGAATAATCTTTTATTCCCTATTTAACTAGGGTTACACAGCAACACCTATTTTTGGTGTAGATAAAAATCTACAAAAATTACAGTAGCTTACTATTACCCTAACTAACCTACTACTAAATTTTTATGAGAATTGAATGTGTAAAACTGCCTGTATAAAATAAACAAGTTATAGCATAAATATGAGCATGAAATTATTTTGTACTAGAAAAAGTATCAAACAACAGATTTCACATTTTTCCTATGTTACTTACAGTAAACTAACATACCACAAAAATTATCACATGTATGTTCTATACAAATTTAGCTCTCTACTAAAAATAACAAAGATTATCAATTAAAAGCATTTGAACTACACTTCAAAATTTTCTCGCAGAACATGCTTCACTAGTATTTTTCCTAGAAAATACATCAATAATAAAAAATAATGCAACAAGAATCATATTTTTCCCTTTATTATTTTATTTACTACATATTTCCTAAGATATTGGCATTTATAGCAATTAAACAAATTTGCACAGCAAAGTGTCACAAAATTAACATGAAATATTTTTAAACTGTAGATCTATTCAAGAGGAACATTTCAAACTTTGTTTCATAATTTTTGGAGCTATAAATCTTGAGACATGATTTTTGGAAGCCTTTTCAAATTTTCTGGAAAATTAATTTCTTTAAAACCAAAAATCTAACTGGCCTTTAACGCTACGTGCACCCCGCTGTTACACACCGAGCCAAAACACTGAGACAGACAGGCGGACCTAGGGGTCAAGCGGGACCCACTGGTCAACCGGAGGGGAGGCCAGCAGGGGCATCGCCGGCCGGAGCTCACCGGCGGCGAGCCCACGTGCGGTGCTGGCGGCACCAGTATGCTTAGCTCAACGAGCCACACCGACCGGTGCTCGGTCTTGGCCGGGTTGCCTACCGGAGTGAGCTCGTCGACGCGCATGGCGGCCCGACGGTGCGGCTCGTCGGCGGGAGCTCGACTCCGGCCACGGTAAGGTGGGCAGAGAGGTGCTACAGCTTCGCGGGAGAGAGGCGAAGCTGTTGACCGCGAGAGGGAGGAAGAAGGAGGGGTGGAACGGGGAGATTGCCGTGGCCACGAACTCCGGCGAGCGGCGGTGAAGAGCAGCCGGCCAAAATTGGCCTCCTCACCTCGACAAAGGCGACCGCTGGAGGGAGCACGAGGTAGAGCAAAAGGAGGCGGAGCAATGGCCGCAAGGAATCAGACGCTGGAGCAACAGGGGTGGCGAACGGCGGTGGCGAAGCTCGGAGGGCGGCGACAATGGCGCGGTGGCCGTGGGCGCTGCTGCGGTCGCTGCTGGCATGGGAAGAAGCGAAATGGGAGAGCACGGAGAGGAGCGGGGGCTAGAGGTCGACTTGGAGGCGTGGCGAGGCGGTGGGGGCCACAGCGTGCCACCCGTACGCCGGCGACGACGAGCGGCCTCCACGCGGCGACCGCGGTCTGAGCGCGGTCGTGCGCTGGCGCGGGGCGCGCGCGGGCGAGCGCGCGAGCGGACGCGCGAGGCGGGCCAGGCCGGCTTCGGCCGTGGGCCGAGAAGCGAGGCGGCGGCCCAGTCAAGTGAAAATCGATTTTTCCTTTATAATAATATTTTCAGATTTATTTCTTTGTTTCAAAACTGAATTTGAAGATGAAAAAGAGGTTTTCAGAATTTTGGCCCAAAATAAAAGTTGTTCAAAATTTTATTCTCTACAACTTTCATGTAGAGCATTTTTCAAAATTCTCAATAGATTTTGAATTTGGGATTTAAAGCTAAATTATTAAACAAAAATCCATTTGTTTAGAATATTTTTAAAGCAAAATTTGAGATAAATTTGAATCCAAGAGTTGCTCCAAAAATCATGTTAATTTATTCTAGATTATTTAAAATTGCTAATACCCAAGAGTGCACCACCTTTTTGGCACTTACATCATAGTTAGGGTTCTAAATAGTTGCTTTTCAAGTTTAAATTTAAAAGGGTTATATTTCATGCAATGATAGTCATGAAATGATGATGAATGCTTTATGCTTTGAAATGCTAAAGCATGCTTAACACCCTGGGGTGTTACAGTACCACTACTCTCTGCATGACTTCCTGGTCTATGGGATATTCTACGCCTGGTGTGTTCACGGGAAGTTCCCATGTCCAATACGCAAGGAACGTCTGAGGTTCATTTGGTTACAGAAGGGTGGCAAGTATTCGTCGTTCGACAAACATCGTCAATTCCTCCCTCTTGACCATTCATTCAGACAAGACATCAAGAACTTTATGAAAGATGTCGTAGTGAAAGACCCTCCACCGCAAATGATGACTAGTGCCGAGGTTCATGCTCAGATAGATGCTCTCGTGCCCAATCAAGAAGGTGGTGGTTTTGTGGGGTATGGTGAGGAACACATGTGGACTCATAAGTCGGGGTTGACGAGGCTCCCCTATTTTGATGACCACCTTCTCCCACATAACATTGATGTAATGCACACTGAAAAGAATGTCGCCGAGGCACTTTGGGGAACCATCATGGAAACTGAAAAGTCAAAAGACAACCCTAAGGCTAGAGTGGACTTGGCAACGTTATGCGATAGACCAAAGCAAGAGATGCAGCCTCCTAGAGGCGGCAAGACATGAAAAAGGCCTAAGACCGATTTCGTCTTGGCTAGGAAATACAGGAGGGAAGTACTTGAATGGATGCAGACGCTAATATTTTCTGATGGGTATGCAGCGAATCTGAGGAGGGGAGTGAACTTATCTACTCTGTGAGTCAACGGGATGAAGAGTCAAGACTACCACATATGGCTTGAGCGGCTTCTTCCGGCGATGGTTCGAGGCTATGTCCCTGAGCATGTGTGGCTAGCGCTGGCAGAGTTAAGCTACTTCTTCCACCAGCTTTGTGCTAAGGAGTTATCTCGGACCATGATTGATGACTTGGAAAACGAGGCACCTGTGTTGCTCTGTAAGTTGGAGAAGATCTTCCCACCCGGCTTCTTCAATCCGATGCAGCATTTGATATTGCACCTCCCGTATGAGGCACGAATGGGGGGCTGTGCAGGCCCGTTGGTGCTATCCAATCGAGAGATGTCTAAAGACTCTTCGCAAAAAATATAGAAATAAAGGAAAAATTGAGGCTTCTATTGCAGAGGCATACATTCTGGAGGAGGTGTCAAACTTCATAGAGAAATACTACGCCGAGAACCGTCCTAGCGTGCATAATCCACCCCCTCGTTACAATGCTGGTGAAAATAAATCGAACCTCAGCCTTTTCCAAGGTCAACTTGGAAGCGCAAGTGCATCAACCACTAAGACCTTGACACATAAAGAGTGGCGCTGCATCATGATATATGTGTTGAACAACCTTGACGAGGTGGCGCCATACATTGGGTAAGTTCTCAACGAACTTGTTTCAATATGTCATCACTGTTCCTCATCCAACCCCTTGTTTTACGTTGGTACAGGGAATTTATTCATCACTTCTGGAATCAATCAAGGGATCCTACCCCGCAGGAAGCTGATACCCTTCTTTCAAAGGGTGCGGGAACAGGGAGGCCCGATTTTATTTCTTGGTTCAAAAACAAGGTACTTTCAAATTTAGCTCATACTTAGTTCGACCTTCCAAGTTGCTCGTACGTTGAAATAATATAATGATCTATCCTGCTCGAGCTTGTAGGCCTAAATCGATGCGTCTATCAGTGGCGAGCTGAGACAGGTTGCAAACGGCTGTGCCTATAGGGTCAAGTCATTTACCGGTTATGATGTGAATGGATATCGCTTTCACACAGCAAGCTACGAGCAAAGTCGGCCCAACCGAAGAACCACAAATAGCGGAGTTTTTACCCCCGACACTGATGGCCTCGACTATTATGGAAGAATTGAAGGAATATACGAACTTTCATTTGTAAATGCCATCGGTTGCAAACTCTTAGTCCTATCATATTCAAATGCCATTGGTTTGATCCTAGAGTAACGAGACGGACCCCTCATCTTGTGCAGGACCCACTTTCCTGGCCTAGTTGACTACGCCGGGAAGAGGGAGCCAGCCTACACCTTTGACCACTACGCCAACGCCCCCGACGCGGAGGCTGAGAACAAGATGGTGCGGGTGAAGCGAGACTTTTGGGTAAGTCTTCATCGCACCACATTGCTTAATACATCGCATCACATTTATTATACTTTTCTTGAAATAATGAATGGATACATCGTGTCTATATGCAGCTTTATTACAGATGCGAGGAGGGATTTGAGGCCAGGGCGGAGGCGGTGCTTACCAAAGCCTGCAAAAAGCTCGTCGTGGCCATCCATTATGAGGCGCGCGTCCAGGCTGTCGTCACTTACCACAGGTCGATCCTTGGAGAGGATGTTAAGAAGCCACAAGCATGAAGCATGACGCTGACCCGGGACCGGTACATACAGGTAGATAAAGAACATTAATATTGATTCCTTTTGACATTAAGTACTCTTAATTTGTTCATCTTATATGTTAAAAACTTGATGACGTGCAGATGTGTCCATGGTGGTGCGCCGCGTATCCCGAGTGCTGGGAAATGATAGTGGACAGGTGGTGCGGCCCCGAGTGGACTAAAGCGCACAACGCTGCCCGGGACCGACGATTGCTGATGCCAAGTGTACCGCACCATCAAGGCAGCCGCAACCTCGCCGCATACAGATAAGCATGGGTACTCGAATTCATTTCTCTATTCTAACGCTCAATTTTGCCTGATTTCTAATCATCTTGCTGTCTTTCTCGTAGTCGGCGTCACATGCGGGCCAGGAGTGCACCACGTTCATGGCATATGCTATGGCCCACAAGGGCAAGGTGACGTCCGATGTCTCCTACAACCCGAAGGACCCGCCCAAGGCATACAGCTACCCGTCCGTCTACACCCGCATCAATGAGTACACATCGGCGGCAAGGTCTCTCCATGGAGACGACTACGACCCGAGCTCCTAGGACTTTGATCCAGAGGTCGTCATGAGGATTGGAGGAGGCAAGAAGCATGGGCAGTACTATCTTGGCGACGGCGTCATCGACGCTACCTCTACTCCCTCTCTCTCCCAAATTCGAGCACGGAGCACGGACGCAAGCATTCTCATACGCCCACGGCCAGAGACTTCACAACAACGGATTCTATCACTCCAGGTGATTCCTGTTTTATTCGTCATACATTGTTATTTACATATCTTAGCTTTGCTTTGTTTAAACAATGTGGTGAAATATTGCAGACCCAGATCGAGCAATTGGAGGCCCTGCGGGAGGCCGATCGCCAGAGGATGGAGGCTATGGAGGCCCAGCGCATTCGATGGAGTAGAGGCAGCAGCAGCAGATGGCGGAGGTTCTCCAGTACATGCAAGCTCTTGGGCAAAAGACGGGTGTAGCTCCGCCAGCTTCGCTATTCGTTACACCGCCACCTCCACCTTTAGGGCACACTACTCCTGTAAGTATGAATATGATTGTTTAAGTTTGTATGTTCATGCTTAGGGTCAAAGCGTAACACTACTTGTAGCCTAGTGGATTATTGTCTCACGCATGCAATGTCTTCTCCTTTGTGCAGCCTCAATCGGTGGGTTCGAATAATCCACCTCTCGGGCCCTCGAATGATCTAGTTCATGGTACACCACAGTCTCAGTGGGGAGCTTGAGGATCTGGGTAGTTGTTTTTCTATTTGTTGTTCACATGGTGATGGACTTGTGATGCACTAGTGTTAGTTATTTGGACTTGTGATGAACTTGTGTTAGCTATTTGGACTTATGATGCACTTATGTTATATATGTTGTGATGCATCTGATCTATATGAGATATTTATGATATATGTGAGATATATGTGATGAATTTGATATATATGTGAAATATTATTTTTGTCGTGATGGAATGTAAAAATTCAAAAAAATAGGGCGGTTATGGTCACTTTGCCGAGTGTAACACTCGGCAAAGGAAACCTTTGCCGAGTGCAATCACAAAAGCACTCGGCAAAGCTGGGAAAAGCAAGCCAATTTTGGCAAATTTCCCAGCTTTGCCGAGTGCCACTCAGAGGGCACTCGGCAAAGAATTTTCAAAAAAAAATTCTTTGCCGAGTGCCAAGCGGAGGGCACTCGGCAAAGAATTTTCAAACAAATATTTTTTTCTTTGCCGAGTGCCCAGCTGTGGGACACTCGACAAAGAATTTTCAAAAAAAATTCTTTACCGAGTGCCAAGCAGAGGGGCACTCGGCAAAGAATTTTCAAAAAAAAATTCTTTGCCGAGTGCCCGGCGGTGGGGCACTCGGCAAAGTACCCGTTAACGTTATCTCCCCCGTCACGTCAACTTTTCTTTGTCGAGTGCCCGATAAAAAACACTCGGCAAAGAGGTCTTTGCCGACGAATTTTTTGCCGTGTACTCTTTGCCGAGCGCGGCACTCGGCAAAGCCTTTGCCGAGTGTATTTATGGCTTTGCCGAGTGTCTTGGACACTCGGCAAAGCGCCAGATTCCCGTACGCAAGCTGTGAACTACATGCCTTTCACTATCACCTAATAATTCCACAACCTTGAGTAGAATGTTTCAAGTCGAGTTTATATATCACCCATATCATCTTGTATTATTTAGCATGTCTTGTTCATAAGATCAATGTCTTTCCTGGCGTTTTGATTCTTAACATAGCCAGAGGTTATGGTTTCACCATCGTAACCAAAGGGCTATATTGCTTTCTAGTTGTTGACACGAATTCTCACACACCTCGAATGCTACATTGCACATGCCACGCAACGTGGCGGCTGCCAGTGAGCCTGCGAAACCCGACCTAGCCAATTTTGGCAGGGAATGCCACGAAGGCCCACAAATGTCTCTTGGTAAGACCCATCGGGGAGGTGCAGTACTTGGGGTTAACCTAGGGTCAGCAAGACCACCTAGATCACCCATGAATTTCGCCGAGAGAAGCACAAATCATCAGTGATGGAGGGTTGGGAAAGCTAACGTGTGAATTGAAGAAACTAAGGTGCACAGAACATCACTGTATGCCACGAATTTCATCAATTGGATACCTTAATCGGTCGTGGACCTCTTGTAGATCTGGAGGTGGTTAGTCTTATCCTACTAGGAAACAAATCCACATTGAAATCGGCATGTTTCCTAAGCCTAGCCTATTTCTACATGGTGAATCTTCCTCGAACAACAATTTCTTCATACAAACTCTGAATTGAACGATCTATATATATTTTTGATCTTATCGATGAGGGGAACACAACTGTAGAGTCCATTTTGTATTTTGAAGAAGTTTCCAAACCCAGCCTAGCCGACTTTGAAACCCAACATGACCGGCCTTCTCAGAAAATCTAAACCTAGCCTCCTTTGGTGAATTTTGAGTGTCAAAATATGCCCCCTCACCTCGCCTATTTTTTAGTAAAGCTTGCATACTTAAAAAAAACTTTCTTCTAGGCTAGTTTAGCCTAAGGATGATCATCAATAATAATTCATCGGCCATTTTATCCTAAGGGCGATAATCATGCTATCGATATGTTTTTGTTCTAAGGGCAATATTTGTATGTCGATCATCATTCAAGCAGCTATGTGCTTCTTGTTTCATTTTCTAATTTCGAGCACGTTGAAACTTGCACCATTGCATCATGATCAAACTAGCAGAATGGCACCACTTTGGTTGGAAGTATCTAGAGTCTGGTCATGGTCCATAATATTTATATTTATAGGGTGGCAGGTCGATCCTGGGGTTAGAGTCTGAATACGTTATAAAAACTAAATCAAATCAAACATGAAAATTAAGTTCTACTCAAACTCGACCTGGATGGTTGCACCGGACCGTTGTACTACGCCGAACCGTATGGTGCGTGTACTTTGTGTGAATCGGTCCTATTTGGCTGTGAACACAAGTCAAGTTGGATGGACCTCAAGACTACAACTCAAAGCTAAAGTTCAGTTTGGATTTAGCAAGACGACATTTTAAAGTAGTCCTATTGAGGTGTTTTTGATGTGTTGCAAAGATAATGACGTTATCTTTCTAATGGTCCTAGTCCAAGTTTCAATTCGTTGTAAAACTTTCTGTAATAAAAATAATGTGTTCTCTCAAAGTTTGGGTCATGTGGGGCCTTAAGCCCAACTTGTTAATAGGTCACCAACAACTCTAGGTCGGCCCATATTATGGACAATGTAACATCTGCCATTGAGAACTCCTGGGGCTTCACCATCATTGGTTTGTAGAACCCAACTCGTGAGCAATTTCGTATTGTGTTTTTTTGTGCTCTTGTTTGTGTTCTCAAATTCACATGCAGGAAGCAGCCTTCTTGACGAGGTTAGTTGTGTTGGGTACAGTTGATAGCCAATGGAGCAGTGGTATTGTAGTAATTGTAAGGGATTTCAACCTCCTGATCGGAGCCCTTTGGATAACCAACATCGAGCTCTCCACCAATTCGATTTATCTTTCAAATGATCGGGCCTAGTTCTCCCATTACTTGCACTATTGACAATAAGCAGCAACGCAAGCCAACAAAACCTTAGTCCATCTATACCACACAGAGTGTGATGCTTTCAACTGGGACTTGTATTTTGTCCATGTTCTAAATTGCTAGTTATCCTATTGTACATCGTCTTATCTCTTTTACTTTCGCTTTATGCCTGACAATGTTTCTTTTCTCCATGTGTATTATATTTTACTTGAAAATATTATTTGAATTGCAACTTGTTGGGGATTTAACCTCGGACAACATAGTCCCTGAAGTTGATTAACAAATGTTAACTAATGAATTGTCCTTGTTGCGAATTATGTTTATTGCATAGGGATGACTTCACGTTGTTTAGTTAATAAGAAACCTTCGCAAGTGTTCTGCAAAGCTCAAAGCGCGAAGACGAGAACAAAGAAACGAAGTTGGAGGTGGAGATCCAAAGGTAATTGGTCCACCTCGCGACAAACCAAAGTTGAAGACAGTACGCCGAAGGCAATCAGCCCACTTCATGGTGAAGCGAAGTCGAAGGCGAACGAAACGAAGCCAACTTGTTTTGGCCTCACGAAGAGTCGTCACGAAGACTCGTCTCGCAATGCTTGACAGACGAAGTAGAAATGCAATATTGACTATGTAATGACCAATTACCCTCGGATGTAAGGAAAGCTCTGATTGTTCATAAGAATCGCTCCAGGGGCATAATAGAGATTATATTAGGATTAACGAAGGCTCCATCCTTTATAAACACCCTACTTTTTCTGGACATGAATCTTTATTCAATTCAATTAAACCCATTGTCTGATGCTTGAGTGTGATTCATCCAACACAACTCTAATCATTTGTTATAGTCGTGTGTGTGTGTGCAACAAACTTATGCCTTAATTAAGTTACGTTGTGTTATTTTCACATTAGACTAATTTTTTTAATAAGGGTAAAGGTAGATAATTGAGAAGCAAGTAAAGGGGTATTTTTGTTTGAATATTCATAATGGTAATAATGTGGAATTCTTAAATAGGTATATGGTCTTTGTGGGGCATTTTTCCATTTATGGCAATGGTTAGAAATTTCTAATAAGGTATAGCGGCACTTTGGTTAGGTTTTTGTAAGTAGATATATGGTCGTTTGCTATCTTTTTTCGCTAACTAATGTAGTACTTTGCTTTGTACTAGGCTTTGATAGTAAACCTAGAGGATTCCCTTGATGACCAATTTACTAAGCAGTACTCCCTCCGTCTCCAAAAGAATAAAATTCTAGAATAGTATCATATTTTAGTATACTAAATTTGACCAATTATAAATAAAAAGTGTACATATTTATAATATCAAATAAATATCATTAGATTAATTACGAAATGTATTTTCTTAATGAATTGATTTTAAGTCATAAATATGAATACTATTTACTAAAACTTAGTTAAACATGAAATATTTTAACTGGCACGTATACCACAGTTTCCTTCTTTGTATAAAACAATTGATAACGGACACAAAATTCGCGTACAGTATGTGCAAATCTGAAAGGACCTGCTATGGGAGGGAGTAATAATTATTGACGTGGAGTAAGCTGTGGTACTCCTGCATGGCAATAGCACAGACCCCATATGTCCTCTAGTGCCGACACAGTGCCGACACACCTTTGTTCTCGTCATAAAGCTAGCTGGCGGCCCATGGACGATCAGCCTGCTGTCTGCTAGTACTACCTCTGTTGCTATAGTACAGTACTCAGCTCCTTGTTCTAGGATCTAGCATATTATGTTCATTTCCCATGCAAACTCAAAATATTTTCTCTTCCATTCATCACATCGAATCTTTAATATATGTATAGAGCATTAAATATATGTAAAAAAGATAACTAATTGCATAGTTCATCTGTAAATGTCGAGATGAATCTTTTAAGTCTAGTTAGTCCATGGTTAGATAAATTTTACCAAATAACAATGAGAGGTGCTACAGTAACTTTCATCCACCTTTCGAACACGAGTAATAAAAGTCGGACATGCATGCAATTAACTACTGGATAATGCATTGCTTCAGTAGCATCTTGGTTTGAGGAGTTAAAGTTTAACGAACGCTATAACACTTTTATCTTATTTGACAAAAAGTTTTCAATCTTTAACTAATTAGGCTTAATAGATTCGTCTCGTAAATTACTTCTAATCTGTACCAATATGCATACAATTAATCTACATTTAGTACTCCATACATTTGAGGGAACATTAATGTGATGAGAGTTAAACTTTAACTCCTGACAACCAATCAGACCCTTAATGTATAGGTTCATGCGCCATCAAGGCGTCGATTCCGCGCATTCTGGCCGATTCACTGGTAACATGTATACTAGAGGTTTTCTTTCTTTCTTTCTATTTGTGAGAACTAGCGACTTTAGAGGTTTGTGCCGCAGTGGACATCCGCAAGCTCCTCTCGGCGGCCTCAGTGGGCTGCTCCAGCGCCGCTTCTGTTGGGGTGTCCACTGCGGTGGCTGTGTGTCCATGACGTTCCTCCAGTACCGACGCTCCGGTCTCCAGGATCCTTGGCTGCCTGGTTGCCTTTTAGCTTTTGGCCGAGTTACCTTTTACCTACTAGTCTTCGTTGATTTAACGCTGTTCTGGTGCTTGTGCTTTGCTTTCAGTCGTGTTGACCACGGGTGCTTTGTTTTTTCTAAATGACTAATGTAAGCAACCGCTCTCTATCGCTTTTATCCTGGAATGTGCGTGGTCTTAGCGACCCGGAAAAGTGTTCTATTGTTCGAGATGCTATTCAGTCTGCTTCCCCCTCTGTTATGTGTATTCAGGAGTCCAAGCTCCATGAACTGAACAGTTTCAAGACTATAAGAGGCTGTTTGGTTCCCGCCGCAACTCGCCACGTTGAAAGTAAGGCTGCCACACCTGCAAGGCTCACGTTTGGTTCTGGAGTAAGCTGTGGCTGCCACATATTCAGTCCCTTGTCGTTTGCTAGCAGAGCGTGGCGAGTTGTGGCGAGCATTTTCACCGCCGCGGCCGTGGCGACGTCACTGACGCGTGGCTGACCCAGGCTGGGAACCAAACAGCCCCTAAAACTTTCCTCCCTCTTCAACTCGCTCAGTCCCTTAAAACGGTGCCAGCAATTGGCTCTAGGGGGGGCTGATCACCGCTTGGAACCCTTCGCTTTGGTCCCTGAACAACTCTGAGCAGGGAACCCGCTGCCTCACAGTTTCCCTATCCAGCACCATTTCTGATTTCTCCATTCAAATCACCAATGTTTATGGCCCCTCCGACCATCAGCACTCTAGCTCTTTCCTCCAGGAGCTCGTTGACCTTTCCTCTACCATTGTTGGCCCTTGGGTTGTCATCGGCGACTTCAATCTCATCCGCAACGCGGATGAGAAAAACAACGATAACATCAACAACTCTCTGATCAATGCCTTCAACAGCACCATTAGTCTTCTCGGTCTGATGGAAATCCCCCTTCTTGGCCGTAGATACACCTGGAGCAATGGTCAGGAGCAACCGATCCTTGCAAAGCTTGACAGAGCCCTTGTCAACCTCAACCACACTACCACCTTCCCCTCCACCTCCCTCACTCCTCAAGCCAAACCCACTTCTGACCATACTCCCATCCTGCTAACAATGTCTACTGAAATTCCAAAATCCCAGCTTTTCCGTTTCGAAAATGCTTGGCTTCACCACCCAACTTTCCTCCCCTCCGTTCTTCCATCGTGGGCACAGGCTTGATAGACGAAATCCTTCGCCGGCCGCCAGAGCAAAACTCCGGCGAACTCTCAAACTCACGAACTCACACACGCAGGAAGTGAACACACTGGAATTTTGGTGCTTTGGCAACTGCCTTAGCGTTTTCTGAATATATTGCTCCTACTTATACACAAGGAGCTCCTAATTGCTGAAAGTAAAAGACTCTGAGTGGCTGAGCTATTCCCAGCACTCCGCCATGCACGCCATGCCCGCCTATAACCCGGACAGTGCGCGCCATCCCACGCACTAGGCCATCTCGCGCAACTTGCGGCTGGCTCCGCCACGACGTGAAGAACATGCACGCCATGGCCCTGGATACAAGGACGCGCTCGGGAGGTTTCTAACAACCAGGCCGAGCTCACCGCTAAAACTGCAACTAACTGAAGAAAAACCTGGAATGCAGGTTTACATGGGTTACAATTCACCCCCTAAACCTGACATTCCTTGCCAACCTTGACGATGCCCAGCTGCACACGAAGTTCACAGAAACGATCACGCGCCAGCGGCTTGGTCAATATGTCAGCAAGCTGCTCTTCTGTTCGAACATGCTCAATCCTCATCCTCCCATCTCCAACACAATCTCGGATGAAATGATAACGCACATCAATGTGTTTGCTTCGATCATGGAAAACGGGATTCTTACTGAGAGCGATAGCAGATTGACTGTCCATCTTCAGGAGGAACGGTGCACGTCGCTCGCCGTCGAGTTCAGCAAGCAGCTGTGCCAGCCAAATCCCCTGGCAGGCGGCCGTCGTACCCGCAATGTACTCAGCTTCGCAGGACGAGAGAGCGACCACCTTCTGTTTTTGTGACTGACATGTCACTGCGCAGGAGCCGAGGAAGAACAACACGCCTGTGGTGCTCTTCCTTATATCAATGTCACCACCCATGTCGGCGTCACTGTACCCGAGCAGCTTCAGCTCCCGTGCTCCACGCCTGTAGTAGCACCCGTAGTCGATGGTTCCAGCGACGTAGCGCAGAATCCGCTTGACGGCGTTGAGGTGTTCCATCGTTGGCTGCTCCATGAAGTGGCTGACATACCCGACGGAGAAGGCTATGTCAGGCCGAGTATGCACCAGGTACCGGAGGCAACCGACCAGACCCTGGTACTCAGTGGTATCCACCGCCTGGGCGTTGCTTGTCTTGGACAGCTTCAGCCGTGGCTCCATCGGGGTGTGACAGGGATTGCAGGTCCCCATCCCCGCTCGGTCGAGGATCTTCCGAGCGTACGCCGTCTGAGCGAGCTTGATGCCGTCGTGTCCCTGCTGCACTTCAATCCCCAGATAGAAACAGAGCAGACCGAGGTTAGACATCTTGAACCTGGTTTTCATCTGCTCCTTGAAGTGATTGATCTCGGCGGCGTCGTTCCCAGTGATGATGAGGTCGTCGACATAGACTCCCACCAGCAACCGGGAAGCTCCTCTCCCTCTGGCGTATACAGCATGCTCTGACTTGCTGTGGCTGAAGCCCAGCTCGCCTAGAGTGCTGTCCAGTTTGGCGTTCCACGCCCTCGGTGCTTGTCAAAGGCCGTAGAGGGCCTTATCAAGCCGCAGCACCATGTTCTCTTTCCCTGCAACAACGAAACCGGGAGGTTGACGAACGTAGACTTCCTCGTTCAGCTCCCCGTTCAGGAACGCGGACTTCACGTCCATGTGGTGCACCGGCCACCCCTCCTGGGCGGCGAGGGCGAGCAGCAACCGCACGGACTCAATCCTTGCGACAGGGGCGAACACTTCATCGAAGTCCACCCCGGCCTGCTGGACGTAGCCCTTTACGACGAGCCTCACCTTGTGCTTCACGACCTCACCGGCAGCGTCTCTTTTGGTCTTGTACACCCACTTGAGGCCGATTGGACGGTGCCCAGGTGGTAGAGGTACGAGGCGCCAGGTACAGTTGCTCTCGATTGACTCCATCTCCTCCAGCATCGCGCGACGCCATGGCTGCAGCTTCTCTGCCTCAGTGAACGAGGCAGGCTCGCCCTCGATCTGCAAGTGGAGCTCTGCGGCAACCTGTCGTGCAGCAAGACCAGGAGGCGCCGCGTTCCCAAGGACATTGTCAAGCATGCGATACCTTGGCTCGACATCGTCGTTGTCAGCGTCCAAGTACTCCTCGGCGTTCGGAGGCGGCGACACGAACTCTGGTGTGAGGGGACCTGCGCCAGGTTCAGGAGGCTGTGGTGTCGACGGCGGTGCGGAGGTGTCCACTGTGGGCGCGCCTGGGCTTGGCGCAGGGGCTCCACTGGCATGGGCCGAATGAGTCGGCGACTCAGGCCCACCCCCGGTGATGTCGATGTAGTGGTCCCCGGCGCCGATCTGCAGGTCGTGGTACTCCACCACGAGCTCCGAGTTGGTGGGGACTCCGTCTTCACGCTCCCAGGTCCAGGACGCCGTTTCATCGAACACGGCATCCCGGGACACGACGGCGTGTCGCGCCACTGGGTCGTAGAAGCGCCACGCCTTGGCGCCCGGCTCGTACCCGATGAACACGACGGGTGTGCCGTGGTCCTCCAGCTTCTTTAGGTTGGGCTTCACCTTCTTGACGAAAGCGGTGCAGCCGAACGTGCGAAAGTAGGAGATGTCAGGCCGCCTGCCATGCCAGGCCTCGTAAGGCGTCACGCCTTCAAGGGCCTTCGTGGGCACGCGGTTCAGGATCCAGACGGCGGTGGCAATGGCTTCTCCCCAGAAGACAGACGGCACGCCCCTGCCTTTCAGCAGGGCACGCGCCATGTTGACGACGCTCTGGTTCCTCCTCTCGACGACCCCGTTCTGCTGGGGCGTGTACGGCGCCGTGTGCTGTCGCTGCACTCCATGGTCTGCGCAGTACGACTCAAACTCGACGGAGGTGCGTTGTCCATCCTGAGAACGCACAGATGACGCCCGGTTTCCACCTCAACCCGGGCCTGGAACTTCTTGACAGCGGCCAGCGTGTCGCTCTTGGCCGCTAGCAGGGCCACCCACATGAACCTGCTCTTGTCATCCACCAGAAGCAAAAAATACTGCTTACCGCCGGGAGTGGGCGGCGTGATGGGGCCGCATAGGTTGCTGTGGACAAGGTCCAGCAACCCCTCTGCTCGCCGTTTGGCCTGCAACGGAAATGGCCTCCGCTTGAGCTTGGTGGTGACGCACTCGATGCAGAGCTGGTGAACGCGGTCGATGGGAGGGAGCCCCTGCACCATCCCATGTTTCTCCATCTTGTGCAGGGCGTCGAAGTTCAGGTGCCCGAGCCGCTCCTGCCACAGCCACGCGCCGTCGGAGGCACGCGCAGCCAGGCAGAGCGGCCGAGCCAGCTGCACTCGCAGGAGGTAGAGGCGTTCCGTTGAACGCTTCACGCGCAGGATCAGGCGGCCCTTGTCGTCGCGGACGCAGAGCACCCCGCGCTTGATGTGCACATCGCAGTCCCCTTCACCGAGTTGCCCGAGGCTCACGATGTTGGAGACGAGGCGCGGGATGTAGTACACCCCGTGAGCGGGAGGTGCTCGCCGGTCTTCCCTTCGAAGAGGACGGTGCCAGTGCCTTGGATCTCCACCACAGAGCCGTCGCCGAAGCGAACGGTCCCGCGGATCGCCGTGTCGAGGTTGATGAAGGCGTCGCGGTTCCCCGTCATGTGGTTTGTCGCCCCGGTGTCCAAGTACCAGGTGGTGTCGTCGTGCTCGTTGTCACCACCGAGCTGCGCGAACACCTTGGCCTCCACGATCCGGAGAGGGCGAGGCACCGGTGAGCTCTGGGTCGTCGGGGCGGCGATTGGGGTCGGCGCTGGGTGGAGTGTGGCATGGGCCATCAGCAACGTGGGCTCTCTGTCCTCTTCTGCCTCCGCGACGTGGGCCTCGGCCTTGGGCTTGCTCTTGCACTCCTTGGCCCAGTGGCCCATCTTGCCACACCGAGCGCATGGGTCTTTGGCTCAATTGGGCTTGTCGTCGTCACGGGTCGGCCCATCAGCCTTCCCCTTGCCTTTGCCACGTCCGCGTCCGCCGCGCTTCTTGCCGCCGGCGTTGCTGCTGGAGCTGCTCTCACCGCCGGAGGAATTGCCGCCGCCCTTCCCACCGGCCTCGCGGATCTTGAGCCTGGCCAGCCACTCCTCCTCGCAGAGAAGCAGCCGCCCTTGGTTGTCGAGGACGGGCTGAGGCTTCCGGCGCTGTTCGACGGCACGCAGGCGCCCGGTCACCTCCTCCACGGAGATGGTGCGGATGTCAAGTAGCGTCTCGATAGAGATGGCTACCTGCGCCAGGTGTTCAGGCACGAGCTGCAGCATCTTCCTCACGATCTCGACGTCGGCGACATTGTCGCCGAGGATGCGAAGGTCGGATGCCAGCGCGTTGATGCGGTTCGCGAAATCCTCCGCGGTCTCCGACTCCTTCCACACCAGCGCATTGAACTCGCGGCGGAGCTGTTGGGCGTTGGCCTCCCGGACGCGATCGACGCCGACCCGGATGGCCTTGATCGCCGCCCAAGCTTCCGCAGCAGAGCTCCTCTTCTCCCGCAGGGTGGACAGCGTGTCCGCCGGCACTGAGCGCAGGATCACAGCGAGTGCCAGGCGGTCGTGGCGGTACTCACGTCGTCGTCGAACGGCTCGACGGCGTACCACCAGCCGGTTGCCTCGAAGTTCACCTGCATCAGCATCGACCACTCCTGGTAATTAGTGCGGGTGAGCATTGGCCACTGGATTCCGGCTGCAGGGTTCTCGGCGCGCTGGACGACGAGGTCGCGGCGCCCACGGCGTGGCGCTGGCGATGGTGTGAACCGCCGCCCACCGCGCCCACGGCGGCGGTGCGGCGTGCGCGACCGATCTCCGACCGGTGCGGACCGGCGGTCCATTGCCTCGATCTCGGCTCCGATACCAGATGATAGACGAAATCCTTCGCCGGCCGCCGGAGCAGAACTCCGGCGAACTCTCAAACTCACGAACTCACACACGCAGGAAGTGAACACACTGGAATTTTGGTGCTTTGGCAACTGCCTTAGCGTTTTCTGAATATATTGCTCCTACTTATACACAAGGAGCTCCTAATTGCTGAAAGTAAAAGACTCTGAGTGGCTGAGCTATTCCCAGCACTCCGCCATGCACGCCATGCCCGCCTATAACCCGGACAGTGCGCGCCATCCCACGCACTAGGCCATCTCGCGCAACTTGCAGCTGGCTCTGCCACGACGTGAAGAACATGCACGCCATGGCCCTGGATACAAGGACGCGCTCGGGAGGTTTCTAACAACCAGGCCGAGCTCACCGCTAAAACTGCAACTAACTGAAGAAAAACCTGGAATGCAGGTTTACATGGCTTACAAGGCTGACGACTCTGACGATGCTGCGGGACAATTGGCTGCCTGCCTCAAGTCGACCAGGGCCGCGGTAAAGGCCTGGTCTCGGCGTTACAGGGCGCCGCCTTACATAATACCAAACTGCAAATTCCTAATTCAGCTTTTTGATACACTGGAGGAGGAAAGGGGCTTATCTTCTAACGAGTTGCAGGCACGCAGGGAATGCCAGGATTGCCTCTCCCAGGTGATCAAAGAGAAGGCTTCCTACTGGAAGCAGCGGAGCAAATTCCGCGCGATCAAGGAAAGCGATGCGAACACTGCCTTTCATCATGCACAGGCATCTGTCCGCCTACGCTGCAACAACATCCGTTGTGTTGAAGTGCAAGGCGAAGTAATTTTCAATCATGATGGGAAAGTTCAGGCGCTGACAAATTTCTTCAGGTCAATCATAGGCCAACCAGGCAGTTCCACTTGGAGTTTTGACATCAACTCCATCTTCCAAGACCAGCATCACCCTTCAGGACAGCTTACTGCACCATTCACTGAGCAAGAAACGCTAGCAGCCCTGAAGGCGACGGATAGAAACAGTGTCCCGGGACCTGATGGTTTCGGCCCTTCCTTCTACAGCGCTGCTTGGTCCTCAATCAAACAGGAAGTTATGGCCTTCCTCTCGGCATTCCATGATGGACGTGCTGACTTGGAGAGGTGAGTGCTAGATCATTGTCAAACAGCGCAAGTGCTATCTCAAGCTTCTCTCACCATAGGTTATAGTTGCTCCCATTTAGGGGCGGAATGGCCGAGATAAACCTCATTGGGTTATATCTTGAAAACAACATCAGAGAGAGTGAGAAACAGTTGACATAATTACTGCATGCCTTAATTCAACGTTGGTCAAAATTAAAACATATAACGTTCTTATACATTAACTCTACATCACCGTTTGCCAGAAATAGAACTAATGTATAAAATCTCAAGAATACAAAAATTATCATATTGCTATTATCAACGTTGGTCAGAAAAATAACAATATCATAATTTACTAAATATTACAACTACTCTTCAAAATTAAATTCTCCTGTTGGTTCGAAATTAAATAGAAGATAATAAACATCAACTTTGCAGTGGAAACGTGAAAAATTCTTGAAAAATAATTATTCTTGATCAGAAGCATCTCATGTATTCATCTACTCTCTAGACGAATTATCTCGTGGATTCAAATTCGAGCAGAGATTGAAAACTGGACAAAATCATCAAAAAAAAACTTCTGAAAAAGAATAAAATAAATTCCTATTGCTACTGTTCATTCAGGCTGAAAAAACATCGCGCGTATACGCGGCCCAGCAGCGAAACCGGCCCGGTCAGCCGCGCTCACGCGGCACTTCCCCCGCGCCCAAGCCGCAACCTGGGCCTAGGCCGAGAATTCCTTTGCCCGCCTGGGCTGCAAGCTGGCCCGAGCGCCCGGAGGCGTCCATTTGCATCCGACGGTCGGGCGTCGTTTTTGCAAGAACAAAACCCACGCTGCAGTCGTTCACCTAAACCCTAATTTCATTTCTCCCTTCCCCCGCCCTTCTCCTCACCGCAGAGGCGACAGCGACGGCGACCATGGTGGCCGTCGACACCGGTGAGGAAAAGCGCCGCCGGAGCAAGTCCGGTCGGCTCCCCTTCCTCTTTCCTTTCTCTTCCCCTCCCCTTTTCTCTCTCGTAACCCCGCAGCCATGGCGAGTAGATCTAGGGTGAGGGATGCAGCTGCTCATGGCAGCCGGACAAGCGTGACGGCGCGCCGCCGGGCCCCTCGCAGGCGCATGCGCTTGCCCGAGAGTGAGCGCGCCGCCGTCGAGCGGCCTTGTGGCGACACCCTTGACTCCCGAACCCGAAACGGGACCACGCGGTGGCGTGGCCTCCCCGGATGGGGCTCGTGTGCTACATTCCATGTGACATCGGTGGTGGCGACGGTGACAGGTGAGCCCCAAGTAGGCCCCTATGCTCTCCATCCTTAGGGTTAGGGTTTGAGTTAAAATCGCAAATCAAATCATCTCCTTCTACTTTCTACCCCGATCTAGATCTACACACTAGGTAAGGCTCAACTGATACCATTGTTAGTCCTGTAGGATCACCTAGGCATAGATCAGCGGGTTTAACTTCACTAAAATGGGATAACTAAATAAATCATCTTAGAGTATTAGAGAGGGGTATAGGGTACAGACCGTCGGTGGGCTTAGCGGAAGAGCTCGCCATGGCGATGGTGTCGATGGCGCGAGGTGTCGGTGAAGGGGTGACGCGGGAGCGACTGTCGTAGGAGAGGCGTGGACGTCCGCGGCGCGACTCTCATGGCGGTGGTGACCCTGCGATGTGGTGGCGGAGCTTCCCGTCGCTTCAGCGCTGTCCTCTAAGATCGGATTAGGGTTAGGAATGTAGGTAGGGTTTGTAGCGGCTACGGTGAACTCGTACCCAGTGCCCCAGCCCCCACCTTTCTCTTTGAAGCGCTGCGCGACGGGGGCTCACCAACCATGATTGGGTCGGACGCCCCCGACCATGGCGTGAATGAAAGGCCCACAACCTGTTCGTTTCGCTGGTTTAATATGGCTGAAAATACCGTTCGCTGATTTATTGTGAGAAAAAAAAACACTGTTAGATAGCTGCGAACAGGTGCCAAATTGGCCGTCGGTGAAGATCAACCTTACTGGAGGGACCTCGCCCCGTTGGTTGACAGTTCAAAGCCGACACTATTGTCGTTTTTGGTACTACCTGCGTGGTTCGACATTGGTGCGTGCATGCACGCTTCGAGTGGCAGGCATGCCTGCAAGCGCTGTCTGAGCATTGCCATTACAAGGGTAGCAGCTGAGTAAAGCCTGCGCCTGCTTTGTACGACCGCCTGGTCTCCGTTGATCTTTCAACGGCCGGCCGGCCCTCGTATGTGTATTTCATAGTATGGCCTTGTTTAGATGGCAAACTTTGGAAGCAAAGTTTATACAGTAAGTGTCCCGTCACACTGTAGTAATTTTGTTTTTATTTGGTAATAATTATCCAAATATTGATTAATTAGACTTAAAATGTTCGTCTCGCAAACTACAACGAAATTGTGTAATTAGTTTTTGATTTCATCTATATTTAGTACTCCATATATGTGTCGGTATTTTGATGTGACGGGGAATAGGAATTTTGCATAGTGAATTTGGGAGGCAAACTTTGTAATCTAAACAAGGGGCCGGTTTAGTTGCAATTTTTTTTGCAAAACGATACTGTAGCACGTTTTGTTGTTATTTGGTAATTAGTGTCCAATCATGATCTAATTAGGCTTAAAAGATTCGTCTCGTCCATTTCGTCTAAACTGTATAATTAGTTTTATTTTTTTATCTATATTTAATGCTTCATGCATATGTCTAAAGATTCAATGTGACGGAAAATCTAAAAAATTTTACAAAATTTTCTGGAAACTAAACAGGGCCAAGGCCTATGTGTATTTCATAGTACCGCCTGGTCTCCGTTGATCTTTCAACGGCCGGCCCCCTGTAGCATAGTACCCTATCTCTCCTTCTCGCACCACCATTTTTGGCTGTATGCAGCCTGCAGCCTGCAGCTAGCGCATCACTTGTTGACAAAAAAGCAGTCCGAAACAAGGCCACTGTTTTCGTAGGATATACTGTACTACACTATGAGCCTGTTTAGTTCACAAAAAGTGAACTAAAAAGTGCTACGGTATCTGTCACATCAAATCTTGCGGTACATGCATAGAGTACTAAATATAGATGAAAGAAAAAACTAATTACGCAGTTTAGTTGTAAATCACGAGACAAATCTTTTGAGCCTAATTAGTCCATGATCGGACATAAATTGCCAAATAAAACGAAAAGTGCTACAGTATACTGCATATGGTCTTTTCTTTCGACGCATGAATGTAATGCATCGTCTGGCGCCACTACGCCTCGCTGCCACTACTGCATCGTCTGGCTAGTAGCACTGTGTATTGCCATGCATTTCGATGGGTCAAAAACTCAAGAGGCCATTGGCCATTGCTCCCCGCTGCCTCCCTCGTAAAGAAAGCAATGGGTATCCAAAACCCGAAAGAGGCGGGTATGAAAAGAATTCTTCACGCACAGGTATACTAATGGGTAAAAATCTCTACCCATCGGGTATGCGGGTATGGGTACATGGACATAATACTCACACCCGTGTACCCGCGGGTAATTTATACCCGCCTTAGCAACACATATGTATTGATTAATTACTATAAAATACACATACTAATATATCTATGACTATTATACTACTAATTAGTGTAGTTTTGTTGCTATGTTATAATTGTTGATTTCTATTGACAAAGAATTGATGATATATTATTCTATTAATATAATATATTCATGTTCTTTTGATTTGTAGCGGGTATGCATTCGGGTACGGGTTACTCGTCGGGTATTTTTACCCGCGCGGGTACGGGTATGGGTGAAGTCTTCTACCTGTGCGCGAGTACGGGTAATTTAGCGGGTAAAATTTTATCTCGCGGGTACAGGTATGGGATAGCAATACCCGACGGGTATATCCCCGTTGCCATCTTTACTCTCTCGAGTAGCGATAACAAGTTAGTGCTGCAAAGTGGCAAGGCAAGCAATGTTGTGAAAGCGAAGAGACGGTGGTAGTGGCAGCTCGATCGAGATATATAATATGGCCGTGTTTAGTTGGCCCCATTTTGGAGGTCCAAAATTTGTATAGTAACAGATTTCTTACTGTAGCATTTCGTTTGTATTTGTGAATTTTTGTACAAACATTGACTAATTGGCTCAAAAGATTCGTCTCGCAAAGTACAACTAAACTGTGCAGTTAGTTTTTTATTTCATCTACATTTAGTACTCCATGCATGTGCCGGCATTTTGATGTGATGGGAAATCTTCTTTTTGCATAGTGGAATTTGGGAGAAAATTTGGCATCTAAACAAGGCCTATGTGGCAGATAGTACTAACATGCATGTACTGTAAGAAATAAAAAAAAATCCTACTACCTTTTACAGTGACTGGTTAAACCGGTGGAGATTGTTCGTTCGTGCAAGCTAGGGAGCATAGCATATATTGTATATACAAATACTGTAAATCCTAGCAGGAGAGATTTCGTCGCTGACCGGGTCGGTAACGATGTGCACGCACCCGAAAACGGAAAGGGTAATCCTGGGCTCATGATCAACCCCCACAAAAAAAAATGGAAATTTGTACTACCAGTATTCTTCAGTACCCTGGTGGTGGCATGCTTAAAACGCACGGTATATACTTTATTAGCCGCCGTCAGTTAGTAATATATGTGTGGCTGCATGCATGAACCTCATCTGGAAGTTGTAGTAGACACGGTATCTTCACATGCAGATATATAAAAATGAAGCAAAAGTTTGGCGGGGAGCGTGGCGAGCTAGCTAGACTTTGAGTCTTTGACCTTGAATTCTCACCGCGGCACGCGCGTGGGCCGCGGGGAATTGAATTTTGACACGAGCAAAAGCGACCACTTCAAATCATCAGGGAGAAGCCATACGTGCATGCATATGTATGCATCTGCGGAGAGCTACTACTGCATGCGTCACAAGGCCAGCCTGCTGCAACACTCTCCTAGCTTGCTCACTCTGATTACTCTAACAACCCAACTTGAGATGGATTGGATAAAATAAACAGGAAGCACACATGATTCAATTCGGCACATGCTGGATATGTGCATGCATGGAGATGTTGTCCATCTAGAAAAGAAAGCATGCATCCCTACTCACCGTCTGTGGACACAAAAACTATATAGCACTCATCATTTCCGGTGGACACGACATGAGACCATCTCTGTCCATATGGCGTGCCCAGGACCACTGAACCACTGCAAAAAAAAAAAAATACGTACGCAGGCAGTGTTTACTTCCTTCAAAATTCCAAAAATTTTACAAGATTCTTCGTCACATCGAATCTTTGACACATGCATAGAGTATTAAATGTAGGTAAAAAAATAACTAATTGCACAGTTTGTCTGTAAATGTCGAGACGAATCTTTTAAGCCTAGTTAGTCCATGATTGGATAAATTTTACCAAATAACAACGAAAAGTGCTTCAATAACTTTACACCAACTTTTACACCATCTAAACACTACCGCAGCTAGCTAGTGGCGTATAGGATCGGCAAGCATTCAACACGAGGTTAGGGTGTGTTTAGTTAGCGAAAAATTTTGGTTTAGCATTTTCGTTTATATTTATTAATTAGTGTCCCATCATGAACTAATCCTAAAAATTTTCAAGATTCTCCGTCACATCGAATGTTTGACACATGTATAGAGCATTAAATGTAGAAAAAAAAAATTAATTACACAGTTTGATAGAAAACCACGAGACGAATCTTTTAAGCCTAATTAGTTCATGATTGGACACTAATCGACAAATACAAACGGAAGTGCTACAGTAGCCAAAGCAAAAAAAAATTCCGGAACTAAACACACCCTAATTTTCCCACCTGGGTGTTCCGTTTGTTTAATCAATTATTACTACCTGCTGCCGTGTTTTTTGTCTAGAAAATAAATACACCCTCCGTACACAAAAGAACGTGAAGATAAAGTATCGTGGGTTTGACTAACCATAAGTTAATAAAAAATAATCAATGTTTATAATATTCACTACTAAAAACGATTTTAGAAGATAGAGACCTTTGATTAACGAGGCAGGCATGCAGAATACTAAGTGATTTATAGGCCATTTACAGAGACCCAAAAAAACCAATTGTCTCCATAAATCAATTTGTAGGAGGCCCGCCTCTGAAAATAGTGCCCTAAGAGATCCAAGAGCCCGTTATATATATATATATATATATATATATATATATATATATATATATATATATATATATATATATATATATATATATATATATATATATATATATATATATATATATATATATATATATATATATATATATATATATAACTTAGGGTTTGGAGCTCCTCATCCTCTCTCTCACACACATAGCCGGCACTCTATCTCTCTCACCTCTCAGCTCCCAAATGGAGGCATATATCTCTCCCTCTCTCATCTCTCGGCGGTGGCGCGTGGGCCCCTCTCGATGATAGCGCATGCGTGGGGGTTGCACCAGCAGTGGCACACGCAAGCAGGCCATGTGGTGCCCCCTCTAGCCGCAGACATGTGGGGGCTCACCTAGGCAGCGACGAACGCGCGGGCAGTGGCGGATCCAGGATGGGATCAAGGGGGGCAAAGTAATGGAGATTGTGATTAACAATGAAGATTTAAGGGTAATTTAGAGCTAATTCCAACAGTGATCCTATGGGAATTTGAGGCTACAGGGGGCTGCAGCCCCCTCCCCAGCCCCCTAGATCCGCCAATGCGCGCGGGGACTCGCCTGGGCGGCGGCGCACGTGCGGGGACGCACGGGGCCCTCTAGCGGTGGCACGCACGAATCCGGCGACAGGGCTTCGCGACGGTAGTTGGGCCTCACGACAGTATCTCTCTCACCCTCTATCTTCTCTCAATATCTCTCTCAGCCTATCTCTATCTCGTAAGTAGTCGTATCTAGTGATGGTGGCCACGAGGGGCTCGGCAACGGCGGTTTAGATCTGAGCAGCGGCACGCGCGTGGTTCTGGTGAGCGCCAGCGGTGCGCGCATGGTTCTAGCGAGCTATGACAGGCACGCGGTTATGGCTAGCAGTGCGCACGAGGATCTAGCGAGGAGTGGCAGCTCGTGGGCGGATTTGGTGAGGAGCGGCAGTGTGCAGGTGGACCCGGCGAGCAGCGACGACGAGTTGATGGGCTCAGCGGGCTCCATCAACAGGCTCGCTGGTTCTTTTATTTAAAAAAATAAAAAAGGTGGGCATATGCCCACCTCTGTAAATCTTGGTTAATTTACAGAGGCGCGGAACAGAGGTGGACTGGTTGCCTGCCTCCAAAAATTATTTTTGGCCGTCCACAAAAATTGTGACCGTAGTAGTGATCAAAGTATCATTAGATTGTCATGAGATGTAGTTTCATCCTATACTATTTTGTGTCATAAACATTAATACTTTTACCTATATATTTTTGGTCAAATTTTAGACATGTGTAACCAAGAATGTACCTAGATTTTTTTTTTGACAGAGATTGTATATATGGTACGTTGAGTCTGCGGAAGGTGAAGGGCATATACCACTGTATAGATATATGATGGTACCACCTATGGAGTTTTATATTTATATACTCATCATGGAATAATATAGCAGGAGGAACCCTATGTTGCAACAGGTCATAAAATAACAAATTAAGATACTCCTACAGTCCTACTATTGTAAAGAACTACTAGTACATATCAGCGGTCGAACGAGTATTGTAAAGAAAGCATGCATATGTGCATGTAACAGAAACACAGCTTCATGCAGGCCGACTTGTTGCTGTCAGCCTGTCATCATCATAGATAGGGCCCGGCCGGGAAAACGAGAGCAAGCAAGGTGAGCAGAGAGACGAAATAATGGCCGACCCGTTCTCTTTCGCAAGAGGGACAAGTTGCATCGCAAGAGGGCGCGAGTACTACGGAAAGGGGCATTATTCACTTTCGCATCCATACTCCCAGGCCTGGTTTAGATGTCTGATTCGGGGCATCCTGAATTTATTGTGCTGTAATGTGTAGTACTATAGTAATTTTATTTTTATTTAATAATAATTATTCAAACATTGATTAATTAGGCTTAAAATGTTCGTCTCGCAAAGTACAATAAAACTGTATAGTTAGTTTTTTATTTTATCTACATTTAGTACTTCATTCATGTGTCGGTATTTTGATGTGATGGAGAATTTTCTTTTTACATTAGTAGAATTTAGGGTGAATTTAAGCATCTAAACAGCCCCAGCTTGAATTGTGTGCTTGTGCTACTAGCTCCAGAGGTGGCGACAAAACCATGCTTAGCTTCACCCCCTCTCCTCTCAGCTTGCCGTACGTCGCTTCCTGATATGAACGAGCGAGAGTGACTCGACTGTAATGGTAGACGCAGACGACCCGTCAAAGTCTCAAACACGGGCGGCCGCTGTTTTAAGCTTTCTTTCTAGAGGTTTCAGTGAAGCTTTGGCCGGCCGGGGTCGGAGGCAGCGAGGAGCTGGGTTTGTTGCCGTTGTTTTGCCCAAGTTGCTCCTGCATACAGTATGGTTCTCTGCTGGTGCTTTCAGAGTCTGGGGTTGACAGCTACTGTACGTACTAGCAAATTAAATAGTATTCTCTCCGTTTCAAATTATAAGTTGTTTTGATTTTTTTCATCCATTTTGCCATGTATCTAGACATATTATTATATCTAGAAGCACAGCAAAATAGATATACCGAAAAAGTCAAAATGCAAAATAGATATATCGAAAAAGTTAAAATAACTTATAATTTAGGACGGAGGGAGTATTACTCAATGCAAGCTAGTTCATCCGCATCGTGTTTATCCTATCTTTGAAGAAACAGGCCTGAATCGGTGGTGGATCTAAAAACTGAGTTAAGCGACAGATCTAAAAAACAGATTAGAAGGGACTTCTTTCATTATTTTTCATCTTTAAATAGTGCCTCCTTTCAAGCTTTTATACGGGTACCGATGTGTAGAAGGGGCTACATGCTTTGAGTAGGGTAAGTGGGGGCTTGAGCCCAACCCGACCCAATGCTAGATCCATCATCCCTAGCCAAAGCCTGTTCCAAACTGCTCCCTCCATCCAAAGAAAATGCATACAGTACTACTCAGTCTCATATATATTAGTTGTCATTCTAGCTCTGACCACATGGATTAAGGAGTGAAAAAAAGTGTTGTGCAAAAAAATAAGGAGAGAGATATAAATAGAGATGAATGTATTAAAAAATTATTATACGAGTAACTCGATTTTTGATTAGTCAAATACTTTTAGGTTTGGTTAAATATACAATACTAATATTTATCTAATAATGAAATATATTTGAGATACAAAATCTTGATATTGTTATTTATAAATATAATTAAATCTTATTAAAAAGTTTAACTTCTTGTTCTTTTTTTTGACAGAAAAAGTAGCTACAAAGACGCATGCTTGGATTTAATGGAAACTTCCAAGGAGCTTGCTTTTTTTTATTCCGGAAAAGAGGAAACGCCTCATCAAAAACCAAGGAGGCGAGCCGTCCATGTCCATGTGTGCGCAGCACACGATGTGAGGAGGCGATAAGCATCAGAAAATAGCAGTAAAGGGTAACAAGACCCCCAAATGGGCAAGAGGCGACAAAGCAAGGCTAGAGCGAGGGACGGAGCAGTGGGCCCGCCCGCCTTTACAGGGGAGCTGAACTTGGTCGCGGCCTGAGCCTCCTGTCACCTCATGTGATTGCTGCTGAATGGCTCCTCCCCACCACCACCCTCCCACTTGCCCATGTTGCTCCGTTAAATGCTGGGCGCACACGCCCTACGCACCAAGGCGTAAATATTTGAACAACTATCGGATTCCACAATATGACACAACAACTGCAAACAGACTCATTAATATTGGTGGAAGGGTTGATAGTACCTAATTGATATTGACTCAAGGACGACAAAGACAAATGTAACTAAGATACTCAAAAGAAAAATCATAGTGGACCGGTAGTGGGTCGTCCAAGTAGAGGAATTCTAATATTGATAGCAAGTCTCTTACCATAACATTTATCACTTGGTGTTTAGGGATTTCTTGTTTTCAATTGTATGTGTGGAAATGAAAACTATTTTTTGTTTTCAGTTGTATGTGTGGAAATGAAAACTGTGTATCATGAAGGTTATTGAGCAAGTGGTATTTTGTTAGCAACTCATAGTTGATTGCATTGAGATATAGCATAGTTTTTTTTATTTGTCTAAGGCACAAATTGATGTTTTTAATTATGTCATGTGCTATGTTTTTGTTACATTAATCTTAATATTATTTACTAGAGACTCCTTTTGGAGCATCAATTTATTGATCTTCGTCAAAAGTGCTAGAAAAGAAATCTAAAAACACAATATGTATGTAACCACACAATTTATATACACATAATACACGAAACAATGAGCACATTGATTTTCCATGTCACACATAGCAATAGCTAAGGTTTCAACTAAACACATGAAGGTGAGATGCAAAGAGAAAAAAAAAACTATGAATATGGATAATATAAGAAAACATAAAGAGCATCAGTAACTAAAATCTATCATACTATCACAACTAGATAAAGATAAGAAAATACCTATAGAATTATTGTAACACGTACACATATGCTCGCATGCCTTAAGAGCATGTACAACACGAGCTAGCTCCCTCATCCTCCTGTTTTCCGAGAAATTTCCTATTGGATATTAGTCGATAAGTACAAAAGAAAACCCTTTCATCAAAAAAAAGTACAAAAGAAAGCCCCCAGTTGCCAAAATATTTGGCGCACCCTTGTTTCTAAGAATCTTCTTCTCTGTCATCCACCAAATTAGTCCGTTGACCTATGTCACTCGTCTTTCTTCCATTCGCCGAATCCTGCGTGCGTGTGTGTGTGTGTGTGTGTGTGTGTGTATATATATATATATATATATATATATATATATATATATATATATATATATATATATATATATATATATATATATATATATATATATATATATATATATATAACTATTACTCTATAGCTGGCTACAAAATAATTTATTCTGTAGACACTTTGAGTTACGATAATTGCTATACTAATTTATAAGATTATAGTAACTCCTTACTATGTGATTTACTATAACATTGTGGTAAATATCCACATATGTTATAGTAATTCAACTATTGTAAATATATACTGACATTGTCGTAAATAGAGGTGGCTACAAAATAACTTATTTTATAGCTAGCTATAGAGTATACTCTCCA
The DNA here is from genome assembly GCA_038087645.1 of Saccharum hybrid cultivar R570. NCBI lineage: Eukaryota > Viridiplantae > Streptophyta > Magnoliopsida > Poales > Poaceae > Saccharum > Saccharum hybrid cultivar. Next base: position 806,544 of record JAQSUU010000123.1, on the reverse strand, counting down.
TATATATATATATATATATATATATATATATATATATATATATATATATATATATATATATATATATATATATATATATATATATATATATCGTATTTCTCTAAATCTCAGTTTGATTTCTAGTATATATATCTCCAACAAACACAATTATTTTTTGTCATAATCAATTAATTAAGTTGCAATTTGATCAACTTGTACAGATAAAAGCATGACGTTGTGTGCATATTTCCACATTGACGACACACCATGACTTTGTTCATGCACGTGCACGTCAACAACGATTATACCACTACTACATAACGGTACGACACCTGTTTACGTCACTGTGTACTGGCTCTTAATTTTTATGCTCGTGACTTTAGAAATAACAAGAAAGCATAGATACTTTGTGGTGAAAAACATCACATTTATTTACTTCTACAAGATGGAGACCATCATGTGGCAAGAATTTTCAAGGCTATTTTTGTTTAAGTTTTTTGAGTTTAAAAATGACCACATGACAGTTTTTGTCCCTGTCATGCACCCACTGTCTTTAACCAAGTGGGAATTTAATTACTTATTGAGCACAGTATTTTCTTTGGGTATACATGGATTTCTTGCGTCGAGAGGTAGAACAAGCACCCGTGTGGCCTACAGCTCTTGTAAATACAGTACACTCGTTTTTATAAAGATTAAATTGATTCGTCAATATTATATTTGGTCTATGTTCGCAAATTCACTACAAAACTTCCTGTTTTTTCCAAGTGCTCCTCTTATATAGTCTGAAGAATAGTCAGCACACTTTAGCTTCTCTTATATAGTCTGTGCACTTTAGCTTTAAATAAATTAGGTGGCGGGTCCCTGTACAAAAAAGAAACTTATATAGTCTGAAGAATAGTCAGCACACTTTGCATTCTCTTGCTACCTTTATAATGTGAAAGCATGCCGCGCCAAGACTTGCTGAAAGATTGAAAGTCCTAGATAGACAGAAATGTGAGCATGACTGGAGAACTAAAAACAGACAAAGAATAATTAATGTGGGCGTTTTTGAGGAATTTATTTATACAGGAACTAAATTAAACAGCAGCAATGGATACCATGATTTCAGAAACTAGAATATCAAAGTGTGAATATGTACTTTTTAGAAAAAAAAATGAAAATATTGTGCAAGACGGAAGGTTCCAAATTAAAACCCACCTATGTATATGTGTTTTTCTATTCCCGCTGCATACCCCTATGAACATATAGGTACGCAAATCCGACCCCTATGAGCACCTTCGAGATTCACGAAGTCACCACAGACGCCTCACTATTGACGAGGAAGTCACCTACCACTCAAAGCACAACGCCAATAGATCCTGGAATAAACCCAAAAAAATATAAGCACACATACCAAGTCGAGGACTTAAACTCCAGTGGACAAGTTCCACCACATCGTCCCATTTACCATGCAGAGATACTATCATGAAGAGATACTATGAGCCTATTTTGTTCAACTCTAGCCAAGATTTTCCTAACACAGACGCTCATCCTAGATATCTGATTTTGAATGTCTAAGACTGGAATTGATGCCTGGAATGAATTGGTCGGGGAGGCTTTGTGTATATCCACTTTGGCACCCGAACTCGATCGAGGAAGATGAGGTCAATCTCGATGGTAAAAACATGTCAAACTCTAAGAAAACTGTGTCAAGGTTCTTAGGGACAGGAAATGAGTCTCTAGCTAACTAGTTAAGGTGAGAGGTATAATCTTTTTTTCATGAGAATGACGGGAGGGACGAAAAGTCTCTACGTGATATTATTAACCATAGATGCTGAGCTAGCCGAGAGTGGAGGGCCTTGGCCTGCAGGCTTAAAGCCTGGAGTCTGAATTACATGTTAGAACGGTGGCGAGAGGTTACATATGGAACATGTTACTACTTGTTTCTTGGACCTTGGCAGCAGACATGCCCAGGATAGAGGGAACTCTCGGCATGCCATGGCTAACCAATTCAAGCTTTGGAGTAACTTCCGGAAGACCACCATTTCTGCGCTTCCACAAAAATGAGAGGTATAATCATGCATCCCAACAATCAAGGTTCCAATCCTCTTCGTCTTAAAGAAAAAAAACATTCTCGTTCCGCCTAGGTTAGTCTTTTTCTCAAGCTTTTTAGAGATAAGCCAAGTCACCAATAAGACTTCAAGACAACTATATCAGATGGTTTAACTGGCATAAGGATGGCATTTGAAAACCCATAAAACCCGAAGGTGTTTGAAATTGACATGTACGTGGGTATTTAAAAACCTCCTAACTTGTTTGTGGATATATATTTGCAATTGTTCCTACTTTTCATGGAAACTCATTTCGGCTCATCGTTTTTGCGGTTGATAAGCCGGTTGCGGCTGTTTTGTGATGAGAGAAAAACACTATACCATGGCCGATAAGTTTCAAGCCAACAGCGCAATGGTTTTATAGTATATATATACCTTACTTTCTTTTTGTTTTTCTTTCCTCAAGGTACTTTTTACTCTTTCTTTATTCTTATACATGCGTGATAGCAAGCAACCTACGCATGTGTATCAAGTACATTGCACGACGAGTCATACACGTCCACATCCGCATTCAAGTTGAGGGAAAAAAAGTAATAGATAAAATCCTCCTACAACATGCCGTATAAAACCACCCATGTTCCCCCTCTTGTTCGCAGGGTGTAATAATCTGGAGATTTTAGAGGGTGAAGACAAGCAAAATTCAACATCTGGAAATATACTTTGCAAATGGCGTCAAATTAAATTAGGCAGTAACTAGCCTCAAGAATCAAGATGTTATTATATATATACGTATAATTATATATTATTTATATATCTATAATATAACATATATGTACACATGGTGCATGGGTCCAAAATAGAAGCATACCATTCTCTATATATAGAGCGTGGCGACTGGCGAGCATACCACGCCCCCCCACTCAGACAGACACAGACTCAGCAACCACCTGCATCATCTTTCTATCGATATCATCTTGTCCAGCCCTAGCAAGCCTAGAACAGTAAAGTCTCATCAGTAATTCCATACTGTTTCTAGCTAGCGGCGAATACTATCCATCACAGGCCGCGCGCAGAGGCTGCTGCTGCAGCCAGTACACAAGCAACAAAGCAAGCACACACGCCAAAGAAACCAAAGGCTGCAAGACTCCAGGGAGCAGCGCGAGCTGTAGCTGTAGCTCATTATGGGTATCGAAAGCATGAGCCCCACGGCGGCGGCGGCGGCGGAGGACTCCTCCTCCTCGCGCTCCACGGCCACCACGGAGTCCGGCGCCGCGCAGCCGCCGGCTGCTTCTGCAGCACCGGGCGGCGGCGCGGTCAACGTCGGCCGAGACGCCTCGCCGGCGGACGAGCAGGCCGTCACGTCACAGCCGGCGGCGGCCGTGGCGCAGGGTTCTTCGCGGTTCAAGGGCGTGGTGCCGCAGCCCAACGGGCGGTGGGGCGCGCAGATCTACGAGCGCCACGCCCGGGTGTGGCTCGGCACGTTCGCCGACGAGGAGGCCGCGGCGCGCGCCTACGACGTGGCCGCGCTCCGCTACCGCGGCCGCGAGGCGGCGACCAACTTCCCGGGCGCCGGGGCGTCGGCGCCCGAGCTCGCCTTCCTGGCGGCGCACTCCAAGGCGGAGATCGTCGACATGCTGCGGAAGCACACCTACGCCGACGAGCTGCGCCAGGGCCTGCGGCGCGGCCGCGGCATGGGCGCCCGCGCGCAGCCCACGCCGGCCTGGGCGCGCGTACTCCTGTTCGAGAAGGCCGTGACGCCCAGCGACGTCGGCAAGCTCAACCGCCTCGTGGTCCCCAAGCAGCACGCCGAGAGGCACTTCCCGCTGAAGCGCGCGCCGGAGGCCGCGGCGGCGGCGGCCACCACCGGCAAGGGCGTGCTCCTCAATTTCGAGGACGGCGAGGGCAAGGTGTGGCGGTTCCGGTACTCGTACTGGAACAGCAGCCAGAGCTACGTGCTCACCAAGGGCTGGAGCCGCTTCGTCAGGGAGAAGGGCCTCCGAGCCGGGGACACCATCGTCTTCTCCCACTCCACGTACGCCTCGGAGAAGCAGCTCTTCATCGACTGCAAGAAGACGACCAAGACGACGACGGCCGCCACCACCGACGGGGCGCCGGCGCCGGTGCCGGCGCCAGTGGAGAAGAAACCAAGTACTGAAGCCCGTGTAGTGAGGCTGTTCGGCGTCGACATTGCCGGAGACGGGTGCCAGAAGCGCGCACGGCCGGTGGAGATTGCGTTCGAGCATGGGCCGCAGGAGTTGTTGATGAAGAAGCAATGCGTGGCTCATCACCGCTCTCCTGCCCTAGGTGCCTTCTTGTTATAGCAGCGATCGTACGTATTATACACATAATAGTATTCTAGTCCTCCTCCCCCTTTTTGTTCTTCCTGTCACCTCCTAGGTGTCTTCAGATGTTAGTAGAAGTAGCAGTCCTGTAAGATCATGCAAGTTTGTGCCATCATCGAGTGCAGCAATAAGTTGATTCGATCTGCTGTAGACTAAACATGTGTGCTTGCTTCTTGTTCTGGTGTTGTTGGATACTCCATTCATCACTCTTGGCAACTCAGTCTAGCTTTGGTTAGCTTTGCTGTAGCACGTCGACATGCATGAATAAGTCGATAGATGTTGCACACTTGTACTAATAATAGGTTGGGTGTTATCTATCATCATCAATCAAAACCCAATCGAAGTTTTTCTAGACAATAATGAAAGCAATCAAAGTTATTAGATGAAAAAAAAACGAGATTGAGAGGATTCAGAGTTTCTACATAGCAAATTTTGAATCTCCTGATGATTGTTTCGACTTTCGACAGTTCCTCTTATTATGTAATATAGATTGATTTTCTTAATTCACTCACAGTGACTATTCATATATCTCTGCAGTTTCGTTCATTCAAAAAGGATGACGAGTCTTATTAGTATTGATTCATCGATGTCTTGTTCGATGTAATAGCTAGATCAGAGCTGGGTAAGATCCTACACCCCTTCCCTAAAAAAAGATCGTACACACCCCAGAAATGTACTGTATACATCAGCTATTCCTATTTCCTACAAAAGTGTATAGTCCTTACTTAACTCAGATGCTGTTTATTTTTCTTTCTTCATATATAACTTTCTTGCTTTTCTTGTATCGTATGTCAGCTATATCCTTTCGTCTCTATTGGTTTTAGATCTTTCAACCGATTTCTGTGAGCAAGAACATGTACTTTTCGATCATATAGCGTTTGTAGACACCCATCAGACCAAAAGCTACAGTAAGGTTTACTCCATTTGTCTATTTCTTATTACTTTCTCCGTCTCGAAATAAGAGCACATCGCACACTTTGAGGAGTCAACCAATCTTAAACTCGACTAGATTTATAAAAAAATATTATTAACATTTGTCTCTAAATAGATTTACTAGAAAAGATATAATGTGATTAATTTAATAATTTTTGTTTGGTACCATAAATATTAGTACTTTTTTATATATCTAGTTAAACTTAAAATTGTTTCACTCCTCGAGACACGAGATGTACACTTATTTTAGAACCGAAGTACACAATTTCCCTTTTAGTGGTCAATTTGAATTAGATCTGATACATAATGTGTTCGTTTTTTGTTTCCAAATATTTGTAAAGAAGGATATCTCTGTACAAAGAACTTCTGGGGCCACGATGAAATGCTTATTTGGGTATCAAAGGGGGAAATCAATGAGGATGAATTGTATATGTTTATATCATGGATAATATACATATATATAGATAGACCTGTTTCTCTCTATAAGTGATACATGAAAGAACGAGATGTTCTCCCTCTTCCTTTTATTTCTAAATATTAGGGAGAAGTATTTCGCCCGTGCAAAAGATGTAGGAGTAGATGACTTAGCTTGGCAGCATTATATAGACTTGGCATCATACTGAAGACAATCTATTTGAAACCGTCTAATACATGTTCCCAATCCTGGTTAAGTGCACTCTTTCTGCTATAGTATACTTTTGAAGTTATATGTGCTCTCCCAGTTAGGTTAATTTCACAACACACAGCGAGAACGGCAATGCGTGTTCACTTTTACAAGACGTATATTATTCGTGTATTTAAGAACACTTCCTAATGGTTATGATTTTGTAACTGATAATAGAGTAAGAATGAAAGAATATATGGTCAAAATTCGATTTAGTCCTAACTTCGCCCTATATATAGGGAGAGTATATATAGAGTAAGAATGAAAGAATATATGGTCAGAATTCGATTTTGTAGCCACCTCTATTTACGATTATATCAATACATATTTACGATAGTTGGGTTACTATAACATATGAGGATATTTACCATAACGTTATAGTAAATTACATAGTAAGGAATTACTATAATATCGTAAATTAGCATAGTAATTATCGTAACTCAAAGTGGCCACAAAATAAGTTATTTTGTAGCCATATATATATATATATATATATATATATATATATATATATATATATATATATATATATATATATATATATATATATATATATATATATATATATATATATATATAAAAGGAGTTACTATAATCTCGTAAATTAGCATACTAATTATCGTGACTCAAAGTGACTACAGAATAAGTTGTTTTGTAACTAGTTACCGCGTTAGTTTGCAGATGTTTTTATTAGATTCAACAGTAGATTGGACTAGCTGCAGGAGATTGATTTTTTTCTCAAATACACAAAAGATTTGCGTATCATTGTAATTAAGAAGAAGAGTTTGAACCCTACACACGACATGCTTCTAATGAGCGCCCTAGCGGGTAATATAGTTGTGACTGGACCTTCCTAGCAGACTGCTTCGCACTTTGATATTACATAAAAATAAACAACTGACCAAAAAGCAGCGCCGTAACCTACGGTTCTGGGCGTCCACGCTGCTGGCCGCACGACCCTGCTCCGTCATCCGAGAAGAGTCTTCTACCAGACCTAGCATTGACCGCCGGGAACAGCTCGTCCAGAGCTTCCACCTCGCTCAACGTCAAGTTCCCTGCGAATAAGTCGTCGTATGTTCGCTGGGACGCAGAAGAAATTGGAGCTGTCGGCAGTGCAAAGCCCATCCTCTGCATGAGGAGCACCTCGCCCCGCTTGGAGGTCAGAATGTGCGCCAGCGGCTGAGTGGCATTCCATCTGCTCCTCTTAGGCAGGGGTTGCCTTGTGGTTACCATCTTCTGTCGTGGTGGGTTGGCGATTAGTGGCGGCGTTCGCTTGAGCTGCACCTCCTCAGTGAACCGTGCGAGACGTCAAGCAGCTTCGCATGGCGAGGGCGTCGCGTCGCTATGGTTGGTGCAGCCATCTATGACACCGGGTGGTCCCGCCCGTGGTGGCGTGAGCTGTGTCGGCCCCTGCACTGGCGACAACAAAGACAAGTCTATCGTCCACTAAGCAGCCGTCGCCGGAGAACAGGTGTCCACCACTGGCGTTTCAACCACCTGAGGGGCTACTGCCTAAGTAGGTAGACACTCAAGTGTTGCAGCTCCCATTGGCCGAATGACGACGAGCGAGGCGGCAAGCTCCTCCAACATCGGGTGGAACGAGACGACCCATGTGAGAGGTCCCACGCTCGCACACAGCACCAATGCCAGCGGATCTGGCTCTAGTGGAGTAGTAGAAGAAGCGACATTATCGACAAGCGTGCCCCTGCTGGTGTGCCTCGCCGGCTTACTCTAGCGGCATCAACGTCGGCAGCGTCGGCAAGTGCTGTCGGCGCCCCCCATGGTCCTGAGCGCGGCCCTATCTGAGCTCGATGGACCGCCGTGTGGCGCCTGGGAGGCCAGAGGGCCGGCACAAGCAGAGTGCCATGGCAGGTTGACACCCTTCGTCACCGACTTCGCAGACCTGGGCCGCTTGCAATCTCTAGCGAGGTGACGGTTGCCGTGGCAACGCAAGCAACGTCATGGCAACCGGCAACTTGTGACACGGTGCGAGTAGGAGAGACAATTAAAGCATCTATCGTGAAGCTCTGCGGGGATCTTCCATGCCTACGGGAGCTGCTTATGGCGATGCTCAACCAAGGCGGTCGCTAGTTGCGTCTCTTGCCGTGGGAGGATTTCCTGCCACCCATCGACGTCGGTGGCGGAGACCCTTCCGCGATGACCAAGGCATTGGTGGGTAGGGATACGGCCATCCAATGCCCGAGTAGGAAGGCCATGCACCAGCTGGGGCGCAGACGGCTGCGTCTCCTCCGCCTTCGCCCAGGTCCATGTCGTCCAGCGTCCACCACGCCATGGCCCCGAGTCATGACCGGACGAGTCTGTGCGCGTGGCGAGGACGCGTGTACCGGCTTTGCTAGGCGACAAACGGCGTCGAGGTAGCTTGTAGGGTTGTCGTCATCGGACTCCTCGCCGTCATTGTCCGCCCATCGACGGCTCTTCGTACGCCCACCAGAGAAGCAACCCGGGTGGAACAGGGCCGCTTCCGATGAGAGAGGAGAGGAGCTGTGGGAGGCCTAAGGTGCCAGCGGCCGGTAGGATGACGCGCCCGGCGCTAGGCTCGCTCCCCCACTCCTAAATAGGGGCAACGGACAGCCATCAGGCGCGGCCGGCTCCTCAGGCGCAGTGGACGGCACGGGCGCGCCAGAACTGGTGTTGCCCCATAGACCTAGGGCATCCACGCCGGGTTTCGCAGAACCCGCGGGCATCGCGGTGGCCTCCGGGGAGCCCACAGGTCCAAAAGGCCTGACCTTGTACCCGGACAATGCGGATCTGAGGTCGCCGGCCGGCGTCGTCGACGGCGAACAGGCCTAGGATCCGGGGCTCAGCGGCGGCATCCTGCACGCCGACCCCAGTTCCTGCAGCGAGCGGTCCATGCGTCCAGGCGTTGGTCCGCCTCCTGCACTGCACGCCGACCCCGCCCTCTGATGCGAGCGACTGGCGTGGCCGGCGTTGCGCCTCCTGCGCAGTCCCCGGCGTCTTGGGCGCGAAGGAGGAGGTCGTCCTAGGGCGGAGGAGGGAGGCGAGCAGAGGTGGAGACGGCTACCGCCGCCGGCGCGGCAGCCGCTGTTGGCGGCAACTCCTCCGACGGGAGGAGGCGCCGCAGGGGCGGGCATCCACGCAAGGAGGAGAGGAGGGGATTTGTGGGGAGGAAGGGGAAGGGGGGTGGGAGGAGGAGGCAGGCGGTGGCGGGGTGGGCGCCGGCGCCAGCGCCGGCTACGGGTCGAGGGAGCCTATGAGGGCTAAGGTTGGGGGAGGGTCCTATTAATTAATGCCTAACTTATCAGCTCAATGTGTCCAGGTGTGTCCTAAATTTAAGCAGACAAATGAGTTGAAATCAGGGCAAAACGACAAGATCCACTAGCATCTAAAAATGGACATCTCATTATGATCATTTATAGTAAAGGTGTGCTTGGATGCATTATTTATGTAGGAGAGCTAGCACACTTTGTATCTTCGCATCCCAAGATTCTTTTTAAAAGGAAATCCAGACACAGAGTGAGCACCTTAGATCATGGTTTTCAAATTTTCAATTTCTAGTATTCACAATATTTTGTCACTCTAGCTAATCAAGGAGCGTTAATGATCTGCTAAAAAAAATGACCGTTAATGAGAGAATTATTGTTCCTTCATTAAGTACGTCATGATCCTTGATGGCTTGTATCCAAATTGGTTACTGCCTTTGGCTAGGGAATAATACTTTGGAATGCCAGAATGACAAGTAATTTGTGGAGAAAATTTGAATCCTAGATTGACAATTATTTTTTGGTCAACCTGTGGGCACAGGGCGGATTCCAAAGATCTTACCTGGCGCCGGTCTTCAGTGAGATTAGGGAGCTTAGCTTGTGCTTTACTGAATTTAATTTGGTGTATGCCAATCGATCTTGTAATAGTGCTGCCCATTTGTTAGCAAGACAAGCCACGGGAGATATCAAGTTGGGTGAATGGCACGTAGCCCCAACTTGCATCATTCACCTGATGACGGAAGAATGTAACCTTGATCCTCCTTGATGAATGAATGAATGAAAGTCTGAATCGGAAAAAAAGGGAATTTGGGGGGGGGGGGGGGGGGGGGGGGGGGGGGGGGGGGGGGGGGGCGCTTACACTTTTGTAATCTGGATGGGATGTTTTTATGGTTCTACTCAATAGAATCTACAAATTTGTGATTGGGTACTGCTACACGTGTGCAACCATTTGAATACAACTCAAGACCTAACAGTTAAAATCACATAAATCAAAACCTCACAGATACTATATAGTTTTACTTAAGTTGTAATCATGGTTATCCTCAAAGCATTTCCCTCTAGGGAACTTCACAAACCAGCAGCTTTCATGGTACTTTTGGTTGACCAGTAGGTAGCAGAATTGGAGAGTTCTGGACTTCTGGTCCAGAGCACATCAAAATTGGCTGAGGGCTCGTCTGCTCGTCATTGTGAGAGAAAGAGTTGTGTATCACTTATTACTCATTCATACTAAATTATAAGACGTTTTGGTTTTTTAATACCTAATTTTTATTATGCACGTAAATATATACAGTGTCTAAATATATAATAAAAGCAATGTATCTAAAAAGTCAAAAACATTTTATAGTTTAGAACGGAGGGAGCAGTACATAAGTCGCTTGTTAGCCTACAGCTGCCGAAAATTTGTCCCGATGTGTTCAACCTTCGCTTTCTTGTTTTAGTGGGGGGTTTTTTCGCGAATGTGCTTTATGCATATGTTTCATATATTAAGAGGAGATTGTTTTATTGATTATAATTATAGAATCAGAAGCTAAGCATAATAGTTATCTACTCCTACATAGATAGATATTGATCGAGTAAATCGATTGACAACAGTAGCAATTTCACATTCATTCATCAACATAATCCTTGGTCCTTGTTGCAAGTGTTGCCACTTGTATGCATTATATACTCCGTACTATATATGCTGCAGCTAGCTAGCTAGCTAGCCCACTTGCATAAGAGCACGAGATGGCTGTCTATCTAGGTTCATCGCACTAACCAAGACATTGAATATATTTCGGTCCTGTTAAGATGGCCAACATCCAGTATTTTTATTGCTATATGTACAAGTCGCATCAAGTCACAAAAAAAATACAAGTCGCATCAACATTAACTGCTTGTCGTCATACAGATTAACACACATGCATATGTAAGATTAACATACATATATACTCTATGTACTACGATACCAACTTGCTGGTCGATCACTTCGAGGGAGGACAAACCAGCTATACTGGTGATCTTTCAAACAAATTGAAGTTGCATGCTTGTGACAATAGTTTACTGTGGATGCACATGTTGCGCATTTGGAAACTCAATTTTGAAAGTGTTTCGAAGAACAGGAATACTACTGTTTGCACCCTCCTCGTTGTCCAGGCACCACCCATTTGATGCTCCATGCACTTTGAATAGTCCAAGGATCTAGAAGATCCATGGCGACCATCTCAGAACATTCCTCCGTGACGTGAACCTAGCTGATGACTAATTGAGAACCATATGTACGTATAGTACGTGTGTGTGTATATACATGCAGCTGCTAGCTGTTCTCTCGATCGTGTGTTAGCAGATTATTCATGACACTCATCGATCAGCTAAGCAGTGCCTGCACCTGATGCGCTGCAAGCCAACGCAAGTGCCTGAAACAACTGCAACATTTGCAGTGCACCTGGACATGCGGTCTCGTTCGCTTTAGGATAAAACCAGTCCAACGCACATGGATTGACCTACATACATGAACATACCAGCCCCTAATGTCTGACGTCTGTGTGCGTACACCCTTATCGTTATTTCCGGGCATACCGCATAAGACAACCGCTAATGTAGGCCAATACAGTGCGTCCTTTAGTTTCTTGGTTAACAGACCAGCCAGCAATATGGCCACTGGCTCATCATCACTCATTATCAGCAAGTTGAGACGAACGAAAATGGCAGGGTTTTTCCTCCGTCTCAAGCGTTTGTTGCGTTCTTCTTTCCTCTCCTCTTCGTCGTGCTGGTGGTGCGCCTTCTTGTGCAACTTGTTCGAGAGCATGCATTCGAGTGACTGAGCATGGCGGCGTCCACGCGTTCATCTGTTCGGCCATGACATTCTTGGTGCTGTCAATGGTCAATATTCATAGGAATGGCATGTGCTCGCCAAATTGCAGCGCCAGCCAGCAGTCCAGCGGGAAAATAAACTAACCTGCAGCTTGCGCGCATACCTTTTTTTTTTCCTCTGGCGAGTGGATTCCATTAACGGTCCTTCGCTTGCGTCATCCAGGTTTACAATTTTTTAGGTTGTGCTGGGTGTGTTTGATTTAGCTGTGGGATCTGAAAATACTATTGTGAGCTGTGAAAAGCTGTTGCTATGTGTAGTGGAAAAACTGTAAGTTGGTTGATTGAAACAAGTATAAAATTAACCTTCTCTCTCTATCTCTTGAAAGAGTTGAGAAACGGCTCTCTATTTCTACCTATTTCAAAAAGTAGGAAGACAAAAACAGGGTTTAAAGTGCTTCCAAAACTGTATTACATGAAAGTAGTTGCTTCTAAAAAAGACAACTTTAGGTTTTACCAGTTTGATCAGCTTTCTGCTTTTTGGCAGCAGAAGTACTTTGCAAAAGCTTAACCAAACACAACCTTAAACCTGTAGGACGCCGCTGGCAAAAGATGTATGTATCCTCATCTCATTTTCTTACTCGAAGGATATCTCATAGATTTAGCAGTCACCGTTTGCATACACTCTTCATTAGCTTCCACGTTAGGAGGCAATTTGGTAGAATATTATTTTTTTGGACAAATTTATCAGCCCTAGTTGCCTATGAGGCGATCCACCATAGTGGCCACATGGCATGGTGACTATGCAAGTTATATATGCTTATTTCTTTTTAGAGTGGGGGAGTGTATGCACGCCTTAGTAAGGGTGAATGTGTGTGTTTATATGTGAGCGTCTTTATTTTACTGCGATTTACAGATAAAAATAAAAGAAAGTCATGTAATGCAATTTGTCCCCAACACCAACTCACTTGCAGGTGTGCATCCATCGAATGCAATTCTTTCTTCTCCTTATTAAGGGCTAAGCCAGAGAAAAATAAAGGGAGTGCATAGACATGTCTCATAGGAGTGCATATATAATAGAATTTTAATTAAACTCACTGCTGTTTTAATTTTTTTTGGGTGCATTTAGATCTCCTAAACACAACTTACCTTCACCTCTGCTTAAGGAGTTAAGGGCATGTGCCTAATGTACATCCTCGTTGGAGGTGTGTGCGTGTGGATGTGTGCACAAATTATTATCTCTCTCCTAGTGTGCACACATCTCTGATCTATACACGTCCAACGGTGCATGATGTGTATAGAGAAACATGTCCTTAAATGTAAATTTAACTTTACATGCATCTATCAGACACATCTACAATATATTAAGCAAATTAAACTTAGGGCACCTGTAATGGTATAAGCTAACTTCTTCAATAGTGTTAACTTTTAACATATAGCTCATAACATAGATAGCCTCATATGACACTCCCATATGATTTCGGAATATGTGTATGAGCCAAGCTCATAACATGGATAGCCTCATAAAACTTAGGGCACTTTTAACATTGATAAACAAGAGCTAGTTTTTCAATCTTCTATTAAAATATTAAAAAATATTTGGAGCTAGCTTATAAGTTACTCATTGCGGGTGCCCTTATCTCTCACCGAAAACACTCATTTGTGTAAGCTGTGGCACTAAGATTTGAACGCTCCACCGTCAATTTTTCTGCCAAGAGAATGTGAAAGGTTAGTTCCGTCATTTTGTGGGTTCAAGCTTTATGTATGTGCTTTTCGATCAGTTTGCTATTTCTAGTCTCTTAATTAGTCGTAATTAGGTTTCCAGCAGAACAATTTTATTAAAGGTTGCAGCTTCTAGAAAAGGAGGCTAATGCATGCCACTCTGTCAGACAGGAAAAGAAGTAAGGGCGGGGGGGGGGGGGGGGGGGGGGGGGGGGGGGGGGGGGCGCACGGACACACCAAACTGTGATCATGCGTGCATATGATGTGTAGAGATGACGCCAACGGCGTAGCTAGAAAATCTTCTGGTATTATTATTACAAATTTTGTCCATGAACTGGAAAGTGGAATGAACAGTTTATATGGTCGATCAACGTCTCTGACTGGTCAAAGACAAACACAGCTACCACGCATGACGTACATGAGGCATGAGCACGCGACGAGCAAGCGAGATCGATGAACAATTCATCAGGCATTTTGAAGACACATATATACGTGTACGAACTTCAATCTGGTAGCATTCTTCGCTATTCGAATTTATTTTTTATTTTTTTGAAACTTTCACTCGCTAGATTAGTAGATTTACATATAGTAATTGATAGAGTGTTTAGTTCGATCTCGGTGATCCAATCGATTAGCCTTATTCGCTTGTCTTATAAGTCGTATTTTTTTAGCCAACGAACAGTGTTTTTCTCTCACAATAAATCAGCAAACAGTACTTTCAGCCATAACTTTTCGGCCAAGCCAACAGGTAGGAAGACAGTCACCTCGGACTAGCTCATGTAGCTAGGTAGCACCCCAAGTACGACCACATCGTCGTCGTCGTCCCCTTAAACTGCAATTACTTTGTCCACAATACCGCGGCGTGACCTGACCACGATCACGAGAGAACAAAACTAGAAGCAACCATCCATCAGAAAACTCGACTTGGACTAGGTAACCACAGATGCATGCACGCGGCAGGCAGGCAGGCTCATGGCTGAACCTGAGATCCATTCAAAGGCAATGGATGGATAACCACACACATGGCTGTGCTGGCCGTGCTGCAGGCAGCAACTTGTGCGTGCCTTTCCATCCAAGAGGACCAAGAGGGAGCGAAAATAAGGAGAAGCTAGCTAGACTGGCCTGCAGGTTGGCTGGCTGGCTGGTAGGACACGCACGCACGCAGCCGCAGCTGATGGGCACACGGTTTCCGACCGGGCGGCTACTTGCCGGCGGTGCCAAATGCAAGTGGCCAAGTGACCGATCGACCGGCCGGCGGCCTGCTCAGGTTTCCTTTCCCGGGCAGGCTGAGGCTGCCTGGCTCCGGCGGCTCCCGGCCAGCTGCTTGCATGCAGTTGCTGTTGCTGTTGCAACGAGAGTGTGGAGAGTGGACCGAGGGCAACTGCTGGGCCTGGGCACCATAGCCTGAGCCAGCTAGCTTTGTCCCTAGCTACTACTCCACCTGCTGCTGCTGCTCCCTGTAATTGTTAAAGCTGCATGCATGCACCGATGCACGGTTCAAAGAACGCATGATGCCACTTGCACAATATGTTCTTTGTTTCTTTTTGATCTGATGTGGCCGGGTAGAGTTGTTTGCAAGGTTCAAAGGATCTGATTCATGGTTGGACCTGATCCACGTCTGTGTGCAGGCAGCATGCCATTTCTGCCGTCGTCGATGTCCGACTACGATCATTGTGTCGATCGACGCCTCTAGTATATGGATAACCATTGCACGTGCTCCTACTTGCCGTTCCCTAGCTACTCCCTCCCGTGTCTAAAAACAAGTGAAAATCTTGCTTCATGGAAAATAAAATAATCTCAGATTTAATCAAATACTCTACCTATATCCTTTTGCAAGGCCGGCGTATCAACATTTTTTATTCTTATGCTAATATAGAGCGTGGCGTTATTATACCAAGACAGACCATTAGGCAAGTCTTAATGGGTTTCACGAGAGTTTCATAGCCACTAAATAATTTGACGTGGCATAGTATTGATGAAGAGAGATATGACAAAAGTTTTATTACTATGTGATGAAACGAGGTTTATGGAGATGAAACTTGTTTATAATGTTTCCAACATATGAAAGTCTTGGAAACAGCGCGATTAAATTCCCATTGATACTTGCCTTAGAGGAACTATAGTAAAGGGTTGTAGGCGGGCTGCATGCTGAGGCAGAGGAGAGAGGGAAGGAAAGAGAGAAGAATTGTGAGCGGGATAAGTGAGTCATATATTAACAGTGAAGATGTATCTACTGTACCGATAACTGGGAGGTATATGCTGCAAAAATTCACATACACCCAATGGCCAGCAGAGCCTTCCTCCTATGAGCTGTACTATTCATACATGGCAGTTGGATACTAAGCCTAGGCCACGACCAATCAAACATGCGCACAGGGTGGGACCAAGAAAGGGCAACAGCCAATGGAGTGCTGCAATCGATGGATAATCAAACATCCACCCCGAATGTAATTTTAGATTTTTCTCGAGTTTGACTAAGTTTATAGAAAGTAATATTAACATTTATATCTCTAAAATATATTCTATAACTAATGTAATGATGCTTATTTGGTATGATAATGTTATTAGTATTTTTATAGATTTGGTTAGACTCAAAATTGTTCGATTCTTGAAAAGTCTGTTTTCTTTTGGGGACTACGGGAGTAGAAAAGAATAAATAGTACTAACATCTATGTACTACCATTAGATAATCATGAAATATAATTTTATAGGGTACTTATTTCATGTCATAAATATCGACATGATTTTTTTCTATAAGTTTGATCAAATTTAAGATGATTTGACTAGGGCAAGCTAGAATTGTAATTATTTTCAAAGATGTGTAGGAGGTGTCAAATAAATAGATTTACATTTGCGTGCATGAATGTAGATGCTGCCCTAGGTACTACGTAGCTTCCTTGTCAAAAGGGAAAAAAAACAAAACTGCTGTACATGCATTGGTACGGTGGTTCGGAAATTCCATGCATGCATACGCAGATGGAGTACGTGTTGGTCCAGTACACGGAATCCACCAGACGCCACAGAGAGAGGCAATGTAGGAGGAGTGGAATTAATGTAGAGTTTTTTTAGAAAAAAAATATGCAGAAACCGCCCCATGCGTAACTTGGGTTTTGAGATTCCAGGACATAATATGACGTGTGTCCACCACTACTTGATTTTGATGGAAAATTCACCCCACCACACAGGTGCGTAAGCTGATTCTACCAATCATTTTTCCAACATGGAGCCACTGATGATGTAGGCTTTTATAAAAATCAGATGCTCCGATCCTAATTAATATTACAAACCAATTTTTTTTGGAGCTTCCATCCAAAGAATCGGTGATAAAAGGCTTAAACTTGATGACACGGTTTCACTATCTATGAAATTTCTTCAAGACAATATGCATGATTAGTAAGCAAACTCTGGCACTGGGGATAAAAACTTACTATTCGGGTAGCACTGCTTTTTAGCGGCACCTAGTTTTTCTGTGAGTACACCTAGTTTTTCTGACAGATCTACACCGACAAAAAAACTAATTTTTCTGTCGGTGTTGATTTTTTTCTGTGCGTAACAACACACGGAAAATTGTTTTTTGATCCGGCGGAAACCAATTTTTTCTGTGAGTGCTTGCCCCACGGAAATATGTTTTTCTGACGGTGAACCCACGGAAAAATTCAAATTTTCTGTCATCCTATTTCCGTGAGTATTTTTCTGTCGGTCACCGTCAGAAAAATAATTTTCCGTGGGTATACTCATTTTTCCGTGGGTTTTTGCACCCACGGAAAAATCCGAGTTCCAGTAGTGTACGGACGTGTGGTGGCTGAAATGTGCAGAATAGTCGTCAGTTTAAGCACACACGCGCGATGTAGAGTGGTTTTAATTGTTGTAACATGCATGGATCAATGACTAGCAGAGGTGTGTGTTTCCATTTTGCAACAAATTAAAACGTCCAATTAAAGAGGTGGAATCTCAAATTGAAAAGTGATATATATATATATATATATATATATATATATATATATATATATATATATATATATATATATATATATATATATGGTTTTTTGCGATTTTCCCTAAATTTAGGTTTTGGAATGAAGTAACTAACTTCTCTTGGATTGTCTCGGTCTTTGGCGCATATGTAGCCCGTGCGTTTGTCTTTATCTATTTGAATATACTAGCAGTATATAATACACATATAATGGCACTTTCGATGATGCATGATGAGAGCGATCGAGAAGATAGAGCAACAAATCATGAGACCGGCGGCCGGTCGTCGTCGTAGTTACGTTACTGCGTGTGGAAACATCAATTATCAAGCAAATGTGCACTCTGTTAGTACGTATTGTTCTGTGCTCATGCATGCATCGCATCTGTGGGTGAGTTTGGTCTGAGTGGTTTATTTATTTACATACACCACCATATTTTGGAGGACGTCATTGGCGGCTGAACCTATTTTGGCACGTTTACGAAATTCGCACGACGGAGACAGAAAGCAGAAGGTCTAGATGTTTTCCACGAGAGACCAGACTTTGGCACTTGTCATCAGGTTTTATATATAAAACTGGCCAGCATATATATATATACCTTCTGCCAAACTGAAGTTTGGAAAGCTGCAATATATATATTCCGCGCGCGTACGTAGACTCCCTTTTTTATAAAATAACAAAAGAAAAGGAAGGTGACAAGAATGTCTCTCTACTCGTACCTCTCACTCTCAGGGCTGGTTCGGCTGGTGGAAAAACCGACTGATTTCGGTTGATTCAATAGTATTATGTGAGAGAGAATAAGCTGAAATAAGCTGAAACAAGCCGAAACATGACCTGCAGAACAGGGCCTCACTCTCTGTAGCTCCAACTTGATGGTCAAGGTCAAGGTGCATTGCATGGATGTACTGTGCTGAACTGCTGATGCATGTAGGCTGTTTCATTTCCCTCATGCATGCATATGCATCCTCTCTCTCTCCTTGTTTTATGATGATATAGCTAAAAGTACTCTCTCTCCATCGAGAAAAGAACGCAACTAGGTGTTACATACTAGAAAAAGTAGTTCACGTTTGATTAAATTTTTAATAAATACTATCCACATCTACGGCTCTAAAATAATTTATTATAAAAATACATTTCGTAGTTAATCTAATGATACTTATTTGATACCGTAAGTATTGATACTTTTAATCTATAATTGATCGAATTTAAGATACAAAACCATAAGATTGTGATAGAATTGCATTCTTTCTCGGAGTAGTTATTATTTGTATATAGCACGCGGCACAATTACAAGTGTATTGGCAGGATTAAAGTGACAGACCAGACGCCAGGCAGACGGCATGAACCTGTTGTTAGATAAGACTACCCGTAGTAGGCATTTTGAAACGATACAGCTTTAGAGTACGAATATAAAGTAAAAACTGCTGCACTGGGTACTCTAAAATGATACTCTATTCTTTCTCTCACTTTATATTTAGAGTGGCGGGCCCCACTAGCTAAACAAAGGGAAAAAAAAATGTTATAACTCACAAACCAAAAATCCAAATTAAATTTCGATTGCACCATTAAATTTGTTTCAATAAATCCTTTAAAACTAGATCACACATGGATATATTTAGATAAAGTGATAAGTGGGTCCCACAGTGGATAGAGTGGATAGATGATGATATAGATGATGGATGGGTGCGGGAGAATTAAGTATAGGCCCTGTTTAGTTCCCAGAAAATTTTGCAAAATTTTTCAGATTCCCCGTCACATCGAATCTTTAGACACATGCATGAAGCATTAAATATAGATAAAAAATAAAACTAATTACACAGTTTAGACGAAATGGACTAGACGAATCTTTTAAGCCTAATTAGATCATGATTGGATAATATTTGTCAAATAACAACGAAAATAACTACAGTGCTATTTTGCAAAATTTTTTGCATCTAAACCAGCCCATAGAGGAGAGAATCTTGCTGACTAGGATGTATAGAAGATGAATATAGAGGTCCATGAGTGCGGGTAGTCTAAGGATAAGGATAGAGGAAGGGAGCACAGATACTGAAACGCTATTTTGCTGGACCTACCTAAGCAGAGTTGGTCTGGCAAAATGCATGCATGTACAGTACGCTTGCAATATATTCTGAGGCACCGTTTGGATGCCAAAATTTTTGGCAAAACGCTACTGTAGCGTTTTCGTTGTTATTTGACAAATATTGTCCAATCATGGTCTAATTAGGCTTAAAAGATTTGTCTCGTCCATTTCGTCTAAACTGTGTAATTAGTTTTATTTTTTATCTATATTTAATGTTTCATGCATGTGTCTAAAGATTCGATGTGACAGGGAATCTGAAAAATTTTGCAAAATTTTTTAGAATTAAACAGCCCCTGAAGCACCGGTCCAAAGAAAGAAAGCGCGACAGATTAAAAAAAAGAAAGAAAAAAAAAAGAAAGAAAGCACGACGGCATCGGACGCTTCTCCTTCTGTGCAGTGTAGGTGTACGAGTAGTAGTAGTAGTTTATTTGTGCAGTACGCGGCCAGCTGGTACCACGAGGACGTCAGAGGCCGTAACTGGCGTACGTGTACCATTTCACACTTGGGCCTGCTTTAGTTCGGTGAATTGGGGAGAAAAACACTGTATCAGAATTCCTATAGCATTTCGTTTGTATTTGGTAAAAATTATCTAAATTTTGACTAACTAGGCTTAAAATGTTCATCTCGCAAAGTACAACAAAACTGTGCAATTAGTTTTTGATTTCATCAACATTTAGTACTCCATGCATTTGCCGACATTTTGATGTGACAGAGAATCTTCTTTTTGCATAGTAAAATTTGGGGAGAATTGGAGAACTAAACAGGGCTTGGCTGATCGGTGATCGCGCCCGTATATTGTACGTACGTACGTTTCGTGCATTACTTTACTTGGCAGCAGCAAAGTTTGAGATGCCATGGTCCTTGGATGGATCCAGATTCCAGAGATAGCGTGCAACGCAGACGCAGCACAAAGTTTCGTTCATTCACTTCCCTTTTCATTTCGATTCCCTTTGTCAGTTTGTTGTGCAAGGTAAAAACACCCATGGTGAGGCGGATGGATGACTGATCGATCGATCCGTCGTTTTCTTCGTAGTAGCTGCTCGCTGACACGACGCGTGCAAGCTATAGGCTGTTGTCTTCTCCCATGATCTGGGCTCTGATGAATCTGGCATCTGTGTACTGCAACTGCACAATCACGGGCACCGATGAATCCAGCCTGTCGGCATGCATGCGGTCAGGAACCAAACCATCTTTTATGTAACCAGCTGATTTCATCATTACAAGTTTACAACCACAGCCACCTGCATTGTCCGCATTTTCTACCTGGTAACCATGAGTATAATTACCGATTAACTAAGGTGTGTTTGGTTCGTGAAGTCACGGTGTGATGCATCATGACTTCGTAGAGTCATCTTTAGAAATGGATGAACCATCTTGTCCCTCGAACCAAACACACACCAGCTAAATATATATTCAACACCGGTTAAAAATCCAGTCGTTACAAGCACACAACCGTGACGTACTACCGTGGTAGCAAAGATCACACATAAGGGGGTGTTTGGTTTGAGAGTTAAAGTTTAACAAAACACTGTAGTACTTTCGTCTTATTTGATAAAAAGTTTTCAATCTTAGACTAATTAGGCTTAATAGATTCGTCTCGTAAATTACTCCTAATCTGTGCCGACATGCATGCAATTAATCTACATTTAGTACTCTATACATTTAAGAGAGCATTGATATGATGGGAGTTAAACTTTAACGAGTTTAAACCAAACAGGCCCTAAAGACAACCATGCTGTACTACCAGTCGTTAAAAAGCACACAACCGTCCCTTCTTTCAACTCCTTTTTATATCTAAAAGAAAAATGTGGTGTGTGACATAAGGAATTTTTCTCGATGGGTTTAATAAGGACGACCCCATAAACACTACATGGCCTTTTAAATTCTTTTATTAATATACTGTGCTGTAACAATAAGTGACTTTCGGAAACGACAACAACGTTATATGAAACGGACAATTCATCATTTCCTATCTGTTCGCTGTCATGATGTTTGCAAATTTTGCAGGGCACGTCAGGAGAGCATGTGCATGCTACATCTACTCGCTCACGAGCAACCCGATGAATCAAACAATTTTTTCACCAGATTTAGTACAAACCATGGAAACTGGCATGATGTTCAGTATCATAGGGTTGCCTCGTGTCGTGGTGGCACGGTGTGCACGGCATGCTGCACGGAGCTATATCAAACCTCTTTTAAGGACAAAAAAAGAATTCAAATTCAACATTTTTTGTACGCTCAAAATAAGAAAGCCCGATTACTCCAAATACAGGACGTACCAACCAGAACAGATGTAGATTCATATCATTCAAAACTGATAAAGTTTGTGGTAAAAACTATAAAAATGCGAACCATGACTGAGATGTGCAGATTCTAGCGGAGCTAGATTCCTCAAACAAAACGCCTGTGAGAATTAGAAGTTCACCTTCAGCATATAGCCTCTAATAAGAATGACCCTGCAAGTAAAATCAAATCAAACTCAAGGAAAAGAAACTCAGCGTAAACACTTCGACCGTTGGGAAAATAGCTATACATACAGGGATGCACCACAAGGACTCCACGTTAAGAATTATTATTCCATAATACACCTGTGGAAAATTTCCATGTGTAATAAAAATGAAATAAGTTGACAACACAGGCCCATCGATAGCCCAACACGAGAAAGCAGTGGACATGATTAGTCGTAGTTGGGCTACCAAATGTACAATCCTGTGAATGCAACTTCCAAGCAGAACAATCAAAGTCATCATAATAAACAATATACATTTGTGTGGTGCAGCTGTGCATGGGTGTGCGTCCGTGCGGGGTGTATCAGCCCTCCTCGCCGAACTCCTTTGTGAACCTCTCATGCACCTCCAGGTCCTTCTTGCTAACTGTCGGCCTCTGCCTCGACAGGACCTTCTCAAAATCCGTCCTTGAGATAGGTGGTGGAAGAATCTACATTCAAAAAAAGAGACCTTTACCTTTGCAATTCAAAGGGGAGGGCCTCTCTTAACACTGCAATGGAAGAATCGGCATCTTTTGTTACCTTGGCAGCGAGGCCTTTGGATGCAAGCTCCTGCATGGTGGTCTGTACAGCGCCCGGTTGCTTTGGTCCACATGGCATCCACATGTCACCGTCCGCCTTGAAGAAGAACATGGCATCCTGTGTTTTGCGCACAGGTTCAAATAACACATCCTTAACCTGTTAAAGAAACAAGTATCAGATTCCGTTGCATAGTACGGATACATGAGACTAGTATGCAAAAGTTCAAAATTACTTACACAAACAGCAATATCAGAACCAGAAAACCCATCTGTTCGACGGGCCAAGCTCTCAAAATCACTTTCAGTTAAGCTGTGTGGTGTATCCCCGAGATGGACCTGTACGAATTGAAGGTTCCAAAATGTTATCCAACGACTGTCACCATGGAACAGGACAAATTTAGTTATGTTGCAATGGACAACTGTCTGCTAACCTTAAACATATGCTGCCTTGCTTTCAAGTCAGGTAGCGGAATGTAGATACGCTTGTCAAATCTTCGCCGCACAGCCTGCAACAATGAACGTGTCAACGAACAAAACAGTGTTTCACAAGATAATAGGGAATTTAATCTTCTTTTTCGCAAAGCTGTATACAGTGCAGAATTGTATTCAGTAAGTTTTTTTAACCTGGTCCAGAGCATATGGCGTATTTGTGGCAGCAAGAACGAGAACTTTATCATCATTATGACCAACACCCTGAGAATCAGGTACGGAAAAAATGACCATGTCAGTTTAACATCAAAAAAGGCCTAGAACGCAGTTCTAAGATTACGAAAACAAATCATCTAAACAAACAGAAGCAGAATCTTCGGATGATTTCAGTTCTACTTTTCTGTTACATGTAAGAACCTTGCTACGTCAGAAGGCTATCAAATTCACTCGTAATTATGGTGGCCAGATAATGTACCAATAACAGCAAAACGTTGGGAGTTCCATCAGGTAGATTGTACACAATCACTGGATACATGATTAGAATTTTCTGAGTTGAAAATTCGACATAGTATAGCGACGACTTCTACAAATACTAGGATCAATTTTAAAACATAGTGTAACATTCAAGCTAATTATGTGAGTTCAAATCTGGGCAGAACATAAACTAGCTTAGATACATTTCAAGGGTGATTTTGGATCCAGATGACAGTATCAGAATCATTTGCACTGACTAGCCAATTCTCCACGACCCAAAAAGCTTGGTAACATATCACTGGAGCTAACAACTTGGCCAAAACAAAAACAAGAGAAAAAAGGGCAGACCCAGTGCCAGAGGCTCCCACACGAGTGGGGTCTGGGGAAGGGAATAACAGCTCCAATCCTTCGCCAAACAAGATAGTTTAAACACAGGCCCCCCAGGACTGGCCAGTTGCTTGCAAAAACAATTTTTATCCCTCTTTTGTCTAAATTCACAGCATTTCACATTCTCCATGTCCGCAATTTTAGCACCATAACCATCATAAGCATGGTTTCAAAGGTGACTAGGCATCCAGGCGAGAGCTGGGATCGCCTGGACGCCTAGGCGACAAGGAGCCACTGTTCGCCAAGGTGAGCCGGGTACACCTAGAGGCCTAGGCGACACTTTGAAACAGGGATCCTAAGCAGAACATATCCAGCTAAGCAAATGTCGCACGGAAACAGCTTGCAACATTAAGACCTCACCTGCATTTGTACAAGAAGTTCAGTCTTGATTCTCCTAGATGCTTCACTTTCATTGCCTTCTCCACGTTGACCACATAAAGAATCAATTTCATCAATGAAGATAATGGAAGGGGCATTTTCACGAGCCATTTGGAAAAGATTCGCAACTAATTTCTCACTTTCACCCATCCACTTTGAAACCAGATCTGAAGAAGATATACTGCAGTACAGCAATGGCGTAAAATTATGATACGGCATGAAAAACAAATTGTAGTAGATATCAGTATTGCTTTACTGCAGTAAAAAAAAATGCAGGTTTGGTCAAACTTATATATACATGCAATGTGGCCTTAGCAGTTCAAGCAGACATATATATATACATTCAAGGTCCAAGGTAGCCTGTAGCATGTAAAGTTACTAATTGTATGTTATTATCTTTTGAACCCACACTCATTTGCACAGTAGAGATGCCTGGAAGGCAAAATTAAATCCTGGGAGAATACAGGTTGTTGAAATTCAAGTTGTTTGCATGACCTGGCTAAAGATAACTCTAGGAAAGTTAAGCAACATATCTGCAGTGTGAGTAAGTCAGAATTTGGTACTTGGTTTACTATTGTGGAATAGATGAGACAAACATCGATTTGCACACATAGTCACATACATAATTGACCAATTAGCTGTTATAGGACTATAGCTCATGAATATTCCACTTCCTTTTCAGTAAATTCGAATGTGTCTGTAAGATACTGCATTTATATGACATAATTTTTCCCCGAACTTCTACCAAATATAAGGTGACACTCTTTTCTCATTTGTTCCCCCTTTCTTCTCCAGGTACATTAGTGATCATTCATAATAACTACAACCGCTATTACCCAAGGTATTAACACCAGGGACATATAGTCGTTTACCTCTATCCTTCTATCGAACCAGCTTTATACCTGTGTTGCATAAAAAATCGTCTTATCCAAAAAAAAATGCGGGGAACAAAATCAGTTTTCAGTCTGTTAACAAACTAAGGGCCTGTTTGGATACACATGGCTAGTTACTAGTTGGGGCTAAAAATTAGCCCAGATTAGCTATGATTGGATAGCTAGTTGGCTAATATTTAGTTGAAGACTTAGCTAAAAATTAGCCCACCTATTAGCTCTCTTGTTTGGATGCACTAGAGCTAATTTTGGCTAATTTTTAGCTAGCTAGTAATTAGCCCTTGTATCCAAACAGGCCCTAATGAATGTCTATGGAGATGGTAAATACTAAGAATATTTGTTCCTTATAAAATATGAGCAACAAATGGGAACTCCACATTAACCATATGCTCAAAAAGTGTAAGCTCCCTTCAATTTTGGGATCCTGATGGATTACATGGAAGGTGTAGGCTATATATAATTAAAACAAATATATAAGCTACTATTGTAGGGCACACCTTTCAAGCAATAACTTTCCTAGTTTTGCAAAAGTTATTCCATTTGAGCTAAAAGCTCTCTCGCCTGCATCAAGCATCAGCATGCAATTTTCAGGAAGCAGGCATTTTGTTCAAATAGTCTTAATATGTACGGTGTTAATTCAATAACGTGGCAACAATTGTCTCATAACAAGATCTGAATCCATAACATAGCTGAGCTAGGTCAATTTATTTAATAACACATCAGTGTCTATAAGCTTTGGTGATGGATGAGGTCACAAGGGACATACAAGGTGATATCCCTTGGTGTATGCTCTTTGCTGATGATGTGGTGCTAGTTGACGACAGTAGGGCGGGGGTTAATAGGAAGTTAGAACTATGGAGGCACATGTTAGAGTCGAAAGGGTTCAGACTTAGTAGGACTAAGACCGAGTACATGAGGTGCGATTTCAGCGCGACTAGGCACGAGGAGGGAGACGTTAGCCTCGATGGGCAAGTGGTGGCTAAGAAGGATACTTTTCGGTATTTAGGGTCGATGCTACAAAAGGATGGAGACATTGATGAAGATGTTAGGCATAGAATTTCAGCCGGCTGGTTGAAATGGCGTCAAGCTTCTGGCGTTCTCTGTGACAAAAGGGTGCCTCAGAAGCTGAAAGGTAAGTTCTATAGGACGGCGATTCGTCCGGCGATGTTATACGGTGCTGAGTGTTGGCCTACAAAAAGGCGACATGTCCAGCGATTGAGTGCAGCAGAGATGCGTATGTTGTGTTGGTGTTGTGGGCACACAAGGAGGGATAGAGTCCGGAACGACGATATTCGGGATAGGGTTGGGGTGGCACCAATTGAGGAGAAATTGATTCAACATCGGTTGAGATGGTTTGGACATGTCCAACGGAGGCCTCCTGAGGCGTCGGTGCGTAGTGGAGTTCTAAAGCGGGCCGATAATGTAAAGAGCGGTAGAGGTCGACCTAAACTAACTTGGGACGAGTCCGTTAAGAGAGATTTTAAGGAGTGGAATATCTCCAAGAATTTAGCTATGGACAGGAGCGCTTGGAGATTGGCAATCAACGTGCCTGAACCGTGACCTCTTTTTATCTTGTGCCCTTTATGTCCCTTTATGTGTCTCTATGTTTCTCATCTCTTTTGGGTTTCATCTCTAGCCTACCCCAACTTGCTTGGGACAAAAGGCTATGTTGTTGTTGTTGTTGCAGTGTCTATAAATGTCACATGTGCAAAGTGCACTCACAACAGTCTTAACAGATGAGAGATCGAGCAAAAAAATATTCACATTTCATGAAGTATAGTTCTTGAAATTGGCTGTAGATATAAAAAAAAACTTCAAAAAGGCATGTTGGCATTTTTGGCAACCTTTTGGTACCCCCAAAATAAAATTTGATGGAGCTGCATGATCCTGTATTCTTGTTTGCAGATTAAACACTTCATATTTTGACAGTTTTACTCATATGGTGAAAAAAAATCTACGGTTGCACCACGAACCGTAAGTAAGATGCATTTTCCTCTGTAATGGAGCTAATAGAAAAGCAGGAAACTGTACCATTAACACAAAAGATGTACAAAAATCAAAGATAGTTTCGATGCAAACTACATGCCTATGCCAGTCTATATATTGCATCGTAGAACAAGTTTCAATAAAAAAGGATTGGTACCCAATTCCTTTCAGGTGAAATAGTTTGTGTAGTTCATGTGAGGCATGGTGTGTACTATGCCATATCTTTTTTTTATGAATAGCCCATACAAATCCATCACACCCTTCCATAGAAATCAAAAGTTTGTGTAGTTCATGTGAGGCATGGTGTGTACTGTTCTCAAACAAAATAATCTATCCCCTGAAACCAAGATGATGCTACAAATGAAGAGTCAGGGATGCCTAAAAATTCTTAATTTGGAAGACCACAGACACTCTACTAGGCATACAACTAGTAGCCCCGAGACAAAAGTTGAAAGACCAATCAGAGTTCAAGAGTTGTGCAGATTTTGTTGTCACTGATAGGTGAATAGATAAGATAGATATAGTAAGAACTCAGTCGTATGACAGTCAAAGGAAGCATAACAAGATATGCACCAAAAGCCTATAACAGTTTTAATTTTAAACTCCAAGCATAAAAAAAACTTCTCTATAAAAGAGCAAGTAAAGGGAACTGGCGCCATGATGAATATACAATTATCTACCTGAAAAACGTTGAATCAGCCTCGGTTGCGACGGCTTTTGCCAAATAAGACTTTCCTGTTCCAGGGGGGCCATACAAAAGAAACGCCCTCCAAGGCCTCCGCTTGCCTAAGGGATAGCATTCGTCATTAGTACATACTCGTTGACAACACGAAGATATCTACACTTCCAATGAGTTCAGACATATGATATTTTTCCCATCAATTATGTACTTATATAAACAAGGACACACTAGTTAACATTAACTGAGAGAAGCAAAAAACGAAGAAATGCTTTGGTGATTAAAGCAAAAAAAAATACACAAAGGCCAAAATGACACACAAGCGAACAAACCGTTCAAAGTTTAAACTAAATTTTTATCAGGTCAAGCTATTCTAGATTTGAATCAAAGTAGCCAGGCATAATCTTTGGTATACAACTAGCAGAATAACAGGAATGCATATATTCTCAAAATAAAATATTTGATCCCTTTGAATTTTGAATTGAACGAACTTTCAGTTCACACTTTTAACATGAAAATGGGGTTGTGGTTTTACTCCTAATTGATATTGATATTATGTGTAGGTTATTTAACATTTAGCGATGCTCTAGAGGAAGATTGAACAACCAAAAAAATCATGTAAGGAAATGGTCTTGTCCAACAACATAAATTATCATCTAAAAATGAAAACCGGAAAATCATCGCACCAGTTATCAATCAATCAAATATTCAATAATCTCTATCGACAGCAAACAACGTTATTCATTCACTACCTAACAGTAACAATGGATAGTTGGATCAACCCTAGCTCACCCCATCCAGTTTAATAAGTATAAAGATCTGCAAAGCCTTTGCGACCCCATAACGATTGCAATCACCAAACCTTTATCAGGATCAAAGATATAAAAGGAAAAAAAGATAACGCTTTTAGGTACCGTAGCTCACCCGTGAAGAACTGCGGGAACTTGACGGGCAATATGACGGCCTCCTGCAGCGCCTGCTTGGCGCTCTCAAGGCCGGCAACGTCGTTCCACTTGACGTTGGGCTTCTCTGTGATGATGGCGGAGTTGAGCCCCGCCCTCAGCTTGGACTGCTCGGAGTCATCCCCTCCGTTGCCCCCGTCCCCGTCCTTGCCCTTGGTCTTGGGGCGCGTGGCGACGGCCGCGTCGCCGCCGTTGGGCCCCGGCCCCGCGCCGCCCTCATCGAGGACCGCCCGGATCTCCTCGGCGCGGCGGAGGTACTCGGTGAACTTGGCGGTGATGGCCTCCTTGATCTTGGGGTTCTTCTCGTACTTGAGGTGGGTCTTGAAGTACTCGAGCGCGTTCATGTAGAGCGGGAACGCCTTGACGTAGTTGCCGGCATTGTCCTCCTGGACCGCCTGCTTCACGTACTCGATCGCCTGCTCCTTGAAGTTGCTATACATCGGGGTAGGCCCAGAGGCGCCGCCTCTGCGGCGGGCACCCGCGGATCGGAGGGGGGATCGGACGGATTGGGCACCGCGGCGGCTGATTCGGGAGGGGAGCGGAGGGGGCGGCGGGCGGTTGCTTGGTGCTGGGGTTTGACGCGGTGAGGAGAAGACGGGATGCGCAGGAGGAAAGGGGAACGAAGACGAGACGAGGAGGGAGAGGAAAGGAAACGATGGGAAGGGAGAAGCGTGTTTTGGCTGCGATTTTTTATTTTTTTTATTGGGCCTGTTATCAAGGAGAGAGAAAGCTGTTGACGATTTTGACTTAAGGGCCCTTCTTTTTTTTTTTTGGTTGTTCGGAAATGAGTCCCTTGTGATGATTTTAAGTTTCCAAATGCTCCTTTCCTCACAGGCATGCCGAGACGCTTTGGCATGCCCGCGTTAGAAGAAAAAAAAACTGCAGACAAACACCTGCTGCCACCGCCAGAGATGAAGACGGTCGCGACATTAGGGTCTAGGTTTTGGGGATTTCCATGCTCTTCGAGCTTAGAAGGAAGTTTCCAGGGAGGACGTTAGATTGACGTTGGTGGTAGTCGAGAGACAGCGGCCGAGGATGGGGTGGCAGGGCGGTGGGAGAGGCTGATTGGGCGGTGTCGGCGGCGGGGGCGACGACCAAAGAAGAAGAAGGGGTTGCGATTAGTGTGGCGTTGGTGGAAGGTGGTAGCGGAGGCGGCTGTTCACTGCCGAAACAAGGGAGGGGGTTGAGGCGGGGGCGCTCGCGCCAAATCTAAAGCAGAGACCTTGGGTTAGGATTCGTCGTGGTCAAGGGCGGCGGCGTGGACGTCACCGGAGCCGGGCGAGGTGAGGAGGCTGCGGGGGAACATGGTGAAAGCCCTAGTTTAGTTTTGGATAATTGATGAAACCCTAGTACTAATCACATGTGCCTGAGTGTGCGTAGCAAAGGTGATTAGTACACTCCAAGTGTAGGTGCCCAAGTGCTCCTGATGGTGATCATGAAGTGGAGCCTAACTTGGAGATGAAGATGAGGTGATCAAGCAACCCTATGAAGCTCAAGGCAAAGGTATATTGCTAGGGGTTTTGCTTTTGGTGATCAAAACACCATAGAGGGTGTGATCACATTTAGGATCAGTAACCGTACTATAAAAAGGGAAATTTTCGGGGCTATTGATCACTTAAGTGCTACTAGATAAGGATTCATTTGCATATGCATTTAGATCTAGTGGAGAGCTAACCTAACTCCTTCAAAATGATTGCGGAAAATGTTAACACACATGCACATGGTGATGTACACTTGGGGGTGTGAAAGTCCCTAGTTTGGTTTTGGCTAATTGATGAAACCTAAGTACTAATCACATGTGCTTAAGTGTTGATAGCAAAAGGTGTTTGGTACACTCCTAAGTGATGGCAAGATGCATGTTGATCATGATGACTTGGTGCCATACTTGGAGAAGAAGAGGAGATGGAGTGCAACCTTATGGAGCTCAAGGCAAAGGTATCAATAGGATTTTGCATTTTGGTGATCAAGACACTATAGAGGGTGTGATCACACTTAGGATCGATAACCGTACTATAAAGAGAGGAATTTCTGGGGCTATTGATCACTTAAGTGCCACTAGATGATGATTCATTTGCATATACATTTAGATCTAGTGGAGAGCTAACTTAACACCTCGAAAATTATTGTGAAAATGCTACACACATGCACATGGTGATGAACACTTTGTGATGTTAGCACATTTACAAAGACGGTGGAGTTTAAGCGGTAGAGTTGGGTTTAGCTTCCTCTCTCCCTCCCGCCAAGCTTGCGAGGTGGGATTCGTCGCTTTTGTGGAAGTGAAACGTCTATTTTCCACTACGCCGGAGGCGAAAAAACAGAGGCGAAAGGAAGTCACTGGAGTGATCGGACGCTGAACCGGGCGCTGGATCAGACGCGGCTGGCGCGTCCGGTCAATTTATCCCATGTGCAGCGAGCGCTCGCACCGGCGCGTCCGGTCAAGCCCCAGAGAAGCTACGAAGCACGCGATGTCAATCGGACGCGGTGGCGCGTCAGGTCACGATTGACCGGACGCGTCAGGTCACAAGTGGGTGCTTACTAGAATCGACCGGACGCTGGCACTGTGACATCCGGTCAGTACTAGCGGCGCGTCCGGTCAAGCCTCTCAACAGCGCAAGCATCTGGCGACCGGACGCTAGGGCGCGTCCGATAAAATCAAGCGACGCGTCCGGTCACTTGTTTGCGCGTGTGACTTCATTTAAGTGACCTTTACGATCGAACGAACGAGATTTAAAACGGGACATGTGGTGAGCATAGGGCGGAGGTGCACAGTGTGATTGGACGCTGTATCCACGTCCGGTCAGTTCGACCGGCGCGTCTGGTCGGCACGACAATAGCAGCAACTTGTCCCTAACGGCTTTATTCTTTGGAGCTGCTTATAAATATGTGTTTGGCCGGTTTGGGGAGGATTCTCTTGGATATTTTGACTCTCTAACATCCTCTTGAGCTAAGCGCATCCCCTCCCACACATCTCCCTTGCTTGATTGCCTAATCAAAGTGAGATTGAGTGATCTCAAGTGTATTTGCTTGTGAGTTTGCATCTAGTTAGCACTTGGGTGTTCTTTTGCTGCAGGATTCTTGTTTCTCTTAGTGGTTGCCGCCACCTAGACGACTTGGAGTAGCGAAGGAGGTCCGGCATGAGTTGAAGATTATTCGTGGCCGGCTCCAGCGACTTGTGAGGGGCTTTGCACCTTCCCCGGCGAAGAGCCATAAGGTAGCTCTAATATATTACGCGTGTTATTGAGTTACCTCACTAGCGGTAGGTTCTTGCAGCGCTCTTGAAGAGCTTGGGTGTGGATTCCCAATTAGCTGCCAAACCATGTAGTGTTGGTCGACATAACGGGGACTAGCGTGCTGGCAAGCACGTGAACCTCAGGAGAAAATCTTGGTATCTCTCTTGATATTATGATTGATTGTCTCCCGGTGATTGGCTTCACATTGATATTCTTCATTGGTTCACTTGTCTCTATACATCGGTATAAAATTATCTTCCATCGTTTACTTACCGCAACTT
Source organism: Saccharum hybrid cultivar R570 (assembly GCA_038087645.1). NCBI lineage: Eukaryota > Viridiplantae > Streptophyta > Magnoliopsida > Poales > Poaceae > Saccharum > Saccharum hybrid cultivar. Next base: position 774,065 of record JAQSUU010000123.1, on the reverse strand, counting down.
TATCTTGTGTTATAGCTTGTTTAGTTGTGTTTGTTCTTGTTGCTAGCACTCTAGGTAGTAATAGTTGTAGCAACCTAACTTGTGTGTGCCATAGTGACATTGGATAACTAGAATTGCAACTAGGTGGCTTGCTTAACACTTAGAGCTAGAGCAAACCGCATTTATCGTCATTTGTGTTACTAATCTTTGCTGTAGTGATTTGTAGAGTTTTAATTTAGGCTATTCACCCCTCTCTAGCTAATTTAGACCTTTCACGGTGTTAGCACATTTGCGAAGAAGGTGGAGTTTGAGCGATAGAGATGGGGTTGGGACCCTCTCTCCCTCCTGCCGAGCAAGATTCGGCGAATTTTTGAAAGTATTCTTCACTATTTTTAGTGCACCGGACGTTGGCTTCGGGAGCACCGAACGCTGGCCCCAGCGTCCGATCAGTTGTGCGGCGCTGCGCCTGGCCAGTTTTGGTCACCGGCACGTCCAGTACAGAAAAGGGAGTGAGTATCGGACACGTGATGTCAGTGTCCGGTGAGTGACGTAGGGAGCTGTTGAGTGCCTGTGTGGACCGGACGCTGGGGTGCGTCCAATCGCACCCCACCGGACGCATCCGGTGCGCAAAATACATCTCTGGAACCTTTCTGTTCCACACCGGATGCTGAGGCTTCAGTGTCAGGTGCAGCACTATGTTGTGTCTGGTGTGTGGTTTTATAGCGCGAGCTATCTGTTGACCGGACGCTGGCTGGGCGCCAAGTGTTTTGCACCTGTGCGTCCGGTGCGCTGTGTTCTAGCGTGGTGCGATTCGAGTGACTGTTACGATCGAACGAACGCGATTTAAATGATAACACGTGGCAGCGATTTAACGGCTGTTGAGGTGGCGACCGGACGTTGGTCAGTGTCAGGTGCGTGAGCACCTGCATGTCCGGTGCACCCGCGCAGAGAAGGGTTCAATGCCTAACGACTCTATTTCGTTGGGGACCCTTATAAATATATATTGGCCGACTAAGGGGAGTCTCTCTTGGACATTTTAACATCCTAACATCCTCTTAAGCTGAGCATACTCTCTCTCACTTATCTCTCTTGCTTGGTTGCTAATCTAAAGTGAGATTGAGTGATCCAAGTGCATTGTGCTTGTGAGTTTGCACCTTAGTGGCCCTTGGGGATCGTTTGAGCTGCGGAATTCTTGTTATTCTTGGCGGTTGCCGCCAACTAGACGACTTGGAGGCAGCGGAGGAGTTGTGGCAAGAGTGGTGCTTATTCTTGGTCACCTCCCGATGATTTGTGAGGGGTGTTGTGCCTTTCCCGGCGGAGCGCCAAAGGCAACTCTAGTGAATTGTTCATGTCATTGAGTTACCTCACTTATGGGTAGGTTCTTGCGGTGTCCACGGGTTGGACGAGGTTCATGCTACACCTCTTAGCCACCGAACCACCAAGTGTTGGTCGACACAATAGGGATGTAGCGTGCCGGCAAGCACGTGAACCTCGGGAGAAAAATCGTGTGTCTCCTTTGTGATTGATTCCTTAGATTTCTCCTGGTGATTGGTCTTCATATTATTGTGATTGGTTCATTCCTCGATGCGGCCGTATAAAGATCACATACCTCTCTTTTACATTCTACAAACTAGTTGTAATAAGCTCTTTAGTGTAATTAGTTTTGAGAGCTTTGTATTATCTTTGGTAGTGTAGCGTGTCACCTAGTTGAGCTCTTTAGTGTAGCTAACTTTTGAGAGCTCGTAGTGACTTAGCCATTGATTGTTATAGTGACCATAGTTACTAGAATTGTTGGATATGTGGCTTGCAATCCTTGTAGAGCTAGAGAAAAATTGCATTTCGCCATTTGTTATACTAACATTTTGCTCTAGTGAGTTTGTAAAATTTTTAATAGGCTATTCACCCCATCTAACCATATTAGGACTTTTCACATGGGAGGAAGAAGAGGAGGCGTCCGCGCGAGGAAGGAGGAGGCGTCCGAGCGAGGGGAGGAGGAGGCGTGCGAACGGAGTCCTCAGCGCCTGCGCATGCGGGCCATAGTGAAGTCCTTTAAGTTTTAACGTATTGCATTGTCATTTTCTTCTTCTCTGTGTGCTTTAGATCAACCGAAATAGACGTGCAACCTAGGAGAAAAGAGTTGGTAGCATTCATTTGCCTATCTTTATTGTCTAATGAGGCTTAATGTATAATTTGGTTTAATTAAAATCAGACAAATGAATACAATGCATGATGTACCTTAAAATAGTCATGCAATCTCAAAACAACTCACGGGTTTTCATGATTCAGCCCCATTTAGCAAGGATTTGGTTGCTTCAAGAAATGTTTATGGAGATAAACTAGTTATGATTCCTACAATAGACATGCTTTTTTATTTCTAGTTCTAACTACAGGTGCGCTTGGTAGAGATTTCTCCAAACTGCTTCTCTCTAGAAACATTAAAATCTCCGAAAAGACTAAAATTATGTATGGAGAGAAACTTGAGAATCATGGTAGAGGATTGTAGGATTTTGAATCACTAAGAAATATTTCTTGAATTCACTTGAGAATTAGAAACCAGAGAAATCTAATTCCCCTAAGAATTAGAATCCATTTCTCTTTTGAAACATTTCTTCAAAATGTACATAATATGGCAAGATATTGATTAAAGAGATGTATGTATCGTGATGATGAGAAAGAATGCCTTGAAGCCGGCATTGTCCTCATGGATCTCCTATTTGGCATGTTCTTCTAAAAGTCAAGGTCATTTAATACTATCACTATAAATACCTTAATTAGTTTTTTGCTTCCCATTCCACCAGTTTGTTCAATGCTATATGCCTCCATACTACTAAACTCCTCATCAACTATATGTGAAAGTAGCTAGGTTCTTCACCCACCTCCATTGCTAGTTAACTCTACTAGTCTTACTCGATGGTGCATTGTACCCCTGCTTAGCCATACACCATTTAATATGGGCGTGCTTGGTTCCTCCAACACGAGTGTGTTGGCTTGCTCGATCCTTTGGAGCTTGTGTTGCCTAGCTTTGCACGTGATTTTTCTTACCACCACGAGTGAGCCACAAACGGCTCGCATTTGGCAAGGTTTGCCTTACCTAAGCCAGCAAGGCGAGGCCAGCTCACCTAGGAACCAAGCAGACTCTATTGTTGTGCAATGTATGCTTGTGCCCTATAATTATGAAGATGGCGCCACTCCCGCTCTCGTGCCCTAGCAATTGTAGATTGTATATCCTAACATCCTACCTCATCATGTAATACTTGTCTATGACTATGTCAACATTATCTTGTTTGCACCTATGAGAATTTGGACTAACGGATGCTTACAAATCATTCCTTATGTTCTCTCTGCTTCAATCGATTTGTCATGTGTCATAATTAATTAGTATGGAAAAAATATACTGAGAACTAGAAGTGTCCACGTGCATGCATTTATGTGGACTTCTAGAGTGTGAAAGTTAATTTTGTGTACTATATGATTCTTGGTTTCTCAAAAGCTCAAAGAACCTTTACAGATCTTTGCAACAAATAAATACTAATAACTATTTCCTCCATTCCAAATTATAAGATATTTTAGCTTTTTTTAGATAAGTTATTTTTACTATATATCTAGACAAAAGTGTATAACTAAGTGCATAGTAAAAATTATATATCTAGAAAAGGCAAAAATATCTTAGAACATGGAATGGAGGAAGAATAAAGGTTTTATAAACGTTATTATACAAATAACTTGGGAGACAACCTCTTAAATACAATGTTGCCAACAACTCTAGCTTCTGCAAAAGCGGGTGATGAACGAGTTACTTTCATCTCATTTGCTTTTGTAAAAGCCATCAAACAAAAAATTAATAAGACCTATATTGTATAGACACATCTTTCTGATATCGTCATAATGTGCCCAAACAAGCTTGCATTTTGGCTAAAGGACTGGAAGTGGTACAAACGAAAAACATCCAAAATTTGAGATTGAAATCAAGGAGACAACGATAGAACTGTACATATGGAAACTATCCATTTGAGTGAAATGAGTTAGAGACTAGTCTATTGTGGGGCACCATTTGTTTTGAATAAAGACACTCAAAAGAATGCCTCATATATGGAACAAATGCTAATATAAAAGATGGATAAGTTGACATAAAACGGCCTTAAAAATTAGAACACATAAAACACCAACCAAGTCGTTTTTTCTCCTTAGATTGTTCACCGCCCAAAACATAATAAATGGCAGTAAGGGGAAAGAACATACGCAATCACACTCACCGTAAAAGGATTTTGGATTTTTTTGGATTTTGTAAAAGCCACTGGCTTCTGGCAACAAGGTCCAATGAAAGAATATTAGATGAGGAACCCCGATGAACATAAGCTTACTGTCACAGAACCTCCTAATTATGATGGCCCACAAGTACCCGTCATTGCCAAAATGACCTCTGATGGCCGTACTTATGTTCACCATAACTTAAAAGGCCTGCTTTCCTCCGAACAGGATCCAATCACAGGAGTATTGCAATATTACAACACTTTATTCAAAATATTCAACAGAGTAACGTAGCGGAAGTCTTACAATAATATAGGTTTACAAACCAGTTTTCAAACTTCAAACCTTATGTAACATTATTACAAACCAGTAGTAGAGAAGTATCGGTATTAACTTTATTGCAACACACAAGCGAGATGCCTTGCCCAAAGGCCATACAGTCTACTCATCGTCGCTTTCTTCAACGACGACGGTCTTGCAACAAGGCTCGAAGCAGACTTGTTCATGAACCGCACCTACAACAAGGGGTTAACAAACCCTGAGTACTTGAGGGTACTCAACAAGACTTACCCGACTAAGACAAAGACTCCAAGGGCATGCTAGCTTTAGGGAATCAAGGTACGGGTATTCCAGAATCAAATTTTCTTTTGCAGAAAAGCTTACTAAAGTAAGTCCTTACCTTCAATATTTTACTTTTACCATTGAAGGTTTATTAACCAATTCTAGGTGGTCCTAATCTAGATCAAAGTAATTATCATCAAAACCTTTCTCATTCTTTCTCTCAATTCCAGTTCTTAACTACAATGCAAGTCAGGTGATCAAGTCTCCATAACCGAGGAGCAACGACGATTCGAACCGATTATACCCAGCTGGGGATCCCTAACCTCACGACATATGTAGAACTGAATCTTGCATATATCAACCCTCATTTAGATCTCCCAAAACCAGAACATGTCTATCGCCACCCGAGAGTACAGTACTCCTCGAACCCGACCAAATTCTAGCCCCGAGGGTATACGCTACTCTCGCCATCTCTCCACTCCCAGTGCGAGGTTAGACGTTCTCGTAATGGAATCGCCAACATTTTGGGCTTACCCAAGGCATGAAGCTAGTTGCAAAGTCTTGAACACAACAGGCTTACAACGAACGGACCTTAACTGACAAGGCGGAAACACTACATTGAGATTCCTTTCCCAATGCATGTTAGCAGTGGCCAAACCACCCGCCCGATCTTTCAAGTTCATTCTCATATTTCAATATTCATTCAATATGCCGTCATGGCTATATAAACATTGCATTTAAAAGCTTAACTTCTAAGCATAGCGAAGCATACTACACATTTTCCGTAAAACAGGTATCAAGGTTGATATCACAATAATCAAGGATGATAATGCAGCAATTGGGTTATCACTCAACTCCTAATTACTTAATGCAGTAAACCATATTATAAATAATAAAACATTTGTAAAATTCTAGGTAGGGTTTAAATGCACCGGGGCTTGCCTTGTTCGGACACGACGACTGACTCAGACCCGAGAACTCCAACGTCAGGTCCGAAACCCACCGACGATCGCTCTTCTCCGGAAACTGGCTCGACGGCTTCGACTTCTTCGAAAGCGGAGACTACACGAACACATAACATGCTTTAACATGATGCTCGATAATAAACATGATGCTTGATGATAACATGTTACGAGTTACGACTGGAGTACACTTCCTTCGCGGTACAGTCGCAAACTGAAAACCTACTAACTAGTAGCGACGATTCCAGCGATACCAGCTTTAACCTAAACAAGTTACTAACGAGCTCCATCATGAAATTAAGGTGCCAGAGATCACCAAAGGGTAGTGACCTAAGGACATCACTCAATCAAAAGGCACACAACACTTAAAGTTCTTAAATTAACATTTATTTATTATTTAAATAATTAAGACATAATTAGAAATTAATCAAATTTTACCTAATCAAGCTCAAACTTTTTCTATGGATTAAGAATGATTTATAACAGTGTCATAATAAATTTCATCATTTTTGGATTAATAAATTAATTATTAAAATTCATGGAAGTTGCATTTAATCTTTATTAGAACTAATTAATTCTACTGCACAAAGTATTCAAATTCATGATTTAACATTTTTCCTAGATAGTTTATACATTTAGAAGCCTACACAAAAATTTTCATGAATTTTGGAACTCTACACAATTTTTAATGAAATAAACAAATAACTAAACTATTCATTTATTTGAAAAAGAAAAACAAAAACGAAATCGGGCCGATTCTTCTTTCTCTCGCGGTCCGTCCCAACTAGACGGCCCGCGCACGTCCGCGCCCGCACGCGCTCGGCCCAGCCGCGCAGCCCAGCAGGCGGCCTGCCTCACGCGCGCGCGTCTGCCTCTCCCTCTCTCTGACAGTGCGGTCCCACTTGTCATCGCCTTCCTCCCGCTCGCCCGCTCGCTCCCGCGTGCCCGCGCTCTCTCCCGCGGTGGCTGGCCGGTGACCGATGCCTCGGTCGACAAACCGACTCCACCAACACCATCTACACTACCCCATGGTTCCATTTTGCTACTAAACACCATGGCTCGAGCTCCGGCGACAGCTCACCGACGACGGTGGCGGCTCGACGGCCACGGTGACCGGTGACTCGACGGTACAACGCGGTAGCGATTAAAGCGAGTGGTCAGGGAGTATCAGGGGCGTACCACAATCACGAAGGAGTGATCGGTTGAAGCTGAGAGGCTCTGGAGGCGGCTGGCCATGGTGGCGGGGTTCAACCGGGACGGCGGCGACCGGAGGTGGAAGACGACGGTTCCCCGGCGATCCTGAGCGGTAGCATCTACACCAAGAGGCGCAATAGGTTCGCAAGGTGATGGCGGAATGATTGGCGAGATGGAGATGGATGCGGTGGAGCAGGAAGGGCGAATTTGGCCGGAGAAATGAGGACGGTGGCAGCGGCGATGGTGAAACCGGAAAACGTCACTGTGACCTCGACGTATTTATAGACGACGGTCGCCGCTACAGAGCTGCACTGCTCGCGTCGTCACGCTGGCGTTCTCGACCGCGCGCGAAGGCCGTGGAAGCTGGCCGAAGCCGTCCGGCGTCTCGCCGGCGCCCTTGCCGCGCGGTGGCCGGCGGTGATTCGTCGGTGCACTGTAGCTGCCCCCCAAATTTTGAATTTTCAAACTGTTTTCTAAAATTACTCTCAAATTCATGTAACAACTTGAAAAACTTCCAATCTATGAAATCTTCAGAATTTCAAGCTCTACAAGTTTTGTATTGAACACTTTTTCAAATTCTCACTGGATTTTGAAATTTGAGTTTAAATTCAAAAGGGGACACATTTTTCAGATTTTGTAATTTAGAAATTACTTTTGATTTTATACTGAAACTTTAAAATCTCCAAACATCAAAGTTGTATATCTTGACCAGACCTACAACTTTGCTGTTCAAAACTTTTTCAAATTCTGCCTCCATTTTGAAATCTTAGTTTGGGGACAAAAATAAGTTAAAACTGAAATTTGTTTATTTTCAAAATTGCTCCACATTTTACACTAAAACTTTGAAAACTCAAAACACCAAAGTTGTAGCCCTTGAAAAGTTCTACAAACTTGGTTTTGAACTATTTCCCAAATTGTGCTTAGATTTTGAATTATTTCAAAAGGGGTAAAACAGGGTTTTGAAATTTAGGGTTTTCGGAGGAATTTTAAATTGGAAATTGTTGCTACTTTGATTTGTGATTACTTAGCGATCAAAACCTCACCCAAGGGCATCATTTGGACCAACATGACATGGTTGACCAAATGCCACTCTTGGTTGACCAATTAGCTTTTAAAATTCTTTTACATTTTTCCCCAATTTTGAATTCGAATTCAAATCGGAAAACTCGTGACAAGTTTTGGGACTCCAATTCAAACTCAAATTTGGAGTTTCATTTTAGAGGTTGTACTTGAGCTCATACCCTACACTTGACACTAGTGTGCAACACAGTCGCACACCTCAAATTACGCAAGGCATGGACTAAGCATTTGCGGTGGTATTAAAAATTAGGGTTTTCGGGTTCGGAGCACACCACTGAGAAACACATTCAACCTAGATAAGTAAACTTATTTTAATTGATGCATAACAAGGTTAACCTAACAGGGATGCTTTGCAATACATTATGATGACATGGCAGATTAATTAGCACTATAACACCCGGGGTGTTACAGCCCTTCCCCCTTAAAGAAATCTCGTCCCGAGATTTAAAGCCTTGAGTTAAGTAATAGAAAAGGAAACGTGTCAAGCAAACACATCCAAGACTTGTCTACAAAACAGGTAGGGGTTTTCTGCATTACAAAGATTTTAAAAGGATAGGTTACAGTTTAAAGAGGAAATTGCAACCTAGATAGAAGCAAAGAACTCCGGGAAATTCTCTAACAGATAATCCTCCGTTTCCCAGGTGGCTTCCTCTTCTGAATGTTGATTCCACTGTATTCTGTACCATTTAGTTGTTCTACTTCGGGTAACACGATCTTTTTGATCCAAAACTCTGACAGGATGTTCAGAATATGTCAAATCCGGTTCAAGTTCAACTCCCTCAACATCAACCACTTGATCATGTACTTGTAGACACTTCTTCATTTGTGATACATGAAATACATTGTGCACGGCTGACAGTTGTTCAGGCAGCTTTAACTTATATGCCACCTTTCCACATTGTTGAATGATTTGAAAAGGACCAATATAACGTGGTGCGAGTTTGCCTTTGACTCCAAATCTGCTAACTCCTTTCATGGGTGATACTTTTAGATAAACATAATCCCCTACTTGGAATACCAAAGGTCTACGCCTTTTATCAGCATAACTCTTTTGCCTGGACTGAGCCACTTTCAAATTATTCTGGATCTGCCTAACTTTTTCTTCTGTTTGTTTCACCAGATCAACACCGAAAAACCATCTTTCTCCCGGTTCTGACCAATTCAATGGAGTTCTGCACCTACGGCCATACAATGCCTCAAACGGTGCCATTTTGATACTCTCTTGATAACTATTATTATAGGAGAATTCTGCTAAAGGTAACCACTCGTTCCAAGTGTCTGAATAATTAAGTGCACATGACCTTAACATGTCTTCTAGAATTTGATTGACCCTTTCAGTCTGACCACTTGTTTGTGGATGATAAGCGGTACTATGCAAAAGTTTTGTACCCAGGGACTCATGTAGGTGTCTCCAAAATTTGTTAACAAACTGAGTACCTCTATCTGATACAATGGTCTTTGGTACCCCATGAAGACTAAAGATTCGTGCAATATAAATTCTTGCATAAGTTATAGCAGAATAGTCCACCTTAACTGGAATAAAATGAGATGACTTTGTCAGTCGGTCCACAATGACCCAAATTGAATCAAAGCCTCTTGAGGTCTTGGGTAACCCAGTAATAAAATCCATACTGATATCTTCCCATTTCCAGGATGGAATGGGCAAGGGTTGTAATATTCCTGCCGATTTCAGGTGTACTGCCTTCACCTTACAACAAGTGTCATATCTGGCCACATATTTGGCAATCTCAATTTTCATTTTGGTCCACCAGAATTTCTGTTTCAAATCTTGATACATCTTATTACTTCCTGGATGAATAGAAAACCTTGTGCTATGTGCTTCATCAAGAATGAGCTGACGTAACTCTGGAACCTTTGGGACCACTAACCGGTTCTTAAACCACAACACATCTGCATCATCAATACTAAAATCTGTCTGTTGACCCGTTCTAACTTTTTCTTTGATGTGAGCTACTCCGGAATTCTTTCTCTGAGCAGACACAATCTGATCTTTGATTGTTGATTCTACTGTGACATTAGTCAACTGACCTTGTTGAACTATTTCAATATTCAGCTTTTCTAATTCATAACATAAACTGTAATCCATTGGCTTCACAGTAATGCAATTGCAATGATTCTTTCTACTGAGTGCATCAGCAACCACATTCGCTTTTCCAGGGTGATAGTGCACTTCTAAATCATAGTCCTTTATTAACTCAAGCCACCTTCTTTGCCTCATATTCAACTCTGACTGAGTAAAGATATACTTTAAGCTCTTGTGATCTGTATACATGTGGCAAGTATTACCTAACAAGTAATGACGCCAAATTTTCAATGCATGAACCACAGCTGCTAGTTCAAGATCATGTGTCGGATAATGTTCTTCATGACGCTTCAACTGTCTCGAGGCATAAGCAATGACTCTGCCTTCTTGCATCAATACACAACCAAGGCCAATACCCGAGGCATCACAGTAAACATCAAATGGCTTTTCTATATCTAGCTGTGCCAAAACTGGAGCAGTTGTCAATGACTTCTTTAAAATTCCAAAAGCTTTCTCACATTCTGGAGACCATATGAATTTAGTTTGATTCTTCAATAACTCTGTGATTGGCTTGGCTACCTTTGAAAAGTCAGGTATGAATTGACGGTAATACCCCGCCATTCCCAGAAAACTTTGGACTTCATGAACTGAGATTGGTGGTTTCCAATTCATAATATCTTCCACCTTGCCAGGATCTACTGCTACTCCTTCGGCTGACAACACATGTCCTAAGAATTGCACTTCTCTTAACCAAAACTCACATTTACTGAACTTGGCATACAGTTGGTGATCTCTCAGACGAGTCAGAACAACTCTAAGATGCTCAACATGTTCTTCTTCACTTTTGGAGTATACCAGATATCATCAATAAACACAACCACAAATTTGTCAAGCTCCGGCATGAAAACTGAGTTCATCAGATACATGAAATGTGCCGGTGCATTGGTGAGACCAAAAGACATAACTAGGTACTCATACAGTCCATATCTGGTAGTGAATGCAGTCTTTGGGATATCTTCAGGTCGAATCTTGATTTGATGGTACCCTGACCGAAGATCGATCTTTGAAAATACATTTGCCCCCGCAAGCTGATCAAAGAGTAGATCAATGCGAGGCAACGGATATTTATTCTTAATGGTTACTTCATTCAGCGGTCGATAGTCAACACACATCCTTAAAGTCTGATCTTTCTTCTTGACAAAAAGAGCTGGACATCCCCATGGTGAGGAACTGGGTCTGATAAAACCTTTATCACGTAACTCTTGTAATTGATCCTTAAGTTCTGCCAATTCATTGGGTGGCATTCTGTAAGCTCTCCGGGATATTGGGGCAGTACCCGGTTTTAACTCAATCACAAATTCTACATCTCTGTCTGGTGGCAGACCTGGTAGATCATCTGGAAACATATCTAGAAATTCACAGACTACCGGTATATCACAAATCTCCTGTACTGAAGTTGCACATATCCTTTCAACTGTTCTCTTTGGGATAGGAAGTTGGATAAGAAGATGAGATTTATTATCTGGCAGGTTTAACCTTATAGTTCTATGCAGTGCGTCTATAAGGGCTCCTCTTTGGTACATCCAATTCATACCCAGGATTACATCTATATCCTGTTTCTGTAATATTATCATTGAGGTAGGAAATATATGCCCACCTAACTCTATAGGTACGTCACGTACCATCTCCTTAGTACACAGTCGTCCCCCGGGCGACTGGATAAAGAAATCTTCTTGTGTTCCCATAATTGGAATGTCATGCTTAACAACAAAGGTGCGATTTATGAATGTATGCGATGCACCTGAATCAAATAACAGTACTGCTGGATGATTAGCAACAGGGAACATACCCATCATAATAGGTTCTCCCTCTAGGATTACACTTGCTTGAGTGTAGAACACACGTTCGGTCTTCTTCTTCTCACCCTTACCCTTCTGAACATTCAGGTTATTATTCTTGCTCTGAGGTTGTTGCTGTTGCGGTACGGGAGCTCTGGGATAACTGGGATTGTACTGCCTTGGATACGGGCAGTCCTTGGAAAAGTGGCCTGGCTTTCCACAATTGTAACAGGGAAAGTTATGGGTTACTGGAGTCTGGTTTCGAATACCAGGGGCATTCGGCTGCTGTGGATAATGCGGAATTGCGGCAGGACGGAACAACGTCTGCGGCTGAGCTTGGTATTGCGGTGGACGATAAGTTGGGCGGAAATGGTTCTGAGGGTGATAAACAAACCTCTGGCGCTTTTTAATGCCACCAGACGGGCTAGAAAACACTGGCTTCTTTTTCTTCGACTCTTTATGCAGTCGGGACTTCTCTTCTGACGCAATGGCCACATTGACTATCTCATGGTAAGTGGCATTATAGCAGGTGACCAATGCTTCCTGGATTCTGGTACTCAAACCTCTCATGAAACAACTCTTCTTCTTTGCATCGGTGTTCACATATTCCGCTGCATACTGGGACAGATGATTGAATTTGCCCACATACTGTAGAGCTGTCTGGTTCCCTTGCTTTAGCGAGAGAAACTCTTCTAACTTCATGGCCATGACACCATCTAGGATATAATGTGCTCTGAAGGCTTCACGAAACTCCTGCCAAGTGATACGGTGGCCAGCAGGCCGTGCGGCGACCAGATTCGCCCACCACGCCCCTGCGGCACCTCTAAGCTGTTGTGCTGCAAACACGGGCTTCTGATGCTCCGTGCACTGTAAAAGTTCAAACTTCTGCTCCATGGTATGGAGCTAGTCATCCGCCTCTAGCGGCTCATCTGCCTTTGAGAACACTGGTGGACGGGTATCGGTGAAATCCACATAAGTGGTTTCCCCTCCATTGTTACGGCCTCGACGGTCCTGATTTCCATTCTGATTCTGATTCTGAGCCAACAAGGTAGTGGCATTAACCAGTGCGGCAATAGCTTCTGCCAAGGTGGGTGGAAACGGTGGGGGATTCGGAGGATTGTCCCTTTCTTGGGAAGTTCCAGTACCGTCCATCTGTTGTACACAAACTATATTTATTTACATCGCTTTATTGAATTTAAAAGCAGTTAGTACAGTACTTGTATACACACACAACTTATCTTACATTATTTCATTACAAACTTGCTCTCAAGCAAGAAACTACCCACTAAGGTTCTTAGAAAGCAGGAAATACTACTATATTACACAACCATCCATGTCAACACTTCACTCCTCATCATCATCGCTGATCACGATCACTCCATCCTCATTCTCTGGAGCACTTGCACTAGTGACATGACTCGCATCATCCCCACTTTCCATCATGGGTTCATCTTCTTCTGGATCTTCTTCCTCATTGTCCTCTCCATCAAGAACAATCATGGCACCAATATCATCTTCTACTGCCTGGGGCTGATGATTGGGATTCATCAGATCATTTAGCCTATGGACTTCCTCATGCAGAACTGTGTTGTACTGCTCTAGGTGTGTCACATAAAGCTCCAACTCACGAACACGAGCCCTGGCTTCTGTCTCCTTTTCCAAAGACTCCTTCTGGAACTGTTTCCAAAAACGCATGTTGCGCTTCAGTCGCTCCACTTCTGATGTAAGCCTTGCAACCTCTGATTCCGAATCCGGGTTCGGATTATGGCTACTGCTTGCTCCATCACCTCTGGCGGCCAACTGATGACGCGGCACTCCTTGCGAACCCGTTTTCTTACGAGGAGTCATCTTCACACGTGCCATCCTATAGCAAGATAGAATTAGGACGATAAGAACAGATAGGGGGATCTGAAGGTTAGCATGAATAGGATTTGAACCTTACTTAACCCAAACCACTTTAAAAGGGAAGGTAGCTTAAGCAGGTTAATTAAACATGATGCATGCATCGCACTTACGATCTAACAGAAAGATTTAAGTAACACATGCAATCTTTATAACATAGGGCACTATACATGATACTTCACTACGAAGCTTTCAAATATGAGCTAAGGAAACTATAGAATAGATTAAGATAAGCAAAAGCAATTTGGACCAAAATATCAGTATTAAGTTTGTTTGACCCAAATCATTTTGAAGTTTTGCAAGGTAATACTACAATAACCCGAGTGATTATGCTCTGGTACCAGCTTGTCACAGAACCTCCTAATTATGATGGCCCACAAGTACCCGTCATTGCCAAAATGACCTCTGATGGCCGTACTTATGTTCACCATAAATTAAAAGGCCTGCTTTCCTCCGAACAGGATCCAATCACAGGAGTATTGCAATATTACAACAGTTTATTCAAAATATTCAACAGAGTAACGTAGCGGAAGTCTTACAATAATATAGGTTTACAAACCAGTTTTCAAACTTCAAACCTTATGTAACATTATTACAAACCAGTAGTAGAGAAGTATCGGTATTAACTTTATTGCAACACACAAGCGAGATGCCTTGCCCAAAGGCCACACAGTCTACTCGTCGTCGCTTTCTTCAACCACGACGGTCATGCAACAAGGCTCGAAGCAGACTTGTTCATGAACCGCACCTGCAACAAGGGGTTAACAAATCCTGAGTACTTGAGGGTACTCAACAAGACTTACCCGACTAAGACAAAGACTCCAAGGGCATGCTAGCTTTAGGGAATCAAGGTACGGGTATTCCAGAATCAAATTTTCTTTTGCAGAAAAGCTTACTAAAGTAAGTCCTTACCTTCAATATTTTACTTTTACCATTGAAGGTTTATTAACCAATTCTAGGTGATCCTAATCTGGATGAAAGTAATTATCATCAAAACCTTTCTCATTCTTTCTCTCAATTCCAGTTCTTATGCAAGTCAGGTGATCAAGTCTCCATAACCGAGGAGCAACGACGATTCGAACCGATTATACCCAGCTGGGGATCTCTAACCTCACGACATATGTAGAACTGAATCTTGCATATATCAACCCTCATTTAGATCTCCCAAAACCAGAACGTGTCCATCGCCACCCGAGAGTACAGTACTCCTCGAACCCGACCAAATTCTAGCCCCGAGGGTATACGCTACTCTCGCCATCTCTCCACTCCCAGTGCGAGGTTAGACGTTCTCGTAATGGAATCGCCAACATTTTGGGCTTACCCAAGGCATGAAGCTAGTTGCAAAGTCTTGAACACAACAGGCTTACAACGAACGGACCTTAACTGACAAGGCGAAAACACTACATTGAGACTCCTTTCCCAATGCATGTTAGCAGTGGCCAAACCACCCGCCCGATCTTTCAAGTTCATTCTCATATTTCAATATTCATTCAATATGCCATCATGGCTATATAAACATTGCATTTAAAAGCTTAACTTCTAAGCATAGCGAAGCATACTACGCATTTTCCGTAAAACAGGTATCAAGGTTGATATCACAATAATCAAGGATGATAATGCAGCAATTGGGTTATCACTCAACTCCTAATTACTTAATGCAGTAAACCATATTATAAATAATAAAACATTTGTAAAATTCAAGGTAGGGTTTAAATGCACTGGGGCTTGCCTTGTTCGGACACGACGACTGACTCAGACCCGATAACTCCAACGTCAGGTCCGAAACCCACCGACGATCGCTCTTCTCCGGAAACTGGCTCGACGGCTTCGACTTCTTCGAAAGCGGAGACTACACGAACACATAACATGCTTTAACATGATGCTCGATGATAAACATAATGCTTGATGATAACATGTTACGAGTTACGACTGGAGTACACTTCCTTCGCGGTACAGTCGCAAACTGAAAACCTACTAACTAGTAGCGACGATTCCAGCGATACCAGCTTTAACCTAAACAAGTTACTAACGAGCTCAATCATGAAATTAAGGTGCCAGAGATCACCAAAGGGTAGTGACCTAAGGACATCACTCAATCAAAAGGCACACAACACTTAAAGTTCTTAAATTAATATTTATTTATTATTTAAATAATTAGGACATAATTAGAAGTTAATCAAATTTTACCTAATCAAGCTCAAACTTTTTCTATGGATTAAGAATGATTTATAACAGTGTCATAATAAATTTCATCATTTTTGGATTAATAAATTAATTATTAAAATTCATGGAATTTGCATTTAATCTTTATTAGAACTAATTAATTCTACTGCACAAAGTATTCAAATTCATGATTTAACATTTTTCCTAGATAGTTTATACATTTAGAAGCCTACACAAAAATTTTCTTGAATTTTGGAACTCTACACAATTTTTAATGAAATAAACAAATAACTAAACTATTCATTTATTTGAAAAAGAAAAACAAAAACGAAATCGGGCCGATTCTTCTTTCTCCCGCGGTCCGGCCCAACTAGACGGCCCGCTCGCGCACGCCCGTGCCCGCACGCGCTCGGCCCAGCCGCGTAGCCCAGCAGGCGGCCTACCTCACGCGCGCGCGTCTGCCTCTTCCTCTCTCTGACAGCGCGGTCCCACTTGTCATCGCCTTCCTCCCGCTCGCCCGCTCGCTCCCGCGTGCCCGCGCTCTCTCCCGCGGTGGCTGGCCGGTGACCGATGCCTCGGTCGACAAACCGACTCCACCAACACCATCTACACTACCCCACGGTTCCATTTTGCTACTAAACACCATGGCTCGAGCTCCGGCGACAGCTCACCGACGACGGTGGCGGCTCGACGGCCACGGTGACCGGTGACTCGACGGTACAACGCGGTAGCGATTAAAGCGAGTGGTCAGGGAGTATCAGGGGCGTACCACGATCACGAAGGAGTGATCGGTTGAAGTTGAGAGGCTCTGGAGGCGGCTGGCCACGGTGGTGGGGTTCAACCGGGACGGCGGCGACCCGAGGTGGAAGACAACGGTTCCCCGGCGATCCTGAGCGGTAGCATCTACACCAAGAGGCGCAATAGGTTCGCAAGGTGATGGCGGAATGATTGGCGAGATGGAGATGGATGCGGTGGAGCAGGAAGGGCGAATTTGGTCGGAGAAATGAGGACGGTGGCGGCGGCGATGGTGAAACCGGAAAACGTCACTATGACCTCAACGTATTTATAGACGACGGTCGCCGCTACAGAGCTGCACTGCTCGTGTCGTCGCGCTAGCGTTCTCGACCGCGCGCGAAGGCCGTGGAAGCTGGCCGAAGCCGTTCGGCGTCTCGCCGGCGCCCATGCCGCGCGGTGGCCGGCGGTGATTCGTCGGTGCACTGTAGCTGCCCCCCAAATTTTGAATTTTCAAACTGTTTTCTAAAATTACTCTCAAATTCATGTAACAACTTGAAAAACTTCCAATCTATGAAATCTTCAGAATTTCAAGCTCTACAAGTTTTGTATTGAACACTTTTTCAAATTCTCACTGGATTTTGAAATTTGAGTTTAAATTCAAAAGGGGACACATTTTTCAGATTTGGTAATTTAGAAATTACTTTTGATTTTATATTGAAACTTCAAAATTTCCAAACATCAAAGTTGTATATCATGACCAGACCTACAACTTTGCTGTTCAAAACTTTTTCAAATTCTGCCTCCATTTTGAAATCTTAGTTTGGGGACAAAAATAAGTTAAAACTGAAATTTGTTTATTTTCAAAATTGCTCCACATTTTACACTAAAACTTTGAAAACTCAAAACACCAAAGTTGTAGCCCTTGAAAAGTTCTACAAACTTGGTTTTGAACTATTTCCCAAATTGTGCTTAGATTTTGAATTATTTCAAAAGGGGTAAAACAGGGTTTTGAAATTTAGGGTTTTCGGAGGAATTTTAAATTGGAAATTGTTGCTACTTTGATTTGTGATTACTTAGCGATCAAAACCTCACCCAAGGGCATCATTTGGACCAACATGACATGGTTGACCAAATGTCACTCTCGGTTGACCAATTAGCTTTTAAAATTCTTTTACATTTTTCCCCAATTTTGAATTCGAATTCGAATCGAAAAACTCGTGACAAGTTTTGGGACTCCAATTCAAACTCAAATTCGGAGTTTCATTTTAGAGGTTGTACTTGAGCTCATACCCTACACTTGACACTAGTGTGCAACACAGTCGCACACCTCAAATTACGCAGGGCATGGACTAAGCATTTGCGGTGGTATTAAAAATTAGGGTTTTCGGGTTCGGAGCACACCACTGAGAAACACATTCAACCTAGATAAGTAAACTTGTTTTAATTGATGCATAACAAGGTTAACCTAACAGGGATGCTTTGCAATGCATTATGATGACATGGCAGATTAATTAGCACTATAACACCCGGGGTGTTACACTTACAATTCTTCACCACTAGAACAAAAGTGTTAGAGAAACTGGATCTTGCCAAATACTTAAAAAGAAACTGAAATCGCTACATTAAAAATCAATCAATAGCTTCCTAACATATTTCATTGAACATACTCTCACTGCCTATTTTTTTATGCCATATCAAGAGAGACTTTATTCTAATGCCTATTGTTGTAGCCACCTTGTTGGTAGCGCCAGGAAACCAAAACATAAACGAAATAAGAATAAACGAAAAAACCTAAATCTACTAAGGAGATGGGTGCCTTATACCTCTATTTGCCAGTGTGGTCACAGGTAAAGAGAGACGAAGGGAACAATGCAGCAACTTGGAGGAGGCTTTCAATAATGGCTATTGCGGGGAGAATGGCAAGAGACAAGAGACAAAACACTACCCTTTGTTTCAAGCCCTAGCTACGAAGTGCATGTTAAGAGCATCTCTAAGATTCTTTCTTAAATTCACTCAATCATCATTTGGAGAGCCATTTGAATAAAAGTCGTTCTCTATATTTTTTGATCCCCCTACAGTTTGTTTATATCTTATGCACATTCTAGAGAGCTATTGGATGATTTTTTTAGATTGTAATTAAAGAAGTTTTAGAGGATTTTTTTTCACCATTAAAGAATTTTTAGAGGATCTCTATTTCTATGGAGGGTCTATTTAAGATTGCTCCCCTCCACTTTTTTTTCATCTCCGCTCTTAACTTTGTTAGCCAAATAACTACAACTCCATCAGTTCTGCTCTAGAAAAAAGGTGAAGTTTGTGAAGCACTTAAGGGCATGTTTGGGATTGCTCTGCTCTATATTTTTCAGCACATTCTAGAGAGTTGTTGGAGGATATTTTTTTGAGATTGTAATTAAAGAATATTTTTAGAGGATTTTTCACCAAAATCTCTATTTCTATTTAGGGTCTATTTAGAATTGTTCCACTTCACCTTTTTTATCTTCGCTCTCAACTTTGCTAGCCAAACAACTACAACTACATCAGTTCTGCTCAAGAAAAAAGGTGGAGTTTGTGAAGCACTTAAGGGCATGTTTGGATTGCTCCGCTCCATGTTTTTCAGCACATTCTAGAGAGTTGCTGGAGGATTTTTTTAAGATTGTAATTAAAAAAATTAGAGGAATTTTTCACCAAAATGTCTATTTCTATTTAGGGTCTATTTAGGATTGTTCCACTTCACCTTTTTCATCTTCGCTCTCAACTTTGCTAGCCAAACAACTACAACTCCAGCAGTTATGCTCAAGAAAAAGGTAAAGTTTGTGACGCACTTAAGGGCATGTTTAGGACTGCTCCGCTGAAAGCCCAAGTTTGGTTTTGATAATTAATGACACCAAGTTGCTAATGCCATTGTGTCAAGTGGTTTGAATTGGGTATAAGCAACACACGTGATGAAGGAGCAAATGGCATAGAGAGATGGCCATAAGACCACATGATTTGGTGCATGAAATGATGAGCAAGATCATGAAGGAATGCACATAAAATGATGGACATGATGATCAAGTGGAGGAGAAGGATCTAAGAGCGCAAGGCAAAGGTATAACCATAGGATTTTCCTTTTGCCGGTCTAAGATGAGTAGAGAAGTGATTGACCGGGTTTAGGATACATAGCCGACTATCAAGAGGGGCAATCACGGTTAGCTTGGGAATTAAGTGCTACTAGATCAATGTCTTGAGCATATGCATTTAGGATCTAGTAGAGAACTAACATAACGCCTTAAAAAATAATTGTGAAAATGCTAACACACATGCGCATGGTGGTGTACACTTGGTGGTGTTAGCACATTTGCAAAGGCGGTGGAGTTTGAACGGTTGAGAGGGGTTTGGGTTCCTCTCTCCCTCCCGCCGAGCTTGTGAGGCGGGATTCGGCACCTTTTGGGAAGTGAAACGCCTATTTTCTACTACGCCAGAGGCGGAGAAACGGAGGCGTAAGTCCGGTGTGTTTCTCACTAAAAAATAGTGATCGGACGCTGGACTGAACGCGGTCCAGGGTGGACCTGCACGTCTGGTCAGCTCAAGTCGAGGGCTGAGGCACAGTGCGCCTAGGGTTTGTGACCGGATGCTGGTCTGGCCTGACCAGCGCGTCCGGTCAGTTCACCTGGGCACAGAGGAAAGACGCGCAACCGGCGCGTCTGGTCCCTCACGGAACCAGGGCGTTGAAAGTTCTATGTTTGGTGTTGGTAATTAGTGACAATACCTAAGTACTAATCCTATGCCTAAGTTGTATGTAGCATATGAGGATTAGTACATTCTAAGGTTGGTGGCAAGATGGACATGGTGATCATGATGGCCACACTTGGATTTGGACGCAACCCTACGTGATCAAGGCAAAGGTATATGCTTAAGGGTTGTGTTTCAGTAACCAAGACACCTAGTGGGTGTGGTTACATTATAGGATAGATAGCCGTACTTCTTCTTTTGCTTCTTCTTTTGCTTCTTTCTCTCCTTCTTGATAGCATCTTCATCATCACTATCATAAGGACACTTTGCAATGAGATGGTCCTTGCTATGGCATCTAAAGCATCTCATGGTATGCTCATTCTTCTTGTAAGAGTTCTTCCTCCTTTTTGCACGAAATCCCTTCTTCTTCATGAATTTGCCAAATTGTTTGACAAAGAGAGTCATCTTCTCATCAATGTCATCACTATCACAAGAGCTTGAGTCTTCATCACTTGATGATTCAATCTTGGATTTGCCCTTGGATGTGGTGGCTTTGAATGCCACACTCTTCTTCTTCTCATCATCCTTCTTCTCATTTTCCTTCTTCTTCTTCTTTACCAACTCATCCTTCTCATCATCTTCTCTATATGAATCGTCGGTCATCACTTCTTGAAATATTTGTTGAGGAGTTGAATCCTTCAATGTAGTCCTTACTAGCACGGTGATCAATGTATCAAATCTCTTGGGTAGACTTCTCAAGAACTTCATAGAGAATTGATTGTCCTTGACCTCCTCACCAAGTGCCTTGAGCTCATTGACAATGACTTGCAACCTATGAAACATCTCCGGTACACTCTTATCATCTTGCATCTTGAAGCTTGAAAATTTTTCTTGCAAGATATATGCTTTGGCAGTCTTTGTGCCTTCGGTGCCCTCAAATGTTTCTTCTAGCTTGGCCCAAGCATCATGAGCAATCTCAATATTCTTTACTTGCTCAAAGGTCTTGTCATCTAATGCCTCATGAAGAGCACTAATGGCAATGTCATTGCATTGGAGCTTCTTCTCTTCCACCGGTGTAGGTGCTTCCGGATTAGCAACCTCAAATTTTGTTTCGGTGACCTTCCACACTTCTCTATTGATTGACTTTAGGTGTGCGGTCATCTTAACCTTCCAATATGCATAATTTGTGCCATCAAAGTGAGGTGCCTTCTTGGTGTTGTTGATGTGCAAGCTTAATTGAGCCATTTCTTTTTCACCGTAGGTTGTTAAGCCTCAAATAAACGGTGCCTCGGCTCCGATACCACTTGTAAGGTCCAAATAGGCTAGAGGGGGGGGTGAATAGCCTAATTAAAACTTCTACAAGAATTACTTAACCACGAGTTAGTACGAAAGGTGGCAAGGCAAAAGCACTAGCTCTAACTAATTAAGCAAGCCACCTACACAAGTCTAGTACAAGGCTATTCACTAAACACAACAACAACTATAAGCTAGAAACGAGAAGTAATACGAGAGAAGAGCTTCGAGTGATTATACCGCCGTGAAGAGAAGAGAAATACCAATCAATCAATCATACAAGAGAAATCCTCGGGAAGAGAATGACACAAGAATTTATCCCGAGGTTCACTTGCTTTCCGGCAAGCTACTCCCCGTTGTGGCGATACACCCACTTGTCGGTTCGCGAGCTAATCGACTATCAAGAGTCGAGCCCTCGGCGGGCGCCGCACAACCGCACACAAGATGGGGATCCTCCAAGCCACGAGCTCCACTAGAGTATCCAATTTGCGAACTCCCGCGGGGAAGGATCAAGAACCCCTTACAACACTTGGTGAAGGCTCCAACAATCTCCAATTGCGAGCTCAATCACCTCCGCTGCTCCAAGCCGTCTACCGTGTCGGGAAACACGGAAGAGTAACAAGAAATCCGCAGCAACTCAAAGATCAAGTGCCTCTAGAATGCAACTCTCAAGCAATGCACTTGAATCTCACTCAATCTCACTCAAGATGTGCAACTATTCAAAGAGATGAGTGGAGGGGTTGTTCTCTAGCTCAAAGTATGTCTCTAGTTCTTAAAATGTGCAAGAGTTACCCTCAAACCCCGGCCAACGTCTATTTATAACGAAGGGGTACGCAGCTAGCCGTTACAGACGACGCAGCGAAAAACGCACTGACCGGACGCTCCGGTCAGGGTGACCGGACGTGTCCGGTCACTACACGACAGCAAGAAACAGTGCGTGTCAGAACTAGCCGTTGCCGTAACCAGACGCGCTGAACCGATTGACCGAACGCGACAGTGCCCGCGTCCGGTCGCATTCCAGTATGCTCCCGTTAAGACCGGACGCGTCCGATCGCACGTGACCGGACGCGCCGCGCGTCCGATCGTTACTCCGCTTCGTTCTACCCTTCTGGACGCCTGACCGGACGCTCCGGTTACGTGAGGGACCGGACGCGCCGGTCACGCGCTCTGATTCGCTCAGGAGAACTGACCGGACGCGCTGTTGAACTGACCAGACGCCACAGTGCCAGCGTCCGATTAGACTCCAGTAAGCTCCCTGGATGACCGGACGCGCTGCGCGTCCGATCATCAAACTGAAAACCGCGCAGACGCTGAACACTGACCGGACGCGTCCGGTCATACAGAGACCGCGTCCGGTCCAGCGTCCGGTCATCTCTGTGACCTCCGTTCGCCTCCGTTTCTTTTCCGACTTCCGGCGCAATAGAAAATAAGCATTTCACTTCTCCAAAAAGCGCTGAATCCCGCCTCGCAAGCTCGGCGGGAGGGAGAGAGGAACCCAAACCCCTCTCTACCGCTTAAACTCCACCGCCTTCACAAAACTGTGCTAACACCACCAAGTGTACACCACCATGTGCATGTGTGTTAGCATTTCACAATCATTTTCTAAGGCGTTATGTTAGCTCTTTACTAGATCCTAATGCATATGCTCAAGACATTGATCTAGTGGCACTTGATTTCCGAGCTAACCGTGATTGCCCCTCTTGATAGTCGGCCATATATCCTAAACCCGGTCAATCACTTCTCTACTCATCTTAGACCGGCAAAAGGAAAACCCTATGATTATACCTTTGCCTTGCGCTCTTACATCTTTCTCTTCCACTTGATCATCATGTCCTTCCTTTTATGTGCATCTCCACCATAATCATCATTTCATATTCATGCACTATCTCTTTGTGATCTTGTGGCCACCACTCCTTGCCACATACACCTTCATCACATGTGTTGCTTATGCCTAACTCAAAACACTTAACACGTGGCATTAGCAACTTGATGTCATTAATTACCAAAACCAAACTTGGGCTTTCAACGGCAACGTCTCTCTCTAACGCGCACTGTTGCTGCTTGTCCTATAGTGACCGGACGCGTCCGGTCACCCTGACCGGTGCGTCCGGTCGTCACGTTTTTCAGCGTCGTCCGGTAACAGCTAGCTGCGTACCCCTTCGCTTTAAATAGAAGTTGATCGGGGTTTGGAGGGATCTCTTGCACATTTTAAGACCTTGAGACATCCTTTGAGCTAGAGAACAAGTCCTCCACTCATTTTTTTGCTTAGTTGCACATCTTGAGTGAGATTAAGTGAGATTCAAGTGTATTACTTGAGAGTTGCATTCTAGAGGCACTTGATCTTCGAGTTGCTGCGGATTTTTTGTTACTCTTCCATGTTTCTCAACGCGGTAGACGGCTTGGAGCAGCGGAGGTGATTGAGCTCGCAATTGGAGATTGTTGGAGCCCTCACCAAATGTTGTAAGGGGTTCTTGATTCTTTCCTGTGGGAGTTCACGAATTAGATACTCTAGTAGAGCTCGTGGCTTGGAGGATCCCCATCTTGTGTGCGGTTGTGCGGTGCCCGCCGAGGGCTCGACTCTTGATAGTCGATTAGCTCACGAACCGACAAGTGGGTGTATCGCCACAACGAGGAGTAGCTTATCGGGAAGCAAGTGAACCTCGGAATAAATTCTTGTGTCATTCTCTTCCCGAGGATTTCTCTTGTGTGATTGATTGATTGGTACTTCTCATCTCTATACGGTGGTATAATCACTCGAAGCTCTTCTCTCGTATTACTTCTTGTATCTAGCTTGTAGTTGTTGTTGTGTTTAGTGGATAACCTTGTACTAGACTTGTGTAGGTGGCTTGCTTAATTAGTTAGAGCTGGTGCATTTTGCTTTGCCACCTTTTGTACTAACACGTGTGGTTAAGTAATTCTTGTAGAAGTTTTAATTAGGCTATTCACCCCCCTCTAGCCTATTTGGACCTTACATACGCTCCATATTTTTTCAGCCAAACAGGTTTAGGGCCTGTTTGGATGGATTAAGACTAGTTGTTAGCCATGACTAAAAAATAGCCAACTAGTTATTAGTCCATGCTTGTTTTGAATCCTGGGCTAACACGTTGGGAGAGAGAGAGAGAGAGGGGAGAGAGAATAGGAGATATAACACTTTTAGCCCATGATAGTTGAGTTTGAAGACTAGTGAAGTAACAACTAGTTAGGGCTTTGGCTAAACTTTAGCCCACCCATTAATCTCATTTTTGATCCTTAAGAGCTAAACTTTAGCAACTAGTTGTTATCTCATGGGATCCAAATAGGCCCTCAGCCTCACCAACTCTCCTTTAGGAAAAAAAGATGGAGTTGAGAGAGCACATAAAGGGGTGCTCCATAAACTGTAAGTTTTTTTGTGGAACAAAGTTGGTGCATCAGTCAGTCCTAAACGAACCCTAAACTTCAAGTTTTTTATAGGGCTACTCCACGGTGGAGTTGGTGGGGAAAATTGGTGAAGTAGTCCTAAGCAGGTCTCTTAGAGTCACTCTAAGAGTATCTCCCAGAGTTCCTTAAACATCCTCCTAATCCTTGTTTTTTAGGAAGATTGGAAAAAACCCCTCTCCAACAACTTCTAATCCACACTCCTAATCTTTTAGTACTTGGGAAAAACACCCCCAAAAGCTTACAGTTACGCACTGCCCATGTTGCGCGTATCGGTCTCCACCCGTGTGTAAGGTCCTAGATGGCTAGAGGGGGTAAATAGCCTATAAAAAAAATTCTACAAGCACCACTAAGCAAACTTGTTAGAATAACAAACGGCATAAAGCGAGTTTTGCTTAGCCAAAGGTGGTGATGCAAGCCTCCTATCCACAAGTCTAGTAGATTATGATCTCTAGTTCACACAAGAGCTATGTCACTAATTTAACACTAGACAACAAGCTAACAACACTACTAGCAAAGCTACTACTAGAGCTACACAAGATAATCTAGTAAAGATAAGTGCAAGAGAGAGGATTGTGATTCTTATACCGATGGTGAGGAGAAGATGTTGCTAATCACCAAGATGATATACAATCAATCAATATTGACAACAACTCAATATGAAGACCAATCACCGGGAGACAAGAGACACAATATTTTTGTTCACCCGGTGTTCACTTGTGCACCGACAAGCTACATCACTGGTTGTGTCGACCAACACTTAGATGGTTCCCCGGTGTGACCCTCAAGTCACTTGCCCCTCAAGGCACGCCCCGCAAGGCACCGCAAGACGCCACTCTCAAGTGAGGTAACTCAATGACACGCGCATTCCACTAGAGTTGCTTTTGGTGTCCCACCGAGGAAAGCACAAGAACCTCTCACAAACAACCAGAGGTGGCCAAGAACAATCACCTTCTCTTGCCAACGCCTCCAACAATCTCCAAGCCGGCTAGAAGTGGTACTCTCCAAGAGTAACAAGAAATCCACCGGCTAAACCACCCACAAGTGCCACTAGATGCCCTCAAGCTATGCAATGCACTTTGGGATCACTCAATCTCACTTTTGATTTACAAACAAGCAAGAGAGATGAGTGGGAGGAGTAGCTCTAGCTCAAAGGATGCACAAGAGTGTTAGAAATGCCAAGAGACCTCCCCAAGGGTCGGCCAACGAGTATTTATAAGCATCCCATCCAAATAGAGTCGTTGCCACTCCGCTGATCGTTTTTTTCGGGATGACCGGACGTGCCGGTCGAAACTGACCGGACACGCTTCACCGTGTCCGGTCGCCCTGCGACGTCCACGTGTCCCTCGAATTCAAACGCGACCGTTAGATCCTCCAACGGTCACTGTGCGCCAACGGTCAAACGCTATGACCGGACGCGCTGCTCAAACGACCGGACGCGCCGGTCGCACAGTACCGCACGCCCGCGAAGCAAAGACCGGACGCGTCGATGCGCACAGCACCCGCGCCCGCGAAGCAACGACCGGACGCGCTCCAGAAGATGACCGGACGCGATAGTGCCAGCGTCCGGTCGGAGTCCAGTAAGCTCCCTCGATGACCGGACGCGTCCGATCGTGTGTGACCGGACGCTCACTGCGTCCGATCGACCTTGCGAACTGCAGTTCCCTCAGGGCGCCTGACCGGACGCGCCGGTCCCGCGAGTGACCGGACGCGCCGGTTGCAAACCCTAGCCCGCGCGCCCGACTCCTGCGCTGTACTGACCGGACGCGTCCGGTCACACCGTGACCGCGTCCGGTGCAGCGTCCGGTCACCTCAGTAACCCCGTTCGCCTCCGTTTCTTTTCCGACTTCCGGCGTAGTGGAAAATAGGCATTTCATTTCCCCAAAATCGTCTGAATCCCGTGCTCGCACGCTCGGCGGGAGGGAGAGAGGAACCCAAACCCCTCTCTACCCGCAAACCACAGCGCGACCAACGCCACCTTTGCAAATGTGCCAACACCATCAAGTGTACATCTCCATGTGCTTGTGTGTTAGCTTTTTCTCAATCATTTTCAAAGGTTTTCCAATTAGCTCACTAGGCCCTACATGCAATGCACTTCATGAATTCACCTAGTGGCACCCGTGCATCGAATAACCGATAAGACTTCCCCTCTTAATAGTTCGGCTATCGATCCTAAATCACTCACACCCTCTATGGTGTCTTGAGTGTAAAACAAAATGGCCCTTTGGTTATACCTTTGCCTTGAGCCCATTTTGTTTCTCCAAATGATATGATCCACTTCATATCATCACATGACCGTCTCGATCCATCGACCTTGACTTCACTTGCTCTTCACCGTTGCATCGGTCCGTTGGCGCTAAGTCTTGCTCAAGCTTCACCATCGCATGGTCCTTCGCTTCGAAGCCTCGACTTGCCCTTCACCTTCACAACCGGTCCATCGAGCCAAGCCTCATCTCGGTCTTCACCATCTTGGTCATATGAGTCAATGTCATGTCTCATATGCAATGACCACCTTTATCTAAATCATCCACTTAGATACAAAGGTTAGTTCTAGGTTTCATCAATTAGCCAAAACCAAACTAGGGACTTTCACCGTGCCTGTTTCCCTCTGGACGCGGTCTTTTGGCGCGGAACAACCCTTTCACGTGCAAAGCAGAGGAGTTTGTAGCAGCCGCCGTCGTCTGGAGAGGAGTTGATCGCTGCCGTTGTCGTCTGGAGGAGGTAATCCATGGCTACCTGTGGCCGGGCAAGGCTGTGGATGTGGGCGGCCATGGCTGGATGTTGATCGCCATGGCTGGTTGTGGGCGGCAGGCTAGGAGGAGGCGGCGGCTGGCTGGGAGGTGCGACTGGCTGCCTGGGAAGTCGCGGTGGCGGCCAGGGAGGCGACGGTGTCGAAGGTATCCCGCAAACCTCCGATGTCGTGCGGAAAAAAAGATTGCGGCAAAAAAAGCCTTATGGGCCCAATATTTGACTTATTAGAAGTGATTTTTAGGATACTCCTGGAGATGGATTTCTTTTTCCAAAACATTTTTAGGAGTTGGAAAACATAGGATTTTTAGGAGAAAAATTTAGGGAACTCTTACAGATGCTCTTAGGGCATATTTGGATCCATTAACACTAAAAATTACTAGCTAAAATTAGTACTAATTGATCCAAACAAACTGCTAATAACTTGCTAATTATTAGCTGGAGAGTTGATAATTATTAGTTTCATTAGCAGGTTTATAAATAAGTGCTAATAGTTTAGATGTACCTTTAACTCAGTATCCAACCACTTATTAGCATCTATCAGCAGGTGGATCTTAACACTCCCCACCCCCCTGTAAAAAATTAACTGCGGGCTATCATCGGAAATACTAGACAATGGGAGGCGCGGACATGAAAAACACAGAAGCATCCTTGAACCACGCTGGCCAGGCTTTTGCATTACTTCCGCCCTCAACCGGTCAAAAATAAGGCATTCCAATAATTAGACCTGTCAATAAGACATCGCTTGGACGGGGACATGTTTGCCGTGTAAAGTGAGCGACGCCACATCTGGATGACCCAGCGGCGGCCTGATCGTCGACGTCGACGCCGACGCCCCCTTAGGCCACGGTTTTGCCGCGCAAGCGCAAATGGCTTGCGCAAAATTGCCGTGTTCCGGATGTCAGCACACACAGACACAGACACAGGCACAGACGGGGCCAGCAGCGACGCCTGAGGAAGGCATGTACCGCCGGCCTTGAGCTGCACCGCCAGCCTACCGCTACCGCAGCAATGCAATGGCGCGAGGCGCCATGGTAACCGTCGTGCCGAGCTAGCCTAGGTCTAGGTGAACGAACGCATGATTGCTTGGCCTGTCTGCCATGGTTTCAACATTTCACGCGGCCGACGGCACACGACAGCAATAAAATCACTCAAATGCATACTACGGGTACGGGAATACTACGGGTCCAAGAATCATGCTAGCTAGCTCTATCTATGCCTCTACCAGTACCAAGAATCGGTCAGCAAAGCAGACTAGCAGAGCATGCTAGAGTGCTGTGACATTGACACTCTCCTAGGAGCAGAGCAAAAGTCATAAGATAAGCATAGGCCTTGTTTAGTTCCTAATTTCTACTCTAAATTTTACTATGCAATAAAAAGATTTTCATCACATCAAAATGCCGGCACATGCATGAAGTACTAAATATAGATGAAATTTAAAACTAATTACACAGTTTTGTTGTACTTTGCGAGACGAACATTTTGAGCCTAATTAGTCAAAGTTTAGACAATTTTTACCAAATACAAACGAAATGCTACAGTATGCATTTATTACGCACTATTCCAACTCGGGTGCCCCGAATCCGAAACTAAACACGGCCATACGTGCAAGCAAGACGAATTATGTCAATACTCCCACTTGCGCAGATCCATGCCTTCGGGCGGGCTGGGCTCGATCTTCTTGGAGCCCACGTCCTTCCAGTCGGTCGACAACACCGTGCCGTTGGACTCCTGGAACGATTTCATCATCGCCCGCCGCATGTCCTCGTCGGCGTTGCCGAAGATGTCCTGGAAGAACTTGTTGGCCGTCGTGTCGCCGTCCAGCTTCTCCTCCTTCTCTTCCTTCTTCACCTGCGCCTCGATCTTGTCCCAGTCCTTCTTCCTGCCCCTGGACGACGACGACGGGTAGCACGGCCTCTGGGCGCCGCCGCTCGCCGCCGGTGACGCCGCGGCGGTGAACCTGGGCTTGTCGGTGAACTCCAGCGACGTCCACGTCGTCCCCGGCTCCGCCTTGGCGAGGCGGACCTCGATCTTGGTGGAGAGCACGGCGAGCCTGCACTTGCCCGGGACGATCTTGCCGAACAGGCGGGGCTGCAGGTGGTACGCCGCCTCGCCGGGGACCTCAACGGAGACGCTCAGCATCTGCTCGCCGAACTCCACCGCGACGTGCTCGGGCGCCACGCCCTTGGCAAACACGGTCACCACCACCTCCGCCGCGCTGTTGTAGAAGTCGTGCCTGTACTTGGGCTTTTCAGCGGGGCCAGGCACGGGCACGACGGGCACGGGCGCCTCGGTCTCCATCGGCTTGGGCGCTTTGCCGTCGATCTCCTTCATCAGCCTGGCGAACCGCGCGTCGCCGGGGCCAGGGCGGCGTCGTACTGCTCCAGCTTGACGCAGGCGTGGGCCCTGCGGAGGTGCGCCCGGGCCATGGCGGGGTCAAGCTCGACGGCGCGGGCGGCGTCCGTGGCGGCCGCCGCGAAATCGCCAATCTTGATGTAGGCCTGGGCGTGGTCGGCGTAGAGCGCGGCGGTCGGTGGGCCCGCGACGATCGCCTGCGTGTAGAGCGCGGCGGCGAGGGCGAAGTCGCCGTCCACGAAGGCCTCCCTCGCCTTGTGCTCCAGCTCATTGCAGGGCGTCGCCATGGGTGTGGCGATTGTTGGCGATTGGCGAAGCCGGCGTCGGCGAGGCTTGATGATCGGGGACTCGGGGTAAGATTCGATAGATCGCGCGTTTATCGAGATTTTGTTGCTTTTGGTCGCGGCCACGACGTCACGTATTTGTAGGCGCTCAGCCCACGGTTTGGTTCGTCCGTTCGTGCACGATAGGAACACGAGTCCCGGGTATCTTCGACTCGAAGCCTTGCCAACTTCAGCTTAATCATCGCAAATTTCTTTCCTTTCGCAAATTTGATTAGCCAAACAGAGTATAGTAGGAATAAGGAAAAAACAAAAGTTTTTTTTACTGTATATATATTAGTTTATTCATTCCTATAAATGAAGGAAGAAAGATTAAAAATTCGAGAAAAACGCCGAACTTTATAGTCTGATCTCGCTTAGTTCGTGAAAGAAAAAAATTTGAAAGTCACGGCGAATGTTTTATGGGATGTCGGAAGCGGTTTTTACACTAATTAAAAAACTAATTACATAACTTGTCTGAAAATCACGAGACGAATCTTTTAAGCTTATTCATCTCGTGGTTTCAATCAAACTATGTAGTTAGTTTTTTTCTACATTATTTGATGTGACAGGTAGATTTTTTTTTATGGGAACTAAACGTAGCCTTTATAGTCAGTGTACCACTGTACCTGTGTAGGCGGCTGAGCTATCACGGTATCCATACACTCGCAGCATCCCCGTCCACCCGCCGGGTCCGTACACCGGAGCATGCTCTCCACACCCGCCGCAGGCGGGCGCTTCCGCCGGGGAGGTCTGCCCTGGAGGCTTCGTCCGCGCTCCTGCCTGGCGTCGCCGCCGTCCTCCAGCGGCGGCGGCGGCGAGCCTGAGTACGTTCTGAATTTCACCGGTCTTTTCCTGAATCTTTTTCCTGCTCTTTTTTCTTTATTTTAGTAGTGAAGGAAACGTGTGTGCTGATGCAGAAAGGCGAGGCCTTTGCTCGCGGAGAGGTACCGGGACGGCGTCGTCAAGAGGTTCTTCACTTCTCAGCTGTGAATTCTTGATTTCGAGAACGCCATCTGATTTCCCCATTGTACACCCGAACTCAAAGAAATTGGCTTGCATTTTGAATCGGAGGTGACAAGTGGACAACTCTGCCAAATTTCTCATGTTTGATTTGATCGATGTTGTGGTAGATATATATCGGATGGCAATTCTAAGCTACAACTTCATTTGGAGAAGCATGAATCTCCGGTAAATGCTGTGGAAGATGAGAATGCAGATTCTTTGATCCCCCAGGCTATTTGGGACTTTGTGCTTCCAGCAGGGTTTCCAGGTGATTCATGACATCCTTGCACATTCTGGACTGTCATCCATATACTTCACAGTTGTTCGATTCTAGCCAAATGTTTCATAGTGAATCATCCTGCTTGAAAAGTTATAGGAACTAGCCATTGCTCATTGGAGTGAATTGTTGTTTTCTGGTCATACTTTTGTAAACAGTTTTGGTTGGGAGCTGTGTATACTATTCTCGTCAAATGTAAGCAACATATAATAATGAGTTAATGACAAATTCTGGTATTCTGGTACAACTTGATTTTGAGTCGCTGTCAAAGTTTGTGCAGAGATTTACCTGTAAGATAATATAAAAGGTATCCATGTCAGGCAGACATGAAACTATATACTATTATTAGAAATACACCCAAGGAGATGCGTAAGGGGCTGAATTCACTTATTATTTTGGTGGTTGGGGAAGTATGGACATTTGGGAATACCTGTGTATTTGAGGGAATTTCTCCTAATATTCAGAGCCTTCTACAAAAGGTCGTTGATCAATGTAGCTCTTGGTGTATGGCAGGTGCTTCTAACCTCCAGGACCTGCTCCTAAGGCCGATTGCCACAGAACCTTAGTTTCTGGTTGGCGGTTTGATCCCCCTTGGTCATGTTCAATAGTCAGTGGGGTGGGTTTTGTATATAACTGGGTTTGGGTGGGTCTCTTTTCGCCTCACTCTTGTGCTCTTTTTTTCTCTCTTAATGAAATGGCAATGCAGCTCTCCTGCATAGGTTGAGAAAAAAATATATACCACCTGACAAATTAACTCTTTATTGTTATTTGTTTTTTTTATTTCAGGGTCTGTTTCAGTTGACTACCTGGAGTACATGTTGTTGCAGTTCCCAACAAATGTGACAGGTTGGATCTGTCATGTATTGGTGACATCAAGTCTTTTGAAGGTATTTCTTAATTTGTTAGTCTAGTGGGTCAATTATGTGAATAATATTTTGTCTTCGAAACAATACGCAGTCTAAGAATGAAGAAAAATTAACTTACTACAGTTATGTTATATTCTTATTTCAAATGTAATAAGTGGATTTCATTATTGAATAGTCCATCTGTTCCAAATTATAGTTCACTTGGCTTTGTCCTAAGTCAATCCTCTCTAACTTTGACCAAGTTTTTTTTTAAAAAAAATATCAACATCTACAAGTTCAAATAAATGCACTTTTAAAATATATTTTTGTAGAACTTAATGAAATAAATTTGATGTTGTAGATGTTGGTGCACTTTTCTATAGGTCAAAGTTAAAAAAGTTTGACTTAGGACAAAGCCAAAGTGAACTATCATTTGTAACAGAGAGGGCAATTTACAAATAAGGTAGATGATATTTGGTGTTAAACATATGCTCCCAAAAGAAGGAAAGAAAAAGAGGCAACTCCAGTTTTCCATCTATATTTACTGCCGATGGTGAATCTGATCACTGTGTACTTTGATATGCAAAGTGACAAGGAAATGCGTTACCTAATTTTCATGTTGTTGGCAACACATGAATTATAGTCATGCTATTTTTTCGAGTTATGTGTATTGACCAATATGTTATGTATCTAGCTTTTTCAAGTATACTCGTCAGCCATAGCTTTATGTCACCGTCACTGATTAGCTGATTGTAGATTGGTACAGGCTGTAGGTGTTGGATCTTTTACAGGAACTTCTGCAGCTGCATCTGCTGCTGCTATGAGGTCATAATCATCTTTGCTACTCATATAGTTCTATCTGTTACTAGAAAGTAGAAACCTTGGAGTTATTGCTTTGGGGAGACGAAAATATTTAAATTAGTTTTAGGTGCCTTATGTCCCATTCTTGTTTTTTCTGGGCCATGAATCATGGCCACATAAGAGAGATATATGGGCAAATGAAAACATGATGCAAATGTGAGTGGATAATTTATCTTATGAGCATAACTAACTTGAACCCTGTTGATTTGAACCTTAGATGGGTATCAAAGGATGGCATTGGGGCTTTTGGGCGTCTTCTCATTGGTACTGTTATTACTTTTTTTTTCATCATGTCAGAATTTAGTGTTTAGGAAGATTTATGGATGGCATCTTTAGGTGGATGCTTTGGAGCGCTTTTCGATGATGACCCAAAGAAGTGGAGGATGTATGCAGATATCATTGGAAGTGCTGGAAGGTTGGCAATAATAAGTTATTAAAATAACAGAAGCAGATCTTCATAACCATGTTACAAGTAGTCTAATGAAGAAACAAAACTCTGTCCTAATAATATGTGTACCATTTTGCAGCATATTTGAGCTCATGACTCCACTGTATCCAGGTTACTTCCTCCCACTTGCATCATTGGGGAATCTTGCAAAGGTATTCTGAAAAGATATTACACTCGCATTTAGTTGGGCTGCAGCAGACATTTGGTGCCCCTATGGCGTGTAAGATCATTGACTCCAAATTTTTAAGCAGGCCATAGCAAGAGGGTTTAAAGATCCTTCCTTTCGTGTTATCCAAAATCACTTTGCAGAATCTGGAAATCTTGGAGAGGTTGCTGCAAAGGTATCGACTGCAGTAAAATACTTTTCTTATAGTCAGTTGTGTCCTAATGTCTTCTGACTGCAGCATTGACATTGTCACAGTTCTGGGATCTGATAATGTACTGTGTAATGTTTCTTTTTTTGTGAAAACCAGAACGAAATTACAAATTACAATCATTAAAGATAAGGATAAAAAGGCCTTGAAACTCCTTGCAAGAATAATCCTTTAAGAAACAGTATTGTATTTTCAGGAGGAAGTATGGGAAGTAGGAGCTCAGCTTTTAGGCCTTTCAACCGGTGTTCTTATTATGGTATACAGTTCATTAAGTTTTATATGTTGTTTATATCGAACCACCTTTCTGTATACCAATCTTATTGATCAGTTATGTTATTGCATTGATGGAGACAGATGCCATCATTTTTTATCCATTTACAGTTGCTGTTTTTATTCTAGGATACCGCAGGTGTAAAGTCATCATACTTAACTCTTGCTTTAACTTGGCTGAGTGTTCGTCTTCTACATCTTTGGTTGCGCTATCAGTCCCTATCAGTTCTCAAGTTCCGCACAGTAAGGTGCTTGGCCCAAATTGTGTTTTGCTTGATGAAATGAAATAATTATGTTGAAGATTTCCATGTTTGACTGCATTTTCATATATGCATTAATCCTCTTCATGGTAATATTGGTAGATAAACCTAAAACGTGGCCGCATTCTTGTGAGATCACATGTTGCACAACATACTGTTCCTGGTGACATTTTCTTCTCACGATTATTTTTACATTTTTCTTGTTATTTTCTGAAACAGTTCTAGTAACTTCTTAGTACCTGGTGTTTTTGGCTTGCTGTTTTAGGTTATGTTGCTTGCAATGAGGAAGAAAACATTTTAACATGGGAAAGATTCTTGCGTCCACAAATTTCTTTTGGTGTGCCCATGGAAAGAATGCTTGGTGGTGATGAATCCAGTGACATGGTATGAATAGCCGATTCTGTTAACTTTGGTAGCTTCACTTTTCCCACACTTTTTACAATCTTAAAGCTAAACGGTAAACAGTAAACAGTCAGTCACCCTTATTTACCATGAGGCCGTTTAAACAGTGTTTAAACAAAGTTAAACAGCCTAAATGGTTGTGTGTAGTACCACTAAATATACATATTTATGCATAAAAAATCTAATATGCTAGCAAATATTTCATATTTATGCATGTAAAAATAAGTATTATAGCAAGTAAAAATTATTGTGGAAGGAAACTAAATCCCATTCTCTCTTGTATGTTCACGATGTCAATTAGTTGGGTGCCAATGTGGTGGCTGACATCGTCCTACTAATCAATGAATTAAAAGGATGTTTAGTACATCTAATAACATTTTCCTCCATTCCATTTAGACCACTTTCCCGTTTTTGACCATTCAAATCAACCCGTTTAATGGACTGTTTATTGCCTAAACAACACAGCTACTCTCTTTTTTTACCGTTTAAACAATCTACGGCCATTTAGGCAAACAGTGATCTTATCTGTAGATGGGCTTCCTTGCGACGGTACCTTGGGAACTAGAATTAGTGGGGGTAACAGTTGGGTTGTAGTTAATATTTTAGGACTCAATGTAGAGCTCAGTTTGCAATCAACCACTGCATGACATACTTGTTTCTTTTTCCTTAAATCCTAGCCTCTCTCCTGATTGACATTTTATTTCCTGTTCCGTTTATAACTACCTGGATTGACATGCAATCTATGTTTCATTAACCTAACCTTGAATGAACTAGAAATTGGTAAGAACACATCCAAAAAGAAATTAGTGACAACATGTCAACATGTCAGTTTTGAGTAAAATGTAGGGGGCATTCAACTTTTTCACCATCGACCATTCCTGTTAAATCTACTGAAGTAATCTGTTTCTTTGAGAACAATTTTAACTTTGGTGGGTGTCAATAAGAATCAGTAGCTTGTCTGTGGCTTAGTCTGACTCATGAAAAACCAGCAGGCAGCAGCAAGCATGTATCCAGGAGCTAATGGTCAGTAGCAGTTCCATTGGCTATTTCATAGCCTCTGTTTAAAAAGGCAATGCCCAGCTTTGCCTAAGCCGCGGTAAGTAGAGCTGCATCGCCTTGACTAGCACCTAGGCACTTTTGTCTATTTTTTTCCCTGCACAGAGATGTTTTTGACTTGATGTATGTAAATAAATGGACAAATTGAGATGAAGAAAGACAAACTGCAACCATAGTACTCATGGATGCATGGTTCTGATACGCTAATTTTCGTTATTTAGCATATAATTACTCAAACCACCCACAGGAAGTCATAGAATACAAACGTCAAGAAACGCCTTGGCGCTAGGAGCCCAACTGCCCGCCTAGTGCCTAGTGCCTAGTGCCCAGTGCCCAGTGCTTCTTGAAACATTATTCATAACACAACTCATTTGGTTTCGCTTTCTCAAACAATTTCCAAACCTGTTCACTCTTGAATCTGCAAGAGTGTATTCTGCATGTCATTTAATTACTTTAACAGGTGGATAGATTATTGAAGTTGTACAAGAATGAGAAGTATATCCTCTTCTTTGAGCAGTTTGGATCAAGGGAGCCAACATTTCTAGTTACTTTCAAGGTAATATACTACTGAAACGGCATTGAAATAGCTGGGCACCAGTTCAAATTGATATCGTTATCTGCTTCACTGTTTTTTCAGGAGTCGGCAACAAGCATGTCAGTCCTAAGGAGCCTGTGGCAAGCACATTGGCTTCACAAGAATCAGCTAAGGCAGGAGGAGGTTTTCCCTTGGTTAGAAGAAAGCCTAGTTGCATTGGAGAATGGATTTACTGACTTCCTCGAGCAAATGGGTAGCGCTGGCTGGGATCAGAACCTAATCATTTTGAAAGTGCCAAAAGAGCCCGTCTTGGTGCTGGAACATCTAGACCAAGAGGTGTGAGATGCCACTGTTGCTTACAAATCCTCCTGATAACTTACTCTTTTATGGGTTTCACGGTTCATACTGGTGCTAACCTAGACGACAATGTATAATCTTCTTTTCTATTGCGTGATCATGACCTGCTGAATCAGTTGCAACTGAGCATCGTGTAGGAGCCGAGATTCCCATGCGGCAGATGCTTATAGTGAACTAACAATTCATATTATAAGAAACTCTGTTTGGCATGTAACCAGATGTTTGTCTTCACACTCAAAAATAGAAATATTGCATCAGCTGATTTTGTTATTCCTTTAAGCTAGCAACCGCGGTCAAGTGGTCAATTGAGCTAATGCTAAACGGCACTCGCTTGCCTCCTTGACAAATTTTTTATCTAACCTGATGCAATGCATCAAATTTCTATCATTCGCATGAAAGCTTTGGTGAGACCAGTCACAAATACTTAGCGTTTTTTTTTGTGCGTGGACACATTCACCGAAACATAACTTCATTTTTTTGTTACAAAATATTTATAAAAAACTAAAAAAGTACTGTAAAGGTGCATAGTTAGCTGCAAGCTCCTGACATAATGTTGATATGAGATCAAACCGATAAAAGCCCTCATTGACAAGTGACCATAAGCATGTCTGGATTCAAAAGCAACCGAAACCTATTTATAGACCTAACTAGCTAAGGCCCGGTTTGGTTTCTGAATCATTCAGTTTAACTCTCATCACGTCAATGTTGCGGCAAATGCATGGAGTACTAAATACAGACTAATTGCATGCATGTCGGTACATATTAGGAGTAATTTACGAGACGAATCTATTAAGCTTAATTAGTCCAAAATTGAAAACTTTTTTGTCAAATAAGACGAAAGTACTACAATGTTTGTTAAACTTTAACACCTCTAACCAAACATGCCCTAACTCCTTGGGAGCATTGCTGCAGTAGACAACTATTGGGTTCAACAGCATTTGTTTGATATGGGTCTTCAGCGTGTGTTGGTATGGGATTCAGAAACAGCCGAAGCACGTGTGGACGTGGGTTTTCAGCATCTTAGCTAAGGGGGCCAAGATGGTACAAAAGATGCGGCAGCAGCTAGTAAATGGCTGGTTTCTTGTCAAAATTGCTACCGAACGATATAAACCAAGCATCAGACTTTGGATTTGCCCTTTCCCTTTACTGCATGAGTGAAGCGAGTCTTCTTTGCTTTCCTGTTCTTTCCGCCAGAATCGCCATCCGAGTCGTCATCACTACTATTGCCACGCTTGCCATTTGCTTTCTTCCGGGAACTTGATCCATAGACGTATTCCTTGGTCTTCTGTTTGGCCCTTTCTTCAGTAAGTTCATCTTCAGTTTTTGGTTTCCAAATGAAAATAGACCTGCAAGGGCCCCTTGTGAGTTGTGGAGAGAAAAAGATCTAGCACTGGATTACAATATTATGTACTTATATATCGATAGGACTACCTTGAGCTTCCTGTAGCTAGGATGTCATCTTGCGGATGTAGCTTGTTCACTGGGCTGATGGTTGTTATGTCAGGGTCCATCACCTCAGCCAGAA
This sequence comes from Saccharum hybrid cultivar R570, assembly GCA_038087645.1. Taxonomy (NCBI): domain Eukaryota; kingdom Viridiplantae; phylum Streptophyta; class Magnoliopsida; order Poales; family Poaceae; genus Saccharum; species Saccharum hybrid cultivar. The sequence continues at coordinate 735,306 of JAQSUU010000123.1, read as the reverse complement.
GCTTCCCCGAACTGGTATCTATGAAATCAATTGGATGCAGAGCAACACCATTGTAGTTCTCACTTATGTAACGGCCAATAACTGCAACTGTTTCAGTGTGATCCTGCAGAGAATTAATATTCCATTTCAGAAATGGGCACAACTATTGTGAAATAATAAAATCCAAAAAGTGCAATTTTTAATTATAGCTGAAACCTTTGGATCCCACTCAGCTTTGAAGGGAGTCAGATGACGATTGAAATCATGACTGTGCACAATTTCTCTACTTGGGGATTGCAGATCACCAAGAATATAGTCCCATACACGAATTCGGTTGTCCTGACAAGTTGTCAAGATCTTATTTCCGCTTCGTGGAGAAAAGTATCCTGAATTGACAACCCGTCCATGAGCAAGGCCGGCAAGGGGAGAGTTGGCTTCAAGCTTCCTTGTATCCCAAATACGGGCCTAATAATTACAGAGATGTGGAGACATCAAATAGAAAACAAGAAAAGGGGGACCTTTACATATGCAGAACACACTCACATAGTGATCATTTCCGCTGCTTAGAAGAACTTCAGGTCGTGCATGGTTGCAATGTAGGCTGGTTACCTTACTACCCTTTTTATGGATAAGAATTGGATGTCCAATTCTTGTCTTTGACCGTCTATCCAGGCTGCAATAATTAATAATAGCTTACAACAGAATGCCACATATTTGATGCATGCAAGTGTGGAAGCGTACAACAATATCACTGAATTCAAATGTAAAACAATCACCGATGACAGACCATTTGGAATTGAGCTGCCAAACAAATGCATAAAATGGACCACAAGAACAAACTGATCAGTTGTTTCAAAGGAAACTGCAAATATAACAATATTCTACACTATTAGGAATAAATCTCAGAAAGGTACCACCCACTTCCTAAAGATACTCACAAGTAAAGAAAACCAAAGTTATCTGCCACCAAAAGAAGACCTTTGTCAGTGTTCAAGTCCATCCCGTATATCATGTGCCAAGAGCTTGGACCCTGTTGTGAGCAACGAAGAAGGTTCAGTTCATTAAAAACAAGCTCAAAATGGATAGAAATTAATTCAGATCAATGCTATCTAATGAATGCATAATTACAGAACAAGATGGGGGGAGGGAGGTAGAGAGAGACTGAAAAATAACATCTTTATAAATTCTTTTGAACAAAGTGATCTATAGAACATGACCTGAAAGTAAACTTACATTCCAACCATTCGGGTTGAGATTTAACAAGGGGGAGCCAATGCCAGTGTCCAAATCGGTAAAACTGATAGTACCATCAGAGGAAGCTGTATATACCATCCCATCGTTGGTGGTATCAATCCTGAACAAGGTCAAATTATGTTGCAACATTTTGTCCTTTGCACAAGAAAAACAAAGAGACAGGAGACAACCATCAAGGAATACTCTTACTTCATGCTATTCAGAATGCAGGAGTGCACAGAATCATATGTAATCTTCTCATGCAACTTAACATAATCCCAGATACCCAGAAGCCCTTTCTGCATGGAAAGAACGAAGATTGATTAGTACGTGCCTACATGTTCCTGCAATCTAACCATTTTTGGGCACTCGGAATGCAGATATACAGATACTTTGCAAGTAATTTAAGAGGGCAGCAAAGTTCAACAGTAGTAGTGCAATACCTTGTCTCCTGATAAAAGAACATTGTTCTTAGTTGGATGAAACTCCAAGCATGTCACACGCCTCTGATGAAATTTTATGTTTCCACACTCTAGTTGGTTGGGTATCAGAAACTTAGGCTTAACCTAGCATTGGTAAGAGGACAAAAGTGACAGATCTGGTACTAACAAAAAAGGGGTAATATGAAATATTGCAATGGGCAACAAAGAACACAGAAGATAACGCCTTAGTCAAATCAAACTCCGTACCATGGAAATCTTGCCCTTGACTTGGCTCTGAAAGACATAATCTAGTGAAGTGTTTGTGTTCCTTCTAGGAGCTGGGATGACACCATGCTCCATTGCTACTCTATGTGGGCAAGTCAAGGTTGTATGACCTGTCCATGACGAAAACATAGTGTTGGTGACTGAGAAAACAGCATTCGTGTCATTTTCATCTAAGGATCCATTGTGGACTTGTATTCCAAGATTCATTTGGTACTGTTGATAAAGCTTAAAATCATAAGTAAAACATGTAAACTGCTATGAAGCATTAGGAAGCAGCTTTAAATCCCTGGGTGCAGAAACACAAGGAAATAGTAATATATATGTTGGTTCGTCGGTGCAAGTTCTTTCAGTTTTTTTTTTTCTCTTTCAAACAAATAATTGGCCTAACCTACTCTCATAGGCATTAGTTTAAACAAGAATCCTTCGACAATGCTATTCAGCATGTAACATGAACACTAATTTATAAAGACAAATCAGCCCAATCCACACTGAGAACAACTGTTCTGTCCATCCCATATTAGTGACTCTTGTACCACAAAAGCATAACGAAATAATCACGCAGACTTAGAGATCAGCACCTGGCATCTTGCATAAGAAGCAAGGCTTCATGGGGCAGTCGATGTACACAGCCCCCTGGAACCCTGCCTGGTGCCCTGTCCTTTTGCACACCTGCAACCAGACATAACTCATGAAACCCCCTGATCGAGAAATGCATACAAAGGGGAATCATAAACACTACACCATTATAAAAGGAAATCTTTGTCAAAATTTTGCTGAAGTGAACAGAAAAGAAGCGCTGTTACAAACTAAACGCTTAGAGGGCCATTTTCCATTAGTTCCGAAGCCCATTTTTCGTATTCAAAACTAGGAATTAGGCCATAACGAATAAACTGAGCGAAATTAATTAAAAAAAAATCCAATTTTGCGTCCAAGAGAAGCGACCGTTCCTAATTTAACCCCCAAATGATAAAAGTGAGTATGCAAAAGAAGCGGTTTCTATGTCCAAAATTCAAGTCCGGCTCCAAGACTTAAAACGAAGCCGTCTTTCTGAACACAAAGGGAAGGCACATAGCAAGGAGACGCGGCAAAACAAAATAGCCAGAAAATCTTTTGAGATTTATTTTGCACCGACCACTACCTTGCACACTTTCTTGAGGCTGATGCTGATCGGGCCCTTCCTTCCTCCCCTCTTCTCCCCCGCCGCCGCAACTGCGGATGACTGCTTGGCCGCAGGCTCTGCAGCGACCGCCTCCTCTTCCTCCTCGTCATCGACGTCCTCTCCGGACGCTTCGGCATCTTCTTCCTCATCTCCTTCTTCGTCGGAGGATGAGGAGGAGCTGTCCACCCGCTGCTCCTCCTCGTCGGAAGCCTCCTCGACGGCGTGCCGCTCGCCTCGTCGGCGGCGGCGGCGGCGATTGTAGACGAACTGGGCGCGGGTTGTGGGGCCCATGTGTCCCCAACAGGATCGAGGCCTCGGGAGGCGGGAATGGGGAGGCGTGGAGGGGAACGGGGAGACGAGGCGGTTGGTCTGGGTTGTGGGGTTTATGGGTTCGGCGTCTGCTTGGCTTTATGGCTAGTTTATTAGATTATTAAATCATTTTCAAGAAATTTATTTGAGAAGATTTTGAAAAAATTAGCTTATTTCCTGTATAACCTCGTTCATTTTTCTTCTATATCTCATAGAAAATAGGTGTATCCAAACTATCCTAGCGTTAATGTGTTACTAGCCTAACGTTAATGTGTTATCATATTAATTTTTTTTCTCAAGGTCATACTTTTTCTAAGAATTTTTTTATATGATGATAAAGTTTCTATGCACGAGAGAAAGTAAAAAAACTACTCCTACTATGACCATTTGCCTAAAAAAAATATATCTATGACCATTGTAATTTGTAAACAAAAAATACAATATTTGTCTTAGCTAGGTTTGCCTAATTTTTCCTTACTATTATTCGTGTGTGCACATACTATATTAATATTAATCTACATATTCTACTCAGACACCTTGACAATTAAAAAAAAACTCACCTTCCCATCTTCGACATTGCCCTTGCGCACAATATTGGGTGTGTTTGGATGGGTGGCTTAAGACCTAGCTAGGCTTAGCTAATGCAGCCTCTTCGTGTTTGGATGTCTGTTCGAGGTGTTAATCAGGCTCCAGTGAGAAATTTTAATATTTGACTCTGAGTTCACACGTCCCTCCATATTTGACACTCAATTCATAAGGCTTTCAAAATATAATCTGAACATGTCAAATCTTTGAGTACGAGGGATTCTTGCTTTTTTTTCTCCTTTCTTAATTCCAATAAATCCAGGGCACTGATTGGGGCACAGGAAAAGACCTTTCTGCCCCCTCCCTTGGAAAGAAGGATTTCGCCTAAAAAAAGATATCTATGACCATTGTAATTTGTAAACAAAAATTACAATATGTGTCTTAGATAGGTTTGACTAATTTTTCCTTACTGCTATTTGTGTGTGCAGTGTGCACATACAATATTAATATTAATCTACATATTCTACTCAGATGCCTTGATAATTAAAAAAAACTCACTTTCCCATCATCGACATTGCCCTTGCGCGCAATCTTGGGTGTGTTTGGATGGGTGGCTTAAGACCTAGCTAGGCTTAGCTAATGCAGCCTCTTCGTGTTTGGATGTCTGTTCGAGGTGTTAATCATGCTCTAGTGAGAAATTTCAATATTTGACCCTGAGTTCGCACGCCCCTCTAGATTTGACCCTCAATTCGTAAGGCTTTCAAAATATAACTCTAGACATGTCAATTCTTTGAATACGAGGGATTCTTGCTTTTTTTCTCTCCCTTCTTAATTCCAATAAATCCTGGGCACTATTTGGGACACGGAAAAGACCTTTCTGCCCCCTCCCTTGGAAAGAAGGATTCCGCTTTGTTTCGTTCGGTCAGACTCAGAGGGCCGCGGCCGCGCGACTCGCGACGAATGAGGAGACGCTCAACCGCTGCCGCCCGGGGCTCATCAACTCCGGCGCCGCTAACCTGCCACCGCCGGCCAGCACCCACCGCTACAACACCAGCTCCATGCGGCCAAAAGCGCTACCAAACTTCTAAGGCTCCGTTTGGCACGGCTCCGCTTCACCAACGAAGCCATTTTTGTGTGTTTCAGCTCCATGAACAGCTCTATCGGTGGAGTTAGAGCCGTTTTGGTAAATCGTTTGGCAAAACAGCTCTACATGTAGAGTTCCTTAAAACATGCTCTCATAGAACGCCACGTAGGATGAGGTGAAGCCGGGAGAAGCCACTATTTTTGGCTCCTTCTCACCCCAAAGCTCTGTGAGAGCACGTTTTTAGGGGCTTCATCAGTGAAGCCATTTCATTTTACCCTGTTTGGCAGAAAACAGCTCCAAACGGCTCCTGAAGCCACTGGAGAAGCCCTGCCAAACGGGACCTAAATTTGTCTAACCAAAATGACGACATTTTCGTGTAATAACAATCTTACACAAGCAGGCTGATTTTAATGCGACGTTGAAATAAAAAACGTACAACTGTGAAGTGAGCTGACTGGTGCAATTTGTTGCCACGACAAACTTCTCAGCACCAGGAACAGGATGAGCAGCCATTCGTGGGACCCGTGAGTCGTGTTGTGGCCTTGTGGGGTAAGCCGGCATTTTTACGAAAGAAAAATACTGCTGAATGTCTGGCTGATAACCTCAAGCGAATAGGCTTGTGGTCTATTCGTGCCCCTTCAGTTCCGAACTAGCCTTTCAGTTACAGGGATTTTTCCTAACGTGCCCCTACTGGTTTTCTTTATTCTCACAAAAAATAGATGTATTTCCTCCATCGTAAAAAAAATTCTAGAAATTTTCAGACAAAATCTCATTTTCTTTCTTGGACGATATCTTCTAGACTTGATAGTTATCATTTATATGCACATGTGATTAGCTTCCGCATTATGAGATATTGTTCCGTATTTTTGTATAATGATATTTTTTAGACAATTTTTAAACCTTAGAAAGTTGTTTATTTTTTACGGAGGGAGTAAAAAGTTTAGGAAAAAAACTCTAATCTCCGCAAAATTTTTATACACCATATACCCTTATTAAAATGATAACGATACACCACGGGTGTCCGTCCGGACGGACCGACGCACCCACGCCTCTTACTTGCGTTGCGTGCCTCGCGTCTAAACCCGCGCCACCCATCCGCGTTGTGCGCCGCCCCACTCAGCGCTCGTTGATGCGGCTCCCTCCCTCCCGTCGCACGCGCAACCTACTCCCACCCGTCGTGCGCCGCCTACCCGACTGAGCCAAGGCCGATGCTAGTGGTGCTTGCGCATCGCCGCTAGTGCTGGTGCTAGTGGCGCTCATGCTCTGCCGCTCACCGCCGACTCCCACCCCAACGCCTGGAATCGACCGGCCCCGACCTTCCTTATATTGCAAAATACATGTTTGAAGTGTTTCAGATGTTTTGTATGGATATTGCAATGGTAGTTTTCGGATGTTGCACATGTTTAATGGTTATACACGTATGTTGCAAGAGTTTGCTCAAAATGTTTCATCTGTTTCAGACACATGTTGCAAGTGTTTTATCGGGATGTTGCATATGTTGCAATGGCTATGTAACAAATATATGTTCCAAATATTTCATCTGTTTCAGACATATGTTGCAATTATTTCATCTGAGTGTTACAAAAGTAGATATGGATGTAGGGTTGTTGAGCAAGGAAGAGAGCTCTAGCGCGGGAGCCATGGCAGTGTCGATGTGGGGAGGAGGCGCAGGACACACAATGTCGGTGTGGAAGAGGCAGGGGAGTCATCTGAGCAGCGTGGAAGAGGTGGGCGTGAAGCAGTGTGGAAGAGGCGGGCGAGGCGCTAGTGTGGAAGAGATGGGGCCGAGTCATCGGGGCGGCGTGGGCGGTGGAGCGGAAGGGAGTGGTCCGAACGCAGGCGCGGGAAGCGGAGCTGGCGTAGGCGGTGAGTGAATACGAGAGACCAGGGTGGAGCACACACGGGCATCCGGACACACGCAACCATCTAGACGTCTGGGTGCTAGTCTTTCCATTATTAAAAACCTATTTCTTGTGTAGTGTGAATGAGATATCACCCACAACATCCACCTCGTAGTTTAAGTTAATTTGTTGGATTTTTGTTCAGGTTGTAACAAGTTGAAAACACCAGTAAAAAAATTGGACGAATGCAAAGTTTGTGGTTTGGATTGTATTCAGGGCACGTGCAGAGCCCCTAGCATGTTTGTATAGTTTGAGCCCCTTGCTATGATTTATTCGAATGATTAGGTGATGGTTGGGGAGAAGACCGCCTCCCCTAGTTTCTTAAGGCTGGGAGAAGGGCGCGTTTGATTCCTTGCCATAGCAAGTCACACCAAGCGCTAGATTTTATTATAGCGTCCGAGTACGTGGTGGCAAAAATTCACTGTCACACTGAAAGCCCAAGTTTGGTTTTGGTAATTAATGACATCAAGTTGCTAATGACATGTGTTAAGTGTTTTGAGTTAGGCATAAGCAACACATGTGATGAAGGTGTATGTGGCAAGGAGTGATGGCCACAAGATCACAAAGAGATGGTGCATGGACATGAAATGATGATCATGGTGAAGATGCACATAAAATAAAGGACATGATGATCAAGTGAAGGAGAATGATCTAAAAGCGCAAGGCAAAGGTATAACCATAGGGTTTTCCTTTTGCCGATCTAAGATGAGTAGAGAAGTGATTGATCGGGTTTAGGATACATAGCCGACTATCAAGAGGGGCAATCACGGTTAGCTCGAGAATCAAGTGCCACTAGATCAATGTCTTGAGCATATGCATTAGGATCTAGTAGAGAGCTAACATAACACCTTGAGAAATGACTGTGAAAATGCTAACACACATGCACATGGTGATTTTACACTTGGTGGTGTTAGCACTTTTGCGAAGGCAGTGGAGTTTGAGTGGTAGAGAGGGGTTTGGGTTCCTCTCTCCCTCCCGCCGACCTTGTGAGGCGGGATTTGGCGCTTTTTGGGGAAGTGAAACGCCTATTTTCTACTGCTCCGAAAGTCAGAAAAGAAACGGAGGCGAACGGAGGTCACTGTGGTGACTGGACGCTGCATCGGACGCGGTCACGGTATGACCGGACGCGTCCGGTCAGTTCAATCCGGTCAGCGCGCCTAGGGTTAATGACCGGACGCTGGTCTGGCCTAACCAGCGCGTCCAGTCAGTTTACCTGTGCGCAAAAGTAGAGTGAGCGACTGGCGCGTCCGGTCCTTCATGGAACCGGCGCGTCCAGTCAGGTGTCCAGAGGGGCAGAGCGCAGCGGAGTGATGATCGGACGCGCGATGCGTCCGATCACGTACGATCGGACGCGTCCGGTCGTGCTGGGAGCTTACTGGACTCCGACTGGACGCCAGGTGCGGCGCGTCCGGTCATACGCTCGGGCGCATTCGGTCATACGCTAGGGTGCGTCCGGTCATACGCTAGAGCGCGTCCGGTCATAGCAACGATAACTTCTGACGCACACTGTTCACGCTTGTCCTGTAGTGACCGGACGCATCCGGTCACCCCGACCGGTGCGTCCAGTCAACACGTTTTGAACTGCGTTGTCCGTAACAGCTAGCTGCGTACCCCTTCGTTTTAAATAGATGTTGGCCGGGGTTTGAGGGTAACTCTAGCACATTTTGAGACTAAGAGACATACTTTGAGCTAGAGAACAACCTCTCCACTCATCTCTTTGCATAGTTGCACATCTTGAGTGAGATTGAGTGAGATTCAAGTGCATTACTTGAAAGTTGCATTCTAGAGGCACTTGATCTTCGAGTTGCTGCGGTTTTCTTGTTACTCTTCTGTGTTTCCCGACACGGTAGACGGCTTGGAGCAGCGGAGGTGATTGAGCTCACAATTGGAGATTGTTGGAGCCCTCACCAAGTGTTGTAAGGGATTCTTGATCCTTCCCCGCGGGAGTTTGAAAATTGGATACTCTAGTGGAGCTCGTGGCTTGGAGGATCCCCATCTTGTGTGCGGTTGTGCGGCGCCCGTCGAGGGCTTGACTCTTGATAGTCGATTAGCTCGCGAACCGACAAGTGGGTGTATCGCCACAACGGGGAGTAGCTTGCCGGGAAGCAAGTGAACCCCGGGATAAATTCTTATGTCATTCTCTTCCTGAGGATTTCTCTTGTGTGATTGATTGATTGGTACTTCTCATCTCTACACGGCGGTATAATCACTCAAAGCTCTTCTCTCGTATCACTTCTTGTTTCTAGCTTGTAGTTGTTATTGTGTTTAGTGGATAGCCTTGTACTAGACTTGTGTAGGTGGCTTGCTTAATTAGTTAGAGCTAGTGCTTTTGCTTCGTCACCTTTCGTACTAACTTGTGGTTAAGTAATTCTTGTAGAAGTTTTAATTAGGCTATTCACCCCCCCTCTAGCCTATTTGGACCTTACAAGTGGTATCGGAGCCGAGGCACCGTTTATTTGAGGCTTAACAACCTACGGTGAAAAAGAAATGGCTCAATTAAGCTTGCACATCAACAACACCAAGAAGGCACCTCACTTTGATGGCACAAATTATGCATATTGGAAGGTTAAGATGACCGCACACCTAAAGTCAATCAATAGAGAAGTGTGGAAGGTCACCAAAACAAAATTTGAGGTTGCTAATCCGGAAGCACCTACACCGGTGGAAGAGAAGAAGCTCCAATGCAATGACATTACCATTAGTGCTCTTTATGAGGCATTAGATGACAAGACATTTGAGCAAGTAAAGAACATAGAGATTGCTCATGATGCTTGGGCCAAGCTTGAAGAAACATTTGAGGGCACCGAAGGCACAAAGACCGCTAAAGCATATATCTTGCAAGAAAAATTTTCAAGCTTCAAGATACAAGATGATGAGAGTGTACCAGAGATGTTTCATAGGTTGCAAGTCATTGTCAATGAGCTCAAGGCACTTGGTGAGGAGGTCAAGGACAATCAATTCTCTATGAAGTTCTTGAGAAATCTACCCAAGAGATTTGATACATTGATCACCGTGCTAGTGAGGACTACATTGAAGGATTCAACTCCTCAACAAATATTTCAAGAAGTGATGACCGATGATTCATATAGAGAAGATGATGAGAAGGATGAGTTGGTCAAGAAGAAGAAGAAGGAAAATGAGAAGAAAGATGATGAAAAGAAGAAGAGTGTGGCATTCAAAGCCACCACATCCAAGGGCAAATCCAAGATTGAATCATCAAGTGATGAAGACTCAAGCTCTTGTGATAGTGATGACATTGATGAGAAGATGGCTCTCTTTGTCAAGCAATTTGACAAATTCATGAAGAAGAAAGACTATCGTGCAAGAAGGAGGAAGAACTCATCCAAGAAGAGTGACCATGAGATGCTTTAGATGCCATAGCAAGGACTATCTCATTGCAAAGTGTCCTTATGATAGTGATGATGAAGATGCTATCAAGAAGGAGGAGAAGAAGCAAGAAAAGAAGAAGAGCTCTCATAAGAAGAAGAATGATTCTCATGTTGCTACTTGGGATAGTGATGATTCCTCAAGTGATGATGAGGATGACAACAAGAGCAAGAAGAAGGGACATGCTAGCATTACCATCTAAGAGAAGGTCTCCTTCTTCGACACTCCATCGTGCTTCATGGCTAAGGCCGCTAAGGTATCATCCGACGATGAGAGTGATCATGATAATGCTAGTGATAGTGATAGTGATAAAGAAGAATTCACTAAAGATGAACTAATCACTATGCTAGAAGATCGCACTCAACATTTTAAAGAATCTAGAAAGGAGTGCAAGGGCTTGCTTAAGGAAAAGAAAAACCTTATGCAAGAACTTGATGAGCTTAGGGCATCTTATGAGAGTCTAAAGGTAGACCATAAGAAGCTTCAAAAGTCTCATACCAAGCTTGAAGAAGCTCACTCCTCTCTAGTTAAAAAATGTGAAAACATGCCAACTAATGTTGAGAAAGCTAAAACTTGCAACATAGGCATATCATGTGATATAATTAATGAATCCTTTCATAAGCCTATTGTTGTTACTCCCACTAACCCTTCATGTAGCTCATCTACATCATCCTCATCTAGTAGTGATGGTTTCACTTGTGACTCCACACTTATAGTTGAGAATGAAAATCTCAAGAAGGAGGTAAAAGAGCTCAATCACACATTAGCTAAGGCTTATGGTGGTGAGGACCGCTTGCTTATGTGCTTGGGTAGCCAAAGAGCTTCTCTCTACAAAGAGGGATTGTGCTATAACCCCAAAAAAGGCAAGGCTGCTTTTGCTCCTCACAAGACTCGTTTTGTGAAGAACAATGGTTGCTATTGTAAAAGTTGCAAGCAAGTTGGTCACATAGAGCAACATTGCATGAACAAGAAATCCAATGCAAATATATCCTCAATTAAGTTTGATTCTTTCTATATGCTTACCAAGGGTACAAATGGTGTTCATGCTAAGTTTCTTGGTGCACCATGGATGGGCTCAAAGAAGAAAGTCATTTGGGTACCAAAGAGCTTAGTCTCTAACATTGGAGGACCCAAACAAGTTTGGGTACCTAAAAAGAATTGATTTTGTCTTGTAGGTCAATTACAAAGCCGGAGGAAGGCATTGGATGCTTGATAGTGGGTGCACTCAATATATGACCGGAGACTCTTGTATGTTCAATTCAATTGATACAAGTCAAAATGGTGGTTTTGATGCTATCACTTTCGGCAACAACAAGGAAGGCAAGGTCAAGGGGCTTGGTAAAATTGCTATCTCAAATGACATGAGTATTTCTAATGTGTTGCTAGTTTAGAGCTTGGATTTCAATCTTTTATCGGTGGCACAACTTTGTGATCTTGGCTTCAAGTGCATATTTGGTAGTGATGATGTTGAAGTCATAAGTGTTGATAGATCAAATTTGATATTCAAAGGATTTAGACATGGTAGCTTATACTTGGTTGACTTCAATGATAGTGAGACACAATTGACATCATGCTTGCTTAGTAAATCTAGTATGGGATGGTTGTGGCATAGAAGGCTTGGTCATGTTGGAATGAAACAATTAAACAAACTTTTGAGGCATGACTTAGTTAGAGGCTTGAAGGATGTCACCTTTGAGAAGGATAAACCTTGTAGTGCTTGTCAAGCCGGCAAACAAGTTGGAAATTCACATCCTAGTAAAAGTGAAATGAGCACATCAAAGGCGTTTGAGCTATTGCACATGGACTTGTTTGGGCCAACAACATACACTAGCATTGGTGACAACAAGTATGGTTTTGTGATTGTTGATGACTACACTAAATATACTTGGGTGTTCTTTCTCTATGACAAGAGTGATGTTTATGATCTATTCAAGTCTTTTGTCAAGAGAGTGCAAAATGAGTTTGAAATCACCATCAAGAAGATTAGAAGTGACAATGGTAGTGAGTTCAAGAACACAAGAATTGAGGAATTGTGTGATAATCTTGGTATTAGACATCAATTCTCTCCAACATACACTCCTCAATCCAATGGTGTAGTTGAAAGGAAAAATAGAACCTTGATTGACATGGCTAGATCAATGCTTAGTGAATACAATGCGAGTCATTCATTTTGGAGTGAAGCTATCAACACGACTTGCTATTGTAGCAACTATCTCTATTGCCATGGGAAGCTTGGGAAGACACCATATGAGCTATTGAATGGAAGAAATCCCAACATTGCATACTTTAGAGTGTTTGGTTGTAAATGCTATATTCTCAAGAAAGGCACTAGATTGAGCAAGTTTGAAAATAAATGTGATGAAGGGTTCTTACTTGGTTATTCTACCACAAGCAAAGCATATAGAGTTTGGAATCTCACAAATGGCACCTTAGAAGAAGTTCATGATGTTGAGTTTGATGAAACCCAAGGGTCTCAAAATAAAGCTCAAAACCTTAATGATGTGAGAGGAGATCAATTGTCAAATGCAATGAAGAACATGGACATTAGTGATATAAGGCCGATGCAAGTTGATGATGATAGTGACATACATATGATTAATCAAGATGTGCAAATTGATACAAATCAAGCAAGCTCAAGTGGTACTCATGATGAAGCTCAAATTCAAGGTCAAACAAGTGGAAGCAATCAACTCCCAATACTCCAACCTACTAGTATTGCAAGAGATCATCCATTAGACCAAATCATTGGTGGAATTCAAAGTGGTGTTCAAACTAGATCAAGGCTAGCATCCTTTTGTGAGCATTACTCATTTGTGTCACTTGAAGAACCTAAGAAATTAGAAGATGCTTTGAAGGATTCCAATTGGGTAAATGCCATGCATGAAGAACTAAACAACTTTGCTAGAAATCAAGTTTAGAAACTTATTGAGAGGCCAAAGAACTACAATATGATTGGTACTAAGTGGGTCTTTAGAAACAAGCAAGATCAAGATGGCATGGTTGTGAGGAACAAAGCAAGATTAGTAGCACAAGGATACACTCAAGTTGAGGGTCTTGACTTTGGAGAGACATATGCACCCGTAGCAAGATTGGAGGCTATTAGAATCTTATTAGCATATGCTTGTGCACACAACATCAAGCTCTATCAAATGGATGTCAAGAGTGCATTTCTCAATGGCTACATCAATGAAGAAGTTTATGTTGAGCAACCTCCCGGTTTTGAAGATGACAAGAAGCCCAACCATGTTTACAAGCTAAAGAAGGCATTGTATAGTTTGAAGCAAGCACCTAGAGCATGATATGAGAGGTTGAGGGACTTTCTCCTCTCTAAAGGATTCAAGATGGGAAAGGTTGACACCACTCTCTTCACCAAGAAGCTTGGAAATGACTTGTTTGTGTTGCAAATCTATGTGGATGACATTATATTTGGATCAACTAACCAAGACTTTTGTGAAGAGTTTAGAAATATGATGGCTAATGAGTTTGAGATGTCTATGATTGGAGAGCTTAGTTACTTCCTTAGACTTCAAATCAAGCAAATGAAGAATGGCACTTTTGTAAGTCAAGGCAAGTACATCAAGGACATGATCAAGAAGTTTGGATTGCAAGATGCTAAGCAAATGAGTACACCAATGGGCACTAATGATCAATTGGGTATTGATGATAGTGGAAATATGGTAGATCAAAAGCAATACCGGTCTATGATTGGAAGTTTGCTCTATGTCACCACTTCTAGGCCGGATGTGATGTTTAATGTGTGCAAGTGTACAAAATATCAAGCTTCACCTAGAGAAAGTCACTTGAAAGCAACCAAGCGAATATTGAGATATCTTAAGGGCACTCATGATGTTGGATTATGGTTTCCAAAGGGGTCTAATTTTGAGTTGATTGGATATTCGGACTCCGACTATGGTGGATGCAAGATTGATAGAATAAGCACAAGTGGCACTTGTCAATTGCTTGGAAGGTCTCTTGTTTCATGGTCATCAAAGAAACAAAATAGTGTTGCACTATCTACCGCCGAGGCCGAATACGTTAGTGCCGATAGTTGTTGTGCACAATTGCTTTGGATGAAGGCAACCTTGAATGATTTTGGAATCAAGTTCAAGAATGTGCCATTGTTTTGTGACAATGAAAGTGCTATCAAGATGACACAAAATCCGGTTCAACATTCAAGAACCAAGCACATTGACATAAGGCACCACTTCATAAGAGACCATCAACAAAAGGGTGATATTAGCATTGAGAGCATTGGCACCGAAGATCAACTAGCCGACATATTCACAAAACCACTTGATGAAAAGAGATTTTACAAGTTAAAGAATGAATTAAACATTCTTGACTTCTCCAACTTGAAATGAGTGCACCCCCACATCCTTATATGACATGCCTCTCCTCCAACATAGCAAGGTAAAGTTGTTTGGCATATCATTCATACTTTGCTAAGGACATGGTTATAATATATAGACATATTTGCATGACAAATAGGCTCATTCATAAAAATCAAATGATTTTGATGTATATATGGTACCACTATTGCTTCTATGTTTGATTGATCTAGTGGTAGCATATGACATGTTTGTGGGCTTGCAAACCTAGTGTTGAATCTAGAAAATGAGCTCATGATGCGTAATTCAACATGCTCAAGATAACCCTTATACTTTATGAGGTGTGAAGAAGCTTGTGCTTGGATCAAACCGAATTACATATTCTAGGCAAGTGATCTAGATTGAACCATAATTTGGACTCCCTCATATTGATTGACTTATCTCTCACTAAAATTGACACCTTTTTGGTGATTGTTGACAAAGGGGGAGAGAAAAGTCACAAAGATAGAAACGTCACAAGATAAAAAGTTAAGTTGCGAGAGAAAGATAGTTAAGTTGCGAGAGAAAGATATAATAAGGGGGAGAGAAATCAAGGGATCAATTAAAATTAAGCACACAAGTAGGGGGAGCAAGCTCATGAATTATTTGTTGCATTTGTATGTGCATTAACATGATGAATTGTTGCATTGCAAAGCTTAAATTCATATTCATGTTTGTATGGTGTATGCTAGAAATAGAACTTGAATGATGATTTGTTAAGAGTAGCTTTACAAGTGGTATCTAGACACCTTTTGCTTATAATGTTGATCTCACGGGGTACTTTAGTGTTTGTGATCTTTACAAGTGATGTATTATAAGTGGTGTCTAGCTACATCGATGCTAAGGATGGTATATAAAGGCAACTCTGATTGGTATCACACTTCAAAGGTCCATTCTATATACCTTAGCATCAATTTGATAGTAGTAACTCTCCCAAAATTCAAATCCATACATATGTGCACAATTGAACCAAACTCATGGAAGCACATATGTAGGGGGAGCTAATACTATTGAAATTGAAAATTGATTTCATTTCATATCTTTGTGATGGTTGTCATCAATTACCAAAAAGGGGGAGATTGAAAGCCCAAGTTTGGTTTTGGTAATTAATGACACCAAGTTGCTAATGACATGTGTTAAGTGTTTTGAGTTAGGCATAAGCAACACATGTGATGAAGGTGTATGTGGCAAGGAGTGATGGCCACAAGATCACAAAGAGATGGTGCATGAACATTGAAAGGTCTTGATGGCTAGAGGGGGGGTGAATAGCCTTTTAAAATTTTCTACAAAGACACGCTAAACAAGTTTATCAATATAACAAATAGTGAGATATGAGTTTTGCTTAGCCTACGGGGTGTTTGCAAGCCACCTAACCAATTCACAATTCTAGTAATTGCACTCAACCACACAAGTCAAACCGAGAAGGTAACTACAACTACAACTAGCAAACTACACAAAGGAGCTACTAAAGCAAAGCTAACTAGCTAGCAAAGATAACTAAGAAAGTAATGCAGAGTTGAGTTGGGAGAGTTTCACCGAGGGGCGAAGTATAGAGCCAACCAATATGATCAACAATCAATACCAAGATAACCGAACATCGAGATCAATCAATCATAATATGAAAGTGATGACACGAAGATTTATCCCGAGGTTCACGTGCTTGCCGGCATGCTAGTCCCCGTTGTGTCCCTCTTCACCACGTGGTTCGGTGGCTAATCGGTCTCACACCGAGCCTCTCAAAAGGTGCCACAAGAACCTACCAAATGGCAAAAGGTTGCAATGACACGAGCAATTTACTAATGTTGCCTTTGGCGCTTCACCGAGGTAGGCACAAACCCCTCACAATCACCGAAGGTGGCCAAGAACAATCACCAACTCTTGCCAATGCCTCCAAGCTACTCTAAGCCATCAAGGTGGCGGCAACCACCAAGAGAAATAAGAATCCCATAGCAAATCAACCACCAAGTACCAACTAGATGCAATCTCTCAAAGCAAATGCACTTGGATCACTCAATCTCACTTCGAATATGCAAAGAAACAAGTATGTCAAATGTTCAAGAGAGGGAGCCTTGAGCCGACCAACGAGTATTTATAGACGTACCCCTTCGAATAGAGCTGTTACGCAGTTAAACAGCCGAAGTCGTGCTGACTGGACGCGCTGGTCCAACTGACCGGACGCGCCGGTCGCACAACGGCTAAGTCGCAAAGCACTGACCGGACGCACTGGTCCAACTGACCGGACGCGCCGGTTGCACAACTTCGGCTGTGACCGGACGCGCTTCGCGTCCGATCATCAAACTGAAATACGCGCAGTCACTGAACACTGATCGAACGCGTCCGGTCATGCAAAGATCGTGTCTGGTTCAGCGTCCGGTCACCTCTGTGACCTCCGTTCGCCTCTGTTTCTTTTTCGGACTTCTGGTGTAGTGGAAAATAGTCATTTCAATTCCTCAAAAACGCCTGAAACCCGCCTCGCAAGCTCGGCGGGAGGGAGAGAGGACCCCAAACCCTCTCTACCGCTCAAACTCCACCGCCTTCGCAAACGTGCTAACACCACCAAATGATATCATCATGTGTGAGAGTGTTAGCATTTTCATAATCATTTTTCGAGGCATTATTAGTTCTATCCAAATGCATATGATTATGAAATGCACACCTAGAGGCACTTAGGAGTTCAATAGCCGCGTCATTCCCCTCTTTATAGTACGTCTATCTATCCTATAATGCAACCACACCCACTAGGTGTCTTGGTTACTAAAACACAACCCTTAAGCATATACCTTTGCCTTGATCACGTAGGGTTGCGTCCAAATCCAAGTGTGGCCATCATGATCACCATGTCCATCTTGCCACCAACCTTGGAATGTACTAATCCTCATATGCTACATACAACTTAGGCATAGGATTAGTACTTAAGGCATTGTCACTAATTACTAACACCAAACATAGGACTTTCGATCTCCCCCTTGTTGGTAATTGGTGACAACCCTTTCACAAAGATGTTATGATAAAGTTTTGATTGAACCCATGTCACATTGTCCAAGTATATTACCATGTGTAAGAATTATGGACATGTGATCATGAATTCACATTGATAGCAATGGCTCCCCCTACATGTATGCTATATGTTTGGATTTCGGAAGCATACATGTTAGATAGGAAAAATATAGGAGCATTGACTATCAATAGGTGCTAAGTGTTTAAGATTATAGACCTTTGAAGCGTGATACCATTGGAGTAGCGATAAACACCATCTTAGCACCTTGTGTAGTTAGATTCCACTTGGAAAAGCACAAACATAACTAGAAACCTCGTGAGATCAACATTATAAGCAAGGTTCTAGTACCACTTTGAAAAACATGAAGCAAGAAAAATCTAACTACTTCCTATTCATGCTAGTACCTCAATGCATCATTCAAATTATACTAGCAAGTCACCACACAAGCAATGTATCGGAGAAAACGAAATGCATAACTATGCATCATACATATGAAGTGCACATGGAAATGCAACATTCATGTTTAAGAGCTTGCTTCCCCTACTTGTGTGCTCAAAATTTTAGTTGATCCCTTTTTTTTATCAATTCTTCCCTTTAGGTTTTCTCACCCTTGAACAACACTTTTCTCCCCCTTTGTGCTTCTCCCCATTTGAGTTTTATCTTTGTGAACACAATTTCTCCCCCTTTGGCACCAATGACCACAAGGAACCAATTTTAGATAGATTATCATGTTGAAATATGGGGTGAGGATCAAGTTTGTGATTCAACCTAGATTGCTTGCAAAAATAAAATGCTTCGGTTTGATCCAAGGGCAAGCTTCTTCACACCTCACTAGAAGGGTTATCATGCACCATGTTAAAGCAAATATTTAGACAAGTTTTCTAGATTAAACACTTAGGATCACAAGCTACTTAAACAAGTTATATGCTACCACTAGATCATACAAGTCATGGAAACAATAGTGGCACCATATAAACTTCAAATTCATTTGATTTTCATGAATGAGCCTAGAACATGTAAATTATAACTAGATGCACTAAATAAGTCCTTAGCATAGAATGTATGACATGTCAATCAATTGTACCTTGGGGCTCGAAGGAGAGGCATGTCATATATGGGGTGCATCAACTTATGTTGGAGAAGTCAAGTATGTTCAACTCATTCTTTAGCTTGTGAAATCTCTTCTCATCAAGTGGCTTGGTGAATAGATCGGCTAATTGATCTTCGGTGCCCACACTCTCAATAGCAATGTCACCCTTTTGTTGATGATCTCTAATAAAGTGATGGCGAACATCAATATGCTTTGTTCTTTGATGTTGAACCGGATTATTGGTGAGCTTCACGGCACTTTTGTTGTCACAAAGCAATGGCACATTCTTGAAATTGATTCCAAAATCCTTCAATGTTGCCTTCATCCACAAGATTTGTGCACAACAACTACCCGCGGCGATGTATTCGGCTTCGGCGGTAGATAGTGCAATACTATTTTGCTTCTTGGATGACCATGAGACAAGTGATCTTCCCAACAATTGACAAGTCTCGGAAGTGCTCTTTCTCTCCACTTTATCACCGACATAGTCAAAATCCGAATATCCAACTAGCTCAAAGCTTGCACCTTTGGGATACCATAATCCAACATCTTGTGTATGCTTTAAGTACCTCAATATTCTCTTAGTTTCCTTCAAATGACTTTCTCTTGGTGAGGCTTGAAATCTTGCACACATGCATACACTAAACATCACATCGGGCCTTGATGCCGTCACATAGAGTAGGCTACCAATCATTGATCTATATAACTTTTGATCCACCATGTTGCCACTCTTGTCACTATCTAAGCTTCCACTAGTGCTCATTGGAGTAGTGATTCCTTTTACATCTTCCATACCAAACTTCTTTAGCATATCATTTATGTATTTGGTTTGGCTTACAAATGTTCCTTCCTTTATTTGTTTAATTTGAAGTCCAAGAAATAAACTAAGTTCACCAATCATTGACATTTCAAATTCCTTTGCCATCATTTTCCCAAACTCATCACAATAATCTTGATTGGTTGAACCGAATATAATATCATCAACATATATTTGCAACACAAATAAGTCTTTCCCAATCTTCTTGGTGAAGAGAGTAGTATCCACTTTGCCCATGACAAATCCTTTGGATAGCAAGAAGTCTCTCAATCTTTCATACCATGCTCTAGGTGCTTGTTTCAATCCATATAAAGCCTTCCTTAACTTGTATACATGATTGAGTTTCTTGTCATCTTCAAAACCGGGAGGTTGCTCCACATACACCTCCTCTTGGATGTACCCATTGAGAAATGCACTCTTTACATCCATTTGATATAGCTTGATATTGTGAGCACAAGCATAGGCAAGTAAGATCCTAATTGCTTCCAATCTTGCAACCGGGGCATAAGTTTTACCAAAGTCAAGACCCTCTATTTGTGTGTAACCTTGAGCCACTAGTCTTGCTTTGTTCCTTACTACTATCCCATCTTGATCTTGCTTGTTGCGAAAGACCCATCTTGTTTCAATGACATTATGATCCTTAGGCCTCTCAACTAGTTCCCATACTTCATTTCTCTTGAAGTTGTTGAGCTCTTCATGCATTGCATTTACCCAATCCGGATCTCTCAATGCTTTATCAATATCCTTGGGTTCTTCCTAAGGAGGTGCTTATCAATGTCAGGGTCTTCTTTAGGCTCGGGTTCTTCCTGAGGAGGTGCTGGCACTTGCGTTTACTCAAGAGGAAGTACTCAATTTCTCTCAATGCTTTATCAATGTCAGGGTCTTCTTTAGGCTCGGGTTCTTCCTGAGGAGCTGCTGGCACTTGGATTGGCGCTTCAGGGATCTGCTCATTCTCCTGGGGTACTTCCTCTTATGGATCTTCAGGTGCAAGCAAAGCACGAGGTGGATAGTGTCCTCCAGTGGTGATGCGGGCAGTCTTGCGGCCACGAACCATCTACAGAGTTTTTAGATGTAATTAGAATAGAGGCAAAATTTCGTAAAAGAATGAGACATAAGAAGCATAAAAATTTATCAAATAACAAGAGCAAGATAATGAGCATAAAAATAGTGAAAAGAAGATACTAAATCGACCATTTCTAGCTAGGCTTGCGTCCTACAGTCAACAAAAGCTCTGATACCAATTTGTCACACCCATTTAACGACCAAATAGAGTGCATACCCTTATGTGTGCCCAGAGATCAATCACACATAAGTTAACAAATTATAAAGGACGTATCATCACCAATGTTATTACATCACGATTAATAACACATAGTCTTTACAATAATGTAGCAGAAGTAAAATGTAAAACTCTCGTGGAAGCTCCATGCACAGGCACATTGACTGGTTGACTATAAGTCTAGTAATCTTCAGGGAAGTAGAAGTAGTCACTACTTGCACCATCTGTTACCCATTCAGGATTTTTATCCAAGTAAGAGAAATAAACAAGCGTAAGTACATCTCGTACTCAACAAGTGTAACATGAGGTTCATGAGGCTCAAAGGCATAACATAGGTTTATCAGCATGTAGCTTTTAATTAGCATTATTTTAGTATATCAATAATATCAAAGTGTCTCAATGTAAACAATAAACATATGATCCATGTGAAATGATTAACGAATAGCAAAAACATATTCATTATTAATGATCCACTATTTCATAAGGGTCCAAGGCCACTCGTGACCGTGAGCACGGCTGTTATAACAGTTTTATACTCTGCAGAGGTTATACACTTTCACTGTGAGTCATGTTGCCCATATGCCCAGGTTAATTACTCCCAAAACACTTCCAAGGTGAGCAGGCAGGGAAACACTATGAAGTCTTTCGAAGGTTCGTCTAACAAGTTAGGGCCATTAGATTTCACTCGGCAAACAGATATAGAGCCCCCCTTCCAAATGACACAATAACATGCAGCCTATACTCATGAGGACAGAGGCCACACTATATCCGATTCTTCAAGCCATTCTTATGCCACAAAGGAATACCACTAACAAGCTAGAAAAGGTAATTCTATATGACTAAAGCCAGAGCCATTTTAGCCCTCATAGTTGTACTGTAAATCCTGGATTTTCACTTACAGATAAGTCCTTATGGAGAGTAACGAGAGCACCAAATAACCCCATGCTCTAGTACCCTTTAACAGTAATAAAAGTCATCTTTTAATGTTTATTGCATATTCCATTAGTCAAATTACATGATCATAGTTCATGTTGAGCACTAGCAATACTAATCCATGCAGTATAATAGGTATCAAGGAATAAGATCAATACTAAGTCATCCTTAACAAGGAATATATGCATAATGATATTATTTGCTTAATGTGAATAGGACAACAAGGATAATCCCATGCTATACTTGTCTTGCTCAAACTGATCCTGGTGATCTTGTTTGTAGAAAAACTCCTGATCCCCAACGAATTGCTCACCGTCTATACTCGATCAACAATAGCAACAGCATTCATCCAGAACAATCATGCATAAACAAACAAGACTATAATTAGAATAGTACACCAACAGTAATAAAATAAGATAAAAAGTTTTTAAAACAAATCTACAACTCGCTAGGATCACACAGACGCGAAGATCACGAAAAACGGAGCTAAAACGACGAAGTTATGAATTTACGAAGATTTCCTATAGAAAGTAATTACTTTAATTCAAGCTAGAAAATAAAATATCATAAACCCACTGAACAGTTCTACTAACATGTAGAGCTCTCCATTACAAACCTAACGCAATTTGAACGGGTCAAATCGGAGTTAAAATGAATAAATTATGACTAAAACAAACTCAGTGGCATAACTGTAAATAACTGAAAACGTATTTTGACTTAACTGAGATCAAACTACGCTTTCAAAAGAATAAAACGGATTCGGGTTTTTACGTTTTAGACCATGGGTTCGATATATAAAAATTACAGGGGCTCTTTACAAAAACGCTGGCCGAAGGGGTAACGATCGTTATTAGCCGTCGGATCTAAAATCAAAGGCGCGGATTAGAAGTGAAGGGGTGGGTGGCGCTGTTGGCCGGAGAAGACGGCAAGTGTGGCGGCGCCATGACCGGAACATCACCGGAGTTGGTTCCATGGCGATTCCGACCACCAAACGACACGCGACCGGTACCAACGGGGAGAGGAGCTCGGTGCGAGGCCACTCACGAGGAAAAAGGTGGCAAGATCGAGTCGATGTCAGCGTGCGATGCGGAGGAGCAGACGGCGGCCTACCTATGCATACCGACAACACTGACTGAGCAAAATGTCACGATATTAAGAAGAAAAAGGAGGTCTGCGGCTTCGCAGGAATGATGTGAAGCTCGTCAAAGGCTTACGATGACGAATGAAGGCGACGAACGGCGGGCGCTTGAGCACCAGATGCGAGTTAGGGTTCCCGATGCTCCAAGGCGAACTAGGGAGTTGCGAGATGGAAATTGAGGGCGGCGGGTGCGGCTCCTTGGCTTAAGTAGCACCCGGGGTCGCTCCGAGTAAGGAAAAGAAAGATTGGGATGCGGGATTCGGTGATGGCAAGAAAGGAAAGCGACGATGGCGTCGACTTGAGGAGGAATGTCCTCCTGACACGTGGGGCCACGTTGTCAGCGAAGGCATGCGGACGCTGGTTCGCACGCGCGAGCTGGGCCTACGGCGGCTCGGCCCAGAGCGGACGCAGATCGGGCGGCCCAGTGCGGGAGAGGGAGGCAGAGCTGGAGCAGGCCGGAGCGAGCGGCTGCTGGGCCAAAATTGAAATGAGCACCGAAAATCCCTTTCCTTTTTCTTTTTCCAAAATTTCAAAGCATTTTCAAATGATTTTGAATCCTAATTTGAATTTGAATCAAACCACTCCAACTAAAAATTCAAATGCATCAGCATGAGTGCACAAACATGTTTCTACCCTTATATTTGATTTTAAGTTAATAAAAATTATTATTACTCTAAATTTGTATGGTCATAAAATTGTATAAAAATCATATTTACCTACTTTTTAATATCCCAAAATTTTAGGGTGTTACAATTCTACCCCCCCTTAAGATGAATCTCGTCCCGAGATTCGGTTGATGCTTACTCGAACAGTTGCGGGTAGGTTTTCCTCAGATCCTCTTCTCTTTGCCAAGTGGCCTCACCCTCTGTGTACCGATTCCACTGAACCTTACACATCTTAATAGTTCGACTCCTCGTGACTTTTTCAGCAGTCTCTAGAATTTTAACTAGAAACTCTTCATATGTGAGGTCCTCTTTAACAGTGAGCTCTTCTAACGAAATCTGCTCCTCTGGTACTCGCAAACATTTCTTAAGTTGAGACACGTGAAACACATCATGTACACCTGCCAAACTCTTAGGTAATTCCAACTGATATGCCACCTCACCACGTCTCTCTACAATCTTGAAAGGTCCAATATACCTTGGTGCCAATTTCCCCTTCATGTTGAACCTTTTCACACTCCTCATCGGCGATACTTTCAAGTAGACAAAATCCCCTACTTCAAAAGTCAACTCTCTTCTCCGAGTATCAGCATAACTCTTTTGTCTAGACTGAGCTATTTTCAGATTATCTCTAATCATTCTTACTTTTTTTCAGCATCCTTGAGTACATCAGGACCAAACACTTGACTTTCCCCTGTCTGATTCTAGAACAACAGGGTTCTACACTTTCGTCCATACAGAGCCTCAAACGGTGCCATCTGAAGACTCTTCTGATAACTATTGTTATGTGAGAACTCTGCATAAGGCAAACTCTTATCCCAACTAGTACCATATTGTAAAGCACAAGCTCTCAACATATCTTCCAATATCTGATTAATTCTCTCTGTCTGTCCATCTGTCTGTGGATGGTAGGCTGTACTAAAGTTCAGCTTGGTTCCTAGTGATTCATGTATCTTTTACCAATAATGAGATGTAAACTGGGTACCCCGATCAGACACAATTTTCGTAGGAACTCCATGTAGACTCACTATTCTTTCCATATACAATTCTGCCAACCTTGCACTGCTATACGTAGTCCTAACTAGTAGAAAATGAGCAACTTTTGTTAGGCGATCTACTATTACCCAAATCGAATCATACCCTTTCTGAGTACGTGGCAATCCAACTATAAAATCCATACCAACTTCTTCCCATTTCCATTCGGGTATCTGCATAGGTTGTAACAATCCTGCAGGTCTCTGGTGTTCAGCTTTCACCCTTTGACATGTGTCACACAAAGCAACATACTCAGCAACATCTCTTTTCAAACCATACCACCAATATTTCTCTCTCAGATCCAGATACATCTTAGTACTCCCAGGATGTATGGAATAGGCTGACTCATGAGCTTCACTCAAAATTGCCTCTCTAATAGTCTTATCCTCTGGCACACATAGTCTTTTTCCAAACCATAGCGTACCCTTATCATCCTTATGGAATCCTGGTGATTTGCCCTTTACTATATTCTTCGCTATCTCTCTCAATTTTGCATCTTTCATCTGACTCTTACGTATCTCTTGCTCCAGAGTAGGTTCTAGTACCAATTCTACTGCATTGGTGGTAAACCCTAAGTTCAGATGCTCACATTTAGCACACAACTCTCTTGACAAAGGCATTACTTGCATTTCATTAGCATAGCTTTTCCTACTAAGAGCATCAGCAACGACGTTAGCCTTTCCTGGATGATAATGCACCTCTAGATCATAATCCTTTATCAACTCCAACCATCTACGCTGCCTCAAGTTCAAATCTGATTGAGTGAAGATATACTTCAAACTCTTGTGATTAGTGTATATATCACTCTTATGTCCAATTAAATAGTGTCTCCATATCTTTAATGCATGAACCACTACAGCTAATTCCAAGTCATGAGTAGGATAATTTAATTCATGCTTTCTCAACTGTCTCGATGCATATGCCACAACTCTACCTTCTTGCATAAGAACACATCCTAAACCCAAACGAGATGCATCACAATAGATAGAGAATTGTTTACTCAGATCTGGCAAAACTAATACTGGTGCAGTGGTCAATCTTTTCTTTAATTCCTCAAAATTAGCCTGACACTTCTCAGACCACACAAACTTGGCATTCTTCTCTAATAGTGCAGTCATTGGCTTCGCAAGCTTAGAAAATCCCTCTATAAATCTCTTGTAATAGCCTGCTAATCCCAAGAAACTACGGATCTCACTTACATTGGTTGGTGGCTTCCAGTCCAATACATCTTTTACTTTGCTAGGATCTACTGATATTCCTCCATTTGAGACAACATGACCAAGAAAGGAAACTTCCTTCAACCAAAACTCACATTTACTCCGCTTGGCATATAACTGGTGTTCTCTGAGCTTTTGCAAAACCAACCTCAAATGTTCGGCATGTTCCTCCTCAGTCTTGGAGAATACTAGAATATCATCAATGAATACCACTACAAACTTGTCCAGATATTCCATGAACACCTTATTCATCAAATACATAAAGTATACAAGGGGCATTAGTCAGACCAAAAGACATCACTGTATACTCATATAACCCATACCGTGTGGTAAAAGCTGTCTTTGGTACATCACTAGCACGAATCTTCAACTGATAATATCCAGAACGAAGATCAATCTTAGAGAATACACAAGCACCTCTTAACTGATCAAACAAGTCATCAATCCTGGGTAACGGGTACTTATTCTTGATGGTAACCTCATTGAGAGATCAATAATCTACACACATCCTCTGAGTACCATCTTTCTTATCCACAAAAATCACTGGTGCTCCCCAAGGTGAAGAACTAGGACGAATGAAACCCTTATCCTGCAATTCCTTAATTTGTTTCTTAAGTTCTTCTAATTCATCTACTCCCATTCTATATGGACGCTTAGCTATGGGTGCAGTTCCAGGTAATAATTTAATAATAAATTCAATGTCACGGTCTGGTGGCATACCTGGCAATTCCTCAGGAAACACATCGGAGAACTCTTCCACAATCTGGTCCTCCTTGTTGGCACCATCAGTAAGCTGGTTTACTGTAGCGGTATCCTGTTTCTGAACTTTCACATCAACTCTGATCCTATCTACCTTTGGTGTTGTCAGCACTACTGATTTCCCCTTGCACTGAATCTCTACTTGTTGTTGCATCATCCAATCCATTCCCAAGATAAGATCAATCCCAGCTGTTCTCAATACTATAGGACTCACCTTAAACTCTACCTCCCTTAGAATGAGACTAATCAGGAGACAACGATAAGATGCTGGCATACTTCCACCAGGTGAGTTTACTAATATAGGGTTCTTCATGGCACACAAATGAATTCTATGTATTCTAACAAATGATTGTGATATGAAAGAATGTGATGCTCCAGAATCAAAAAGAACAGTGGCGGGAGTGGAATGGACATCGAACGTACCAAGCATAACTTCTGGTTCCTCCACTGTTGTTTTCTGGGACAAGTGGTTCACCCTTCCAGTATTAGATGCAGGCTTCTGGTGACTACCCTGCCTCTATGGAGTCTGCTGGTTGATCTTCTCAGGGCAATTGTAGGACAAGTGACCTTCTTTCCCACATCGAAAACACTTGTTGGGGGTATTGGGAGCACTGGTCTTCATTGGAGTATTATTGGAAGGACCCTGACGCTGAGGCTGATTTCCACTCTGCTGCGGAGGGCGTTGGTTGCCATTCTGCGGCTGGAATGGGGGACGTTGCGGAAACTGATTGCGGAAAGGGACCTGACCACGATTCCACTGACTAGAAGGAGGCCTCTGTTGATTACCCTGCTGGAAACCAGTACGCGGATGAGTGTTACTACCAGAAGTCTATCCCTAAAGCATTTTCCTCTTGGCATCCATCTCCTTGCGCTTGTTGTCCACCACGATAGCGTGGTTCACAAGCATCTAAAAATTAGGATAAGTATTGGACATCAGCTGCAATTGTAGTCCATCATACAATCCCTTTAAAAAGCGGCGCTGCTTATCATTATCATTGGCCACCTCATGTGGATTATATCATGACAACTGAGCAAACCTGTCATGATACTCAGCTACAGATAATGACCCTTAGGTCAAGTTCCGAAATTCCTCTGCCTTCAGTTCTATTATCCCTTCTGGTATATGATAAGCTCTGAAGTTCTCTCTAAACTCCTGCCAAGTGACTGCGGGAGCATTGGCGGGACGACCATACTCATACGATTCCCACCAGTCCTGAGCTTCTCCGTGGAGTTGTCCAGAAGCAAACAACATCTTCTGTCGGTCATCATATTGTGCAATGTTGAGTTGCTTTTCTACGGCACGAAGCCAATCATCTGCTTCTAAGGGATCAGCAGCGTGCGTGAACACTAGGGGATGACCCTTCAAAAACTCACCACGCTTATCACGTGGTGGTGCCCCAGCAACTGGATGATTATGTTGGTTCTTCACCAATTGTTGTATAAGTTGCGTCTGCACTGCAAGAAGTTGCTCAATAGTTGGTGGCGGTGGTGGTGGTGGATTTGGGGGAACACCTCCATGACCCCTGCCTCTTCCTCTTCCAACCATCTGCCATCCATAAGAATGCAACCTTTGAGATTTACATGTTATCATCCACTTATAAGATAAAGAATGAGATCTGAAAGTTTTCTGGGCGAATATCAATGTTAACAGTTCAGTAAATCAATCATATCTCGAACTACAGAAGTCCAATAGAGGCGTGCTTTATATGGTTGGAAAGCTTATGAAGTTCCCCACAACTTCTATTTAGACCATAATACCAGATTCTGTCGTTAAGTTAATGAAAAATAAGGCGCAACAGAAACTGTTCCAGATTCCAGACTGTGCAGAAACTTTAACTTGTGACAGTTATATCTCTCGAACCAGATCAGATAAAAAGTGATTCTAGTGGCATTTGAAAGGTGCTTAAGCCTAGTTTCTCTCATAAAAAATTCATAAATGTTGCACGAACCGTTTTTGAACCATATCAGAAACATTGCAGACTGCTCCAGAAAACAGCAAGGACAGAAACGTGACAATACCAAACCCAACTATTATTCCCTTGACTAATAGACTTTTTATTCTTAAAAATGGAACTTGTAGACATGCCTACAAGCCCCAACACTCATAACAAAAATTCAACTCACACATAAGCATAATGATAAAGCAACTACCACACCAAAGTTTAAACCACACGACAGACTCGAAGACTCAACTGACGTTACTACGAACGTTCTTATTACATAAAGGTCTCCTATTTTCTACTGACGTGGCTCATGCTCTAATGTCTCATAAATCTTGGCCATGCCTTGGTTTGCTCAGAGTTCATCAATCATTGCTTGGCACCTCTTGATGGTCTTCCCTTGTGCCTTCACCATCTCCTCTAACTGCAGCTTCCTCTCCATCATATCATAGACAAAGTTCACCATCACCCGAGAAAGTGGTTCCAACTGCACTGGATCCATCATGGCCCATCCAAGGTCGGGGTGTGCACGAGGGAGGTAGCGGTGAATATCATGCTTCATGCTGTCAAAGCGAAGGTAGCGAAGGCCTATACATGCTTCAAAAGCAGCATCTTCAATACTATCCTCCATGGTAGCTCAACGACCCATGTGAGCATACATCCTGTCTAGCTGGTATGCCCCTTTTTCCTCATCCTTAGGAAAAATGCTCGCTCTTGCCTTCCAGTAAGTGTCCTCCAGCGGATGGGTGTACTCCCAACAGACGTACTCCATAGCTGGGTGCCAATCAGCGAAGTAGGCAGAGAGCATTCCCACAAGTTGATGGTGAGAGACATCATCTCCTCCAGCCTTGTGGTAGATCTTCACAGTCCAACCCATTGGAGGTGGTGGCACATCCTCAGCAGCTGCATCAAGTGGTGGAGACGGGGGTTGCTCTCCTCCATTGGCTTTCTCCTCTTCATCATCTTCTATCTTGATGATCTCAGGGTCTTCTTCAGGCTCGGGTTCTTTCTGAGGAGGTGCTGGCACTTGGATTGGTGCTTCAGGGATCTGCTCATTCTCCTGGGGTACTTCCTCTTGTGGCTCTTTAGGTGCAAGCAAAGCACGAGGTGGGTAGTGTCCTCCAGTGGTGATGCAGGCAGTCTTGCGGCCACGAACCATCTACAGAGTTTTTAGATGTAATTAGAATAGAGGCAAAATTTCGTAATAGAATGAGACATAAGAAGCATAAAAATTTATCAAATAACAAGAGCAAGATAATGAGCATAAAAATAGTGAAAAGAAGATACTAAATTGACCATTTCTAGCTAGGCTTGTGTCCTATAGTCAACAAAAGCTTCGATACCAATTTGTCACACCCATTTAACGACCAAATGGAGTGCATACCCTTATGTGTGCCCAGAGATCAATCACACATAAGTTAACAAATTATAAAGGATGTATCATCACCAATGTTATTACATCACGATTAATAACACATAGTCTTTACAATAATGTAGCGGAAGTAAAATGTAAAACTCTCGTGGAAGCTCCATGCACAGGCACATTGACTGGTTGACTACAAGTCTAGTAATCTTCAGGGAAGTAGAAGTAGTCACTACTTGCACCATCTGTTACCCATCTGGGATTTTTATCCAAGTAAGAGAAATAAACAAGCGTAAGTACATCTCGTACTCAACAAGTGTTACATGAGGTTCATGAGGCTCAAAGGCATAACATAGGTTTATCAGCATGTAGCTTTTAATTAGCATTATTTTAGTATATCAATAATATCAAAGTGTCTCAATGTAAACAATAAACATATGATCCATGTGAAATGATTAACGAATAGCAAAAACATATTCATTATTAATGATCCACTATTCCATAAGGGTCCAAGGCCACTCGTGACCGTGAGCACGGCTGTTATAATAGTTTTACACTCTGCAGAGGTTGTACACTTTCATTATGAGTCATGTTGCCCATATGCCCAGGTTAATTACTCCCAAAACACTTCCAAGGTGAGCAGGCAGGGAAACACTATGAAGTCTTTTGAAGGTTCGTCTAACAAGTTAGGGCCATTAGATTTCACTCGGCAAACAGATGTAGAGCCCCCCTTCCAAATGGCACAATAACATGCAGCCTATACTCATGAGGACAGAGGCCGCACTATATCCGATTCGTCAAGCCATTCTTACGCCACAAAGGAATACCACTAACAAGCTAGAAAAGGTCATTCTATATGACTAAAGCCAGAGCCATTTTAGCCCTCACAGTTGTACTGTAAATCCCGGATTTTCACTTACAGATAAGTCCTTATGGAGAGTAATGAGAGCACCAAATAACCCCATGCTCTAGTACTCTTTAACAGTAATAAAAGTCATCTTTTAATGTTTATTGCATATTCCATTAGTCAAATTACATGATCATAGTTCATGTTGAGCACTAGCAATACTAATCCATGCAGTATAATAGGTATCAGGGAATAAGATCAATACTAAGTCATCCTTAACAAGGAATATATGCATAATGATATTATTTGCTTAATGTGAATAGGACAACAAGGATAATCCCATGCTATACTTGCCTTGCTCAAACTGATCCTGGTGATCTTGTTCGTAGAAAAACTCCTGATCCCCAACGAATTGCTCACCGTCTATACTCGGTCAACAATAGCAACAGCATTCATCCAGAACAATCATACATAAACAAACAAGACTATAATTAGAATAGTACACCAACAGTAATAAAATAAGATAAAAAGTTTTTAAAACAAATCTACAACTCGCTAGGATCACACAGACGCGAAGATCACAAAAAACGGAGCTAAAACGATGAAGTTATGAATTTACGAAGATTTCCTATAGAAAAGTAATTGCTTTAATTCAAGCTCGAAAATAAAATATCATAAACCTACTGAACAGTTCTACTAACATGTAGAGCTCTCTATTACGAACCTAACGCAATTTGAACGGGTCAAATCGGAGTTAAAACGAATAAATTATGACTAAAACAAACTCAGTGGCATAACTGTAAATAACTAAAAACGTATTTTGACTTAACTGAGATCAAACTACGCTTTCAAAAGAATAAAACGGATTCAGGTTTTTACGTTTTAGACCACGGGTTCGATATATAAAAATTACAGGGGCTCTTTACAAAAACGCTGGCCGAAGGGGTAACGATCGTTATTAGCCATCAGATCTAAAATCAAAGGCGCGGATTAGAAGTGAAGGGGTGGGCGGCGCTGTTGGCCGGAGAAGACGGCAAGTGCGGCGGTGCCATGACTGGAACATGGCCGGAGTTGGTTCCACGGTGATTTCGACCACCAAACAACACGCGACCGGTACCAACGGGGAGAGGAGCTCGGTGCGAGGCCACTCACGAGGAAAAAGGAGGCAAGATCAAGTCGACGTCGGCGTGCGATGCGGAGGAGCGGACGGCGGTCTACCTATGCATACCGACAACACCGACTGAGCAAAATGTCATGATATTAAGAAGAAAAAGGAGGTCTACGGCTTTGCAGGAATGACGTGAAGCTCGTCAAAGGCTTACGATGACGAATGAAGGCGACGAACGGCGGGCGCTCAAGCACCAGATGTGAGTTAGGGTTTCGGATGCTCCAAGGCGAACTGGGGAGTTGCGAGATGGAAATTGAGGGCGGCGGGTGCGGCTCCTTGGCTTAAGTAGCACCCGGGGTCACTCCGAGTAAGGAAAAGAAAGATTGGGATGCGGGATTCGGTGACGGCAAGAAAGGAAAGCGACGATGGCGTCGACTTGAGGAGGAAGGCGCTCCTGACACGTGGGGCCATGTTGTCAGCGATGGCATGCGGACGCCGATGCGCGCGCGCGAGCTGGGCCTGCGGCGGCTCGGCCCAGAGCGGACACAGATCGGGCGGCCCAGTGCGGGAGAGGGAGGCGGAGCTGGAGCAGGCCGGAGCGAGCGGCTGCTGGGCCAAAATTGAAATGAGCACCGAAAATCCCTTTCCTTTTTCTTTTTCCAAAATTTCAAAGCATTTTCAAATGATTTTGAATCCTAATTTGAATTTGAATCAAACCACTCCAACCAAAAATTCAAATGCATCAGCATGAGTGCACAAACATGTTTCTACCCTTATATTTGATTTTAAGTTAATAAAAATTATTATTACTCTAAATTTGTATGGTCACAAAATTGTATAAAAATCATATTTACCTACTTTTTAATATCCCAAAATTTTAGGGTGTTACAATTTGCAACCAAATACCCAAAAGTATGCAATGTTGGGCTTTCTTCCATTTAAGATCTCATATGGTGTCTTCTCTAAGAACTTGTGGCAATAGAGGCGGTTGCTATAGAAACATGCCGTGTTGATTGCTTCGGCCCAAAATGAATGACTCACATTATACTCATTCAACATTGATCTTGCCATATCAATTATGGTTCTATTCTTACTCTCAACTAAGCCATTTGATTGAGATGTATACTTGGCCGAGAATTGATGTTTGATTCCAAGCTCATCACATAGCTCATCAACTCTTGTGTTTTTAAACTCACTTCCATTGTCACTTCTCACTTTCTTGATTGTGGTTTCAAACTCATTTTGCACTCTCTTGATGAACTTCTTGAATATGTCAAATACATTACTCTTGTCCACAAGAAAGAATACCCATGTATATCTAGTGAAATCATCCACAATCACAAAGTCATACTTGTTGCCACCAATGCTTGTGTATGTAATTGGCCCAAAAAGATCCATGTGCAACAACTCAAATGCCTTGGAAGTACTCATAATGCTCTTCAATGGATGAGTGTTGCCTACTTGCTTTCCGGCTTGACATGCACTACATAGCTTATCCTTCTCAAATGTGACATCCTTCAAGCCTCTAACTAAGTTATGCTTCACTAACTTGTTCAATTGCTTCATGCCAACATGACCAAGTCTTCTATGCCATAACCAACCCATACTTGATTTGGTGAGCAAACATGTTGAAAGTTGAGTGTCACTAGCATTGAAATCAACCAAGTATAGATTCTCATATCTAAAGCCTTTGAAGATCAAGTTAGAGCCATCAACACTATCTTCACATCATCAACACCAAATATGCACTTGAAACCGAGATCATACAATTGAGCAACCGAGAGAAGATTGAAGTTCAACTTTTCAACTAAGAGCACATTGGAAATGCTATGATTATTAGATATTGCAATTCTTCCAAGAGCCTTTACATCACCCTTGCTATTGTCACCAAATGTGATACTATCAATGCCACTATCATTTGATTTGAGAGAGTTAAACATTCTTGAATCACCGGTCATATGTTGAGAGCACCCACTATCAAGCACCCAATGCCTTCCTCCGACCTTATAATTGACCTACAAAACAAATTAATGTTTCTTAGGTACCCATACTTGCTTGGGTCCTTGGAGGTTAGTCACTAAGCTCTTTGGTACCCAAATGACCTTCTTCTTTGGACCCACAATTGGTGTACCAACAAACTTAGCATGCACACCTTTCTCACCCTTGGTAAGCACATAACAAGAATCAAAAGGAATGTAAGGTACATTAGCATTTTTCTTGTTCTTGTTTATTTTATTGCAATTAATCTCTAGATGCCCAACTTGCTTGCATCTATTGCAATAACGACCATTGCTCTTCACAAAGCGAGGCTTTGGAGTAGCAAATGCCGCCTTGCCCTTCTTGGGAGTATAGCCCAAACCCTCTTTGTTAAGAGAGAACCTTTGGCTACTCAAGCATTTTAGTAAGCAGGCATCCCCACCATAGGCATTGCCTAATGCGCGGGTGAGATCATCCACCTCTCTCTTGAGAGTCTCATTCTCAACCACAAGTGATGAATCACTAGTAGTAGAGATAGAGTTGGTTGTGGTGGATGATGATGATCTACATGAAGCATTAGTAGGACCAACAAATAAAGAATCATCAATAATATCACATGTTAGTCCAATATCACAAGTGACAATCACTTGCTCCTCCTTAGCTTCCTTCATGAACTTCTCCAACTTGAGGTCCTTTTCCTTGATGAGCTCAAGTAGAGTGGAGTGGGCTTCCTTAAGCCTAGTGTCAGCAACTTCAAGGTCCTCATGGTCTTCCTTTAGACACTCACGAGAGGCCTCTAGCTCATCAAAGGATTTCCTAAGAGCTTTGAGCTCTTGTTCAATTCCTTTGCACTCCTTACTCTTTTTGAGAGCAACAAGCTCCTCCATCAAGGCATTATTTTCATTGCTCTTGGCAATGAGCTCTTATTCTAAGATTTTGTATTTTTTGGTTGTCCTCTTGTAGCCCTTGCTCATTTGATCTATTATGCCCAATAGATCATCATTGGAGTAGTCCTCATCCTCCTCATCATCACTCCTACAACCATCACTAGCACAAGAATCATCATCACTATCATCATATTTTACCTTAGTAGGCTTGGCCATAAGGCATGTCGATGTAGTGTCGAAGATGGATGGCTTGTTGGAGAGGGCGATATTTGCAATGGCTTGCCAAGTGGTCCTTTCATCATCACTAGAGCTTGCATCATCATCACTATTGGAGTTGTCACTATCTCAAGTGACCACATAGCCACCACCCTTCTTCTTCTTGTTGAATGTGAAGCTCTTCTTTGCTTTCTTCTCCTTCTCTTTCTTATCCTTCTTGTTCTTCTTGAGCTTCAAGTCTCCATTATGAAATCTCTTATCTTCATAGGGTCAATCCGCCACTATGTGATTGGGGCTATTGCAATTGTAGCAAAGCACCTCCTTTGCCTTCATGAAGTCCCTTCTCTTTCTTGCACCATAGCCTCTTTTCTTCATGAATCGACCCATCTTTTTCACTAGAAGGGCCATGGTCTCATCATCAAATGGATCATCATCATCATCAACCTTGCTCTTGCCCTTGGAAGAAGAAGCCTTGAATGCGGTGGTCTTCTCTTGCTTGACCTTGATCTCCTTCTTCTCATCTTCATCTTCATCATCATCATATTAAGCATCGGTCATGACATCTCCAAGCACTTGGTTTGGAGTCACCTTGTCCAAACCCTCTCTTTGGATCATTTTCCTCAAGATAGCAAACTTCTTAGGTAAGTTCATCAAGAACTTATGTGAGAAGTCCTTGTCCTTGACATCTTCTCCTAGGCTCTTAAGATCATTGACAATAACTTGTAGCCTATAGAACATCTCCGGTATGGACTCATCATCCTTCATCTGGAAGCTTGCAAACTTATCCTTGAGCATATAGAGCTTGGCACTCTTTACCGTTGAAGTGCCATCATATGTTTCCTCTAATCTTGTCCACACTTCACTTGCCATCTCAAGATCCTTGATTTGCTCAAAGACCTTTGCATCAATCCTATTGTAGAGAGTATTGAGAGCCATAGTGTTGCATTGGTTGTTGATGCGATCATTGTTGGTGAGGTTGTCGGGATCAATGATAGCATAATCATGGTGTGTCACCTTCCAAACGTTCTCATGAATAGAGCCAAGATATTGCTTCATCTTTCTTTTCCAATGATCAAAAGATGTGACACCATCAAAGAATGGAGGCTTGCCCCCGACATGGTTGAACACAACTTGAGCCATCTTACACCGAATTTGTTAAGCCTTAAAAATGGTGACCACGGCTCTGATACCACTTGAAAGGTCTTGATGGCTAGAGGGGGTGAATAGCCTTTTAAAATTTTCTACAAAGACACGCTAAACAAGTTTATCAATATAACAAATAGCAAAATGCGAGTTTTGCTTAGCCTACGGGGTGTTTGCAAGCCACCTAACCAATTCACAATTCTAGTAATTGCACTCAACAGCACAAGTCAAACCGAGAAGGTAACTACAACTACAACTAGCAAACTACACAAAGGAGCTACTAAAGCAAAGCTAACTAGCTAGCAAAGATAACTAAGAAAGTAATGCGGAGTTGAGTTGGGAGAATTTCACCGAGGGGCGAAGTATAGAGCCAACCAATATGATCAACAATGAATACCAAGATAACCGAACACCGGGATCAATCAATCACAATATGAAAGTGATGACACGAAGATTTATCCCAAGGTTCACGTGCTTGCCGGCACGCTAGTCCCCGTTGTGTCCCTCTTCACCACGTGGTTCGATGGCTAATCGGTCTCACACTGAGCCTCTCAAAAGGTGCCACAAGAACCTACCAAATGGCAAAAGGTTGCAATGACACAAGCAATTTACTAATATTGCCTTTGGCGCTTCGTCGAGGTAGGCACAAACCCCTCACAATCACCGGAGGTGGCCAAGAACAATCACCAACTCTTGCCAACGCCTCCAAGCTGCTCCAAGCCGTCTAGGTGGCGGCAACCACCAAGAGAAATAAGAATCCCGCAGCAAATCAACCACCAAGTGCCAACTAGATGCAATCTCTCAAAGGAAATGCACTTGGATCACTTAATCTCACTTCGAATATGCAAAGAAGCAAGAGAGATGAGTGGGAGAGGAGTTGCTTAGCTCAAAGTGCTCACAAGTATGTTAAATGTTCAAGAGAGGGAGCCTTGAGCCGACCAACGAGTATTTATAGACGTACCCCTTCGAATAGAGCCGTTATGCACTTAAACAGCCGAAGTCGTGGTGACCGGACGCGCTGGTCCAACTGACCGGACGCGTCGGTCACACAACTTCGGCTGTGACCGGACGCGCTTCATGTCCGATCATCAAACTAAAATACGCACAGTCACTGAACACTGACCGGACGTGTCCGGTCATGCAAAGACCGCGTCTAGTTCAGCGTCCGGTCACCTCTGTGACCTCCGTTCGCCTCCGTTTCTTTTTTGGACTTTCGACGTAGTGGAAAATAGTCGTTTCAATTCCTCAAAAACGCCTGAAACCCGCCTCTCAAGCTCGGCGGGAGGGAGAGAGGACCCCAAACCCTCTCTACCGCTCAAACTCCACCGCCTTCGCAAACGTGCTAACACCACCAAATGATCTCGTCATGTGTGAGTGTGTTAGCATTTTCACAATCATTTTTCGAGGTGTTATTAGTTCTATCCAAATGCATATGATTATGAAATGCACACCTAGAGGCACTTAGGAGTTCAATAGCTGCGTCATTCCCCTCTTTATAGTATGGCTATCTATCCTATAATGCAACCACACCCACTAGGTGTCTTGGTTACTAAAACACAACCCTTAAACATATACCTTTGCCTTGATCATGTAGGGTTGCGTCCAAATCCAAGTGTGGCCATCATGATCACCATGTCCATCTTGCCACCAACCTTGGAATGTACTAATCCTCATATGCTACATATAACTTAGGCATAGGATTAGTACTTAAGGCATTGTCACTAATTACCAACACCAAACATAGGACTTTCAGACATGAAATGATGATCATGGTGGAGATGCACATAAAATGAAGGACATAATGATCAAGTGAAGAAGAAGGATCTAAAAGCGCAAGGCAAAGGTATAACCATAGGGTTTTCCTTTTGCCGGTCTAAGATGAGTAGAGAAGTGATTGACCGGGTTTAGGATACATAGCCGACTATCAAGAGGGGCAATCACGGTTAGCTCGGGAATCAAGTGCCACTAGATCAATGCCTTGAGCATATGCATTAGGATCTAGTAGAGAGCTAACATAACGCCTTGAGAAATGACTGTGAAAATGCTAACACACATGCACATGGTGATTTACACTTGGTGGTGTTAGCACTTTTGCGAAGGCGGTGGAGTTTGAGCGGTAGAGAGGGGTTTGGGTTCCTCTCTCCCTCCCGCCGAGCATGCTCGGCGGGATTCGGCGCTTTTTAGGGAAGTGAAACGCCTATTTTCTACTGCGTCGGAAGTCGGAAAAGAAACAGAGGCGAACGGAGGTCACTGTGGTGACTGGACGCTGCACCGGACGCGGTCACGGTATGACCGGACGCGTCCGGTCAGTTCAATCCAGTCAACGCGTCTAGGGTTAATGACCGGACGCTGGTCTGGCCTGACCAACACGTCTGGTCAGTTCACCTGTGCGCAAAAGTATAGTGAGCGACCGGCGCGTCCGGTCCTTCATGGAACCGGCGCGTCTGGTCAGGTGTCTAGAGGGGCAGAGCGCAGCGGAGTGATGATCGGACGCGCGGCGTGTCCGGTCACGTACGATCGGACGCGTCCGGTCGTGCTAGGAGCTTACTGGACTCCGACCGAACGTTAGGTGTGGCGCGTCCGGTCATACGCTAGGGCGCGTCCGGTCATACGCTAGAGCGCGTCCGGTCATAGCAACGATAACTTCTGACGCGCACTGTTCATGCTTGTCCTGTAGTGACCGGACGCGTCCGGTCACCCCGACCGGTGCGTCCGGTCAACATGTTTTGAACTGCGTCGTCCGTAACGGCTAGCTGCGTACCCCTTCGTTTTAAATAGACGTTGGTCGGGGTTTGAGGGTAACTCTGACACATTTTGAGACTAAGAGACATACTTTGAGCTAGAGAACAACCTCTCCACTCATCTCTTTGCATAGTTGCACATCTTGAGTGAGATTGAGTGAGATTCAAGTGTATTGCTTAAAAGTTGCATTCTAGAGGCACTTGATCTTCGAGTTGCTGCGGTTTTCTTGTTACTCTTCCGTGTTTCCTGACACGGTAGATGGCTTGGAGCAGCGGAGGTGATTGAGCTCACAATTGGAGATTGTTGGAGCCCTCACCAAGTGTTGTAAGAGGTTCTTGATCCTTCCTCGCAGGAGTTCGCAAATTGGATACTTTAGTGGAGCTCGTGGCTTGGAGGATCCCCATCTTGTGTGCGGTTGTGCGGCGCCCGCCGAGGACTTGACTCTTGATAGTCGATTAGCTCGCGAACCGATAAGTGGGTGTATCGCCACAACGGAGAGTAGCTTGTCGGGAAGCAAGTGAACCTCGGGATAAATTCTTGTGTCATTCTCTTCCCGAGGATTTCTCTTGTGTGATTGATTGATTGGTACTTCTCATCTCTACACGGCGGTATAATCACTCAAAGCTCTTCTCTCGTATTACTTCTTGTTTCTAGCTTGTAGTTGTTGTTGTGTTTAGTGGATAGCCTTGTACTAGACTTGTGTTGGTGGCTTGCTTAATTAGTTAGAGCTAGTGCTTTTGCTTCGTCACCTTTCGTACTAACTTGTGGTTAAGTAATTCTTATAGAAGTTTTAATTAGGCTATTCACCCCCCTCTAGCCTATTTGGACCTTACACACACATATGGCAAAAATACTAGTAGAAAGTTAAACTTGAATAAGCAACCAAACAGCAACATAGTAGGGTGTTGCAACCTTCAATGTAGTGTGGCTTGTTGTGGTGGCCAACCAAACACTCCCGTAGAGCTCTCTATTCTTTTTTTATTTGATGCACATTTTTTGCAATGTAAAAATGTAGAGCTCTCTACTCTATTTCTTTTGTTGCATACATTTTTGGCAACATGAAGATGTAAGGCTCTCATATATTTTTTCTTTTTGTTTTGGTGCACTTATTTTCAGCAACATAAAGATATAGAACTCTCTTCTCTTTTTTCCTCTTTGGTACACATATTTTTGTCAACGCAAAAATATTAAAGTATAAAAAATTCTTTCTCATGTACCTCAACCATCACTCTCTCCTTCGTCTGTCAATTTCTCACTCCATCCCTCCGGTTCGTCACTCTTCCCCATTCGTCCGTAGATTGTATCCTCCTCCAACATAATGTCGGTTACAGTTTAGAGCTGTAAA
Organism: Saccharum hybrid cultivar R570; assembly: GCA_038087645.1. Classification (NCBI taxonomy): domain Eukaryota; kingdom Viridiplantae; phylum Streptophyta; class Magnoliopsida; order Poales; family Poaceae; genus Saccharum; species Saccharum hybrid cultivar. The sequence continues at coordinate 695,159 of JAQSUU010000123.1, read as the reverse complement.
ACCATCGTTTGGCAACGCTCATGGGCGGATTTAGGGGTATTCCCCAGTATTTCTGGGAATACCCAACTATTTTGGTATATTTTTATGTAGATATGTGTATATACTTATATATATAAATGTATAATACTATAATCTATAGTATTTTCGCACATTTCAACTCAAAATAGGTAAAAAACTAAGCTTTCAATTAGAAACCTAGATTCTAGAAAGCAAATATTGGTCCAAAGTTACTGATTTGTAGTGCTATGGCTATATTTTAAGCCTAGAGATTCGATTGACGTGGAAGTAGGAATACCCAAGTTTTAAATCCTGGCTCCGCCACTGGCAATGCTCATGTTGTAGCTTGATTGCCTGGCCCGTGTGTGCCATCTGGCGTGACTATGCACTCTTCGAGCATGTGGCTCGTCTTTCACATTTCTTAACCTCACATTAGACATAGACAATAGCCACCTATTTAAGTAAAGTGAGTTAACCTCCAGTCAAATTTTCATACATGATCAATCCTTTATTGCACATAGCATTTAGTACACGTCATAAATTTATTCATTTAATTGTAATAAGGTTGGACCAAGTCCAATTACATTTAACAAATATATAACTAGCTTATTATAATTGGCATGGACAGGTCTAGATGACCGCACAACAAGTTACACGTCTGGTTGGCACGTACGAATGTTGCTACCAGCACTCTCTCCGTCCTAAAACAAACCAATTTCTATAATGATCTAAGTCAAATTATCTTAAATTCAGTCAACTTTATAGAAAAGAGTACCAACATCCATGACATCAAATAAGTATATTATAAAAATATATTTCATGTGCATCTAGTGATACAAATTTGATGTTCTTTCCTATAAATCTGATTTAATTTAAGAATAGCTTAACTTGAGATAATTTTATAAATTGATTTAATTTGAAATGAAGAGAGTATACATATACCAAATGAAAAAATGAACCCTTTTTGATCGGTCCAGCCGCACAATACACGGATGTCCGAACCCACCTATGACCAATGAGGCAATGCCCCATCCGAGCGGGCTTATGCCTTATTTAGTTTCAGGTATAAAGTTGTGAGGTGTTACATTGGGTGTTTTATGAGGTTATCGTATGGGTTGTTCGGATACTAATAAAAAAACAAATTATAGAATCTTTCAGTAAACTACGAGACGAATTTATTAAGCCTAATTAATTCATCATTAGCATATGTGTTACTGTAGTAATTTATTGTCAAATTATGGACTAATTAGGCTTAAAAGATTCGTCTCGTAAATTACACGTGGTATGTGTAATTAGTTATTTTTTAATTTATATTTAATAATACATGCATGTGTCCAACCATCCGATGTGATATGGTGTAAAGTTTTAGGGTGGAAACTAAACAAGGCCATCTGGCTCTGGTTTCGGTACAGTTAGGGGTGAAAACGGTACGGTTATTTTTCGACCGTATTTGAGACCGAATTCGTTTAGAGGAGTTTAAATTTGTCTATATCTGAGTTCAGATATTCAATATCCGATGTCGTATCCGTATCAGAATACTCAAATCACATATTTATAATGTCGATACCCAATTATACCTATGTTGTATGGTTAACACAATCCGTATTTAAATCCGAATCCAATCAAAAATATAAAAATAAATATAATATCAGTGATATGCGTTATCCTCTCCGTTTTCATCCCTGGATACAGACCGTACAGTGTTGAGGTCCAGACGCCCAGGACCGGTGGCGTCACGGGTGGGTCCACCACGGCGTTTTCCCGTCGCCTCGGCTGCTTGCCGCCTTGCCTAACGCGAAGGAAACGCCACGTGAGCGCCGCTGGTTGGTGGAGCTGGAGCAATGAGGCCCAGGGTCAGTGGATTGGATGGATGGTAGCTGCATGCCTTTGGGTCGAATTAGCATTTCCTGCGGGCCTTGGACCTGGGGCTCGGAGATGCTTTGCTCACAAAGTTCGAACGATTTTATGTGCTGTCTGACTAGGGGCCGGTTGAGTTCCCAGAAAATTTTGCAAAATTTTTTAGATTTCCCGTCACATTGAATCTTTCGACACATGCATGAAACATTAAATATAGATAAAAAATAAAACTAATTACATAGTTTAGACGAAATGGACGAGACAAATCTTTTAAGCCTAATTAGACCATGATTGGACATTAATTGTCAAATAACAACCAAACGTGCTACAGGGTCATTTTGTAAAAAAATTTGCAACTGAACAAGCCCTAGTACTACAATGAACATTAGTGCTAGTAGCTGCAGCAGTACTCCGTTCATATTGTACCTTTGAAAACTTTACAACGTGGCCCTCGTTTAGATTGAAGAAAATTTCAAACCGATAAATAGTACCACTTTCGTCTTATTTGGCAAATATTGTCCAATCATGGACCAACTAGGCTCAAAAGATTCATCTCGTGATTTCCAACTAAACTGTGTAATTAGTTATTTTTTTACCTACATTTAATACTCCATGCAAGCGGTTAAAAATTGATGTGATGGAGAGAGAGTGAAAAAACTTGGAACTTTGAGGCAAACTAAACAAGGCGCTGTTTGGTTTGGCAGATCCTGAGATGTTTGTTTGGTTTGCATTGTCAGTCTATGCCGTCCGTCACCAAAAGATTCTATTTAGTAACTTCCGCAAGCCCATCTTAAGAATCATATCATTCCGCGGAAAAACGGCGGATGAGCGCATGCGGAATGAACCCATGCTGAACGAAGTCAATCCACATACCAAACACGTTATTAATCTCTCCTGGTTTCTCGAAAGTAATTTTGTATAACACATTCTATGTCAAGGATGGCCGAGGTGCGTGTCTATATTGAGATGCATATAGTAACTTCTTTAATCTTGAAATTTGGCGTTCAATATTTTGATTTGGAGATGCTTATATAAGGTAAATATATGTGCACTTGCATTCATTGGCCGAAAGATCACATATCATACTACATCATTTATAGTCAAATCAAGTATATGGATGTCACACCCTAAAATTTCTGATTTTGGGTTGTGAGTAGAAAACACTAAATAAAACAAATGCTTTAAATATTTGTTTAAGACTTGACAAGACTAATTTAAGTTTTAGCAAATTTAGTATAGAAAATTGTGGTATTTCAAACTTTTCTAAATTAATTTGGTGGGATCTTGCCTGATGTAATGTTTGTTTGTTGCATTACTATGTGTTGTGATTGTGAAAAGTTTTAAAGCGTGTTATTATGCCTTTTTATTAGTTATCCATCTTGTCTCTGTCTTTTTCTACAATCAAATTTGCGCTTTCTCGGTCCTAATCATTTCATTCTGAGTTTCCCCAAAATCCTTTTCTTCCACTCGAAATCACTCATTTCATTTCATCATCCATCAGGGTATCTCTAAAATATTCCTGGAATTATTCGGGCTTTGTCTGGAGCCTTTTTCCTATTTTTTTAGAAGAATAATCTAATTTTTAGATGCTCCAAATTATCTTATCATGAGCTCCAAATACTTTATTTGGGTTCCTCATGTTCCATAATGTCTCTGGAAAATTTCTCCGAATTTTTTGAGCTTTCGGAGTATTTTTCATGGCTTAAATAATAATTCTGGACTTTTCTAAATTATTTTATCTATAAAATTAATTAATTTCAAAAATAATAAATCTCTCATTTTACCCCAACGCTCAAAGCCCATGATCTCTAAGGCTAATGCATTTATTTACTAATGGGCCTTAATGTTTATTTAGGCCTATTAGTGGAGGTGGAGGGTGCAACATCAATTAATACCATATTGCTTGTTGATGTGAAGGTGGAGAGTTTTCCTCCCTATATATACGTACCTATCCCTTGGGCAAAGCACACCAAAACTATCGTAAGAGGAGCCCCTAGTTAGAGAAATCTCTGGTGTAGTAAATTATATTTTTTTCCTCTTCTCTTGCCGCCACCACAAAGGTCACCATCCGCTGCTGTGCCGACGTCTTCGAGTCAGTGCCGAGCTTTGCGACGTGAAGACCCTGCCGCCGCCCAAGTTCGCCAATCCACGCCGGCACGCCGCCTTCGCCCTGTATGACCGGGCATCGATGCCGAGGATGAGATGGCGCGTCGATATTGCTTCGTGTGACTCACATCTGTGACGTCCCACCGTGCGATGCAGCACTGTCACCAGAAACTTCGCCGCCGCTGCAGTGGGTCTCTCCGATGTTTGTCCTGCCACCGCCTGAGGCCTGCTAAGATGTGTTCATCTACATGCCTTTCGATTCCCGCATCCGATCTGTCGCCACGGGAGCATGTTCACATGAGGGACATGCTTGCCACTGTCTTCTTTTGGGCTGGCCGTGAGCGCCAACCCGTCGGCCATCATCGCGTGAAGCATCAGCCACTGATCACCATCTGCTTGACTGCCATCGCTGATCTGTCGTTGAAGAAGCCTGCTTGTGAAACCCGATCTCGCCGCTCTCTGCTTCAACATGACATCGTTGTTTCTCGTCTGACATCGGTAAGGACCTCCACACGCCTCCTGTTAGCTTTATCTGTCTCGACCTGCTGACTCCATTGAACCTGTACGAACGTTAGCTGCTGTTGTCCATGAAGATGTCAATAAGAACAATCGGCCATGAAGGAGTAAGCCATGTGAGCCGCCGGTCATTCTTGACGTAAAGGCATATATCTTCTTATACATCTAACCTGTCTTCGTCAATCGTGAGGTCAGTGTGAAGAAGGCCAGGCATGTCTCTTTAATTCCTTTGCTATAATGCTTTATCAGCTAAATATATAATACTCTGTTAATGTCACCCCTTTATCATAGGCGTGCAATATTTTGGTTATCTTTAAGGATAGCTAGAATTTCCTTTACAGATATATTCATCATGTTCACACGACCTCGTCTCATCTTACATGTAATTAGCAAAACCTTCTGTATAGATAATAATGTTTCAGCTTGAATCTTCCATTGTTTCATCATCCGAACTCTGTTTTAGTTCGTTCAAATTGCGTTAAATTTATGTTGACGTAATCCAAGTGCCAGTCTCAACAATTATGATGCCACATGTTTTTTTTACACAGTAAAATACAAAATTGACTAATATGCATGCAACCGGCTTTATAAATAAAAAGCTACGTAGATGTTTATACTTTGGTGTTTTTATATATAAATACTAATTGGTTAATTGCTAACATTAATATGTTTTTTTAAAGTATAACTTGCTTACTTTAATGCATACATTAAACTTGTTTCCATGCTCTCACATGATAATTAGTTTCTGTAAGCTAAATTTTAATTGGCGTAGATGATATCAAATTATTTTTTTAGAAATAAAATATAATTAGTTTTAACCCCGCCTTTTCAAACTGAAATATATAGATTCTAAAATAGTTACCTCACATGATTTTGTTAATTAAAATAAATCGAGCATGTAGGCTTCTCTTCTATAATATATATGAGCTTCCGGTAGATGTTTCTTTCTAACGGTAGTTTCGTTATTGGTGTCTTTTACGTTCTTATGACCGTAGCGACTAGCTCCCTTTTAATACGTTGTTTTCTTTCATGTGGTCTACAATTTTTAATTGCTTTTATTTGCTGCTTGTATGTTTTGCCTGTGTGTGGTGCTTTCTATGAGTAGAACAAGAACTTTTTATGAGCCTTGGAGATCAGAAGCTACAAAACGGAAGATGAAGTCTGAGGATTCTCTGAGCAAGAGTTAAAGGCAAGTATAGTTTGGGTATTCTTTTTCTGTGATCATGATCTTGTGACTTAATTAATGTAAGAGCTATGATGGTTGAGAAATGACTTTTTAGCAACATAAGATCTTGTCTGTACATGAACCTCCGGGATTTACAGTACAACTGTGAGGGCTATATGACTCTGACTTTAGCTTAGTATTTGAGGACCTTTTCTAGCTTGTTAGAGGTTACTCTTGTGGCGTAAATAGAGAAAAGCAGACTGTGGATCTCTAGGACTGGTTGTATCACACAGACTGACTTCTAAAACTTAGCGGCCCTAACTTGTTAGACGAACCTTTGAAAGACTTCATAGTGAACCCTGCCTGCTCACCTTGGGAGTGTTTTGGGAATTGGCCGCCCCGGGCATATGGGTAATCACGACTCACAGTGAAAGTGTACACCTCTGTGCAGAGTTTAATAAACTGGTATACTAGCCGTGCTCACGGACACGAGCGGCCTTGGAGACATCTACATTAAAGATGATGATTCTTGTTTTGTTAAGATGTTCATTTACTTATCGATTATGCTTTATATTGATTATGTTACATTGATCATGAGTTTATGGGATCTATACTACCTTGTTGCTATGCTTGCGGAGTTCGACATGGACTCACCCTTGCTATTTTCCCCACACTCCAGTGTGTAGTAAGATGCTGCTCAGAAGAAGGACAAAGGTGTAGTGGAGTTTCCAGAAGACTAATAGAAGTGCTAGGCATATGTTACCCCCAATCAGCCGTTCTTGAGAAGAATGGAGCCTGAAGTTTAGTCACCGTTCCGCGATACTCTGATATAAGTGTTAATATAGCTATGTATACGTTATATGATAATATTGTTTCTGATATTTTTTCATTCTGACATATGTGTGGACTTCCTGGGCACACATATGATTAGCCTGATTTTGTTCTTTAGAAAACCGAGTGTAACAATGGATCAAGTACTTGATTGATTTGACACACACACATGGAACTATTAGGGCAATCTCAACTCAGAAAGATGGTTTCTATATTCATCAAGTCATATACACTACACAAATAAACATATGTTTAATGGATGTATTTTTTTTAAAAAAATAGATTTTTTCACAGTTACTTGTCTTCTCTCTCCTATCGTCCACATATTATATCTCTTTCTATCTTGATCTCGTGTAAACATAGTTTCTTGTATAAGAAACTATCCATTAAGAATATAATTTTTTTATGTAGTGTCTATATGACTTGATGAGTATGAAAACCATCTCATAGTTTCTAGGTGGGACTTCCCTTAGTTGTTCATCCGAGCAAGATCATCAAGGTGTTATCGCCTTTGTCCACAGAAGTTTAGTAGTTGTAACAAACCATAGTTAATTGCATAAATTTTTTTAATTGTCTAATAAACGATGCGTATTCTAACGCAATGATAGAAAGAACACACGATGCACACGACACGACACATCACATGTGAAAAATACCGAGTCAAAGTATAAAAGGACCAAGTTCATTCTCCATGCAAATAATTGAAGAGTTTTACGAAACTCAGCAACTTCTATGCTCATTGTATTTTCCCTGATCTAGCATTTATCAATGCGACGCTCTCTCGTGGAAGGAGTAAAAACAAATTAGCTTAGGGCAGTTTAGTGTTCCTACGTGTTTTTTGGGTGTTAGCAAGAGAGGGAATTTAAGCTAAGGACAAAATGTTCACGTCTCGGGTGCCATAGATTCCTGCTCCCATCTCAGTTCTCTTCCTATTCGCCCTAGCAGCATGCTAGTTGTGTTGGCTGAAGTGGGCGTGTTTGATTCTCAGGTAAGACCTTGCCTTATTTTGCTTGGCTAGAAATCAACATAAGTGTTTAGTTCTATGGCAGCTTTAATTTGCCTCGGGATTTGTGTTGACAGGATTTCTCCTCTCTATTGTATAGGAGAACAAAATTGGCTCACCGACGCTGGCGAGAGGCGAAGTGAGCGAAGCCATCGAGAGAACCAACACGCTCTGCCTCTCAGCTCATCACTGTATCGCTTTCGCTTGCCACTCGCTGTTGGTGTCTAGAACCGCGTGTTAGACACTAAGACGAGTAAATTTATATCTGCGCGTCTAGGTCTAGATGGTGCGCAATGTGGACACAAGGGTTTATATTGGTTCAGGCAAAAATGTCCCTACATCCAGTAGATTTTGCTGCTGCTCGTGTTGCCTTGTACCAGAGTGCTTATAGTAGGGGTTACAAGCTTTCGAGAGAGGGAGCGAATCCCAAGTCTCTTCGGTGACGTATGAGTTTGAGTTCTTGGTCAGTGAGGTGTGTTTCAAACAGGAGTCCCCCTAGATGTGGTCCATGCCTCCCCTTTTATAGTTCATAAGGGGAGGTTTCAGGTTACATTTGTGGTAAAAAGGTGAAAGGGAAAAAGACGAAAGAGAAAAACAAAAAAGTAGCCTCGGGTGTGGCCGTCTTTTCCTTATCTAGCATGAGCAGTTTACCATGTAGCGCAGAGATGCAATGAGTGTTGAGCTTTTGGCCTCTCCGTCCGCTGGTGCAACGCGCTGTGGCCATGCTTCGTCCGGTGTGATTTTGTACCGTCGAGGATAGGCGGCACGTGTGCCCGGATTCGCATAGAGAGGGAGTTAGGTAGTATAGTTGCCATTACCCCCGTTGCTCTAGAGGCATGGACGTCGTCGTGGTGGAATGACCGGAGTCATGTCAGATCATAACGCGGCTCCCATGTTCCCATTCACTGTGCATGGTCGTGTTCGTCCCATCATTGGGAATGGGTGCCGTGGTGGGGGCCCACGCGGCTCCCGGCCTCGCTGGAGGGCCGTGTCCCTCGAGTGAGGCGGAAGTATGCCTAGGGGGTCGGGCGCTCCCGTACTTATGTTGCACGGGTTGGGCGAGGCGGAGATTGTTCCCGATGGGGTGCAAGGGTCGGGCGCTTTGATGACGTCATGGGGTTGGACCTGCCCGAGGCCTTACGGTAGGGCTCGGGCGAGGCGGGAACCGGCCCTAAGCCTCGGATGACTTAACAACTGACACACTATTAATGCCCTTGGTTGGGTATGCCTAATATCGATACCCGACACTCGCCTTAATGTTCGTCAACCCATTCATCTGTCTACTCATTTTCTCGTGTGTCACTACTCTTGTTATCATCTTGGTTCACATGCTCGAACTCATATAGACTCTTGTTATCAGCTTGGTTCACGTGCTTGAACTCACATAGATGTAGGATTTAATTGATTGGATGAATCCTGCACATTTTGGCTCTGGTGATATAAGTTTGGGATGTTTTATTGGTTGGGGATGCATGAGGTGTTCATTGACCTGGCCTCCATCCAAACGTGCCCCTAGTCTCTCTGTCATTGGGCTCTGGAGGTATAGATCTATCGACACTGCATCCTTGGCTTTGATTTGAGCAGCGAGAACCGAGAATGTAATATCTTGCTTACATGTGATGCTAATCAATAATCATGTTTTTTACTGGAGCATCTTTTTAATCATCGCTCGTTGGTGATGAATCCCACCGTATTAACATAAAAAATTATGCTAAAGCACTAAAACAACACCTACAACCTCCCAAAATCTCTGATTTATCATAAATAAATCATATATACACAACAACAATGAGTGTGTCAATATTGTGGCAAAGGCAAAGAGAAGTAAAAGATGCAATGTCACTATTTCAACAAGTTGACAACAATGATGTGTGCAAAGCTCTGTCATTTGCGGGTCGTTGATGAATTGCAACATGCTGTTTTTAGCTATTAATTTGTTCTATTGCATCTGGGTTTTAACCCTATTTTCATCGATTGATTTGTGGCCTTGAGTTTTTCATGCTCATTCTGGCGGGTAAAAGAACGCCAACTCAAAGGGAAACCCCAAAGGTTCTTACTTCTTAGGGGAAAGAAATGCTAGTTAAGGACATTTTGAAAAAAACTATTTTTAGAATATCGAATAAACTATGATTTTGCAAAGTACTACTTTGGTTTACAAATGTGCGGGTGTTTAGATACAGCCAGCCTTGTATAGTAATTTCTAAAACCATATTTTTGGACTTTTCGAATCTACACTCTTAACTTCCTTTTCTAGACCATAGTTTTGTATATGTCTCAAGATTATAAAAGCACATCTTCATAATGCCACAATTTTCTAAAACTACGTCATCCAAATAAGCCCTTAACGACTTTCGTATCAGAAAAGCTCGCCCGTGTTCACTACCGCTGTGGCAGTAGCATTTAAGCATATATGCCAAACCATTTACTCCCTCCGTCTGGGAATATATGCAAATCTAGGTTTTCAAGGCAAACATAGTGGAGGAGAGAAAAGACGCATGTAACCCTATATTTTTCCTCTGCAGAGACTCTGTGATGCCAGCCTTTTTCTCTTTCCTCTGCACTTGCTCACGGTCTGGCTCTCTCACCGCTGAACGGATTCACCAGGAGCTGACATTTTTTGTCAGTGGGTCCCACTACTACTAGCTTCTATGGGTCTAAAATTGCTTGCTTTACCGGACAACCCTCAAATCCTACAATTGCATATATTCCCGGACGGAGGGAGTATTAACTCTGCCTCAGCTCACATATAATAAAAAAAGCAAGCACGGGCACGGAGACAGACAGCAGTCGTCCTCCCCCAAAATCCCCCATCCGCAGCTCAAAACTCCACCCAATTCAATTTCAAACCGCAATCTTCCCTTCCCTTCCTCTTCACAGCTCTCCATCCACCCTCCTCCAACTCCAATCTCCATCGCCATCGCCAATCCTGAGCTGAAAGCAAGGCCAACAAGAGCATCATAGCAGTCTCGCACCACGCGAGAGAGAGACACCAACACCAGGTCACCACTCACCACCACGAGACAGGGACACCGACGGGCGCCATCCGCATCCACCACCACCCTCCAGTTTCCGTTGGCTTCACTCCCACTGCAGGCCCACCTCACTCGCTCACTCCCCTCGCCCGCCCGCGCCATAGATCTCGCCCGCCGGAACCCTAATGCCGCTGGAGGCCGCGCCGGGGGAGTGACGCCGATGCAGCGCCGGGTGGTGGGCATGGCGGACGGCGAGGCCAGGGGGCGGACGCTCGGCGCCGTCATCAAGGAGAAGGATGAGGAGCTCGCGCTCTTCCTCGAGATGCGCCGACGCGAGAAGGAGCGCGGCGCTGCGGCCGCGGCGGCAGCGGACCAGCTCCTGCTCTCCGGCGACGCCGTGGCGGGGGACGGGATGCTGCTCCTCGACACGCTGCCACCACCCGCCGGTGAGAGCTTCATTTCGGGCTCTTCTCCGGACCTCCTCCGGCCGTTCCTTTGCATTTTACTCCTGTGCTCAGGGAAACCCTAGCTTATCTTTTCTTGGCTTGGATTTTTGGTTCTTTGTGGTCGTAGAACCCAAACCGGCGGCGTACAAGGTGGCTGGCGGCGGATTTCGGAGGGCGCCTGGCGGAGCAGACGACTTCCTCAATGCAGACGCCGGCGACAAGAACGATTACGACTGGTGGGTGCTTCAGTTCCGAGCTTTTACTGGCATTAGCTACCAAATTTCTGCTATTTCGGTTGTGGGGAACATAGCCATTGGTGCGACAATGATTCTAGCCAATTCGCATTGTAGCATTGTGAACTTCAATTCTGCTCTGTTCTACTGTCGTTTAGGGCTTCAGGGAGTTTGGTGAGGTTTTAACCGTGTAATATTTAGTGCGGGCTCCCTAAATCTTGATTCCTGGTTTCCAATGCTGAATGCAAAGCTGCAGGACTGTCAAAACTGACAACTCTAGGGCTTCATAAGTTTCAAGCTAAATCTTCATTCTTCAGTTGCCTTGCTAGAAACAAAGCGCTGCGTTCCATTTTTTCTGTAATTTTGCCTTCTGTGCATACGGTCTAATATGCTGTCCATGTGTACCATAAAGTTTGTCTTTGGTGAAACTTTAGTGATGTTGGTTAGATTTCAGTTGGCGTTGCTGGGAAGGATGGGTCATGGTGGTTGTTGGAGCTAACAGTTGGATCTCTTGTCATCTCTGGTTTCTGCTCCTCTTTTTGATTGCTTGTCTAGTTAATGCATGATCATAAAGTTGTGCTATCTGTTTCTGGAGTTATCAATCAGTTGAGTTCCTTCTCTTTGCTTTCTGGTTGGTTAGCTAGCCAATGTCTTTCTACCTTGCCATGTTTCTTGTGAATCTGGTGCTTTTTCGGTAGACACAATAGTTCTGTATTGGGCACATTTCAACATCGGATGCCTTAATTCCTATGACCTACAGGCTACCAATCTTGGTCCTGGTTGATTTGATCTGTATTTGTTTGTTAGCAGGTGTTAGTCAGATGCCATAATTCCTATGACCTACAGGCTACCGATCTTGGTCCTGGTTGATTTGAAATGTGTTTGTTTGGTAGCAGGTGTGAGAAATTTATATGATTTGGTGATAATGACACATATTACCTATTTTTTGTTAGTTTGGGATTTCTAGTTTAGAGTACAGGATTCCTAAGTAATTAGATTATAGGTGGCCATGTTAACACATTAAGACAGTTTCGTTTTGTCAAGAGCTTGATGATGTGTGGTTGGTAGAGAGCAGGTGGACGATGTAACTAAGCTCACAGGATATTTTCTTTTTTGGTTCTTGCGTGCTTTGTAGAAGTGCTGGGTTAGCTACTTGATTTGGTTAGGGCAAAGTTAATCGAAGTGGTTAGGGAAGTGACTCAAAGCAACTGATTTATTGGGTTTGTGTGTTATCCATCCGGAGTGCACAATATCAGAAACTCTGTATGAGATAGATATCTGATGTCATTTCAGACTTAGGTGGTATCCTACATATTTTGGCACTTCTGTTGCTTGTATATTCTCTAATTCAGCATTGAGTCCATTCTGCTGCTTCATAGATTTCATTAGAGGTCACTTCTGGACTGCAGTTTTGAAGTATTATATAACTGTTCTCACAATGAAGTTGTTTACTTTCAGGCTTCTGACACCACCCGGAACTCCACTATTCCCATCTCTAGAAGTTGAGTCGAAAAGGTCCCCGGTGAGCCAAGCTGGAACGCCAAAGACTCGTCCAACTGCCTTAAAATCTAGGGTGAGTCATTTGAATATAAGCTGTACTTTGGTTCTTGGGAGTACAACTGTACAAAACTGTCATAAGCAATATTTCTAACTTTTGAATCAGCAGACATAAAGTCAGTGAAATTCCACCTCATGGTGGGATATGAAACTGTACTTTGTAGAGGGATGGATATCAGTCATATCAGATTTCCTATGACAGGCAAGGTCACCAAAGATGATCGATTGTCTGCTGAACCTACTATAAGATTAACTGCGAAGATAACATTTATTATTTTTGTTGTGTATTTGACGTGAATTGTGCTTTTATGCTGCTCTCTGTTGTCTAAAAAGCCTTTTACTAGTCCTTATCATAATTTATGATTTCTTACTAGAAATCCTTTCAGCAAGCTACTTGTGGTGTTACAATATACTTTCCATAAGTATGATAAGTAAATCTTCAGATTCATTACTTCTTGTTATATCTTCTCATAATATGTTATTTCAGTTGTCCAATCATCCAGATCCTCCATCAAGAACCAACCTCCCATTAAGGACAGCATCATCAAACAGCTTGAACTCAGTTGCTACAACCCGCCGACCATCATTGTCTGGAGGGCTTACTACTAATTCATCAAGGCCTTCAACACCAACTGGACGCGCTGCATTGACAGCTAGTTCCAAAGGTTCAAGACCTTCGACCCCCACTTCCCGGACAACTGTTCCTGCCAAAACTGGAGCTTCTGCGCCAAGATCATCAACACCGACTTCTAGATCAACACTTCCATCAGCCAGGTCAACAACCCCTTCAAGCAGGGCAGTTGGCCCTGCTAGCAGGACTTCAGCTCCTTCAGGCAGAGCATCCGCGCCTGCTAGTAGGTCATCAACACCTACTTCAAGGTCATCAATACCTGCTACCAGGTCAATAACACCATCATCCAGACCCTCCATACCAGCGCAAAGCAAGCCTACATCAAGGGCATCAACCCCAACAAGGCGACCTTCTGCCCCTCCGGCCCAGCATGGTAACTTGGCTGCACCAGTTAGATCGTCCTCAATCTCCAAACCAGGTTCTACAATGCCCAAAGGTTCTTCACCAGCGAAAACGGCAGCACCAACACCTTCAAGAGGCAGCTCTCCTACTGTCAAATCAAGACCATGGAAACCATCTGAAATGCCTGGTTTCTCTCTTGATGCGCCTCCAAACCTAAGGACATCGCTACCAGAAAGACCAACCTCTGCTACTAGGGGCAGACCTGGGGCGCCTAGTTCTAGATCTTGCTCTGTTGAGAGTGGGCCAGCTGGTCGACCAAGACGGCAGTCTTGCTCTCCCTCCAGAGGAAGGACTTTAAGTGGCAGCGTGCCTTCAGGGAGCTCCATGCCAGCAGTGAGAAGATCACATCTCAATGGAGGTGACAGTGTGAATCCAGTTCAAATGGGTAATAAGATGGTTGAAAGGGTTGTGAACATGAGAAGGCTAGTTCCTCCAAAGCATGATGATCAAAGATCCAGCCTCAACAGTCTATCTGGTAAATCTTCAAATTCTCCAGATAGCTCGGGCTTTGGTAGAACTTTGTCAAAAAAATCACTGGATATGGCACTTCGGCATATGGTATGTTTTGCTTCTCAGTTTAGTTAACAACATTATCTATGTTCAGTTGATTGACCTTGATGTGTAATTTTGTTGTTTACAGGACATAAGGCGCAGCATTCCAAACAATTTACGGCCTCTTATGACAAGCATCCCTGCATCATCTGTTCATAGCGCACGTTCAGGATCCACAAGGAGCAGACCAATTAGTGTTTCAGACTCACCGCTAGCAACAAGCAGCACTGCTAGCTCCGAGCCGAGTGTCAACAACAACCTGATGTGCCTGGACAGTATTGATATTGATGATGAGTTGTGCAGCGATAGAGCAGGACCCTATGGACGGTGATTCACTTATTTGCAAAAAGTATAAAATGCATGATTCTGATGGAACTATTTGGCTACAGAATGTTCAGAGCAGCAGGGTGGAAGATCTCCAAGATGATCCCAAGTATCTGATGAGCATTATTATTTTGTTATATTTAGGTTCTTCGAATGTTCAATATTTGTCCAGTTCATTCATGTCATGTCATGCTCTGCAGCTCCATGTGCAATTTCAACACTGGACCTTAATATGCTATTGAAAAGTGCCCTTTATGTGATAAATCTCGAGCAGTTCATAGCATCTTTGATATGCGATTTGGTAGTGGAACATGTTCCACTGGCTGAACAGTTGTGTTCCACATGTAAACATTCTATGTCGCTAATGTGACGTCTGCTTGAATGTGTTGTTAACACAATTGAGCGGCAGTATCATATATACATATATCTTTTGATAAGGGAGCAGCAGTATCAGTTTGAAGGGCTCTGGCACAACCGCACAATGCCCCAGGTCCGCTTATTATAGCAAAAATGATCAAGTATGGCGTATGAATCTGATACAATCATACTCGGCCACAACTGGCATTAATATACTCTTATACTATATTCTACTCTGATCCACCAACCTACTAACACAACAGACAAGCTACCACAAGAAACGCTCCTGCTTTTATTGGCTGCTACAAGGAGCAATGGAGCAAAGATGACAGCAGAATACAGAGCCGACAGGTTAAATACATCTCATTGGTACAATTGGAGAAAGAGAAGCTGGTTTGTCTGAAATGTTTTTTTTTGTTTCCTTTCTTCAAAAGTTGAAATCAATATCGGTTAATTGCGATGGGTCAAAGGGGAATGGATAGGGCAGGCAGACCAGAAGTCCAAAGAGCAAAATGGCAACGCCGATGCCAATGTAATTGTTCTCAGGATCTGTGATTTCCTCAGAGAGAGGAGCAATCGGCCCCCTCTGCAGGAAGAAGATCAGCACCACCCAGTAGAAGGCAACATCGTTGAAGAGAGCCGCGATCCCAAGCAACCCAATGGTAAGGCTGCTGACCCGAGACGATATCTGGCAAGATTCCAAGTTTGGATTAATGAGAAGTGCCCATTCTGAGCTCACATGTAAGCCCTTCTCAGCTACAACTCTAATGTTTACAAGCAAGGAAAACTTATCATAGCAACAAATTACCTTTCTTCCCCACATGGCCAATGCTATGCGACCGCCATCAAGCTCTCCAGCTGGTATGCTATTGATAGCATTGATCAGGAGACCAGCCCAGGCCCATAAAACAAGTGGGTTTATGGATAACTGTGTTCCTTCTTTTAGAACATCTCCAAGAAGAAGCTTTGCTGTATCAAGGAAATATTGATGCCTTAATTTTGTATTCATAGTCCACCAAAAATCTGTTTCTGGCATAACTGAATACTACATTCTTGCAAAACTACTCAACTGCAGGCAGAGTACTAATGAACATCAGGGGAAAAAATCCCTGTGCAGGTACGAGTTTTTGAATTATGATCGAATGCCTACCGAGACCACCAACAAGGAATGATTCGTGAAAGACAGTTGGATCTATCACAAGGCCAAGGCCATCACTTGGAGGTAAGATGAAGCCCAGCAGCAAAAGAACAAATCCAAAGGAAAACCCGGCCAATGGTCCAGCAACTGCTAGCTTCAGTAGGTCCTCACGGTTGCGGACAATATTGACAATTCTGGTAATTGCACCGAAAGATCCTATCTACAACAAATTGAACAATTCAAGACTCATTATGTGAAGCGAATGTACTGAGCTAGATAAACCTATAAAAGAAATAAAATTGACGTTATTTCATGCCAATGCTCTGGTCAACAACCATAACCCATATTTTTAAAGGGCTTTCATGTTAATTGAGTATCTACACAGAAAGTACACATCTAAATTAAACATTACTTTTTATTAATAACTCTAAAACACATCTAAATAAAATCTTTGACAAAGCTCTTGTTATTTATTTCAAATAATTTCCATAAACATTCACTGCAAAGATACAAATAATTTCTGATTTTTTTCCTTCAAGTAATTTACTAATTTTTTATATAAAGTCTTTACCTGCCAGCTAGGAACAAAATATGGCACGCCAAGCTTGATTCTACTTTCCCTGGCAGCAAGGATATGTCCAATTTCATGGACCCCTATTATAAGGCCAGTTACTAGGGCACCCGATAGTCCATCTTTCAACAATTCAAGGTTGTCAAATGTTGATCTGTAAGAGTAAGGCTTAGAAGTAGATGGAGTACAAGATACTTGAGGAAGTATATATTTTTCTTCAAAAAGAGAGAACTTGTAGTGATCAGTGGATATGGAAGTAAATACAAGGCAGTAAAAGAATACAATTATTCACATGAATCAGAATAAAGAAAAAAGATCGCAAAACAGAAACATGAACATCACATGTATTAATATGTCTTCAGTATGACATGGAACACTAGCTTTAGCATCTACTCCCCCCATTCCAAATTATAAGACGCTTTGGCTTTTCTAGATACGTAGTTTTTGCTATGCACTTAGATATACACTATGTCTAGATATATAAAAAAAGCGTTGTATCTAGAAAAGCACGTCTTATAATTTGGAACGGATACTGTATCAGTGTATCAAGATTCTAGCAAGCACTTGAAGGCATACATTATATGGTACCAAGATTCCAAGGTTCAACCTTGAGCAAGGTTCTAACAGAAAGGCATAAGCGTATGTAGCAATTCAAAGATGACATCAAGATAGAGAAACATTGAAAAGGAAACAAACAATCTAAAACAAAACGGACTGGTGAATAAATGAAAGAGAAACCTCGTACAGCAAGTTGTCCTGTAGAATAGGTACATTTCGAAGTAGCAGAGTGAAGATGGTAACTAATCCAAATGCAGCAGCAGCAAACCATTCTGGGACCGCTGAAATTATTTATGAACTCATTCAGCAACCTTTGCACTTGACAAATACACTAATAAAATCATACATGCCTAACAATTAAGCAAATTATTGGACCACTCCAAGCACTACCAACGCCACTGAAGGTACCAAGAAATTTTTGTCACCTGTAGTTTCAGGTTGTAATGTCTGCTTGGGTATAACCACAGCAACTGGCTTCTCATCCTCTGGGTTGATTAGAAGAAAAAGCTTATATTCATCACCAAATTTGTTCTGTTGGTAACCAGGAGTTGAGCACATATGAGATACTAACAAATTTCTACGATCATAGACATCTGAGCGCCAGTTTTGCAATCATCTTATTAATTATTACCTGTAGCCGATTTGTGATCTTCTCATAACTTTTGGCTGGTTTGCCACGCAGATTTCCCTTGAATAATACTCCACCCTTATTCAGACAAAGTAAGTTGGGAAATAGAACTTAGTCATTCCAGGCATTATACTTGAGACCTTTATTTTACATGATAAAATATCAAATTAGAGTATAAATCATATATGTGGTTAGTTTTAAAGTTTAGTAATATTCTGATAGAGCACTTGGCTTAGTGACCAGGAGCATGCTTGCTGGTAGTAGCATGCATCAATTGAGTACTTGAGTATGAATATATCTTGTATAACTACAGTTAATAAGGTAAAAATCTGATTTATGCAGGGAGATTAAACCATGACATCTCAGATATTTACCTCGTAAGGCTCCTGACTTGTCACGAAAAATGTGTCAAATCCAAAAACTTGATCCTTTAGAATGTCTATTGTAGCCTTGGGGATCCTGACAGAATCATCAAGCTGTTGCTGCAGATCATTCAGATTATAAAAATAATCTATATCATCATCTCTTCACGTTGTAGAGTTCAGATATATGAAGCAGAAAAAAATCCTATTTACAATCAACTCTAACATTGAGCTAATGACGAAAAAACAGGATCCTTCTTTGTTCTTTCAGTTCCAACTACCACTCAACTAATGAACTATACAATGACTAAACAATTACCTTCATTCCTGGCAATGGAGATCCGCTAGCAACTTCAACAATTTCCACATTTTCCTATGTTTATTTAAAAAAATATTAGATATGCCACGATTGTATTGATTCTCAAATGTCTTGTAAGATATTAAGTTGCTGGGCATAAATCAAAAGCATACCTGTATATCATTGGTAGAAGTAGCATCTCCATCTATGTTCTGAACTGTGTCGCTGGAGCTCAGCAGTTCTGCATTCGTGGTTTCATTTTTCTTCTGGCGAGTCATGGGAAAGCTAAATATATAATTCAGTTACACATTCATAGAGCAAGGACTAGCAGATAGAATGGAAGTGCTGCTTTAAGTACAGGGCAAGTCAAGCCCAACACGAAAGGAAGCATACTTTTGCATGATATTTAATGTAATGCAGGTTTGATTTGACAAACTGTAAGTAAGAAGTGTACATTGTCTATACTGGAGTCACTTTCTGCAGGTCCATTTGCTTCTGCAACACTATCAACCGAAGGTGATGAAGCATCATCTCCAAACTCTTCTTTCTCCTGGAAAGAAAGGTCAGTTATTTAATCCTTGAATTCCTGCAAGATTCTGTCTTCGTGTTCAATTCTAGATTTTATTAAGAGGTGCGTTCCTATATAGAAAAACTAAATGGGTCACTGGTCGATGAAAATGAGCAAATCTGGGCCTTAATGTGCTTCAACCATAGCAAATAATTTGGTTGCCGGAAAATGTGATAATTGGCACTTCAAAATGCGATACATTGCGCTATGTACCTCCTTGTCGCCGTCGCCCTCGGACTCGGTCTCAGTCATCGCTTGGCACGCAACCTTTCGACTGCTCAGCCTTCATACAAGGATTGGAAACAAACCAATTAGATTAGCTTGCTCAGTTGAATGTTCCCTTGGCAGTTGGCACACGCAAAACCAAGAAAAGCAGCGGCGGACCTGTGCCCGGTAATCGGGAGGCAGCGGAGCGCGAGCGTGGGTCTGCGTGCGCGCCCCACGCACCCACTCCTCGCCGGCACGGTGGTAGAAGCGAGCAGGAGACGGTGGCAGCACCCGTACGCCGCGGCGGCCGCCTGCGACGGCGGCAAGGAACTCATGGCGGGCAGAGGCGGTGGTGAAAGTGGCGGAGAGGAGAGCGCGCGCGGCGTGGCCTTATCCCATTCTCGGATTCTCCTCCGCCTCATCGGAGGGAAAACAGAAGTTCTTTTCTGCGGTGAAGATTTCACGCTGCACTAACCGTCAAGCCTGGGCCACTTTGCTAGGTAGGGGTATTTTCGGCAATTAGCAATTAGCCGCTGCTGCACACGAAGAGAGGAATAGGGTTGCTTCTGCCGTTGCCGACTTGCCGTCGCCACTACCGCCGCCATCGCTGCTAGCGGCATGAAGACCTTCCCGCTGTCCGGGGGCAGCACCATCTCCCTCGCCCTCTTCTCCGACGTCTCCAACAGCCGGTACGGACCTGCTTATGCATCTTCTCCTCTTCTAACATCGCCGCTTGGGCCGCTGTGGCCATTAGCCCTTGTATGGTTTTCATCGATGAAATGACGAATTCGCTGAGATTTCTGGTTTTGGCGCTCTCAGGGAGCTCCTGGACTTGATGCAGTCAGGGAAGCTGGAGCCGGAGGTCGCTTTCCTCAACGCATCATTGGTGCGTTGCCATTTGCATTTTTGGATATGCTGCACTGGTAGCTTCCTAATTGTGGTAGTTTCCTAATTGTGTGGATTTCATGGTTTTTGAGGCTCGTTATTCATGCTCGTGGATTTCAGGTGCCGGATGTGTTCCCTGTCCTCGCGGCAGCGCTTAAGGCCCTGTTGTCAAAGACGAGGGAGTCGCTGATCACAAGGACTCTGCACTCTGAGCTCGTCTACAACTACTCGGGGTCCAAACATGTGATTGATCTAACTGCTCTTGATACTTTTGCATTATTATGAGGTTGGTACAATGCAGCGTTTGATGGTTTGTCTGTGATCATTGGTTTCAGATAACAGAGTCTCTGAAGCGATGTGGAATTTCTGATGACACAACTTACATCCTTGCTGCTTGTTTTGATGCTTCTGACGAGGAGGTATGATTTAGGCTGATAGTTTCACTGAGTTACCGTCTGAATCCATCAATTGCATGCTATTATGATAATCTGCAATTTAGACCCTATTGTAAGTTATAGGCGATACTGAATTTCTGTTAGTAAATACTAACCCTGTTCCAATTGGCACTGACCGTATGTTTGGTTCATAAATTTGTGATCTTGAGGTGGCTGATATAGGACGATAGTTGAAGTGTTAATGGATTCAGAGATCAGGCTCTACACGAATTCACATTTACATGGATTTGCAATATGTTAATCACCTTGCTTAAACGAGTTACAAATTACAGCTCATGTGCTGCTGCTACTTCTTTACTATGAAAAGTAAAACAGGAAGTGTTTCTACCATTCTTAATTTCTTGCTCCAGAAACCTGGTGCTACTACTTCACACCCTATTTATTGTGCCTTCAATTGAGCGTTTATGGTATTGATTTGAAAAATTTCAACCAACTTTGAGCTTCTATATCTGAGCTTTGTTTCATTAATTGCCAACTGTTACCATAGTTGCAAACAATGACAATTTTTACATCCATAATAGTTAAAATGAGTTCTCCCCCTCTGTTTCGAAGGTGTCGGCTAGGCGTCCAGGTGACAACTTTCCTTGGGACCTAGTTACTCCTTGTCGCCTTTAAAACCATGGTTCTTCCTATATTCTTCAAAATGTAAATAACTAAACAAAAAGGGAACAGTTTGAAATCTGTGTGCTTACAGTTCATAACAGAGGTCTTCATAACACACACACACACACACACACACACACACACACTTTTTTTTTCTTGAACCAGGTCCGCCCATTTTTCATTTCATGAATGGAACCAGTTCAGATATTGCAGAAGCACGCTAAAAAATAGAACTAGGTTAGAGCGGTAGGTAGCCATTAAGATCTAGCTAATCCTGTGTCAGAAAACTAGAGCTAGCCCTATTAGACACAGTTTCCAACAAGCATCAAGACCACCTAACAAGTTCAGCAGACACCCGCCGGCTGACTTGAAACCCCAAAGAACTAAACAAGCTTCAACTACTCACTGGTGCCATTGGTTTCTCCAGTCGTCTCTTGTTCAACTCCTGCCTCATCACCGGTTATTTGTAGCAGCTGGGGTTGCGCCTGTTGAATCATCTTGGCCTGTAAGGCCACTCGTAGCAGAATCCCGTCTCGCTCCAGCACGTTTTCTCCTTGAAGCCATTCTTGTGTAAACCTGTCGGTATACCAGATAAGAGCGAACAAGACAAAGAGTCTCACATCACATGGGTGTTTGATAAACCTTTATCTGAACAGGCTCTATTTGTTGCTTTCCACAGCCCAGCAGACAGCTAAGACACCCAATGTGTGAATTTCCTTACCATCAGGCAACACACAGCTAATCCAGGATTAGTATTGATCCAAACTTGGAGGCCCGTTATTGGCACCCAAACAGCAAGCTACTATACTCCATAAAACTCTGCAAACAGGATAGTCATATAAGAAATGAATTTCTCTACCTGCGTCAGGATATTATCTTTTGTAAGGACAGCTGATTTCTCTACCAACCACAAGAAAATCTTGACTTTATTAGTAATTTTTGCTTTCCAGATGTTTAAAAATGATTTCCCTGTGTCAGAACTATTCAGATGTTCATAAGTAGATTTGACAGGAAAAGACCTGATTTAGTCCATCTCCACAACAACTTGGTCATCCATATCACTAATCCATAGGCACCTTACATGCTTGACTTAAAGATGACAGGATACTGAGTACAGTGAGGGGACTCACTCACCAAACGTCAGACCAAAACATAGCCTTTCCATTGTTAATTTCGTTTCCTCACCTTTTGGATAAATATGTTTGATTTTTAATAAACCAGACCAAATGGGGGATCATTTCTCCTTGGCTTAACAGATCCCACAGTTTTATTTCCACCTTTCTTTTGGCTTTTGCAAATCTTGACCGACCTTTCTTTTTTTCTTCTTGGAAATAAGTCATTGCCAAATACTAAATCCGTTCCAAATGATAATTCGTTTGACTTTTTTTTACCCCAAGTTTGACCACTCGTCTTATTCAAAAATTTGTGCAAAATATTATTTATTTTGTTGTGGCTTGCTTTATTAACAAAAGTTCTTCAAGATAACTTAAATTTGACTATGTTTGCATAATTTTTTTGAATAAGACGAGCGGTCAAACATGGGATCAAAAAAGTCAAACGAATTATAATTTGAACGGAGGGAGTTGCAGGTTCTCCTTTGCTTATCCGAATCATTAGTTAATGTTTTGGGAAGCGAATACACAGACATATGCTATATGGGGAGTTATTCAGTGTAGAATTTAATGAGGATGGATCTACCAGCAATCGACAAGGACCTTCCTTGCCAAACATCCAGCCATTTGGCTGATTTCTCCTCCAAAGGGACCTATTCCACATGCCAGCTCTTTTTCTTATATGCATTTATGAAGGAAATACTGATGTGAAAATCGTAATGTGGTAGATGAAGGCAGTGGAGAAGCTCATCAGGGGCACTGAGATTGATCTAACAGAACTGGAAAGA
This sequence comes from Saccharum hybrid cultivar R570, assembly GCA_038087645.1. Classification (NCBI taxonomy): domain Eukaryota; kingdom Viridiplantae; phylum Streptophyta; class Magnoliopsida; order Poales; family Poaceae; genus Saccharum; species Saccharum hybrid cultivar. The sequence goes on along the minus strand of JAQSUU010000123.1, from coordinate 672,037 downwards.
AGAGCAAACCAGCCACAGATCTTGAAGGTTTGCCATCGAACATGAAGCTAGTTGTGTACTGTATAGTTCTTATAACTGTCCATTCTGACCGAAGATCATATTGGTCTTCCTTTGTATTGGCAGCATTACAAAATACCTCCCCAAGAACTATCAATATCTACGTTGCCGGATGCAATTGTATGCAGGATTGCTGCTCGAGATGCTCTCTGAAGTCTCAATAATCATTGTACTTGTGCTACGCCTCGAGATTGAGCTCGATCTACGCACCTGGGCCTCGTAAGCTATGTAGTTTCAGGAGGTAGCTCTCTCTCTACCACATGTATGACACTATGACAGCACAACTAGAATTAGGTGTCCGTAATACCATTGATGTTCGCATTCCCTGCAAGCAACCAAGAAGCACATTGCGTGGTTAATTTGTCCGCTAAACTGTGCTGCAAGCAACACGTGTAATTTCTCTTGAATTTGATGAAGCTTATTGGACAGTTTGGCAGAAGAACCGATTGTGGAACGGCTATTTTCACATTTGGTTTTTGTTGCAAACCAACAATGCAAATAGTAGCATCTGTGCTTCATAATATGGAATCGATTGTACAAATTTATTTCCACCTTATTACAATCATTTCTTTCTCCTCGGATACAAGAGATGCTTTGTAACTGACTGTGCTCTGAATTTGACATGGCACCGTGAACTCTCAGTTAGTTCGATTCCTTATAGCGGAACCTACCCACCTGGCAAGTCCCCAGCTTAATAGAGTTCTCTGCATTTTTTTATTTATTCTAAGATTTAAAGACGCTATTTTTTCATTGGTAGGTGATGTGTAGAGTTATTTTTTTAGCGGTAGGTGACGTGCACATGCCTATGGTGACTTCTTCTCATTGGGGTAAAAAAAAATGGATTTAACAATATTATTCTTTCAGTGATAGGCGCTGTGCACGCACCCATGGTGACATTATCAATCTTGAGATTTTGTCGGTATAACTCAGTTCTTTAAAGACGCTCATAAGGGTAAAAGAAAATTAAGGCAAAACCAACTATGTTCTATTTCTAAACTGACTACACAAGTTGGTTTGACTTCATCAATCTCGAAATTGATTGCTCTAACTTAGTTTTTCGGAGATGCTCATAAAGATAAAAAAACAAATTGTGTTCCTGTTCTAAACCAACTATACAAGTTGGTTCTGTAGTACCAATGGAAGTGGAATATTGGCTTCAAAATTTCAGTGCTCCTAATTTAACAAAGCTCTAAGCAATTAATATATGTAATCATCCGGCTAAAGTTTCAACGAAATTTAAGGCTGCAAGCAGACGACCACAATTTTTTGTCAGTGGGGCAAAGCAACGAGTGGGGTTTTCTCTTAAGATGACAGAATAACAAGTAGACAAAAAGAACAGATCACCAACTTAGGGTCTGATTGGATTCATTAGCATTAAAAATTAGTTATTTTTATTAGAAGACTGTTTGGATCCACCTGCTAACAGGTGGTTGAATAGTGAGTTAAAAGGTGTATATGAAATATTAGCACCTATTAGCAACTCCAAACCTTATAATGGAACTAATAGTTACTAGCTCTTCAGCTAATAATTAGCAGGTTTATTAGCAGTTCTGTTTAAATCTATTAATACTAATTTTAGCTGCTAATTTTTAGTGCTAAACGTGCCCTTAATATAATACAAATACACTTTTATGTCAGTTGTGGACTTGTGGATTTTGACAATCTTGTATTCATGTTGGTTAGGATGAAACACACGTCGAAGAAAGACAACCGATGGATCTGTAGGTAATGTAACTATCGAACGAACAAGATTGTAGCACGAAAGCATTATAGAAAACGATTTCAAGAGACATATTATTTTTTTTTATAAAGAGATTAATTCTGCTTTGAAAAAACAATGAGTAAGGGCTTGCATTGCCAAAGCAGACCACAGCTGAATCTCAGATATATATGTGGCCAGGATGTCGCGGTTGACAATCTTGTCCACCTTCTCCTTGTATTGCGCGTCTTAATTAAGTACTAGGACACTACGTTTCTGCGGGTGCCTCATTTCCCTTTCACACACAACATATCTAGAAACAGAGAGCATGTGTTGAGAAAGTAAATTTTGCTCTTAATAAGGGCACACGCTCTCGTGATGTGCCCACAAGATAGCTTGCCACTGAAAACCAATTTCAAGAATAGTCATATTGCGGATTGTTTTTATAAATCTAGAGAATCACGGAGACGGTCCTAAGTCCTACTTACAAATCAACCATAGAAATCGATTTTCTACCCCTTGAACTTTCTAAAACCGGTCAAATAACTCCCCCAGGCGGTTTTGGATGGTGGTTTTACTAAAGTAACGATGACTTTGTCTTTTTCTTTTTTATTTATTTTCGCTAAATCTTTGAAAAATCATAGTAAATCACAGAAAAATCATAAAATGAAAATCCAATTTTGTTGGACTCCACATGAGTCTATACAGTGAACATATAATATGGCATTCTTTAGTACAAAGTTTTTGCTGTAGCTTTAGATATATGATTTTCTGTAATTAAATGGAATAATTCATAACTGTATATGGTCCAATTGTGGTGACATTTTAATGGTAGGCTAATTATTGTATACTTGAATTATAATAAAAATTTCATACTCATTAGATCATGTATAACTTAGTTAAGAAAACCACCTGCAGGAAATCAATGCTAGACATGTATGAAAATTGTTGATATATCAGTGTAGTAGAAAACGAAGGACATCATGCCATGTCGTATTACCGGCAGTCTCCGTCATATAGTACTCGGAGATCGTACGTAGTCAACGAAAACAGTGGATTACATGGGACAGCAGTACGAAGTGTGATCCATGGGTGGCCATGTACACGGCTGTGAATGCATAGCTTAGCTACCTTCACATCCGTCGGCAGTGTGTGCTACAGAAAATCAAGTATATATGGCCTGAATTGGCTGGACACAGGCCCCATCGGCGCGTGGAGAGTTTGTCCATTGGGCCATGGGCAACAAATAATGTGGGAGCGCGGCAAACTGTTCACAGGGGCCATCCCTATCCTGTTTGTCGTTCTTGGCCTGCGGCCCAGCGCTCCCACGGTATCCTTGTCGTCCTGGCCGTCAGCCCCAACCAAGCACTCGTGTTCATGAGTCCTGAACTGCTGATGTCCTCCCCTGCGATGTCCCCAACCACCAATGGTTTGTGGGCGACGTCCTAGGCATTGGGTAGTAAGCCGTAAGCATGATGTGTGGTGAGGAGTCCCGAGTCCCGCCGAGCACGATGCATGCTGAGCATTGGGCAGCCAGTGAGGCCGAGCGGCAGCAAGAGGGACGGACAGCCAGTCCTGTAATTTTGGGGCGGGGCCGCTGGCCGCCTCGGTGCCCACAGTAGGATGGACTAGGAGCTGTGACATTCCTCCGGATTATCATTGGAGCAACTCGAGCACAGCCCTCCTAGAGACCTTATACAAGTAAAAAGCACAACTCCAGTAGTGTCTCTATTAGGACACCCAAATCCACCCCATGGATCCTATTCCTGAGGGCTCAGGTGCGGGCACCCAAAAGGCCATTGTGGTTGCTTCTCTCCCCGCTTGCATGCGGAACTTAGGGCGCACGGCCAGCCCTAGCTCGACAGCTCCTCCCCTACCTCCGGCGACCCTCCCTTTTTCTGCGGCAAGGCCCGTGACCACCTAGAGTCGTGGCGGCGCATCCCTCCTCACGATCCTTGCAGAATGTAAATAAATGATAACCATAATTGAAATAAAACTGACATAGCTGTGAGTCGTCGGTTGCCTCCTCAGGACCCGATGATGAGATCTGTGGGAGTATGTAGGAGCCGGCGGCAGAGTCGAGGACAATGGGTCAAGGGTGACGAGAGGTGACTGCTTTGGAGCCGTCAACATGAGCTTCTTCCCTTGCACTGAGCAAGGGTAGCCCGGAGCCCCCGAGTGACTCTTGCTTCTTGTCCCTAAGTCCAGGGCACTGGCCTCTGCGTACTCGACGGCGTCCCTTTCGCACTGGTAGGTGTTCTAGAAGTTACCATACACTATTATGACGCCGCGTGGCCCTGGCATCTTCAGCTTGAGGTAGGCGTAGTTCGGGACCGCCATGAACTTGGCGTGGTGAACCCTGGGCAAATTACCCGCTACCCAATACGCGAACCCAAACTACCCGATCCTGTACCCGAACTACCCAAACTCGTTCCATCCGATTACAACTTCGGATAGTGATTCCATATACCCAAAAATAGTTCGGGTAACACGGCCCGGTACCCGAATTACCTGTTTTACCTGATATTTTCAGAGCCCAGGATTCAACATCAAGCTTCAAGCCCACTAGTCCACTACGGCCTAGGCGCCCAACAACCAACTCACATCCGCATCACACATCCCCTCGACCTCGACACGTCCCCTGACTCCTTGAGACCGAGCGGCCTGCGGCCGAGCATGAGCTGCCGAGTGGCACCCAAATCCAACACCCTGTCGAACCCTAGTGAGAGACGAGGCCTGACGCTTGGCCACCCGCCGCCTCATGCGGCCGAGCCCCCACCCTCGCCCGATGGCCGACGTCGCGACGCTTGTGCCCTGCCCTGACTCGCTCAAGGCTTCACGGCTTCACGCTCACGGCACACTCGTCTTGCTGACCCACCGTCTCCAACACCGGCGCACCACCGCCCGACGGCCGGCCTCAGCACCGGCGCACCACCAGTCCACCATGCTGAGTCGCCGATGGCACCCAGCTGGCCAGCTCAGAGGAATCTTGCAATGCATACCCTTATTCCCTACCTCCAGTCTTTCCTAGTTCCTCTTCTACTTCTAATTTGAAATGCTGGAAACTTGGAAAGAAAACTGATTAGCTAAAATCTGAATGTCACTGGAATTCTGTACAAATGGTGTTTTTTGAATATCGGGTAGTTCGGGAATACCCAACCCGAACCTAAATTATCGGGTACCCGAAATATCGGGTAGTGGTTTTTTTAGGGCTGAATCCGGGTAACGTTTTTCAATACCCAAATTTCATATTACTTGAACTACCTGACCCAAAAAATTCGGGCAACCCGAATGCCCAAGGCTAGGCGTAGTATGGCCTCCCGAATATGGTGCTATAGGATATCTAGAAATCAACAACTTCAAAGGAAAGTGTCTCCTTCCGGTAGTGTACCGCGTCACGGAATGTCACAGAGAGATCTATCGTGCCTAGGGGCATAACATGCTACCAGAGGATGATGCCATGGAAAGGGGACTGCGATGCATGTAGCTTCCTTATGTCCACGTTGAGCTTGTCAAAGGCATCATTGTAAAGGATGTTGATGCCACTGCCCCCATCCATGACGATCTTTGTCATCCTCACGGTCTCGATGACGGTGTTGACCACTGGGGGAATCAGCCGGCTTTAACCACCCGATCAGGATGATCGGTGCGATCGAAGGTGATCAGACGCTCGTACCAGCATAGGTATAGCAGGGCAGCTGGTGCGATCATGTAGACCTACCTGTGGGTCAGCTTCTGGAGCCTCCGATCTTGATAAGCTTGGGGGCCACCGAATATGACATGGCGCATCCGGCGGCTGCATCGTCTCCCTCATCATCATCGTGATCTTCCCAATACCCGTCCTGATCTGTTCGCTTCTGGTCCTCCAGAGCGACACGCTACCGATAGGCAACGTAGTCTTTAGCGAGGTGGGTGGAAGTTGTGGTTTTGACAGAGACTATTCATGATTCGTTCGAACATGTACCAGTAGACCTGCTTCTTGCGAGCATCCGAGATAGTCCTTGGGATTGTGTACTCGAGTTTGATCGATGACTGAGCACACTTTCTAGAGGCTACCGAGCAGTGTGCAAGATTGCGAGTGTCGCATTCCTGCCATCACGCGTTGATGACCAAGTGAGCATCTCGTCCGCCGTCTAGTCGACCGTAGATCAGGTTTGGAGGGTAGTAGGCATCTGGGCCTCCTATCGGTCGACCCTTGGTTCCTGGCGAACACTACCGACGGTGTGTGGCGTACTTTAGGAGTTTTCCAATGTTGTACTAGCTTCTGAGTTATCGGGAGCGTCTTCTATCGACTCTAGTAGCCGATTGAAGTAACCTGACCATCCCGTAGGGCCGATCAACCAAGAGGCTGATCGAGCTACTAGCGGAGATGTTTGTTCTCAACCTCAAGCGTGTCATTCTGGCAAAGCAAATGTAGGTGAGCTTCATCCCTCATCTCATAGGAAGCGTCGAGAACAACCACATTCCTCGCCGAGGAATTAGGGCAGTCAAGTGCGAGCTTCTCGAGTTCCTCCTGAGGTGGCTCAGGGTCTTGCATGTTCATGTAGCACTCAAGTTGCTTCGAGGACTCAGTGTTCTCTTCCTCGGATTCTTCCTCCTCTATATCTGGGTTCTCGAGGAGGAATTGGTCGTAGTCAAACTCATCGAGGTCGATGATGGGTTGCTCACCATCTATGTTTTCCCAATCCTCCGTCACTTTGGCCATCTCTTTGTCACCGTGGGTGACCACCCCGATGAATCGGGTAGCGAGATCGTGAAAGCATCCAGGAGAATCTGGACTATAGACAGGGAGCTCCTCGGTGCAAGGTTCGGCAGGTTCTGCTAGGGCTTGTTGAAGCCATCTTGCATACGTCGCCGCCGCGTTCCTTAGCCCAATCGGGAAGCCAGAAAGGAAGTGGTCGGGTGGTGACAGTAGATCCGATCGGGGGACCCAGTTTGGATCTTCCCAGAGTCAGAGTATGGCGTCAAGGTCATGCTTTCAGCTGATCTTGGTGAAGACGTCACGACCGCAGTGGTTCAGGTGTTGGGCAAGAGCGCGAGGCCCAACATCCACAACTTCCTCCAATCCAGCGAAGAATGCGCAGATTGGGGGAGGCTGCTCCTCCTCCAGGGTGGTTTGAGTTCTTGCAACTGCAAGTCTCCAAACCGATCGACGATGAAGTAGTCCAGGCTACCGAAGGCGATCCTCTTGCCTAACTGCATCTTCTCCGCGGCTTCATCGATGTTGATGATGATTTCCATCTGAAACATAGTATCAATCTGTACGCAAAAGGCCCCTACCTGGCGTGCCAATTGTCAGATGATTTAGCTCCGACAATGCCTAGCAATGTGATCGTGTAAGAGAAATCAGATGGTCACACACGAGATACAAGGATTTATACTGGTTTAGGCCGCGGTGCACGTAAAACCCTAGTCCAGTGGTGCTGCTGCTCTTCTTGTATTCGTATGCTTGATTACAAGGGTTGTTGCTCCTAGCTACTTGGTAGATTGGAATGAGGCGATGGGCGTCATCATGATGGTGCCGATCATGGAGCCCCTACCCTCCTTTATATAGGCAGAGGGGGTAGGGTTACAATGAGGGCGATCAGTGTTACAGATTGGATTCCTAGTTTGTTACAACAGATCAATCCTATTCTACCACAACTACGATGGCGGCAGATATCCTTGATACATCGTGATCTCCAAGTTGGTGGTTACGCCGAGTCTTCGTGGGCTTCATCCTCAGACGTCCTCCACTTGATGGGCCGGATACATGGTCAGTGAGGGTACCCCTGGCCCATATATCTAACACGATGACTATGGATTTACATGTTGTATGTTGCTAGTAGCATTAAAACTCAAAGAATTCACAATTGACATCGACTTTTGACCATAATATCCATAATTATAATGTGTATGATGAGGAGCATTAACAAAAGTATTAGCCGATGCAACATATCTAGTATCATTATGACTAGCAACACCAACATGAGAGTTCATAGAACTTGCAAAATAATTATTGGATTATAAGATGCATTTGCAAGATGTACCTCAGGGTAATTGTAGTAGTTTTGTGGTTGAAAGGATCAAGATGCCCAAGAGGGGGGGTGAATTGGACTTTTCTAAAAATAAAAGCAAGGAATAAATCCTACAAGCTGGAATTCACCCCTAGTGTCTACTTGTGTTCCTAGAGAGTCTACCGATACAAAGTTTTGCACCCTAGTTTCCAATCCTAGTCTAGCATGGCAAGTCTAGGAATGTAAACAAGCAATGTAAGTAAATACGAGAAAGTAAATGCTTGAATGTAAAGGGGCAAGGAACACGGCGATGTTTTTCCGAGGTATCGGAGAGTCGCCACTCCCCACTAGTCCTCGTTGGAGCACCCGCGCAAGGGTGTCGCTCCCCCTTGATCCGCGCAAGGATCAAGTGCTCTCTACGGGTTGATTCTTCGACACTCCGTCGCGGTGAATCACCCACAACCGCTCACAAGATGAGTTGGGTCATCCACAAGCTCCGCCGGATGAACACCAAACTCCCAATCACCACCAAGCCGTCTAGGTGATGGCGATCACCAAGAGTAACAAGCTAGAACTCTCACTTGACCTCTACGAGCCTAAATGAGAAAGTGGATGCACACTTGTTACTCTCTAATCGCTAGTGAGGAACTCTCAAGCTTTGATTCTCAAATCTCTATCCTCACTAGTGCTCTTGCACTACCTTGCACTTCAAAAGTGTTTATCAGCTGATCAAATGAGCAAGAGACCTCTAAAAGAGGTGGTGGGGATGTATTTATACACCCCACAGACGAAACGAACCGTTACCTGCTGACTCAGCAAAACTCGAGCTGACCGGACGCGCCGGTCGTACTGACCGGACGCGCCGGTCGCTCGTAACGGTCAAAAAACTGAAAAACACCTAGATGACCGGACGCACCGGTCAGGGGTGACCGGACGCGTCCGATCGTGCGTGGAGCTTACTGTACTCGCACCGGACGCGCTACCGCGTCCGATGGGTGATGACCGGACGCGTCCGGTCGTTTCAGGACCTTACTGGACTATGACCGGACGCGCCGATCACACCCAGGTCGCGTCCGATCGGGTGTTTCCCTAAAGTGACACGTGTTGACTTCTGACCACCGCGTCCGGTCCTCGCGAGGACCGCGTCCGGTGCTCAGAGCTGAAACCCCAGTCGCGGAACTGAACTGACCGGACGCGTCCGGTCATGCCGAGGACCGCGTCCGGTCACTGGAAAAAGACCCGAAACTTTCCGCAAAGCGTCACAACTTGAACCAAGTTGCTCCCAACTGAACTTTGAGCTATTCTAGAGCTGCCTAGCGCCAAGTTTAACAAGTGTGCACCACACCTAAACATAGGACTCGCCTAGGTCAAGCTACCCGCTCATGCCCCCCTTCATAGTACGGCCAAAAGAGAAAAACGAAGATCCTAACGACTATTCCAAATGTCTCTCAACACCTTGACATCCGGAACTAACCGTCCTTAATCTTGACGTCACTCTTTTGAAAACTGAAACGATTTCCATCAAGGGGCATGAATACCATGGTGCCCAAAGCAGTTCAAACCTCCATGACCTAACTTACCAAAGTTTCTGCAAAACACACGTTAGTCATGGTAACAAGGCGTTGTCATCAATTGCCGAAACCAAACCTCGGGGCCTAGATGCTTTCAATCTCCCCCTTTTTGGTGATTGATGACAACACTCAGATATGAAAAATTGGAGTTGAGGTTTTTGAGCATGCATGGTTCACATAAGCGACAAGCAATAAGCTAAGAGGTGAAAGGGATTGCTTATGTGTCCCAAGCCAAAAGAGTGTACTCATAGGATAAGACAAAAAACGTTAGTACACAAAAGGATATAGCTCATAAAATCGGAGTAAGGCACGGAAGCATAACCTTAGAGCTATAAATAACAACGGTGACAAGAGATAACACTAACAGGATGAAACATTAAAACTCAAAGTTTTATCTCACAACGACATGTCACACGAATGCAATGACTGAAAAGAAAACATGATGCATGAATGTAGCACACAATAAAAAACGAAAACCTCTCTCAAAACTCCCCCTGAAACTACTCTCTCTCCCCCTTTGGCATCAAGCGCCAAAAAAAGAACTAATCTAAGGATCTGACGGGGGGACAGACGGAGTCGTGTCGGGTGCCGAGGTGCGTGGAGTGAACACGAAGTGTAGAGAATCGCCCTCGGAATCTGAGCTATCTGGCTGACCCTCTGATGAAGCATGTGGCTGTGTAATTGTCTGGGTCTGAAAAGCAGGAACAGGTACTGTCGTAATGATAGGATCCGTCTGAGTGACCTGAGCCTGTAGCGAGCCAGAAGCAGGAAGATCTGTGGAGGCAACTGACGAAGGTAGAGTCTCTGTAGTACCAGTCCCTGTTACTGGAGGGATAGCTGCCTCTGAAGCTGACAACCCTGAAGAAGTAGCAACTGTAGTATGCGAGGGCGTCGGCTGACCAGTCAACTCGCTGTAGGTAGCACTGAAATCACCGAAAGGTGTGCCTGTCAGGAGGTGAGGGCGAGGCTGGTCTGATGGTGTAAACCCCGTGTGAATAGGAGTGAAACTCGGGGACTGAAAAGACTGGGGAACCTGCTGTTGTGGAGATGTGAACTGGAAACCTGGCTGTCCCTGACTTGATGGATCAGAAGATGGTAAAGTAGAAGTCAGGACAGAAGTAGGCGGAGGAACCCCAACCGTGACTAGGTGGCGCAGGAGATCCAAGTATTGCTGCTGACTAGCTGCAGTCTGTCGCTGAATCTCATATTGCTGTCTCTGCATTTCGACTTGCTGCCTCTGGATCTCAAGCTGCTGTCGCTGAAACTCGTCCTGACGAGCCTGAATCTGTGCAAGTGCTGCAGCTGTGTCCTGAGCCTGTCGCTGTATTTGCTGTTGCTGTTGCTCCTGTGCCTGGGTCAACCTCTCAAGAATTGCCACCATGGCTGGGTCTGTGCGGGAGGCTGAACCAGAGCCACCGGCCTCGTGGTCGTGGGACCGAGGAGACCGGTACCTGGGGATGGGCTGGTAGTCCTCATCAGTGCTGTCAGATGTCCCATCCTCAGGAAGGTCAGCAGGCTGAGCGTCAAGATCTGCAAGCTCTGCCTCTGCAAGCTCATCAACTGTGGTGTCCTGCTCAGCTGCTGTCTCAGGAACCTCAGGTCGCACACGCTGTCCTGGCACTGGGGCCTGATCTCTGGTGACTGACGTCCAAAGCTGACGGATATCATACTCAGGAAAAGCAGTGGTAGTATCTGATATCTCAGCTCGGATCTCTGCTGGCAGCTGAATAGATGATCTGATAATGAAGCAGATCCAGTGTGCATAGGGCAGCTGACGGTTACCCTTGAAGCCCTCAGCTATGGTGTCCTCCATTTCACTAAGTATGAGATCCCATATATCAAACTGTGTCTGTGAGAGGAGGTGGTGAACAACCCATAACTGCATCCGAGTCAGTCCCTCTCTGTAGCCAAGTCTGGGAAGAAGTGTGCGTCTGACTATAGCATCCAAAACTCTGGCCAGTGGTGTCAAACTGGCGGGCGTGCGACGAGACCCTTGGCCAAAAGGCTCACGGAAGCAGGGTCGAACCAAGTCTGTAGGTGGCACTGTCCCGCCGTGAGGGCGTCTCGGAGGAGGAGTCTGACCATAACACAGCTGATGTATCTTTGTGTCAAAAGCTGGGAGTCTGAGAATCTCCCGCACTCTGCTGCTGTATAGGCGGTGATCGCGGCCTCGGAATGCAAAGTGAATGAAATCATGGGCAGGATCAATCCATAGTGAAGCATAAAACTCTCTGACCCATGTGCCGCAGTATGCACCTGTCCGTCCAAGAAGATCTGACAAGCCTGGCAGAAAGGACAGGTGCGGACGTAGCTGCTCTCCCACAACCTCGACTAGTGACTCAAGTCGACAGACCCTCTGTGGTCGGAAGGCAATACCGCTGTCAACTAGAGCTCTGTAGAAATCCTCCTGAAGAGGGGTATAGAACCCTTCTGAAGCTCTGGGATCCCTCACAGGTGGAAACCACCGACTGACCTCCACGAACCTCAACCCCTGCACCTGACGTGCTGAAGCACCCCTCAAGTCAAAGTGCTCGACCGGGGGTGAACCTCTAGCTCTGGGAGGAGGCCGTGCTCCACGTCGCTGACCCTCTGGCCGAGGAGACACCTGAGTACGGGCGCGAGTAGAGCGGCGACGTACTGGAGACTGAGCTGACTGCTCCTCTGCTGTAGCCTCTGGAGCCTCTGTGGTCTCTGTGGGAGGATCAACTGACATATCCTCTGTAGCTCTAGTATCCTCAGTGCCCTCAGTGGCCTCTGTGCCGAGCTGTCGACCTTCAAGATGAAAGCGACGCTCGCCTATGCGTATGCCACTGCTCCTGCCACCTCTCTCTGCCTGCTCTGCTGCATCTGCTACGGCCTGAGCAATCTCTGCCTCTGTAAGTGTCTTCTTCTTCTTTCTGGCCATGACCTTGATACGCTTCCCACGTGCAATCTCAGACCGACGAGGAGGACTGTCGTTCCCGTCACCAGAAGCACCACCAACGTTCTTGCAACGCACCATGCTGACACAGTGACTGAGAACCTCTGTAAGATGATGAACTGTCACTCAAGAGGCTTGGCCTCAATCCGTATCCGCAGGCTTGGCCTCGGATTTAGCAAACAGATCTCACCCTGACACACAACAGACTCGCTGCAAAGACGGAATAGAGAGATCTACTATAAACACATATATAACTAAAAGGTACGGAAACCTAGAGATAGCAAGCATGTGAGATACGAAGTGAATCGAAACGCGAAGCTACCTCAGATCGACGAGACGACGGTGACCTAGATTGCGAGATTTCCCGAAACCACCGGACGAGCTCTTCGCGAAGAAGACAACTCGCGACGAAACTCGTTGACGAACGAACGACCGACGAACCCTAGGGTTAGGATTAGGGTTAGGGCAGATTGATGAAAAACGATCGGAGGCAAGCACGAGTCGTACCAATGTCGGGGACGAAGCTGGCTCGCAGGGGCGCGGTTCACCGGCGGTGGTGGCGCGGTCGGGCGACGGCGGCGCGGCGGTGGCGCGGTCGGTGGCAGCGCAGCTGCGGGCGGCGCGGGAGCGGGCGGCGGTGCGCGAGCGACGAGCGCGTGCGGGCGAGGAAGGGGGCGGCGCGTGCTCGACGGAAGGTCGCCGGCGGCCGGGTAGAAGTTGAGGAGCCGGCGGTGATGGTGAGTCGGCGAATCGGCGGATAGGGCAAGGCGGCGGCGGAAGCTCGGGCGGGTGAAAAAGATTGGTCGGGGATGAAACGGTTTTATAAGGAGTTAGATCCGCGCGACACGTGATGACCGGACGCGGTGGTCGATATGACCGGACGCGGTGGTGCAGCGTCCGGTCATACTCCAGTAAGCTCCTGGAGTGACCTGACGCGTCCGGTGCGGACTGACCGGACGCGGTCTGAGTCCGGTCGTTGGAAGTTCGGGAAATCATCGCGAATGACCGGACGCGGTGGTGGTAACCGGGACCGGACGCGGTGGTCAAACAGAGGCGCGTCCGGTGCAGCGTCCGATCATTGGATCTGGAGATGGTCTCCTGGATGACCGGACGCGCTGCTGGACGCCGAGACCGGACGCGGTGGTGAAGCACTACTGCGTCCGGTGCAGCGTCCGGTGCAGCGTCCGGTGACTGTTCTTCGCCCTTCTTTGTTCCGAACTTCGACGCGACTTCTCCCAATCAGGTTCCAAACCAAAGAGACACAAATAAACACCAATTGGAACATGAAATGAGAGACCTCACTCAAACCCTCAAAAAAATTAAAATAGATTGCCTTAGGCTAGTATTATTTTTAAGAAAATAGGCAATAAACACCCGAGGAGCAACGTATGGCCATGCAATAGAGTTTTTGAACCTTTAGGAGCGTCAAAATGCTCTCTCTATCCATGGACGAACACAGAGGTTGCTCAAAGCTTAACCGAAAAGAAACGACAAGCGAACAACCATGCAAATGCAATGCAATACAAGAAGGTAAAACTAGAATGCTTGTCAAGTTTGATCCACGGTTAGGCTTTTTCACTCCTCCAAAGGAGGGTTATCGTAACCGTGTTAGCCAAGCCCTAAATGCATTGCAATAAAATAAACATGGCATATTATACAATGCAATGCAGGAGACAACACACGCTCATTTTTTAAAGTTGCTAGAATCAAGCACATTGAGTTCACTTCTTAACCTACAAAAGGTTGCCTCATCCAAAGGTTTGGTGAAGATATCCGCTAATTGATTTTCACTTCTTACACCTTCTAGTGATATATCATTTTTAGCAACGTGATCTCTTAGAAAGTGATGGCGGATATCAATGTGCTTGGTGCGTGAGTGTTGTACCGGATTGTTAGTAATTTTAACGACACTTTCGTTGTCACATAAAAGTGGCACCTTTTCAAGAACAATTCCATAGTCTAGGAGGGTTTGTTTCATATATAGGATTTGTGCACAACAAGCCCCCGCGGCAATGTATTCCGCCTCGGCGGTGGACAAAGCCACACTATTTTGCTTTTTAGATGACCAAGATACTAAAGATCTTCCAAGCAAATGGCACCCTCCGGATGTGCTTTTTCTATCAATCTTGCAACCGGCATTGTCTGAATCGGAATAGCCAACTAGTTGGAATCTAGCTCCTTTGGGATACCAAAGACCAATGCTTGGGGTGAGCTTAAGATATCTTAGGATTCTTTTTACGGCACTTAGGTGAGGTTCTTTAGGGCATGCTTGAAAGCGAGCACACATGCACACACTAAACATGATATCGGGCCTAGATGCGGTAAGGTATAACAAGCTACCAATCATAGAACGGTAGAGAGTTTGATCAACCGGTTTACCTCCCTCATCTAGGTCGAGATGTCCATTTGATGGCATTGGGGTCTTGATTGGTTTGCATTCTTCCATCTTGAATCTTTTGAGAAGATCCTTGGTATACTTTTCTTGAGAGATGAAAATCCCTTCTCTCATTTGCTTTACTTGAAAGCCAAGGAAGAATGTGAGCTCACCAATCATTGACATCTCGAATTCCTTTGACATCAATTCACCAAATTCTTTGCAATAATCTTCATTTGTTGATCCGAAGATAATATCATCAACATATACTTGACAAATGAAGATCTCCCCATTAAACTTCTTGGTGAATAGTGTGGTGTCGACCTTCCCAATGGTGAAGCCCTTCTCAATGAGGAAGTCCCGAAGGCGTTCATACCACGCTCTAGGGGCTTGCTTGAGCCCATATAACGCCTTGGACAACCTATAAACATGATTAGGATATCTAGGGTCTTCAAACCCGGGAGGTTGATTAACATAGACTAGTTCATTTATAAAGCCATTTAAGAATGCACTTTTCACATCCATTTGATATAGTTTCATATCATGATGTGATGCATAAGCAAGGAGGATACGAATGGCTTCAAGTCTTGCAACGGGTGCAAAGGTTTCTCCAAAATCAAGACCTTCAACTTGAGAGAACCCCTTTGCAACTAGTCTTGCCTTGTTCCTCACCACTATGCCTTGGTCATCTTGCTTGTTTCGGAACACCCACTTGGTTCCAATGACTCTTGCACCTTTGGGATGCTCTTCAAGTGTCCATACTTGATTTCGGGTGAAGTTGTTCAACTCTTCATGCATTGCAATCACCCAATCCGGATCTTGAAGAGCTTCTTCTACATTCTTAGGTTCAACACAAGAGACAAAAGAGTGATGTTCAACAAAAGAAGCTAGCTTTTGAGATCGAGTCATTACTCCCTTTGTAGGACTCCCTATGATGAGATCTTGTGGATGTGCTTGAAGTAGTGGTGAATTTCTTTTATCAATCACTTGAGGAGGTGGATGAGGAGCATCAACATCTTGAGCTTGTGCCTCGGATTGTTCATGAGAGACATGAGTGTCTTCATTTTCAACTCTCTCATTCTTGTTATCATCTTGAGGCACACGTGATGAGGATGGTGGATCAACAATTTGTACATCGTCATCATCATCTTTTGGCTTGATGTCTCCCACAGGCATGTTCTTCATGGCCTCCCTCAAGGGTTCATCACCTACATCATCACAATTCTCAATTGCTCCTTGGGAGCCATTAGATTCATCAAATTCCACATCATATGTTTCTTCAACCAAACCGGTGGCATGGTTAAATACTCTATATGCTTTGGACTTTGATGAGTAACCAACAAGAAAGCCAATATCACAACGTCTTTGAAACTTCCCTAGGTGTTGACGCTTCTTGTAGATGTAACATTTGCAACCAAACACCCGGAAGAAGGAAACGTCCGGCTTCTTGCCATTGAGCAACTCATAGGGGGTCTTGCCAAGAAACTTTTGTAGGAAGAGGCGATTTGAAGCATAGTATGCGGTGTTGATTGCCTCGGCCCACAACTTCTCCGGAGTGTTGTACTCATCTAGCATTGTTCTTGCAAGGGTGATCAAAGTTCGGTTCTTTCTCTCAACTACACCATTTTGTTGAGGAGTGTAGGTTGAAGAAACCTCATGCTTGATTCCAATTTCATCACAATAAGCTTCAATGTTGGTGTTGTCAAATTCTTTCCCATTGTCACTTCTAATCTTCTTTATCTTGACTTCAAATTCATTTTGAGCTCTCTTTGCAAACTTCTTGAAGCAATTTGCCACTTCGGATTTATCATGAAGGAAGAAAGTCCATGTATACCTTGAGTAGTCATCCACTATCACAAGACAATAGAGATTACCACCCAAGCTCTTGTATGTTGTAGGCCCAAACAAGTCCATGTGTAGAAGTTCTAACACTCTTGAAGTTGACATGAAAGCTTTGGTTGGATGAGTGTTTGCAACTTGTTTGCCCGCTTGACATGCACTACAAGGTTTGTCCTTTTCAAACTTCACATCCTTCAATCCTCTCACTAGTTCTTTCTTCAATAGCTTGTTGAGAGTGTTCATTCCAACATGAGCAAGCCTCCTATGCCAAAGCCAACCAAGTGAGGTCTTGGTGAACAAACATGTCATCAAATTTGCATCTTCGGAGGTGAAGTCAACAAGATAAAGATTATTGTATCTAAAGCCTTTGAATATCACTTGCTTGTCATCTATCTTTGAAACTTCCACTTCATTTGGTGTGAACAAGCATTGGAAGCCAAGGTCACAAAGTTGCCCAACGGACAACAAGTTGAAGCTCAATGAAGCAACATAAAGCACATTTGAGAGTGAGTGATCATGTGATATTGCAATCTTGCCTATGCCCTTGACTTTGCTCTTTGAATTATCCCCAAATGTGATCTTCTCTTGACATATACTATTCTCTTCAATGGTAGTGAACATACGAGGATCACCGGTCATATGTTGAGTGCAACCACTATCAATAACCCAATGAGTTCCACCGGTCTTGTAGTTCACCTACACACAAGAGATCAAGCTTTTTGTTTAGGGACCCAAACTTGAGAGGGGCCCTTGACTTTATCCACTAGTGACTTGGCAACCCATATTTTCTTTGGCCTACTCTTGTTTGGGGGACCCAAAAACATGACTTTCATCTTTTCATTTGAATCTTTTCTTAGCATATAATGAGCATTGAAAGCGAAGGGTCTAGCATGCTTGGGCAAGGGTTGTGGTGGTGGAGTTTTGCATTCATGAGCAAAGTGACCTTCTTGGCCACACTCAACACATCTCTTTGGCTTGGGCTTTGACTTGCTTTGTTGTTGTTGAGCTTTTGCTTTCTTCTCTTGATTTGCCAAGTACCCAATACCACTTCTATCCATCTTCATTACGGTGTTCATGAGGAGCTCACTTTGCAAATGTTGGCCTCTTGTGAACTTGCTTAGGCCGGTCTTGAGATGCTCTTTTTCTTGCTTGAGCTTTTTGTTTTCTTCAATGAGTGACTCATTTGTTGGTTGCTTCTCAAGAGCCATCAAACCTTTTAGTTTCTTGTTCTCACTTGCAAGCTTCTCATTTTCACTCTTAATCTTGGCATAATCATCATGGTTGCTTGACTCAACCACACTCTTGCCTTTGCTACTAGAACCTCGCTCAATGCTTTCAATGATCAAGTCATCACATGATGTAGCTATATCACACTTAACAACATGGTTAGTAACATCATGTGTCTCAAGAGCAAGTTCATTAGCAACCACAAGACTATCATAATCAATTTTTAATGTGGTATATTTGTCCTTTAGAGAATTATGTCTAGTGATGAGCTCATCATGCTTCTTCTCAAGTTTATCATGTTGATCTTTAAGCTCTTTATAGGAGGTTTTGAGTTCCTTGAGAGTGGAAGACATCACTTCATTTTGAACTCTAAACTCACCACTAGTCTTTTGAATATTTTCAAGCTTTGATGAGAGTGATTCATTTTCATTTTGAAGATCATCATTTTCACTTCTAGTTCTTCTTATGATTTTAGTGTATTTGTTTAACAATTTTACAAGTTCATCATAAGAAGGTGAGTCATATTCATCATCACTATCACTATCGTCATCATCATCACTATCATGGTTTTATACCTTTCGTTCACCCTTGGCCATAAGGCAAAGGTGAGTAGTGGACGATGATGGTGAAGGAGGTGGTGAAGGTGGTGATGAAGATGTTGGTGAAGATGATGGCCCCATCACAAATGCGGCAACCTTCTCTTTCTCATCATTGCTTTCATCTTCGGAGGACTCACATGATGATTCAATGTCGGTGAGCCAATCACCAACAATGTATGCCTTTCCTCCCTTCTTTTTCTTGTGGAACTCCTTCTTTTTGCCATCCTTCTTCTTGTATGGCTTGTTCCTTTTCTTCTCTTCTTCTTCATCACTTGAATCATTTTTCTTGCCCTTGTTTTTGTTCTTGTACTTGTCTTTTGGTGGTCTAGGGCATTGATGAGCTAGATGACCAAGTTCACCACAATTGTAGCAATCCATCTCCGAGATTGGCTTTCTCTTGCTACTTGTGAAGAATTTCTTCTTCTTGCCATCGAACTTGATGCCACTCTTGTTAAGCTTCTTTAACATCTTGGTGGTCTTTCTCACCATGAGTGCAAGTGATTCATCATCAACATCACTATCGCTTGAGCTTTCTTGCACCATCATGACTTGGCCTTTCATCTTCTTCTTGTCATGACTAGCTTTGAAGGCCAATTTTTTCTTCTTGGAAGATGATGAGCCCTCTTCCGGAGTGATATGCATGTACATCTCATGAGCATTGATTTTCCCCAAAACTTGCGTTGGTGTTGCGGTGGAAAGATCACTTTGGTGAAGCACGGTGACAATATGTCCATACTTCTCAACGGGAAGCACACTCAAGATCTTCCTTGCAACATCCGATTGACTCATTTTGGTGAGCCCAAGAGCATTGAGGTCCTCTACAAGAACATTCAAGCGAGTGTACATGTCATTAGCACTTTCTTTGGGAAGCATCTCAAAAGAATTAATTTTCTTTAAGGCTATGTGATAGCGTTCCTCACGCTCACTCTTAGTTCCCTCATGGAGAGCACAAAGATTTTCCCACAATTCATGAGCGTTCTTTGCATTGCGCACGCGATTGAAGATATCTTTGCCTAAGCCCCGGTAGAGTGCATTTTTGGCCTTTGCATTCCACCGGTCGTACTTCTCCTCGTCACCACTTGGGTTAGCGGGATCCCTTATGGGGGGAAGCCCTTCGGTTGCGGCTCTAAGACACCCAACATCTATGGCTTCGAGGTACGCCTCCATACGAATTTTCCAATATGGAAAATCGTCTCCCTCAAAAGTGGGAGGTGGTCCTTCCCCATTAGACATCTTACTCTAGGCGGTAAAGCCTAAAAATAGAGCAACACGGCTCCGATACCAATTGAAAGGATCAAGATGCCCAAGAGGGGGGGTGAATTGGGCTTTTCTAAAAATAAAAGCAAGGAATAAATCCTACAAGCTGGAATTCACCCCTAGTGTCTACTTGTGTTCCTAGAGAGTCTACTTGTGTTCCTAGAGAGTCTACCGATACAAAGTTTTGCACCCTAGTTTCCAATCCTAGTCTAGCATGGCAAGTCTAGGAATGTAAACAAGCAATGTAAGTAAATACGAGAAAGTAAATGCTTGAATGTAAAGGGGCAAGGAACACGGCGATGTTTTTCCGAGGTATCGGAGAGTCACCACTCCCCACTAGTCCTCGTTGGAGCACCCGCGCAAGGGTGTCGCTCCCCCTTGATCCGCGCAAGGATCAAGTGCTCTCTACGGGTTGATTCTTCGACACTCCGTCGCGGTGAATCACCCACAACCGCTCACAAGATGAGTTGGGTCATCCACAAGCTCCGCCGGATGAACACCAAACTCCCAATCACCACCAAGCCGTCTAGGTGATGGCGATCACCAAGAGTAACAAGCTAGAACTCTCACTTGACCTCTACGAGCCTAAATGAGAAAGTGGATGCACACTTGTTACTCTCTAATCGCTAGTGAGGAACTCTCAAGCTTTGATTCTCAAATCTCTATCCTCACTAGTGCTCTTGCACTACCTTGCACTTCAAAAGTGTTTATCAGCTGATCAAATGAGCAAGAGACCTCTAAAAGAGGTGGTGGGGATGTATTTATACACCCCACAGACGAAACGAACCGTTACCTGCTGACTCAGCAAAACTCGAGCTGACCGGACGCGCCGGTCGTACTGACCGGACGCGCCGGTCGCTCGTAACGGTCAAAAAACTGAAAAACACCTAGATGACCGGACGCACCGGTCAGGGGTGACCGGACACGTCCGATCGTGCGTGGAGCTTACTGTACTCGCACCGGACGCGCTACCGCGTCCGATGGGTGATGACCGGACGCGTCCGGTCGTTTCAGGACCTTACTGGACTATGACCGGACGCGCCGATCACACCCAGGTCGCGTCCGATCGGGTGTTTCCCTAAAGTGACACGTGTTGACTTCTGACCACCGCGTCCGGTCCTCGCGAGGACCGCGTCCGGTGCTCAGAGCTGAAACCCCAGTCGCGGAACTGAACTGACCGGACGCGTCCGGTCATGCCGAGGACCGCGTCCGGTCACTGGAAAAAGACCCGAAACTTTCCGCAAAGCGTCACAACTTGAACCAAGTTGCTCCCAACTGAACTTTGAGCTATTCTAGAGCTGCCTAGCGCCAAGTTTAACAAGTGTGCACCACACCTAAACATAGGACTCGCCTAGGTCAAGCTACCCGCTCATGCCCCCCTTCATAGTACGGCCAAAAGAGAAAAACGAAGATCCTAACGACTATTCCAAATGTCTCTCAACACCTTGACATCCGGAACTAACCGTCCTTAATCTTGACGTCACTCTTTTGAAAACTGAAACGATTTCCATCAAGGGGCATGAATACCATGGTGCCCAAAGCAGTTCAAACCTCCATGACCTAACTTACCAAAGTTTCTGCAAAACACACGTTAGTCATGGTAACAAGGCGTTGTCATCAATTGCCGAAACCAAACCTCGGGGCCTAGATGCTTTCAATCTCCCCCTTTTTGGTGATTGATGACAACACTCAGATATGAAAAATTGGAGTTGAGGTTTTTGAGCATGCATGGTTCACATAAGCGACAAGCAATAAGCTAAGAGGTGAAAGGGATTGCTTATGTGTCCCAAGCCAAAAGAGTGTACTCATAGGATAAGACAAAAAACGTTAGTACACAAAAGGATATAGCTCATAAAATCGGAGTAAGGCACGGAAGCATAACCTTAGAGCTATAAATAACAACGGTGACAAGAGATAACACTAACAGGATGAAACATTAAAACTCAAAGTTTTATCTCACAACGACATGTCACACGAATGCAATGACTGAAAAGAAAACATGATGCATGAATGTAGCACACAATAAAAAACGAAAACCTCTCTCAAAACTCCCCCTGAAACTACTCTCTCTCCCCCTTTGGCATCAAGCGCCAAAAAAAGAACTAATCTAAGGATCTGACGGGGGGACAGACGGAGTCGTGTCGGGTGCCGAGGTGCGTGGAGTGAACACGAAGTGTAGAGAATCGCCCTCGGAATCTGAGCTATCTGGCTGACCCTCTGATGAAGCATGTGGCTGTGTAATTGTCTGGGTCTGAAAAGCAGGAACAGGTACTGTCGTAATGATAGGATCCGTCTGAGTGACCTGAGCCTGTAGCGAGCCAGAAGCAGGAAGATCTGTGGAGGCAACTGACGAAGGTAGAGTCTCTGTAGTACCAGTCCCTGTTACTGGAGGGATAGCTGCCTCTGAAGCTGACAACCCTGAAGAAGTAGCAACTGTAGTATGCGAGGGCGTCGGCTGACCAGTCAACTCGCTGTAGGTAGCACTGAAATCACCGAAAGGTGTGCCTGTCAGGAGGTGAGGGCGAGGCTGGTCTGATGGTGTAAACCCCGTGTGAATAGGAGTGAAACTCGGGGACTGAAAAGACTGGGGAACCTGCTGTTGTGGAGATGTGAACTGGAAACCTGGCTGTCCCTGACTTGATGGATCAGAAGATGGTAAAGTAGAAGTCATGACAGAAGTAGGCGGAGGAACCCCAACCGTGACTAGGTGGCGCAGGAGATCCAAGTATTGCTGCTGACTAGCTGCAGTCTGTCGCTGAATCTCATATTGCTGTCTCTGCATTTCGACTTGCTGCCTCTGGATCTCAAGCTGCTGTCGCTGAAACTCGTCCTGACGAGCCTGAATCTGTGCAAGTGCTGCAGCTGTGTCCTGAGCCTGTCGCTGTATTTGCTGTTGCTGTTGCTCCTGTGCCTGGGTCAACCTCTCAAGAATTGCCACCATGGCTGGGTCTGTGCGGGAGGCTGAACCAGAGCCACCGGCCTCGTGGTCGTGGGACCGAGGAGACCGGTACCTGGGGATGGGCTGGTAGTCCTCATCAGTGCTGTCAGATGTCCCATCCTCAGGAAGGTCAGCAGGCTGAGCGTCAAGATCTGCAAGCTCTGCCTCTGCAAGCTCATCAACTGTGGTGTCCTGCTCAGCTGCTGTCTCAGGAACCTCAGGTCGCACACGCTGTCCTGGCACTGGGGCCTGATCTCTGGTGACTGACGTCCAAAGCTGACGGATATCATACTCAGGAAAAGCAGTGGTAGTATCTGATATCTCAGCTCGGATCTCTGCTGGCAGCTGAATAGATGATCTGATAATGAAGCAGATCCAGTGTGCATAGGGCAGCTGACGGTTACCCTTGAAGCCCTCAGCTATGGTGTCCTCCATTTCACTAAGTATGAGATCCCATATATCAAACTGTGTCTGTGAGAGGAGGTGGTGAACAACCCATAACTGCATCCGAGTCAGTCCCTCTCTGTAGCCAAGTCTGGGAAGAAGTGTGCGTCTGACTATAGCATCCAAAACTCTGGCCAGTGGTGTCAAACTGGCGGGCGTGCGACGAGACCCTTGGCCAAAAGGCTCACGGAAGCAGGGTCGAACCAAGTCTGTAGGTGGCACTGTCCCGCCGTGAGGGCGTCTCGGAGGAGGAGTCTGACCATAACACAGCTGATGTATCTTTGTGTCAAAAGCTGGGAGTCTGAGAATCTCCCGCACTCTGCTGCTGTATAGGCGGTGATCGCGGCCTCGGAATGCAAAGTGAATGAAATCATGGGCAGGATCAATCCATAGTGAAGCATAAAACTCTCTGACCCATGTACCGCAGTATGCACCTGTCCGTCCAAGAAGATCTGACAAGCCTGGCAGAAAGGACAGGTGCGGACGTAGCTGCTCTCCCACAACCTCGACTAGTGACTCAAGTCGACAGACCCTCTGTGGTCGGAAGGCAATACCGCTGTCAACTAGAGCTCTGTAGAAATCCTCCTGAAGAGGGGTATAGAACCCTTCTGAAGCTCTGGGATCCCTCACAGGTGGAAACCACCGACTGACCTCCACGAACCTCAACCCCTGCACCTGACGTGCTGAAGCACCCCTCAAGTCAAAGTGCTCGACCGGGGGTGAACCTCTAGCTCTGGGAGGAGGCCGTGCTCCACGTCGCTGACCCTCTGGCCGAGGAGACACCTGAGTACGGGCGCGAGTAGAGCGGCGACGTACTGGAGACTGAGCTGACTGCTCCTCTGCTGTAGCCTCTGGAGCCTCTGTGGTCTCTGTGGGAGGATCAACTGACATATCCTCTGTAGCTCTAGTATCCTCAGTGCCCTCAGTGGCCTCTGTGCCGAGCTGTCGACCTTCAAGATGAAAGCGACGCTCGCCTATGCGTATGCCACTGCTCCTGCCACCTCTCTCTGCCTGCTCTGCTGCATCTGCTACGGCCTGAGCAATCTCTGCCTCTGTAAGTGTCTTCTTCTTCTTTCTGGCCATGACCTTGATACGCTTCCCACGTGCAATCTCAGACCGACGAGGAGGACTGTCGTTCCCGTCACCAGAAGCACCACCAACGTTCTTGCAACGCACCATGCTGACACAGTGACTGAGAACCTCTGTAAGATGATGAACTGTCACTCAAGAGGCTTGGCCTCAATCCGTATCCGCAGGCTTGGCCTCGGATTTAGCAAACAGATCTCACCCTGACACACAACAGACTCGCTGCAAAGACGGAATAGAGAGATCTACTATAAACACATATATAACTAAAAGGTACGGAAACCTAGAGATAGCAAGCATGTGAGATACGAAGTGAATCGAAACGCGAAGCTACCTCAGATCGACGAGACGACGGTGACCTAGATTGCGAGATTTCCCGAAACCACCGGACGAGCTCTTCGCGAAGAAGACAACTCGCGACGAAACTCGTTGACGAACGAACGACCGACGAACCCTAGGGTTAGGATTAGGGTTAGGGCAGATTGATGAAAAACGATCGGAGGCAAGCACGAGTCGTACCAATGTCGGGGACGAAGCTGGCTCGCAGGGGCGCGGTTCACCGGCGGTGGTGGCGCGGTCGGGCGACGGCGGCGCGGCGGTGGCGCGGTCGGTGGCAGCGCAGCTGCGGGCGGCGCGGGAGCGGGCGGCGGTGCGCGAGCGACGAGCGCGTGCGGGCGAGGAAGGGGGCGGCGCGTGCTCGACGGAAGGTCGCCGGCGGCCGGGTAGAAGTTGAGGAGCCGGCGGTGATGGTGAGTCGGCGAATCGGCGGATAGGGCAAGGCGGCGGCGGAAGCTCGGGCGGGTGAAAAAGATTGGTCGGGGATGAAACGGTTTTATAAGGAGTTAGATCCGCGCGACACGTGATGACCGGACGCGGTGGTCGATATGACCGGACGCGGTGGTGCAGCGTCCGGTCATACTCCAGTAAGCTCCTGGAGTGACCTGACGCGTCCGGTGCGGACTGACCGGACGCGGTCTGAGTCCGGTCGTTGGAAGTTCGGGAAATCATCGCGAATGACCGGACGCGGTGGTGGTAACCGGGACCGGACGCGGTGGTCAAACAGAGGCGCGTCCGGTGCAGCGTCCGATCATTGGATCTGGAGATGGTCTCCTGGATGACCGGACGCGCTGCTGGACGCCGAGACCGGACGCGGTGGTGAAGCACTACTGCGTCCGGTGCAGCGTCCGGTGCAGCGTCCGGTGACTGTTCTTCGCCCTTCTTTGTTCCGAACTTCGACGCGACTTCTCCCAATCAGGTTCCAAACCAAAGAGACACAAATAAACACCAATTGGAACATGAAATGAGAGACCTCACTCAAACCCTCAAAAAATTTAAAATAGATTGCCTTAGGCTAGTATTATTTTTAAGAAAATAGGCAATAAACACCCGAGGAGCAACGTATGGCCATGCAATAGAGTTTTTGAACCTTTAGGAGCATCAAAATGCTCTCTCTATCCATGGACGAACACAGAGGTTGCTCAAAGCTTAACCGAAAAGAAACGACAAGCGAACAACCATGCAAATGCAATGCAATACAAGAAGGTAAAACTAGAATGCTTGTCAAGTTTGATCCACGGTTAGGCTTTTTCACTCCTCCAAAGGAGGGTTATCGTAACCGTGTTAGCCAAGCCCTAAATGCATTGCAATAAAATAAACATGGCATATTATACAATGCAATGCAGGAGACAACACACGCTCATTTTTTAAAGTTGCTAGAATCAAGCACATTGAGTTCACTTCTTAACCTACAAAAGGTTGCCTCATCCAAAGGTTTGGTGAAGATATCCGCTAATTGATTTTCACTTCTTACACCTTCTAGTGATATATCATTTTTAGCAACGTGATCTCTTAGAAAGTGATGGCGGATATCAATGTGCTTGGTGCGTGAGTGTTGTACCGGATTGTTAGTAATTTTAACGACACTTTCGTTGTCACATAAAAGTGGCACCTTTTCAAGAACAATTCCATAGTCTAGGAGGGTTTGTTTCATATATAGGATTTGTGCACAACAAGCCCCCGCGGCAATGTATTCCGCCTCGGCGGTGGACAAAGCCACACTATTTTGCTTTTTAGATGACCAAGATACTAAAGATCTTCCAAGCAAATGGCACCCTCCGGATGTGCTTTTTCTATCAATCTTGCAACCGGCATTGTCTGAATCGGAATAGCCAACTAGTTGGAATCTAGCTCCTTTGGGATACCAAAGACCAATGCTTGGGGTGAGCTTAAGATATCTTAGGATTCTTTTTACGGCACTTAGGTGAGGTTCTTTAGGGCATGCTTGAAAGCGAGCACACATGCACACACTAAACATGATATCGGGCCTAGATGCGGTAAGGTATAACAAGCTACCAATCATAGAACGGTAGAGAGTTTGATCAACCGGTTTACCTCCCTCATCTAGGTCGAGATGTCCATTTGATGGCATTGGGGTCTTGATTGGTTTGCATTCTTCCATCTTGAATCTTTTGAGAAGATCCTTGGTATACTTTTCTTGAGAGATGAAAATCCCTTCTCTCATTTGCTTTACTTGAAAGCCAAGGAAGAATGTGAGCTCACCAATCATTGACATCTCGAATTCCTTTGACATCAATTCACCAAATTCTTTGCAATAATCTTCATTTGTTGATCCGAAGATAATATCATCAACATATACTTGACAAATGAAGATCTCCCCATTAAACTTCTTGGTGAATAGTGTGGTGTCGACCTTCCCAATGGTGAAGCCCTTCTCAATGAGGAAGTCCCGAAGGCGTTCATACCACGCTCTAGGGGCTTGCTTGAGCCCATATAACGCCTTGGACAACCTATAAACATGATTAGGATATCTAGGGTCTTCAAACCCGGGAGGTTGATTAACATAGACTAGTTCATTTATAAAGCCATTTAAGAATGCACTTTTCACATCCATTTGATATAGTTTCATATCATGATGTGATGCATAAGCAAGGAGGATACGAATGGCTTCAAGTCTTGCAACGGGTGCAAAGGTTTCTCCAAAATCAAGACCTTCAACTTGAGAGAACCCCTTTGCAACTAGTCTTGCCTTGTTCCTCACCACTATGCCTTGGTCATCTTGCTTGTTTTGGAACACCCACTTGGTTCCAATGACTCTTGCACCTTTGGGATGCTCTTCAAGTGTCCATACTTGATTTCGGGTGAAGTTGTTCAACTCTTCATGCATTGCAATCACCCAATCCGGATCTTGAAGAGCTTCTTCTACATTCTTAGGTTCAACACAAGAGACAAAAGAGTGATGTTCAACAAAAGAAGCTAGCTTTTGAGATCGAGTCATTACTCCCTTTGTAGGACTCCCTATGATGAGATCTTGTGGATGTGCTTGAAGTAGTGGTGAATTTCTTTTATCAATCACTTGAGGAGGTGGATGAGGAGCATCAACATCTTGAGCTTGTGCCTCGGATTGTTCATGAGAGACATGAGTGTCTTCATTTTCAACTCTCTCATTCTTGTTATCATCTTGAGGCACACGTGATGAGGATGGTGGATCAACAATTTGTACATCGTCATCATCATCTTTTGGCTTGATGTCTCCCACAGGCATGTTCTTCATGGCCTCCCTCAAGGGTTCATCACCTACATCATCACAATTCTCAATTGCTCCTTGGGAGCCATTAGATTCATCAAATTCCACATCATATGTTTCTTCAACCAAACCGGTGGCATGGTTAAATACTCTATATGCTTTGGACTTTGATGAGTAACCAACAAGAAAGCCAATATCACAACGTCTTTGAAACTTCCCTAGGTGTTGACGCTTCTTGTAGATGTAACATTTGCAACCAAACACCCGGAAGAAGGAAACGTCCGGCTTCTTGCCATTGAGCAACTCATAGGGGGTCTTGCCAAGAAACTTTTGTAGGAAGAGGCGATTTGAAGCATAGTATGCGGTGTTGATTGCCTCGGCCCACAACTTCTCCGGAGTGTTGTACTCATCTAGCATTGTTCTTGCAAGGGTGATCAAAGTTCGGTTCTTTCTCTCAACTACACCATTTTGTTGAGGAGTGTAGGTTGAAGAAACCTCATGCTTGATTCCAATTTCATCACAATAAGCTTCAATGTTGGTGTTGTCAAATTCTTTCCCATTGTCACTTCTAATCTTCTTTATCTTGACTTCAAATTCATTTTGAGCTCTCTTTGCAAACTTCTTGAAGCAATTTGCCACTTCGGATTTATCATGAAGGAAGAAAGTCCATGTATACCTTGAGTAGTCATCCACTATCACAAGACAATAGAGATTACCACCCAAGCTCTTGTATGTTGTAGGCCCAAACAAGTC
This sequence comes from Saccharum hybrid cultivar R570, assembly GCA_038087645.1. NCBI lineage: Eukaryota > Viridiplantae > Streptophyta > Magnoliopsida > Poales > Poaceae > Saccharum > Saccharum hybrid cultivar. Next base: position 643,733 of record JAQSUU010000123.1, on the reverse strand, counting down.
CATGTGTAGAAGTTCTAACACTCTTGAAGTTGACATGAAAGCTTTGGTTGGATGAGTGTTTGCAACTTGTTTGCCCGCTTGACATGCACTACAAGGTTTGTCCTTTTCAAACTTCACATCCTTCAATCCTCTCACTAGTTCTTTCTTCAATAGCTTGTTGAGAGTGTTCATTCCAACATGAGCAAGCCTCCTATGCCAAAGCCAACCAAGTGAGGTCTTGGTGAACAAACATGTCATCAAATTTGCATCTTCGGAGGTGAAGTCAACAAGATAAAGATTATTGTATCTAAAGCCTTTGAATATCACTTGCTTGTCATCTATCTTTGAAACTTCCACTTCATTTGGTGTGAACAAGCATTGGAAGCCAAGGTCACAAAGTTGCCCAACGGACAACAAGTTGAAGCTCAATGAAGCAACATAAAGCACATTTGAGAGTGAGTGATCATGTGATATTGCAATCTTGCCTATGCCCTTGACTTTGCTCTTTGAATTATCCCCAAATGTGATCTTCTCTTGACATATACTATTCTCTTCAATGGTAGTGAACATACGAGGATCACCGGTCATATGTTGAGTGCAACCACTATCAATAACCCAATGAGTTCCACCGGTCTTGTAGTTCACCTACACACAAGAGATCAAGCTTTTTGTTTAGGGACCCAAACTTGAGAGGGGCCCTTGACTTTATCCACTAGTGACTTGGCAACCCATATTTTCTTTGGCCTACTCTTGTTTGGGGGACCCAAAAACATGACTTTCATCTTTTCATTTGAATCTTTTCTTAGCATATAATGAGCATTGAAAGCGAAGGGTCTAGCATGCTTGGGCAAGGGTTGTGGTGGTGGAGTTTTGCATTCATGAGCAAAGTGACCTTCTTGGCCACACTCAACACATCTCTTTGGCTTGGGCTTTGACTTGCTTTGTTGTTGTTGAGCTTTTGCTTTCTTCTCTTGATTTGCCAAGTACCCAATACCACTTCTATCCATCTTCATTACGGTGTTCATGAGGAGCTCACTTTGCAAATGTTGGCCTCTTGTGAACTTGCTTAGGCCGGTCTTGAGATGCTCTTTTTCTTGCTTGAGCTTTTTGTTTTCTTCAATGAGTGACTCATTTGTTGGTTGCTTCTCAAGAGCCATCAAACCTTTTAGTTTCTTGTTCTCACTTGCAAGCTTCTCATTTTCACTCTTAATCTTGGCATAATCATCATGGTTGCTTGACTCAACCACACTCTTGCCTTTGCTACTAGAACCTCGCTCAATGCTTTCAATGATCAAGTCATCACATGATGTAGCTATATCACACTTAACAACATGGTTAGTAACATCATGTGTCTCAAGAGCAAGTTCATTAGCAACCACAAGACTATCATAATCAATTTTTAATGTGGTATATTTGTCCTTTAGAGAATTGTGTCTAGTGATGAGCTCATCATGCTTCTTCTCAAGTTTATCATGTTGATCTTTAAGCTCTTTATAGGAGGTTTTGAGTTCCTTGAGAGTGGAAGACATCACTTCATTTTGAACTCTAAACTCACCACTAGTCTTTTGAATATTTTCAAGCTTTGATGAGAGTGATTCATTTTCATTTTGAAGATCATCATTTTCACTTCTAGTTCTTCTTATGATTTTAGTGTATTTGTTTAACAATTTTACAAGTTCATCATAAGAAGGTGAGTCATATTCATCATCACTATCACTATCGTCATCATCATCACTATCATGGTTTTATACCTTTCGTTCACCCTTGGCCATAAGGCAAAGGTGAGTAGTGGACGATGATGGTGAAGGAGGTGGTGAAGGTGGTGATGAAGATGTTGGTGAAGATGATGGCCCCATCACAAATGCGGCAACCTTCTCTTTCTCATCATTGCTTTCATCTTCGGAGGACTCACATGATGATTCAATGTCGGTGAGCCAATCACCAACAATGTATGCCTTTCCTCCCTTCTTTTTCTTGTGGAACTCCTTCTTTTTGCCATCCTTCTTCTTGTATGGCTTGTTCCTTTTCTTCTCTTCTTCTTCATCACTTGAATCATTTTTCTTGCCCTTGTTTTTGTTCTTGTACTTGTCTTTTGGTGGTCTAGGGCATTGATGAGCTAGATGACCAAGTTCACCACAATTGTAGCAATCCATCTCCGAGATTGGCTTTCTCTTGCTACTTGTGAAGAATTTCTTCTTCTTGCCATCGAACTTGATGCCACTCTTGTTAAGCTTCTTTAACATCTTGGTGGTCTTTCTCACCATGAGTGCAAGTGATTCATCATCAACATCACTATCGCTTGAGCTTTCTTGCACCATCATGACTTGGCCTTTCATCTTCTTCTTGTCATGACTAGCTTTGAAGGCCAATTTTTTCTTCTTGGAAGATGATGAGCCCTCTTCCGGAGTGATATGCATGTACATCTCATGAGCATTGATTTTCCCCAAAACTTGCGTTGGTGTTGCGGTGGAAAGATCACTTTGGTGAAGCACGGTGACAATATGTCCATACTTCTCAACGGGAAGCACACTCAAGATCTTCCTTGCAACATCCGATTGACTCATTTTGGTGAGCCCAAGAGCATTGAGGTCCTCTACAAGAACATTCAAGCGAGTGTACATGTCATTAGCACTTTCTTTGGGAAGCATCTCAAAAGAATTAATTTTCTTTAAGGCTATGTGATAGCGTTCCTCACGCTCACTCTTAGTTCCCTCATGGAGAGCACAAAGATTTTCCCACAATTCATGAGCGTTCTTTGCATTGCGCACGCGATTGAAGATATCTTTGCCTAAGCCCCGGTAGAGTGCATTTTTGGCCTTTGCATTCCACCGGTCGTACTTCTCCTCGTCACCACTTGGGTTAGCGGGATCCCTTATGGGGGGAAGCCCTTCGGTTGCGGCTCTAAGACACCCAACATCTATGGCTTCGAGGTACGCCTCCATACGAATTTTTCAATATGGAAAATCGTCTCCCTCAAAAGTGGGAGGTGGTCCTTCCCCATTAGACATCTTACTCTAGGCGGTAAAGCCTAAAAATAGAGCAACACGGCTCCGATACCAATTGAAAGGATCAAGATGCCCAAGAGGGGGGGTGAATTGGGCTTTTCTAAAAATAAAAGCAAGGAATAAATCCTACAAGCTGGAATTCACCCCTAGTGTCTACTTGTGTTCCTAGAGAGTCTACTTGTGTTCCTAGAGAGTCTACCGATACAAAGTTTTGCACCCTAGTTTCCAATCCTAGTCTAGCATGGCAAGTCTAGGAATGTAAACAAGCAATGTAAGTAAATACGAGAAAGTAAATGCTTGAATGTAAAGGGGCAAGGAACACGGCGATGTTTTTCCGAGGTATCGGAGAGTCACCACTCCCCACTAGTCCTCGTTGGAGCACCCGCGCAAGGGTGTCGCTCCCCCTTGATCCGCGCAAGGATCAAGTGCTCTCTACGGGTTGATTCTTCGACACTCCGTCGCGGTGAATCACCCACAACCGCTCACAAGATGAGTTGGGTCATCCACAAGCTCCGCCGGATGAACACCAAACTCCCAATCACCACCAAGCCGTCTAGGTGATGGCGATCACCAAGAGTAACAAGCTAGAACTCTCACTTGACCTCTACGAGCCTAAATGAGAAAGTGGATGCACACTTGTTACTCTCTAATCGCTAGTGAGGAACTCTCAAGCTTTGATTCTCAAATCTCTATCCTCACTAGTGCTCTTGCACTACCTTGCACTTCAAAAGTGTTTATCAGCTGATCAAATGAGCAAGAGACCTCTAAAAGAGGTGGTGGGGATGTATTTATACACCCCACAGACGAAACGAACCGTTACCTGCTGACTCAGCAAAACTCGAGCTGACCGGACGCGCCGGTCGTACTGACCGGACGCGCCGGTCGCTCGTAACGGTCAAAAAACTGAAAAACACCTAGATGACCGGACGCACCGGTCAGGGGTGACCGGACGCGTCCGATCGTGCGTGGAGCTTACTGTACTCGCACCGGACGCGCTACCGCGTCCGATGGGTGATGACCGGACGCGTCCGGTCGTTTCAGGACCTTACTGGACTATGACCGGACGCGCCGATCACACCCAGGTCGCGTCCGATCGGGTGTTTCCCTAAAGTGACACGTGTTGACTTCTGACCACCGCGTCCGGTCCTCGCGAGGACCGCGTCCGGTGCTCAGAGCTGAAACCCCAGTCGCGGAACTGAACTGACCGGACGCGTCCGGTCATGCCGAGGACCGCGTCCGGTCACTGGAAAAAGACCCGAAACTTTCCGCAAAGCGTCACAACTTGAACCAAGTTGCTCCCAACTGAACTTTGAGCTATTCTAGAGCTGCCTAGCGCCAAGTTTAACAAGTGTGCACCACACCTAAACATAGGACTCGCCTAGGTCAAGCTACCCGCTCATGCCCCCCTTCATAGTACGGCCAAAAGAGAAAAACGAAGATCCTAACGACTATTCCAAATGTCTCTCAACACCTTGACATCCGGAACTAACCGTCCTTAATCTTGACGTCACTCTTTTGAAAACTGAAACGATTTCCATCAAGGGGCATGAATACCATGGTGCCCAAAGCAGTTCAAACCTCCATGACCTAACTTACCAAAGTTTCTGCAAAACACACGTTAGTCATGGTAACAAGGCGTTGTCATCAATTGCCGAAACCAAACCTCGGGGCCTAGATGCTTTCAGTGGTGTCATACCTTGGTACTCCATGATTTAAAATTTGACCGCATTTGCTTTTCCAATACAAGCGCAACATGTTGCAAAATCACAAGTAAAATCACAAGGGGTCAAAACCAGATGCAATCGGCCTTTTGGGCTAGATGCAACGGTAATGACGAGCAAAAGAAGATAGATCGGTGAAGAGTAGGGCTAGGGCAAAGAGACTCGGCTACAAAGTAGAGCCGAAGCAATTCTTCCCCAGTAAAGTCGTCAAAAAGTGTGTTGAAACCAGATATATCCTAGATCACACACTTGTTTTGGCTAGATGGCTCGGGTCGCCACATACTGAAGAATGCAGCAGGAATGAGAAGTCTTACGAGCAAACCATCAAAGGATAACCAATCGCGCTTACGCGACAAAGAACGACTAATTTCCAGGCAAACTAGTAAAGGAACCCCCTGAAGCTCTCGCCCGGGAGAGACCCTGTCAGGGCAAGGACATCGCCGGGTTGCCCTAGGTCGACCGGCAAGCCTAGGACGCCATCCTTAGTCGTCAGATCAAGCGATGAACAACAACACACAAGTTGAAAGGACAATATATATCAGAAATATTCTGCTACAAACGGGGTATTCTACCACCCGTGGGTGGTAGCTACCACCTCCCGGATCAGACCAAGCACGGTGTGGGCAGCTAACGGGATGTTGAAGACTTACCCCATCTGTTCTTTCCCTGGCTCATCTCGTGTTGCTCTGGCCTCTTGCTGAGTGAGACGCAAGACGTCATCAATTTTTTTGCATGTGCGTGGGGTCCACTGGAGCTTTCCCATTTTTCTGGCAGAGCTACTCGTGTCATGTCTCGATCAACAAAATTGATCAGTTTTGTACTCTTACAGATGAACCATATTGTGGTTAACCGTAATATGTGAAATAAAGTCACAAACGATACATTTTTGTGATGAACCATAATAAGTGGAATAAAGTAACAAAGTCACCGAAGCAAACTCTAGTTAAATAAAGATTCGTAGCATCGAGTAGAATATTCAAACATCTTCTAAACAGTTTATCATTTTTGCAATCTGTGTACTATAATATCCCTAGCAATTAAGGTCCTGTTTGGTTTTCACGTGTTAAAGTTTAACTCCCATCACATCAATGTTGTGGCAAATGCATGGAGTACTAAATGTAGACTAATTGCATGCATGTCGGCACAGATTATGAGTAATTTACGAGACGAATCTATTAAGCCTAATTAGTCCAAAATTTAAAACTTTTTATCAAATAAGACGAAAGTGCTACAGTGTTTGTTAAACTTTAACACCCAAACCAAATAAACCCTAAATTTATAAAACAAAACCCATATTCTACTCGATTTTTATACTTAAAAAAAGTGGCACATGGGCTCCACATTTGAAAACTTTGTTAAAACGTAGCCTTGTTGGATCTCATTTTATTTGGCACAATATTTCCAACAATAATCTTTAAACGATTTATCAAACGGACTTTTGGTTCGTGAGATATTGCACTTTGAAAGTTTGAGAAAATCCACTGTTAAGTGACGCGAGGGGGGAGAGAGGTGAGAGAAACGTGAGAGATGCTGCTGCTTGGTGAGTGGTGAGAGGAGAGATGCTACTGCACTCCACCGCAGTACCGCACTGCTGCCTGCTGCTGCAGTGTGCAGGCTTTACCCGATTCAAAGCAGATGTTTTTTTTTTACAACAAACAAGTATATCAGGAGGTTTTTAGTTGGGAGCCGAAAAAATTTTTGAGGTCACATAGGATATTTTATGATATATTGGAAGAGGTTTTTAGATACTAATTAAAAAAATAATTACATAACTCATCTGGAAACCGCGAGACGAATTTATTAAGTCTAATTAAGCCGTCATTAGCACATGTGTGTTACTGTAGCACTTAAGGCTAATCATGGACTAATTAGACTATTTCCAATCAAACTATGCAATTAGTTTTTTTGGTCTCCATGCATGTGTTTAAATATTCGATGTGATGAGGTGAAAAATTTTTTAGGTGAGAACTAAACACCTCCTTAATTAACAGCAAACTGCTGTAAGTATGGTTACATCAGTCAAGTGTACAAGATGTAAAGCTTGGACTATAGAGCATTGGGGGAGACAAGATTGATCAGAACAAGTTGTCTCTAAGGGGTGTTTAGTTGGGAAGGTGAAAAGTTTTTGGGATTACATCAGATGTTTTATGGGATGTCGGAAGGAGTTTTCAGTTACTAATTAAAAAATAATTACATAACTCGTCTGGAAACCGCGAGACGAATTTATTAAGCCTAATTAAGCCGTCAGTTGCACATGTGTGTTACTGTAGCACTTAAGGCTAATCATAGACTAATTAGGCTTAAAAGATTCGTCTCGTGGTTTCCAACCAAACTGTGCAATTAGTTTTTTTCGTCTATATTTAGTACTCCATGCATATGTCCAAACATTCGATGTGATGGGGTGAAAATTTTTTTAGGTTGGAACTAAACACCCCCTAAATGTGCAAGCTGAGAGGTAAATGCTTGACGCGCAAATGCGTCTGCAGTTGTGTTTTGATTCCCGCTTATCTTGAAGATTCTTGAAGCCCTTGACCTTGAGATGTTGTGAAAAATTTGGGTGAATGGTTTGATTCGCCGGTCTGGAGGGTTAGCTGATTCCGCCTTATTGAGGAGTGAACAAGTTGTTCACAATCCGACAGGTAGTTGCAGCAGCTAATATTCAAGGCCTAAATGACCATAGCAGCCTTCAGCCATGAGTACAGAGGAGCATGTAGATAGTCTGGCCTTGATGTAGATACTTCGAGTTGGTATGGCCTGAAGATTGAGGATGAAACCTTTGAAAACCAAAGCCAGTACACTGCTCGGTGAGGTTTTTTTCAACGCTATGGTTTTTTCTTATAGCCCTAAGTGTTACGTAGGATCAGATAATAAAAAATAGGTGCTCTACACTTATTATAATGACTTGTACAAGCTATATATAAGCTTGAGAAAGAGAAGGTGGTCCATGCTAAAAAAAGAAGAGAGAGAAAATAAAAGTGAGGTATGATAAAAGCACTATGCAAACCACAAATAGTAATAGTTTACCATATGTGGATAGTAATTTTAATATTTTCTAGTCTATGTGGGTCACTTTATTTATACTAAAATCACCGAAAATATTAGCCTCCGTTGATGATGCACTGAGTGGCTGTGTGAATTCAAACCGGCAGCCAGCTGACAAAAGCCGAATTTCAAGCCAAAGCATTCCTCGCGCCGGAGCCCGGTGGTACTTGCCTACGTCATCAACATTATGGAGTGTGGGCGGCATGGCGGGCGGAGGCATGGTGTAGCTGCTGCATCCGATATTTTTGGGGACCAAAATCGATGAGGCAGGGCCCACAGCTTGCCTACGTCATCCAGACTTCATGTTGGGCGTCTGGAGGGCTGAGCGGCACCCATACCAGCAACTGCAGCAGACGCTGCTCCCCATCTCGCCCTAAATGTTTGTCTCTAAAAAATCATGTTTTTCTTACAGATACATTTTCTGGACGACTAACATTAAGGGACGGAGTAGTATGTGGTATCAGGACACTCTCCGTCATATAGTAGTCGGAGATCGTACGTAGTCAACAAAAGCAGTAGATCACGTGGACAGCATGGCAACAGTACGAAGTGTAATCCATGGGTGGCCACATACACGGCTGTGAATGCATAGCTTAGCTAAGTCACATTCGTCGACAGCAAATGGGTGAGCTTCTGTGGCCTTCCTCCTCTTATGACCATCTCAACTAGAGTAACGCAATGGTAAAGTCCAATTAGCATTACGATAACTTCACAAAATAGATAATTTTAGTTATCATCAACATTGTATATTAGACAAATTTGTCCATGATAGATATGTCGTATTACGGCACTCTCCGTCATATAGTAGTCGGAGATCGTACGTAGTCAACGAAAGCAGTAGATCACGTGGACAACATGGCAACAGTACGAAGTGTAATCCATGGGTGGCCACACACACGGCTGTGAATGCATAGCTTAGCTACGTCACATCCGTCGACAGCAAATGGGTGAGCTTCTGTGGCCTTCCTCCTCCTCGCCGTCGTCGGCATGCGGCCCACCGTTCCGGCAATCCGGCTGCATCCTTCTCTCGGCCGGTTAACCAACCACTCGAGCCCATGAGTCCTGAACTGCTGGTTAGGCCCCATTTGGTTACGACGTGTTAAAGTTTAACTCCCATCACATCAATGTTGCGGCAAATGCATGTAGTACTAAATATAGACTAATTGCATGCATATCGACACAGATTAGGAGTAATTTACGAGACGAATCTATTAAGCCTAATTAGTCCAAAATTAGAAACTTTTTGTCAAATAAGACGATAGTGCTACAGTGTTTATTAAACTTTAACACCCAAACCAAACACCCCCTTAGATGTTTAAGCAATTTCTATGTCAGTTTAATCCAGAAAAATAACACCATACAGATGATGATATATATAAAAATTAGCATAGTAATTATAACATCATACGTTCTTATATGAACCATAAAACCATGATTCAAAACATGTAAGCATGGTATATTTATCATATAAAGCATACCAGCAAGATCATGTAGCATATGAACAACAATGACATGACCCAAAGCATGAAAACATGGCATATCAGAGAGAACATATATAAATATAAAAACAAGAGTGAGTTTGCGGATATACCCAGAGGAGGGTTCCATGCCGAAGGCATCGGAGGCTCCACTCACACTAGTACCTCCAGTCATGGTGTATATATTAGTGCGTTGCTCGAAGTAGTGGACCACAGTTGTTGTAGGAAGGCGTTCGCAGTGCCGACTCCCACGCACCAGAGAAAGAAGACGATGGCGTGCATGGATCAGGGAAGAAGACGTCGATCGATGACATGGAGAGGAGCAGTCGCGTAGTCGCTCTCCAAAAACCTAATCGCCCGCACACCCCGAGTAGGGTTCTCAGGCGAACGGTGGTTCCGAAGGCACCTGCTCTCCCGCAACCTCATGGACGCGAAGTCACGGGATGTAAATCGCTATCTAGCAGCGGAGTGGTGGTGTCTATGCTTCTATTGTCTCTCTCTCAGAAGAAGGATAGAAGCGATAACTCTTATTCCCGTAGCGGGGAGGAGAAGGAGCCAGCCGGGGAGATTAGGAGATTGTAACTCATGGGATTAATGCCAACCCACATTCACCATAATGCAACAGAGTTGAAACTCCCGCAATTATGAGAGGTGAGTGGCAAAACCGAGCTACGCCCGCCCGCTCACCGCCTGCATCGCCTCGCCTCGCCCACGCCCACACCCACAGCAGCGGCGGCGGCCGCGCGCGCGCGTGGCACGTCTTTATCCTTTCCTCAACCCCTCAATATAGACGGATAAAATCCAACCATATAAGTTGAGTCAACGTTTAGCCAAACTCCCATATGGTACAAATCATATACCACATAATGTTACGGACCATAGAGTTTATTGATTTATTAAATGTATTATGGGCCAAGCTCACAATAAATCCAACAATCCCCACCAAACTCGAGGGTTTGTAACAAAATAATTTCAGAACCACAACTCTTTTATATACTAGTATTTCGAGGGAGACTGTTAAGTTAAAAATCCATCTAGAACAATAGTTTCACTTAGTCACAACTGAACAATGGACTATGCCTTGAATCGACAGTTTTACGTGAGGTGAGATTCACTAAAGTCTATTACTGATACTAGGCTGCAATAGGCATCATCTCTGTTTTGAAGCGTATAAGTCATATTTTAGCGCTTTTTATGAGTATTTAGAGGTTACCCAAACCTTATAGACTATGACCAGTAGTCTGATTCATATAGGTGCGTTCCTCAAAAGATGTTCTGTAGGACAACATCTTTTCTTAATTAAGACACTTGGAACACATTAAGGTTAACATCAACCTGCCTTACAGAAGGAAAGATGTGCATCAGAAATGAGCCTTTATAAGGGATCTTTCCTCACAATATACTAGTAGCTCGTTTCACCATCCTACTTTATGGGATCTCCGATCACATAGGACATGTTATCACCATAGTAGATTTTAAGTGGGTCTCATACCTATCTCTCTCGATGCACTCTCTATCACATTTCGTGATAGGTCATTTGTAAACTGATCTGCCAGATTATTGGACGTGTGAACATAGTCTAACACAATAACTTCGGAGTTTCTCAATTTTCTAACAGGTTTTAATCGTCTCTTAACATGCCTCGTGGACTTCATGTTATCCTTAGAACTGTTAACCTTGATAATCACAGTCTGGTTATCACAGTTCACAGAAATAGACGGTATCGGTTTTTTCAACAACCGGTAAATCCATAAGGAGATCACACAACCACTCGGCCTCAGACCCCGCAGTGTCTAATGATATGAGTTCTGTTTCTATTGTAAACTTCGTTAAGACAGTCTGCTTGCAAGACTTTCAGGAACACATATCCGCTCATGGCATAAAGCTCATCAGCATCAGAGATCTAGTTGGCATCACAATAGCCTTCCAGCACATTCGGGTGTCCGGTATAACAAATACCATAGCTCATAGTGCCTTTTAGATAGCGCATCACTCTCTCAAGAGCACGCCAGTGATCATCTTCCGGGTTTGACACAAACTGGCTCAGCTTGCACACAACAAATGAGATGTTAGGCCTTGTTGCACTAGCAAGATACATGAGCGAACCAATGATCTAGGAATATCTCAATTGATCCCTTGCTATTCTTCAATTTTTTCTCAATAGCACGGTAAGGTCATAAGGTGTAGGAGCAGGCTGACAGTCACTAAACTCAAAGCGACTCAGCACCTTTTTCACATAGTGAGATTGTAACAAAGTTACCCTATCATCAACTTCTCTTAAAAGCTTGATATTAAGAATAACATCAGTTTCTCCCAAATCTTTCATCTCAAAATTACTCGATAAAAATTTCTTCACCTCCTCAATCACTTAAGGTTTGATCCAAAGATCAATATATCATCAACATATAGGCACAAAATAACTCCTTCACCCCCACCATACCGATAATACACACATGAGTCAGCTTCATTCACAACAAAGCCAGCAGATGTTAAAGTTTTATCAAACTTCTCGTGCCATTGCTTTGGGACTTGTTTTAGGTCATACAACGACTTTAATAGCTTACACACCTTGCCCTCTTGACCATTTGCTATAAACCCATCCGACTGATCCATATAGATCTTCTCCTCCAACTCTCCATTTAGGAAAGTTGTCTTAACATCCATTTGACGAATGATAAGACCAAAGAAAGCTGTCAGAGAAAGAACACTCGAATTGTAGTCAATCGGGCAACTGGTGAATAAGTATCAAAGAAGTCTTCACCCACTTTTTGAGTATAACCTTTGAACACAAGCCTTGCCTTGTACCTCTCAATAGTACCATCAGGTCTAAGCTTTTTCTTGAACACCTATTTGTAGCCAATAGGCTTGCATCCATATGGACGATCAACTGCCTCCCAAGTTCCATTAAACATGATAGAATCCATCTCACTCCGTACTGCTTCCTTCCACAAGTCAACATCAGGAGAGAAATATGCCTGTTCAATGGTCGTTGGTGTGTCATCCACAAGGTACACAATATATTCATCCCTAAAAGATTTTGCAACTCTCTGTCGCTGGCTCTTTCTGGTGACTACAATGTCATCCTTCTCAGGATTTTGCGTAAGAGGCTCCTCAATTTGTTCTACCAGAATAAAATTTTCATGTTCATGAGGGAATTATAGATTCATGACTAGTCATGCTAGGTGTAATTTTCATGGGAAATTCATTCTAAAAAATATAGCGTCTCTAAACTCCATTATTGTACCAACATGCATGTTAGATACATCAGAATTTATAATTAAGAACATATATCCAACACTGTGAATAGCATAACCAAGGAATACATAGTCAACAGTTTTAGCCCAAGTTTGTGCTTCTTGTTGATCGGCACATTCACTTTAGCCAAGCAACCCTAACTGCGCATATATGAGAGATTTAATCTTTTCTTTTCTCATTCCTCAAATAGTGTGATTTCTTTATTCTTTGTAGGAACTCTATTTAGGACATGACACACAGTCAAAATCACCTCATCCCACCATTCCTTAGATAGTCCCGCAGTGTCTAACGTGGCATTTACCAACTCAGTTAGAGTACGGTTCTTTCTTTCAGCAATTCCATTAGATTGTGGTGAGTATGGCGGTGTCCTCTCATGAATAATACCATATTCCACGCAGAATTCAGAAAATTCACTAGAGAAATATTATCCACCTCGATGAGACCTTAACCGTTTAATTTTCCCCTCAAGTTGATTTTCTATTTCAGCTTTATAGGCCTTAAAATAATTTAACGCTTCATCTTTTGTTTTAAGTAGATACACATAGCAAAATCTAGTGCAATCATCTATAAAAGTCATGAAGTATCGTTTACCACCTTTAGTCAAATCGTCATTCATTTCACATAAATCAGAATGAACGAGTTCTAGCGGTGCCAAATTCCTCACCTCAGCAACCTTGTGAGGCTTGCGCGGTTGTTTGGATTGTACACACACATAGCACTTATAACCTTTGACCATGTTAAATTTTAGAATTAAATTCATATTCGCTAATCGCATGAGACAGCCAAAATTAACATGACAAAGATGTGAATGCCATAAATCCGACTCATTCGAGATATCAACGGTGTTCACAACCTTATTACACATACAAGCAACGATAAGCGGAACAGACCTCTACAGTCATAACCTTTACCAACAAATGTACCATGTCTTGACACGACACACTTATTAGACTCGAGCACAATCTTGTAGCCATCACGACACAACATAGAACCACTAACGAGATTCTTCCTGATGGAAGGGACATGCTGCACGTGCTTCAATAGCATCGTCTTTCCCGAAGTAAACTTCAAAACGATCGTGCCAACACTAAGAACACGCGCATGCGAGCCGTTTTCCATCAGCAAGGCTCTAGTCCCGCCGACCTAGTATGAGATAAATAAAGGAACATCAGCACATACATGACTATGAGCATCGCTATCCATCCACCACTCAGGTGAATGACAAACTGAAAGAACAAAAGGTAAATGATTACCATACTTAGATGTTCCTCCTCTAGTCTCGCTAATTACCATGTTGACTGCTTTCTTCTCTTGCTTAAATTTGCGGTCTGGGCACGCACTTGCCCAATGATCATCCTTACCGCAAACAAAGCAACCTCCACCTTTCTTGTTGTTTTTCTTCTTGTACTCAGTTGTTTGCTTAGGCTTGTTCTGATTGTTCTCTTGTTGGTTCTTCTTCTTGTTGTTATTACGAAATGCAAATGAGTTTTTCTTTCGCACCATGTGAAAGGTCCTTGTTTGGTTTTGGTAATTGAGTGACAACCTTAGGTGGACTAATTGTGTTTATGTGAGATACACAGGGAATTAGTCCACAGGTGATGGTGTCATGAAGGAGCTCATTGCATATGAGACATGACATGGAGTCATGTGACCAAGGTGGCGAAGATCAAGATAAGGCTTGGCTTGATGGACCGGTTGCAAGTGTGAAGGGCAAGTCAGAGGCTTTGGAGCGATGGACCGCGGAGCGGTAAAGCTTGAGCAAGACTTGGCACCGATGGACCGACACAATGGTGAAGAGCAAGTAAGGTCAAGATCGATGGACCAACAAGGTCACATGATGATATGAAGTGGATCATATCATTTGTGATATGGTTGGTGTATGTGTTGCATCAACGTCGGAGGAGATGGAGTGAAATGCGCAAGGCAGAGGTATAACCTAGAGCATTTCCATTTCACCGGTTATAGGTGTGTAGAGAAGTTGATGACCAGATTTAGGATAGATGGTCGTACTATTAAGAGGGGCAAACTTATTTGCATATCGGTCATCTAGTGCTACTTGAGCGATCTAACTTTGCATATGTGCTAGGATTGAGGGCGTGACAAGTTGAGTGGCTAACTCCTTCAAGAAATTAATTGTGAAAATGCCAACACATGTGCACAAGGTGGTGAACACTTGTTGGTGTTGGCACATTTGTGAAGGCAATAGAGTTTGAGCGGTTAAGAGGCGTTTTTGAGGAAATGAAATGACTATTTTTCTTTACGCCAAGGTCAAGAATTGGAGGCAAAGTCGCGGAATGTTTTTGAGCGGAGTTGCATGCGACAGACGCGGCTTGCGCTGGCGTCGGACACTGGCTAGGGCATCTGTCGCCAAACCCTAACTGCGAAGAGAAGGCACGTTGCACCAGGCGCGTAGACGCTCACGCGACAAACACGTGACATCAGCGTCTGGTGATTGGTTCGCGAGGGAAACACGGAGATGTAGCTTGGGCGATCGATGGACGCGTCAGTTGACGTACCACCAGACGCGTCAGGTGCGAGTTTGGTGAAAATAGATCTCTCTGTGCTACGTCTGTCGTGGCATCGAACGCTGAGGGTTTAAGCGACAGACGTGTCTGTCGTTCATGAACTCGACCGTTGGATTTTGGCTCAGCAGGACACGTGGTGAGCTGTGGAGCGACGGACGCGGCCGACCGCGTCTATTGCCTAGGCGATGGACGTGTGTGATGCCCCCGTTTTCAGCCCAGTGAAGGGATAACGACTATATTCGTTTGTGGGGCTATAAATAGAAGTGGCCGGCCTTGGGCAGTCAGCTGAGCACACTTTAGCCTTAGTGGCTTATGTTATGGTACTTGGGAGCCCTCTAACTCACTCATGCTTGATAGTGTTTATCGGATCGAGTGAGAGAGCGATTCTAGTGCGTTGCATCGTGAAGATTGCATCGAGTGGCACTAGGTGTTTGAGTTGCAAGCCGGTGGTACTTCTTACTCTTGGAGGTTGCCACCTCCCAAATGGCTTGGTGGCTTGAGGCTCCGTCGAAGCTCACAAGAAGATTATGCGAGGCTCCATAGAAGATTTGTGAGGGGCATTGTGCTCGCCCCACGAGAGCCACGAAGAGTAACTCTAGTAAAGCGAGACGCGATGGGTGACAAGTGGTCCAGCCGGGTCAAGTGCTAGAGCTCGTGGCTTGGAGGATCCCCATCTTATGAGTGGATGTGTGGCACCCGCTGAGGGTTTGACTCTTGATAGTCAATTAGCTCGTGATCCAACAGTGGGTGCATCGCCATAACGAGAAGAGCAAGAGGATCGACGGCAACCTTGGAGCTTGTCTCAACGGGGACTAGCGTGTTGGCAAACACGTGAACCTCGGGATAAAAATCATCGTGTTAACCTTGTTCATCCTATTGGTTTGCAATCTCTAAAACACAAGCTTGTATTACTTTCACATATATACATAGTGCTTGTGTAGTTGCTCTTGTAACTAGTTTGCTTGTGTAGCTAGCTAGTTACCTTCTTGCTTGTATAGCTAGAAGTAAGCTCCCCTTTGCGTGGCTAATTTGGTTTGAGTAACCTTGTTAGTCATGTTGCTTAGTTTGTGTAGCTAAGTAATTTGCGCTTTCTAATTTGGCATTGGTTGTATTGTTATTAAGCATTACTAGTGAGCTTAGGAGCTTTATGATTTTGCTTACTAGTTGTGTAGGAGCTCCTCGGTGTGCAAAGTACTAGTGCATAGGTTTGTGTGACCTTGCTCTAGAATTGATTAAGTGAGTTCTTGCTAAGCTTAGCACCTTAGTTGCTTAATAAGGATCTTTGTAAGGTGCTAGAGTTATAGATAGAGGGGTGTAGTCTTGGCTAGACCGATAAGTTTAATTCCGCATTTGTTTCAGTTAGCCGGTGCGATTAAGTTTTTGAAAGGACTATTCATCCTCCTCTAGTTCGCCATCTCGACCCTACACCATGTTTGCGGCAGAGGTCTCAACCCCTTTTCCACGCCTGTCCTTTGCTCTCGCCCTCTCCTCAACATCAAGGGTACCAATAAGCTCAGACACACTGAATTCTTGTCTCTTATGTTTTAGAGAAGTAACAAAATCCCTCTAAGAAGGTGGCAGCTTAGCGATTATACTGTCGGCCACAAACTTGTCAGGTAACGGACATAGAAAAAGCTCCATTTCCTTAGCCAGTGCCTAAATCTCATGGGCCTGTTCCACCACAGAACGGTTTTCAACCATCTTATAGTCATACAGCTGCTCCATGAGATACAGCTCACTCCTAGCATCAGAAACTCTAAACTTTGCCTCAAGAGCATCCCATAACTCTTTGCCTGATGCACAGGATATGTAGCTTTTCTCATACTTGCTGTGAAGAGCACTAATCACAGCGCATCGAAACAGGTTATCGGTAGCCCAAAACTTAGGCTCATCCTCAGGAGCTAAGTTCTCAGGCTTCCCCTGTGCGACGTGATAGCAACTCATAGCACTTAGCCACAACTCCATCTTGGCACGTCATATCATGAAATTTTTTTTCCATCAAAAGGATTTGGCTTCAAAGCGGCAGCAAAACCACTGAGAGAAAATTGCCCAATTTTAGGTTTTTGGATTGTTAGATGTTTAAGCAATTTCCATGTCAGTTTAATCTAGAAAAATAACACCATAAAGTTGATGACATATATAAAAATTAGCATAGTAATTATAACATCATACGTTCTTATATGAACCATAAAACCATGATTCAAAATATGTAAGCATGGTATATTTGTCATAAAAAGCATACCAGCAAGATCATGTAGCATATGAACAACAATAACATGACCCAAAGTATGAAAACATGGCATACCAGAGAGAACATATATAAATATAAAAACAAGAGTGAGTTTGCGGATATACCCAGAGGAGGGTCCCATGCCGAAGACATCGGAGGCTCCACTCGCACTAGTACCTCCAGTCATGGTGTATAGATTAGTGCATTGCTCGAAGTAGTGGACCACATTTGTTGTAGGAAGGCGTTCGCAGTGCTGACTCCCACGCACCAGAGGAAGAAGACGATGGCGTGCGTGGATCAGGGAAGAAGACATCGACCGATGACGTGGAGATGAGCGGTCGCGTAGTCGCTCCCCAAAAACCTAGTCGCCCACACACCCTGAGCAGGGTTCTCAGGCGAGCGGTGGTTCTAGAGGCACCTGCTCTCTCGCAAACTCGTGCACGCGAAGTCATGGGACGGAGATCGCCATTTAGCAGTGGAGTGGTGGTGTCTGTGCTTCTGTTGTCTCTCTCTCAGAAGAAGGATAGGAGCGAGGACTCTTATAATCTTATTCCTGCAGCGGGGAGGAGAAGGGGCCAGCTGGGGAGATCAGGAGATTGTAACTCACGGGTTTAATGCCAACCCACATTTACCATAATGCAAAAGAGTTGAAACTCCCGCAATTATGAGAGGTGAGTGGCAAAATCGAGCCACGCCCACCCGCTCGCCGCCTGCCTTCCTCGCCACGCCCACGACCCGGCCAGCGGCGGCACCGCATGCGCGCACATGTGGCACGCCTTTATCCTTTCCTCAACCCTTCAATATAGACGGGTAAAATCCAATCATATAAGTTAAGTCAATGTAACACCCAAAAAATCTCATGTTTTCAAAATAGTTAAATTTGATTTAATTATGCCCTAGTTTGAGCATATATAATATAGAGAAATAATATTTTATTTGGAATTAAAATTCAATATAAGGTTAGGAATTGATGATGCATTCATGTGTCACATTTGTTTTATTATGTTGTGTGGTTTTGACTGCATTTATTTTAGATTTAAAATTCATTTTGAAAATGGCTTTGGAAACAAAAGAATGTGGAAAGGAAAAAACTCTCCTTTCTTCCCTTCTGGCCCGTGGCCGCAAACCAGCAAGGCCTAGCCATTCCCTTAGGCCCAGCACCTTCCCCTCTCCCCTGCACAAGCCCAGTGTGGCCCAGTCGCTCGACCCAGTCAAGTAGGTCACCGAGCCGCACTTCCTTTCCTCTTTGTCTAGCTGAAGATTGGTCCTGCGCTTTTGTTTCACCGACAGGTGGGCCCCGCGGTCAGCCACGTCTTCCTCCTCATGTAGCCGAGTCAGACTCTCCCTCTGTCCCTCTGTTGGAAATCGCAGGAGCCGATCCCAATTTTCATGGGATTCCTTGCGTGTGCTGCAAGCCGAGCCACCCCTATAAGAAGGAGAGGACCCTGACACGTCTTCGTTTTCCCATCTGCATGACACCCAGAGTCCTGGATATCGCACGCCGCATCTCGTCGCAAGGAGCAGAGCCGCCCGCCTCCATCCTTGCTGCTCTTCATTGCTCCGTCGAAGCGTTTCACCCTCTGCCGAGCTCCGCGTCAAGGTGACGAAGCGGTAGATTCCTCTCTTCCTGTTTCTTTGGCACTGTAGCTCACCCGTGGCATCGCCAAACTTCGTAGGAAGCAACCGACCACCTTCCGAGCCGCTCGTCGTCCTCGGGCCGATTCTGCACCCCGTTTTCATCTCAAGTGAGATCACGATTTCCTAATCTACCTTCCCATGTTTTCGGTTTGTCGAATCATGGACCGCATCACTAGAATCGCCAACTCTGGCAAGGTCCTAGCCATGGCGCCACCGTGTAGGACCTGTAGCCGGCCGGAATTTCCTCTCCCTCCCTCCAACTTTTAATCTGGGCCCTTCATCTCCGATCAACGGCCGAGAGCCACTGATACCCCTTCGCGGGGCAAACTTGTTAAAAAGCCCCTGAGCTTTTCATTAATAGAACCCGTAGTCCTTTGCGCCTTCTGGAGTTTATGTTTTCTCCTTTTGAAAACGTATTTTTGGCTCGGTTTAATTAAAATGCGATTTAATTATTTATAGAATTGCTATTAAACTTCAAATGCTTATAACTTGCTCGTTTTAACTCTAATTTGACCCATTCAAGTTGCGTTAGGTTC
Source organism: Saccharum hybrid cultivar R570 (assembly GCA_038087645.1). Lineage (NCBI taxonomy): Eukaryota > Viridiplantae > Streptophyta > Magnoliopsida > Poales > Poaceae > Saccharum > Saccharum hybrid cultivar. Next base: position 624,324 of record JAQSUU010000123.1, on the reverse strand, counting down.
GTATTCGTGAGCTCTACGCATTAGTGCTACTGTTCAGTAGGTTTGTAACATTTAAATATCAAGCTTATATTAGTGCATTTATTTATCTATAGAAAATCTTAGAAAATTCATATCTTTCACATTTTAACTCCGTTTTCTGTGATCTTTACGTCTGTGTGATTATAGTAACGTGTAAAATAGTTTTATAATTTTTTATACTGTTTTGCTACTATTGGTGTACTATTCTAATTATGCCTCTTTGTTTGCTTCGTGTATGATTGTTCGGATGATTGTGTGTTGCTGCGTGGTGATTAAGTATAGACGGTGAGCAGTTTCTTGATGATTAGGAGTATTACTTTGAGCCGGACCAGCAGTACCAACAGGAAAGCTTTGATCAAGGCAAGTATAACATGGGACCATCCTTGTTGTCCTATTCACTGAAATTATCGTACATATGCATGTGTCCTCCTTGGCAACCTTAGATATTTTAACTTAGCGATTGATATCTTGATTCCTTGTCACCCATGAGATTATGCATTTGGGTAGCTTGACTAGTGCTTGATTTATGAACATTGATCTTGTAATATGACTAATGAATGGTGCAAACAACTATTAAGATGATTTAATTCCTGTTACAAGGGGACGAGAGCACTGTGTTATTTGTTTGTTGCCCTAGTTACTCTCCATAAGGACTTATCTGTAAGCATTAACCGGGATTAACATTATAGCTGTGAGGGCTATATGGCTCTGGCTTTAGTTGTTTAAAAGACTTTTTCTAGCTGGTTGGTGGTTACCTTAAATGATGTAAGAATGACTTGACACGTTCAGTGTAGAACAACCTCTAGTCTATGAGTATAGCCGAGAAGGAATTATGCCATTTGAAAAGGGATTCCTACATCTGCCTGCCGAGTGAATCTAATGGCTCTAACTTGTTAGACAAACCTTTAAGTGGCTTTATATGGTTCTCCGGTGATTGAGTTTGATCTCCCCACATATTTAAAAATCGTGACTCACAATAAAAGTGTACACATCTGCGCAGAGTTAAAAACTGGTATACTAGCCGTGCTCACGGATACGAGCAGCCTTAGGTATTCTTACAGAATAAATAATCACCATTGATATATCATGCTTAATACTGATGTTGTTATTATTATGGCACGTTAATGCTATTTTATTATTTTTATTACAATTGATCATTTGTTCATTAATGGGATTTGAATTACCTTGATGCTACTTAATTGCTAAGTATATATTGAATAAAAGCTAAATACAGTCAGCCTCATGAACTCTGTGTTATATTTGTTGAGTTCGATATGGACTCACTCTTGCTATTTCCCACCACCACAGATGAAGATTACGATGATGACTATCGAAATGAGTATTAGGCTTGATGTCAACCCGTCGACTGTGTCCTTGTGATTGGAGTTTCCGCTGGAGAATTACTATTAGTTGCTACAATTATTGCATAAGACTATGTGATAAATACTTATTCGCTATGTAATAAGCACTGTGATGATATTATATAATTTGTCAACTTATGTGTGTGATCGTTTCCTGGGGTGCACATGAGTCTTTTATGCATCCTATTTTTGTCCTTAAAAATAGGTGTGACAGTCAACGTTTAGTCAAACTCCCGTACGGTACAAATCATACACCACATAGTATTACGGATCATAGAATTTATTGATTTATTAAATGTATTATGGGCCAAGCCCACGATAAATCCAACACTGCTGATGTCCTCCGCTGCGATGTCCCCAACCACCAATGGTTTGTGGGTGACGTGCTGGGCACCGGGTAAGCATATGATGCATGGTGAGGGGAGGCGGCCAGGACCAGGACGATGATGGCGCCAACCTCCAACCGGCACCGCCACTCGCGGAGATGCGGCAGAAGTGCGGACGGAAGCCTGGCCCCAGGCCCCAGGCCCCAACACGGCGACCGGCCACCGTGAGGCCGAGCGGCGGCAAGAGGGACAGGATCTCAACCGCTGCCGCAGCCGTGCCCACGGTTTCCCGCAGATGCAATGCACGGGGCGTCCGGTACTCCGGTGTCGCATCGGAGGCTCGCAGCCGCCTACATGGCACCGACACCAGTGCAACAGGAATTTCCTGTGTCGAAGAAACACGACTGGGATGTAAGAAAACCTGACAAAAATATCAATTATGTTGATTACCGAGAAAATATATTAGCTTGTCAACTTTTCGACGCAGTTTTTTTTCTGACGAATTTTCCTGAGCAGCGGTGCACATGGAACTTCCACTGCACAATTTATTTACAAAAGTCAGAAACTGACAGGTTAAATAATATCATTGTCGAAGGAACCAACAGGAAAATATTTTTTTTTACTGTGCGCTATCCTCTTAAAAAAAATCTTTGATAACTGATAGGTTAAATAATTCTCATGTACGTGATGTACGTGATCCTAGGCTCGTATAGGGATATATTTTGCAACCGACAAAGTAATGGAAAAAATAGTTTTCTAGCTCTAATCCCATTATTTTGCATGTCAGTTGTCTCTTATTAATATATTCCATATCGGTCTTTGCGCATGGGAAAAAATAACTAGAGGATTAGGTTATATGTCTTCTTTGTCAGCCGTAGCGCACAGAATATATAGATTACTAAGAAAAATATCACAAGCCCAATAATAAAAATAGGTTCAAGATTTGGATAATTCATCCATTCCACATAATAATACTTCAGTGGAGCTATTACGTGCCATACTTCCTTAACCAAATGTGTCAATTTTATGGACACAACAAGAGTTCAAGATGTATAGTAATATAATTATTTTGGGTTCTAGGAAAATTTATGCAAGCAGAACTTTGTAAATACTAAATATTCCATCCATTCCAAATTATAAGACTTTTTGGAATTTCATATTCGCATTCTAGCATTCAAATTGGATAGGTAACCCACATGGCCACATTGATATTAATAAGCATATAAAGGTTCCACAACAACCCCACAAACCATTCAACAACATAGGACATCCAACATAGGTTTTGCCTTCACAGATGCGTCCAAAAACTCTCCGGAACCTATTTGAGTGCCATCGGAGTGGGAGCCTTTGCTCCGATTGGTCTTCATCCGCTCATTCTGATGCACTCTACGTGGAGCAGACCCTAGCTGACACAGGCTATAGCATGTCCCAATGCGAAGCATTGGTACAATCCGATGCTCACGAACCTCGCCATCCACCACCGCTGGTCCCCCTCCCTTCTCCTCCGGCATCTCGCCGAGGGCTAAAGGGAGTGGGGATCCATTGTTTTTAATAAGTGTTTCCCAGTAGATCGAGTCATTAGGGTTAGTGTCTCTCCATGCCAAATTACTTGGTACTGGAGTTTTATCTCCTCCTTCTCATCTCTGTCGACGGTGAAGGAGAAGGGTAGAATCGTTTTCTTCATGGCGGCTCCGTTGAAGATGAGGGCGACAATGTCGGCGTCATCATCTTCATTGATATGACGACATGGAGACTTTTGTTTCTGGACGGTGGCATCAAGGCGGAGATGATGTCGCCGCCATGGAATAATTTTCTCTGGTCTCTTCTCCGTTTTGTTGTGGTTAGATTTGGCCACCATAAAGGACTAGGGAGAATAATTTTTAGATCAATCTTCCTTACTCTTCGGTGACAGAAAGAAGAAGAAAGACACCAGAAAGAAGAAGTTCCTCAATTCCGCCTACAGGAATGTTGGCCGTTGTTCGTTGGACATTTGTTCTCAGGCCATTTGCCGAGTGTTTGCCTGTGCGGTCATCCATACTGCAAAGCATCTAACAGATTAGGTTTTGAGTTGTGCCTTTCACAGCGTGGGTACTATTTTGTAATCCAGAGTGCTTGTAATGTGTTGATGTACCCAGCTATCATATAATATAATTCTTCTTTCGTCACAAACTGGTTGGTGTCTAAAAGCCATCGGAGTGGGAGCTATTGCTCCGATGCACTTCTCACTCTGATGCCCTGTTCTTCAGCAAACCCTAGCTGAATCCTAGAGCACATAGCATATATTCCGATGACATGCATCCTATAAATCCGATGCTGCCTCAACTACTCCATTCACTTCCATTTCAAGAAATTTTGTGAATGGGGTGGATTCCAATTGATCTTTGGGCCTCCCCAAAGCTACCTAGCTAGTGCTAAGTTTAACAAGTGTGCACCACACCTAAACCATTTGAGGTGTTGAGCACTAGAAAGTTCTTTGCTAGAACATCCAAGGTCTTAACTCGGATACAAAATGGAACTATATTCGAGACCGTCAGTTACAAAGTAACTATGATGTGGTCTATTTACAAGAAACTAAGCACTCTCACTTTGATCTTGTCTTTCACCGATAGTTCTGTCCGGTTATGTTTGACGATTTTTATTTTTACCCTCCAATGGGGCTTCTAGTGGTTCTATCATCATCTGGAAAAGTACCTTTTCCTTGGCACTCATGTTTTTTTCAAAACAACTTTGCTTCCTCAGTCCAATTTACCTCTGTTCACAACAATTCTACCTGGATCCTCACCAACATTTATGCACCCTGCACACCTTTGGGAAAAAAGATTTCATTGGGTGGTTTAGAAATATTCAAATGGCAGATCATGCTGATTGGCTAGTTGTTGGTGATTTTAACCTTTATAGAAGCCCAACTGACTGACACAGGCTAGGTGCAAACTATTCAGACATGTTCATGTCCAATGAGGCAATTAGTGCCTTAGGTTTGGTTGAGCTCCCTTTGAAAGGCAACCATTTTACTTGGACTAACAAGCAAAAGTCATCCTTGTTAGAGATGCTAGACTGGTTTTTCACCTCGCCTAGTTGGATCATTTCCTATCTTAACACAAATGTCACTACTCTCTGTATGGAAACCTCAGATCATGTTCCTTGTCTTATTAACATTTCCACAATTATTCCTAAGGGGTAGATTTTTAGATTTGAGAACTACAGGTTGGAACATATGACTTCATGAATCAGGTTAATTTGGGTTGGCATTCTCCTTTTCAGCACAAAGATGCAGCTAAAAATATTACTGCCAAATTTAAAAACATGAGAAAAGTCCATGGAAGAAATCTCTCTCCAATCTTAGAGAGAATATTCACAATGTCAAGCTTACTTTGTCTTTGTTGATTTTTAGAGGAGTTTAGATATTTAACCTTATTGAGTGGAATTTTCGGTCACTCTTGGAAGAACAAGCTTACTGCCCTCCTTCATCGGCAAAAAACTTACTAGAAGCAAAAGGGGGCAGTTAAATGGGTTGCCCTAGGTGATGCCAGCACCAAATTCTTCCATGCACAAGCAACTATTAAATATAGAAGGAATCTGATCACCCAACTTATTGATGATCAAGACAATACAATTGGTAATTACTCTAATAATTCAACATTGATATAAAATTCTTTCAAAGAAAAATTGGGCACAGGCAACTTTACAAGTATAAGCTTTGATCAAGCCTCTTTTTTCAAAACTCCACCTGATCTTTCTAGCCTAATGGAAAATTTTGCCATGACAGATTGATGCAGTTGTCAAAGCCCTTCCTTCTAATAAGTAGGGATGAAAACGGACGGAAACGGACGAAAAAACCCTATTTCTACTTCCGTTTCTATATTTTTGGTGAAAATGAGAGCGGGTTCGGAAAATACGGGTTCGAAAATGGAATCGGAATATGCGGACATACGGAAACGGACAAATACGGATGGAGAGCCGGAAAATTAAATTAAGATCACATAATCTAATATTCTCAAAGTATACATATATAAAGTCATATAATAATATATACAAAGTTTAATATTCATTTACGTGCTATGTACGTGAACATAACATGCATATTTGGTGATTCATAGTTATATTAACATAACATAAGGACATGTAATTGTTAAACATGTTAAGCATAGATTGAAAACGGGATAAAAACAGAATAAAAACGGGTCTATTCCGTATTAAAACGGGATTACTCGGAAACGAACGGAAAACACCATTTTCTACTTCCGCAAATACGAAAATGGGATCTCGCAAATACGGAAACGGATGGAAAAATATAGAAAACGGAACGGGACGGTGAAAGCATCTAGGCCCCGGTGTTGGTTTCAACAATTGATGACAACGCATTATTACCATGACTAACGTGTGTTTTGCAGAAACTTTGATAAGTTAGGTCATGGAGTTGATAACTGCTTTGGGCACTATGGTATTCATGTCCCTTGATGGAAATCGTTTTGATTTTCAAAGGATTAACGACAAGATTAAGGACGGTTAGTTCCAGATGTCAAGGTGTTGGGTTACATCCGGAATAGTCGTTAGGATCTTTGTTTCTTCCTTTGGCCGTACTATAAAGGGGGGCATGAGCGAGTAGCTTGACCTAAGTGAGTCTTTTGTTTAGGTGTGGTGCACACTTGTCAAACTTAGCAGTAGGTAGCTCTGGCAAAGCTCAAAGTTCAGTTGGAAGCAACTTGGTTCAAGTTGCGTCACGTTTCTAAGTCGTTTGAGCAGTTTACCCTTGACCGGACGCAGTTTCTGTCACGACCGGACACGTCCGGTCAGTACTAACAGTCACTGCGTCGTTAACTAGTTGACCGGACGTGGTCCCTGCGAGGACCGGACGTGGTGATCAGTCTGACACGAGTTTCAGAGGGTAAAAGTCTAATCGGACGCGACTGTGAAGTGATTGGACGCGTCCGGTCACGTTCCAGTAAGGTACCTACCTGACCTGACGCGTCTGGTCATCTATGATCGGACGCGGTCAAGCATCAGGTCAAAGTACAGTAAGGTTCTTGCACGATCGGGCGCGTCCGGTTACCCTTGACCGGCGTGTCCGGTCACTCAGTGCTGACTTTCGGTTTTCGACCGTTACACTCGACTGACGCGTCCGGTCACGATGACCAGCGCGTCCGGTCAGTGCGTGTTTTGCTGATTTGGCAGGTAACGGTTGGATTTGTCTGAGGGGTGTATAAATACATCCCCTCCACCTCTTTTAGAGGTCTCTTGCTCATTTGTTCAGCTGAGAAACACCTTTGAAGTGTAAGAGAGTGCAAGAGCCCTAGTGAGGATAGTGATTTGAGAATCAAAGTTTGAGATCCCTCACTAGTGACTAGAGAGTAGCAAGTGTGCATCTATCTTTTCATTAGGCTTGTTGTGGTCAAGTGAGAGTTCTAGCTTATTACTCTTGGTGATCGCCATCACCTAGACGGTTTGGTGGTGATTGGGAGTTTGGTGATCATCCGGCGAGCTTGTGGATGACCCAACTCATCTTGTGAGCGGTTTTGGGTGATTCACCGTGACAGAGTGTCGAAGAATCAACCCGTAGAGGGCACTTGATCCTTACGCGGATCAAGGGGGAGCTACACCCTTGTGCGGGTGCTCCAACGAGGACTAGTGGGGAGTGGCGACTCTCCGATACCTCGGGAAAACATCGCCGTGTTTCTAACTCTTACTTTTAAGCATTTACTTTCGTGCATTACTTTCATTGCTTGTTTACTTTTCTAGAATTGCCATGCTAGACTAGAATTAGACCTTAAGGTGCAAAACTTTTATCGGTAGAATCACAAGGAACACTAGTAGGCACTAGGGGTGAAGTTTGGCTTGTAGGATTTAATTCTTGCAATTAATTTTTAGAAAAGCCCAATTCACCCCCCTCTTGAGCATCTTGATCCTTTCAATTGGTATCGGAGCCGAGTTGCTCCTTATTTAGGCTTCATCGCCTAGAGCAAGATGTCTAATGGGGAAGGACCACCTCCCACCTTTGAGGGAGACAATTTTCCATATTGGAAAATTCATATGGAGGCATACCTCGATGCCATAGATGTTGGGTGCCTTAGAGCCACAACCGAAGGGCTTCCCGCTATTAGGGATCCCGCCAACCCAAGTGGTGACGAGAAGTACGACCGGTGGAATGCAAAGGCAAAAAATGCACTCTACCGGGGCCTAGGCAAGGATATCTTCAATCGTGTGCGTAATGCCAAAAATGCTCATGAATTATGAGAAAACCTTTGTGCTCTCCATGAGGGAACTAAGAGTGAGCGTGAGGAACGCTATCATATTGCTCTAAAGAAAATTAATTCTTTTGAGATGCTTTCCAAAGAAAGTGCTAATGAAATGTACACTCGATTGAATGTTCTTGTAGAGGATCTCAATGCTCTTGGACTCACTCAAATGAGTCAATCGGATGTTGCAAGGAGGATCTTGAGTGTTCTTCCCATTGAAAAGTATGGACACATTGTCACCGTGCTTCACCAAAGTGATCTCTCCACCGCAACACCGACACAAGTATTGGGAAAGATCAATGCACATGAGATGTACATGCACATCACTCTGGAAGAGGGCTCATCATCTTCCAAGAAGAAGGACTTGGCCTTCAAAGCTAGCCATGACAAGAAAAAGAAGAAGGGCCAAGCCATGATGGTGCAAGAAAGCTCAAGTGAAAGTGATATTGATGATGCATCACTTGCACTCATGGTGAGAAAGACCACCAAGATGCTAAAGAAGCTCAACAAGAGTGGCATCAAGTTCGATGGAAAGAAGAAGAAGTTCTTCACAAGTAGCAAAAGGAAGCCAATATCCAAGATGGATTGCTACAATTGTGGTGAACTTGGCCACTTAGCTCATCAATGCCCGAAGCCTCCAAAAGACAAGTACAAAAACAAGTACAAGGGCAAGAAAAATGATTCAAGTGATGAGGAAGATGAGAAAAAGAAGAACAAGCCATACAAAAAGAAAGATGGCAAGAGAAAAGAGTTTTATAAGAAGAAGAAGGGAGACAAAGCTTACATTGTTGGTGATTGGCTCACCGACATTGAGTCATCATGTGAGTCCTCCGGTGATGAGAGCGACGATGAGAAAGAGAAGATCGCCGCATTTGTGATTGGGCCATCATCATCTTCGCCGACATCTTCATCACCTCCTTCACCGTCACCTTCACCATCATCGTCCACTTCTCACCTATGCCTTATGGCCAAGGGTGAACGAAAGGTACAAAACAATGAGAGTGATGATGATGATAGTGATAGTGATGATGAATATGATGCATCTTCTTATGATGAACTTGTAAAATTGTTGAACAAATATTCTAAAATCATAAAAAGAACTAGAAATGAAAATGATGAGCTCCAAAATGAAAATGACTCACTCTCATCTAAGCTTGAGAATGCACATAAGACTAGTGATGAGCTCAAAGATCAAAATGAAATTATGTCTTCTACTCTCAAGGAGCTCAAAACTTCAAACAAGGAGCTTAGAGATGAACATGATAAACTTGAGAAGAAACATGATGAACTCATCACTAGGCTCAACTTACTAAAAGATGAATATACTATATTAAAAATCAACTATGATAGTCTTATTGTTGCTAATGAGCTTGCTCTTGAGACACATGATGCTACTAACCAAGTTGTTAAGATTGATATAGATACATCATGTGATGATTTGATTATTGAGAACTTTGAGCAAGGCTCTAGCGGCAAAGGCAAGAGTGTGGTTGAGTCCGACAACTATGATGACTATGTCAAGCTCAAGAGTGAAAATGAGATGCTTAAGAATGAGAACAAGAAGTTGATGGCTCTTGAAAAGCAAACATCAAATGAGTTACTTATTGAAGAGAACAAAAAGCTCAAGCAAGAAAAAGAGCATCTCAAGACCAGCCTAAGCAAGTTCACAAGAGGCCAACATTTACAAAGTGAGCTAATCATGAACACCGTCATGAAGTTGGATAGAAGTGGCATTGGTTACTTGGCAAATCAAGAGAAGAAGGCTAAAGCTCAACAACAACAAAGCAAGTCAAAGCCCAAGCCAAAGAGATGTGTTGAGTGTGGACAAGAAGGTCATTTTGCTCATGAGTGCAAAACTCTACCACCACAACCCTTGCCCAAGCATGCTAGACCCTTTGCTTTCAATGCTCATTACATGCTTAGAAAAGATTCAAGTGGAAAGATGAAAGTCATGTTCTTGGGTCCCCCTAACAAAAATAGGCCTAAGAAAATATGGGTTGCAAAGTCACTAGTTGAGAAAGTCAAGGGTCCCTCTCAAGTTTGGGTCCCTAAACAAAAGGCTTGATCTCTTGTGTGTAGGTGAACTACAAGACCGGTGGATCTCATTGGGTTATTGATAGTGGTTGCACTCAACATATGACCGGTGACCCTCGTATGTTCACCTCACTTGAAGAGAATGGGGTATGTCAAGAGAAGATCACATTTGGGGACAATTCAAAGAGCAAAGTCAAGGGTATAGGCAAGATTGCAATATCAAATGATCACTCTCTTTCAAATGTGCTCTATGTTGTTTCATTGAGTTTTAACTTACTATCTGTTGGGCAACTTTGTGACCTTGGCTACCAATGCTTGTTCACTCCTAATGAAGTGGTAGTTACAAAGATAGATGACAAGCAAGTGATTTTTAAAGGCTTTAGATACAACAATCTCTATCTTGTTGACTTCACCTCCGAAGATGCAAACTTGATGACATGCTTGTTCACCAAAACTTCACTTGGGTGGCTTTGGCATAGGAGACTTGCACATGTTGGAATGAACACTCTCAACAGGCTATTGAAGAAAGAATTAGTGAGAGGTTTGAAGGATGTAAAGTTTGAGAAGGACAAACCTTGTAGTGTATGTCAAGCCAGCAAATAAGTTGCAAATACTCATCCAACCAAAGCTTACATGTCAACATCAAGAGTATTAGAACTTCTTCACATGGATTTGTTTGGTCCTATAACTTACAAGAGCTTGGGTGGAAATCTCTATTGCCTAGTGATTGTGGATGACTTCTCAAGATATACTTGGACTTTCTTCCTTCATGACAAATCCAAAGTGGCAAATTGCTTCAAGAAGTTTACAAAGAGAGCTCAAAATGAATTTGAAGTCAAGATAAAGAAGATTAGAAGTGACAATGGCAAAGAGTTTGACAACACAAACATTGAAGCTTATTGTGATGAAATTGGAATCAAGCATGAAGTTTCATCAACCTACACTCCTCAATAAAATGGTGTAGTTGAGAGAAAGAACTGAACTTTGATCACCCTTGCAAGAACAATGCTAGATGAGTACAATACACCGGAGAAATTATGGGCCGAGGCAATCAACACCGCATGCTATGCTTCAAATCGTCTCTTCCTACAAAAGTTTCTTGGAAAGACCCCCTATGAGTTGCTAAATGGGAAGAAGCCGGACGTCTCATTCTTTCGGGTGTTTGGTTACAAATGCTATATCTACAAGAAGCGTAAACACCTAGGGAAGTTTCAAAGACGTTGTGATATTGGTTTTCTTGTTGGTTACTCATCAAAGTCCAAAGCATATAGAGTATTTAACCATGCCACCGGTTTGGTTGAAGAAACATATGATGTGGAATTTGATGAATCTAATGGCTCCCAAGGAGCAATTGAGAATTGTGATGATGTAGGTGATGAACCATTGAGAGGCAATGAAGAACATGCCGGTGGGAGACATCAAGCCTAAAGATGATGAAGACGATGTACAAATTGTCAATCCACCATCTTCATAACATGTGCCTCAAGATGATGATAAGAATGAGAGAGTTGAAAATGAAAATACTCATGTCTCTCATGAACAAGCCAAGGCACAAGCTCAAGATGTTGATGCTCCCCAACCCTCTCCTCAAGTGGTTGATAGAAGAAACTCACCTCTACTTCAAGCACATCCACAAGATCTCATCATAAGGAGTCCTACAAAGGGTGTAATGACTCGATCTCAAAAGCTTACTTCTTTTGTTGAACATCACTCTTTTGTCTCTTGTCTTGAACCTAAGAATGTAGAAGAAGCTCTTCAAGATCCGGATTAGGTGAATGCTATGCATGAAGAATTGAATAACTTCGCCCGCAATCAAGTTTGGACACTTGAAGAGCATCCAAAAGGTGCAAGAGTCATTGGAACCAAGTGGGTGTTCCGCAACAAGCAAGATGATCAAGGCGTAGTAGTGAGGAACAAGGCAAGACTAGTTGCAAAGGGGTTCTCTCAAGTTGAAGGTCTTGATTTTGGAGAGACCTTTGCACCCGTTGCAAGACTTGAAGCCATTCGTATCCTTCTTGCATATGCTTCACATCATGAAATGAAACTATATCAAATGGATGTAAAAAGTGCTTTTTTAAATGGTTTCATAAATGAACTAGTCTATGTTGAACAACCTCCTGGGTTTGAAGACCCTAGATATCCTAATCATATTTATAGGTTGTCCAAGGCGCTATATGGGCTCAAGCAAGCCCCTAGAGCGTGGTATGAGCGCCTCCGAGACTTCCTCATTGAGAAGGGCTTCACTATTAGGAAGGTTGACATCACACTATTCACCAAGAAGCTTAATAGAGAGATCTTCATTTGTCAAGTCTATGTTGATGATATCATCTTCGGGTCAACAAATGAAGATTATTGCAAAGAATTTAGTGAATTGATGTCAAAGGAGTTCGAGATGTCAATGGTTGGTGAGCTAACATTCTTCCTTAGTTTTCAAGTCAAGCAAATGAGAGAAGGGATTTTTATCTCTTAAGAAAAGTATACCAAGGATCTTCTCAAAAGATTCAAGATGGAAGAGTGTAAGCCAATCAAGACCCCAATGCCATCTAATGGACATCTCGACCTAGACGAGGGAGGTAAACCAATTGATCAAACTCTACCGTTCAATGATTGGTAGCTTGTTGTACCTTACCGCATCTAGGCTCGATATCATGTTTAGTGTGTGCATGTGTGCTCGCTTTCAAGTGTGCCCTAAAGAACCTCACCTAAGTGCTATAAAAAGAATTTTAAGATATCTTAAGTACACCCCAAGCATCGGCCTTTGGTACCCCAAAGGAGCTAAATTCCAACTAGTTGGTTATTCCAATTCGGATTATGCCGGTTGCAAAATTGATAGAAAAAGCACATTTGAAGGGTGCCATTTACTTGGGAGTTCCTTAGTATCTTGGTCATCCAAGAAGCAAAATAGTGTGGCTTTGTCCATCGCTGAGGTGGAATACATTGCCGCGGGGGCTTGTTGTGCACAAATCTTATACATGAAACAAACCCTCCTAGACTATGGAGTTATTCTTGAAAAGGTGCCGCTTTTATGTGACAATGAAAGTGTCATTAAAATTGCTAATAATCCGGTACAACACTCACGCACCAAGCACATTGATATCCGCCACCACTTTCTAAGAGATCATGTTGCTAAAAATGATATATCACTAGAAGGTGTAAGAAGTGAAAATCAATTAGCGGATATCTTCACTAAACCTTTAGATGAGGCTACCTTTTGTAGGTTGAGAAGTGAACTAAATGTGCTTGATTCTAGTAACTTAAAAAATGAGCATGTGTTGTCCCTTGCATTGCATTGTATTATATGTCATGTTTATTTCCCCGCAATGCATCTAGAACTTGTCTAACATGGTTACGATAACCCTCCTTTGGACGAGTGAAGAAGCCTTACCGTGGATCAAACATGACAAGCAACCTAGTCTTCCTTTCTCTCTTTGCATTGCATATGCATGGTTGTTGCTTTGTCGTTTCTTTTCGGTTTAGCTTTGAGTAACCTCTGTGTTCGTCCATGAATAGAGAGAGCATTTGAAGCTCCCAAGGGTTCATAAACTCTATTGCATGGCCATACGTTGCTCCTCGTGTGTTTATTGCGTATTTTCTTAAAAATAATACTAGCCTAAGGCAAAATACTTTGAAAAACTTGAGGGTTTGAGTGAGGTCGCTCATATCAGGTTCCAATTGGTGTTTATTTGAGTCTCTTTGAATTGGAACTTGATTGGGAGAAGTCGTGTCGAAGATCGGATTGAAGAAAGGCGTTAAACAGTGACCGAATGCTAGACCGGACGCTGAATCGGACGCGGTGCTGCTTCACCACTGCGTCCGGTCCCGGCGACCACCAGCGCGTCCGGTCATCCCAAAGAACTTCTCTAGGATCTATGACCGGACGCTGCACCAGACACGACGTTGCGACCACCACGTCCGGTCCCGACCACCACCACCGCGTCTAGTCATGCGCTTGAGTTTCCCGAGCAATCTCTGACCGGACTCTGTCAGCGTCCGATCATCCCTAACCGGACGCGTCTGGTCGCTCCAGGAGCTTACTGGACTCTGATCGGACATTGCCTTACCGCGTCCGGTCATGCGACCACCGCGTCCGGTCATCGCGTGAAAAGCGGATCTCAGCCTTTTTAACCATATGTTCAGATCTTGTTCTTTCTTCTCAATCCACCGCCGCTCCTTGCCCTAGCCGCCTCCTCGCCATGTCTCTAGCACCGCCATCGCTGAGCGCCGCTGCAGCCGAGCGCCGCCGCAGCCGTGCGTCACCGCAGCCACGCGCCGCCACAGCCGCGTGCCGTCACAGCCGCCCCGCGCGCCGCCGTCACAGTCGCCCCGTGCACCACCGTTCCTCCGCACAGCCGCACCACCGTTCCTCTCCCGTGCTCCCAGCTCCTTGGCCCTGCGCCCCCCGTTCCTCACCTCCAGCAGCCGCTCAACCGGATCGTGCCACCAAGTTTGTCTCCGAACGTCGAGCCTCGACCTAACCCTAACAATCACATCGTTTCGCTCGAGTTCGACTCCGCAAGGTGATTTCATTGCCTTGAATTAGGGTTTGCCAATGGATTTCTGGTGAATTTCTAATACAATCTTTGATCTCATCGGTACTCTAGGGTTTTGTTCATCGTTTCCGAGGAACCCTAGCGCGTCAAGATCACTTTCCTTCCATCGGAGTTTCGCTCATCCGAGGTAGCTATCGTGGTCTATTCACATCTTATCTAATATGCTTGCTTTCATTAGAATCTCACCCATCTATTAGATAATATATGTTGCTTATAGTAGCTCTATCTATTCTATCCTTTCAGTGCGTCTTGTCGGTGCTTTGTGTGTCTAGTGATCTGCTGTGAATCTGAGGCCAAGCCTACGGATACGGATTGAGGCCAAGCCTCACGAGTGTTAGTACACCATCTTTCACTATCCAGGTTTTCTCAGTCGCATCAGTTTGTCAGTATGGTTCGCTGCAAGAATGCTGGTGGTGCACCTAGTGATGGGGACAAAAGTCCTCCCAGGAAGACAGAGGTGGCTCATGGCAAGCGAGTGAAGATAGCCGCGAAGAAGAGAAAGAGGACACTCACAGAGGCAGAGGTGGCTCAGGCAGTTGCAGATGCAACAGAGCTAGCAGAGAGAGGTGGCAGGAGCAGTGGGATTCGTATTGGCGAGCGTCACTTTCACCTTGAAGGTCGACAGCTCGATACTAAGGCCACAGAAGAGACCGAGGATGCACCTGTAGAGCAGCCCATAGAGGACCCAGAGGAGACAGAGGTGCAGATAGTTCACTCTCCATAGCATCGTCGCTCAGGACGTACGCGAGC
This sequence comes from Saccharum hybrid cultivar R570, assembly GCA_038087645.1. NCBI lineage: Eukaryota > Viridiplantae > Streptophyta > Magnoliopsida > Poales > Poaceae > Saccharum > Saccharum hybrid cultivar. The sequence continues at coordinate 609,052 of JAQSUU010000123.1, read as the reverse complement.
TCAGGTGACTCCCAGGCCAGAGGGCCAGCGTCGTGGAGGTCGTCCACCTCCCAGGGCTCGAGGTCACCCCCCAGTTGAGCACTTTGACCTCAGAGGAGCTACAGCACGACAGGTATAGGCTCTCAGGTTCGTTGAGGACAGTCGGTGGTTCCCACCTCAGCGGGATCCCCGGGCTTCAGAGGGTTTCTACACACCTCTGCACGAGGATTTCTACAGAGCCTATGTTGACAGCGGGATTGCATTTAGACCTCAGAGAGTCTGTCGACTGGAGGCTTTAGTTGAGGTGTTTGGTGAGTAGCTCCGTCCGCACTTGTCCTTTCTACCTGGTTTGTTAGACCTTCTTGGATGGACTGGAGCCTACTGCGGGACTTGGGTCAAAAAGTTCTACTCTTCACTTTGGATTAACCCAGCACATGAGTTTATACACTTTGCATTCCAAGGCTGTGACTGTAGACTATACAGCACCAGGGTACGGGAGATCCTCAAACTCCCAGCTTCAGAGATGAAGATACACCAGCTGTGTTTTGGACAGACTGCACCTCCAAGACGTCCTCATGGAGGGACAGTGCCACCCACAGACATGATCAGACCCTGCTTCCGTGAGCCGTTTGGTGAGGGGTCTAGACGTACACCTGCCAGCCTGACACCCCTAGCTAGAGTACTCGATGCTATTGTGAGGCGGACCCTTCTTCCGAGGCTGGGATACAGAGAGGGACTGACTCGTATGCAGTTATGGGTGGTGCATCACCTCATCTCATAGACACCGTTCGATATTTGGGATCTGATGCTATGTGAGATGGAGGATACTTTGGCAGAGGGATTCAAGGGTCACTAGCAGCTACCTTATGCTCATTAGATCTGTTTCATTATTCGATCTGCATGTGACCTGCCTGCAGAGATTAGAGCTGAGATATCTGATACCACTACTGCATTTCCAGAGTACAATATTCGACAGCTGTGGGTTTCAGTGACCAGAGAATAGGCACCTGGCCCAGGACAGCGTCAGAGGCCAGAGGTTCCAGAGACAGCTGCTGAGCAGGACGAGACCGTTGAGGGTCTTGCTGAGGCTGAGCTTGCAGATCTTGATGCTCAGCCAGCTGATCCAGTTGAGGATGTTGCTACTGACAGCACTGACGAGGATTACTAGCCCATCCCCCGGTGCCGCTCTCCTCGGCCTCATGACCATGAGGCCGGTGGTTCAGGCTCAGCCTCCCGCTCAGACCCAGCCATGGTGGCTATACTTGAGAGGCTGACCCAGGCCCAGGAGAGACAGGAGGTTCAGATGCAGAGACAGGCTCAGGACACAGCTGCCGCATTTGCTCAGATTTAGGCTCGTTAGGACGAGTTCCAGAGGCAGCAGCTGGAGTTTTAGAGGCATCATTTTGAGATGCAGAGGCAGCAGGCAGCCACCCAGCAGCAGTATCTTGAGCTCCTGCGACACCTTGTCACTGTTGGGGTACCTCCACCACTGTCTGTCCTTACTCCTGCACTACAGTCTAGTGGACCTCAGAGTCAGGGACAGCCGAGCTTTCAGTTCACCTCTCCCCAGCAGTAGATTCCTCAGACCTTTTAGTCTCCGAGCTACACTCCTATTCAGACGGGGTTCACTCCACCAGCTCAGCCTAGACCTCACCTTCTCTCGGGCACTCCTTTCACTGACTTGAGTGCCTCCTACAGTGAGCTGACTGGTCAGCCGACACCCTCGCACACCACTGTTGTGACCACTTCAGGGATGTTAGCTTCTAAGACTGCTTTTCCTCTAGTGTCAGGGGCCAGGACTACAGAGAATGTGCCATCGTCAGTTGCATCGACAGATCCTCCTACTCTTGGTATTTTTTAGGCTCAGACGACAGTGACTGCTCCTATTGTTGCTACTACACCTTCAGTTCCTGCACCTGCTCTACAGACCCAGACCGCTTCACTGCCACGTCTATCTATAGAGGGTTAGCCTGATAGTTTAGAGTCTGAGGAGGATACTTCATAGTTCGTGATCACTCCACGCTCCTCGACACCCGACACGACAGCTTCTGTTCCCCCGTCGGATCCTTAGTTTTGTTTTTGGCATTTGATGCCAAAGGGGGAGAGAGAGTAGATTCAGGGGGAGTGTTGATAGAGGGTTTCGTTTTTCCTTGTGTGCTATATTCATGCATCATGTTTAATTTCTCACCCTGCATTTTGTGACTATGAGCTTGTGAGACTTTGTTTTATATCATGTCACTTAATTGGTTTTAGCTCATAAGGTTGTGCTTCCGTGCCTTACTCCGATTTCGTATGAGCTATGTTTTATGTGTTCTAACTCTTCATGTTTTATCTTATGAGTACACTCAGTTGGCTTGGAACACATAAGCAATTCCTAACCCCTTGTGCTTACAACTTTTTGCTTATGTGAACCAAGCATGTTCGAAAACCTCAACTATTAAATCTTCTGAATCTAAGTGTTGTCATCAATCACCAAAAAGGGGGAGATTGAAAGCATCTAGGCCCTGGTGTTGGTTTCGGCAATTGATGACAACATATTATTACCATGACTAACGTGTGTTTTACAAAAACTTTGATAAGTTAGGTCATGGAGTTGATAACTGCTTTGGGCACTATGGTATTCATGTCCCTTGATGGAAATCGTTTCGGTTTTCAAAGGATTAACGACAAGATTAAGGACGGTTAGTTCCGGATGTCAAGGTGTTGGGTTACATCTAGAATAGTCATTAGGATCTTTGTTTCTTCCTTTGGCCGTACTATAAAGGGGGGCATGAGCGAGTAGCTTGACCTAAGTGAGTCTTTTGTTTAGGTGTGGTGCACACTTGTCAAACTTAGCACTAGGTAGCTCTGGCAAAGCTCAAAGTTCAGTTGGAAGCAACTTGGTTCAAGTTGCGTCGCGTTTCTAAGTCATTTGAGCAGTTTACCCTTGACCGGACGTGGTTTCTGTCACGACCAAATGCGTCCGATCAGTACTAACAGTCACTGTGTCGTTAACTGGTTGACCGGATGCGGTCCCTGCGAGGACCGAACGCGGTGATCAGTCTGACACGAGTTTCAGAGGGTAAAAGTCTAATCGGACGTGACTGTGAAGTGATCGGACGCGTTCGGTCATGTTCCAGTAAGGTACCTACCTGACCTGACGCGTCTGGTCATCTATGATCAGATGCGGTCGAGCGTTAGGTCAAAGTACAGTAAGGTTCTTGCACGATCGGACGCGTCCGATCACCCCTGACCGGCGTGTCCGGTCACTCAGTGCTGACTTTCGGTTTTCGACCGTTACACTCGACTGACGCGTCCGGTCATGATGACCAGCGCGTCCGGTCAGTGCGTGTTTTGCTGATTTGGCAGGTAACGATTGGATTTGTCTGAGGGGTGTATAAATACATCCCCTCCACCTCTTTTAGAGGTCTCTTGCTCATTTGTTCAGCTGAGAAACACCTTTGAAGTGCAAGGGAGTGCAAGAGCCCTAGTAAGGATAGTGATTTGAGAATCAAAGTTTGAGATCCCTCACTAGTGACTAGAGAGTAGCAAGTGTGCATCCATCTTCTCATTAGGCTTGTTGTGGTCAAGTGAGAGTTCTAGCTTGTTACTCTTGGTGATCGCCATCACCTAGACGGTTTGGTGGTGATTGGGAGTTTGGTGATCATCCGGCGAGCTTGTGGATGACCCAACTCATCTTGTGAGCGGTTTTGGGCGATTCACCACGACGGAGTGTCGAACAATCAACCCGTAGAGAGCACTTGATCCTTGCGCAGATCAAGGGGGAGCTACACCCTTGCGCGGGTGCTCCAACGAGGACTAGTGGGGAGTGGCGACTCTCCGATACCTCGAGAAAACATCGCCGTGTTCCTAACCCTTATTTTCAAGCATTTACTTTCGTGCATTACTTTCATTGCTTGTTTACTTTCCTAGAATTGCCATGCTAGACTAGGATTGGACCTTAGGGTGCAAAACTTTTATCGGTAGAATCACAAGGTACACTAGTAGGCACTAGGGGTGAAGTTTGGCTTGTAGGATTTAATTCTTGCAATTAATTTTTAGAAAAGCCCAATTTACCCCCCTCTTGGGCATCTTGATCCTTCAGATGGTACGGGAAAAATTCCATCTGTTTTCATCCCTACTAATAAGGCCCCTAAACCTGATGGTTTCAACATAGATTTTATAAAGAAATGTTGGCCAATCATTATTCAGATTTCTATAGACTTTGTGATGCTTTTCATTATGAGTAGATTTTCCTCCAAAGCATAAATGGTTCTCACATCACCCTCATACCCAAAAAAGATGATGCTTTAAAGGTTTCAGATTGTAGGCTTATTTCTTTGCTCAATATTTTCCATCAAGTTTTTAACAAAGCTTATGGGCAATAGACTTCAAAGTTTTCATGTTCTCTGATTCATAAGAACCAATATGGCATCATCAAGCATAGAACAATTCAAGACTAGATTGCCTAGGCCCTGGAATACTTGCACATGTGTCATCATTCTAGAAAGGAGTTAATCATTCTTAAGCTTGACTTTGAAAAGGCCTTTAACAAAGTAGAACATGAGTTAATGCTGCAAATTATGGAACACAAAGGCTTTTCTTCCAAATGGTTGAATTGGATGAAGCTTATCTTTGACTCTGGAACCTCTGCTATTCTGTTAAATGGAGTGCCTGGTAAGGTCTTTCACTATCACAAAGGTGTCAGACAAGGGGATCCTCTTTCACCCTTGTTGTTTATTTAGGCTACTGATTTTATTCAAGCTATACTCAGCTCACTAGAAGCTATGGTCTATTGACTCTCCCAATACGCAAGGCAAGTGATGACGATTTTCCAATCTTATAGTATGCAGATGACACCCTTATATTTTCATGAAGGGAGACATTTCTAAACTAAATCACCTGAAAGAGCTGCTCACTTGTTTTGTTGAATCTACTGATTTGAAGGTAAACTTTGATAAACCCATGATGATACCCATCATTGTGACAGCTGATAGACTAGATGTTTCAGCCACAACTTTTGGTTGCTCAAAGGCACTACCTTCTACCTACCTAGGCCTAACCTTAAGTCTAACCAAGCCTTCTGTTGCTAATTTTTGGCCTCTAGTCTACAAACGTGAAAGAAGGCTTATGGCGTTCTCCTTCTTTCTAAGTGAGGCAGGAAGATTGGATCTTACCAATGCTATCCTCATAGCCCTTACCAACTTTTGCAATGTGCAATTTCCTTCTTCCAAAAACTATGATCAAACAAATTGATAAATACAGAAAGCATTGTTTATGGAAAGGTTCAGATGTTAACAACAAAAGCCACCAAAAATAGCTTGACAAATGGTTTGCCTCCCTAAATAAGAAGGTGGCCTAGAGGTTTTAAATCGTACCGTTCAAAATGAAAGACTTTTGTTAAAGCACCTTCATAAATTCTACAACAAAGATAAAGTTCCCTAGGTACAGCTAGTTTGGGATAAATATTACACTAGAGATCGGTTGCCCTCCCCTAGTGGCACCATTAGAGGCTCCTTCTGGTGGCGTGATATTTTAAAACTCCAAAATCAGTTTAAAGGCATAGCTATGGTCTCTCTACAGGATGGAGTCTCTTGTTTCTTGTGGCATGACCTTTGGGAAGGGAGAGTCTGTAGTCAAGCTTTTCCAGAACTCTTCTCTTACTCCAAGAATCAATAGATTTCCCTTCATGTGGCAGCTTCTACACCTTTGTTGCAATATTTATATCACCTGCCACTTTCTATTGAAGCCTATGAACAATTCCAAGAACATGTCAGCATTATTCAAGGCTTGCAGTTGCAACCAAGTCATGACAAATGGACCTACATTTGGGGATTCTCAAGCTTCTCTTCTAGAAACACTTATAAGTAACTCATTGGACACCAGCATGTTCCTAGAGCTTTCAAATGGCTTTGCAAGTCGGCCTGTCAAAACAAAAGGAAATTATTCTTTTTTGGCTTATCTTGAAAGATTGTTTGAGCACTAGAGCTCTTCTTAAGCGAAGAAATATGGATCTTCCTGACTATAATTGTGTCCTTTATTCCTTGAATGTTGAAGAAGATATTTTCATTTCATTTTTGATGGCCCTTTTTCCTTCATCCTACTGGTTTAGTCTGAATCTGATGGTGTCTAATAACAGTGATCCTCTTGACATCATGGAAAGTTTTAAGGATCAACTCAGTTTACCTTTCTTTATGGAGATTATCATCACAATGTGTTGGACTATTTGGACCATGCGTAATGATGTTATTTTCAACATCCCTCATTCAGTTCAGTGATGCAAAGCTGTTTTCAAGAAGGAATTTGCTCTAGTTAATCTATGAGCGAAAGCAAAGTTTCATCCTCTGATTGATTTATGGCTAGAGGACTTTGTGTAATTCTTTCTATTTTCATTTTGACCTTCTTGGTTTCTTGGGGCTCACACCCCTCCTGTTTCATAAAAAACAGTATGAGGTTTGTAGCCCATTAATTTTAAAGCTAACAAATTGTAATGTCACAATTTTAGTGCTAGAAAATGAAATGTGTGGCATGATTGACCTGGCACGCCCCCATCAGCATATTGGAATTTTTTGTCTTGAAGATTATACATATACATACATATATATACTTATATATTGGAATTTTTTGTCCAATGGGGCTAGGCCTGAGAAATTTTTGGGTTGGGTAGTTCGGTTAGTTTGAAATTCAGGTAAAAGAAATTGATACCTAATATTCACCCTGAAAAAACACTACCCTATATTTCAGGTACCTAACAATTTGGGTTCTGGTATACCGGATCTACTAGATATTAAAAAAATTAGGGTGGGAGCCAGACGTCGGGTCGACGCGAAGAGTGCACAGTGAAGCCTTGAGGGTAGCGTCGTGCCATGAAACCATGAGGGTAGCATCATGCCGTCAACTGTCAGAGATTTGCGGTCGGGCACAAGCATCAGCTGTTGCGCGAGGGTGGGGGCTCAGCTGTCTGACAGGGGCAGGGGCTTGGCCGCACGGGGCGGTGGGTGGCCACGCGCTGGGTGGCGCCTCTCGTGTATCGGGCATCGACGGTCGTGGGGCAACACGGCTATCGGCTACGGCTAGGGTTCGGTCGAGGATTTGGGACTTGGGGCTAGGGTGCTCCGCTCGGGTGTTGTCAACATAGGTCGAGGGATGTGGAGTTGTGGACAGTGGAGGCTGGTTGGCTGGTTGCTGGTCTACATAAGTGGGCTTGATGAGTTGATGGGCTTTGAAGATATAAGGTAATACAAGTAATTCAGGTACCACGAGGTGTTACCCGAATTACCCAAACTAATTTTGGGTATATGGAGTCACAATCCAAAATTGTTCTTAGGTAGTTTGGTTGTGGGTTCGGGTATTGAGTAGCAGGTATAATTTGCCCAGGCATAAGTGGGGCAAGGGCCTTCGGCATCATAGGATGCGGCGCGTCAAACTGTTGATGCGTTGATGCCCTTGTACAAGTGCTGCGAGGGACGATGTCGATCATGGGCCGGGCTCCATGACAAGTACAAGGACACCCTAATGCTCACTGACTTGGAATGAATAATAATATAGTACTACCACTACTGTAGACGGGCTCTTTGCCAAGTGCTTGGGGCACTTGGTAAAGCCCCTATTGCACTCGGCAAAGAGCACTCAGCAAAGAACTTATCGGCAAAGGTTTCTTTGCCGAGTGCCACGTCAGCACTCGGCAAAAAAAATCCGTCATCAACTCTGACGGCCTCTTTGCCGAGTGCCACGTCAGCGGCACTCAGCAAAGATTTTTTTTTTGAAAATTCTTTGCCGAGTGCCATAGTCTTGCACTCGGCAAAGAATTTTTTTATTATTATTTTTAAAAACTTTGCCGAGTGCCGCGGCCCTGGCACCCGGCAAAGATTTTTTTAAAAAAATCTTTGCCGAGTCCCATGGCTCTAGCACTCGGCAAAGCTGGGAAATTGGGTCTCTGCTTCCCAGCTTTGCCGAGTGCCGTGGTCATGACACTCGGCAAAAGCCCTCTTTGCCGAGTGTGGCACTCGGCAAAGAAGGGAAAATGCTATTTTTTTGGTATTTTGCTTTCCATCAGCACAAACAAAGAAATCACACACACACACACACACACACACACACACACACACACACACACACACACACACACACACACACACACACACATATATATATATATATATATATATATATATATATATATATATATATATATATATATATATATATATATATAGCACATACACATCCATATTCCATCACATACACATCGTTGCTAGGTCCAGTCTAGCCTTAACGTTGTCCTTTGACTTATCAGGAATGTCCATGAGTGTTGCAAAAAGCGCCTCGACGATATTCTTTTCTGTGTGCATTAAACCAATGTTGTGTGGAAGAAGAAGGTCATTGAAATAGGGGAGCCTAGTCAAGCCCGATTTATGAGTCCACTGGTGTTCCTTACCATATCCAATAAAATCACCTTTCTCTTTATCATCTTTGAGAGCCTCTATCTCAGCACGGACCTCGGCACCGGTCATCATTTGAGGTGCAGGGTCGGTGACTTGAACCCCTTTCCTGAAGTTCTTGACATCTCGTCTGAATGGATGGTCAAGAGAGAGGAATTGACGATGTTGGTCAAACGAAGAAAACTTGCCACCCCTCTTCAGCCAAGTGAACCTCACAGCTGTCTTGCATTTTGGGCATGGAAACTTCTCGTGAACACACCACGCGCAGAATATGCCATAGGCTAGGAAGTCATGCAAGGAGTAGTGGTACCACACATGCATTGTGAAGTTCTTCTTTGTAGATCGGTCGTATGTCAGTAACCCTTTCCCAAGCAAGGATCAATTCATCAATGAGAGGCTCCATGAACACACCCATCTTGTCCCCGGGTGTCCAGGAATTATCAGTGACAAGAATACGTTCTTGGGTTGAAACATGACGCCGGGGGCGGGGGGGGGGGGAGGGAGATTGAGGGGGATCACGAACACGGGCCAACAATTGTACGGGGCCGCCAGCAATCCATAGGGGTTGAACCCATCGATTGCCAGCGCTACATGTACATTATGAGCCTCCTCAACTTTACCATGATGTATGCCATCGAAATAGGTCCATGCATCGCCATCCGATGGGTGTAACATCTTGTCAGCATTGTATCTTTTGCCATGTTTATGTCATGTCATATGTTTCGTGGACTCCTCTGTCATGTACAGCCATTAGATCCTCGGTATGACAGGAAGGTACCGTAGGACCTTCGTGGGGATACCAAGTTGTTCCTTCTTGCCATCACTAGTGTCGACCTCTAGATACCTAGAGGATTTGCACTTTGGACAATGCGTTGCTTTCTCGTGATCTTTCCTAAATAGGACGCAACCATTCGGACAAGCATGGATGTGCTCATACAACATCTTAAGGGCACAAAGAAGTTTCTGTGACTCGTACAAGTTCTTCGGCAGAATGTGACCCTCCGGAAGCAGGGATCCAACAACTGCCAACATACCATCAAAGTTGTCTCGACTCATGCTACACTGCGACTTGAACGCCATTAGGCGTCTAATGGCATCTAGTTGCGAAACCATTATCTTTTTGTGAAGGGGCTTCTGTGCCAAAGACTATCATAGTATGCCTTTGCAGATTCCTCTGGCTCGTCCTCTAATCCTTCACCGAACCGTGCCTCCTGAAAGTCATCCATCTAGTCTGCTACCCCGGCATCTCCATCAAAAGCCTCGAGGCGTGGTCTCACCACATCCTCTCTAATACGATCGGCTTCACCATGGTGGATCCAGCAGGTATAGTTTGGCGTGAATCCATACTTGCAAAGATCTTCCCCCATGTTCTTCCTATTCTTTCTTACACGGTTGTCACATTTGCTGTAGGGACACGACATCCGATTCGACCCTCTAGCAGCCTCGCCAAATGAATGCTCCAAGAAAGCATTAGTCTTAGTCATCCATTCTGGGGTCATACTTGCATGGCCCGTGTACAACCAATCATGGTTCTCCATCCTCTGGCATATACATATGTAAGCGAGTAATATAACCAGCAATTGCATCTGCACGGCATTTCTACCATCTAATAGGTGAGGATAGGTCCTAATCCCACCCGCGGATGCGTAGATGAGGTTAGTTTCAATGCTTCGCTCCTATCCGAGACATAATTTCGGTAGCATCTCTCCGCTGTTCTCTAGATACACGTCTTGTAAGAGAGAGTGTGTATCCGGAGAACAACAGGGAGGTGATGCCAAAAGTCTATCTTGGACCAGAGCGAACCATGCAAGCTAACCTCATCTACGCATCCGCGGGCTATCCAAAATACGTGGACAATCTGAAAGAGATACGGTGGTAGATATGCAAAGATCTTCATACCTCTGACCGTATCTCTTTCGAATGAGAGACGCCTAACTGGGCTACGTGATCTACAACCATGATAAGAAAGAGAGGTTATTTATACATAGGGTGGCGGTGGAGATAGGCTAGCGGCGCAGTGGCGAGTCGGTGCAGTGGTGAGGCGACGCAGTAAAGGCAGGACCGCGGCGCCGGCGAAGACGATCGGGGCGGCCGAGGTACTCCGGCTCGCCTCCGACGAGTCCTGCTCTGCAAAAGAAGAAACACAACACTATAAATTAAAAATTTTGGCAGAACCTCCCCTCTACGGGGAGGTTTCCAAAACCTGCAAGAAAAACACCGGCATGATGGCCAACATCCAAATTTTCGGCACGATGGCCCACACATCAACAATTCAGGCACGAAGGTCGTCAACAACATAAACGGCACGACGGCCGACAACCGAGGGATTTACCTTCTTCTCCGGCGAGGGGCGGGGACGATGGCGTGGACGAATGGCGTGGATTACGTGGACGGTCATCGGACCGAGGTCCTTCTCCTTCCTCTCCTCCTCCTCCCCCCTTCTCTTTCTTCTTCTTCCTCCTTCACCTTCTTCTTCTTCCTCCTCCCCTTCTTCTTCTTCCTCCTTTCCTCCCTCCTCTTCCTCCTCTTCCTCCTACCTCCTCCTTCTCCCTACTGGGCGGCCGGGGGCATGCCTGGGGGCCACCGGTGATGGCCGGGGACGGTGTGGGGCGGGTGGCACTGGCCGCCGGCGCGGGGCAGGGGCGACCGCCTTGAGCCGCCGACGCAGGTGGGGCGGGCATGGTGGGCACAGCGGCCGGCCGCGGGCGAGGATGCCAGTGCTGGTGGGGGCGGGCGCGGCCGAGGACACCGGCGCGGTTGGGGGCGGGCTCAGCGGGGGCGGCGGCCGGCCGCGGGCGAGGTCGCCGGCGCGGGTGGGGGCGGGCTCGGCGGGCGCGGGGACGCGGCCGCGGTGGCGCGAGGAGGCGGCCGCGGCTGCGACGGGAGGCGACGACGGCCGACGTGAGAGAGAGAGAGAGAGCCGAGAGAGAGGGCCGGTTCGGCCCTTTTTTATGTGGCGGCCGGCTTCGCCGAGTGCCAGATCGTGGGCACTCGGCAAAGCCAATATTCTTCGCCGAGTGCCGTGATCTGACACTCGGCGAAGTTTAAAAAAACTACAGGTGCCTTTGCTGTGTGCCAAACTTAGGCACTCGGCAAATTTTTTTTTTGTTTTTTGGCACCAAATTTTTTTAATGCTTTACTACACTATCACAAACATGTTAAAATTTGGCACATTTTCATTGCTTTTTGGTATATTTCTTTGTTTTATTTTGTTTTGTTGAATTTTTCCGGATAATGTAAGTTTGAACTGCAGGTGCATCGAATAATAGATTTCATTCGTTCAAAAAATGTTATCTTCGTTTCTTAGTGTAAATTTAGGCTAAATCCAGGAACTGTCTCGAAATTTCGATCAACGTTCTCACGGGGCAACGCCGCCAACTTGTGTGCGAGTGGTTTTTTAGTTATATAAAATGCGAACGAATTCCGAAAATCATGAAACTTGTCGAGTTATCGTCATATCGTTTGCGTATGCTGTGGTAAAAATTTGAAAAAAGTTTCGAGCACGTTGGCACGTACGATCACGTACGATTATACATTGTACGTGCCAACGTGCTCGAAACTTTTTTAAATTTTTACCACGGTATACGCATACGATATGACGACAACTCGACAAACTGTTCATGCGTTGATGCCCTTGTGCAAGTGCTGCGAGGGACGATGTCGATCATGGGCCGGGCTCCATGACAAGTACAAGGACACCCTAATGCTCGCTGACTTGGAATGAATAATAATATAATATATAGTACCCATCGGAACATCACACTCCCACGCATGCATGTGGTTTTGATAACACGACGCTACATCTACCACTAGCTAAACAATAAATCAATCAGTAGATCAAAACATCATGAAACTGACTCTTTTGTGGCTGAAGTGAACAGATCAGCTACCGTATGCCGTGTATATATAACTACGATGAGCGTGGCACACTGGCACTAGAGCTTACGTACGGTGCAAATGGATGACTTCCTGCCGCCCTGTTACCCTCCCTGCTTCGTGTCACCCTTTTCTGTCGACGGCCACCATAACCTTACGTACGGTGCAATGGATGACCTCCTGCCGCCCTGTTACCCTCCCCGCATCATGTCACCCTTTTCCGCTGACGACCACCACCAGAGTCCAGCGCCCGATTTCCCGTCCTGCGATGCCCTAGAGAAGTGGTTGTTGGGCAACGCTGACGTGCTCGACAACCATGAGGATGAAGACCCCCAGGATACTGGCTCCAGCCTACCGCCGCAGCCGGCGGCGGCACCACTCACGGAGAGGAAGCGGGGACGGAAGCCTGCCTCTGGCTCCCGTGCCGCCGGCACGACAATCACCCACGTGGAAGCCGAACGGCTGCGGCGGGCCAGGCTCAACCGCCTGTTCTGCGTTCTCCGGACCGCCGTGCCCGCGGTGACTGGGATGGACAGGGCGTCCCTTCTCACCGACGCCGTTGGCTACATCACCAAGCTGCGCGGCCGCGTCGAGCAGCTCGAGGCCGAGGCAGAGGCCAAGCGGACGACGGCGGCCTCTCTCTCCCAGCTCCCCTTGTTTATTGGTGGCTCCCGTCAGGAGCTGGAGGTGCGGATGCACGGGCGGGACGCCGCTGCGCTGCGCCTGATGACTACTGCAGCGCGCCATGCCCCCGCGCGCCTCATGGCCGCGCTCTGCGCGCTGGACCTGCCGGTGCAGCACGCGTCCATGTGCCGCGTGGGCGGCGTCACCGTGCAGGACGTCGTCGTGGACGTACCCGCGGCCGGGCTGCGGGGAGAGGACAGCCTCCGCACTGCACTGCTGCACAAACTACTGCAGTAGAGCGGGTAGACGGCGCGCCGGCGCGCGTGGCCACCAACCCACCCAGCATGCACTAGCTACTTCGATCGGACCCATTATTCCAAATCAAGCTGCTTTAATTTGCCATGCACGTTTTTTTTCCTACTCATTGTTGGTGGTGTCAACTGCATGCGCCGCCTTGCATTGCACATGCACTAATAGCAGAACCAAAGGCCCATACTAGCCAAGGCTCTGTTTGGAAGTTCTGTAAATTATTTCGTCTGTAGTATTTGCTTCCATTTGTAATTTCTTGTGCACAGGAAGACAATCTGTGTTGGGAATTGGGATCGATCGTCCTCACAAGGTGAAATAAGAAGGGAGGCAATCTGGCAAAGGATGACATCCCGAAGGTCTAGCCTCCACCTATCCGAACACTATTACCAAGGCACGGAACTCTTGGTAACCGAGCCGAGTGATCTATCTCTTTATTGGTATTTGAGTTCTCCTTTTATAGGGTATGATTATATGTATTTTCTTGTACACAAATGCCCTCCATCTACTACAAAATATACCAGAATATTTTCAGTTGTACAACATCCGTGGTCACAGAGGTCAATCTTTTTCTGTTACAACAGCCTTGCCTAATGGGCCCTAGTCAAGCTGTCACCAGTCTCGTTGGGCCACCATGTCCATCTGAGGGTCCTCGGCAACGAAGGCCGACCGCCTTCTAGCCTGCAGAACCTTCGTCATGAATTTCCCAAAGGCTTCCTTGAAGGCCCTTGTCAAATGGAGCCTCGTTGTCCTTCTAGGGCCTTCGCATGATCTCCTTCAACTTGAGCCTTCGTCCCATAGGCTCGAACCTTCGACGCTAGGCAAAGGTCTTCCAAGACCTTTGTGGCTACCCTCGACTCCATGGGGCCTTAGCAGGCATCCTCCGAATACCTTGTTATGTACTTGCACCCAAAGGATTTAGACAATAGGAGGCAATCACTATTAGCAGGCCCTCGCGCGTGAGGCTTGAGACTTCACCCCCAACAGTTCCCCCTTCGTGGGTAAGGTTTGATGCAGAGACGAGCCTAATCCTTGAAAAAGGGCAGTCGCATCAGGCCCAAGCGATATAAAGTTTGTAGATCATGAGAAGTTATGAAACTTTGTAGTTGAAAACTTTTTTTATTTGAATTCGTTTAGGGCACCAAAACGTGGTTTGAAAAATTGCTTTGCCGAGTGTTTTACTTTGGCACTCGGCAAAGAAGCCTTTGCCGAGTGTTTTTTTTTGACACTCGGCAAAGAAACTTCTTTGCCGAGAGCCGTTTATCGGACGAGGCTTTGCCGAGTGTTTTTTATTTGGCTCTCGGCAAAGCCTTCTTTGCCGAGCGCCCGAAAAAAACGCTCGGCAAAGCCTCCAGCGCTCGGCAAAGAAGCGGATTCCGGTAGTGAAGGGTTCGCTCCCCCGGGCTCGTTTGTGTTGGGCCTTTTTTGCGTTCACTTTTGATGTATAGGCTGTAGCTTGGCCTTCTTGAGGCACTGCAGTCGAACCAAGCGGGCAAAAGTTTGATTGCCGCTTGGGCCACTATAAAAGGTGGGGGGTGTAAAACGAATGTACCCCCAGTCGCGTTCTTTGCGGTGAAAATTTTAGCCTCTGATATGTGAAGCCTCCGTCCTTATACTGTGGAGGTGGCTTTTCTTTCATGGTTGGGGTTCGTGGTCCAGGCTTGCTAGCGTTAGTGATAAAGACTACGACTTGATCTTTGAGCGTTCCATGATGGCCAATGTGAGGGCTTTGGAATATCTCGAGGAGAATCTTTGCGATGTCGAGGCTAATATCGATGATCTAGTTACCGACAAAGGCAAGGCTGAGATCAAGAGGACCTTCGAGTTTGTGTCTTTGTTAACCACCAAGGCTGTCTTGAAGAGGTATGCGGGCCTTGGGTGGTTCAAGGAGGACAGGGTAAGGCTTCCTGAGGGATAGACGAAGGCTGATCCCCGGTAGGACGAAGGCTAAGCCCCAATACATTGAAGCGGTGGTTTTTAGGACATTTTCGTATGTGGCCTTCGGATGCCTTCGGTCAAATTCCTATGGGACGTGTTGGAGAGCTTTCAAGTTCAACTTCATCATTTGACTCCCAACGCTATATTCTAAACCTTGCCATGTTTTGCTAGGCTTGCCATACCTTCAAGGCGGAGGCCGACATTGCCTGCTTTTGAGCCCGCTATGGGCTCCATAACCAGCTGAAGCTCATTTTGTTTGATGGAAGACAAAGGATGCACAGTTTGCTAGGTGCACCTTTATTCTGATGAGGCCCTCATAGGAGCAGGAGGGGTTTGAAATTTTCTTCTCTCAGCACATTCGGTGGAATTACGATTGGTACTGGCACTAGTTTTACATTAGGATGTCGAGGGTCACTTTCAAGGATAAGAATGGCAATGATGCTTATCGATACCCTCTTGCTTCAAAGATGCAAATTTG
Organism: Saccharum hybrid cultivar R570; assembly: GCA_038087645.1. Lineage (NCBI taxonomy): Eukaryota > Viridiplantae > Streptophyta > Magnoliopsida > Poales > Poaceae > Saccharum > Saccharum hybrid cultivar. The sequence goes on along the minus strand of JAQSUU010000123.1, from coordinate 593,431 downwards.
AACCTGGTTACCTGTGTATTGGCCAAAAAGAGCAATGAGCAGAGGGCCTACGAGAAGTCCATCAAATTTGTTGTCCGATTTAGCAACGGTCGTGACATAGTTGAAGAGTTTGTTGCTACTAGAGTTTGGCCTCTAGATCGCAATACATATAAGGAGTTCACCCTTGATGATGTGGCCCTCCCCCTCATGGTCCTCAGAGCATCATGCCCTGTCCTCGTTTCAACATCAAGAAAGTCGAAGGCAAAAGCGACAAGGACATAATTGGTAGCATTGAGGGTTAGGCCATTGAGATGTCGTGTGAGTACACGAATAAAGAGCATGTTGCACGGGTCGCCATGGTTAGGCAGGGCCCTCGGCTAAACTGGGTCTTTGAAGAGCTTGGAGTGAAGTACGAGGAGCGGGTGGTCCCCGAAAAGCTTTGTTGTGCCCCAGCGGGCAAGGTTGCTACCCCAAAGGCTGATGTTGTACCCAGCTAACGACATATACAACATCGTTGTTGAATTTTCGAACATGACCATATCTTTCTTGGACATGCAATTCTTATTCCTCTAGAAGAGACTCGGCGTGAGTCAAATTTTCTTGTGGTCCCTATAAGTAGTGGAGACTTAAACTCATCCTCACATTTGGTTATATATGCATGGACCAACCTTTTAACCACACATGCGTCCTACTTTCCTATAGGAATGATTGGATGGATTCGACCTAGTTGACAGTGAAGAACATGTTCCTTGACCCTTGTCTCATTAACAAGGCATGACACACTAGCCCCACTACAGTGGAAGGATGATCATCCTACATTCAACGGTGCCTTAGGCAAGGTGAGAGAAAAAATTAGGAAGTCAGCACATGATAAAGCAAGGTTAGAAGCTACACTAAATATCAGGAAGACGATGCTAGCCTATCAGAACTTTCAATATATATATGCCCCATACTATTTCGGGTATGATCACTAAACCACTATCATTTTTCATGCAATTTGGTTTACCTTGGTCCACTGACACATTATCAGTTTTTGTACAAATGCAACGATCACTTCATCTTAATAGGCATCGATGTGAGTTTTGGCAAAATGATGATTTATGACTCGCTAAGAAAAGAACAAAAGACATACGCAGGGTTCATCACCGTTTTATAGACATAAGTAGTAATCGTAGTCATTAAACAACGCCTACAGATATTACATTAAATAAGGAGGAGTGCATAACAAAGATATTCCAAAGAAGATGAATGTCGTTCTACATCCATGGGTACGACCATTTCTACCTCAAATAGCGAGCATATTGATTAGATAGAACAATGCACTTCATTGTATTGTTTTTTTGCATGTCACCGACTTGAAGTGTGCGAGGCAAAATTAGCGTCAGACATCAGTCCCTAAAACTAGCTTTTTAGCTATGGAGCATTGGTCGCTAAAGAATTCCAACGAATCGTCGCTCAGTAAAGGTGCTTTCACCGGCAATACATCGGTCGCTATAGATAGCGTCAAACTATCGGTCGATACATCTTAATAATTGAATCAGATGATCGGTCGGTATATAGTAGAGCGAAAATCTAGCGCGCTGCCCCTGTGTATTCGCGCCCAAAATTTGGCTGTCGAGTCTCAGAACCAAGTACACGGGCTAAAAAAATGCGGTTCGGCCTTATTATCCGCTTGGGGAAAAAAAGGTCGGCACCCCATCCCCATCGCCACCGCGCTCCCGGTCCTCTCCCCACGCGCTCCCGGTCCTCTCCCGTCACCACCGCTAGATCCAGAGGTACGCCGCAGGGGATCCAGCAAGGGCCGCGCCCAGGGCGCCGCTGCTGCAGGGGCTCGTGTGCCGCCGCTGCTTAGGGTTCCGCGGCGCCGCCGCTCCCAGGTTCTGCGTCGAGCAGGGGGGCCACACCACCACGAGCAGGGGCTCGTGTGCAGCCGCAGAGGAGGAGGCGAGGACCAAGGAAAGGAGGTCCTGCGGACGGCAGACGCCATCCCGCTGGGAGCCAGCAGGCCCGGCCCTGGGGCAGGGCGAGCGGGGCAACCGCCCAGAGCCTCTGCCGACAGGGGGCCCCAACCTCAAGGGCTCAAGGTGAGACCTACTATAGCTAGCTAGTACGAGTAGTAGTATTTCTGTACGTATGTAAACCAGCCACCATCGGCACTAGTATTTGCTGCAACAGATATACTCCTAATTCAACACAAGAGGATTTGGAAAGATTTTAATAAAAATATCCTTTTTATTCTAGTATAACATGTATTAGTTCCTAACCGCTTGCCCAAACTCTTCAAAAGTTGTAACTAATACTCCATCTGGTTCCAAAATACCACCTTTGTATTAGTAACTTTGACTTCTATATTTTAATATAAAATATTTATAAACTAGCCAACTTATAGTTTTTAAAACCACATACTAACCAACTCATACATTTTCACATATCCAGAATCAACACGATTCGCTCCGTGTTATCTCTCATACTACTATTACAGTTAAGATTTGTTACAAGTGCACTTTTTTAAGAACAGAAGGAGTATCATAGTATTCCATATACATATTCTTGCAACATGCTAAAAGTTACTTTGTAAAATATTGATAAAAAATTTATCATAGGGCCTTCAGTCTTGCCTCGCCCCTGGCCTCCAAAATCTCAGGGCCGGCCCTGGGAGCCAGAAGCCGGAAACCAGACTCCACCGCCCCCCAGTATCCACACCCCGCTCAAGCATCTGCACCCGCCAACGAGCAGGCCTCCGCACTCAGACCGTGAGCCATCCGCCGATTCTGCCTAGCAGGTACAGTGTGTGCTCTCAGTTTTCTCTTTTTCAATTTCTGTACCAGTGGTGGAGCGTCGATTTGAAGTTCTTCAAGGTAAAACTCCGCTTGCAGCCCAGCATAGACCATGGCGGTCGCTCCCGCACCAATTCCACCTTATAGTGCCCACCAATGCTTCATTCATGGATGACGCACATGATGTGCTCGATGATTTGCCTCAACAACTATGGATCGCTCTTCACTTTCCATATAGTAACAAGATAACTAATTAGTTTCATTCAGTTTTTGTAATATATTTTCTGCCAATGGGTATAAATTGTCCATATAGATTCCTTCCTACTCTCCCTCCAAAAGAATTATATCACGAGTTCCTGATGAGTTCTCCAATCAAGGATTATATTCCGAATTCAATCAAATATCATGTCTGCGCCTTCCTTCTCTTAGGTATACATTTCTGTAAACTCTCACATGTCCTACACCTGTGTGTCTGTTTGTCGATTGAAGTACCTACTACAGATTCTTACACAGCAAGTGAAACCGCAAAGCTACTAATCAGAGTTTGCATCTTCTCTTCTTAGTAACCAATGATATTTTCAGACATATAAGAAATAAAATGATAATCTATCAACAATAGCTTGTTCTGCATAAGTAATGACTACTTCCTCCATCCAGTGTTCTGGATTAAAGTAGACATACCAAGTTAATCTGGGATTTGATGGTTAATAACTTAAATGGGTTGGCAAGGCTTTGATCAGTACAACAGAGCTGTGGAATTTTTTTTCTCGAACATGCAGGGCTGTTGATCTTTTTCAATTGGAGGTGAAAGTATAACATAAATTTGGTTCTAGATTTTGGAAAAAATTTAGTACAATACATGGGTTAACCTCATTTGTTTTTAAAGTCCGCTGCACAGAAGTGGAAGGACTTCAAGGCAAGCCTAAAGGAGGAGTATTTTGATGAGAACTTAACAATTGAGGAATTGAAGAAAAGGCATGGTGATAGAGTTAATGATGAGGATTGGGCATTTCTCATAAATTATTGGAAGTCTCCTGAATCTGAAGTAAGGCTAATATATACATATGTAACTTGTATTGTTCAATATCTTTGCATAGTGTAATAATTTCTATCTTAGGTTCGATCGCAAATTGCCAAAGTGAACCGTGCTAAGTTGGAGATACATCATACATCAGGCACTAAGAGTTTTGCTCGTTCTGGACATGGAATGGTACATAGAACTATACTTACTTATTGGCCATTGTGTCTTATATAGGTGCTTTGTGCAGATTTTTTATGTTGAAAGATAAAACACTTGTAGGTTGATGAACTAGGGCGCCCTCCTCGAAGGGATGAACTCTATATCAAAACTCATACAAGAAAAAATGATGTTGCAATAAGGAATGCAGAACCAATCATCGTAAGTTATTCAAGTATGATTGCTGAATTATAGTATGTAATCTTTATGGTGTGTAAATATTGATATTTCCTTTATGTAGAGCAAACTTAAAGAAACTGTTGAGGCCCATCCAGAGTTGACAGAAAGAACAATTCAACAGGGTGACGTATTTGCTGCTGCTTTGGGTTCAAAGGAGCCAAGAGGTCGTGTGCGAGCTTTAGGTCTAGGACCTACTCCTCAAGAGATTGGTATAGCAGGACTGAAGTCTTACACATCTACAAGATTTCAAATAGAAGTTTTGGCCCGTAAAAAGGCTGAAATTAGGAATGAAGCTCTAGAACAACGCCTAGCTCAAATGGAAGCAAAAATGCAAATGATGGAGGAAATGTTTGCACACGAAAGGCGAAATGTAGAAATAATGTCACAGAATGGTTCTAATTCACAACAAAATGTGGTATATACTTCTATAACAATACATGAGCTAGTTCTTTGGCATCTTAATACCTTGTGCAGATTTTTCTCATTGTCTCTTTCATTTTATTTGTAGAGCCCCAGATCTACAGAACATGCTCATGAGGCATATCATGATGCTCATTTTCAAGAAGATGAAGCTTATGAAGATAATGAGAACAATGATGCTATTGATCCGGGTGAATACTTGCTTGTGGATAGGCCTACTGCAGCCCCAACTATGCAAAGCCCTTCCAATGCCGCCCTTGTAATGCAGCCTCGTGCAGCCCCATCCTCTCAGTGCAGCCCTACCAATGCATCCCCAGCAGTGCAGCCCAATGTAGCATCACAAGTCCAGTCTCGTCAGTGTAGCCTCACCAATGCAGCTCCTACAACGCAGCCCCATGCATCCCAACCATCACAGCTCCAAGCAGCCAAACCATCACAACCTCGGGTTGCGAAACCATCACAGACTAAGGTAGCCAAATCGGCACAGGCGATGAATGTCAATGCCCCTCGCTCTCATTCACATGATGAACATGTAATGCTCTTATCCATGCTACAAAGTTTGTTATCATAATTGCATTATTTGCTTTGTCATTAGTTCAATTCTCATAGATGTATTACTTGCTTCAGATTGGAAGGGATGTGATTTTATATGAAGTGGTCAGATCTGATGCAGCTGTGGCTAAGGGAACAATCATTTCAGTAAATCCTAAAACCACTCTTGGAGGTGTAGCTCTTGGAAAGCATTATTGTGAAGTTGTGGTAAATGTTGTGATCAAAAGGGATGCAATTTTGCCTCGCCCTTATCCTGGGGTGGAGAGGATGGGCGACGCTCTTAAGTTGCCAATTGCATGGCCATACAATAGAGTAATAAACTGCCTTAGTCATTGTTTCCTATTTTATCATATGTGGTTAGTATAGCGACTTCTAACTAGTGATATTTGTGATAGATGAAGGTTAGCAAGGCATCAGCATCAAATCATGGTACTTCAGGTATGCTATTCTCATCTCACTTGTCACTTTGCAATTAGGAATCCATAGTGCTGTTGTTTCTTAGTAGCTGAACAGTCCACTGAATCAAGTCTACTGCGACTGGCCAACTGCTGGTCATGCTTCTTTGTTTTCTATAGACCTCAAACTACAAAACACTTCCGGGCACTGTTACATTCATTGTTGCACTAGCAGTTTTAGTTTCACTATGCAGAAATCACAGTTTAATCATGCGAAAATGCATACAGTAAACTTTAAAACTCTAATTAATAACACTTGATTTGACATAGGTTCACCTAGATATGCTTTTCACAGCTATGTATTGTATAATGCGCTGATGGGTGGAGCGGCTAATTGACCATTGCTGTAGTTGCACATCCTGGAGTAAATTGGTTCATTTAATGGCGTGTCTCTGTATAACTTTGTGGCTTTCATACTTTTACTCATGATGGTTGATTGGAATATGCATTTTTGCTTATTCTAAATTTGAGAAATATTCTTAATCATTAGGACATAGTATCAATGTGACTCCTGAAAGCCTAGTCTGTATCATTTGAGAAATACTCTATCACCGGAGCAGTAGTTAGTAACCAATAGACAATTATCGAGTTCTGGACATGAATATTACCATAAGTCTGTAATACATGAACAATGATACTATTGACATAAAGTTGAGCTGAAATATATAATTCTTATGTGTCAGCAATCAGTTTTATTAACAAATTTCACTTTAAATTTGTTTTGGTGGGAGGCCCTAAAGATTATGTGATGCTGGCTCAACACCAAGCAGATTTGTCTAGTAATCAGTGATGTTATTTTGTATTTGAGTAAGATGGGACATTCTATAAATTGTAAGGCCAACATATGTATGGCTTCTGGACGTCATTTGATCTTGCTACTAAGGGCTATGTATGTTGTTCCTTTTGTAAACATGGCACAACTACAAATGTTGGCTTCAATGAAAACTTAGACATGTTTAAACATGTTATCCAGCTATGCTTTTGTCTTTTGATGTGAACTTATATGGATGTTGAGTAAGCTTGAGATTATATGGTTACTGTGAAATTAATTAATTATAATAATATAAGGTTGATGTTAAATTAATTATGTAATCATGTCAGTTCATAGCATTGAAGTGTTGGTCGGTGTAACTTTGTATACCATCAAATTGTTGGTCGGTATAACTGGTAACAGAACATTAGTCGCTATAAATATTGGCAACTAACTATTGGTCGGTATAGATGCGTCGGTCGCTGTAACTTTATAGCGACGCCACTTACAACGTCTAATGACGTTGGTCGATATAGAGTTATAGCGACCAATGTTCGGTCCCTATAATGACTTATAGCGACTCTTTTGTACTTGCTGTAAAAAGTGTGTGGTATAGTGGATTGGTACTGGCACTAGTTTTACATTAGGATGTCGAGGGTCACTTTCAAGGATAAGAATGGCAATGATGCTTATCGATACCCTCTTGCTTCAAAGATGCAAATTTGAACCTGGTTACCTGTGTATTGGCCAAAAAGAGCAATGAGCAGAGGGCCTACGAGAAGTCCATCAAATTTGTTGTCCGATTTAGCAACGGTCGTGACATAGTTGAAGAGTTTGTTGCTACTAGAGTTTGGCCTCTAGATCGCAATACATGTAAGGAGTTCACCCTTGATGATGTGTCCCTCCCCCTCATGGTCCTCAGAGCATCATGCCCTGTCCTCGTTTCAACATCAAGAAAGTCGAAGGCAAAAGCGACAAGGACATAATTGGTAGCATTGAGGGTTAGGCCATTGAGATGTCGTGTGAGTACACGAATAAAGAGCATGTTGCACGGGTCGCCATGGTTAGGCAGGGCCCTCGGCTAAACTGGGTCTTTGAAGAGCTTGGAGTGAAGTACGAGGAGCGGGTGGTCCCCGAAAAGCTTTGTTGTGCCCCAGCGGGCAAGGTTGCTACCCCAAAGGCTGATGTTGTACCCAGCTAACGACATATACAACATCGTTGTTGAATTTTCGAACATGACCATATCTTTCTTGGACATGCAATTCTTATTCCTCTAGAAGAGACTCGGCGTGAGTCAAATTTTCTTGTGGTCCCTATAAGTAGTGGAGACTTAAACTCATCCTCACATTTGGTTATATATGCATGGACCAACCTTTTAACCACACATGCGTCCTACTTTCCTATAGGAATGATTGGATGGATTCGACCTAGTTGACAGTGAAGAACATGTTCCTTGACCCTTGTCTCATTAACAAGGCATGACACACTAGCCCCACTACAGTGGAAGGATGATCATCCTACATTCAACGGTGCCTTAGGCAAGGTGAGAGAAAAAATTAGGAAGTCAGCACATGATAAAGCAAGGTTAGAAGCTACACTAAATATCAGGAAGACGATGCTAGCCTATCAGAACTTTCAATATATATATGCCCCATACTATTTCGGGTATGATCACTAAACCACTATCATTTTTCATGCAATTTGGTTTACCTTGGTCCACTGACACATTATCAGTTTTTGTACAAATGCAACGATCACTTCATCTTAATAGGCATCGATGTGAGTTTTGGCAAAATGATGATTTATGACTCGCTAAGAAAAGAACAAAAGACATACGCAGGGTTCATCACCGTTTTACAGACATAAGTAGTAATCGTAGTCATTAAACAACGCCTACAGATATTACATTAAATAAGGAGGAGTGCATAACAAAGATATTCCAAAGAAGATGAATGTCGTTCTACATCCATGGGTACGACCATTTCTACCTCAAATAGCGAGCATATTGATTAGATAGAACAATGCACTTCATTGTATTGTTTTTTTGCATGTCACCGACTTGAAGTGTGCGAGGCAACCTCCTGGAAGCGTGCTCTGTTATAATGTGTATGTCAGTGGCTTAGAACCAACAAGTGGTAGTACAGTAACCCTGAAGAAGTAAGTCAATCGGTGCAATCATATCATATGCAAATGTTTGTTAATTTAAATCTAATTTTTTTCTTCTATTTTGTACATTATCGTACGTGTTTTCGCTGTCCACTCTAGTTGACCAAAAGGATATTCAAATAATTCAAAATGATTTTTGCAAGTTCCTGATGCGTGAGGTGCTCTATGAGGGGGGTTGCTTCTATGATAATACTTCAGACTATGCGACAAATCCTAAGTTTGAGGCTCTTCGCACTTCGACTGAAATACCTGTAATTTCATTATTATCATGAAGCAAAATGTTAGTTAATAGTTTGTAAATTAAAGTATCCTACAAATACTTTGTAAGTCAAGTGTTTGTATTAATTAACTAGTACACTAGTATATATGAAGTTTGTATTAATTAACTACCACACTCCTGAAAACACTATTTTCAGTACGGTTTACTTAAGCCAACTGCTGTTTAGTAGAACAATAGATTTTTCAGAGGTGATTGGTTTAAGAAATCCGCCCTAGAAATACCACCCTATAAAGCCTTTTTTTTACCTTGAACCGTTTACTCCTAACTCAATCCAATCATTCTTGAGATCACTTGTAGGCGAAAAAATTACAAAAAATAGAGGGAAAGGTTTTGCTCTTGGAAGCAAGATGCCAGCATGCCACAACCTTCTTCATTGTAGAGTTGCAAGGTACCTATATATAGCATTATTTGGAGCATGATTGGATTCATTCAAATCAACATGTGCCTTCTACACTGAGTCTGCCACTTTCTTAGATTCTTCATCCGGAGGTTCTTTTCGCTCATCTAACTCCTAGTGAAGGGTTTAAAATAAAAGTCTTGAAAACACTCCCTACACTAGAATCTATGATGAGTTTCCCAAAGAAGTATCTGAAGAACCCACGAAGGAGGAGCCAACACAAGCAGAATCAAAATCTATCGACTCTCTTCTTCATCCATAGCAATCATGCTCTCTGAACCACCTCTCCAACCTCATGTGGATTTCTATGGTGCCCTTGTGCTTCTCCCTATGAGTTGTGCGATAAGTTATTCCTTGATTATGGAATGCATCAAAACTTCTGGTATACGCAATATATTCAAGGTATGAGGGTGACGTAACCCACATACCCAACTAAGAAGAAAGGACGTTTCAAAGAGATCTCATTTGAAATCTCTAAGTAGTTATGAGTCAGGAATGTTTGGCCGAAGCATAAGCCTCCGCCGACATCATTAAGATGCTCACCAAAGTGAGAAGAGGCAATGTGAGTAACGAATGTATTGGAGCAGGACCTTCGCATAGTAGTCCTAGGTCTAGTCGGCACGAGTCATGGTTAGGGGGTCGGAGACCCTACTTGTTATATTTAGGGCTTGTTTGGATGCTCATATATCCACCTCAACACATGTGTGTTGGGGTGGATTCGTGTGGAAGTTAGTTTAAAATTCACACCAATCCACCCCAGCACACATGGATTGAGGTGTATACATGGACATCTAAACAAGGCCTTATATATGCACATTTCCTAGGATGATGTCCGTGGAGCGGACGGTTCGATGACCCCTGTTGAGACCACAATATCATTCGTGGGTGGACCTTGGGAATGTTGTCTAGAGATAGACACAAGCGGGTATGAGTCTCGTAGGTCAGTACCGCCTTTAGCTGAGGTATGGGCTCACTGAACGTGTGAGTAAAGTGTATAAACTCTGTAGAGTATAAATCTATTCGAATAGCCGAGACTCATGGCCACGAGCCCACTAAGTGAAAGCCCCATGACTAGACTTTAAAACTCTTTTGGGGAAGAGTGTAGTATTGGAAATGCCGGAGGACAGTTGTTTGACTAGAATTCGAAGTAAACTTGGAGACTGGTAGGGGAGGTAGATTCCCCCTGCAAGACTACAACTCCTATATGATATAAAAACAATATTCTTAATAAAAGAGTATTTTTAAAACACTCACCTTTAAATTCACCTTGTACATATATGTGAGATGCTTTAGGCATAGGATTGAATCCATAAACCTTACTCCCTGTCCACCTCCCAAAATGCATATAATTTACTGTGAAACTGCTGAGTACCAACCATTAGAGTACACATGCTTGCTTTCATTTTACAGGTGTCTATTGTCACTTCCGCTTGAGAAATGGGCGACTACGCTACAACCCATTGTGTTAAGGTGATTACACCTTATTTCTATTAAAACTTACGTCTTTTATTGTTTTCATACTAATCTGTGATGAAGACTGTATCCGTTACTGATATAGGTATTCAGTGGGACTTCCTGAGGGAGGTCCCCGCACCCGCCAACCAAACTTCTCCGGTGAGATGCTACCGAGACCCGACATGAATCGTCAAGCTTGCGTCTGCTTAGCTGAGGAAGTAGGAAAGGTGTGTGTTTGCAGCTGTGAAAGAAGAAGAGATGAAGTTGTCGAACATCGTGGAGATAAGGATGGGAGTGAGTCACTGTTCATGTCCATGTTTAATATCTCAATCAAGTTCCCAGATGTTATTGGTAAGGACTAAATTTACATGTCATTGGTAAGGACTAAATGTACATGTTATTGGTAAGGACTAAATTTGGTAGTCCCCTATTTATTTTACCCATAGCAATATGCTTAATAAGTGGATGGACACTACAGCCCTTTTAAGATTCATGCATGGTCGACTGTGGTCCCTTTAAATCCGGCAACCAGGAGTTGGAGTTGCCTCATAAATTAGCCTTTTGGCGTTGTCAACTAGGTCACGCATAGTTAAGGTCTCCGGGACCACTCCTTCACCATGGAGGAAGACCCTGTATTTTTCCAACCTAGATGGGGTTCCTTTGACCATGTCCAGGGCATCCTTCGCGCCCTTTTCTCTGAAGATTTTTATGTATCCAGGACACAATTCCACAATTGATATTACCACCTCAACAAGGACCCTTCTTATCCTTGGGTACTCAAGACATGGCTCCCTGTTGGATTTGAGAGTATCCACAAGCTTTGTTACAAGTTGTTCCGCTGCAGCAGCATCGGTATCGGGATCAAGCTCCTGGGCAATGTATTCAGGGATCACATAACCAATTTGTGAAGCGACACAGAGAGCGGCCTCCAATTGTTTGCCCTCTTTAGTCCTGATAATTTCCATTGCCTGCAAGGAAGGTGTGCGTGTGATGATAATGACATTGTTAAATAATGAAGGATCACTTCATTGTTATTTTCTTCCATGGAAATGAAGCTAATAACATAAGGAATATTGAAAAAATGCAGATGCGCGAACCAGTGAATTTAATGAAGGATAAACGAGGAAGGAAAAATTAATGATGCTAGCAGTTTGTCTAAGTATTGATGCAGACGCTTACCTTTGACAGGGCAGATTCCAGGTTCACGTTTGCACCAAGGTCGATCAGCATGTCTCTGGAGTTTGCACAAAGATTATGGAGTAGATTCGCTGCAACACATATGTAGTACTCATCATCAAGCATGTCGATGAGCTCCGTGAGAAGATTATGCTCTGGGTCCGCCAACAAGATAGCCCAGCAGTTGTCTGCGCTATTTATTGTAAGATTTGCCAGTGCTTCCCCTGCAGCCATTCGTAGTGATGAACGATCATCGTACATACTGGGCTCAAGCTCAAATTCATGCATCAAATTGGGAATAATGGATTGGTTGCTCCCAATCTCCTTCCTTGCAGCCTCATCCACGGCCAGCGTTGCTACTATACGCATCACCTGCTCCCGTAGGTCATCTACCTGCCAACCCCAAATGTTCAAGATACGATCGAGGCTGTCCAGAAAGAAGGGGTTCTCCGACATCTCCTTGCGAAACCTTGCGCTAATTTTCCCGCCGTTGGTAGCAATCGTCCTCACAAACTCCAAACACAATCGTGCCACTTCCATCTGCTCTGTCCTTTTTTTGTGATGCTGCTCCATCATCTGCTCTATCGTTTTTTTGTGATGCTGCTGTAGGCCACTGCCACCACTGTTTTCCTTTTCCTCGACGGTGAGATAGCAGCTGATAAGCCCTATGATATTAGTGATGATGTTTCTCGCATATTTGACTATTTCTGTAATGAGCTTCTTATTGGATTCGGAGTCACCTCGTTGCAGGCTGTTGTCGAGAATCCGCAGCCCAACAATTTGCAATTCATGGCTTGAGGTGCAGCCAAGGGACTGGATGGCGAAGCTCTCGAGGTCGAGGCTGGGTGTGTATTTCTCTTTCTCTTCTTGACGAAAAAAAAGTCCCGTTTCCATGCGTGCCAGGTAGGCTTGACGGAAGTATAGGCTGATAGCTTTGGCTCCCCACTCTTGTTTGAATCCCAAGTCACGGGCAAGCGATATGCGACGGAGGAAGGAGATGAACCCGAGGATGACTGCCAGGATACAGGATGACCCCTGGCATAGCTCCAGCAAGAAGAAGAGTACTATGGATGGCACCAAGTTTGGGCTTGCCCCATCAGGCAGGGGGCTATAGTCCTGGCGGTGATGACCTAGCAGGCTGCGAAGGCGCAAAATCGAATGCAGAACCTGCAGGAATGCCACTGGGATCTGCAAGTTGGCGATCAGCACCCCTGCTGTCACCGAGAACAACATATAGAATGATATCGCAAGGGAGACGGATATGCCAGGTAATGGGAACATCACGCTCCAAAAGAAGAGTATGGGCAGGATTGTTTCGACGATCTGCAAGAAGAGGCCACAGCAGGATGAGCTACTATCTTTTTCCGAGGTCTCTGTCTCTGGAGAGCTATTATTGTTTCGCTCCGAAATCCCCGAGGAGCTAGAGCTATCATCATCGTGATCTGCTCCCCAAAACACTTCGTTGCTAACCATTAGTAGCGTTACAGCGACTGATATGCTCAAGTATCTGTAATAAGAAGCTAATGTTGCTTGGAGGAAGGGCAGACATGCCAAGGCTGAGGCTATAAAGATTTTAAAGCGAAGCAGCGGTATGGGATTTCTCATAGATGCTAAACAGGACATGATTCGACAGGCCAGCACTGTCAGAAGCATAGTTCCGAATAGCCAGGCAAAAGCTAACCCGGTAGCTCTTAGGGAAGCGAGCGTATCATGCTTGGTTGTCTTGGATCTTTGCGGTGCTGTTTCAACATAACCATACATGGCTCCGCTAACACAAGCAATCCCCATGAGAAAGAGGACAGTGTGAACAAAAGAGCCCCTATGTAGTCGAGTCAGCAACAGGCTGATGATAAGCAGGAAGGCCACCTTCAATATGCTTGAAGCTATTTCCGGCCGAAACTCGGGAACTAAGGCAACGCTGACACCTATGAACACCACACTTAATTTCCCAGACGTTTGTCCCACTAACATGCGAGGGAGAGAGAAATCTTCCCATCTGATTGCGCGCGTGGAGCCGAATATTAACCAATGGCTGTGGCTGACCGTGGCATCGTTGCGGATGAAAACCCTGATGACATGCGGCGTAGCCATGATTTTTGGTGAGAAATCTTGAAATGCCGAAGCCTTTTTCGTGATCTATACATGTAGGTAGTAGTAGTAGTTCGAGGAACGCACCAGCTGGAGCCTTCCATGAAGACCATGGCCGTGGCAAACCAGAAATCCACGCGGATCAGCAGAGAGCAGAACCCACCAAGCAAGACCACAGTGGCCCAAATGAAGGCGAGAGTGCCGGCAGCGTTGCCCGCCCACTCCAGGAACGCAACGCAGAAGACGATCTTATTCAGAGTTTTCAGCTTCCTCCTCAGCACGTCGGCACTGCTGCTCTCGCTCTGCTGCGCCTCGCCACCGGCAGCGTCCGCGTGCGCCGTGGGCTCCACTGAGATGGAAAGCTCGCCACCACTGGCAGGAGTCGTCGCCATTGTTTTTGTCTTCCCTACAGTGCCAGTCGTTGCCTGACAATAACCTAACCAGTGTGTTTATATGTGTACCAGCACCAGCAATTACAGATGTAGCCATCCTGCTTGTAGCCTTGTACTCCACACCGGGTCAGGGTAACCGGCATTGCCTGTGCTTTGTAATTGTGGCCGTTTGCCGGCTCTTTGCCCTGGCATTTTTGAACGAACGCTGGGGTGGGGCGTGGGCGTGCTCCGCCCCTCGTTTGTAATTTGTTTCCTCGAAGAAGACATGATAGGTACAATAACAAATATTTGGGAAGATGGCATATAAGCACAAGTCAAGCATGCTTGATTTTCAGGTCATTTTTATTAAAATTGATTTTCAGGTCATTACTTTCGTGGCAAAAGAAACGCCCACCTCTACTTCCAACATGATTGATTTCACCCCAGTTGTAGTCCTCACTGCACTAGGGAAACTGCTTTCGGAGTGGTAGGTATGTTCCGGATTTCTGTAAAATGAGTAGCAATTCATATGGATTAGCACTCTCATTAGTGGTGCCATTTCATTAATTTTATGCTGCTCATTGGCCTAAGATTATATGGCGTGTGGTGTAACAAAGTAAATTAATGAGCATATATAAACCATTGTTAGAGGATAGATGAAGACATTACAAGGACGGAAATATTGTTTTCCATTGCCAGAACTTGAACGCCTTACTTATCCTTTTCCCGGAAAACAAAGGCGTGCTGGTCTTGGCGCCAGGGGTCTCCCAGGCGACTCGAGTGGGTCTTGGTAGCCGTTCTGAGTTCTAGTGTCCTTGGGTTTCTCTTTCTCCGCGATCTAATCTAGGTTGATTCTCCTTCACCTTTTTGGTGATCTGATCCTGACTCTCTGGATCAATGTGCTCCTGCAATGTCCACCAAAACCTGATAACTGTAGTTGTTGCTAGCCGTGTCCTAGTTTTTGCGGAACTGCTGTCGGGGGTGTCTACGATCTAGCGGCTCGCAGCGCCGACGCACAAGGGTGCAAGCATGGATGGAGTGGAGGGTCTTTTGAAGAATTTACAGCTGCCATTAGGTGGAGAGGAAAAGCGTTCGGATTGGTGGTGGATTGGGAGGAGCGCATGGCGATGCACCTCCACAGGCTTTTGGTAAACTGTTATCGGAATGGGGAGTGAGATCAGAGGCCCTGGTTCAGGCAGTAGGGTGGAATTGGTGCCCGCTACGTTGGGTCGATTGCAAGGAGTTGGGTGATAATCATGGGCGGCGCTAGGGGTATGCACCTGTATGCCATGGAATACTCATGTTTTGGGAACAAAAACAAGTACGTATACATATGTATAATGGTATAGCATGTTGGTATATTAAATATGGCCCATAAGCCCAATAGAACAACTAGCAGTAGCAGCCCACGAAGTCATAGACTCCAGAAAGACAGAAAAACCTATTGACATCTCCCATTCTCCCAACGCTCCGTGCTCCCGTCCGTCGCTCCTATCGAGCCATGAACCGGAAGCAACGGAAGCGGCCGGCGGCGCAGACTGGCGGCACAGCAGCACCTCTCTTGCTCTCTCCCTTAGCCCCCCTCACCTCTCCTAGCTCTACTCAACTGTGCCTATCCGACCCCAGTGGCCGGTGTCGATTGATCAGCCCTCCCCCTCTGTCCCTATCCCAGCTTCGGCTTGAAGAAGTTGCTAAAGAAAGCTTCGGATTGAAGAAATGTGAACACAAAACATCCATTATCCTCATGAAGTTCATAGAGAGAATAAAGATTTCCATTCTTTTTTTTGCATTGTATTTGTAATTAGATGAAGAAGAAGGGTGCTAGCATATTTGCACTTTGCTTATTACTATTGCATATTGTACTTTGCTTATTACTCATATTTGCATTTGAAATTTTTTGAACATGGAATACGCTGATGTGAAATCATGGCTCCACCACTGGTGATAATTGTTTCCTCTTCACCTTTCATCAGGTGGTGGGGAAGAGAAGGGCTTTGGATGATGGTCTGTGGACGATTTCAAAGGAGCTCCTAGTCATGGCAGATTACGATGGGTCTAAATCTCTTGATGAAATAGACTCTTGACTATTCCGATATGGATCCAGGCAGCATGCCTTCCCATGGGCCTAATGAATAGGGTGACGGCGATGGTGATTGGAGATGAGATAGGGGAATTCATGCATGTGGGTTTTGAGAATGATGAAATGGCAGATGGGAGATTTCTACAGGTGAAAATTAGGCTGGACATACGCAAGCCATTGGGACAGGGCATAACCATTGATCTTGGGGAGGATGTAGAAGGCAGATGGTGTACAATCTCATATGAATTTCTCCCATGATTCTGTTATGTTTGTGGCATTATTGGACACACAGACAGATTATGTGCTACAAAGTTGACTAAGGGGGTGATGGCTCCTTTTGATAGGGAGTTGAGGTACTTACCTCCCAGGAAGAGGGGTAGAGGGGATAATTTCTAGAGCTAGGAGAACTTTGGGCTTCTAGTAGGATGGTATGGGGGATCGAGAGGCGGGAGTTTTTGGGCTTTAGGGAGTAGAGGTAGAGGGGGAAGATCTAGAAGTGACACCCTCTCATGGAGGAAGGAGGTGGAGTTTCAAGGAGTAGGAACATCTAAGAAAGGGGAGGAGGAGGTCACAAGCCCATAGAAGGTGCTTGTCGGATATATGGGCCCGGGGTACCCTCACTGACCATGTATCTGGCCCATCGAGTGGAGGACGTCCGAAGACAAAGCCCACAAGGATCAAGTGCAACCACCAACTCGAAGATCACGATGTATGAAGGATATCTAACACCATCATAGCTATGGTAGGATAGAATTGATCTATCATAACAAACTAGGAATCCAATTCGTAGCACTGATCGCCCTCATTGTAACCCTACCCCTCTGCCTATATAAAGGGGAATGCCCTACTACTATCGAAATGCCTGAAAACTATCAATGGAAGGTAGGGGTGGTCAGGTGATGGATGCGATGAGATGCGTGCCATAGGACTTGGGAGACTGGAGCAGAAACATCCTCAAGGACTTGGAGAAAAGAATGAAGCGGTTTTGCAAAACGCTGGAGGAGTATAGGAAAGGTGTTGTCATTCTAGCAACACCAGGTGAAACACAGACATCATCCTAATGCTATCAGGAGGTGCAAACCAACGTGTAGGGCACTCCTTAGCAGAGTCATGCCTTGACTCTATCCTCATTGCCTGCTGCTTCTAAGGCTAGCCATGCCTCCAATGAAACACCAACCAATAAACACAGTGACTGCCTTTGAGCCACTAGAGACTCCACAAAGTTTTTTTTGACAACAAAAATTGTGGGGGAGATCCCCATAGTGTTATAAATTTTAAATTAAAGAGAGAAACAAGAACTTACATGAGGAATTAATTAAAAGCATCTTACCAAAAGCATAAGGATGACCTAAGGTCCTCCTTGAATCTAACCGACCAAGAAAACATTGGTTTTTCAAGTTACAAAGCCAAATGGCTCGACTCAGCTCTCTCCTTTGGAAGATCTTATTGTTTTGCATTTTCCATATCTCCCAAGCAGTAATCAAGGTTGCCTGTATGAAAAACTCAGGAACCTATAGTGCCCTGACAAATCTATCTAGAAAGTTTAGGGAGACATCCCAATTGATGTCAACTGTAGCCCAACACTCGCTTGCAAATGGACAAGTGAAGAAAAGGTGCTCAATGGTTTCTTCTTCTTCAGTATCACACACCACGCAGAGAGCATCATCATGGATATCTAGGTGTCATCTTCTTAGCATTGTTTTGGTGTTGAGCCGGTCCACCAGAACAAGCCACACAGAATTTGACCCTCGGGGTGCAATTCGATTTCCATACCTCCTTGAAAATTGGATGGGCTTCCATGCTATCGAAGATATAAGAGTAGAAATGCTTCGAAGGTTAAATATTACCCCAGATGGATATCCAATGACCCTGGTTGTTCTCATCATACAACCGAACCTATAGTTGTGTCTGTAAGCTTTCCAGCTCCTCAAGAGCTTAGTGTGAAAGTGGCAACACAAATAGGGTGCCAAGATCCTCCGCTTGCATCACTTCGAAGACCAAAATGCTATCTGATCTAGAGAAGGAGGCAAGTCTTGGGAACGTGTGTGCCAAAATGGAATCTATCCATTCATCTTCCCCTAAGCAAACCATGCAGTCATCCCCCTACTGAGCATCTAGCTATACCACGGTAGATAGAGTTCAGTCTGAGTACGTCCTTACACAAGAAGGAGCCGACTTCTCTCACTGCGTGTGGTACCTTGTTAGTATAGTACTTGTGCCAGATGAGCTGCACCCATGGTATCTCTGCTTTGTTATATAATTTGTCAAGGTGTTTAGGAGCAAGGCATCATTTTGCAGTAAAAGATTGATGACTCCTAAGCCACCCTTATCTTTAGGCTTCTGTACTGTCTGCCAAGCCACTAAGTTACCACCTTTCTTCTCCTCATCACTGCCATGCCACAAACATTGTCTTCTAGATATGTCAATATTTTCAATGACTCCTTTGGGAAGCTTGATGGTGCAAAGAGCATATGTGGTGATGGGCGTGATGGCCGAATTTAACATTTGGAGCCTCCCAGAGTAGGATAGCCAGGTGGAGCAGGCAAATAGGCGTCTTTGTGTTGATTTCTATTTTTGCACAAAGACTCCACAAAGTTTGAGGGATATTGCTAATGATAAGGTACTTACTCCTTGCTGTCTTGCCTTTCTACAAAAGAATACCCTTCAATAGCCTTACCTGCTCCCTCTTGCATTTCTTGCCACAGGACAAGGCTTTAGCTATTGCTATGCAGATGCAGCTGATGATGCTTCTACAACGATAAAGCTATAGCTCACTCGAGTGATTTGGAGCAATCCATCACTTGAACTTTCTCTTTTCCAAATCTGGCCTCTCCCCCTCTTCTTCTCCAAGTCCGACGGTCTTAGTAGGGGCATGGGGGAGGCAGGCTGGCTAGGCGGTGGGGAGGCGGGAGGGCGGTGTTAGGGTTCCAGCGGTGGTGGAGTTGCCAGGCTAGGTCGGGGCGGGGTGCCCATGGCCATGGCGGCGGCAGGAGGAGAAGGAGGCCGCCGTGGGCGCGGTAGGGTCTCATCGGAGCTCCATGGCCCCGGAGCTCCGGTGAGACCCTATTGCACCGCGGCAGCACGGTGGGCACTAGGCGGCGATGGTGCATCGGGAGGAGGAAGATGAACAGTGATCCATCAGGAAGAGAAAAAATAGAGTGACGGATCGGTAGATCCTTCTAAGAAGGCACAAAAAAGTACCACAAGGAAAAGGTTATACCTACTCTATTACCCTGTTACTTTCTTATTGTGCACATAACTCATACCTGTACTTATAGGTCCCATCCATTGCCTAAGAAAAAGATATCAAAGAAATTGTTCACTACTAACGAGGAAACCGAAGAACGAAGATGATAATGGTGGCGGCAGTGGAGATACAAGCGCTGCTGATCAGCATAGGTACCTCGCTGCATAAGATTCATCTACCTGATTGGTTGATTTCTATTTTTGCACATATCAAACATGTTGAATAAACATATAGTAAAAAAGGTGTCAGGTTTTTGAGATGGGTTACAGATCACAGTGATCTAGTACCTTTGGATAGTTCTTTGTGCCTCCTTGGTTTATTTTTTTGATGAGTCATCGGGGGGGAAGAATTCCCCACCTGAATATATTGCAAAGGAGTGGTAAGGTAAATTACCGCTCAAAGAGGATACAATAGAGTACGCACACTTACAACACAACACCACCAACAACACACGCGAGATAGAGCGTAGGGCAACCACAAAACACAGAAGAGGACACAAAGAACTCCCATGATAAGCAAGTAGTTGTTCACCAACTAACACCACCACCAGCGGCTGAACTCTAGCGACCTCCACTCCAACGGCGACTGTGAAGCTTTGAGTCAAAATGACAGATGACAGTCATGATTACAATGTCTTTGAAGCACGTCTAGGACCTAGTTGACGCCCGCCAACGCCCATTAAGGGGAGGAAACCACAATGGAGGGAGAGCCGATAAAAGGGGCGCGAGGAGATCCAAGAGAGGAGATCATAGTCTCGTTACCGGCATTTGATGAGACAAGACAATCAAGGATAATCGAGAATGGCAAAGCTAGGACACTGACAGTATAGTTTGCAGGTTAGAACTTGTGCAGAATCATTAGAGAGGGGGATGGCTGGAACCTCGGCGTAGGAGGGTGCAAATGATCTCCCAAGCAATGCCTTCAGGAAGGGAGTGACATCGAAAGATGCCACCGTTGCTTGTCCAGATACACCGGTTTGGGTTTTCACCTGGAGATCAAACTCAACAAGATGGCAAATAGAAACTCGATGATGCCTCCAAGAAGGATCATGACGCCGTCATCGGCATCAGCAACAAGTTGAGGCAAGACTTTCGTCTAGAATCCATAACCTTCAAGTAGCGCACCGCCACAGCGCTCTGCCCTCCCCGTAAGAGGCAGCAAAGGCTCTCAATGGCCGGGGAACAGCCACAGAGAGCGGCACAGAGGGAAGGGCACCCACGGGCACGCAGCCCCACCACTGGCAAGCCTGCAGCCTAATTGCATGCACCGCGCTGCTGCTGGACCCTGCAAATGAACATGAAGAGGAACACGGGCAGGCTGCCCCACTGTCAGCTTTGCCTGTAGCCGAACTATGCGCCCTGCCCCACTCCGCTGCAGGGCCTTTCCCAGATCTGGCCCGAGATGGTGCCGACGAGCCGATGCTGCAAAGCACCAGCAGCTGGCACCACTGACACCGTGACCACTGGCCAGGGACGGCACGCCGGCACCGAGGAGGGGAAGCGCCGGAGAGCAGCAGCACTAGCATTGCCCCCAGCGCCTGTGCGGACACAGCCAAGAGCCCAACCACGGCCACCATTGAAGCAGCAGCTTGAATCCGCTAGGAGCCTCTCCACCGTGCTGAGCAACCGCCCCCTCCACAGATCCAACCTCCACGAACATGGATCCGGCCATAGATAGCAAGGAAACCGCAAGAACAGAGCAAATCGGTTGAGAATGGAGAAATAGGAGACGGTGGAGAAACCGGAGAAAAGGAACGCGCGAGGGAGACCCTTGGTTTGTATACATGTTAGTAAGATTAGCTGTCCCATAGGCTACGCTGTTCACATGCTTTGGGGAAGGCCCAATAGATACAATGGAGTTGCTGCTGTCTTCTTCCTTAGCTGTCAAATTCATGCGCTACAAATATGTTCTACAGATGTTATATCTATGGGACAACAATTGCCTCCATTACTGTATGTTCAGTATTCCACTTGAATTCAAAAGAGATACACAGCAAAATTACAGTAGTTGCTAAATTAGACAAAAGTGCAGGCTATTATTTGTGATTAGAGTTACCACTGAACCAGAGGGCCATAGAATTTAAATCTAGAAAGTACGTCCCATTCTAATACCTGTAGACTTATTAATTAGAGAGGACCAAGCAAAGCTGGCTGTCGAGTTTTTCGAAATGTTGAAATCTGTATAGTTATGCCTAGGTTGTCAAATAGTCATGAATGGTCAGTTGCATATAAATTCAGCTCTCAGCTGCGTACCATACTGGTAGAGGCTGGAACTTAGATCTATTATCTAAAAAATATATAAATTCAGCTCTGCTTACTGCTGATGTAGCAAATTTCCCCATTATGGTGTGGTTGGCCGAAAAGAGACTACTCTATTTATTTCTCTGTTTTCACTTTGTACCTTAGTAGTGTAAGTTTTGGTTTTCTACGAGTTGAACAAAACTGCAACTTTGTACATACATAGATGCTGAAAAATAGATTATCATCCTTTTGCAGTCCAAGTAAGGATGCATGAGCAGTGGAGCTCGTGCTCATTTTGCCTCTACCAGTTGCGGCCAACTTTTGCGTCTACTTCATCTCCGGTGGACAGGGTCTTGTGCGTGGGTCTCATCGTCCGCATCCGCTTAGACTTGTGGCTGCAAACAGCTGTGTAGCATAGTCATTAGCTTTACCTTTGAGTGCTCATTTCACTTAAGCCATGTTTGGATCCCTTGTTAATAATTATCTCTTTTGGGTCTAAACATGTATAGATAATAGATTAGCTAATTGTTAGTTGTACCTTTAGATAGCAACTATCCCACTATCTAGACTAAATCAGATAATAAAATATTAGCTAGCTAACTATTATCAGTTGTGAATCCAAACAGACCCTTAATATTCAGAGCTACCAGTCTGGCTGTTTGGTTAGCTGTGCATACTAGTTGTGGCATGTATGTGGTGGTCGGATGAGCTGTAATGGCGATGTTCTAGGGGCTTGTTTGGTTCAAGCCCGGGGACAAATTTGCCTGGTGACAACCTTGCCTGGACCTTGCCTGTGATGCGTTTGGTTGATGTCCTGGGATGTTGCCTGTACCAGGTGTGCTCTCGCCCAGCCAATGAAAATCGAGCGCCTGGGTTGCCTGGCCTGTAGTACTTTTGGTTAGTTTAATTATTCACCGCTGGAAAAGAGGCATGTATCGTGTTAGCTTTTGTGTTTGCCTTTTTCTCTTGTTGTCTCTTTTGTCTGGTTCTTATTTTCATTGACCGCATGGCTTCTTTTTTATCTTGGTGATAGCTGCTGGATGATGGTTATAAAGAATCTATTAATAATAACGGGGCAAAACTTAATTATTTCCTTGCAAATACGTTGTCGTTGTTAGTTTCTTAATAAACATGTGGGACAAAATATCACGATCATAATCAAACTATAATGATATATATTAATCTTACATAATATATATTAAAAACATTTAATTTACGCATTTTAGCATTCTCAGTCTCAGGCACAGATCTCCAACCAAACGGATCTTCTTTAGATTTGCCTGGCCATGCAAAAAACATCAACTTTCCAGGCAAATCTCAGGCAACACTTTTTGTGAGGCAAGTTCTATGCTCGATTCATGCGCTCCTCTAATGGATGCTATATATCTAGATTGGGATATATCTAGATTGGGATTCATGTGCTCCTCTAATGGATGCTATATATCTAGATCGCTGGATTCATGTGCTGCCATTCTTGTGCTTGGCTTTCATTATTGCGCCATTCCATTCATCTATCAATCATTTTTTCTCTCCTTAGAATTGAATTCATTCTAATAATTACAATTTAGACATATATTAATTAAGTTAATATAGTTATATATAAAATATATTTGTATATTTTTTTGTTAGGCATACAAAAGACATACTTATATATTACATTTTTATTATAGAAAAGTGAGTTGAAGAGTGTGTCATAAGTTGAAGAATAAAATTATAACATAGTAATCTATAGAATCCATTTTCATCGTTCACCCTATGAATTTAAGATAGACTTATTTGTGAGCTTGAAAATATTATAAATTATCAAATTCCAAACCAAACAACCTAATCTATTATGTAGATTTTAATTCCTCTAAAATAAATAGACGCAAACAGCCACAGCCCCCGTTGTATTCTACTTATATGCTTACTAAATGGTATTAGGCAATCGAGGCAACGCAAGGAGCGCTATGCAGTGGCTAGGAGTCTACGGTCGTGCCTGGATCATATATTATTATATAGACCATCGTCTCTCTCACTTCCATCCATGTAAGCCCTTGTTTAGTTTCCACAATTCTCTCCAAATTTTACTATGCAAAAAGAAGATTCTCTATCACATCAAAATGTCGGCAAATGCATGGAGTATTAAATGTTGATGAAATCAAAAACTAATTGCACAGTTTTATTGTACTTTGCGAGATGAACATTTTAAGCCTAGTTAGTCAAAATTTGGATAATTTTTACCAAATACAAACGAAATGCTACAGAAATTCTGATACAGTGTTTTTCTCCCTAATTCACCGAACTAAACGAGGCCTAAGTGAGGTGGGATTAAAATTGACGAGTGCGCCAGGCGCTTGCTGCTGCCGCTGTCCGTTGGGCTGCAGTGGGCCGTTATAGCAAGGTAGAGTGAGCTGTGTGGCTTGCCGCTGCAGCGTTTTTTTTTCAACCTTTCCTCTCTCCCCTTTTTAATAATTTATATCAAGTAGCGTATATTTGTTTTCTTCATGTTCCTGCTATCTACCTTGGTGTGTATATCTGGCAAAATATGTGGTGAAAACCACCTACTAGGTGGAAACATAAAAACCAATTCAAAAATTATATTTTGGTTGTTCAATTTTTTTTTTGAATTTTGGTACATTCATAGTTCATACAAATATGTACTCACACACAAAAATTTGAAATGCAAACTCAAACTTAGCCAAATTATATATCCATCTCATAGTAAAAATACATATGGCCTTTCCACGGTAAAAAAACAGACTATATAGCCATCTCATAGTAAAAATGCAACCAAATTTGATATTACCATGCCATGGTAAAAACTTAGGGTGTCCAAGTCATGATAATTTATGATTAGGGTTGAATTCAGAAGTCGGCGCCATTATTCAGGGTGTCGAGGTCAGCGCCATTATTCACAGCCCCGAGGTCGGTGTCTTAGATCATGGCGCCGACCTCTGGCCACGTCATTCCAGGTCTCCTACCTATGACACTAAGACGTGTTACCTTGGCGCCGAGCTTTGGGTCTAAAGATGGTTTTTTTTGACACCCAGAGGTATAAATGTGAAATTTTGAAAAAAGGGGCTAAATTGCAAAAAAAAACGGCCAAAAAGCTGCAGAACACGGGCGTGAGTAGGGTTATTGTTGGGCCGCGTCGGAAATAATTATTGGGCTGCCTGGGAAGTAATTGCTAGGCCGCCTGGGAAGTATTTCGGTTTTGTCAGTCATTTCAGTTAAAGTTACCATTTCCTCAAAAAAAAAGATAAAGTTACCCGAGGCTAACAGAAATAAAAGAACTAAAGTTCAGTTTCTGAGAACTTGAGAATTTTTTGAGACCAAAATTTGGAACCGAAACTTTTTGGTTTCGGTTGTGGGTGTTTCGGTTCGGTTTTCGTTCACCGGTTAGGTTTATTTTGCCCGTTCGATTCGGATACGAGGAAACGATAGGGTGTTGTACGTTGGGCTTAATTGGACCTGAGCAGTCAGTTAGCTGGGCTGTAGTTATGTGGCTAACGTGGAGAACACATTAGTCGACCTCAGACTGTGTATAGCACATGTGCGTGTATATATATAGATCATACACATGTTTTCCTTATTATTTCCTAATCTAGCTTCTCTTAGTTATTCCATATTCATATTCTAGCCTCGAGCATAGATATTACATTCTTTTTCGTTACACATGTTTTTATTTATCAATAATAGCTGGCACTTCACTAAAAGTCTCATATTTGTAGGACAGAGAATGATGATGCATAGGAATGGTGCTGACTGCTGACCTTATCTTTATGTTCTTTGTTCCCTTATTAATAGCTTATTATCATTCAGATTCGTTGTTAGGGTTTGTTTGATCCATGAGATTAATAACTATAGTTGACTACTTTTTAGTCCCTAAGCATCTAAACAGGTATGCTAATGTGTCAGCTAATTTTTAGTCAAGCCTCTAACTAGTTGTTAACTCACTAGTTGGCCAAACTTAGCTAATTGTGGCTAAAAGTTAGCACAAAACTCGCAATAAAATAAATACCCTCCTATGTACCTCTTCCCTCCTCTCTTCCATGTGCGAACATCGTCTCCCTTGTGGCTCCTGCCCCAGTGTCACTACGCCACCGATGCTTTATCTCCCAACCGCCACCATTTCTACGGTTCTGCCTGTCAGGTCGGCTGACATCCTAGCCCTATGCCTCCACTGCACCTAGTCTAGACTAGCCTCCACAATAGCCATCGGCACCCCTTCCGCCCCACCACTGCCACGGCCTGCCCCGTTCTCACATAGTCTGCCTTTGCCATGGCCAACTGCTTCCTCTAACCCCGCCTCGGGAAGGTAAGGCTACCTCGGCCCGCAGTGTGGTGTTTGCCAAGCCTATTGCACATGCCAGTAGAGAGCCTCCGCATGCACCGTGGTGCGACCAAGGGTGGCGTGATTGCAGACGGTGAGCGAGTGCACATGCACGCGCGCGCGCACACACACACACACACACATAGAGAGAGAGAGTAGATGTGGGGCGCCATAGAAGGAGGAGATGGCTGAGGACCAAAGAGACGACAATAGAGCCATAGCGAGGGAGGAAGCCATACCAATGAGAGAAAAAAGGCAAGGGCTTTCTAGTCTATATCCAATCATTGCATCTAACTTTTACCTAGGATTATTCAAACACACCTCTGGGCTAATTGTTAGCCGTCTAAAGCTTAGCTAGCTAGTTTTTAGCCAGGGCTAATAATTAGTTCTAGTCCATCAAACCGGCTCATAGTCCAATTAAAGTTTAGGTGGTCAATGTTTTTTAGACCACTAAAGTTTAGCCTC
This sequence comes from Saccharum hybrid cultivar R570, assembly GCA_038087645.1. Lineage (NCBI taxonomy): Eukaryota > Viridiplantae > Streptophyta > Magnoliopsida > Poales > Poaceae > Saccharum > Saccharum hybrid cultivar. Next base: position 566,800 of record JAQSUU010000123.1, on the reverse strand, counting down.
GTGCTATTTTGAAATGTGGAATACTAAGAGAGACTAAGAACTAGTTAAGCTAGACTAAAAGGTGGTCCCCTTTTAGGTAGGGTTTGGTGCAGGGGAGGTGGGAGGATGGGTTGGGGTGATCCTATTTCCGTTGGTGTTTAGTTAAGGGGCTGTCAGTGTTTGATGACCGGCAACTTATCATGGGATTACCCGAGACGATGGTTGGTGGACTTCGGCGTATGCAGAACTCAATGGTAAACACAGAGACAACAATTTATACTGGTTTGGTCCACCGGAATAGCATCTCTATGTCCAGTCTGGGTGGAAAATATATTGCACCCTGCGCTTAGGGTTTAGACCGTGAGGTCTATGCCTCCTGTGTTATGCCGATCTATGGAGCCCTGCCCTCCTTTATATAGCCCAGGAGGCAGGTCTCCTAGCCGGTTACAGTGTAAGAGTCCTAGTAGGATTACAAGATAGCAATGTTACTAGGATTACATATGGAGAATCCTAATCGGACTAGATCTTCTCCCTTCCTTGCAGGGTACCCGAGGACTATGTCCCACAAGCCCCCGAGCACTGTATGGTTGAACTTTGGAAGCCTTCTTGTTCCTCCAGGTCTTGCCGAGTAGAAACAAGTGTTGTCTGAGTACTTTCTTGAGTGAAACCATGAAGTGTTCGTGAAGTCAATATGCGTCACTGCTAGGTGAAGCATATATGCTTAGCCCCTGATCCTCTTGCTATTTGGAACAAAGAGTTAGAGGGTCTTGTCTGCAATTCCTTGCCAAAGAAATTTGAATGCATCCTCTGAGGATATGTATCCCACAGCTCCTGAGCCTATGTCCGAGTACTTGTAGTTGGTGCTAGGATCTATAAAGAATATACTCAGGGATGCAGGAGTAATTGTCTGACTACTTGTCAGAAAGTAGATTGAACAATGAATGTCGCCAAAAGTAGTTGAGTGCTTGTAAGTTTGATCTTCCATCCTTGAATCCGAGCCCACGAGCGTAGTTGGAGTGAAGTCTGTAACACCTTTGGTGTTAAGCATGCATTAGGCACCACAAATCATGAGCATGAGCATCATCTTACATTTATAATCACATGTTATATAAATAAAACAGTGGTTTGAAACATGTGAAACATAACTCTGAAACATGGATGTTGCATTTATCTGTTTAAATAAAAACTATACCATGAGTATGCTTATTAGGTCAACAAACATGTTTGTTTGGTAATGCAAATAATTTAGAAATGTTTAGCATGTAATTTGGAGCAAGTTTGATATTCAAAGTTTTCTCAAATTTTGCTTTTAAAAATAATTTAGAAAAATTGGATTTTGATTTAAATGAACTTTAAATCTCTATTTCAAAATCTAGTTAGAATTTTTAAATACACCTTTAAGCAAAGTTGTAGAGTTAAAAATTCTAAACAACTTTTATTTTTGGACCAACTTGTGAAAATAGTTTTTTGTTGCTCAAAAATATAAAAATGTTGCTGTTCTTCAAAAAATAAATTGAAAAACAATTTCTTTTCCTATTTGAGCCGCGAGCTCCACTTCTTGGCCCACGGCCGAAGCCGGCCCGGCCCAGCTCCCGCCTCCGCGCCTACCCCGCGCCGCGCGCCATCCGAACCGCGCTCAGGCCGCGGCCGTCGCGTGGCGGCCGTACGTCAGCGACGCCGGCGGGGTGGCGTCCGGTAGCCCCCCCGCGCGCGTCTTAAGCCGCTGTCCGAGCGCCATCTCCACCCCACTCCTTCTCCAGCTCGCTCGCAGCGCTCAGCCAAAGGCGAAAACTTCGCCCCTTTCTCGCTGTTCTGCTCTGGCGCCCTCGTTCGCCGTTGATGTCACACCCATTTTTAAGGACAAAAATAGGATGTATAAAAGACTCATGTGCGCCTCAGGAACCGGTCGCACACATAAGTAGACAAATTACATAGTATCATCACAGTGCTTATTACATAGCGAATAAATATTTAACACATAGTCTTATACAATAAATTGTAGCAACTAATAGTAGATCTCCAGCGGAAACTCCAAACACAGGGACACGGTTGACTGGTTGACACCAAGACCAGTACTCATTACGATAATCATCTTCATATTCTTCATCTATTATGGTGGAAATAGCAAGGGTGAGTCCATATCGAACTCAATAAGTACAACACAGGATTCATGAGGCACAAAAAGCTAGACACTATTTGACTATATTTAGCTTTTAATCATCATATATTTAGCAATTGAGTAGCATCAAGATATTCCACTTCCCATTAATGAATCAATGATCAATTGTAATAAAGATAATGAATAGCATTAACATGAGCATAATAATAATCAACAGTAATTAAGCACGATATAACAATGGTGATCATCTATCTGTAGATGTTCCAAGGCCGCTCGTATTCGTGAGCACGGCTAGTATACCAGTTTTTAACTCTGCGCAGATGTGTACACTTTCACTGTGAGTCATGACTTCCAAATGCATGGGTTCGCGACTCCTCAAAACACTGGAAATCATATAAAGCCACTTAAAGGTTCGTCTAACATGTTAGGGCCATTAGATTCACTCGGCAGGCAGATGTAGGAACCCCCTTTTCAAATGGCACAATTCCTTCTCGGCTATACTCATAGACTAGAGACTGTCCTACACCCAACGTGGCAAGTCATTCTTACGCCATTTAAGGTAACCACTAACAAGCTAGAAAATGTCCTTTAAACAACTAGAGCCAGAGCCATTTAGCCCTCACAGTTGTACTGTATGTCCCAGATGATCACGTACAGCTAAGTCCTTATGGAGAGAAACCAGAGCATCAAAATAACCCACACGCTCTAGCCCCCTTTTCAACAGTAAATAAAGTCATCTTTAAAGGTTGATTGCTTAATCCATTAATCAAATTACAAGATCATTGTTCATAATTAAGCACTAGCAATAGCTAATCAAATGCATCCCCAAGGTTGACAAGGAATTAAGGTAACAATCACTAAGTTATAATCTCTAAGGTTGTCAAGGAAGACACATGCATATGTATGATAATTTCAGTGAATAGGACAACAAGGATGGTCCCATGTTATACTTACCTTGATCAGAGCTTTCCTGATGATACTGCTGGTCTGGCTCAAAATAATACTCCTGATCGTCAAGAAACTGCTCACCGTCTATACTCGATCATCAAACATCAACACACAATCATCCGAGCAATCATACACGAAGCAAACAAAGAAACATAGTTAGAACAGTATGCCAATAGTAGCAAAATAGTATAAAAAGTTTATAAAACTCTTCTACATGTTACTACGATCACACAGACGTAAAGATCATGAAATTTGGATTTAAAATGTGAAAGTTATGAATTTTCTAAGATTTCCTTTAGATAAATAATTACTTTAATATAAGCTCAAAAATTAAAATTATCAAACCTACTGTACAGCTACACTAACATGTAGAGCTCGTAAATACGAACCTAATGCAACTTGAACGGGTCAAATCGGAGTTAAAACGAAGATTTTACAATCAAAACAAGTTTAGTGGCAAAACTGTAAATATCAGAAAACGTATTTTTGATTTACCAAGAGGAAATACGTTTTTAAAACAAAGAAACGTAATTTCTAGATTACGCCAAGGACCGTGGGTTCTATTTCATAAAAACACAGGGACTCTTTATAAACTTTACCCCACGAAGGGGTATCTTCTAATCCTAACCGTTGATCAGCGAACGGATGGCTGGAATCGTTTCCAAGCAAAGGAGAGAGAGAGGGCGCGGTGACCTTCTCCAGCGCCGGCCGGTGGCCGCCATGGCGAGCCCCCAAAACTCGCCGAAGAGCTTCGGCTTCCCCGTTCTCGACCACTACTCGACCCGCAACCAACACCAATCGAACGAGAAGATCAACGCGAACACATCTACGCGATTTAGGAAAACTACGACGGATCGAGGATGGGATGCAGCTCGGGAAAGCGGCAGCGCCATTGCCAGCTCACTGGAGCTCCTCAAACTCGTGATTCAAAGCACCACAAACCTAAAGAAGAGCATGGGGAGGGAGAGAAGGGGATGGCGAACTCACCAAAACGAAGAAGAAAGGCTCAATTCAACCCGCAAGCCCCGACGACGAGCAACAGCTAATCCTAGGGTTTCCAACCTCCTACGCTCGGTTTCACGTGATTTGGCTTGGAATTTAGATGGAAAAAGGGACGAGGGGGAATGCGGCTATACTTTTATAGACCCAAATGTGACGATTAAGGATAGAAATCCCGATTTCCTCGGTGGATTCGGTTGCGGTGGTGTTCATCTCCGGCTCGGTCACGACGTGAGGAAGAAGGGGTGTGGCTGACATGCGGGGTCCGCTCGTCAGTGAAGCAAGGGAGAGAGCGTGGGGTAGCAACGGCTCCTAGGCCGGCCCACGCAGGCGTGGGGAAGAGCGGGCAAAGCAGCTCAGCTTCGCTTGGCCCAACCGCGAAATAGAGAAGAGCAGGCCGGCTCGGGCAGGCCTCCAAGCCACCGGCTGCACAGGTAAGGTTTCTTTTCTCTTTTTCTTTTCTTTTCTCATTTAAATTTGTTTCCAAAGCCATTTTAAAAATAGATTTTGAATTCAAATCAAATAAAAACCAAAACCACACCACACAATAAAACAAATGCAACAGCATGAATGTATCACCATTATTCCTCCTAATATTTTAAATTTTAATCCCCATTAAATATTATCTAAATTATTTAAACTCATAACTAAATCTCCTTTAACTTCAAATTTTATCTAATTCAAAATTTTTAAAATTTTTGGGTGTTACAAATTCTACCCCCTTAAAAGAATCTCGTCCTCGAGATTGGACTGCTTACTCAAATAACTACGGATATGATTTCCTCAATTCATCCTCTCTTTCCCAAGTTGCCTCTGCCTCTGAATATCGATTCCACTGAACTTTGCACATCTTAATAACCCGACTTCGAGTAACTCTTTCAGCAGTTTCTAAAATCTTAATCGAAAACTCTTCATATGTAAGATCCTCCTTAACAGTCAATTCATCCAAAGGTATTTGCTCCTCAGACACACGTAAACACTTCTTGAGTTGAGAAACATGAAACACATCATGTACCCCAGACAAATTCTCAGGTAACTCTAACTGGTAAGCAACTTCACCACGCCTATCGATAACTTTAAATGGCCCAACATACCTTGGTGCTAACTTGCCTTTCATGTTAAACCTCTTCACACTTCTCATTGTTGACAACTTCAAATAGACATAATCACCTACCTCAAAAACTAAATTCCTTCTCCGATTGTCAGCATAACTTTTCTAACGAGATTTTGCCACTCTCAAATTTTCATGAATCACTCGCACTTGATCCTCTGCGTTTCTAAAAACATCTGTACCAAATACCTAAGACTCACCCGTCTGATCCCAAAACAATGGAGTTCTGCACTTACGTCCATACAAAGCTTCAAACGGTGCCATCTTAAGACTCTGTTGATAACTGTTGTTGTAAGAAAAATCTGCATAAGGCAAACTCTTATCCCAACTAGTTCCATATTGCAATGCACAAGCTCTGTCTTCTAGTATCTGGTTGGTCCTTTCAGTCTGCCCATCTGTCTGTGGATGATATGCTGTACTAAAATTTAACTTTGTACCTAAAGATTCATGTACAACCTTCCAAAAGTGTGACGTAAACTGCGAACCTCGATCAGACACAATCTTCTTTGGAACTCTATGTAAACACACGATCTTCTCCATATATAATATAGCTAATTGTTCCCCAGTGTACTTAGTTTTAACCGGTATGAAGTGAGCAACTTTAGTCAACCGATCTACTATCACCCAAATAGAATCATAACCTCTCTGAGTACGAGGTAACCCCACTATAAAGTCCATACCAACTTCCTCCCACTTCCATTCAGGAATCTTCATTGGTTGCAGTAATCCAGCTGGTCTCTGATGCTCAGCTTTCACTCTCTGACAAGTATCACATACTGCCACATACTCAGCTACACCTCGTTTCAATCCAACCCACCAATACTTCTATTTGAGATCTAGATACATCTTAGTACTTTCAGGATGAATAGAATAAGCTGACTCATGAGCTTCACGAAGGATTGCCTGCCTAATAGCCTGATCCTCAGGTACACACAACCTCTTTCCAAACCACAAAATCCCATTATCATCCATTCAAAACCCTGGTGACTTACCAATCACTATATCCTCCGCTATCTTCTTTAGTTTCTCATCCTTCAACTGACCTTTGTATATTTCTTGCTCTAATGTAGGTTCTATCACCAATTCCGTTGTATTAGCAACCATTCCCAAATTCAGATATTCAAATTCAGCACACAACTCACTTGTCATGGACAACATTTGCATCTCATTGGCATAATTCTTCCTGCTAAGAGCATCAGCTACAACATTGGCTTTACCAGGATGATAGTGTATCTCTATATCATAATCCTTGATCAACTCCAACCATCTGTGTTGCCTCAAGTTCAGATCAGACTGAGTGAAAATATACTTCAAACTCTTATGATCGGTGTATATATCACTCTTATACCCAATCAAATAGTGTCTCCAAATCTTCAAAGCATGAACTATAGCTGCTAACTCCAAATCATGAGTAGGATAATTCAGCTCATGCTTTCTTAACTGCCTAGATGCATAGGCAACAACTCTACCTTCTTGCATAAGAACACACCCCAAACCTTGACGAGAAGCATCACAATAAATAGAGAACTTCTTACTTAAATCTGGCAATACCAAGACAGGTGTTGTAGTCAATCTCTTCTTCAATTCTTCAAAACTAGCTTGACATTTATCAGACCATACAAAATTGGCATTCTTCTCTAACAGAGATGTCATAGGTTTAGCAAGTTTAGAAAACCCCTCAATGAACCGTCTGTAATATCTAGCTAAACCCAAAAAACTATGAATCTCTCCCACATCAGTAGGTGGCTTTCAATTCAATACATCCTTTACCTTGCCTGGATCTACTGATATTCCACCATTAGAGACAATATGACCAAGAAAAGAGACTTCCTTCAACCAAAACTCATACTTACTTCGCTTAGCATACAGTTTATGCTCTCTAAGTTTCTGCAATACCAACCTCAGATGTTCAGCATGCTCTTTCTCTGTCTTGGAAAATACCAATATATCATCAATAAATACCACCACAAACTTATCAAGATACTCCATGAACACCTTATTCATCATGTACATAAAGTAGGCAGGTGCATTGGTCAAACCAAATGACATAATAGTATACTTATACAAACCATACCTCGTAGTAAAAGCTGTCTTTGAAATATCAGAGGCACGAATCTCTAGTTGATGATAACCAGAACGCAAATCAATCTTAGAGAACACACAAGCACCTCTCAACTGGTCAAACAAGTCATCAATTCTAGGCAAAGGATACTTATTCTTAATAGTTACTTCATTAAGTAACCGATAATCAACACACATTCTCTGACCACCATCTTTCTTATCAACAAAGATAACTGGTGCACCCCAAGGTGACGAACTAGGATGAATAATACCTTTATCTTGTAATTCCTTAATTTATTTCTTAAGTTCTTCTAATTCATCTACTCCCATCCTATATGATCGTTTAGCTATGGGTGCAGTTCTAGGTAATAATTCAATAAGAAATTCAATGTCTCGGTCAGGTGGCATACCTGACAAATCATCAAGAAAAACATCTGGAAAATCACCGATAACTGGATCCTCTTTTCCAGCATCCTCATCAAGCTGATTCAGTAAGGCTGTTGGTTGTTTCTGCACTGCTACATCCACACTGATTTTCTCCCTATTAGGTGCTTTCACAACTACTACCTTCTGCTGACACTGAATCACTGCCTGATTTTGTTTCATCCAATTCATACCCAAAATCACATCAATACCAGATGTCCTCAACACTATAGAAGTTATCTTAAACTCTACCCCCTTAAAACCATACTAACTGGAAGACACCGATTAGTGGTTTGCATGGTACCCCCAGGTGAATTTACTAAGAGATGTTCTTTCATGGCAAGCATGGGTACGCTATGCATTCTAACAAAAATGTTTGAAATAAAGGTATGTGAAGCTCCAGAATAAAAAAAAATGGTTGCAGGAGTAGAATGAACATTGAACGTACCAAGCATTACTTCAGCCTCCGTCTGTGCTATTTCAGTAGACACATGATTCACCTTTCTAGTATTGGATGACCTTTGCCCCTGCGGTGTCTGTTGATTCTGCTTCTTGGGACAATGATTAGCATAGTGTTCAGGCTCTCCATAGCGATAACACAGATTAGGGGTACTAGGTGCACTGGTCTTCATTGGGGTAGAGTTGGAATTACCCTGGCGTGGAGTTTGCTGACCACTCTGCTGTTGGAATTGTCTATTCTGCTGATACTGGGGTCGTTGCTGAAACTGATTATTTTGCCGATTTTGAGACCATTGTTGATTTGAGTTACAGTTCCACTGACTGACTGGCCCTTGGAATCTCGAATGAAACCCATGCTGAGAATTTGTACATTGGCAAATATTGTTCCCAACACCTTATCCTTTCATCTTCCTTTTCTTGTCCATCTCTTGACTTTTATTGTCCAGCACAATAGCCATATTCACAAGTTCCTGGAAGCTGGCATAATTATTACCCTTCAGCTGCAAACGAAGATCATAATAAATTCCCTTGAGAAAGAGACGCTGCTTATCTGCATCTTCCCTCACTTCATTGGGAGCATAGCGAGCCAACTGCGAGAACTTGTCATGATACTCACTGACACTCATCTGTCCCATCCTGAGATTTCTGAATTCTTCCTGCTTCAGCTCAATTACACCTTCAGGAATATGGCGAGCTCTAAAATCTCTAACAAATTCATTCCAAGTAATAGGAGGAGCATTGTTAGGATGTGCAGCTTGATACGACTCCCACCAAGTCTGAGTTGTCCCCTATAACTGGTCAGATGCATATAACACTTTTTCTAGATCATTACATTGGGCGATGTTCAACTGTTTCTCCACCGCTCGCACCCAATCATCCGCCTCCAATAGATCAGCAGCATGAGAGAACACTGGAAGACGTCCCTTCAAAAATTCACCATGTTTGTCTCTCACATGAACAGGTGGCGGTCCTCCTGCAGGAGGTTGTTCTGCAGGTGCTGCATGAACATCTGCATCATCTGATTCTGTGTATTCATAAGTTCCTCCATAGTAATAGGTGGGTTCGCACCTCCACGACCTCTGCCACAGCCTCTGGCTGCCATCTGTTTTCAAAGCACAGAAGACAAAGCTCAGTATTATCCAAGATGAGGTATACCATAGATAAGTAAATCTGAATTCTCCGGGCGAATTTCAATTTTAGCGACTCAGTAAAACTGCCATATCTCAAGCTACAGAAGTCCAATTAAGGTGATATTTACATGGTTGGAAAGCTTATGAAATTATCTACGACTTTTATTAGTAACACTTTTCTAGATTCTGTCAATAAATTAGTCAAAACTGAGCTTAACCGAAACTATTTCAGAATTCCAGACTACGCAGTGACCCCAACTTGGAATAGGTATATATCGTAGCTCATAATAGATAAAAAGATGATTCTTACGGGGTTGGAAAGATACAGAAGCCTAATTACTCCTAGTAAATTTTCATAAATTTCTCATAAACAGATTTTAAGTTATTCCCAAAACATCCCAGACTGATTCAGAAATTAGCAAAAGACAGAACCAAGTTTATCCCGATCCCCACTTAATATTCATGATCAAACTTAATATTCTTAACTATGGAACTTGTAGACATGTCCACAAAGCTCCAGCACACATTATAAAGATCCAAATCACACATTATTATAATAACAATTCATCAAGCACACAATTGTTCACACCACATACTAATACTCGACATTACCAAACTCAATTTGACTCGCAAACTAATATAATTCCTATTACTTAGGGACTTCCTAATTTTTAATTGAGCTTCTCATAGATCTTGGGATGCCCTAGCTCAGCCCTTAGTTCATCGATCTCCTTATAAGCTTGCTTTTTATGTTCCTTTTCCTTTAGCAACTCATCTTTCAAATCCGCCTCATGAAGAGCCAACTCACGAACTAGTCCCACTGTGGCTTGTAAGGTCAAAGATAAATCATCAGCGAGCGGCACAGTCCAAACACCCTTGTCATGTAAGAGACAGGGAAAATGCCGGAGTGCACCCTGCAACGTCTTGTCTGAGCGAAGACCATGGTAATAGACAAACGCATTGTAGGCGACATCTTCCATGCTGGTTTCTACAGTTGTCCGGCTTACTCGGGTGATAAACTTTGACTCCACCTTAGGCTCCTTAGTGGTAGGATCCATTGTCTTGACCCATAGTTCAGTCTCCCAGTAAGAGTTCATCAATGGATGACTGTACTCCTTGCAGCGATACTCCAACGTAGCTTCCCAATCGTAGTAACAATTATCTAAAGTTCTTGTCAGCATGTCATGGAAGAAAACATCAGCTTTAGGAACCACGATGTAAAGCTTTGTGGTCCATCCCATGACTGAATTCTCTATTGAAGTGTCTCCCACTCTTGATTCAGCATCCGATATCTCTTGGTCACCATTAACATGGGGTTCCTGAGGTTTGAAGCGACCAATGTACTGAGCAGCGGACATGCGGGGATGAGGTGGCATCTACGAGAATTTGACATAGATTAGATAGAATCAATATATTTTCACAATAGAATAAGATAGAAGAAGCATAAAAATTTAGTAATTAATAAGGTGAAAGAAATAAGCATGAAATAGGTGAAGCATAGATACTAATAACAATCATTCTAACTAGGCTTGTATCATACAGTCAATACGGCTCTGATACCAATTTGTCACACCCATTTTTAAGGACAAAAATAGGATGTATAAAAGACTCATGTGCGCCCCAGGAACCGGTCGCACATATAAGTAGATAAATTACATAGTATCATCACAGTGCTTATTACATAGCGAATAAATATTTAACACATAGTCTTATACAATAAATTATAGCAACTAATAGTAGATCTCCAGCGGAAACTCCAAACACAGGAACACGGTTGACTGGTTGACACCAAGACTAGTACTCATTACGATAATCATCTTCATATTATTCATCTGTTATGGTGGAAATAGCAAGGGTGAGTACATGTCGAACTCAATAAGTACAACACAGGATTCATGAGGCACAAAAGGCTAGACACTGTTTGACTGCATTTAGCTTTTAATCATCATATATTTAGCAATTGAGTAGCATCAAGATATTCCACTTCCCATTAATGAATCAATGATCAATTGTAATAAAGATAATGAAAAGCATTAACATGAGCATAATAATAATCAACAGTAATTAAGCATGATATAACAATGGTGATCATCTATCTGTAAATGTTCCAAGGCCGCTCGTATCCGTGAGCATGGCTAGTATACCAGTTTTTAACTCTGCGCAGATGTGTATACTTTCACTACGAGTCATGACTTCTAAATGCATGGGTTTGTGACTCTTCAAAACACTGGAAATCATATAAAGCCACTTAAAGGTTCGTCTAACATGTTAGGGCCATTAGATTCACTCGGCAGGCAGATGTAGGAACCCCTTTTCAAACGGCACAATTTCTTCTCGGCTATACTCATAGACTAGAGGCTGTCCTACACCCAACATGGCAAGCCATTCTTACGCCATTTAAGGTAACCACTAACAAGCTAGAAAAGGTCCTTTATACAACTAGAGCCAGAGCCATTTTGCCCTCACAGCTATACTGTATGTCCCGGATGATCACGTACAGATAAGTCCTTATGGAGAGAAACCAGAGCATCAAAATAACCCACACGCTCTAGCCCCCTTTTCAACAGCAAATAAAGTCATCTTTAAAGGTTGATTGCTTAATCCATTAATCAAATTACAAGATCATTGTTCATAATTAAGCACTAGCAATAGCTACCCAAATACATCCCCAAGGTTGACAAGGAATTAAGGTAACAATCACTAAGTTATAATCTCTAAGGTTGTCAAGGAAGACACATGCATATGTATGATAATTTCAGTGAATAGGACAACAAGGATGGTCCCATGTTATACTTGCCTTGATCAGAGCTTTCCTGATGATACTGCTGGTCTGGCTCAAAATAATACTCCTGATCGTCAAGAAACTGCTCACCGTCTATACTCGATCATCAAACATCAACACACAATCATCTGAGCAATCATACACGAAGCAAACAAAGAAACATAGTTAGAACAGTATACCAATAGTAGCAAAACAGTATAAAAAGTTTGTAAAACTCTTCTACATGTTACTACGATCACACAGACGTAAAGATCATGAAATTTGGATTTAAAACGTGAAAGTTATGAATTTTCTAAGATTTCCTTTAGATAAATAATTACTTTAATATAAGCTCGAAAATTAAAATTTTAAAACCTACTGTACATCTACACTAACATGTAGAGCTCGCAAATACAAACCTAACGCAACTTGAACGGGTCAAATCGGAGTTAAAACGAAGATTTTACGATCAAAACAAGTTTAGTGGCAAAACTGTAAATATCAGAAAACGTATTTTTGATTTACCAAGAGGAAATACGTTTTTAAAACAAAGAAACGTAATTTTTGGATTACGCCAAGGACCGCGGGTTCTATTTCATAAAAACACAGGGGCTCTTTATAAACTTTACCCCACGAAGGGGTATCTTCTAATCCTAACCGTTGATCAGCGAACGGATGGCTAGAATCGTTTCCAGGCAAAGGAGAGAGAGGGCGCGGTCACCTTCTCCAGCGCCGGCCGGTGGCCGCCATGGCCAGCCCCCAAAACTCGCTGGAGAGCTTCGGCTTCCCCGTTCCCGACCACTACTCGATCCGCAACCAACACCAATCGAACGAGAAGATCAACGCGAACACATCTACACGGTTTAGGAAAACTACGATGGATCGAGGATGGGATGTGGCTCGGGAAAGCGGCGGCGCCATTGCCGGCTCACTGGAGCTCCTCAAACTCGCGATTCAAAGCACCACAAACCTAGAGAAGAGCATGGGGAGGGAGAGAAGGGGATGGCGAACTCACCAAAACGAAGAAGAAAGGCTCAATTCAACCCGCAAGCCCCGACGACGAGCAACAGCTAATCCTAGGGTTTCCAACCTCCTACGCTCGGTTTCACGTGATTTGGCTCAGAATTTAGATGGAAAAAGGGATGAGGGGGAACGCGGCTACACTTTTATAGACCCAAATGTGACGATTAAGGATAGAAATCCTGGTTTCCTCTGTGGATTCGGTTGCGGTGGTGTTCGTCTCCGGCTCGGTCACGACGTGAGGAAGAAGGGGCACGGCTGACATGCGGGGTCTGCTCGTCAGCGAAGCAAGGGAGAGATCGCGCGGCAGCAATGGCTCCTGGGCTAGCCCACGCAGGCGCGGGGAAGAGCGGGCAAAGCAGCTCAGCTTCGCTTGGCCCAACCGCGAAATGGAGAAGAGCAGGCCGGCTCGGGCAGGCCTCCAAGCCACCGGTTGCAACAGCATGAATGCATCACCATTATTCCACCTAATATTTTAAATTTTAATTCCCATTAAATATTATCTAAATTATTTAAACTCATAACTAAATCTCCTTTAACTTTAAATTTTATCTAATTCAAAATTCTTAAAATTTTTGGGTGTTACAGTCGACATGCCACCGCAGCTCGCTCCACCGTAGCCACAGCTCTGCCCGCAGCTGCTATTCACCGTCCACCCCTTTTCGAGCCGATAGACCACAGGTGAGGTCGTATTTCCTTTTTCGCCGCCGTTCGCCATGGATGGACCTCATCAGAGTAGGGTCATCACCGTGGCCCGCACTCTCTGGTCCATCTCCACCCCTCGTGTTAGGTTCAATAGCACTGCTAGAGGTCAGCGGAGCTCGTCCCAAGCTCAGCTTGCCCAGTCATGGCCGGAGTCGGCTGGTGCACCGCCGTGCCCGTGTCGCCATCCGCCATTGCCGTGGTCACCTATTTTCGAGGCCGGTAGAGTTAGGGTTTCGTGCACCACTGAGTGTGGCTCGTCGAGGAGGTCATCTAGGGTTAGTCGCTACCGCTGGGGAGGACGCCGCCGACGAGAACGAGCCAGTCAGCGCCGCTCCCCTAAGTCTGTGCTGCTGACGAGTGGGGTCCCTTTGACCCGAGGGCCCGCCTGTCTGTCCCTCTGTGTGGATCTGGGGTGAAGGAGCGGGGTGAGCATAGCAATTAAGGCAGTGTAGATTTTCGGATTTTAAAGAAATGAATTTCCAGAAATGCTTTTACATGTTTGAAAAATCATAACCGGCTCAAATTAGCTCCAAATTGTATGAAACAAATTTTGCTAGGTTTCTTATAAGTAGATCTACAGTTTAAAAATATTGCATGACAATTTTGTGATACTTTTATATAAGGCTTTCTTTAATCCTTGTAAATGCTATTATTTAGAAAATGCATAGTAAATATAATATACATCAGGAAAAATATGATTCCAATATTTTTTATCTATTCTTGAGATGTACTTTCTGCGAAAAATATATTTCATGCATATTCTGTAGAAAAATATAGCTATCTATTTTTGGTGCATTTATTTGCCATTTCTTGTAAAATTGCTAGAGCAAAAAATATGAATAAAACATGTATATGAAACTTTTTATACAGTGTTTGTAGACTATGTAGATCTTGGAAAAAATACTAAATCTGTTGTTTGATACTTTTTATAGTACAAAGTATTTTCATGCTCATTTATACACCCTAGCTTGTCATTTTTGTATAGGCAATTTTACTTATCCAATTGCCATGAAAATTTTATGGTAGGCTACTTGTGGTATGACTATGCTACTATAAGTTTTCTAGATTTTTCTATATACTAGAAATACATGTTGTTGTTGTAACCTTAGTTTAAAGTGAAATAAAATAATATTCTTTATGCATGATTAGTTTAATGGTGTAGCTTTGGTGTATCTTTGAAGCATCAAATAACTTGTTGATGTCACTTGGCATGCTAGTATGGTTGTGGCGAAGTGTAGTGGCACACATGTTGTGGCTTTATGTTAGTTAGCGGTAGCTAACGGGGGTTAGTAATAGAAGATGATGCAGTAGATGACATGTACTCGTGGTACATGTCCTTAGATGATGTTGACTACCTAATAGAAAAGTTTTACCTCTATTCTATCCAATAAATCTAAGTGTGTTCATCTACATTGCATGCCATCATGATCATCATATGCCATCACATCCGATGCACCATTTGCATAATTACTTATACCAGTTGCATCATATAGGATCGCAGGAGAAAGTGCAAGTAGCAGTGCAAGAGGAGCAGGCCGAGGCCGACCCATAGGAAATCCAAGCACAGAAGGTGCTAGAGGTAGAGGAGCAAGGAGAGAAATTACCCGATTGCGTGGATTATCAACCTAGTTCCTTTGAGCGAGGCAAGCCTCGGAGCATTCTAAGTCTCCTACTTTATAAAAGTAATCTTTTATATATGAGTCATATATATTGTTGCATTAAGTTATAGGAGTTAAGTGAAACTGTTGATGCATTTATTACTATCCTTGCCTACCTTATTATATTCTTACCCTGTTAGGTTTAGGATCGAATAATTGCTTAGCACTGCTTAGACCGGTAGCGATCGGTGATTTCTGGTCACCTGCAATTATAGGTGGTTACTGGAATACTTTAACTATGGAATGGATGATATCCTAGAAATAATCATGTGTTGATAGATAATTGGAGACCGGACGAAAAAGTTAGAGGCAACCAGACAGGGTTCTAGGGTGCTATTAGTTTTCAGTCTGTGTCGGTTAAGGACCGATCGTTGCTCGTCCCTCTTGTCATGTTGAACGCATGTCTCACATTTAGCTGGTCGAATAACGTACCTTTCGACTGTGAAGCTAGTGGCACATTTTAAGCCGGGATAAACTCGAATTGGTAGACTGGTGCTAAAGGGGTATGACGGGGGCACGAAGAGTGAGCCTAAGGGCAGGCTGGATCCTGATTCCTGGTAGTCGGGAGGCCCCTGGGTATTAAGGTCTATGATTGTTATCCTGCGACGTTTACCTGAAAAGTGTCATTGGTGATCTATAGCTCACTTGATCAGTGAGTGTGGTTTGTGTGAGAAATAAATCACCAGTTGGTTAGGAATCGATTCGAATCGCCATCGCTCCTGTATAGTGAGCACTTGACTCGAGTTACGACATCGTAGTAATGATGACGGAACACTGATGGTTATATGGATGATATTAGAAATGCTAAATCTAAGTTGGTAACTGGATGTTATTGGTTAATCAAGTGATTGTTATAGTATAGGTGTTTACCTAGATTGATAGGTTATAATAAAGATGATGCAAAATACTTAAATGGTTTATTATGTTAATTTATTGCTCTTTCGCGAATGAGTCAGCTAGTCCACTAAAAGAAAGTCTTGCATACTCCTTGGTGTCACTTTATTTTAGTTTAAGAAGGGTAAGTCTAGCTGAGTACTTTCTCGTACTCAGAGCGTTGTTCCTATTGTTATTGGAGATGGTCAGATGTACTACGGTTATTGCATCAACTGTCTGTACCCTGCGATGGGCGATAACTAGGACCAAGGGCATAGTCGCTCCGTATGTCTTATCTAATACTTTTGTTGGAAATAATATCTACTGGCATTGTATCTGAACTAAACGTGTGTGTGGTCTTAAAACTATTTGCTTACGCTACTTTAGTATGAATTTGGTTTGTAATAACTTTATGTTTTAAACTCTGATGTATCTCAGTGTTGTTGTGAACTTTATGTAATATGTGACCGTGGCTGCTAAACTTGTACGATCTTGGTTTATATGTTGGTTGGTTTGAAATCATTCGTAGTTTCACGGACTACCGGGTTATACGGACTTAAGCTTGCTAAATTATCTGTTTCGACGGATGATTTTCTTACTTAATTTCGTATAATTGGTTGCTTCTGTTACCGAGTCGAATAAGCTGCTAGCTTGTCGTCATCTTACATGCTGCTGTAGGCCGTGTATCTTTCTTTGTTTGCTATTGGATGCAGCCCCGTTGGGAAGGGTAGTGTGGCTATTGGCAGCTCGGCTTGAACCCCGTCTCTTTTCCGGCGTTAGGTACCAGGATGAGGCATGCCCCTGTATCCCACGTGCGTGTGCTTCTTATTTGCTTGCTGGTTGAGTGTAAGGTGCCGCTACATGATGCCGCTGTCGAGTCCGAGTAAAGCAGCTCGCAGAGGGTGCGTCTCATCCAGCGGCATGGTGGCCGAGTAAGGTAGCCTGTGGAGGCGCGTACCTCACCCAGTAGCACGGTTCAGATCTGGTACTCTGTAAAATAAATATACAAAATTTTATAGGTATTGATACTTAGGATATCAAGTTGGGAGCAGGTCCCATACATGTAGAATAATAGGTCGGGAGCGGATCCCAGTATTATGAAATGCATGTAATTTTTTTTTCGTCTTGCTCTTGTTAGGCTGTGTAAATTCCACGAGTAGTTGACCCCGTATTTGTAAGCATTTGTATCTCCGGCGAGAGGGACGGAATCATCCCTAAATGGGTATATTCCTGCTAGATGTGGTGCAACCATGTCCCCTAAAATCAGAGGTACGCAGTCATCCCACCTCCACGACGTCGTGTCATTGTGCGCTCTTCTTCTCGCGGCCTGCCTAAATCAGAGCCTGCAGGGGTGGTGGTTGCATTGGCCAGGGACAACACGAAGCTCCAGTGCAAGCTCCTAATGGCCTCTGGTGCAAGCTCCCACGGGACCGTGACACGTACCTCCTCTAGGGTGGAGGTGGCCTAGGTAGGTAGATGCCATTGGGGCACCCGAGGACGGTGCGAAGCTCTTGCGGGTAGGGGTAGGTGGGGCAGACAGATATGATGGGACGGCTGGGGACAACATGGCTGGCCGAGAGAGGGCGGCGAGGGAAGGATGGTCGGGCAGGTGGAGGCATCATGGAGACCGAAGGGGGTTGCCATCCATGGACGTGCATGGAGTGGGTATGAATGTCCCGTCCATGGCAACTGCTTACATGTTTGTATGTTGAGTGGCTGACACCGAGGCCCCACTAACGCTTAGTGATAGGAGCTTGAGCTAAGATGGAAGGGGGGCCATGCAGCAAATAGTGCTAGATTATGAAAGAAATTCATGGCTATTTTAAAGTGTAATAAGCTAATGAGAAATAGGATTAGTGGAGAATCATATAGTACAGGGGTACCATGGCCCATGTTGGCTTACACTAAGCTTTGGCCCTGCTAATATCAGTAATATCAGTGGCAAACAATAAGTAACTGCTAGTTCATTCTCACCCTGTCTATTCCACAAACCAAATAAAAATCAGGAATGCTTCCGTCCCCTCAACCAAACAGAGATGTATCATCTAATTTACAGAAAACTATAATGAACTTGTCTTATCTCTCCTAGTCCTAACCCAAATATAATCTTAGTCCACCCGTTTAGGTAAACTAGGACTAAACTTTGATAATCATCTAAAGCTAGAGTTTAGTCTAGTGATCCAAATATAAAGGGGAGAGACCTAAGTTTTCAAGAATTTCCGGAGGAAAAGGTACTCCAATGCCTATATTTAGCAAGGTGGCAAACATAAAAACCAGGCACAAACTCAGCTGCACACTTACACATCACTGAAGATTGTGAATTGAAGAATTCAAGATCCCCTACTCCTCCCAATTATTTGCAAAACAAAATTGCAATTTGACCGCTGGAGATGAGATCTTGCAGCAGAGAGCATATGCCTCGCGAAGTTCCCAGCCCAGCCGGTTCCCTCCAATATTCCCCTCCGCCGACGGAATATCCCCGCAATTCCAACCCAGGCCCGCCTTCTTCGTCGTCTTCAGTCCTTCTCCCTCTTATATACGCAACGGCGAGCTCGCCCTCTTCCTTGCTCCGACACATCATACACAGATAGCAGAACACACGCACCGTGTACGCTTGCGCAAACCCAAGGATTGCCGCTCTGTTCTTGGTCTCCTCCTCGGGTGGCCGCGGGGGCAATGGCGATTGACGGGGAGGAGGCGCCGCCGCTGCTACTGGACGAGGCCGCGCGCCCGCGCCGCGTCGCGCTCTTCGTCGAGCCGTCTCCGTTCGCGTAAGCCTCCTCGCCGGACCCTGCTCTGTTGTTTCCTTTTTCTTTTCTTGGTGCGGGCTTTGTCAGGGTTGGTTCTTGGCCTTGTGCGCACTCTTGGCTGGATCCATGAGGTTATCCCCAGGAACGGCGAAGGGTTTCACTCTGACTCAGCCCTGACGCGATGTCGTTCCAAGCTCTCTCTTGTTTGCCGGAAAAGTTTGGATATTTCTTGGGAATTGGGATTCGTGAAGACCGGATAGAAGTGGATTAAGATTTCAGTTAATTTAATACCACGATTAAGAACGAAATTAGTTGAGCTTTGGGCAGGTTTGAATCTCATGGCTAGTTACTAGTTGGGCTAAAAATTATCCCAAATTAGCTATGGTTGGTTAGCTTGGCTAACAACTAGTTGAAGGCTTGGCTAAAAAAATTAGTCCACCTATTAGCCCTCTTGTTTGGATGCACTAGAGCTAATTTGAGCTAAAATGAGCTAGCTAACAATTTGCCCATAGTATCCAAACATGCCCGTATGATTCATGCGAATGAATCACAATGATCAGTTTTAAGGCCTGCCACAAAAGAAGTATATGCTTTTGTTAGATACTCCTAGATTGAATTTTCATGAAAATGTTCTCACTAATGGAACTAACTCTGCATCTTGGTGTCTGCAGTTACATCTCTGGGTATAAGAACCGGTTCCAGAACTTCATCAAACATTTGCGAGAAATGGGGGACGAGGTACACATTTTGCTGTCATTTGGTAGGGTTGAGATTTTAGGGGCAGCAGATTAGTAGGTGTCGATTAATTTGGTTTAGTTGTGTTCTTCAGGTCATTGTTGTGACCAACCATGAAGGAGTTCCCCAAGAGTTTCATGGTGCCAAGGTTATCGGTTCATGGAGGTAAGTTTTTCAGGATGCTTGTGCCAACTTCTGTGTTAAAATATCAGAAGCAGTTTAGGCAATTTTTTTTTGAAGGCCTGAGTTTTCTTCTTGTTGTTCAAATAATGAAATGAGAATGCCTACTCTGTATAAAAGCTGCCACTAAGAAACATTTGCTGCTAGCTTCTACTCCGTACGAAGTAGAGTCTTAATCCAGATCATAACTATACCTTTCCTAAAAAAAAAATGATATGCCTTAGAACTGTTCCTTATGCTACTGCATTCGGGTTGTCTGGTTTTGGACATATTCTTTTAGTTAGTATGACTGAATAAATAAGTGAGCACAAGTACAATAGCTTACCTATTTGCTACACGATAAATATTTTAAAAATCTTTCCTGAAGTTGTTAAGTTATTGAACAATGATACGCAATCATGCTGCCATGCTGGTTAGACTGGAAGCATTGTATTCTTCCCTATCGGGTACATGATATGTGGTGCCTTTAGTTGTGGAATCTTATGCTTATGGCTGTTTTCTCATCCTTTACAGCTTCCCATGCCCCATGTATGGAAACGTACCTCTTTCGCTGGCACTCAGTCCTAGGATCATTTCGGAGGTTGCAAAGTTCAAACCTGACATTATTCATGCGTCTTCTCCTGGAATTATGGTAAACTTTATTTTAACAGTTAAATCATTAATTATCAAATCTCTCTGATTATCTATTACTGAAAATGACTAAAGTCTATTGTGCCTTCAGGTTTTTGGGGCTCTAGCTATTGCCAAGCTACTTGGTGTGCCCCTAGTCATGTCCTACCACACCCATGTTCCAGTGTAAGCGTCTATGAACTTTATTGCACCATGTTTTACTGCAAACACAGAAGACAGAAGTCCAGGTTTTTCATCGCCACTGAATTCATATTTCTTTTGCTTGCAGATACATACCAAGATATACATTTAGCTGGCTTGTAGAGCCAATGTGGCAAGTAACTTGCATGCCTGTTTGTGTAACACACTGATTCTTGGTCCTGTTATTCCCAAAAACACAGGATTCCTTCATAGAGCTGCTGATTTAACTTTAGTGCCATCTGCTGCTATCAGCAAAGACTTTGAAACTGCCCAGGTCATATCAGGTTGGTCAACTTTTGTACACATTGTACCAGATGTGCATATGTTTTTATTCATGCTATGATGCTCAAGATGTTATTTCACTCCTTATTCAGCTAATAGAATACGCCTTTGGAACAAAGGTGTTGATTCTGCAAGCTTCCATCCTAGATTTCGCAATCATGAGATGCGAGTCAGGCTAAGGTAATACTCTGTTTTCTTTCTTTCTGAATGTTCTGTATGCAACAAGGTGAGATAGATTGTCTAAGCTTATGTTGCTTGATGTATTCTTTCAGTGACGGTGAGCCTGAAAAACCACTGGTAATTCATGTCGGACGTTTTGGGCGTGAGAAAAATTTGGATTTTTTGAAGATGTAAGTTATTGCCATACTTGCTCCTTTTGTGATTGATTTGATCTTTGAATCAGAGTTGACAAACATGATGCATATTTATTAATAACAGAGAGTAATGTAACTAAATTAAATGATCCAAATGCCATGTTATTCTTCATTCATGCCTTGCATCATTGGCTACATGGAACTAATTTTGATTTATTTATTTTATATCAGGGTAATGGATAGGTTGCCTGGAGTAAGAATTGCATTTATCGGAGATGGACCATACAGGTATGACCAATGCAGCACCTTTACGTTATTGTTCAGTTCATTAGTCAGCATGTGTGCTGATAATAAATATGAACCTCCTTTCAAGCTGATAAGAATTAAGAAGTATTGATTTAGACAATTTTCATTGAAGTTACCGTTGTTCTGTGCATTGACATTGCTGAGCTTTTAGTTCAAAGTTTTTTACATTTTTATTTTTAACTCCATGACAGGGGTGAACTAGAGAAGATGTTTGAAGGAATGCCAGCAGTGTTCACAGGAATGATGCAGGGTGAGGAGCTCTCGCAAGCATACGCCAGCGGTGACATTTTCATCATGCCATCAGAGTCAGAAACACTTGGCCAAGTGGTCCTAGAGTCCATGTCATCGG
Source organism: Saccharum hybrid cultivar R570 (assembly GCA_038087645.1). NCBI lineage: Eukaryota > Viridiplantae > Streptophyta > Magnoliopsida > Poales > Poaceae > Saccharum > Saccharum hybrid cultivar. The sequence goes on along the minus strand of JAQSUU010000123.1, from coordinate 544,828 downwards.
GAGTGCCCGTTGTGGCAGCCCGTGCAGGCGGGATCCCTGACATAATCCCAGAGGACCAGGAGGGGAAGACGAGCTTCCTGTTCACCCCTGGCGACCTGGAAGACTGCCTTGGCAAGGTCCAGCAGCTGTTGACGAACAGGGAGTTCAGAGACAACATGGGGCGGACGGCCAGATCCGAGATGGAGAAGTGCGACTGGCGGGCAGCATCAAAGACGATCCGCAACGAGTTCTACAATGCTGCAATCTGGTACTGGCGAAAGAAGCGCGCGGAGCTGGTGAAGCCGCTACAGTGGCTAGCACAGATGTTCCTGCCAGCGCCTGAGGTCCGCAGCATCACGCAGTGCTGAGGCCTCCTCCACTTGTGGGATGCTATTGCTTGCAGCCATGATCCAGACAAGTGATGGATGTATGGAAGGACAGATGCATATGCATTCCTTGTAAATTTCTGGTGCATAGTGCTGTGTCGATAGGTGAGGTAGTTCCCCGTTTTTTATGGAAATTGGAGTTGGATTGTGATTGGTGTGGTAATTCCATCGATTACATGTGTGTTGTGTAGCAAAACAAAAATGGAAATGTGCTATATATCTTGATGGACATTGTATATAACCTGTAAAAATCATGATCACGCCATCAAGTGCATGAATATGCTTTTGTGCTCACAATCAAGAGTGAACTTTGTAGTTTTTTGTGTTTCATCAACACGTGTTTGGTCGAATGCATCTCATGTACAAGATGGAAGCACACAGCAACAAAGTTAACATGACTAGCATATAGCCATCGATACATGTATAGCATTGTAGCAGCATATTGACTCCTGCAGATTTTTATTCTTAGGTGAGCAAGGAGTTGTTTCTTGGTATGACGAGCGCTCGGAGCGGGTACTTAATGACTGTGGTGAAATCCACGGTTTCCTCCATGTTGACGGCCTCTCCCTCCGCCGCCGGCAGCCACTCCAGCTTTCTCACCAGGCTTCCCACGAAGTACTCGGCGTGGTGCATACCCAGCGCGTACCCCGGGCACATCCTCCGACCGGCACCGAAAGGCATCATCTTGATCTCCCGGCTCCCCGTGATGTCCACGTCGTACCCCTCGCCGCCGTCCAGGAACCTCTCCGGCCGGTACTCGTGTGCGGCCGTCCACACGGCCTCGTCGCGGCAGATCTCCGCCACGAAGAAGTTCACCTCCGCGCCTTTAGGCACCGTGTAGCCGCCGATCTCCGCCTCGTCGCTTCGCACGCCGTGAGGGATGAGGAAGTGGGCCGGCGGGTGCAGCCGCAGGCCCTCGAGCACAACGGCTTTCAGGTACGGGAGCGACTGAAGGTTGCCGGCGTCGTCGAGGACGTCGGGCTTGACTCTGGTCACCTCCTCGTACACCTTGGCTTGGACGTCAGGGTTGTTCGCGAGCTCGGCCATGATCCACTCCACCAAGGTCACCGTCGTGTCCGTCCCGGCGTTGAGGAACTCGGAGCAGAGGCTCACGATCTCGGCGTCCGTGAGCGGCCGGTCGCCCTCGTCGGGCACCTCGCAAGCCCACCGCCTAGCCGGCGCGAAGAGGCCGACGCGGGCGCGGTGCAGCGCGTCGGCGGCGAGGTTACGGCGGACGAGGCGCCAGTAGTGACCGTAGGGCGCGGTGTTGATGTCGCCGGCGCAGAAGAGCGGATCCGGCTCGACGAGCGGCGGGCGATCGGCGAAGGTGGCGCCGTCCCGGACGAGGACGCGGTGCGCGAGGCGGCGGTCGGCGACGAAGACGAGCGTGGTGAAGAGGTGGACGGAGATGACGGGGCCATGGCGCGCGTGCAGGTCCCGGAGCAGCGGGGCTAGGTCGAAGATTGATCGCCGCAGGGCCAAGAATCTGGCCAGGAACACCAGCGCTGGTGGTCCAGGAGGAAGGCGGCCCTTGCTCTTAGTATTCAACGTTGACTTACCGCGACCATAGCAGCGGTGAAGCAAGAAAAGGAGCGAGACGAAGAAGGCCATGCAGCAGCAGAGGAGTGGGGTCGTCGAGGAGTTGGAGGCAAAGCATACGAGCTCCATGGCTGGCTGGCCGCTGTTGCAACTTCAACTTGCAACAATGCAACCTCTGTTAAGCCTTTATTACTATGAGGAGAGCAATACGGCGGCAGCTCGATCAGCTTATCTTTCAGCTCACATGGCATGATCGTTTTTTCTTCCTAAACGTAAAGTTCTTTGACCATGTCAAAAAATTAGAATCTTTCTGCCTGGCAACAGAATGTTTTGGAAGCTCCTGGTACCTAATTTTTGCCGTTACAGATCTCAGAGAAATATATGCCAAAATTTTTAGAAAAAATTATAAATTATTTCTATGTATTACAGATACCAGATAAATATATATCAAATTATGCACAAATTTTTTTAAAAAATTACAATTTGTTCACAAATTGCGGATGGGAGGGGGTCACGCCCACGCGGGGGATGCCGGCGGAGGGAGCAACGGCCGGCCTGGGGACGGTGGCAGAACAACCGGTTGTTGTGTAGCAATTCTAAAAAAATGGCCTTATTTGGCTGATGTGAACTGCAATACGATGGACCGATGGGTGACTGTGACTCTCATCGTTTAGAATTTTATATAGACACCATCGCAAATTACGATTTTGGCCAAATCAGCCAAAATTTAAAAAGGATTAGGAAAACTCAGCCTTGAATTATGATATACAGTATATACTAATCACAGTACAAGTACAAACACTCATACATACACGCATACCATGAACGCAAGCACACGTACCCTATCCTTATGAGCAGTATCAAAAAACAACATCATTAAATCCTAGAAAAATCCATAAGGAATCTCAAAGAACAACACCGATAAATACTAAAAAAATCTAGAAAAATACAAGCACCCACATCAAGTGAAGAACTTAAAATCGGATAGACAAGTTCTACCCTAAAGAATTTACCAGCCAAGCTATGGCCAGTAGCTACAGTATATAGCTTTGGGATAAGCATCTTCCTCGTCTTTAGCTAGGATTGACTTTGACAAACGAAAATTTTTATACTCATTCTTAGTCCGTTCCAATGGTAATGGTAACAAATTTGATCATTATTAAACGTCCATCAGATCAACATACTCATTTTTTTACTACAGTCACTACTGAAAACTACGAGGTTCCCTACGGTTTTTATTATTCCCTACAGTTTTCTATCGGTCCTAGGGAATTATCCGTCTCCCTAGGGGTCCCATTCAAAACCGTAGGGGATCCTGTATTTCCCTAGGAACTGCGTAGTTTCGTCGGGAGCAGAAAGAGGAGTGGTCCTTTAGCCAGCCATGACATCGCCAACGTGGAACCTTTCTCTAGCAGGTGGATAGAAAATCATAGGGAATCAAATCGGAATCCTAATAATCTCTAGGGCGCCACTTTCTCCCACCACCGCCCAATGTTCCCGCCGCCGCTGCCCAATGTTCAGTTGCCTCCATCTACGCCACAAGTCCACAACAAAAACACGAAAAAGAAAAGAAAGAACGCTCGTATTCTCTTCCTCCCATCGAAGCACGCGAGCCACCCGCCCGCCCCAGCGCCCCGCCGCCTGCCTGCCCAGTGTCTGGCCGGCCGGCCGCCCCCGGCGGCCGCACGTCTTCCCCAAGCCGCCGCCCTTCATCCCCAACCCAAGCCGCCGACCTTCCTTCCCCAGGCCAGCGCCTGGCTGGCCGGCCGCCCCCGGCAGCCGCACGTCTTCCCCAAGCCGCCGCCCTTCCTTCCCCAAGCCGCCGCCCTTCATCCCCAACCCAAGCCGCCGCCCTTCCTTCCCCAGGCCAGCGCCCTTCCTTCCCAAGCCACCGCCCTCCGCAAGCCACCATCCGCCCTTGCCAAGCCGCCGCCTTTCCCATTCTCGATCTGCCGCTGCCTCATATTCCCTCCCTCCATGTCATGTTCCTTAGATCTGGGGAAGCAAAGGATGGATTGACAGAGGAGGTAAGGTATGTTCTTGGGATTCCTAGTACATTCTTGTGTGGACATCAGTAAGAGGATTGACAAACAATTGATAGGGATGTATTATTTTCAGGTCCTCCCATTCCATAGTCGAGGCACCCTTCTACTGCTTGGTCTTGCCTGAAGCTCTGTTGTGAAGGAAGGCACCACATGTTCACATCTGCATAGGAGGTCAAGGGAGCCTGACTTTCAGTTGTGCACATCTGTAGAAAGAAGGCTTCACGGTCTGCTTGTCACTCCTGAACAAAGGGTTTCAGGTGAGAAGGAAATTTTCCTTTTCTTGGTTCTTTTTGTATTGTTAATTAAGTCAAAACAGAATTGGCATGTCTAAATTACTTTATACGCTAATATGATTATAAAAGCTTGTGCATGAAAATTTTAGGCAAGTGAGATGAAAAAAGGTGGTATATTTGAAAATGGCTTGCCCATCATCTACACATGCCGCACTATTTGAGGCTGACCGAATCCTGCAACCTACAACCTACATGCCGCACTATTTTCAATTTGGATTACATGGTGTGCTTCCATCTGTCTTTTGTTAATGTTAATTGATGTACACATCTCAGCTAGTCTAGTGAAACCTATTTTCAAATGCTAGGTCTTTGAACCTGTTTTTTGGCATAGCGTTTACCATGAAATTTTCACTTATTTAATAAATTCCATTTGTTCAATTGAATAGGCTTGTACTGGTGGCTCTTCTGTTGGAATAGAAAGTCCTGAAGAAACATTGAGTAGGATTGCTCAAGGAAGATTCCGTGGCCACGAAAATGCAGCAACTACAAGTGGTGGTGGCAACTACTCTCCTCCGATCGACGACTTTCCATTTTTCTGAATTCTTACGTTGCCAAAACATGGCACTTATCTTTTGTCGCCAAAACATGGCATCTATGTTCTGTTGCCAAAACTAACATGGATTAGACAACTCCTTTTGAGTTAGTGTCTAACTGTTAGATGGACAGTTATTATTAGTGAATGAACACCATAATTGTAATGTGACGATGCACTGTTTGAGTTTGAATGCACTAAATTATTGCTGATGGTATTGTGTCAACGTGTTCAAATTTGAAATTTGTATATAAAATCAATTACAATTATTTGAGGTCAAATATGATGCCATGCCAGATATATTTCCCTAGAGATCAATTTCCTAGGGAATCCTGAAGTCCCAGGGACAATACCTTTACACATTGGATTTGTGTCAGCATGCTCAGCAGGTTCCCTAGGGAGCCGTTTTCCTAGGGAAATTAGAATCCCCTACGGTTTCGGTCAAAACCGTAGGGCACCTTCGTATTTCCCGTCGAAGTGTTCCCTACGACTATTTCCCTACGAAATACCGTAGGGGCTCAGGTTCCCTACCGTTTTGGGCCTTTTCCCTAGGAATTCAAACCCTAGGGAAACTTGTAGTTTCTAGTAGTGAATGGAACCTAGATTAGTTGGCTATATTTGAGATGCCTAAATTTTTAGACAATAATCTTATAACCAACTAATCTCTACAACTACTAGCATATATAAACACGTGTCTACATCGTTCGCACCGCTATTCGTCTATCATCATCATCAGGGAAAAACTAAAAAACTAAAAAAAAACCCACGCCTCTGCTTCTCCCTGGCTCCCCTACTGTTGACGTCATTGCCCCACCCCTCCCTTGTCACGCCTTACCCCTGCCCCTTCCCCATCGCAGTTGCCTTGGCCTGCTCTCCACCTTTCTGCCACGACTTGGTGTCACCTTCTTGGCGGGAACCAGGAGGCATGCAGTGTAGAGCATGACCAAAACCCGGCGGGAGGCGCACGAGGACAATCGAGGTGGGCACGATCAGTGGCGGAGCATGAAGGGAAATCAAGAGGGGACTAACAATGTTCAACTTTTCTCTTATGTGCAAATATCCATTACTTGCTAAGAGCAAGGTCAATAATAAAGCCAAGTTGCTTAGCTATAAGATAAGTAATAAGAGTCAAGTTATACAATAAGTGTCTCATATTTGTCTTCAAAAAGTCTCTCTCTTATTTCTCCTCACAACACTTGCTACTTTGGCCCACTAATACCTATGCTTTCGTGCCCAGCTTGGTGCTTGCATGGGAGCCAAGCTCTTATCTCTCTCCTCTCTTCTCTCCTCCACATCAGCATTAGCTTGGCTATAAGCTCATTATTGTACCAGCTCTAAGTATCATCTTGTACCATCTTTAAGAAATTTCAATTCCCAAGGAGGGAGGGGCATGGCCTACCATGGCCTACATATGGTTCCGCCACTAGGCACGACGGTGCTAGTAGCCGATGGGCGACCACAACGCGGGCGACCCTGGCCCCCTGCCCCTGCCCCTGCCCCTGCCCCTGCCTCTACCTCGGTGCGGGCGTGGTGACCTTGGCTTCAGCCTCGACGCGGCTGCACAAGAGACAACCACCGATGCCAAGAGAAACGATGACGAGCAGAGATGTGGTCATGCGATGGATGACCCCTCTATCTTCACCGGCGCTGGACGTGTTGGTGTCCGTGGGCCGAGGAGGTGCACAAGCTCCAACACCTGCTCCGGCACGAGCTTTAAATTGTCAATCATTTTAGTTTTTGTTCTAAGGGTGTGTTTAGTTCTCAATTTCACTAAAAAAATTTTAGGTTTTGGCCCATTATTTTGCAGAATGAAACTAAATACCATGTAAAATTTTTGGTAAAAAGATATCTATTCTCCATTCTGGATTTTGGCCTCAAGAGGTCAAAAAAGGTCAAAAAGCCAAAAAGCCAAAAAGCCCTCACCCACCCCATGAAAAATTTGACATTTTGGATGGAACTAAACGCACCCATGAAAATTTTGGCATTTTGCATTTTATCATTCCAAAGTAGTTGGCATTTTGCATTTTGCATTTCATGGGGAACTAAACACAACCTAAGTTAAAGTTTTCTACCTTGAATTAAGTTTATATAAAAACGCACAAACATATACAACATCAAACAAGATTTATTTCATATACACCATGAAATATATTTTGATAATACACTTATTTTGATATTATAACGTGTAAATCATGATCACGCCATCAAATGCATGAAGATGCTTTTGTGCGCACACCTAGTCAACTCTTGATTGTGCGCACAAAAGCATCTTCATGCATTTGATGGCGTGATCATGATTTACATTATATATATATATATATATATATATATATATATATATATATATATATATATATATATATATATATATATATATATATATATATCATCTACAAAGACGGAAACACACAGCCGCATATTGTCTCCTGCAGATTTTTGTTCTAGGTGAGCTAGGATTTGTTTCTTGGTATGATGCGTGCACGGAGCGGGTACTTCATGACGGTGGTGAAATCCACGGTCTCCTCCATGTTGACGGTCTCTCCCTCCGCCGCTGGCAGCCACACCAGCTCCCTGACAAGGCTCCCCACGAAGAACTCGGCATGGTGCATGCCCAGCGCGTACCCGGGGCACATCCTCCGACCAGCGCCGAAAGGCATCATCTTGATCTCCCGGCTCCCAGTGATGTCCACGCCGTTCCCCTCGCCGCCGTCCAGAAACCGCTCCGGCCGGAACTCGCGCGCCGCCGTCCACACTGACTCGTCGCGGCCGATCTCCGCCACCATGAAGTTCACCTCTGCTCCTTTGGGCACCGTATAGCCACCGATCTCCGCGTCGCTCCGCACGGCATGCGGGACGAGGTGGTGGCCTGGCGGGTGCAGGCGCAGGCCCTCGAGAACGACGGCTTTAAGGTATGGGAGCGCCTGGAGGTTGACGGCGTCGTCGAGCTCGCGCTTTGGTCTGGTCACCTCCTCGTACACCTTGGCCTGGACGTCCGGGTGGTTTACCAGCTCGGCCATGACCCACTCGAGCAGGGTCACTGTCGTGTCTGTCCCGGCGTTGAGGAACTCGGAGCAAAGGCTTACCATCTCGGCGTCCGTGAGCGGGGGTTGCGGTCGTCGGGCACCCGCAGCGCGAGGAGGGACCTAGCATAGCACGGCGGTTGGTTATCGTTGGCGACGGCGATGGCGCTCGTGGCGTGGATGAGCGGGGCGTAGACCTCTTCCTGCCTCCGGCGCACGGCGACGTGTGCCGCCCAGCGCTTGCGAAAGAGCCTCTTGGTAACCGACGGAAAGATGGCGAAGACCGGAAAGGATGTGGCGGTGCGCAGCGCGTGGCGCTCGAGCTTGTCGATCTCGTCGAGCACGTCCGGGGGAAGCCGCTCGCCGAAGCACATGTATGCGAGGAGTTCGGACATGGAGCGCTGCAAGAACGGCCTGGCCGTGACGACCCCGACGGACTCCGACGCGTCGCGGTGGCGGAGGAGGCTGGCGACGAGGGCGTCGCACGCCCACCGCCTCGCCGGCGCGAAGAGGCCGAGTCGGGCGCGGTGCAGCGTCTGGCGGCGAGGTTGCGGCGGACGAGGCGCCAGTAGGGCCCGTAGGGCGCGGAGTTGATGTTGCCGGCGTTGAAGAGCGGGTTGGGCTCGACGAGCGGCGGGCGGTCCGCGAAGGCGGCGCCGTCCCGGACGAGGACGCGGTGCGCGAGGCGACGGTCGGCGACGAAGACGGTGGTGGTGAGGAGGCGGAGGGTGATGACGGGCCCGTGGCGCGCGTGCAGCTCACGGAGGAACGGGCCAATGTCGAAGCGAGGTCGCCGCATCAGCGACAACAGCTTGGCCAGGAACACTGGTGGCGGCGGGCCAGGAGGGAGAGGTGGCCGGCTGGCCTTACCACTACTCTTCTTTGGGTTCTTGCGGCCAGGGCTCCGGTGAAGCAAGTAGAGGACGGAGGCTGCGAGCGAGACGGAGAGGAGCTGGACCGGCAAGGTGCGCAAGGTAAGACCCAATTCCACCATGGCCAGTGGTGCAGGCTCTGCTTACCTTGATCTCAAATGCTTCACACTTGTCAGCTGGAGCTTTGTGTGTGTGTGTGTGTGTGTGTGTGTGTGTGTGTGTGTGTGTGTGTGTGTGTGTGTGTGTGTGTGTGTGTGTGTGTAATCGGCATATGAATTTGATTTGTACTAGTTTGATGTTGTTAATTTGGTCTCATTTGGTCGTCGTGAGTTGCAATTCTACGACAAACGGGTGACCATTTCAGCCTAGTTATCACCGCAAGTCGTCGCATGGCCAAATCAGGCAGATTTTAAAAGGGATTAGCTGGGAGTAGCAAACATCAGCATGCAGGTGGATTGGCTTTGTCAGGTAGTCCTAGTGGTAAGTACAATATAAGTACAGGAACATGTCAGAATAAATGAAGGGGGTCAAATCGAATGCAACGTCGTCTTATTTTTGACGAAACGTCGTCGTATTTTGTCTCCGCTTTCCTTTTTTCCTCCTACTGAAACGTGATATTTCCCATGGATCTTGAAGTCCACTGTTCTTACAAACCTGGGCTGTGTTGTATGCTTAGCAATGTTATAACCGAGCTCATGTCCCAATTAGCACGACGAGTATTTTGTATTTGGGCATCCGTCAGTCCTGACGCCGCCTCCAAAAAGAACCCTCCCACTTTGCAAGCTGCCTGCTGCCAGCCGCACGCGCGTTCTGCCAGATCTAGTCCACTCCCACTCTCTCAAAGTCCAGCAGTCCAAGCATCACTCGCCGATGGCGTCTCCGCCCTACTCAGTTGAAGTTCGGACCCTGATGACTCGCCGCGGCCTACCGCCACTCTCCTCTCCTCCATGGCCGCACCCCGGTCATCATTCGCCCCTCACCTCCTGCCCCTCCTCACTGTGGCCCTCGCCACTGCCACGCCCTTCGTCCTGCTCCGCTCGCCCCTAACCGTCGTGACCGCGGCGTCTGCTGCCATGCGCCGCTCTCCAAGCTCCCTAAGCCTATGGTATAGCCTGTTTCCTTTGATGACTTCTGTTTCGGGTACCAGTACAAGGTCTCCCTCTCCCACACATCCGCTGCCTCATCACTGGCGCCGGCACCGGCGTCCTCCCCTCATCACCTCTCTTGCGGCTAGAGACGGCAAGGGCGTCGTGGCCGTGCCGTACAACGCAACTGCCTTGAGGCTCACCAGACATGGTGGTCGTACACCCACTAGAGTGTCGCGCTTGACATGTTGCAAGGGTATGTTTCAAGTGTTTCAGATGTTTCAAAGGTATGTTGCAAATGTTTCATAAGGATGTTGTAAAAATAAATCGGGATATTGCATATGTTGCAATGACTGTATACGTATTTACAAGAGTCTGATCCAAATGTTTCATATGTTTTTCTAGACATATGTTGCAAGTGTGTTTATTCGGATGTTCATATGTTTCACACATATGTTGCAAGTGTTTTATCTAGATGTTGCATATGTTTTATAATGGTTTTCAAGTGTTTTTATGTGTTTTGGTAAGTGTTTCATATGCATGTTTCAAGTGTTTTATCTACCTGAATGTTGCAAAAGTAGATCAGGTCCTCGCTTTCTGCTGTCTCTCCTCGGTATCTCCTCCTCCTCCTCCCGGCATCGGCTGGGCATCAGCCACCCCACCCCCTCTTCTCGATGCTGGTGACGTTCGGGACGGCGTGGGCCCACAAAATGGCATAGGAAATGGACTGCATGCGCGGCTGTCTGGACGCCCCGTCCGTCCGGACGTCCGGGCACTAGCGAGCCCAGTTTCTTTAGGATTGTGGCACTATTTTCTACGGTGTGCTTGTCACTGCTGGTAGTGTGGAACAGCTCTAGTGACGAATGGAATTATACGTGCAGCTGTGGATTTTATGCCTATAGTATGCGTACAATGGCATAGGCTAGGAACCAAGGAAATTGATCTATCGTCACCAATGTGTTTAGTGGAACAAATGGTCCTGGCCTAATCGAGAATTGTTATTATTCTTAAATAAATATTAAATACTCATTCATGCGTGTAATAAGTGGAAAATGACATGCAACTTTAAAAATTAAAGATAATATAGGCAGGTTTCACGCCCGCCTTTGATAACAGAGACGGGATTCACGCCTGCCTTTGAAAATTAAGAGGAAAAACAATAAAAGCGCGCCCAAGCCGTAATGGATGCCCACTGGTCAAGCCTGCTTTGAGCCTACTGCCCGTCTTCGAGCCCAATGTTGAGCCCACATGGGAATCCTTTGCATGCCGCTCTACTCCTTGTCTCCTTTGGATTGCTCATGAACAATTCTTTGGGTTGGATTGCCACAGAAGATGACTTTGCCTCACCACAAGTTCTTTAAGATTCAAATGGCCGGCTGCCAGGGATTTCTAGACATGGCTCCTTCTGCTAAAGCTTTTAAACTCCTTTAAAGGTTTATCCAGAGTTTTATAAGAATGGTAGCACCTGTTTTTTGTGGCAGGATTTATGGGCTGATCAAGTTCTAGAACAAGCTTTCCCAGAGCTCCACTCCTTTGCTAGGAACGAACTTATTTCAGTCAGACAAGCATGTCAAATTCAGGAACTTCATGATCTTTTCCACCTACCCTTGTCTGTGGAGGCTTTTCAACAATTTCAGGAACTTTTAGATTACCTTGACAGCCTGCAGCTGATGGAGGAGGATGATCTTTGGACTCAGCATTTTGTCATCTAAGAAGACTTATGCTCACCTTATTGGTCAAAGGCAGCTACATCCAGCTTTCTCTTGGCTTTGGAAAAGTTGCAGCCTGAACAAGAGAAAGGTCTTTTTTTTGGTTACTTATGAAGGATAGGCTGAGTACTATAAATTTGCTGCGAAGGAAAACATGTTCTTTTTTTGAGGGAAGAAGGAAAACATGTTCTTAGAAGATTATAATTGTGTTGTTTGTGCTCTCTGCACCGAAGAGACTCTTTTGCATCTATTCTTGGATTGTCCCTTTGCGATGGATTGTTGGGGCACTCTGGGTTTATCCATTCAGCACTCTGATGACCCTTTTCAGACAATCACTTCATTCAGATCTCAGCTTGTTATTCCTTTCTCAATGGAGATAATCATATTAATGTGGTAGGCCATTTGGTCAATAAGAAATGATGCAATATTCAGGAATGTGTGGCCGGCTATTGCTCAAGCTTGGCGACACTTCAGGATTGATTTTGCTCAAGTTATCCTTAGAGCAAAAAAGTCATACGAACCTTTTATTAGTCAATGGCTAGAAGCTTATGTGTAGTTGCTTTATCTTCTTTGTAACCTTTTTCGTTTCGTGAAGTTTTGTTGTAAACTTTTACCTTTTTATAATAAAAGCACGGTAGGGGCATGCACTGTCCTATTTTCCTAAAAAAACAACTATCTCACGTGCAAAATTGAATTATCATGTTCATGATTTTTGATTGGCTACAAGATATCTCGTGGAATATTCTATCACTCCCGTTGCAACATACAGGCAAGCACATAGTAGATGCTCCCTCTGTCCCAAAATAGAAGTCGTTCTCGCTTCCGGAGAAGTCAATTTTTTTTAATTTTGACTAATTATATATAAAAGAATATTAATATTTATAATACATAATTAGCATCATTAGATAGATAGTTGAATATACTTTCACAATAAATTTATTTGGAGATGTAAATGTTGCACGTATTTCCTATAAATCTAGTTAAAGTTGAGAAAGTTTGATATGCACGCATCCCATAACAACATCTATTCTGGGACGGAGGGAGTACTTAGGTACAGATGTTTCGTGGACGCTTCACATTTGCCACCAGAAAATTAACTCACTCCAGAATAGTTTCCAGCACTACAAAACATAGAAACTGGTGCACTGATGAACAGATGTGGAGCTCAACTCCTTTCCACTTGAACACGAGGTCTCCAAGTGTGCTCTTCTTATCTACACTACTAATGCATCAACATTTTATTTGCTAGATCTACCCTAGAAAACGACCTCCCGCTGAGAAGTCCCCTCTCCATCCAACAAAAAAAAATTATACCCAGAAAAGCAACACCTTTAAAATGAACCGTCGAGATTTACTTGTTAGTCTTCTCTCCTTACTCAAATCGAACGATGCAGATCGAGTGTGTCAACCTCCTCTTCCCCTCACACCTCCCATGCCCATGCCCAACCCCAAGGCCCGCGCCTCACAACCACGGTTCAATTCCTCGACTCTCTTTCTTTTTTTCCTCCATCGTTCCCTCATCTCTCCCCTGCCTGTCCGGCTACTCGCGACTCTTCCTGTGCCACGGCTAGGGTTCCCCGCCACCCGCCGGTGCCGCTTGCCGCCATCTCCAGGCCGCGCGGCGGCCGTCGCCAGGATGCCCGGAGTCATGCTCGCCGTGGCTGCTGCTGACCTAGCTGGCGCGCATGCGGAGGTGGGCGGACGGCGGGCACGCGCTCGCACTCGCCACTGGGATACGGTCTTGTTGCCCCGCTCCCGCGCGTATCGCCGCCAGGCGACGACCCCGGTGCTCCTTCCCCACGCATCACGGTGGAGGGGTGAGTGACGAGAAGGTCGCAGAGATCAGGCTGGGCGGCGACCCCGGTGCTCCATCCCCTCGACTCGCGACTCTCGCCATCTGTTCTGATTTGCGTGGGGGAGACCATCATCACCAGGCCACCGCCTGCCGCACCATCACCCGCAGCAGGCCTCCTCCCCCGACGCCACGGCCTCGTCGCAAGCCCCTGGAACCTCACCGAGCGGAGATCCATCCCAACTCGTCCAACGAGGGAAGTTCCCCTTGACGCCGAGCGGAGATCCATCCCAACTCGTCGGTAAGATGTCCCCATCTCGCTTAATTGCTCGAGACCAAATCCAAGCCTACACCCAAAATATTTAGTCGGATTTAACATTGTTCTACAATAGGGAAGGAAAATAAATGTTCCTTGTTGCTATTTAGGTGGTTTACAATGCAAATAAACTCGCTGATCTGGTTGAAAAGAAGAAGATGCAAAACTGGCCTAATTATTACCAACTAAAATATCAGCGAATCCATCAGAGAGGCAAGAATAATTAGATAGCTAGGCTATGCTGTTCTTTGATGTAGTCTTTGGTTTGTGCATCTGTAAACTGGAATACTGTATTAGTATATTTAGTATTAATAATTCCTTGTGCTTTAACTGAGCTTTGTTGTAGACTGTCTTTCTTGGATGTTTTGGTTCCAAGGTGGATGCTATTGACTATTACAAATCAGAGATCGAGAAAATTGGGAAAGATATCATAGCACGACATTATATGTTTCTGATAATCTATTCCTCACATTCTCTTAATGAAATTATAAATGGCAGTCATGATTTCTGAAGTGTCTAAATTGCTTATTTCTGCAGCATACCAACGATCATTGGTGACTCCATCCCGATGAAGGAATTTTTTTGTCATAACATATGTAATGGTTGATGGTTGGACTGGAATAGCTGGTGAAATATTGAGGTGATATTCTTTCATCTGAAGAATTTCTTCCTAGTCAAAATTGAAAAGGACAGACAAGAGGCAATGGATCCTGGCAGTAACTGCATTGACTCAAGCGAACCTAGAATTCAACTATACTTCTTGCTCGACCTTTCATATTGGTGACACCATTCTTTCTTCCTTTCATATTGGTGTTCTTTGGGTTCGCATATGTTGTCTTCCGCCACCAGGTACGGAACCCCTTTTGAGAGTTTACGGATTGTCAAACCCACTAGGGGTATTCAAATAATTGTGAATAAGTTGTCTGATTTGAGTCTTGTTTGCTTGTGTTATTAGATATAATAATTTCTACAATCAGCAATATGAGAGCGTCACACAGTTCTGGTCGTCACTTTGTTTCATTAGCTACTTCCTGGTAGTGGAGAAGCGGTCATTTGGGAATCAGTGTAGGCAACACCGAGAGGATCACATTCGAGGTTGTAAAGCTTGCAGCAACATGTTTGGTTGTCGTCGTTGCCGTCTTTTTTTTAATAACGGCTCACTATTTTCATCTGTTGAGGACATGGATCAGGAGCAACATGCCTGCTAACGAGGCAAGACTTTTATTCTTTGTATGGTTCAGTAATTCTAGAACAGCTAGAAACTACAACTTTTTCACTTTCATATATTATATAAGAGCTGACACGTATACACTGTAGGATTCAAGATATGGAAAGTGGCAGATCACTCATCCATTATGTGGACAAACACCTGATGCATTGGATCTTAATTGTATCACTATTGAATTTTTTGCGCTGTTTTTGGAAATATTTTAGGAACTAAAGTGAGACTATATTGTTATTTACATGGCATGCAGCTTTATTTTGGATGTCAACATTGGTTTGTCGCCGTAGCGTGTGCCAAATATAGGAATGCTCGCTATGGTCAGCACCACAGATACATTGTTTTGTACTTTTACTAAAAGTGGAGGCTATTCTGCTGCTGAGCAACTTGCTTCACTGCAAGGTTGTCATCTAGTTTCATCAATAAAGGCAAGGCGCTTAATGACATCTTCACTATTAGATTCAGAATTGAAGGAAGCGTAGAGCTGTTCATATGATTATAATGTGTATATATAGATTTTGGATTAAGTATATATAAATTTCAAGTTTCATCAACAGTGCCAAGCCTGGCTTTTTTATTAATGTCTATATACACAATTCAAGCTTTAATGTGCTTCCCTGAAATGAAACCGTAGCGTTAGCACGGGCACTGTACTAGTTGGATTAGTAACACTTAAGTTGTTGGTAACCAACACACTATATCACCAAAAACACGCCATATGGTCGAGAAAGTTGCCGTTTTCAAAATTTCCATTTCCATTGTAAGCAACAATTCAGCCAGTAAAAAATAGCCACTCCACGCAAAAAAAAAAAAAAATCGAACTTAGGGCATCTAACTTTGATACTACTTTGAACTACATGCACATCTAACTTTGATACTACTTTGAACTACATACACCAATCAGTCCAAACTCAAAATGTTAAGCTGATTAGGAATAGTGGTCATACTTCAACAGGATAAGTATGCAAAGAAATTAAGCGTGAGATGCTAAGTTAGTGGAACTCTGACTCATTGCACCAAACTCATACCAGCGTTTGGTATGAAAATGCCGCATGAAACTGCTGAATTGCACGCAAACAATGAAACAATGCACGGTGAATCCACAGACTGAAAAAAGTATTATAATAGTGAATCCAACAAAAGTTGATTAGATGAGCAAGACAAGTATATATAGTGCTGAATGACCCATTGGACACTAGGTTCGTCTATCCGAGGAAACAAAACTTATCCAACAAATGAAAAATAGATGGGGCGGCACCAATAGGCAAACTGATTAATGCTGTGTGGATAAATTTATCCTGAGTACAACATGTTCTGAATCATGAAACCCTCGAGATAAAAATATCGATCGTCAGAAATTGTAGAATCAGATAGTCATGAAGGTTGCCCATACACAACTGCTGCTTATCCATCTCAAGCAAAAGTTGGATCTGTGATTGAATGCAAATCTACTTCATAGGATCGGATCCGTGATTGAATGCAAACCTACCTCATAGGATCCATCACCTGTGTCTCTGCCACTCAAGTAAACGTCTGAAAATACCAAACACATCAAATTCCTGACGCTCTTTGGTTACATTTTCGGTTACACCAACAATTATGGACCACCAAAAAATTACCAGGAGTAATTACTTCAATTCAGGTACTGAAACATTCGGACTCGCCCCCGCGTCGCTCTCCCCAAACCCTAGCAGCAGCCCTTTCCCTCCCCTCCCCACGCCGCGCCGCCACTGGAGCTGGCCGCCGGCATGGCCACGCGGCTCGCCAGGATGGCGGCGGCGGGGCCTCTCCTCTTCTCGTGACTTGGTGGCGCAGGCGGCAGCGAGCGGCGGCTCTCCTCCCGTGCAGGCTGCGTGGAGCTCGACGGGGACGTCCGCTGCAGCTGTGGCGGCGCCAGCTGGTGTCCAGGCTGGCGCGTGGGGGCGGTGGCGGATCTCCTTCTCCTCCGCCCGTCCCTTCCTCCGGCCTTGACGGCGGTGGCGGCGTTGGCCCGGGTGAAAGGTCCAAATGGCTAGAGGGGGGGTGAATAGCCTATTTAAAAATCTACAAGCTTCACTAAACAACCACGTTAGTATAAAAGATGGCTAAGCTAATTCTAGCACTAGCTCAACTACACTATGCAAGTTACCTATACAATTCTAGTGAAGCAAGGCTATGATCTCTAATACACACCAACAAGACTAAGTCACTAAGCTACTTACTCATATATGATAAAAGCTACACTAAGCAAACTACACTAAGACTAGTACAAGAAGGTAAAGAGCAAGTGACTTGATTCTTATACCAACGATGTAGAGAAGTAATGCACTCGAAGAATCAATCACAATGATCAACCACAAGAGAAATCCTTGGCAAAGAGATGACACACGATTTTTACCGAGGTTCACTTGCTTTTTGGCAAGCTACTCCTCGTTGTGGAGATGCACCCACTTGTCGGTTCATGAGCTAATCGAATATCAAGAGTCGAGCCTTTGGCGGCGCCACACAACCGCACACAAGATGGGGATCCTCTAAGCCACGAGCTCCACTAGAGTATCCAATTTACGAACTCCCGCGGGGAAGGATCAAGAACCCCTTACAACACTTGGTGAGGGCTCCAACAATCTTCAATTGTGAGCTGAATCACCTCCGCTGCTCCAAGCCGTCTGCCGTGTCAGGAAACACGGAAGAGTAACAAAAAATCCGCAGCAACTCGAAGATCAAGTGCCTCTAGAATGCAACTCTTAAGCAATGCACTTGAATCTCACTCAAGATGTGCAACTAAGCAAAGAGATAAGTGGAGGGGTTTTTCTCTAGCTCAAATGATGTCTCTAGGTCTCAAAATGTGCAAGAGTTTGCCTTAAACCCCGATCAACTTCTATTTATAGCGAAGGGGTACGCAGCTAGCCGTTACCGGACGACACAATGCAAAACGTGCTGACCGGACGCCCCGGTCAGGGTGACCGGATGCGTTCGGTCACTACAGTACAAGCGTGAACAGTGCGCGTCAGAAGTAGCCGTTGTCATGACCGGACGTGCTTCATTGTCTGACCGGACGCGCTGCACTCGGCGTCCGGTCAAAGTCCAGAGAGCACCCACCGTGACCGAACGCGTCTGATTGCACGTGACCGGACGCGCCGCGCATCCAGTCGGCTCTACGACTAGCTTTGCCCCTCTAGGTGCCTGACCGGACGCTCCGGTTCCGTGAGGGACCGGACACGCCGGTTGCAAACCCTAACACCTGCGCACCTGACAGCAGCGAAGAACTGATCGGACACGTCCGGTCAAATCGTGACCGCGTCCGGTGCAGCGTCCGATCGCCCTGGTGACCTCCGTTCGTCTCCGTTTCTTCTCCGACTTCACAAATGTGCTAACACCATCAAGTGTACACCACCAGTGCATGTGTGTTAGCATTTTCACAAACATTTTCAAGGCGTTATGTTAGCTCTTAACTAGATCCTAATGCATATGCTCAAGATATTGATCTAGTGGCACTTGATTCCCAAGCTAACCGTGATTGCCTCTCTTGATAGTCGGCTATGTATCCTAAACCCGGTCAATCACTTCTCTACTCATCTTAGACCGGCAAAAGGAAAACCCCTATGGTTATACCTTTGCCTTGCGCTCTTAGATCCTTCTCCTCCACTTGATCATCATGTCCATCATTTTATGTGCATCACCACCATGATCGTCATTTCATGTCCATGCACCATCTCTTTATGATCTTGTGGCCACCACTCCTTGCCACGTACACCTTCATCACATGTGTTGCTTATGCCTAACTCAAAACATTTAACACATGACATTAGCAACTTGGTGTCATTAATTACAAAAACCAAACTTGGGCTTTCAATCTTCCCCTTTTTGGTAATTGATGACAACCATCACAAAGATAAGAAATAAAATCAATTTTCAATTTCGATAGTATTAGCTCCCCCTTCATATGTGCTTCTATGAGTTTGGTTCAATTGTGCACATATGTATGGATTTGAATTTTGGGAGAGTTACTACTATCAAATTGATGCTAAGGTATGTAGAATAGACCTTTGAAGCATGATACCAATCGGAGTTGCCTTTATATACCATCCTTAGCATCGATGTAGCTAGACACCACTTGTTATACATTACTTGTAAAGATCATAAACACTAAAATACCCCGTGAGATCAACATTATAAGCAAAGATGTCTAGATACCACTTGTAAAGCTACTCTCAACAAATCATCATTCAGGTTTTATTTCTAGCATACACCATACAATCATGAATATGAATTTAAGCTTTGCAATGCAACAATTCATCATGTTAATGCACATACAAATGCAACAAATGATTTATGAGCTTGCTCTCCCTACTTGTGTGCTCAATTTTTAATTGATCCCTTTCCAATGTCATATCTTTTGCTTTCTCTCCCCCTTTTTGCTTTCTCTCCCCCTTTCTTTATCTTTGTGACTCACTTCTCCTCCTTTGCAACTTAACTTTTTATCTTTATGACTTTTCTCTTCCCCTTTGTCAATAATCACCAAAAAGGTGCCAATTTTAGTGAAAGTTAAGTCAATCAATATGAGGGAGTCCAAATTATGGTTCAATCTAGATCACTTGCCTAGAGTATGTAATTCGGTTTGATCCAAGGACAAGCTTCTTCACACCTCATAAAGTATAAGGGTTATCTTGACCATGTTGAATTACACATCATGAGCTTATTTTCTAGATTCAACACTAGG
The DNA here is from genome assembly GCA_038087645.1 of Saccharum hybrid cultivar R570. NCBI lineage: Eukaryota > Viridiplantae > Streptophyta > Magnoliopsida > Poales > Poaceae > Saccharum > Saccharum hybrid cultivar. Next base: position 525,339 of record JAQSUU010000123.1, on the reverse strand, counting down.
TTTGCAAACCTACAAACATGTCATATGCTACCACTAGATCAATCAAACATAGAAGCAATAGTGGTACCATATATACATCAAATTCATTTGATTTTCATAAATGAGCCTATTTGTCATGCAAATATGTCTATATGTTCTAAACATGTCCTTAGCAAAGTATGAATGGTATGCCAAACAACTTTACCTTGCTATGTCGGAGGAGAGGTATATCATATAAGAATGTGGGGGTGCACTCATCTCAAGTTGGAGAAGTCAAGTATGTTCAATTCATTCTTCAACTTGTAAAATCTTTTCTCATCAAGTGGCTTTGTGAATATGTCGGCTAATTAATCTTCGATGCCAATGCCTTGTATACAAATATCACCCTTTTATTGATGGTCTCTTATGAAGTGATGCCTTATGTCAATGTGCTTGGTTCTTGAATGTTAAACCAGATTTTGTGTCATCTTGATAGCACTCTCATTATCACAAAACAAAGGCACATTTTTGAACTTGATTCCAAAGTCATTCAAAGTGGTCTTCATCCAAAGTAATTGTGCACAACAACTACCGGCACTAATGTATTTGACCTCGGCGGTAGATAGTGCAACACTATTTTATTTCTTTAATGACCATAAAACTAGAGACCTTCCTAGTAATTGATAAGTACCACTTGTGCTCATTCTATCAATCTTACAACCACCATAGTCGGAATCTGAATATCCAATCAACTCAAAGTTAGATCCCTTTGGAAACCATAATCCAACACCATGAGTGCCCTTAAGATATCTCAATATTCTCTTGGTTGCTTTCAATTAACTTTCTCTAGGTGAAGCTTGATATCTTACACACTTACATACAATAAACATTACATCCGGCCTAGAAGCGGTGACATAGAGCAAACTTCCAATCATAGACCAGTATTGCTTTTGATCTACCATGTTGCCATTAGCATCAACACCCAATTGATCATTTGTGCCCATAGGTGTACTCATTGGCTTAGCATCTTGCAATCCAAACTTCTTTATCATGTCCTTGATGTACTTCCCTTGACTTACAAAAGTGCCATTCTTCATTTGCTTGATTTGAAGTCCAAGAAAGTAACTAAGCTCTCCAATCATAGACATCTCAAACTCATTAGCCATCATTTTTCCAAACTCTTCACAAAAGTCTTGATTTGTTGATCTAAAAATGATATTATCAACATAGATTTGTAACACAAACAAGTCATTTCCAAGCTTCTTGGTGAAGAGAGTGGTGTCAACCTTTCCCATCTTGAACCCTTTAGAGAGAAGAAAGTCCCTCAATCTCTCATACCATGCTCTAGGTGCTTGCTTCAAATCATACAATGTCTTCTTTAGCTTGAAAACATGGCCGGGCTTCTTGTCATCTTCAAAACCAGGAGGTTGCTCAACATAAACTTCCTCATTGATGTAGCCATTGAGAAATGCACTTTTGATATCCATTTGATAGAGCTTGATGTTGTGTGCATAAGCATATGCTAATAAGATTCTAATTGCCTCCAATCCTGCAACCGGTGCATATGTCTCACCAAAGTCAAGACCTTCAACTTGTGTGTAACCTTGTGTTACCAATCTTGCTTTGTTTCTCACAACTACACCATCTTGATCTTGCTTATTTCTAAAGACCCACTTAGTACCAATCACATTGTAGTTCTTCGGCCTTTCAATAAGTTCTCAAACTTAATTTCTAGTGAAGTTGTTTAGCTCTTCATGCATGGCATTTACCCAATCAGAATCTTTCAATGCATCTTCTATTTTCTTAGGTTCTTCAAGTGACACAAATGAGTAGTGCTCACAAAAGGATGCTAGCCTTGATCTAGTTTGAACACCAGTTTGAATTCCACCAATAATTTGATCCAATGGATGATCTCTTGCAATGCTAGTAGGTTGGAGTATTGGGAGTTGATTGCTTCCACTTGCTTGATCTTGATCTTGGGCTTCATCATGAGAACCACTAGAGCTTGCTTGATTTGTATCAATATGCACACTTTGGTTGATCACATGAATATCATCATCATCATCAACTTGTCTTGACCTAACATCACCAATGTCCATGTTTTTCATTGCATTTGCCAATTGATCTCCTCTCACATCATCAAGATTTTAAGCTTCATTTTGAGATCCTTGGGTTTTATTAAACTCAACATCATGAACTTCTTCCAAGGTGCCATTAGTGAGATTTCAAACTCTATATGCCTTGCTTGTGGTAGAATAACCAAGTAAGAACCCTTCATCACATTTCTTGTCAAACTTACTCAATCTAGTGCCTTTCTTGAGAATATAGCATTTGCAATCAAACACTCTAAAGTATACAATGTTGGGCTTTCTTCCATTCAATAGCTCATATGGTGTCTTCCCAAGCTTCCCATGGTAATAGAGACGGTTGCTACAATAGCAAGCCATGTTGATGGCTTTACTCCAAAATGAATGACTCACATTGTATTCACTTAGCATTGATCTAGCCATGTCAATCAAAGTTCTATTTTTCCTTTCAACTACACCATTGGATTGAGGAGTGTATGTTGGTGAGAATTGATGTCCAATACCAAGATCATCACATAAATCTTCAATTCTTGTGTTCTTGAACTCACTACCATTGTCACTTCTAATCTTCTTGATGGTAGTCTCAAACTCATTTTGCACCCTCTTGACAAACGACTTGAATAGATCATAAACATCACTCTTGTCATAGAGAAAGAACACCCAAGTATATCTAGTGTAGTCATCCACTATCACAAAACCATACTTGTTGCCACCAATGCTAGTGTATGTTGTTGGCCCAAACAAGTCCATGTGCAATAGCTCAAATGCCTTTGATGTGCTCATTTCACTCTTACTAGGATGTGCATTTCCAACTTGTTTGCCAGCTTGACAAGCACTACAAGGTTTATCCTTATCAAAGGTGACATCCTTCAAGCCTCTAACTAAGTCATGCTTCAAAAGTTTGCTCAATTGTTTCATTCCAACATGACCAAGTCTTCTATGCCACAACCAACCCATACTAGATTTGCTAAGCAAACATGAAGTCAATTGTGTCTCACTATCATTGAAGTCAACCAAGTATTTGCTACCATGTCTAAATCCTTTGAATATCAAATTTGATCCATCAACACTAATGACTTCAACATCATCACTACCAAATATGCACTTGAAGCCAAGATCACAAAGTTGTGTCACCGATAAAAGATTGAAATCCAAGCTCTCAACTAGCAATACATTGGATATGCTCATGTCATTTGAGATAGCAATTTTACCAAGCCCCTTAACCTTGCCTTTCTTATTATTGCCGAAAGTGATAGCATCAAAATCACCATTTTGACTTGTGTCAATTGATTTGAACATACATGAATCCCCGGTCATATGTTGAGTGTACCCACTATCAAGCACCCAATGCCTTCCTCTAGCTTTGTAATTGACCTACAAGACAAGATCAATTCTTTTTAGGTACCTAAACTTGTTTGGGTCCTCCAAGGTTAGTGACTAAGCTCTTTGATACCCAAATGGCTTTCTTCTTTGAGCCCATCCATGGTGTACCAATGAACTTAGCATGAACACCATTAGTACCCTTGGTAAGCATATAGAAAGAATCAAACTTAATTGAGGATACATTACCATTGGATTTCTTGTTCATGCAATGTTGCTCTATGTGACCAACTTGCTTGTAACTTTTGCAATAGCTACCATTGTTCTTCACAAAACGAGTCTTGTGATGAGCAAAAGTGGCCTTGCCTTTCTTGAGGTTATAGCCCAATCCCTCTTTGTAGAGAGAAGCTCTTTGGCTACCCAAGCATATAAGCAAGCGGTCCTCACCACCATAAGCCTTAGCTAAGGTGTGATTGAGCTCTTTTACCTCCTTCTTGAGATTTTCATTCTCAACTATAAGTGTGGAGTCACAAGTGAAACCATCACAACTAGATGAGGATGATGCAGATGAGATACATGAAGGGTTAGTGGGAGCAACAACACTAGGCTTATGAAAAGATTCATCAATTATATCACATGATATGCCTATGTTGCAAGTTTTAGCTTTCTCAACATTGGTTGGCATGTTTTCACATTTTTTAACTAGAGAGGAATGAGCTTCTTCAAGCTTAGTGTGAGACTTTTGAAGCTTCTTATGGTCTACCTTTAGACTCTCATAAGATGCCCTAAGCTCATCAAGTTCTTGCATAAGGTTTTTCTTATCCTTAAGCAAGCCCTTGCACTCCTTTCTAGATTCTTTAAAATATTGAGTGTAATCTTCTAGCATAGTGATTAGTTCATCTTTAGTTAGATCATCATCATCACTATCACTATCACTCTCATCTTCGGATGATACCTTAGCGGCCTTAGCCATGAAGCATGATGGAGTGTCGAAGAGGGAGACCTTCTCTTGGATGGCAATGCTAGCATGTCTCTTCTTCTTGCTCTTGTTGTCATCCTCATCATCACTTGAGAAATCATCACTATCCCATATAGCAACATGAGAATCATTCTTCTTCTTATGAGAGCTCTCCTTTTCTTGTTTCTTCTTTTGCTTCTTCCTCTCCTTCTTGATAGTGTCTTCATCATCACTATCATAAGGACACTTTGCAATGAGATGGTCCTTGCTATGGCATCTAAATCATCTCATGGTATGCTCATTCTTCTTGGATGAGTTCTTCCTCCTTCTTGCATGAAAGCCTTTCTTCTTCATGAATTTGCCAAATTGCTTGACAAAAAGAGCCATCTTCTCATCAATGTCATCACTATCATAAGAGCTTGAGTCTTCATCACTTGATGATTTAATCTTGGATTTGCTCTTGGATGTGGTGGCTTTGAATGCCACACTCTTCTTCTTCTCATCATCCTTCTTCTCATTTTTTTTCTTCTTCTTCTTCTTGACCAACTCATCCTTCTCATCATCTTCTCTATATGAATCATCGGTCATCACTTCTTGAAATATTTGTTGAGGAGTTGAATCCTTCAATGTAGTCCTCACTAGCACGGTGATTAATGTATCAAACCTCTTGGGAAAGCTTCTCAAGAACTTCATAGAGAATTGGTTGTCCTTGACTTTCTCACCAAGTGCCTTGAGATCATTGACAATGACTTGCAATCTATGAAACATCTCCGGTACACTCTCATCATCTTGCATCTTAAAGCTTGAAAATTTTTCTTGCAAGATATATGCTTTAGCGGTCTTTGTGCCTTCGGTGCCCTCAAATGTTTCTTCTAGCTTGGCCCAAGCATCATGAGCAATTTTAATGTTTTTTACTTGCTCAAATGTCTTGTCATCTAATGCTTCATGAAGAGCACTAATGGTAATATCATTGCATTGGAGCTTCTTCTCTTCCACCGGTGTAGGTGCTTCCGGATTAGCAACCTCAAATTTTGTTTCGGTGACCTTTCACACTTCTCTATTGATTGACTTGAGGTGTGCGGCCATCTTAACCTTCCAATATGCATAATTTATGCCATCAAAGTGAGGTGCCTTCTTGGGGTTGTTGATGTGCAAGCTTAATTGAGCCATTTTTTTCACCATAGGTTGTTAAGCATCAAATAAACGGTGCCTTGGCTCCGATACCACTTGAAAGGTCCAAATGGCTAGAGGGGGTGAATAGCCTATTTAAAAATCTACAAGCTTCACTAAACAACCACGTTAGTATAAAAGATGGCTAAGCTAATTCTAGCACTAGCTCAACTACACTATGCAAGCCACCTATACAATTCTAGTGAAGCAAGGCTATGATCTCTAATACACACCAACAAGACTAAGTCACTAAGCTACTTACTCCTATATGATAAAAGCTACACTAAGCAAACTACACTAGGACTAGTACAAGAAGGTAAAGAGCAAGTGACTTGATTCTTATACCAACGATGTAGAGAAGTAATGCACTCGAAGAATCAATCACAATGATCAACCACAAGAGAAATCCTCGGCAAAAAGATGACACACGATTTTTACCGAGGTTCACTTGCTTCCCGGTAAGCTACTCCTCGTTGTGGCGATGCACCCACTTGTCAGTTCGCGAGCTAATCGACTATCAAGAGTCGAGCCTTTGGCGGGCGCCGCACAACCGCACACAAGATGGAGATCCTCCAAGCCACGTGCTCCACTAGAGTATCCAATTTGCGAACTCCCGTGGGGAAGGATCAAGAACCCCTTACAATACTTGGTGAGGGCTCCAACAATCTTCAATTGTGAGCTCAATCACCTCTGTTGCTCCAAGCCGTCTACCGTGTTGGGAAACACAGAAGAGTAACAAGAAATCCACAGCAACTCGAAGATCAAGTGCCTCTAGAATGCAACTATCAAGCAATGCACTTGAATCTCACTTAATCTCACTCAAGATGTGCAACTAAGTAAAGAGATGAGTGGAGGGGTTGTTCTCTAGCTCAAATGATGTCTCTAGGTCTTAAAATGTGCAAGAGTTTGCCTCAAACCCTGACCAACTTCTATTTATAGAGAAGGAGAACGCAGCTAGCCGTTACCGGACGACACAGTGCAAAACGTGCTGACCAGACACACCGGTCAGGGTGACCGGACGTGTCCGGTCACTACAGGACAAGCGTGAATAGTGCGTGTCAGAAGTAGCCGTTGTCGTGACCGGACGCACTTCGTTGTCTGACCGGACGCGCTGCACTCGGCATCCGGTCGGAGTCCAGAGAGCACCCCCCGCGACCGGACGCGTCCGATCGCACATGACCGGACGTGCCGCGCGTCCGATCGGCTCTACGACCAGCTCTGCTCCTCTGGGTGCCTGACCGGATGCTCCAGTTCCGTGAGGGACCGGACGCGCCGGTTACAAACCCTAACACCCACGTGCCTGACAACAGCGAAGAACTGAACGGACACGTCCGGTCAAACTGTGACCGCATCCGGTGCAGCGTCCGATCACCCTGGTGACCTCCGTTCATCTCCGTTTCTTCTCCGACTTCGCAAATGTGCTAACACCATCAAGTGTACACCACCAGTGCATGTGTGTTAGCATTTTCACAAACATTTTCAAGGCGTTATATTAGCTCTTAACTAGATCCTAATGCATATGCTCAAGACATTGATCTAGTGGCACTTGATTTCCAAGCTAACAGTGATTGCCCTTCTTGATAGTCGGCTATGTATCCTAAACCCGGTCAATTACTTCTCTACTCATCTTAGACCGGCAAAAGGAAAACCCTATGGTTATACCTTTGCCTTGTGCTCTTAGATCCTTCTCCTCCACTTGATCATCATGTCCATTATTTTATGTGCATCACCACCATGATCGTCATTTCATGTCCATGCAGCATCTCTTTGTGATCTTGTGGCCACCACTCCTTGCCACGTACACCTTCATCACATGTGTTGCTTATGCCTAACTCAAAACACTTAACACATGGCATTGCAACTTGGTGTCATTAATTACCAAAACCAAACTTGGGCTTTCACCGAGCCACCGGAGCTGGGTCCTGGTTGGCCGGATCCGGTGTCCATGCGGCCGGATCTGGAGCTCTGGCGGCTGGATTCGGCACGCTCTTCGTGGGATGGCGATGGTGTTGGCTGGCCAAGACGGAGGCAGTGGCGCTAGCCAGGGGTGTCGGCGCCAATGTTCTTCTGCTGGTGTTGACATCTCCTAGGCAGGGGGCAGCGCCCACGGGTGGGGCACGTGTCTGGTGGTAGATGGCGACGGGTCAACAGCGTCGGCAGCACGTGCCATGTCCAGTGAGGGCGATCGGTTGAGCCGTTTGTCGTGCGGAGGTGTTACACGAGCAGCGGATTCAGGTCCGGTTCTAAGTTGCCCGATCAGAGGGGGTGGCGACCGATGCAGCTGTGCGGCTGCTGCGGTGCAGCCGGTGCGTCAAGGCCCCTCTGAAGGGGCTGCTAGGGAGCAGAGACGGAACCAGGGGGGCTAGCAGGGGCCGTGGCCCCCCAAGCATAGTAAGTGTCCTTTAATACCTATATAAATATATGAATTTACAGCTAAAAAATATCAATTTTCACCTATTTTTTATTCAAATATTATGATTTTGGTTATAAATAGTATAAAATATTTAAAAAGTTGTTGAATCATATAATTACGTATATTTTAGCACACTAAAAAAATATGATCATTTTTGTTTGGCCCCCCTAGCCAGAATCGCTGGTTCCGTCTCTGCTGGGGAGCGGCGGGACAACGGTGAAGACAGTGGTTGATGGCAAGGGGCTCGGCTTCTTGGCCCGACGTTTGTGCTAGAGGACTCCTTGGGCGAAAGCCTAGCGTCGGCGACGCCTGTTGGTGCCGCTTTTCCTGTTGGGGGTGTCGTGTTTCCCTCTAACTCTGTCATCCAAGGGTGAAAGCCCAGTCCACTTTGGACGTGCGACAGTGGCGCCATCAGCGTCACTACCTTCCTGAAGGTGTCGCGTTTTGGATTTCGTCGTGGCCCAGATGTCTCCTCCTGTGATGGCAAACGCTAGAGTTGAGGCATGTGTCCGCAACCGGAAGTCGGAGCTGCTCTTCGCGGGGTGCTTGAGCTTGGCAACGATGACCAGTTGTGGCCGCTTGCTTCGGGCTCATTGGATGGTGGCTTGTGTGTGAACTGCCATGGGAAGTCAGAGCTGCTGGTGGCTTTGTAACCATGCTCGGCAACGATGACCCATGGCAGTGTACCGTGTTAGTGCTCAACTGTGTCGCGTGTGTTGGTTAGCTTCTTGGGTGCCCTTTGGCATCCCGTTGGCTAGCCCTTTTGTACATAAATTCTCTCGACTTAATTAAGCGGCAGAGCTCCTGCCTTTGTTTTTTTTAAAAAAATTCAGGTACTGAAGCGCTACAGCTACAAAAAGACCTTCTTTTTCTTTCATAAAGGAAGATTTTATTAAATTTCAAGTTTATTACATCAAGATGATACAGCAATCTTCAAAACACCCTCCAGACTGTACGTATTACTACAACTAGACATCTGATAGATTCATGGTGCAGACTGGATTACACCTAAAAACAGCCCAGTAGTCCGGCTAGGCTAATTGGAGGGCGAATTCGCACGGCCGTTTTGGTTGACGTCGGGTGCCAGAGCTAGTATGCTGAACTGGTCAGTGATCAGAGAGGACCGGGATGGCGAGGGAGGCTGGTCGTCCGTCAGGTTAACTGTGGTAGTGTCGCGAATGCTGGATCTCTTCTTGTCCTTGCCACCGGAGTTGAGCCTGATGAAGTACTTCTGTGCATGACTGGCCACCTGAGTAGGCGTCCTTGTCTGAACGAAGATGCGCGTTATGTTCCTCCAATCCCCCCTGCCATATTTCTTCAGGCCCAAAAGAAACAACCTGACCAAAGAAGAAACCATGATCTTGTCTGGTAACCCTTTTTTTTTACCAATTCTTGCTTCACCTTGGTTGAATAATTATAGTAGGCTAGTAGCTACCGGTAGGGCCTAAGGCCATCATATATATACATCAAGCTATATGACTGTCTTTGAGACGGAGAGTCAGATCCTACTAGTAGGCAAAGAAAACTAACGGGATTAGATGCGTGCTTAATTAATTATTGATAGCTGAATAATTACGAACTGCAAATATTACCTGAGTCCATGGCCATGGATCAGATAATGCAAACCCTATTGTCTGGAAGTCATATGTATACTCACTTGTGCTCCTCCTCCGTCCATGGCCGCACGCGCTTCTTCCTCTCCTGCTCTGGCCTGGTGAACGTGTTGGCCCCGCTGCTGCCCCCGCCGCTGCAGACTGGGGGGAAGGGCACCTCGCCGTTCTCCATCGTGCTCGTCTCACTTAGGGCTTGCTCGGTTGTGCTGGAATGAGCCCAGGAACCGTTCTGCCTGATGAAGCTTATACAATATTAGCTAAGCAATCCAGCCGGAAATCTTCTCGGTCACCGTTCCGTAACAACCGAACGCAGCCTTAGTGGTGTATGATAACAATTAACAACAGATGTGCAGAGCGCTGGCTACCGCCAGTTGTTTCGGAGTGAGGTAGCCTTACAGGGTTATATATGTTTGAGCTGCCTTCCACCATGACTCAGATGTTAATTTTATCAGAAATTCTCAGTCACGGGCGTCTGTCCTGTCCACTCGGCTCCTACGCCTGTGCAGCCGACCGGCCCCATCTCTCTAAAAAAACAAATCACCACTCCCACACGACAGCCACCCGCAGCTCCACTCCCTGTTTGTCGCCACCAACGGGGACCACCTCCGTTTACTTTGTACCGGGGCCCTTGCCTGCCTTCACGATGCCAGGCTCCGCCGCTAGAGTCACGCCTCCCACCTGCCCCCGCCCTCATCATCGGCGCCGGTGCTGGCGTCCTCCTCATCACCTCCTCCTACAGCTAGGGATAGCGAGGGCGTCACAGCCGTGCCGTACTTCGCGCCCGCCTCGAGGCTCCTCGTGCTCCGATGCCCCAAGCGGAAGAAGTTCACGATAGCCATGCCTTTGGTGCTCTTCGCTCCGCCGCCTCCCAGCCCCAATCTGCCCATCAAGGCAGTTATTGTGTTCCTCAACACGCCTGACATGGTAGTCGCCGCCTACTAGAGTGTCACGTCTGAAATGTTGCAAGCGTATGTTTCAAATATTTCAGAAATATGTTGCAAGTGTTTTACATGGTTGTTGCAAAAGTAGATCAGGATGTTGTAATGGCTATATACGTATGTTGCAAGTGTTTGTTCCAAATGTTTCATCTGTTTTTTTCTAACGTACATTGCATATCTATTTATTTTGATGATGCATATGTATCACATATATGTTGGAAGTATTTTATCTGGATATTGCATATATTTAGCAATGGCTTTTCAAGTATTTTTTCGGTGTTTTTGCAAGTGTTTCAGACGCATGTTTCAACTGTTTCATCTGCCTTCAGATGTATGTTGCAAATGTTTCATCTGGATTTTTTAAAAAGTAGATCGGGTGTTGCACATGTTACAATAGCGCCGTTGGATAGTGAATAGGGACATGATGGGACTTGGTGCGGACCTTGACAGAGGAGCAGCTGTCCAGGAACGCGAAGAATGCAACGCAGCAGGGGATAGGGTATGATATGGTCGTGCTCGTTGAAGTGCCCGGCCAGGGTACTTTCCCTTCCTTCATGCACAGGCAAAGCCAAAATGAGCTCCGCGTCCTCGGGCCAAAAGATCTCATTCACCAACTCATATTCCCAGCCACTAACGACTGGATCAATAAGTTTAGAAACCCGGGTGATCAGAGTAGCATCTCTAGGTGTGATCGGTTTCCTTGAGAAATCCCTCAGTATCCACGGGTCCTTCCAAATATTCAAATTACACCCATCTCCTACACGCCATATCATACTTTTTTAATCAGCTCCAATCCGCGCAGAATACTCCGCCAACAATATGACATTCCGGCCTTTGGTTTTGCTTCCAGAACCTCTGAATTGGCATAGTATTTAGCTTTCAACACTTGTGCACACAGAGAGTCCGGATTACACCACAAGTGCCATGCTTGCTTCATTAACATTGCTATGTTGAAGGCATAAATATCTCTGAAGCCCAATCCTCCTTCCTTTGGTGCCATCAAACGATGTTTGCTCAGCCAATGTATTTTGTTCTTACCCTCCTGTTGGTTCCACCAGAACCGGCAGATCATCTTACTAATTTGGCCGCACAAATTTTTGGATATATCAAAGCAACCCATAGCAAACGTAGGGATTGCCTGAGCGACCGCCTTGATTAGAATTTCCTTTCCTACGCATGACAAGAATTTTTCATTCCATCCTTGCATTCTCTTCCAGATACGGTCTTTCAAGTACGCAAATGTACCCGACTTTGACCAACCCACATGTACCGGTAACCCCAAGTACCGTTCACTCGTAGTTTCCTTGGTTACTTGCAAAATGTCACAGACTAATTTCTTTTGGTGTGGTTGTGTATTACGGCTAAAAAGCACAACTGATTTCATTTTATCAATCGTTTGTCCGGAGAATTGCTCATAAAGCTGGAGTATGTTCTGCAGCTGCCTGCTATCCCCCTCTGTTGCTCGAATCAAAATAATTGAGTCATCGGCAAATAGAAGGTGTGATATGCTTGGTGCATTCTGACAGATTTTCACTTCTGCTAATAAGCCATCTCTTTCCCCTTTCTTAAGCAGAGCCGAGAAGGCTTCAACACAAAGGAGGAAGAGGTACGGTGATAGGGGGTCTCCCCGTCGCAACCCTCTTTGTGGTACAAAACTAGCTGAAAGCTCACCATTCACCTTCGCTCTATACGACACTGTAGTGACATACATTCCATGATAAGCTGAATCCACATGTCAGCAAAACCCAATCTCCTCATCATATTTTCTAGTAAATTACATTCTACCTTATCATCAGCTTTACTCATGTCTAATTTTAGAGCAGCGTACCCCAAATCTCCCTCCTATTTGTTTAACAGAAAATGAGTGAGTTCATAAGTTACAATAATATTGTCTGAGATTAATCGCTTGGGCACAACCACACTTTGGTTTGGAGTAATAATCTTAGGCAAGACATCTCTCAATCTTCGTGTCAATACTTTGGACACCACTTTATATATAACATTACATAAACCTATTGGACGCAAACCTGTTACCTTTTCTGGCTTTTCCAACTTAGGGATTAAGGCGATCATCGTGTCATTCCAACCAGCTGGAATCCAGTCACCTTTGAGCACCCACATGACCTCCTTGGTGACTAGATCACCCACCATGTCCTAGAAGTTCTTGTAGAAGACCGACATTCCATCTAGACCAGGCGCCTTAAGATCCCCGATGGAATCGAGCGCCTGTTTTATCTCTTCACAAGTGAACTCCTTCAAAAGGTGCTCATTCATGGCAACCATAACACTCAATTGTACCGCATCAAGAAGGTGTTGTAGCTACCTAGCGCCCACTGCCTATGATGACCTAAAAAGTTGGGTAAAATAATTAGAGATAAAATTCTTTGTTTCTTCCTCCCCCTCCACCCAACTCCCATCATCTCTTAACAAACGTCCTATACGGTTTCTTCTTCGTCTAGTGGAACAAGCATTGTGGAAATACGTCGTGTTGCGGTCACCAAAACACAACCAGTCCACGTGTGCTCTTTGCTTCTAGTACATATCAATTTGTTCTTCCCATCTATCCATTTTAAAACTCCACACCGCTTCTCGGCCAACTAAAACATCACTGATCGGTTTCCTCCACCTATCTAATTCTTTCTTTGCCTTTCTTACTTGTTTCTCAAGATCACCAAGAACATTAGCACTCTAGTCCTTTAAATTTGCCGCCACACCACTGATGCTCTCTCTCACATCGCTCCATGTGCTAGCCCACGCGCCCCATGCCTCCTCCTCCACCCTTCAGCAATCCTCCTCCTGGAGCCAAGAGGCTTCAAATCAAAGGTCATGATTACCATCGTTGGACCTTCCCCCACTCGCTCCTTCTTTAGTGTCAATAATGACAACCGATGGTCTGAATGGTAGGGGTCACCATTTTTTACCTAAACAAATGGGCACTTCATTCTCCACTCCTAATTGGCCACAACTCTATTTAGCCTCTACCGTATATGTGTGCTCCCTTTTGTTTGTTTATTTTGCCAAGTGAACACATCACCAGAGAAGCCCAAATCATGAAGATCACACACCTCCAAAATGCTCTTGAATCAGTCCAGACAAGCTTGAGACCTCGGTATCCCCCCTCCTTCTCATGATGATATAGTATCTCATTGAAATCCCCAGCGCAAAGCCATGGGATTGGTTCATTCATTTCTGAGTGAAGCTCACCAACATGTCCCAAGTTTTATGTTTGAATTCAGTTCTTGCCTCGCATAAACACCTGTAAACCACCAGTTATCGCCCCCAGTCACCAAGACCTCCATATCAATATGGAATTTTGATTTGCTTCGCAACACCAAGTTGACACATCCCCACATAACATAGCTATTCCCCCCTTTTCCAACAATCCACCACCTTCATGTGCTCAATCCCCAGCTTCTTACTTAACACAAGCATCCTTTTCTCATCCATTCTTGTTTTGAATAAGAAAATAATGTCTGCTTCCATGGATTTTTGCACCGCATAAGCCTCTGAACAGCTAGGGAATTTCCCATTCCTCGGCAGTTCCAAAGCCATGATTCTCATTTTCCTTGTAGTATCGATCCATCGGCCTTGCTTCTTGTGTAATAGAAAGTAACACCACCTGTTTCGTCTTCCCAACTTTCAACGATATCCAATCATCAACATCCATATCCTCCACCTCAAACCGTGTCCTCTTCCTTTTCCCTAGAGACACTGAATTTTCTTTTCCACCGGAATTCTCATGGCGCTATAACTTCTTGTAACTGCGATGACTATCTCCTTTCTTCTCCTCCAAACCCCCATCCATGCCTAAAATCTTACCCGCATTGGCACTATTCACATGCACGACACCATTCACCAACATGGTACTGTTCTCATTGGCATCATCTCCTTGCACTGTAGCTTCTTAAAGGCCCCCACCTAGTGCCTTCCTAGTACTCAAAACCGCCGAGCCCCCTCTGCAACCCCACTAGCTTTAGTGTCTGGGTTCACCTTTGCTGAGAACAGGTTTTTCTTGGCTAGGCTATTGATGGAGAGCGGTGGCTTTAGTTTTAGAGGGCACAACACCTCCTACTCCTTGCCCGATGATTTTAGCTGTGCCTCCTCAAGCGAGGCCTCATCCTTCCTCCAATTTGGGCCGTTACTCCTGTGTTCGCTTCCACTCCCTTGGTTCCTCAATCCCCTGCTTAATTTTTCAAAGGATGAATTCCTCCATGGTTGATACGATCTCGGTCCCAACGCCCTATCCTCCATAATATTCTTCTTCTCTAGAATAAACCTTGATTCCTTGGTAAATTCCTACACCTCCCCCTTCCCCAACTGAATATCACACATGCGGTCAGTGTGGCTGATGATCCCTAATTATCTCAATGATAGTTTAGAGGTATATATCCTCTCCTAACAAATCAATCTAGACCCTATCTTTATGGAAATAAATGAAAATATCTAAGGGGGGAATCCATCCAGGATCATGTGCCCCTATCAGCCTGGCGTGGCCCTTAGCCACTAGCACGGCCTCGGTGCCTATAGGTGATGCCAATCATAACATCTCTCCTTGCCTCTTCAAACAGCTGATCCTTGAGCTAAACATCAAGGTATAGGTCCTTGAAGTCTTACAACAACTCCCAAGTGGCGTCATCACTGGGCAGGCCCTACCACTGCATGAGTACGTGCTAGAGGTGCCCTATCGTAGCTGTGCGCATAGCACACATTCTAGCGCGGGAAGCAGTCAGCTGTCCTGTATAGGTGGCGGCAGTGGTGGAGTCATCGGAGGGTCCCCACGGAACAGCTTGAGTAGCCCCATGTTGAACATGTCATGGAGACGGGTGACATCTAAAAGTTAAAGGCAGTAGGCCACCTGCCCAACGTGCTACAACACCCGAAAGGGACCGGCATAGCGGGGGCCAAGCTTTCCCTTAGGCAAGGACTCAAGCGAGCACATCGGTCGATGTAGGAGAAAAAGCCACACCCAATCCCCACCGCAAACTCGAGCTCACGATGATGGTCATCGTAATAGTGCTTGGCGTACTTTTGAGCCTGAAGAAGATGCTCACAAGCCTCCTTGAGGAAGGCATCATGGTCACACAAGAGGGGCTTCTGCTGCCTCCATTTGAGCCATGCCTACGGTGTACGGTAGTAGGGGTGGTGGAGGCCAACCGCACACCTCTTAGAAGGGCATGGTGCATAGCGTTGCGTGTGGAATGGATTATTTATAATAATACTCCACCCATGGCAGCCAATCAACCTAGGTGTGCGAATGGTCCCAGGTGGTGCACGGAGGTGCATGGCAATCACCTTATTGATGACCTCCGACTGGCCGTCCGTCGGAGGGTGGAAGGCCGTGCTTAAGCGAAGCTTGACACCGGCCATCTTGAAGAGTGTGTGCCACATGTTTCTGGTAAAGATTGGGTCACGGTCACTAACGATGGAGGTGGGAAAGCCATGTAGATGAATAATACCCTTGAAGAAGGCAATGAATTGAAGTGCACGTACTTGGAGAATCAGACGACGATGGTGAGCATAACAGACTTCCTGTGGACCTTGGGAAGGCCCTCAATGAAGTCCATCGAGATGTCAGCCCACACCTAGGATGACATGTCGAGTGGCTGAAGGAGACCAATCGGCTATAGGGTCGGCATCTTGTTGCATTAGCACGTGATACACGCACGGACATAGTCCTCGACAAGCGCCTGGTCGCCAGGAATGTAGAAGTCCACACGCAGTCACTGAAGGGTCTTCTGTGTCCCTAGTGTTATGGGTCATCATGAGCACCTGGTGGCACAGGTCATGCTGCACCAGCATAAAGATGCACGAACCATGGAGGAGGAAGCTATCGGTGATGCGCCACGGTGCCCCGAGGGACATGTCCTAGAGCTGCTAGCAGATGTGACCCACCTATTCATTGTCCATGGTGGAAGCACAGATCTCATCGAGGAGGTGGAATGATGGCCCTCAAAGGTTGTGCAGCCCGAGAGGGTCGGCAACAGTGTTAGTGCCACGGTGTGAGAGGGTGTCCGCCACCGAGTTGAGGCCATCGGGGTGGTACTTGACTATGAAATCAAAGCTGAATAGCTTGCTAATCCATTGGGGGTACTAGGGAACCATGGACAACTGCTGGTCTAGGAGAAACTTGAGGCTATAGTGGTCAGTGCGGACGAGGAAGTGACGCCCCCAGAGGTACGACCACCAATGTCGCATAGCCTAGACTAGGCTGATGAGCCCATGCTCATATGTGAAGGGTCGAGATAGCAGACTAGAGGGGGTGAATAGTCCTTTCTAAAACTTAATTGTGTTGGCTAACCGAAATAAGTGCGGAATTAAATCCATCGGTCTAGCCAAGACTACACCCCTCTATCTATAACTCTAGCACCTTACAAAAGATCCTAATCAAGCAAATAAGGTGCCTTCCTAGCAAGAGACCACCTAAACAATTCTAGCTTGCAAGGTCACACAAACATATGCAACTAGTACTTCAAGCACTGGGGAGCTCCTACATAATTCTAGTAAGCAAAAACACTAGGCTCACTAGCAATGCTCAATAACAAGGCAACCAATACCAAATTAGAGAGCGCAAATTACTTAGCTACACAAACTAAGCAATGTGACTAACAAGGTTACACAAACCAAATTAGTCACGCAAAGGGGATACTTCTAGCTACACAAGCAAGAAGATAACTAGCAAGCTACACAACCAAACTAGTCACAAGAGCAACTACACAAGCACAAGTATATATGAAAGTAAATACAAGCTTGTGTTGCACGAAGGCAAACCACCGAGAAGAGTAGACAATGTTGACACGGTGATTTTCTCCCGAGGGTCACTTGGTTGCCACCAAACTACGTCCCCGTTGTGTCGACCAACACTTCGTGGTTCGGTGGCTAATCGGTATCCACAACCAAGCTCTCCCAAAGAGCGCTGCAAGAATCCACCATCAAGTGTGGTAGCTCAATGACACGCTCTACTAGAGTTGCTCTTCATGATCCCCGCGGGGTGAGCACAATCCCCTCATAAAGCTTCACCGGAGCCTCGCACAATCTTCTTGCGAGCTTCGATGGAGCCACAAGCCACCAAGTCGTCTAGGAGGTGGCAACCTCTAAGAGTAACAAGCACCACCAGCTTGCAACACGAACACCTAGTGCCACTCGATGCAATCTCGCAATGCAATGCACTAGAATCACACTCACTCGCAATCAATTCGCACTCTTGCAAGCACAAGTGAGTTAGAGGGCTCTCAAGCACCACAACATAAGCCACTAAGGCTAAAGTGTGCTCAGCACCAAGCCATGGCCGGCCACACCTTCTATTTATAGCCCCACAACTAAATATAGCCGTTGCCCTTCACTGGGTGTTTTTTGGGGGCAACAAACGCGTCTGTCGCGCAATCAACAGACGCAGCCAGCGTCTATCGCTCCTTAGCTGCCCATGACGGATCTTCACCACGTGTCCACGATTGAATGAGAACCGTTGATATCCAACGGTTGGCTTAGCTTGCGCTCAGACAGGCAACGCATCAGACGCAACATAGTACCACATCGGACACGGCAGCCCATGCACTAGGCACAGTCCAGAGAGCATATTTTCACACTCGGTCATCGGACGCGTCTGACGCTTCATCAATAGACGCTGACGTCAGCATCCGACGAGCACTCAGTGTCATGCCGCCTCGCGAACAGCTGATGTCACACGCAACATACGCTGACGCCCGGCGTCTGTCGCAGCACCACTAGCGTGTCTGACGCACACTCGCCAGCACGCACCACCAAGGGCTAAGCACCAGACACTGACGTCAGCGTCCGACGCCTACGAAGCCAGCGTCTGTCGCCTGGTTTTCAGTAGAGAACTCTCCCGTGACTTCACAACTTCTTCCAACCTTCGGCGTAAAGGAAAATAAGCATTTCATCTCCACAAAAACGCCTCTCTACCGCTCAAACTCCATCACCTTCGCAAATGTGCCAACACCATCAAGTGCTCACAACCTTGTGCAAGTGTGTTAGCATTTTCACAATCATTATCTTAAAGGAGTTAGCCACTCAACTTGCCACGCCACTCGATCCTAGCACATATGAAAAGTTCGATCGCTCAAGTGGCACTAGATGACCGATATATAAACAAGTTTGCCCCTCTTAATAGTACGACCATCTATCCTAAACCTGGTCATCAACTTCTCTACATGCCTATAACCGGTAAAATAAAATGCCCTAGGATTATACCTTTGCCTTGCGCATTCCATTCCAACTCCTCCGACGTTGATGCAACACATACACCAACCAATCACCAAATGATATGATCCACTTCATATCATCACGTGACCATATTGGTTCATCGATCTTGACCTCACTTGCTCTTCACCGTTGCCTCAGTCCATCAACGCCAAGTCTTGCCCAAGCTTCACCGTCACACGCGGTCCCTCACTTCAAAGCCTCTGACTTGCCCTTCACACTTCCAACTGATCCATCGAGCCAAGTCATGTCTTGATCTTCTCTACCTTGATCACATGACTCCATGTCATGTTTCATATGCAATGAGCTCCTCCATCATCACATGTGCAAGCTTTGCAACATCTCCAAGCCATTTCCACCTTCATGGCATATGTTGCTTACATACATGTACCTGTGGACTAATCACCTATGTATCTCACATAAACATAATTAGTCCACCTAAGGTTGTCACTCAATTACCAAAACCAAACAATGACCTTTCAGTATGCCGTTAGCTTGTGGTGACAGGCGATGAAGGGCTGGCTAAAGAAGGCCAGGGGTCTAGCCCCCTGGTGGAGGATGGCACTGAATCTCATGCCCAAAGAATCACAGTCGATGATGAACTATTGGTCAAAGTCAGGCATTTGTAGGACTGGCCCCACAAAGAGGGAGCGCTTGAGTGCCGCGAACACCTCCATTGCCTTAGGTGTCTAGGCGAAGGCATCCTTCTGTAGAACTATGTCAGAGGCACTGTGATCATGTCAAAATCCCAAATGAACTTCCAGTAGTAGCCAGCTAGACCTAGGAAGCCACACATGCCCTAGGGTGAGCGAGGCTCTGGCCATGATGAGACAGTGTCCACCTTGTTGCTGTCCATGGTGACGCCATCGGTAGAGATGACATGACCGTGGTAGGTGACCAATGGTGCCCTAAAGGAGCACTTCAACCTTTTCATGTGGAGGCCGTGTGCACAGAGGGCGTCAAGGACAAGGAGGATGTGCTACAGATGCTCGAACCACGACGAACTATGGATCAAAATGTCATCAAAGAAGACCAGCATGAACCTATAGAGGAAGGGTCAGAGGACGTCGTTCATCAGCATCTAGAATGTGGTCAGCGCATTGGAGAGGTAGAAGGGCATCATGAGGAACTCAAAGTGGTCGTGGTGGGTATGGAATGTCGTCTTCTCGAAGTCCCCAGGGTGCATCCGTACTTGGCGATAGCCGGACCGCAAGTCTAGCTTGGTGAAGTACTTGGTGCCATGGAGCTCATCAACCACTGGTATGGGAACTTGTCCTTGGACGTCTTGTCGTTCAGCATGTGGTAGTCGATGTAGAACCTCCAGGAATTGTATGTCTTCTTGACTAGCAACACTAGCACCGACAACGGAGAGGTGCTGGGCCAGATGATGCCCTGCTCCAGCATGGTCGTGCATTGTCGCTCCAGTTTGTCCTTCTACCACTGCGGGTAGCGGTAAGGATCATGGACACTGGCACTGTGCCTAGTAGTAGGTGGATCTAGTCATCGTAGGGGCATGCCGACAGTAGCCCATGGGGCTCGGTGAATATCGTGCTATACTGCTAGAGGAGGTGGTCTAGGAGAGGTTATCGGGAATCTTCAGTGATGGAGCGGAGGCCTGGTTGCTGGATGTCATCCTGAGGGGAGCCCACCCCCTTCTAGAAGACGTGGCAATTGCCCTTCCAGAACCCCATGCAGAGGTCCTTGAAGTCCCACAGGATGGACCCCAAGGTCCAGAGGTAGTCGACGCCTAGGACGATGTCAAACCCGCCTAGGTTGATGCCAAAGCAGCTGATGGAGATGTCCTCCTAGCCAATGCGCATGGCCATGTTGCGGGCTACACCTTCGCAGGGAGGTCGCCATTGGCCATTGTGACCAGCATGTTGGCGCTCACTGTCACTAGCCTAATGTGGCGCATGACCCCAGCATTAATAAAGTTGTGGATCAAGCCACTTTCAAGGAGGGCTAGAGCCTGTGACCATGGATGTAGATGTGGAGGTGCATGGTGTCCTTGGTGCATATGCTGGCGATGGCGTGTTGAGAGACGGCTAGGGTGTTGGGCCCTCCTCAAGGGCCATCTTGGCGCCCTTGCCCTCGAGCGCCTCATCAATCAGATAGTTGGTGGCCTCAAAAGTATGGCTCATCTCAGTTGGAGCACAACCCCTGGCGATGATGCTTGGCTGGTGTGAGGCGGCAGAACTGTTGCTGGGGAGCAAGCTGGCAGGGCCACCACTAGAGGGGGCGTGGGTAGAGCTAGTTTGGGCACGTCCACAGCAAGTGTGTGCCACAGTGTAGGCAGCGCTAAGGGCGAGCGTTGGGGAGGTCAGTCAAATCGCTACACTTCAACGATCTCCTCGTACTCCTGATCGTCAGCGGTCCCGAACTCCACCAGGTCGTTCTCCACATGAATGCGATAATGATGCAACATTAGCATTAAGACAATAGCAACACTTAAAATGTAACACACCTGCTAAGCTACAAAACTAGCTCTAATGACTAAGGTACCAAGCTATCCATCAACTTCATCGATTAGGATGCCAACTCATCTTATAGTTGCTTCATTTTACAAGCTGACAACATGCTTTTTATTTATATTCATTTTAATGGCGATTTTGCTATCATATGAACGGTCTAATCTAATGCTACAACATTTCCAACAAGCACATGATGATACAACGAGGCTACTACAAAAATTTCATGATCAAAGCTACTACCAAATTGCCTCCAAAATTCCTACAAATATTATCCAAATAATATTAAGCCCTTCCAAACGATTTAATATATCTTGGCATCATCACAGAAACATATAAACTAATTTTACCGTTGGGTAGACCATGAATTTAGGAACTTAACTAAAGTGGTTTCACAATTTTTGGATACCTATGTGAATTAATATTAATTATCTAGGTTTAGCTCAACAACTAACTCATAAAATCAGTTCTAAATCGCTAGAAAATGAAAACTGAATTCCACCGCGCGGCCGAACTAGATGGCCGACCCATGCACAGTGCACGCGCAAGCGTGACCCACACGCGCAAGGCAGCTCACGACGATGCATCCCATGCACGGAAGCGACCCAGGCGGGGGAGCCCGCAGGCACGCCAAGCACTTATGCAAAAACGCCCCCGTGCTAATGACAATTCAACTCGTAGTCCCACGTACTATTCCTGGAGAGTTTGTCTAAGAAAAAAGGACCTTGTAATCTACTCCCTTTACCATGGCCAGGTCCCTGGCCGCCCCTGTGCACGCCGGCACGACGGCACGGGCATGGGACCGCCACACCGAGCAACCGGAAACCCTCCCGACACACCTAGTGTTGGAAGTATGCCCTAGAGGTTATCATAGAGATGATTATATTGCTTTATATCCATGATATATTATGAGTCCATTGAATATCCATTAAAGACAACTTGTATCCACTACAAGGTTTCCCC
Source organism: Saccharum hybrid cultivar R570 (assembly GCA_038087645.1). NCBI lineage: Eukaryota > Viridiplantae > Streptophyta > Magnoliopsida > Poales > Poaceae > Saccharum > Saccharum hybrid cultivar. The sequence continues at coordinate 503,234 of JAQSUU010000123.1, read as the reverse complement.
CCTGATGCAACGGCCTAAAAGTGTTGCAATACGCTAGAAAGTGTTGCAATAGACAACATTGCAACACAAAATTTTGGTTGGGAGGCGTTGCCACTGATGCGGTAGCAATTGGTTTGTGCAACACATTATTTTGGTGTTCTTGCAACACCATGAAGTGTTGCAAGCCATAGTACAAGCAACCACCATAGGTACTATTGCAACACACCCGACGTTGCCAGAGATATCTGTTGCCACATACCTAAAGAGTAGCAATAGGTACACTATCAATGACAATGAGTGTTGCAATAGACCCTATTGCCACACATCAATAGCATTGCAATATATGGACACTATTGCCACACTATCTCTGTGGTTGCCATAGGTGGAACCCTCTATTGCCATGACAAATATTTGGTTGCTAGAAGTGGTGTAACACCCCTGGGTGTTAAGAATGCATTAGCATTTCAAAGCATTCAGCATCATTTCATGACTAGCATTGCATGAAATATAGCTCTTTTAAATTTAAACTTGAAAAGCAAATAATTAGAACCCTAACTTTGATGTAAGTGCCAAAAAGGTAGTATACTTTTGGGTATTAGTAATTTTAAATAATCTAGAATAAATTAACATGATTTTTGGAGCAATTCTTGAATTAAAGTTTTTCTCAAATTTTGTTTTACAAATATTCTAAACAAATAAATTTTTTGATTAACAATTTAGCTTTAAATCCTAAATTCAAAATCTATTGAGAATTTTGAAAAATGCCCTACATGAAAGTTGTAGAGAATAAAATTTTGAACAATTTTTATTTTGGGCCAGAATTCTGAAAACCTCTTTTTCATCTTCAAATTCACTTTTGAAACAATGAAATAAATCTGAAAATATTTATTATAAAAGAAAAATGGGTTTTCACTTGACTGGGCCGCCGCCTCACTTCTCGGCCCACGGCCGAAGCCGGCCTAGCCCGTCTCACGCGCCCGTCGATGCCAGCGCGCGCGCCCCATGCCAGCGCACGCCGCGCTCAGGCCGTGGCCGCCGCTTGCTGCCTCCGGCGTACGGGTGGCGAGCCGTGGGCTCCACCGGCCGCGCCACGCGCCTTGAAGCCGCGCCCGCTCCTCCCTCGCCAGCACACCCCCGTTTTCGCCTCTCTCGACCTCGCGCGAGCAGCAGCCGTAGCCGCTCTCACCTCCGCGCGCTCGTCGCCGCCGCCGCGTGCTTCCGCCCCTCGTTCCGCCGCCGGCCGGCCACCTCCGAGCGATTGCTCGCGCGAACAACTCCGCCTCGCCCTTCTCTTCCCCGAACGCGCCTCCACGCTTCGTCTAGGCCCCGTGGTAAGACGCCACCTCGCGCGCCCCGCCGCGGCGCCATTCCGGCCACCGCGCGCTCGCCCCCGCCGTTCCGGCGTGTTCTCCCCGCCGAGCCGCTCGCGCACCGCCCCTAGGTGTTCGTCACCCCCACCGTATCCCCGTGCATCCCTCCACCGGTGCCCGCATGACCGGAGCCGGCCGCTAGCCGCCGGCGGGCTTCACCGCCGCCGCGACGTCGCAGCCGTGCGGCCGCTCCCCGCGCCCCGCGTTCCGCCCTCTCCTCCTTGGTTGCTGGGCCACCGGCTTTGGGCCGAGCCGCCAAGCCGGGCCGCCACCCCCGTTTTTCCCCGTGCGGCGCCCCAGCAGTTATCGGCCGCGGGCCAGTATTGACGAGTGGGCCGGCCCGTTCAGCGATTTCCAAATTTCGTTTTTAAATTTCTATTTATATTTTGGGAAAAGAAAGTACTTTACAAAATGTTTGTGTACAATTTATAGCTCCAAAAATCATGAAACAAAGTTTGAAATGTTCCTCTTGAATAGATCTACAGTTTAAAAATAGCTCATGTTAATTTTGTGACACTTTGCTGTGCAAATTTATTTAATTGCTATAAATGCTGATATCTTAGAAAATATGTAGTAAATAAAATAATGAAGGGAAAAATGTGATTCTTGTTGCTTTAATCTTTATTAGTGATGTACTTTCTAGGAAAAATATTAGTGAAGCATGTTCTGTGAGAAATTTTTGAAGTGTAGTTCAAATGCTTTTAATTGATAATCTTTGTTATTTTTAGTAGAGGGCTAAATTTGTATAGAACATACATGTGATAATTTTTGTAGTATGTTAGTTTACTGTTAGTAACATAGAAAAAATGTGAAATCTATTGTTTGATACTTTTTCTAGTACAAAATAATTTCATGCTCATTTTTAGGCTATAACTTGTTTATTTTGTACAGGCAGTTTTGCATAGCCAATTCTCATGAAAATTTAGTAGTAGGTTAGTTAGGATAAGAGTAATCTACTGTAATTTTTATAGATTTTTATCTACACCAGAAATAGGTGTTGCTGTGTAACCCTAGTTAAATAGGGAATAAAAGATTATTCTTTATGAGAAATTAAGAGAAATAAAATATGTTTGGTGTATCTTTGAAGCATCATTATGCCTTGCTGATGTTGTGGTTGAGTTAGGTTGCTAAGCTTTGGTAGCTTAGGTTCACTTGTATGTGTAGATGATAGGCTAACTAATAGAAGAATAAGGTGCATGTTTTAGAGTATATGTTCTTAGATGACGTGGACTACCTTGTAGAAGAAATAGTTATATTCAAACTGCTTATTCCATGTGCTCATCTGCATCTCATGTCATCAAAGCACTCCACCACAATCCGATGCATCATTCACATGTTTACTTATGCACTTGCATCATACAGGATCGCAGGAAGAGTCGCAGGTAGCAGTACAGGAGGAGCAGGCTTGGACGGATCAGCAGGAGCCCCAGGCACAGGAGGTGCCCGAGGAGGAAGAGTCAGGCGAGGAGCTGCCAGAGTGCGTCGACCACCATCCTAGCTCGTTCGAAAGAGGCAAGCCCCGGAGCATTTTAAGTCTCCTATTTTATAAAAGTTGTTCCTTACTACATGAACTATAGTTATATATAGTTGCATTAAGTTATAGGAGTTGAGTGAAACCGTTGTTGCATTATTACCTTGGCCACCGGATTATCTTTCACCCTGTTAGGTCAGGATCGAGTAAATTGCTTAGCCATGCTTAGACCGGTAGAAGTCGGATGATTTCCTGTCACCTGCGAGTTATAGGTAGATACCGGGTTATGGTTAGCTGTAATTGTGATCATAAAAAGTAACCAAGTGTTGATGGATAAACAAAGACCGGGCGGAGTCTTATAGGGTTTTGGACTATAGTGATTCCGTCTGTGTCGATTAAGGACCGATCGTTGCTCGTCCCTCTTGTCATGTTGAACGCATGCCTCACATTTAGCTGGCCGAATAAAGTACCTTTCGACCGTGAAGCTAGTGACACTTTTCGAGCCAGGATAAACTCAGGTTGGCAGACTGGTGTTGAAGGGGGTGTAACAGGGACGCGAAGAGTGATCCCAAGGTGCATCCTGGCAGTCGGGCGGTCCCTAGGTAGTGCGATCCATGATTGTTATCCCGCGGCTTCTTGGAAAGTGTCATTGGTGATCTACGCGACCCTGACGGGGGAAGCAGGGTTTGTGTGAGGAATAAATCTTCAGCTGGATAGGAATTCGATTTGAATCGCCGTCGCTTCCGGTTAGTGAGCACTTGACTCAAGCTATGGCATCGTAGTAACCTTAATGGAACACTGATGGTTAAGTGAATGATGTTGAAAATGCTAAACCTGATATGGTAATCTAGATTGTTAATGATGAATCAAGTGATTGTTTTAGCAATAGGTGCTTACCTAGCTTGAATAGGTTATACTAAAAGTGATGCAAAAAGTATTGGTATAGTTTTTCATAACAACTTATGCTTTTCGCAAATGAGTCAAGCCAGTCCAATCTATAAAGCCTTGCATGATCCTTGGTGTCCTTTATTTCTGGTTTATGACGGGTAAGTCTAGCTGAGTACATTCTCGTACTCAGGGCGTTGTTCCCATTGTTGTTGCAGATGGTCAGATGTACTATGGGTACTGCTCCAACTGTCTGTATCCGGTGATGGGCGACAACTAGGACCTTGGGCAAGGGTCACTCTGTTCGTCTTATCTAATGCTTTTGTGGACCATGACTATCTACTGGCACTGTATTTGAACTAAGTGTGTGTGTAAAACTACTTGCTTCCGCTATGTTATTTTGAACTATGTTGTAATAACTTTTATTCCAAACTCCGATGTACTCCACTTTTATTGTGAACTCTATGTATCATGTGAACTGTGGCTGCTAAATCAGTACGATCTTAGTTGTATGTTGGTTGTATTGAAATCCCTCGTGATTTCACGGAATCTCGGGTTATACGGGTTTAAGTTTGATAAATTAACCACCTCGGTGGAAGATTTTCTTACTTAATCTCGTATAATTACATTGATCCCTTACAGCTGGTGTAAGTGCATTCGCCCCCGTTGTGGGTTTTGGATAATTAATGACAATCAAATTAGGGACTAATATGTCTATCTAAGTGAATATGCAGGTGTTAGTTAAATGAAAGAATTTGTATGGTCACATTTGGTGATGTTAGCACCCTCAATTCCTTTGGATGGAAAGCATTCCGTCTCAAGTGGGTCGATTAGATCTTATCTTTTGACTTGAGTTATAGGAAACGCCGCACTATCAAGAGGGATACAAATTAGGCTATCTAGAGGGAAAACTTGTGCTCAATTTGTGTTTGTTTAAGCGTTTGAGAGACACCTTTGCACTCACGGACACTTAGAGAAGTGTTTTATGCCTGGGAGTACCGGTAGTACCGGTGAACCACCGGTAGTACCGGTAGGCATAAATCCCGCCGGTGTCAGCGCCTTAGTTCTGCGAGTTTTTGCTCTAGCGGTAGTATCGGTGGTTGACCGGTAGTACCGGCCATTGACCGGTGGTACCGGTGAAAGTCCGGTAGTACTGGTAAGTCTTTTTCCCGCAAAACTTGTCTTCGCCAAAATCTGTACTACCGGTGGTACCGGTCGTTGACCGATAGTACCGGTGAAAGACCGGTAGTACCGGTAGGCTATTTTCTCGCAAAGTCTCCAGTAGGTTGGCTGTAACAGTCAAAACCCTTAGGACCGGTAGTACCGGTGGGTACTCACTGGTAGTACCGGTACCGCTTTGAAGATAAGAGTATAAATAGCTCTCCCCTTCATTTCTAACTGTAACCCATGCCATTTACTCCCACCAACCTTCAGACAAACAGCTCTCAAGCATTGACTCACCCTCTCTCTCTTCCTCTTTGCTCTCAAATCCAATCCCTTGCAAGATCTGTGCAGAGAGGAGAGATTTAAGAGTGGAAAGCTTCGTTTCACATCTTGAGCACTTGGTTCCCCTCCTAGTTGGCTTGGTTTGTGTTTGTTACTCTTGGGTTCTTGGAACCCTAGCCGGCTAGGTGTTCTTCGTGGTTGCCCGTGTTGTTCTACTTGTGAGGGCACCCCGAAGTGTTTGTATTACCCTTGTATTCTTAGTGGAAATCTTGGGCTAACCTTTGTGGTTGCTTGAGGGAGGCAAGGAGGTGGAATAGACTCCGACCTTAGTGGTCACCTCAACAACGAGGACATAGGAACTCCTTTGTGGGGTTGCCAAACCTCGGGTTAAATCGTGTGTCCTGCGTGCTTGTTGTTGTTGTTATTTGTGTTCACTTGAGATATTACTTGTTCTTTGTGTTCTCCCTCTTTCATATCTCTTTCATAGGTTGTGGGTGCTCGATCTACTACTTGGTGAAGGAACAAGAAAGGAGAGTTCATAAACTTCATCAACATCATCTTCGGTAGTGGGGTAAAACTCAGATCTGAAATTACAACTCGCAAATCTCTGATTTCTTAGTTTCAGTAGGGTACCGGTAGTACCGGTGGTCTGCGTCGGTAGCACCGGTGATCCCTCACCGGTAGTACCGGTCCAAACCAACCGGTAGTACCGGTCAGTGTTTTAACTTCCGCATTGAGTTTTGAGTTTCAGGTTTTTTAGATCCGCCTATTCACCCCCCCTCTAGGCCTATTAGATCCTTTCAATTGGTATCAAAGCAAGGTTTCCTCGTGTTTAGCGCTTCACCGCGTGAGGAGAAAGCATGGCTACCTTTGATGATGACACCTTGAACAAGCTAGTTGAGCTGCTTGCTGGGAAACTCAGTGACAGGCTTCTAGAGCAACAAAAAGAGCAAATGAACAAGATGCAAGATGAGATGAACAAGTTGAAGGAAGCCATAAGTAAGAAGATTGAAGATGTGGCAAGTGGTGGTGATGTAGATGGTGAGAATGAAGCAATCAAGACACCTAAAGGGTTTACTCGTGTTCCATATGAGTACTCTTCTTTTAGCAAATCCAATACACACTTGCCAATCATCAACCCCGGTATACCACCTCAATTTGATGGAGTTAGATATACCGATTGGGCTCATAGAATGAAGATGCATCTTATTGTCGCAAGATGTTGGGAGATTGTGGAAGTGGGTGTTAAAGCTTTGGAAGAAGATGGTGAGTTGACAACCGAAGATTACCTTGACATACAACAAAATGCTACAGCTGCTTCCTTGATTCTATCATGCCTAAATCAAGAAGATTACAACAAGGTAAACGACATGGAAAGTGCAAAGCAAATTTGGGATACCTTGAAGGTTTCATTTGAAGGTGATAAAAGTGTGAGAAAGGGAAACATTGAGCTACTTCAAAGAAAGATTGAGAACTTTGGGATGATTGAAGGTGAAACTACCCAAGCTATGTTTGATAGATTCATGACCTTGATCAATAGAATAAGAGCTCTTGGTGACACGTATTGGGATGATAACTCGGCGGCTAGAAAGTTGTGTAGAGTGTATAGACAAAAGAACAACATTCTTGCTTCGGTCATCATGGAAAGACCTAACTATGACACAATGACACCTCAAGAAATGCTTGCCAAGTTGAAACACCATGAGTGCTTAGAAGATGAAGCAAAAGAAGCATCAAGTCAAAAGAAGAATATTGCTCTCAAGGCATCTCATGGTAGAAGCAAGAAGAAAGATATTCATGATCCGTCAAGTGATGAAGAACAAGATGAAGATTCCGATGCGGAAGAAGCTCTATTAGTTGCAAACTATAGAAAATACTTGAAAAAGAAGAAGGATAGGAAGAGGAGTGGAGCCAAACCATATAAGAAAAGATTTTGCTATGGTTGTGGAGATATTGGTCATTTCATTGCCGATTGTCCAAAAGAGAAGATGAAGCACAAGCACAACAAAGATGATGACAAGAAGCATAAAGGCAAGAAGAGAGGTGAAGCACATCTTGGTGAAGAATGGGAATCAAACGATGAAAGTGATGATTCAAATGACAAAGACAAGGAGAAGAAGAAGGGTGTAGCAACGATTGCTATTCAAGAGACTTCTTCCTCTCAACCCAAGCGCATCATCAACCATTCTTCGTCACCATCATTGTTCACCGACTTATCTTTATCACCTAGGCTCTTCGAAAATCTCACTGACAACGACTACTACACTCCTACTTGCCTTATGGGAAAGGGAGAGAAGGTACCACATAACTCTCTGACTCACTCTAGTAATGAATATAGTAGTTGTGATGAAAATGATGATGAATTTGCAAACAACATGATAAAGAAATTCGGCAAATCGGCCGGCTCTCAAATAATAAAGCTAATCCATAAGCTAGAAAAGCGGGAAGCATGCATCGAGTCGCAAGGGGAATTGCTCCTGGTGGAAAGGGAGAAGAACCTTGAACTTGAAGCATGCCTTTCTAAGGAAAAGGAGGAAGTTGAGAAATTAAACAAAGAATTATCCTTAGCCAAAGATTCATATGAATGTTTGACTAAGGAACATTCTTTGGTTAATGACTCTTTAGCTAGTTTAAAGAGTGAACATAGCTTGGTTCAAGAAAGCCTCACAAGCTTCAAAGATAAATATTATACTCTTGAACTTAGCTATGAAACTCTTTGGAATAGCACTTCCATCCATCCTAAGGAATCCGGTGATTCCAATGCTCCAACTAGTGAAGGATGTAAAAGATGTTATAATCATGATATAAGTGCTTGTGGTACTAACCTTGTTGAGCTAGAAAAGAAAGATAAGGAGATTCAAAGATTAAACATGGTTATCAAGAATGGTTGCAAGGAGAAGCAATCAACAACCATGTACAAGTCATCAAGACACCCCCTCATCAAGGATGGACTTGGCTACAATAGGTATGATGGTAAAGCAAATGGAAGGAACATGATCAATGGAGTGCCTTGTGTGAGATTCAACAAGGGTGTGGCACTAGACGATCTTATCAACAAGGTCAACAACGTTGCCACTCCTTCAAGCACATTTGTCAAGACCAAGGCCAACAACAAAAAGAAGCAAGTGCTTACCTCCAAGCAACAAGTACCCATTTCACGAAGCTATGCTAGTGATTATATGTGTTGTTGGGGCAAGGATGGCAAGATTGTTGTGAAGTATGTTGGTGCACTCAAGAAGAAGCAAATCATGAGGAGTGTTTGGGTGCCCAAGACCTATGTGACTAACCCCTTAGGACCCAATTCAATTTGGGTACCTAAAACCAAGGCTTAATTTGTTTTTGTAGGAATACTCCTCTGGTGGAACAAGTTGGGTGCTAGATATTGGATGCACTAATCATATGACCGGAGAGAAGAATATGTTCACCTCCTTTCAACCAAATCAAAGTACAAGTGAACACATTGTGTTTGGTGATAATGGTAAAGGAGATGTCCTTGGTTTGGGTAAAATTGCTATCTCAAATGATAATTCTATTTCAAATGTATTACTTGTGGAAGGGTTAGGATACAATTTGTTGTCCGTTTCACAACTTTGTGAGATGGGCTACAATTGTCTCTTTACCAATGTGGGTGTGGAAGTCTCTAAAAGGAAGGACTCCTCCATTGTTTTCACGGGTCGTTTGAAAGGCAAACTTTATCTAGTTGATTTCACATCTAGTAAAGTGAAGCCAGAGACTTGTTTGGTGGCAAAATCTAGCATGGGTTGGCTATGGCATCGCCGACTAGCCCATGTTGGAATGAGGAACTTGGCCGACCTTCAAAGAGGCGAACACATCCTTGGACTAACAAATGTCTCTTTTGAGAAAGATAGGATTTGCAGCGCATGTCAAGCGGGCAAACAAGTTGGAGCCAAGCATCCCGTCAAAAATGTTGTATCAACAATGAGACCACTTGAACTACTTCACATGGACTTATTTGGTCCCAATGCTTACATAAGCATTGGAGGTAACAAATATGGTTTTGTTATTGTTGATGATTATTCCCGCTTCACTTGGGTATTCTTTTTGCAAGATAAAAGTGATACTCAAGTAATCTTCAAGAAGTTTGCAAGAAGAGCTCAAAATGAATTTGAAGTGAAGATCAAGAAAGTGAGAAGTGACAACGGGACGGAGTTTAGGAACACCAACATTGAAGAGTTCCTTAATGAAGAGGGAATCAAGCATGAGTTTTCGGTTCCCTATACTCCTCAACAAAATGGTGTTGTGGAGAGAAAGAACCGAACACTCATAGAAGCGGCAAGAGCAATGTTGGATGAATACAAGACTCCGGACAAGTATTGGGCGGAAGCGGTCAACACGGCATGTCATGCAATCAACCGCTTGTATCTTCATAAAATTATGAAAAAGACCGCCTACGAGCTTCTTACCGGTAACAAACCTAAGGTGCATTACTTTCGAGTTTTTGGATGCAAGTGTTTCATACTTAATAAGAAATCCAAAAGCTCAAAGTTTACACCAAAGGTTGATGAAGGTTTCTTGCTTGGTTATGGTACTAACGAATATGGCTATCGTGTTTTCAACAAGACCACTGGTCAAGTTGAAATAGCGATTGACGTGACATTTGATGAAACCGACGGCTCTCAAAAGGAGCAAGTCAATGTTGACATTATAGGTAAAGAAGAACCATCCTCTCAAGTGATCAAGAAGCTTGCTACCGGTGAAGTAAAGCCCATTGAAGAAGATGATGAATATGAACAAGAGCAAACCATTCATGATCCGAATATGCATCATGGGTCAATAAATGTCCATGATGATGGTTCTACATCAAGAAATGGACATGATTCAAGTGTTCAAGTCATTCAAAATTCACCACAAGTCGAAGATAGCAACCAAGTTGATGATCGAAATAGAAATGAAGACAACTTCACACAAGATCTTAATCTTGACCTTTCAATCAACCAAGACAAGGATGATGAAGATGAAGGTCCAATCCAAAGGAGAACTCAAGTGCCTCACCCAAGAGTACATCATACCATTCAACGAGACCATCCCGTTGACAACATCTTGGGAAGCATTCAAAGAGGAGTCGTCACAAGGTCAAGGCTTGCAAGCTTTTGTGAACACTTCTCATTTGTGTCTCCAAAAGAGCCTAAAAAGGTTGAAGAAGCCATTGATGATGAGGATTGGATGATTGCAATGCAAGAAGAGTTGAATAACTTCACTCGTAATGAAGTTTGGACATTGGTGGAAAGACCTAAACAAAATGTGATTGGAACCAAATGGGTTTTCCGCAACAAGCAAGATGAGCATGGTGTGGTCACAAGAAACAAGGCGAGGTTGGTAGCTCAAGGATTCACTCAAATTGAAGGTTTGGATTTTGGGGAAACTTATGCACCGGTGGCAAGGCTTGAGTCAATACGGATCTTACTTGCCTATGCCGTCCATCACAACTTTAAGCTATATCAAATGGATGTGAAGAGTGCATTCCTCAATGGCCCCCTCTCCGAAGTAGTATAGGTAGAGCAACCACCGGGTTTTGAAGATCCCAAGAATCCTGATCATGTCTATAAGCTCAACAAAGCACTCTATGGGCTTAAGCAAGCCCCTAGAGCTTGGTATGATTGTCTTAAGGACTTCCTACTCAAACAAGGGTTTGAGATAGGCAAGGCCGATCTAACTTTATTTACTCACAAAGTCAATAATGATATCTTTATTTGCCAAATATATGTCGATGACATAATATTTGGTAGTACTAATGTGGCTTTTTGTGAGGAGTTTAGTAGGATTATGATGAATAGATTCGAGATGTCTATGATGGGAGAGTTGAAGTTCTTTCTTGGTTTTCAAATCAAGCAACTCAAGGAAGGAACCTTTATTTGTCAAACGAAGTATACTCTTGACATGTTGAAGAAGTTTGACATGGAGAAAGCAAAACCCATCAAGACACCGATGCCAACCAATGGGCATCTTGATCTCGACAAGGATGGAAAGGCCGTCAATCAAAAGGTATATCGTTCTATGATTGGATCCTTACTTTACCTTTGTGCATCTAGGCCCGATATTATGCTTAGTGTGTGCATGTGTGCAAGATTTCAAGCTAATCCGAAAGAATGTCACTTAGTGGTTGTTAAGAGAATTTTGAGATATTTAGTGCACACTCCTAATCTTGGCTTGTGGTATCCTAAGGGCTCCAATTTTGATTTACTTGGCTACTCCGATTCAGATTATGCCGGTTGCAGGGTAAATTGAAAGAGCACTACCGGGACTTGCCAATTTCTTGGTAGGTCTTTGGTGTCGTGGAGCTCTAAAAAGCAAAATAGTGTTGCCTTGTCTACTGCCGAAGCCGAGTATGTGGCGGCCGGTGCTTGCTGTGCCCAACTACTTTGGATGAAGCAGACTCTGAAAGACTTTGGTTGTGAGCTAACCAAGATTCCCCTCTTGTGTGACAATGAGAGTGCCATTAAATTGGCTAACAATCCCGTAAACCATTCTCGTACAAAGCACATAGACATCCGGCATCATTTCTTGAGAGACCATGAAGCCAAAGGAGATATCGCTTTACATCATGTGAGCTCCGAAAAGCAACTAGCCGATATCTTCACAAAGCCCCTAGATGAGTCAAGATTTTGTGCTTTGAGGAGTGAACTAAATATCATTGATTCTCGTAACGTGGCTTGATTTTTTGGACATATTTTGTTTGATTCTAGCTAGGCGAAAACGCTTTGAAAAAGTTTGGATGAGTTTTCAAAATCTATTTTCACTTCTCAAGCATGTTCATAGTTTTGTGTTGTTTCTATGAAATCTGGACATGCTTGAGTTGGTTCTAGTTCATCATATATGTTCACCATCTCTCACTCACTTCTTCCTGCACTGGAACCACCGGTGGTACCGCCGGGTGATCGGTAGTTCTTTTTCTCGCGTCGCCTGGCTGCCGCTGTCGACCTGACCGGTAGTACCGGTGCATCTCCACCGGTAGTACCGGTGCATCTCCACCTTTAGTACCGGTAGTGTAAGTTGCGGCTGGGTATAAATAGGGGCTGTGACCTTTCTTCTCTCATTCTTCTTCCCCGTGCCCGCACCCTCCACCACCGATGGCGCCGCCCCTTCCAACCCCCCCACTCGATCTCCCTCCTCCCTCCACCACTCTTACCGATCTTTGAGGAGAAGTTTCCCCTTGTCGTGGGGATCGTGTGGAGGTGCTTTGGAGTTGCCCAAACTTCTTCCTTTGCTGTGATTTGATCTTCTTTTATCTTCAAGCATGCAAAGGAAGAATCCCAAGAGGGCCGCTCGTCCCAGTGGAGGTGATGGTGGTAGTGCTTCCCGGCCTGTCCGTGGAAGGACTGCCGCTCGTCCCCGTGGAGGTGGTGGCGGCATTGGAGATGAAGATGATGTTGAGCCTCAGGGTGTGCCTGCTCCTCTCTCGAGTATGGGACGCCCCAATCCTCCGCGTCGTCATAGCGAGCAAGTGCAAGGTCAGCGTTCGGCAGGTGAGAATCCACAGCTTGCCGCTATGCAAATTGAGGGTCGCTCTATTGACCCTAACATTGTGGCTCAATACCCCATTCAAATTGGTCTTGCCACTGCCAATCGGATGCTTTTATTTCATCAAAATGCAAATCCTCGTATGTCCGGTCCTCAAAATCAAGGTGGTTATCAACCCTCTCTTCCTGTTGATTATTCTAAGAGAGCGGGTGATTTAAGGGTGCAACACAGTGAGAATCCCTATCAGTTTATCCGCAATCCTAGTGTGGATGTTCGTTTTTGGAGCCGCATGCATTCGGATTATTATTACAAGGTTCTTTTCAAGAGTGGGCAGCGTGGCTCTTCTCCGCCGATATTCCAGCACAAGTGGGTGCAGCGCGCCTCTCTTGATAATTTGAACAATCCTGACATTCACCGTTTGGTTGCTAATCTTGATGCTTGTCGTCTGCTTCCTCTTATGACGTTCCAGCATAATTGGAATGATGAGATTATCTGTTAGTTTTATGCAACTTTATGGATTGATTCTCAGAACCTTGTACTACATTGGCTTACCCAAGGCATCCATTACAGATGTGATTATCGGACTTTTTCACGCCTTCTTGGGTTTACTGCTGAGGATAGGGGTGCTTCTAGTCTTTTTGATATTTTTCCAGATTCTGTCTCTCACGATGACTTAGAGGCTGCTGAGGTTTACAAGCCTGGTGCGACTGTTGATTTCACCATCACTCATTTGAAGCCGTACTTTTATGTCCTCAACAATCTCATTCGCCTCACCTTGGACCCAAAGATTGGAGATTCTATTCATCTCATGCTTGATGCTCCTAAGGTCCTTTGCTGTTTTGGCACTGGTGGTGATCGTTTTTCCATCACTGACTTCATGTGGCGCAAGATTGAGCAGGCTGCAAATGATCCCCACAAGTCTGTGCCTTATGCTCCATATCTCATGTATATCATTGAGCAAGTGGTGGGTCGTTCATTCCATCACAATACTGTGCACAAGTCCTACTCCGTGTGTCATTTGGGCCCTAGAGGTATTGGTGGTGGTTCCGTTCCTTCTCCCACTCGTGGTCCGACCACTCGTACTTCCTCCCGCGGTGCTTACCGTGGTGGTACTGCTACTGCTCCTACTCGCTCCTCCTCGGAGCGTCGTCGGCGTGGTGGCAGTGTCATCAAGTATGCTTTGGGGAAGCTTTGGGAGGCCTTCTGTTACAAGGATGAGAAGGATGATCGTCGCCTAAGGCGTATTGAGCAGCACCTACAGATTGATCCTCCTGAGAGTCCTCTCCGTGAGTTTCGGGATCCCTTTGTCAAGTACAACGAGTTGTATGGTGCTCTCGTCTCTGGTCCTAGTGAGGAGGCTGGCCCGTCCGATGACCCTTATGGTAAGAAGACAGTCCCCACATCGCCAGGGTTGGTTGACTACTCGACCGACGATGACGACGAAGGCGACGACAGTGACGATGACCGTGACTTCTCGGAGCCTTATTAGATTTCGCTACCTTGGTCGTTTCCGTGCCTACCCTTTTTGGCATTTGATGCCAAAGGGGGAGTGTTAGGCTTATCATCTATGTAATAGGTAGTTAATGGTCGTGTAATAATTCCAAACCTTGTGGTGAACTATGTATGGTGGACTAAGAACTATTGGTGTGATGATGGATGATTGTAGACTAATCACTTATGCTTATTTGTTATGTTTGCCTAGATTTTTTTTCTGATGTTGTTTGTTGGCTTAGTTTGGCTTTGTTGTTTTTAAGTCCTTTTCTTTCTACCTTAGCCTTTCCTATGTTTGTGTGATAATTCATGTCTCATGCATCACGTTATATTTCTTGTCACACACTTTTAGGCACCCCACGAATTGCAAAATTTAGGGGGAGCTTCCCTTATGTATGCATATTGATTATGATCAATGTTGAGATTCAAGTTCAATGCATACACTGAGGGGGAGCCTCTTGTAAAGTTTGAAATTCAAATTCTTCAATTCTTTACACCTTATGTAAGCCTAAGTTGGTTGTCATCAATTACCAAAAAGGGGGAGTTTGTAAGTGCATTCGCCCCCGTTGTGGGTTTTGGATAATTAATGACAATCAAATTAGGGACTAACATGTCTATCTAAGTGAATATGCAGGTGTTAGTTAAATGAAAGAATTTGTATGGTCACATTTGGTGATGTTAGCACCCTCAATTCCTTTGGCTGGAAAGCATTCCGTCTCAAGTGGGTCGATTAGATCTTATCTTTTGACTTGAGTTATAGGAAACGCCGCACTATCAAGAGGGATACAAATTAGGCTATCTAGAGGGAAAACTTGTGCTCAATTTGTGTTTGTTTAAGCGTTTGAGAGACACCTTTGCACTCACGGACACTTAGAGAAGTGTTTTATGCCTGGGAGTACCGGTAGTACCGGTGAACCACCGGTAGTACCGGTAGGCATAAATCCCGCCGGTGTCAGCGCCTTAGTTCTGCGAGTTTTTGCTCTAGCGGTAGTATCGGTGGTTGACCGGTAGTACCGGCCATTGACCGGTGGTACCGGTGAAAGTCCGGTAGTACCGGTAAGTCTTTTTCCCGCAAAACTTGTCTTCGCCAAAATCTGTACTACCGGTGGTACCGGTCGTTGACCGGTAGTACCGGTGAAAGACCGGTAGTACTGATAGGCTATTTTCTCGCAAAGTCTCCCATAGGTTGGCTGTAACGGTCGAAACCCTTAGGACCGGTAGTACCGGTGGGTACTCACCGGTAGTACCGGTACCGCTTCGAAGATAAGAGTATAAATAGCTCTCCCCTTCATTTCTAACTGTAACCCATGCCATTTACTCCCACCAACCTTCAGACAAACAGCTCTCAAGCATTGACTCACCCTCTCTCTCTCTTCCTCTTTGCTCTCAAATCCAATCCCTTGCAAGATCTGTGCAGAGAGGAGAGATTTAAGAGTGGAAAGCTTCGTTTCACATCTTGAGCACTTGGTTCCCCTCCTAGTTGGCTTGGTTTGTGTTTGTTACTCTTGGGTTCTTGGAACCCTAGCCGGCTAGGTGTTCTTCGTGGTTGCCCGTGTTGTTCTACTTGTGAGGGCACCCCGAAGTGTTTGTATTACCCTTGTATTCTTAGTGGAAATCTTGGGCTAACCTTTGTGGTTGCTTGAGGGAGGCAAGGAGGTGGAATAGACTCCGACCTTAGTGGTCACCTCAACAACGAGGACATAGGAACTCCTTTGTGGGGTTGCCGAACCTCGGGTTAAATCGTGTGTCCTGCGTGCTTGTTGTTGTTGTTGTTATTGTTCACTTGAGATATTACTTGTTCTTTGTGTTCTCCCTCTTTCATATCTCTTTCATAGGTTGTGGGTGCTCGATCTACTACTTGGTGAAGGAACAAGAAAGGAGAGTTCATAAACTTCATCAACATCATCTTCGGTAGTGGGGTAAAACTCAGATCTGAAATCACAACTCGCAAATCTCTGATTTCTTAGTTTCAGTAGGGTACCGGTAGTACCGGTGGTCTGCGTCGGTAGCACCGGTGATCCCTCACCGGTAGTACCGGTCCAAACCAACTGGTAGTACCGGTCAGTGTTTTAACTTCCGCATTGAGTTTTGAGTTTCAGGTTTTTTAGATCCGCCTATTCACCCCCCTCTAGGCCTATTAGATCCTTTCAGCTGGCATCGGAGCATGGTTTAGCATGTTACTGTTCACATGGGTATTTAAAAACAAAACTGTGTTTTCAACTAAGCTTTTAAATTTAAGAGTGTGCCAGTGGTCATATCCTTTATGCCCAATAAGGACTCTAGGTGGCTTAATTAAGTACTAACTTGGGGGTTTGCATCATATTTTAAATTTTGTCGCTCATACGGTGTGCTATTGTATGAGTGCCATTCAATTGAGTGGTAACGTATGGATCAATTCCCTCTACGCCCTGGTAAGTGAGAGTTCTGAGAGCATGGTCGGATACACTGCCGATCTAGGGGGGGTGCTTATGTGATACCGAAATACTTACGTGCCATGTGCATGTTCGTATGAGGGTATTCAAATGGTGGGGACTTCCGTCATGCGGTGACAATGCCGTCAATAGGACGATGATTCGGGTAGTTGTTACCATTATACTCGTATCTGGGGATGCGTGTAGAGCGAGTAACTTACTTTACTGCTTTCTTGCATATTTTCATACTGTGAGGTTTGGGCTGAAGTGACTTTCTGCAGGTATATAACAACGCTTTCGAGTAGTACGTATTACTTACGTTACAAGAGATCGTTGTATGCCACCGTTTATTTCGTTAGTAGTTATTAGTTTTCTAAGTTTGTGAGGACGTACGGAACATGCATGTATCATGTTGTGCATTTCATTCATGGCATTGTTCCTCCCCTTATAAGTTGATTATCTCATTTCGATAAAAATGCCAACTTAAAAATCTGTTCTCACCACGATAATAAAATTTTGCTACAGATGGCACGTACCAAGCAGACAGCCCGCAAGTCCACCGGCAGAGCTCCCCGTCATCAGCTTGCTCCACGCACTCGTCAGCGCCACACTTTTCTTGGAGAGTTTGGGATGCCTACGCTCTTGTGGAGAGTACTCAGCTATGTAGGCTATCCTAATGGGATGGAGCCTCGCTACTTTTGGTCGAATGAGCAGTTGGGGCAAGGACTTTTGTTGACTGTGGAAGCAGTAGTTCGTCCCCGAGGTGATGGTTCTAAGTGGACCGGTTGGCATTTTGAGTCAACTGGCAGGACCCCTGAAGAAGCCGCTGAGAGGGTAGCCTTTGAGATCCTGAGGGATATCATGGATCGCTTTCCTCAGGAGTTGGCAGCAGCTATAGTTGGAGTCTTTCCGAGGGGCAACCCCTTCACTGACTCGTGGCAGCAGGCAAGGGGAAGATCTCTGGAGATTAGCGCCGCAGAAGCACAGAACAGTGACAACCTCGCTATGAGTGCCATGTTCGCAGTGATGAGGGCCTTTGATGGAGTGGAAGGTAGCCTGAGACGTGTGTCTAGTGCTCTTGGTCAGGCTCGTGATGACCGCCGTCAGCTTCAGAGAGATCACGACGCCGAGATTGAGAGGCTCAACACAGAGATGGCTCAGTTGACTCGTCAGAGAGATCAGGCTACCCAGAGGACTATGACTTTCGAGGGAGATGTACGTGCCCTGAGAGAGCAGGTTGGGCGACTGACCACCGCCAATAGGAACGCTGAGCGCATGTTGACTCATGTGCTCCATCAGAGGAATGAAGCCTGGTCCGCAGAGAATGTGTTGAGGGCTAGACAGTTTGAGCTAGAGCAACAGCTGGCATATGCAGAGGAATATAATGACAATCTGCATGAGGAGGTTCATCGGCTAAATAATCAACTCAACCCCTATGTTCCTCCTGGTGCGGCAGAGATGGATTTGGATGAAGACGAAGATCTTGAAGAGCTCGAAGCACCAGTTGGGGAGCACCACGACGCTGCTAATGGCGACAACGCCAACGTCTTGGACTTAGACAGCGACCATGATGAGTAGGCTAGTAGTTGTTGCGCTAGCTACTAGGTTCCATCTACATGATCTTTTGCTTTGTTGGCACGTTGGGCATGTAATAATGAGTAGAAAGACTAAGGCTTTGATGTAATGTTGGAAAGCTTGGATGTGTTTGTGGCGGTATCCGAACGTCAAAAAGTCCAGTGTATGTATGCTGACAACTTGGTTGTAATGGACGCGATGTGTGCGCTTTAAGTAATCTAATTAGTGATGTTGTGTTAATTGGAATGACTTATTTTGCCCCTATTTTATTGTATGAAATTATTCTCTCCAGTAAATTCAGTTCGGCATGATTTTTCATTCGGTTGCAATTCCTACAACATCACCTAATAATTACTGTTGCTGAAACATGCAGATGCCGAACACTCGTCGTACCGTGTATGGTGCCGCTGAGGCTGGTGGCACTGCAGCTGCTAGTGATGACCGTGATCCACCATCGCCTCCTCCACCCTACACTACGGAACAGTTTTTCGCACAATTTCTTGGAAGCCAATGTAATATGGAGAGCATGCAACAGAATATGGAAGCTGCGTTACGCAGTATCGCAGATAACACCCGTCGGGGGATAAACCCGGGTGGGCACGAAGCAAATCAGTACAGCAGTTTCAAGGACTTCATGGATACTCGTCCACCGATCTTCAAGGAAGCCGCAGAACCCTTGGATGCAGAAGAGTGGATTAATACTATGGAAGACAAGTTCCGTGTCTTGAGAATGGCTGAAGTGTTGAAGACTGAGTATGCAGCTCATCAGCTTCAAGGTCCGGCAGGAATGTGGTGGAAACATCACCGCACCACTTTTCCTCCCCATGCTCACATCACTTGGAGGGAGTTCACCGAAGCCTTCCGTGGAACGTACATTCCACCTGGTCTGACCGAGATGAAGCTTGGGGAATTCCTGGCACTGAATCAAGGCACGAAGACTGTAACTCAATATCTACATGCATTCAATAACCTGAGCCGTTATGCTCCTGATATGGTGAATACTGAGGCCAAGAAGATCGCTAGCTTCAAGAGAGGCCTGAATCCCAAGATGATGAAACATGTGGGTACAAATATGAGGACTAGTTTCAACGATTTTGTTAGTGACTGTCTGAAGCAAGAGAAGAACAACAATGTTTATGCTGCTTCTAAGATCTATAAGAGAGCTTTCGAGTCGGGTCCGTCCCAGTCTAGAGCCCCAGTGGCTAACCGTCCAGCTTATCGGTCGCCTGCCCCAGGTGCAAGGTTTAGGCCACCGCAAAGGAAGAATCAGAATGCTCAGCAACCCCAGAGGAACTAGAAACCATTCAAGATGGCATTGCCTCAGGCGAAGACAGGACAAGGCAGTTCATCTGGAACTGTGGCTCAAGTGAAGGGACCGTGCTTCAACTGCAACCAACCCGGACACTTTGCAAAGTTTTATCCCTACCCTAAGAAACAGCAGACGCAGTATCAAGCTCGTGTGCATCACACCACCGTGGATGACATCCCTGAAGGAGAACCGATAACAGCTGGTATGTTTTCTATCAACAATCATCCTGTAGTAGTCTTGTTTGATTCTGGATCATCTCATTCCTTTGTAAGTCAAGCATTTGTTAAGAGGCATGAGCAAAGGATAGTCGAATTGGAATATGCATATAAAATCAGTTCAGCTGGAGCTGATCTGTTGACTAATCAGATAGTTCAGGGAGTAACCCTAAACATATCAAACCAACAATATAAGCTTAATCTGATAGTCATGCCAGGGTTAGTTTTGGATGTGATCATGGGTATGAACTGGATGAATAAGATGGGGGTAGTAATCGATATTGGAGGAAGGAGTATCTCTCTTAAGGAACCAAGTGGAGAAGGCATCTTTCGGGTGGTCCTACCTCAGAAAGTAGACCTAGCTAGCACGACTTGTGTGGTCCAAACTACTCTGCTAGCCCAGATTCCAGTGGTCTGTGAGTTTTCAGATGTGTTTCTGGATGAGTTACCTGGACTTCCACCAGACCGAGATGTTGAGTTTGTCATTGAGTTAATTCCGGGAACAGCACCGATCTCGAGAAGGCCCTATCAGATGCCTCCCAATGAGTTAGCCGAATTGAAGAAGCAACTCCAAGACTTACTAAAGAAAGGTTTGATTCGTCCCAGCTCGTCTGAATGGGGATGCCCCGCTCTATTTGTGAAAAAGAAGAAGGATAACTCCTTACGCATGTGCGTGGATTATCGACCACTGAATGCAGTGACAATTAAAAACAAGTATCCTCTTCCTCGGATTGATATCTTGTTTGACCAATTGTCTAAAGCCAAAGTGTTCTCTAAGATAGATTTGAGATCAGGATACCATCAGATAAAGATTAGGCTGCAAGATGTGCCTAAGACTGCGTTCTCTACCATATATGGCTTGTACAAGTATCTTGTCATGTCCTTCGGATTGACAAACGCTCCTGCATACTTTATGTATCTGATGAATTCTGTTTTCATGCCAGAGTTGGACAAGTTTGTGATTGTGTTCATTGATGACATTCTAATATATTCAGAGAATGAAGAAGATCACGCAGAGCACCTCAGGATTGTCTTGACTAGACTCAGAGAACATCGACTGTATGCGAAGTTCAGCAAGTGTGAGTTCTGGCTTAAGACAGTTCTTTTTCTCAGCCACGTGTTGTCTGAAAATGGCATTTCCGTAGACCCTAGTAAGGTGCAAGAGGTTATGGACTGGAAGTCACCAACCTCAGTGCATGAAGTTCACAGTTTTCTTGGTTTAGCCAGTTACTATCGTCGCTTTATACCGGATTTCTCGAAGATTGCCAAACCAATGACAAGCCTGTTACAGAAGGATCATAAGTTTGTATGGACAGAGGAGTGTGAGGCAGCTTTCTGCACCTTGTGAAAGTTGTTGACCACTGCTCCTGTTCTGGTCCAACCGGATATAGAAAAGTCATTTGATGTGTTCTGTGACGCATCTAAGAATGGGTTAGGATGTGTACTAATGCAAAATGGAAGGGTCATTGCCTATGCCTTGTAACAGAACCGACCAAATTATAAGAGCACAAGTACGAAAACAAGCACCGAAGCGCTCAAATTTTCAAACTTGAGCCCATATAATCCCGGTAGTCAATCGAAATCACGAAGGATTTCAAACCAAACTGCTTACAACCAGGATCGCATCATTCAACATACAACATCATACGATACATTTCACAAGTAGTTCTGAAATAAGTTTACACCACGGAGTAGCAATTATTACAAACCAAGTTTGAAAGTAGCGGAAGCATAACACACACACCAGTTATTTAACTACTGCCAGTCTTGATGATCCACAACCCGCAAAAGCATGAGGAAAGTACATAAAAGACGATCACGCCCAAGTGATCTAGTCTTCTTCACCCGCAGGGTGGAGACAAGTCTTGCAGAAGCCCTGATAAAGCATGTCATCTGCAACAGGAGGGAATAAACCCTGAGTACTGGAATGTACTCAGCTAGACTTACCCGTCAAAAACCAGAAATAAAGTAACACCAAGGATTATGCAAGGCTTACACAAGAGGCTAGCTGACACCACAGTTTGCATAAAGGCACAAGTAGTTGAAACTCTTATAACATGTACTAGCAGTTATTTTTAGCATTTACCTGTCATCTATCTTAGCACCTGTACTAAACATTCACTTGAGTATAATCAAACAACATTATTATTATATCCATAGCAGGTATATCATTTCGGTAACATCATATCATTTACTTAACCATCTGTTCATTTAATGAGATCTACGTTGCCGCTGCTCAAGTCAAGTGCTCACTAACCGGGAGCGACGGCGATTCGAATCGAATTCCTATCCAGCTGGAGGGGTATTTCTAACACTCACCGAGTCACGCCTGGCGAGGGCTGCTCAGGTCATCTTTTGTACAGTTCAGGAATCGCGGGTCCGAATAATGTCGCGTCCCCAAGGGCGACACTCTGCCAGGTGATAGGGACTCTAACCCCCCCTTGGTCTCACGCCAATGTCCCCAAGCACATCCTTTCTCTCCTCCAAGATGCAACCTACCATTCGATTCCCGGCCTGAACCATACTACTCGACTTCGCGGTCGGAACGGCTTATCCGGCCAACTAAGTGTTAGACTGCGTTCAACATGACTCAAGGACGTACAGCGAATCGGTCCTTAAACGACTCAGACGGGCATAGCTCCACACCCAAGACGTGAAGTGTCTTGCGGCTGTACTATCGAACTCCCGCCCGGTCTCAATTTCATTTTAAGGCATGGTTCCATCCACGATAGCCATAGAGCCACTCGTGACTCCTTCCTACATCTCGCGGATGACCGGAAATCACCCGACTTCTACCGTACTAAGCAGGGCTAAGCATTGACACGTGCCTAAACCTAAAATAGGATTAAGTACGATATCTGGACAAGGACAGGTACAATGCAACAAGTGTTTTCATATAACTCCTACAACTTAATGCAGTAAACAATTAAAAGTACTCAAGATTAATTTATAAAACAGTAGGTTCAGCATGCACCGGGGCTTGCCTTTCAGAAAGGTTGCAGGCCTGTGGTCCGGGCACTCAGGAAGGTCTTCAGCGACGTCTCCTTCGCCGACTGGTTCCTCGGGCTCCTGCTGCTCCTGGTTCTCCTCCGGAATTACCGGCTCGAATTCGAGGAGAGTTACCCCCTCCGGTACACCTATTGCATGAGTGCATAATAAATCCCATGAATGCATAATGAAAGATGCAATATGCTCGGAATGAAATGTATTACAACAATTTAACGCTCTACTCAAATCACTTCAAAAGAGTAGGTGCAAATTTCCTCTCCGGTAGAGAAGTACTCACCTAATCTACTTAACCTAAGATAAAGCTGCTCATCCTCAGTTAAGGCCCTAACACCTAACAATTACAAAAGTAGCATGTCTTAGGATATCACACCATATCAATCAGCAAAGCACCACAGTAAGCATTCTGGACAGCAGCTACTTGTTTTTATCACAACTGGAGATTTACAATTCCAAAAGATATGATCTAAGCCAATCTGGAAAGCCTAAGAAATGTACTACAATTCATTTTCAGACCTCAACTCCAAACTCCTAAGTTTTCTATGTCAAACTTCACAAGTTCCAGAATCTGTCCTCTCCAAAACAGAGAGTAGCGGATTTTGAACTGCCACTTTAAACAACAGTAACTCTCAAACTACTAAGCCAAATGCTTCCAAATTTTAACACAAGCTAGTTCATCAAGTTTACTCCAACTTTGGTATTTACAAGTTGTCCAGCAACCAATTTTATCAAAGCCAAATTTAGAATTACTACTTAGCTGTCCAGAAAATCTAAAATTACAAAGGTTAAATATTTATTGATGTGGCAAACATTCTCTAAAACCAAACTAATGCTACTACAAGTTCACAAATATCACAAAGACACTAGGAAGTAAGGTGTGCCCACCTAGAATATTTATTTAAACCCATTTCTTATTTTACTTAATTAATTAGGTGGAATTTTAAACATATATGTAAACTGCTCCTAAAATTCTACAAAAATTACAGGGGACTCTCTGACCCACAAAGAGACTACTGTAAAATTTTGAACTCAATTTATTCACAGGAACTCCCTACACAAAATTCCCAAGCCAAAAAGGCTGATTTTTGTATAAATAACCAAGCATAGTAAAAAGTGTCAAACAACAGATTTCTAAATTTTCTTGGACACTCTAGGGTACCAAGACATTCTCCAAAAATTTATAAGAACAATGCACATGTAGAAGAATTACTAAAATTCATTTTAGGATTTCCTAGAATAACAAGATAGCATTATAACTTGAAAATTACTTAATCACTGATGCCCAAATTTTTACCAGAGCTAGGGCTAGCATAGAGTAACCTACCCACCAAATTTCATGATTTATGGAACACTACAGCTCAAGTTATAAATTTAACAAATTTGCATGCATTCCAAAACACATTTAAAGGATCTATTAAATTCTTACAGACTTTAAACATCTCATGCCAGATCCATATTTTTCTAAAATACTACACATTATGTAGACCCTAATAAAATTTATCTCATGATTTTTGGATCATTAAAACCCTAGATCTATATTTTTCCAACTTTGTACAAAAATCAGTGACAAAATAATAAAAATGAATTTCATTTCGGACGACTGGGCCGGCCCGGAGAAAATCGGCCCACACACTCGCGCGCGCGGCCCGCTCAGCGCTCCCGCCTGCGCGCGACACTGACGGGCGGGCCCCCGCGGTCAGCGACCAGAGACAGGGGAGCGGCAGCCGTGAGCTCCGGCGAGCCCAAGCTCGTCGGAGGGAAGCTCGCCTGGAAAAATCGAGCTCACCCACGCGTTCCCTGTTCCGTAATGCTTCGATTCATGCTAGTGGAAGAGCTTAGGTTGGAGTGGGAGGGCTCGCCGTCGTGAGCGGCGGCCGGTGAGGGTCGGGTGAGGGTATGCCGTCGCCGGTGAGGCCGCACGGCCATATCTAAGCTCGGTACGAGCTACACTACGCCCGGGCGAATCTATTGAGGTAGAAAGGAGGTTTGGAAGAGGTCCTAACTACCCTGGCCACGGAGTGCCGTGACGCGGTGCGGTGAGCGCGATGACGGTGGTCGTCGTGTTCCGCTCCGGTGACGTCGCATCCCACTGTAAGGTCATGCCTAGAGCTAGAGGAAGGCCTACACTATTCCGAACGCTGACCACAGAGAGAGGAGGGTGAAAGAGGACGTCGGTGGTGAGCTCGCAATGGCGGCGGCCATGGCGGAGCTCCGCACCGCCGAGGTTTGATTGGGTGATTTGCCCTCTACCTTGACCCAACGGCTGACCCAATGTGCGGAGGTTGTAGAGTATGGTCAGGCGGTGCTGTTCGTGAGCTCTCGGGTGTGGTGGCGCGGTGGTTGGCGCAACCGAAGGCGGCGGAGCCGGCTGTGGGGGCGGAGGACGCTCGGTCGCCTTACCGGTGAGCTGGGGAAGGAGGGCGATGGAAATGGAGGGGGAAGCGGGTCGTCCTGGTCTTCATGCTGAGCTCGCAGGCGACGTGGGGCGTCGGCAGAACACGCGCGCCACGCGGCCACCGGGCTCTGCCCGAGCGCCACGACGCGGTCGACCGCGGCCGTCGTTGTCTGAACGTTTCGTTTCAGAGCTCAAAGGTATCGACTGACAGGGCAAGTTCAACACCGATTATCTCCTAAACCAGTTCGAATTAGAAGAAGATGATAATACCAAAATTGTAGAGCTACATGAGGACTACAAGTTTGTCAATTGGAGTTTGGGCTGGTTCGGCCTAGATTTGAAACTACAGAGCTCCAAAGTGGGTCACCCGAAAACTGAAACTTAGTTTCAGTCACAATGCCGACTGAAACCCGATTTTCTAGGCACCAAATCTCCTAAACCATTTAGAACTAGGTGATGGTGATATTGACAATGTTGTAGAGCTATGTGTGGACAACAACTTTGTCGATTGGCTCATAGTCTAGTTTGGCCTAGTTTGTGAGTTACAAGTTGCTAAATTGAGGTACAGTGAAACTGAAAAGTCCAATTTCCAGACTTAGAATTTTTCTAAGTGTTGATCACCACTCAAGCTGACTTGTGGGCCATTTTTGAGCATGCTCTGGTCATTTTCATGAGATGGCCATATTAGAACTTTGGTTCCTTATAAAATTCTCTACAACTTTGCTTAAGGTTGCTCTTCCATGCAAGGTCTCTAAATTAGACTTTTTAATTGGTCAAACTAGAGCCTTCTAGGGTCAAATGGTGGTCAACTTCTCTTGGAGGGCAAATTTGAAATTTTGGTCAACATGAAACTTGTTCCAAATGTTATCCTAAGTATAACTAAGGTGTTGTAGGTCATGATTGGCTACCTTACCTTTTTGTTACACCAACTATCAAGCACTTCATGAAATAAATCAAACAAACCCTAAAATAATCACATGTGTTGCATCACATAAAATAACAAACATGAATGATGCATGCTTATGCTTATGCCATGCAAATGCAATGCAATTAAGGACTAAACACTTGAAGTGTTACAGCCCTCCCCCCTTATAAAAATCTCGTCCCGAGATTTGGAAAGCGTACCATTTTTCATAGAATTCTTTATAACCATCCCGCAAATAATCCTCCCGTTCCCACGTAGCATCACTCTCACTTCCCTGATTACTCCACATCACTTTGTACCACTTAACCACTTTACTTCTAGTTACTCGTTCCTGAGTATCGATCACTCGGACTGGCTTTTCTTCATAGGTTAGGTCGGATTCCAGCCTGATATCACCTAAAGGAACTTGTTCCTCAGGAACTCGAAGACACTTTTTAAGCTGAGATACATGGAAGACGTTGAATATGGCACTCATTTCTGGAGGTAACTGAATTTTGTACGCAACAGCTCCACTCTTGCCTATGATTTGAAAAGGACCCACGTATCTTGGCGCAAGTTTCCGCTTAACACCAAAACGTTGGACACTTTTCATTGGAGAAACTTTCAAATACACGAAGTCTCCAACTTCAAACTCGAGTGGTTTTCTACGACGATCAGCATAACTTTTCTGTCTAGCTTGGGCTGCAGCCATATGTTTTTGGATGGTACGGACTTGTTCCTCAGCTTCCTCAACAAAAGCAATACCATAAAATCTTCTCTCACCAGATTCTATCCAATTTAGTGGGGTTCTACACCTACGACCGTACAAAGCTTCGAATGGAGCCATCTTAATACTCTCTTGATAACTGTTATTGTACGAGAATTCGGCTAAAGGTAACCATTTTTCCCAAGAACCCTTGGATGAAATGACGCATGCTCGCAACAGATCTTCCAAGATTTGGTTAACTCGTTCTGTCTGACCCGATGTCTGGGGGTGATAAGCAGAGCTTCTCACTAACTTGGTTCCCAGAAGGTGATGCAAGTGCTCCCAAAAGCGAGCAGTGAACTGGGGACCACGGTCAGATATGATAGTACGAGGTATCCCATGAAGCCAGACTATCTGATTGAAGTACAACTCAGCATAGTCAGTGGGACGATAGTCCACTCTCACTGGGATGAAGTGAGCTGATTTGGTCAAACGATCAACAATTACCCAAATAGAGTTATGATTTTTGACAGTAGGAGGAAGTCCGACAATGAAATCCATACTTATCTCTTCCCATTTCCAGCCTAGAATGGAAAGTGGCTGAAGTAGCCCAGCTTTCATGTGCACAGCTTTAACTCTGCAACAGGTGTCACATCTAGCAACATATGCAGCTATCTCTTTCCGCATCTTGGTCCACCAATAAAGTGGTTTCAAATCATAATACATCTTATTGCTGCCAGGATGGATGGACAACTTAGAGGAGTGTGCTTCAGACATAATATCATTTCGAAGCTCTCGGTCCTTAGGCACAACTAACCTATCCTTGAACCATAGTACACCCTCTTCATCTATCCTGAACTGTGTAGTTTCTTGCTCTTTCATCTTACGCTTGATGTGGAATATACCAGTGTCAGTCTTTTGGAGCTCAATAATTCTGCTTTTGAGAGTACAACTGACAGTGATGTTGTACAAGACTGATGGATGTAGAAGGCGAGATCGATGAAAATCAGTTTCAACTAAGGAATGACAATGAGACTTACGGCTTAAAGCATCCGCAACTACATTTGCCTTTCCTGGATGATAGTGCACTTGAAGGTTATAATCTTTAATCAACTCGAGCCATCTTCTTTGACGCATATTTAGCTCGGGTTGAGTGAAGATGTATTTGAGGCTTTTATGATCGGTGTAGATATTGCAGACATTTCCCAGTAGATAATGCCGCCATACTTTCAAAGCATGAACAACTGCAGCCAGTTCTAAGTCATGCGTTGGATAATTCACCTCATGTTTCCGAAGTTGTCGAGAGGTATATGCAATTACTCGGCCTTCCTGCGTCAGAACACCTCCCAAACCTATGCCTGAGGCATCACAATAAACATCAAATGGTTTCTCAATATCCGGTTGTGCCAAAACCAGAGCTGAGGTTAGGAGGGTTCGTAGTTGGTGAAAAGCCGCATCACACTCAGGAGTCCAGACAAACCTAGTGTCTTTTTGCAGCAACCGAGTCATTGGCTTGGCTATTTTGGAGAAATCCGGGATGAAGCGACGATAATAGCCAGCCAAACCAAGAAAACTTCGGACCTCGTGAACCGAGATAGGAGCCTTCCAGTTCAGTACTTCCTGTACCTTGGCGGGGTCCACCATAATTCCTCCATCGGACAACACATGCCCAAGGAAAGGTACTTCACGAAGCTAGAATTCGCACTTACTGAACTTCGCATATAGTTGATGTTCACGCAGTCTTGTGAGGACTATACGCAGATGTTCAGCGTGATCCTCCTCATTCATAGAATATACCAAGATGTCATCAATAAATACCACCACAAACTTGTCCAATTCAGGCATAAACACCGAATTCATCAAGTACATGAAGTGTGCGGGGGCATTTGTCAAGCCGAAAGACATAACAAGATACTCATAAAGACCGTATCTGGTAGAAAAGGCTATCTTTGGAACATCTTCTGGGCGGATTTTAATTTGATGGTAACCCGATCTTAGATCGATCTTGGAGAAAACTTTAGCTTTAGACAACTGATCGAACAAGATGTCGATGCGCGGTAGAGGGTACTTATTTTTGACAGTGACTGCATTGAGAGGTCTATAATCTACGCACATCCGCAACGACTGATCCTTCTTCTTTACAAAGATAGCAGGACATCCCCACGGCGATGAACTAGGACGAATCAACCCCTTCTTCAAAAGTTCATTCAATTGCACCTTCAGTTCAGCGAGTTCATTTGGAGGCATCCTATAGGGTCTCCTAGAGATGGGCGCCGTGCCAGGCAACAACTCAATTTTAAACTCCACATCCCGATCCGGAGGGAGTCCCGGCAATTCATCGGGAAAAACGTCCGGAAACTCATTTACTACTGGAATTTCGGCCAACGCCTTTGCTTGCACAGCATGAATTTCCCCTGACAATTCAACCTTTCTGGGAAGTTGTACTAGAAAACCCTTTTGATCTGTAGGATCTCTGAGCATAACTACCCGAGCGGATGTGTCAATGAGTACCCCATTCTGACTCATCCAATTCATGCCCAAGATAACATCTATGTCTAAACCAGGTAAAACCAATAGGGCAAGCGAATAACTTCGCCCTTCTATCTCAAACTTAAGGTTCCCCACTACTTTGTTTGTGGAAATATTCCCACTTGCAGCGCTAATACAATAACCCACACCTTCAACAGTATGCAACTTATGTGCAAATTTAGATGCAAACTTAGGACTGATAAAGGAATGCGAAGCACCTGAATCAAAAAGTACCACTGCGGGGTGTTGGTCAACTAGAAACTTACCAGCGGTGACCACCTCACCAGATGGAATTTCCTCAATGCTGTTATAATGGGCGTGTCCCTGACGACTACCTTGGTTGACATTTTTCTTAGGGTACGGACAGTTCCTGGACCAATGGCCTGGCTTGTTACAGTTCCAGCAAGGCATGTTGCTAGGGGGAACACTGGAGCTGCCTTAGCCCGCATTACTCTTTGGCAGAGCCACTGTATATGCCTTACGAAACCCAGTTTTCATTGGCACCTTCTTTTGTGGAGGACGGAACTTAGCATTTGTGGCAGGAGGGCGAGGGGAAGACCTCGGTGTCGCTGAGGCCCTTGACTGAGAAGCACTTGCCTCAAGGGCCCTTTTACGGCTCTTAGAGGCCGAATAAATAGTATTGTTGTTCTCCTGGGTCAAAGCATCGCTGATGAAATCATTGAAAGTAGTACATTTGCTAGTGCCCATTGTTTTCATCAGTTTTGGGCCGAGGCCCCTTTTGAAGCTAGCAATCTTTTTGGCATCGGTATCCACAAACTCTGTGGCATACCTTGCCAGGTTGTTGAAGGACTGCAAGTATTCAGTCAGGCTTTTGTTTCCTTGCGACAGCCTCATAAACTCTGTGTGCTTGATTGCCATAAGACCGGGAGGAATATAATTTCCCCGGAATGCCGCCTTAAACTGATCCCAAGCAATCGGGACATTGGCAGGCAGTGTGGAACGATAGTGGCTCCACCAAATACCCGCTGGACCATGCAACTGGTGAGAAGCATATTCAGTCTTTAACTCATCAGTCAGGCAAAGCAGACGAAACTTTTGCTCAATAGTATTTAACCACTCATCAGCTTGCAGTGGTTCTTCCGCTTCCTTGAAGAGCGGGGGCTTAGTATCCAGAAAGTCCTTGAAATCACTGTATTGATTGGGTTCTGGGCCCTGGCGGCCAGGACGAGCCTCCCGATTAGCCAGTTGGCGCATGGCATCAGCCAACATACGCTGCCCCTCAACCACTGATTGCATCAACTCGGCCGGAGTAGGTGGTGGCGGAGGGGGCGGCTGTTCCTCCTCCTCATTTCCACGACCCCGGCGTAGATTGTACGACATCTGCAAAATGCATAGCCAATGAGCACTGATGATGTGGGAAATTTGTAGATGAATTATTGCGAAATGTCAATCTGACTGTATGAATAGATTTCTCATAATAATTAAGGCACAATAATTCATCACAACCGCACAATCCATTCTAGCGCATCATTTGATGAGATCATACTTGGTAATCCAACAAGATGCTCTTTGATAAAGGCTCACTCACGGGGAGCACAACGGTTACCGGACCGTTTACGTTGTTATCTACGTGATTTTTGACCTTTTGTACGGTACCTGGATTCGATCTCAAGATTTTTAGTTGACTGTGAAAGGCTACTTCAAACTGACCACAAAGAGACTCCTCAATGAAGAGTTCCATGGTGGATCATGACTAGCCACCTCGATACCTGCGCGTGCCAAGCAGCACAGCCTTATGTCGCGCGCCATAGGAGGCCCTCGGTTTCGTCGTGGCACCGAAGGGTGCTAATCGTGACACCATCATCGAACGCAACATAATAAGACATCAAGTTGTGATCGAAATCAACAGATTCAAACTACATTCAGGAAACATACGGTTCAACCTTACATCCCAACGTCAAGTTATTACAAGGCCTCACTCCTTCACAGGGAGGGCACAAAAGACGATCCTAACATTAAAGGCACGTGATGACTACTCTAAGCATCATCCTCCGAGTCGGTGTCATGGATCTCCCCGCCATCCTCATCACTGACAGGCTCTAACTCCTCGTCTTCTTCTTCTTCTGGCTCTTCCTCTGGTGCTTCTGCAGGTGGGGCATCCTGTGGTCCATCAACCTCCACTTCATCATCATCCTCAGCCATGAAGATTCCCGAACCCATGTCCGCATCGACGTTGTTGTTTCGAGGCAGCAGGGGATTAAGCTCGTTGTTCAGGTGGTGCACTTCTTCATGAAGGTTGTCATTGTATTCTTCAGCATTTTCTAACTGTTGCTCGAGCTCAAACTGGCGAGCTCTCAGAACGTTCTCCTCGTGCCAGGCTTCATCCCTCTGTTCCATCACACGGACCAACATGCGTTGACAGTTGCGGTTTGCCACTGTCAACCTCTGGACTGCAAGCGTTTCTTGATCACGATCATGAATCACTTGTTCCAGTTGTTGCCGTGCTGCATCCCTAGCAGCAGTCACCTCTGCCAGCTCTGCCCTCAGCCTTTCCACCTCAGTAGGCTCAGGGCGGGGCTCACGTGGAGCGAGCTGGTGACGCGGTGCCCTGCCCCCAGTGGACTTACGAGCGGTCCTCTTGGTACGTGCCATCTGTAGCAACAAGATAAGATACGACTTAAAGTGAGGATCATTTAGGGGATACGAAATTTACTTTAGTCGGGAGTACAGAAATTTTTAAGGAGGGAGTAAATGATATGTATGATATAATTAAACATGATGCATGCACGTTTCGTACGCCCTCTCACCTTAGTAGAAACCTAAAGTTCTAACGCTAGGCGGTGGCATACATACGTTTTCTCATATAAGCGAAACTATCGGTCTACTCGTTACGCTGTTAGTGTACCTGCAGAAAACTTCATTGCAGCACAACAATTCCCAAAATAAGCACACAAGAAAGCAGTAATTTAAATACTTTCCATATATACATCCCCAAATGTATATACTTCAGTATCAAAGCTACCCGATATAGAGGTTCCCACAATTAAGTGCTTTTACATAGTTACATGGTTTAAACATGTAAAGATGTAAGTCACCAAAACTACTCTCCCCTAGACCGCCGGTTGGACGATCATGCTCTCACAACTCACACTTACCAGAGCGTCGAGGTAATTGATCCATACATTACCACCCAAGTGGATGGCATCCATACAATATCACGCCGTATGGACGACGAAATAAAAACAAACAAGGCCCCCAAGTTAGTCTTTATAATAAGCCACCTAAGAGTCCTTATTTGGGCTAAGGGATGTGATCACTGGCATACCTAAAAATAATTTTTAGTGTTTAACCCTTTTCGCAAACAAATACTTTTGTTTTTAATTACTCGTAAGATGTGTTTAATGTTGAATTATGCTCCGGTACCAGCTGTAACAGAACCGACCAAATTATAAGAGCACAAGTACGAAAACAAGCACCAAAGCGCTCAAATTTTCAAACTTGAGCCCATATAATCCCGGTAGTCAATCGAAATCACGAAGGATTTCAAACCAAACTGCTTACAACCAGGATCGCATCATTCAACATACAACATCATACGATACATTTCACAAGTAGTTCTGAAATAAGTTTACACCACGGAGTAGCAATTATTACAAACCAAGTTTGAAAGTAGCGGAAGCATAACACACACACCAGTTATTTAACTACTGCCAGTCTTGATGATCCACAACCCGCAAAAGCATGAGGAAAGTACATAAAAGACGATCACGCCCAAGTGATCTAGTCTTCTTCACCCGCAGGGTGGAGACAAGTCTTGCAGAAGCCCTGATAAAGCATGTCATCTGCAACAGGAGGGAATAAACCCTGAGTACTGGAATGTACTCAGCTAGACTTACCCGTCAAAAACCAGAAATAAAGTGACACCAAGGATTATGCAAGGCTTACACAAGAGGCTAGCTGACACCACAGTTTGCATAAAGGCATAAGTAGTTGAAACTCTTATAACATGTACTAGCAGTTATTTTTAGCATTTACCTGTCATCTATCTTAGCACCTGTACTAAACATTCACTTGAGTATAATCAAACAACATTATTATTATATCCATAGCAGGTATATCATTTCGGCAACATCATATCATTTACTTAACCATCTGTTCATTTAATGAGATCTACGTTGCCGCTGCTCAAGTCAAGTGCTCACTAACCGGGAGCGACGACGATTCGAATCGAATTCCTATCCAGCTGGAGGGGTATTTCTAACACTCACCGAGTCACGCCTGGCGAGGGCTGCTCAGGTCATCTTTTGTACAGTTCAGGAATCGCGGGTCCGAATAATGTCGCGTCCCCAAGGGCGACACTCTGCCAGGTGATAGGGACTCTAACCCCCCCCTTGGTCTCACGCCAATGTCCCCAAGCACATCCTTTCTCTCCTCCAAGATGCAACCTACCATTCGATTCCCGGCCTGAACCATACTACTCGACTTCGCGGTCGGAACGGCTTATCCGGCCAACTAAGTGTTAGACTGCGTTCAACATGACTCAAGGACGTACAGCGAATCGGTCCTTAAACGACTCAGACGGGCATAGCTCCACACCCAAGACGTGAAGTGTCTTGCGGCTGTACTATCGAACTCCCGCCCGGTCTCAATTTCATTTTAAGGCATGGTTCCATCCACGATAGCCATAGAGCCACTCGTGACTCCTTCCTACATCTCGCGGATGACCGGAAATCACCCGACTTCTACCGTACTAAGCAGGGCTAAGCATTGACACGTGCCTAAACCTAAAATAGGATTAAGTACGATATCTGGACAAGGACAGGTACAATGCAACAAGTGTTTTCATATAACTCCTACAACTTAATGCAGTAAACAATTAAAAGTACTCAAGATTAATTTATAAAACAGTAGATTCAGCATGCACCGGGGCTTGCCTTTCAGAAAGGTTGCAGGCCTGTGGTCCGGGCACTCAGGAAGGTCTTCAGCGACGTCTCCTTCGCCGACTGGTTCCTCGGGCTCCTGCTGCTCCTGGTTCTCCTCCGGAATTACCGGCTCGAATTCGAGGAGAGTTACCCCCTCCGGTACACCTATTGCATGAGTGCATAATAAATCCCATGAATGCATAATGAAAGATGCAATATGCTCGGAATGAAATGTATTACAACAATTTAACGCTCTACTCAAATCACTTCAAAAGAGTAGGTGCAAATTTCCTCTCCGGTAGAGAAGTACTCACCTAATCTACTTAACCTAAGATAAAGCTGCTCATCCTCAGTTAAGGCCCTAACACCTAACAATTACAAAAGTAGCATGTCTTAGGATATCACACCATATCAATCAGCAAAGCACCACAGTAAGCATTCTGGACAGCAGCTACTTGTTTTTATCACAACTGGAGATTTACAATTCCAAAAGATATGATCTAAGCCAATCTGGAAAGCCTAAGAAATGTACTACAATTCATTTTCAGACCTCAACTCCAAACTCCTAAGTTTTCTATGTCAAACTTCACAAGTTCCAGAATCTGTCCTCTCCAAAACAGAGAGTAGCAGATTTTGAACTGCCACTTTAAACAACAGTAACTCTCAAACTACTAAGCCAAATGCTTCCAAATTTTAACACAAGCTAGTTCATCAAGTTTACTCCAACTTTGGTATTTACAAGTTGTCCAGCAACCAATTTTATCAAAGCCAAATTTAGAATTACTACTTAGCTGTCCAGAAAATCTAAAATTACAAAGGTTAAATATTTATTGATGTGGCAAACATTCTCTAAAACCAAACTAATGCTACTACAAGTTCACAAATATCACAAAGACACTAGGAAGTAAGGTGTGCCCACCTAGAATATTTATTTAAACCCATTTCTTATTTTACTTAATTAATTAGGTGGAATTTTAAACATATATGTAAACTGCTCCTAAAATTCTACAAAAATTACAGGGGACTCTCTGACCCACAAAGAGACTACTGTAAAATTTTGAACTCAATTTATTCACAGGAACTCCCTACACAAAATTCCCAAGCCAAAAAGGCTGATTTTTGTATAAATAACCAAGCATAGTAAAAAGTGTCAAACAACAGATTTCTAAATTTTCTTGGACACTCTAGGGTACCAAGACATTCTCCAAAAATTTATAAGAACAATGCACATGTAGAAGAATTACTAAAATTCATTTTAGGATTTCCTAGAATAACAAGATAGCATTATAACTTGAAAATTACTTAATCACTGATGCCCAAATTTTTACCAGAGCTAGGGCTAGCATAGAGTAACCTACCCACCAAATTTCATGATTTATGGAACACTACAGCTCAAGTTATAAATTTAACAAATTTGCATGCATTCCAAAACACATTTAAAGGATCTATTAAATTCTTACAGACTTTAAACATCTCATGCCAGATCCATATTTTTCTAAAATACTACACATTATGTAGACCCTAATAAAATTTATCTCATGATTTTTGGATCATTAAAACCCTAGATCTATATTTTTCCAACTTTGTACAAAAATCAGTGACAAAATAATAAAAATGAATTTCATTTCGGACGACTGGGCCGGCCCGGAGAAAATCGGCCCACACACTCGCGCGCGCGGCCCGCTCAGCGCTCCCGCCTGCGCGCGACACTGACGGGCGGGCCCCCGCGGTCAGCGACCAGAGACAGGGGAGCGGCAGCCGTGAGCTCCGGCGAGCCCAAGCTCGTCGGAGGGAAGCTCGCCTGGAAAAATCGAGCTCACCCACGCGTTCCCTGTTCCGTAATGCTTCGATTCATGCTAGTGGAAGAGCTTAGGTTGGAGTGGGAGGGCTCGCCGTCGTGAGCGGCGGCCGGTGAGGGTCGGGTGAGGGTATGCCGTCGCCGGTGAGGCCGCACGGCCATATCTAAGCTCGGTACGAGCTACACTATGCCCGGGCGAATCTATTGAGGTAGAAAGGAGGTTTAGAAGAGGTCCTAACTACCCTGGCCACGGAGTGCCGTGACGCGGTGCGGTGAGCGCGACGACGGTGGTCGTCGTGTTCCGCTCCGGTGACGTCGCATCCCACTGTAAGGTCATGCCTAGAGCTAGAGGAAGGCCTACACTATTCTGAACGCTGACCACAGAGAGAGGAGGGTGAAAGAGGACGTCGGTGGTGAGCTCGCAATGGCGGCGGCCATGGCGGAGCTCCGCACCGCCGAGGTTTGATTGGGTGATTTGCCCTCTACCTTGACCCAACGGCTGACCCAATGTGCGGAGGTTGTAGAGTATGGTCAGGCGGTGCTGTTCGTGAGCTCTCGGGTGTGGTGGCGCGGTGGTTGGCGCAACCGAAGGCGGCGGAGCCAGCTGTGGGGGCGGAGGACGCTCGGTCGCCTTACCGGTGAGCTGGGGAAGGAGGGCGATGGAAATGGAGGGGGAAGCGGGTCGTCCTGGTCTTCATGCTGAGCTCGCAGGCGACGTGGGGCGTCGGCAGAACACGCGCGCCACGCGGCCACCGGGCTCTGCCCGAGCGCCACGACGCGGTCGGCCGCGGCCGTCGTTGTCTGAACGTTTCGTTTCAGAGCTCAAAGGTATCGACTGACAGGGCAAGTTCAACACCGATTATCTCCCAAACCAGTTCGAATTAGAAGAAGATGATAATACCAAAATTGTAGAGCTACATGAGGACTACAAGTTTGTCAATTGGAGTTTGGGCTGGTTCGGCCTAGATTTGAAACTACAGAGCTCCAAAGTGGGTCACCCGAAAACTGAAACTTAGTTTCAGTCACAATGCCGACTGAAACCCGATTTTCTAGGCACCAAATCTCCTAAACCATTTAGAACTAGGTGATGGTGATATTGACAATGTTGTAGAGCTATGTGTGGACAACAACTTTGTCGATTGGCTCATAGTCTAGTTTGGCCTAGTTTGTGAGTTACAAGTTGCTAAATTGAGGTACAGTGAAACTGAAAAGTCCAATTTCCAGACTTAGAATTTTTCTAAGTGTTGATCACCACCCAAGCTGACTTGTGGGCCATTTTTGAGCATGCTCTGGTCATTTTCATGAGATGGCCATATTAGAACTTTGGTTCCTTATGAAATTCTCTACAACTTTGCTTAAGGTTGCTCTTCCATGCAAGGTCTCTAAATTAGACTTTTTAATTGGTCAAACTAGAGCCTTCTTGGGCCAAATGGTGGTCAACTTCTCTTGGAGGGCAAATTTGAAATTTTGGTCAACATGAAACTTGTTCCAAATGTTATCCTAAGTATAACTAAGGTGTTGTAGGTCATGATTGGCTACCTTACCTTTTTGTTACACCAACTATCAAGCACTTCATGAAATAAATCAAACAAACCCTAAAATAATCACATGTGTTGCATCACATAAAATAACAAACATGAATGATGCATGCTTATGCTTATGCCATGCAAATGCAATGCAATTAAGGACTAAATACTTGAAGTGTTACATGCCTCACGTCAATTGAGGAAGCATGAAGTTAACTATCCTACACATGATTTGGAGCTTGCAGCAGTAGTGCATACTCTAAAGATTTGGAGACACTACCTGCTGGGTAATGTGTGTAATCTCTTTACAGATCATAAGAGTCTCAAATACATTTTTACCCAATCTGAGTTGAACATGCGACAGAGAAGATGGTTAGAGCTGATAAAGGACTATAATCTAAACGTGCATTATCATCCCGGGAAGGCTAATGTAGTAGCAGATGCACTGAGCAGAAAATCACATGCTATTGATGTGCAACCGTTGTTTGAAGAAGGGTTCAAATTGTTACATCCTGCTATGTTGCATAATATTCAGATCAGTTGTACTCTGGAAAACTAGATCATTGAAGGTCAGAAGACAGATAAGGGAATCTTTCATATCAAGGAGAAGATGAAGAGGGAACCCACCAAACACTTTCGATTGGATGACCAAGGAGTGTTATGGTTTAAGGATCGCCTGGTGGTACCTAAGGATAGAGAGCTTAAGAACAAGTTGATGAATGAGGCCCATCATTCCAAGCTATCTGTTCACCCCGAAAGTAGTAAGATGTACCAAGATTTGCGACCCCGTTATTGGTGGACTAAGATGAAAAAAGAAATTGCAGCATACGTTGCTCGTTGCGACATATGTTGTAGAGTTAAAGCTCTTCACATGAGACCTGCAGGACTTCTGCAACCCTTGTCTGTACCCGATTGGAAATGGGATGATATAAGTATGGATTTCATCACTGGTCTTCCCACCACACAGAAGGGACATGATTCTATTTGGGTAATAGTAGATTGTCTCACCAAGACAGCTCACTTTCTGCCAGTTAAGACAATATTTCGACCACCTCAATATGCAGAAAAGTACATTGCTGAGATTGTCCGATTACATGGTATACCAAAAACGATCGTGTCTGATCGTGGTTCACAGTTTACCTCTCATTTTTGGGAACATCTTCATAAAGGTTTAGGTACTAGTTTGATTCGTAGTACGGCTTACCATCCACAGACAGACGGGCAGACAGAACGAGTTAATGCTGTACTTGAAGATATGCTTAGAGCTTGTGTACTATCATCCAGAGGCTCATGGGAATCCTGGTTACCGTTGGCAGAATTCGCTTACAACAACAGTTACCAAGAGAGTATCAAGATGGCACCTTTTGAAGCTTTATATGGCAGGAAGTGCAGGACACCGTTAAATTGGGTAGAGCCTGGAGAAAGAAGGTTTTATGGAATTGATTTTATAGATGAGGCAGAGAAGAAGGTCTGTATTATCCGGCAAAACATGCAAGCTGCACAGTCCCGTCAGAAGAGTTATGTAGACAAGAGAAGGAGACCATTGGATTTCCAAGTGGGTGACTATGTCTATTTGAAGGTTACCCCTATGAAGAAGAAACGGTTTGGAATCAAGCAGAAACTATCTGCTAGATATATCGGACCATACCAGATCATAGAGAAAAAGGGTCCCGTGGCGTACAAGTTGCGATTGCCAGAAGGGATGAGTTTGATCTTTCCCGTCTTTCATGTATCCCAGTTGAAGAAATGTCTGCGTGTTCCGGAAGAGAGAATAGAACCGTAGGGTATTCGGATCAAGGCGGACTTGGAATATCGTGAACAACCGGTTCGAGTTCTGGATACTAAGGACCGAGTCACTCGGAATAGAGTGGTAACAACCTACAAGATTCAGTGGAGCCATCCTGATGAGAGTGATGCTTCATGGGAAACGGGAGAATATCTTCAAACCGCGTATAAAGATTTTTACGATAAATGGTTCGTAACTCGAAATCTCGGGACGAGATTCTTATAAAGGGGAGGGCTGTAACACCCCTAGGTGTTAAGCATGCATTAGCATTTCAAAGCATTCAGCATCATTTCAAGACTAGCATTGCATGAAATATAGCTCTTTTAAATTTAAACTTCAAAAGCAAATAATTAGAACCCTAACTTTGATGTAAGTGCCAAAAAGGTAGTATACTTTTGGGTATTAGTAATTTTAAATAATCTAGAATAAATTAATATGATTTTTGGAGCAATTCTTGAATTCAAGTTTTTCTCAAATTTTGTTTTAAAAATATTCTAAACAAATAAATTTTTTGATTAACAATTTAGCTTTAAATCCTAAATTCAAAATCTATTGAGAATTTTGAAAAATGCCCTACATGAAAGTTGTAGAGAATAAAATTTTGAACAACTTTTATTTTGGGCCAGAATTCTGAAAACCTCTTTTTCATCTTCAAATTCACTTTTGAAACAATGAAATAAATCTGAAAATATTTATTATAAAAGAAAAATGGGTTTTCACTTGACTGGGCCGCCGCCTCACTTCTCGGCCCACGGCCGAAGCCGGCCTGGCCCGTCTCACGTGCCCGCCCGTGCCAGCGCGCGCGCCCCGCGCCAGCGCACGCCGCGCTCAGGCCGTGGCCGCCGCGTGGCCGCCGCTCGCCGCCTCCGGCGTACGGGTGGCGAGCCGTGGGCTCCACCGGCCGCGCCACGCGCCTTGAAGCCGCGCCCGCTCCTCCCTCACCAGCACACCCCCGTTTTCGCCTCACTCGGCCTCGCGCGAGCAGCAGCCGTAGCCGCTCTCACCTCCGCGCGCTCGTCGTCGCCGCCGCGTGCTTCCGCCCCTCGTTCCGCCGCCGGCCGGCCACCTCCGAGCGATTGCTCGCGCGAACAACTCCGCCTCGCCCTTCTCTTCCCCGAACGCGCCTCCACGCTTCGTCTC
This sequence comes from Saccharum hybrid cultivar R570, assembly GCA_038087645.1. Classification (NCBI taxonomy): domain Eukaryota; kingdom Viridiplantae; phylum Streptophyta; class Magnoliopsida; order Poales; family Poaceae; genus Saccharum; species Saccharum hybrid cultivar. Next base: position 462,930 of record JAQSUU010000123.1, on the reverse strand, counting down.
GGCCCCGTGGTAAGACGCCACCTCGCGCGCCCCGCCGCGGCGCCATTCCGGCCACCGCGCGCTCGCCCCCGTCGTTCCGGCGTGTTCTCCCTGCCGAGCCGCTCGCGCACCGCCCCTAGGTGTTCGTCACCCCCACCGTATCCCCGTGCGTCCCTCCACCGGTGCCCGCACGACCGGAGCCGGCCGCTAGCCGCCGGCGGGCTTCACCGCCGCCGCGACGTCGCAGCCGCGCGGCCGCTCCCCGCGCCCCGCGTTCCGCCTCTCCTCCTTGGTTGCTGGGCCACCGGCTTTGGGCCGAGCCACCAAGCCGGGCCGCCACCCCTGTTTTTCCCCGCGCGGCACCCCAGCAGTTATCGGCCGCGGGCCAGTATTGCCGAGTGGGCTGGCCCGTTCAGCGATTTCCAAATTTCGTTTTTAAATTTCTATTTATATTTTGGGAAAAGAAAGTACTTTACAAAATGTTTGTGTACAATTTATAGCTCCAAAAATCATGAAACAAAGTTTGAAATGTTCCTCTTGAATAGATCTACAGTTTAAAAATAGCTCATGTTAATTTTGTGACACTTTGCTGTGCAAATTTATTTAATTGCTATAAATGCTGATATCTTAGAAAATATGTAGTAAATAAAATAATGAAGGGAAAAATGTGATTCTTGTTGCTTTAATCTTTATTAGTGATGTACTTTCTAGGAAAAATATTAGTGAAGCATGTTCTGTGAGAAATTTTTGAAGTGTAGTTCAAATGCTTTTAATTGATAATCTTTGTTATTTTTAGTAGAGGGCTAAATTTGTATAGAACATACATGTGATAATTTTTGTAGTATGTTAGTTTACTGTTAGTAACATAGGAAAAATGTGAAATCTGTTGTTTGATACTTTTTCTAGTACAAAATAATTTCATTCTCATATTTAGGCTATAACTTGTTTATTTTGTACAGGCAGTTTTACATAGGCAATTCTCATGAAAATTTAGTAGTAGGTTAGTTAGGGTAAGAGTAATCTACTGTAATTTTTGTAGATTTTTATCTACACCAGAAATAGGTGTTGCTGTGTAACCCTAGTTAAATAGGGAATAAAAGATTATTCTTTATGAGAAATTAAGAGAAATAAAATATGTTTGGTGTATCTTTGAAGCATCATTATGCCTTGCTGATGTTGTGGTTGAGTTAGGTTGCTAAGCTTTGATAGCTTAGGTTCACTTGTATGTGTAGATGATAGGCTAACTAATAGAAGAATAAGGTGCATGTTTTAGGGTATATGTTCTTGGATGACGTGGACTACCTTGTAGAAGAAATAGTTATATTCAAACTGCTCATTCCATGTGCTCATCTGCATCTCATGTCATCAAAGCACTCCACCATAATCCGATGCATCATTCGCATGTTTACTTATGCACTTGCATCATACAGGATCGCAGGAAGAGTCGCAGGTAGCAGTACAGGAGGAGCAGGCTTGGACGGATCAGCAAGAGCCCCAGGCATAGGAGGTGCCCAAGGAGGAAGAGTCAGGCGAGGAGCTGCCAGAGTGTGTCGACCACCATCCTAGCTCGTTCGAAAGAGGCAAGCCCCGGAGCATTTTAAGTCTCCTATTTTATAAAAGTTGTTCCTTACTACATGAACTATAGTTATATATAGTTGCATTAAGTTATAGGAGTTGAGTGAAACCGTTGTTGCATTATTACCTTGGCCACCGGATTATCTTTCACCCTATTAGGTCAGGATCGAGTAAATTGCTTAGCCATGCTTAGACCGGTAGAAGTCGGATGATTTCCTGTCACCTGCGAGTTATAGGTAGATACCGGGTTATGGTTAGCTGTAATTGTGATCATAAAAAGTAACCAAGTGTTGATGGATAAACAAAGACCGGGCGGAGTCTTATAGGGTTTTGGACTATAGTGATTCCGTCTGTGTCGATTAAGGACCGATCGTTGCTCGTCCCTCTTGTCATGTTGAACGCATGCCTCACATTTAGCTGGCCGAATAAAGTACTTTTCGACCGTGAAGCTAGTGACACTTTTCGAGCCGGGATAAACTCGGGTTGGCAGACTGGTGTTGAAGGGGGTGTAACGGGGACACGAAGAGTGAGCCCAAGGTGCGTCCTGGTAGTCGGGCGGTCCCTGGGTAGTGCGATCCATGATTGTTATCCCGCGGCTTCTTGGAAAGTGTCATTGGTGATCTACGCGACCCTGACGGGGGAAGCAGGGTTTGTGTGAGGAATAAATCTCCAGCTGAATAGGAATTCGATTCGAATCGCCGTTGCTCCCAGTTAGTGAGCACTTGACTCGAGCTATGGCATCGTAGTAACCTTAATGGAACACTGATGGTTAAGTGAATGATGTTGAAAATGCTAAACCTGATATGGTAATCTAGATTGTTAATGATGAATCAAGTGATTGTTTTAGCAATAGGTGCTTACCTAGCTTGAATAGGTTATACTAAAAGTGATGCAAAAAGTACTGGTATAGTTTTTCATAACAACTTATGCTTTTCGCAAATGAGTCAAGCCAGTCCAATCTATAAAGCCTTGCATGATCCTTGGTGTCCTTTATTTCTGGTTTATGACGGGTAAGTCTAGCTGAGTACATTCTCGTACTCAGGGCGTTATTCCCATTGTTGTTGCAGATGGTCAGATGTACTATGGGTACTGCTCCAACTGTCTATATCCGGCGATGGGCGACAACTAGGACCTTGGGCAAGGGTCACTCTGTTCGTCTTATCTAATGCTTTTGTGGACCATGACTATCTACTGGCACTGTATTTGAACTAAGTGTGTGTGTAAAACTACTTGCTTCCGCTATGTTATTTTGAACTATGTTGTAATAACTTTTATTCCGAACTCCGATGTACTCCACTTTTATTGTGAACTCTATGTATCATGTGAACTGTGGCTGCTAAATCAGTACGATCTTGGTTGTATGTTGGTTGGTTTGAAATCCCTCGTGATTTCACGGAATCTCGGGTTATACGGGTTTAAGTTTGATAAATTAACCGCCTCGGTGGAAGATTTTCTTACTTAATCTCGTATAATTACGTTGATCCGTTACAAGTGGCCTCTCTATTACCACACTATCTTTGTTGTTGCTATAGTTGGAACCCTCTATTGCCACGATAAATATTTGGTTGCTAGAGGTGCCCTTTCTATTGCCACACTAAACATTGTGGTTACTACATGTGGAATCTTCTATTGCCACGATCAATGCGTGGTTGCTATAGGCGGAGCCCTATATTGCAACACTAAATGTTTAGTTGCCATAGGTGGTATTGCCACACCAGTTTTATGTTGCTATTGTATATATTGCCACGCAAGATGATTTGCCAATTGTTTCTATTGCAACGTCTTGTTTACTAGCATCAAAACAATACGAGCATGGGATTAATTTTAGAACACCAATAAATGGGCAATAAATCATTTGGATAAATCCATTAAACCATAATGTGATATGTTTGTACACATTTGGAATGAAACCATCCCATATCAAACTCGGCTTAGCCACACGCATTGTTCAAACCATCCAATAATAGGTTATTCAACACATATTTCTAAACATCAAAATCTAAAGTCCCTATCTACCACAGAAGCAAAGTTGGCTTGATATTGACCATCCCATCACTCTTGAGCTCCACTTAAGCTCTAGCTTTCGCCTAAAAAAACAAACATTTGACATATGCATCAGTTATCAAGTATAATGACATTGTAATTCACAAGTTGATAAAACCAGCTGCTCCACTTAATAGAATAGAACCTGTTGCTCCTCTTCAGGATAAAAATGCATATTGAAAATGTGAAAGTTGCAAATTACCTTCCAATAGCAATTGCTGGCTAAAGCATGATTGGAAGCAGCTCGAATTGTCCATTCTCCAGGTCCAAAAGATCAAAACCTGCAAATAAAAAACAAATACAAATGAATGTATTACTAAGACTTGATTAATCATAAATTGGTAGTTCAGTACATACATAAACCCCGATACATATACAGGTTTAGGATTTTTGTTTCTAGTTATTTTATTTTTAATGTGTTTGCTATTCAACAGAAGGCGCCAACACCAAAGCTAGGGCCACTGAAAATACTCTGTGTGCAAATGTGGGCTGAGGCGCTGAGCTGAGCACGCCAAAGCTCGGGACACTGAAAATACTAAGCAGAGGATAGGATAAATGAATCCATAATGCCCACTTGCAGGTGTTGTCTTTGAATTGTAGAACGCAACCAAATAAATAAATACAAGGGAAAAAATCATACACTGTGTAACAGAGCCAAGCAGATATGATTGAATGCAGTTGTTGTCTTTGAATTGTAGAATGCAGGTGCTAATTTCTTTTAATGGTGCTTGCCAAAATGTAGCTTGTAGAAACTAAAGGCCTTAACCGAAAACAAGTGTTTTGAAATATTAGTATTAGACTACTACTACAGTACTGCTAGCACTAGTACACAATCAACCATTCTAGGGAGTACGCCTGAGCTCCAAACCTATTATTGCTCCAAATTAGACTTATGAATTAAAACTGAAATGCATGAGGCATTGTAACTGTACTGAATAGAGGTGCTAAAAGTTAAGATCACCTATAAAAATACTAAAATGGCACACGGTACATATAGAGTTCACACAATGAGCATGTTTCTTTCAGTAGCAGGATAAGCAGATCAAACATACAAGTTCCTAGGTGACCACTGCCCCCAAAAATTCTAGGAATGCAGAGTGATTGCAATGTTTTTCAAGCATCACAAATGGATTTGGAATGAATTTCGGTTTCCACCACACAGATTCATTATCGCACACCATTCATAGAAAGGAAAACATTCCATTTGAAGCAGAGCTTAGTTTCAGCAGGCCTCACCTCTCCAATCCAGGAACAGCAGCATGAGAAGCTGAGGCAGTAGCGCCACTACTTCGCCTCGACTGTCTTCTTGGGCTCTGTGAATTAAGAACCATTGAGGCCACGTTTAGATTGCAAAAAATTTCAACCCGATAAATAGTACCACTTTCGTCTTATTTGGCAAATATTATCCAATCGTGGACCAACTAGGCTCAAAAGATTCATCTCGTGATTTCCAACTAAACTGTGTAATTAGTTATTTTTTTTACCTACATTTACTACTTCATGCATGGGTCCAAAGATTGATGTGATGGAGAGAGAGTGAAAAAATTCTAACTTTTAGGGTGCATCTAAACAAGGCCTGAAGAAAATTAAGCACGAAGTATTGCATCTGCTCACGGAGAAGCAGCGTGTGGCATGAGATCCACCATGTGAATGGACTCCAGCTACCATCCCAGACTGTATTAAAAAAAGAGAGAGAAGAATGCTCTTTGTGCAGCAATTAAACAGGAAATCATGCCAAAACTATTTACCTCTCTTCAGAGGAGGCATTGCTTGCTGGTCGCTGTCAAGCTTCTTGCCACGACAACTCAGGCTTCAAATATAATGCTTCTCCTTCAGTTCAATACCTGTCAAAACATCATATGCCATCTCCTTGGGCTTCTATCTGGCCAGCGCAACAGCCAGATCAAGAGGTTGGAGGCGACGCTGCAGAAAATAAAGTAGGGGCCTCCACAGGCTATTCGAGCCTGCTATGGTGAAGTACAGATCAACCTCTGCCTTGTTTATTTCTCTGTTTAATTAACTAAATCGTTGTTAAAAGTTTCTCTAATCCTTGTGCTGCCTGATTGAGAAATATTGTGGCTTTCAGTGAAATTGGTTATTTTGTTGTTCTGAGTGTCTTCTTTTGGTCTTGCATCATAGGTGTTTGTTGGAATGCTTCTGTTAGTACTGCATCTGGAAGTACTGCTTCTGTTAGTACTGCATCTGGAAGTCCTCCATCAGTTCTGAGGAAAATACTTTTCAATGTTAACATAGTACATTCACTTGAATTTATAACATCTATCACCCTTTCTGGAAGGTTGATGGAATTTTGAATGGTTTAGTGACAGTAGTCTTGGAACATTGCCTTTGAATGGTTCTGCCAGAATTTGAGTCCATTCTTTTATAAAAGAAAACTCAGTAATAAAATTATAAATATGTACTCCAACTCCAACATAGTGCTTTGCACAAATTTAAATCTTCTCTTACCATTTTTTACTCTGTTGTATCATTCCTTACAAATTTTAAATTCATTTAGAGGGCAGCAAACCTATTAACGCTTCATCATCCTGATTTTAGCACACATAGGTTAATCCACTGTAGTAGATATTGCAGCCTAACTATAAATTTGGGCATGGTTACAAACCCATTGATAACCTGTTTTGCATGATTTGTTTTAGAAAATTTGTTATAATACCAGCAGCGTTTTGGGAGCACATACTCTCTATATGATGCTGATCCAGCTTGTGGTCTTTCCTAGAGATTCATGTAGCTGATGCAAATCCTCAGTCTCATTCTTTGTTTTTGGTACAGCACTGAGGTCTGAACTGCTACTTTGTTGCTTCAACATTAAAGTCTGTTATCTGAATTTTTGGTACAACTTGCACATGTCAACTATGACATATTGCTAATCAGGATTTATTGTCTCACACTGTCACAATGTTGTTGTTGTGTATGTCCTCATATTGCAATGGGGTTCACCATCTGGTCCGAATTCAAATGCCATGCTAGGTAGCTAGTTTTCCTCCTTAGGCTATTATTCAGTATAAGAACTATTGTTCACAACAGAAACCATTGCTCAAAACTTCCATATATCAGTTGCCATCGCTAAGAGGGTTACGCCCCAATGGGATTCTTTTGGGTTTCATCTCCATAAGAGTAGCTAAGTTTTTACATTGGCTCGCCAAGCCTAACACAACCCTCCTCCTTTATCAGGGCTTGGGACTTGCTATGTTGGGACACCATAGGCGCCCCACTGTAGGCGGAGTTATCAGTTGCCATCGATGGACTTAAAAAGGAAGGGCTAATGATGTGAGCATTACAATTTTGTGATGCACTGGGATATAGATTATTTTCTTGAACACATTTGACAGCTTATCATTTCTCCAATGATTCTCTAGGAAATAACAGACAAGCAGTTTTGCTCCATTTCATCATTTTTAACTACAAATTAGGTGTTCTTGTTATACTCACTTAGTTGTTGTTCACATGTCTAGACTTTTGGTTGACCAAGAAGAGCTGCAAAAGTTGCTGATAGCATCCCAGCAACAAATTGAACAATCAAAGGTGAAGGTATGCCAACAACAGATCTGTGTTTGACTATTCCAAATTATGTCGCTTTGGCTTGTGTATGTACATTCCTATATATCTAGAAATAATGTATATCTAGCTTCATAGGCTATGTATCTAAAGAAGCTAAAATGACAATTTGGAATGGAGGGAGTACAAGTACAAACTACAAAGGAACTAAATAGCTAGTGTTCGCAGTGTCATAACTAAGAGCCTTTAGTTACACTAGATTTGCATGTGGAATTTTTCTTCATGAGGAGCTTATCTATCACCTAATGCAATTGATCTTTAGTTCTTGAAATTTCATCTTGGTATTTATGTGTATTGTACTCATCAACTAATAGTTTCCTGTGTCGTAGCCTTCCATTGGATAATAGGCTTCAAGCTCGTGGCAGGACTCAACAGTAGATGATCTTCTGGCCACTTGAGTGCTCACTCTGGTGGATAGGCCAATGCAACATGGAACGCATGGCAGAAAATGCTCCAAATTGTCCATGTATTCAGAAAGAAAGAATCACTTGACGCCACTTGATTAGACAGTTGATAGGATCAAGACAACTCATGCCAAGAGAAGAGCTCAATACATCATACATTGCACTCCTATATATTTCATAGATTATCCAAGTAGATGGTTGTGAGATGTGTATGAGCATGTAAATATATTTCTGATATGATTCTACCACTAGATTTTTTTTATTAATTCTATAAGGAAATTTGATTATTACTTAATATTTTTATACCAAACACTTAAATTTAGATGTTGTACATGATATTATTTACATGTGGCACTCTAGCTGATTGGTTAGCTATTCCAACTTAATCCTAATTAGTCTTGCCAAAGTGTCTTGATAATCATGGGCGTTTGTTTTTTCATTCTCTAGTTGCTGACTATTGGTGTTGGTTGCCTGCACAATCACGTATGACAGTAGGGGTTGCCACGCAATGCATGTTGTTGGATGTTGGGCCCTTGCACACCTAAAGGCTGGAGCTTCCTGATGATTGATGGGCACCGATGTTTTCATACGACGACCCCTAGCACACTGGTTGTTCCATGTCTAGGGCGCCGGTGTTTCTCAGGAGATAGAGTGTGAGGCCTTGAGCCAATTGAGCCGAGGGATAGATGATCATGTATGACATGTTAACGCTGCTAGGTCCTAGACAAAGAAATATCCACCAAATACATTAGTCTATAGCAACACAAAAGAATCGTGGCAATAGTAACATGATATTGCATCCATTTAGGACTTTAGTTGCAATAAGTACCTAACAATTGCAACACCACGGAAGATTATTACAACCCAAAAAAACCGTGGCAATAGAAACATGCTATTGCATCCATTTAGAATTCTTGTTGCAATAACCACCAAGCAATTGCAACACCACTGGAGATTATTGCAACCCAGAACAACCATGGCAATTGTTACAAGCAAAAGCAACCAAATTCAATATAGTTGCAATAACACCAAGTAATTGCAACGAAAATCAATCCTAATGCAACTCGAAAGCTCCATGGCAATAATGCCAACTAATTGCAATACAATTCTTAAATGGTTGTAGTAGCACACATCTGTTGCAACGACAAACAACACATATTGCAACACATTTAGTCTGTTGCATTATAGGCACATATTGCAACTATTTTTTGGAAAGGTTGCAATATGACCCCCTAATGGCAACCAAATCAGTGGTGTTGCAGTCGTGTGGTGTGGCATTAGACGGGAATCCTTGTAGTGATCGATTAACAATTATGCGAATTGTTTGTGAAACTCTTTTACTTGTATGGTTATTCTAGAATGGTCCCTGATCGGAGTTCATGTTAGGACGCACATGAATATTAGATCAGCATATTATTAGTTGATGACTATATTTCACAAGTCATAGACATAGAGATGTCAAACCAATAATATGGGCACATGTGTGACATGTAGGCTAGACTGACCCAACGTGAGATGTTGCTATCAACTAATGGCCGAGTAGGGGTACTCGGGTCATGTCTACGTGTGCGTGAACCTATAGGGTCGCACGCTTAAGGGGCTGGAAGCCTAATTTGGGTTGGACCCAAATTTGACTAGGCTTAGGGTTTTCTAATTGGGCCTCCAACTTGGGGCTGATTAGAGGCGCCTATATAAGAGAGGGAGGGGGCACGGCCAAAGAAACGCATGCCATAAGGTAGCTGCCATCACCCCCCCACGCTCACGCCTATTGCTCCTCATGGACCTAGCAGTCCGGAGGCGCAACGCTTCCTCCCCGTACATGTGGGATACCTTGGAGGTGCTGCATCTGAAGCACAAGGACAAACCGCACGAGAGGGACGATCCACAAGCGGAGGGTGGATGTGATGGATGACCACACAACTGCACGGCACTGCTATGACGTGTTCGACTACATCGAGTCGCTTCCGCTGCACCTGCGCGTCTAGTGGTAATCCCGTAACTTGTAGCTAGCAGTAGATCCTGGTTTATGAGGTCAAAAATTTGATTTTATGGCTAGCATAGCACGCTCATAACCCTACACCTAGGAGGCCGACACTCACCTACAAGGCGATGCGCAGCTACGGGCAGCGGTTGGACGAGCTAGAACGCAGTAGGACGACCTCTCCATGACGATGGCAATCGGTGGCGGTGGCGGCCCAGTTCTGGTGAGCTGAGGTACTAAGGAAAGGGTAGCAGTGGCGAGTGAGCTCCAGTGACTTACCCTGGACCCGGCCGAAGCGATGGCTTGGCCGGAGCTTGCCTGAATCGAGCCGGCCATGGGTGCCCAAGGGGGTACGGTGGCACCCACGATGATGCAGTCACGTCAACAGAGGGCTAGGAGGCGGTAGGGGTTTAGGGGTGGTGCGCAGTATGTAGGGTAGGTGGAGGCGAGGCTTCCAGTGTGCTTGGTTAGGCTTGCGATGCATGGCAAGAGGGCAACCGTGGTCGCGACCGAGCTCGGCCTTAATGGCCCGGTGCCGGCAAACTCCAAAATTGGAGCTTGCTGGCATGCGATGCGAAGTGAGGTGGGGACGGGCGGCTGGGGTACTGGCCTATGAAGAGGCGTGCAAGGCAAATCAGGCTGAGGCGGCTCCACCATGCTGCAAAAGGACAGCGCGGGCTCGGTGGCCATGGTAGCAGAGGAGGGAGGAGTGGTCAGCGCTCGGGTCACCTCTAGGTTGGCTACCTAGGGCCGACGCGATCGGGGTAGCACACACACAGGAGACATGCTAGGATGTGCGTGGGCGGTGAGGGAGTGGCGTGCGCGAGCAACAGCCAGCTGGCCAATAGCAGCGCTAGGCTAGGGCATGGACGCGACGTCAAGTTGACCCCAGCGCGCGCAACGTGGGGGGCAGCAGAGCAGCGCAGGGCAGTGGCTGGCTGCGGCTGACGCGGTCGAGCCAGGACAGACCAGGCCAGCCTAGCGTGGTAGTGCAGCTAGGTGCACGGCATCGGTGGCCCACAGGGTGACCGCGCACGCAAAGGCCAACAGTCGAGACAACGTTCGTGCATGATTTTTAAAGCACGCGTACCCACTAACCCAACTTGACTTGAGCTCATCCAACTATACAATACCCGAGAGTGTACCTAGGGCTAGCTACCAGGGCTAAGCCATGACACAATCCACTAACAAACTTAAGAAAAATAAATCCCCAAACATGGCCTCATCAAGATGTTTTCAGACTTAAAAATTACGCAAGTCTTGTGCTGATTCTTGTTGCAAGTTCAATCTTCGAGCTACTAGAACTATCGGCTAGCAATAACACCTCGCTAAGATGACCATTGCATTATCATCTACAAAGTTTGCACTTCAACTTTCTTTATGGCTCACATATATGTCCTATAGTATTTTTGTTCAATAGAAATTAGTTTGCAACCTTAATTGATATAACAAGGGCTATTGCGTCAACTTCCATTTAACATTTTTAGTAATTAATTTAAGTTACTCAAATGGTTCTATGCACTTCAACACATGCAAAAACACATAAACACGATGCTCATGACATGCTTTGGTGAGTTGTTATGCGCAGTAACACCGAGGGTGTTACAGCTCTACCCCCTAAAAGAAAATCTCGACCCGAGATTTCCTGTGCTTAGTGTGGAAAAGAGGTAGGAAATAAATTTCAATCTATGACTGTTACCTTCAGGAGCTAGGATGGAGATGAGGGTAGTGCTTCAAAATATAGCTCTCAAGTTCCCATGTCGCTTCATCTTTCGAATGATGTTGCCACTGGACTTTGTAGAATTTCACCACATTGTTCCTAGTCACTTTTTCCTTTTCATCCAAGATTTTTACGGGATGCTCCACGTAAGAAAGATCAGGTTGGAGAGGAAGTCCTTCAATTTCTACTGCCTCATTGGGAACTCACAAATACTTTTTCAACTGGGAGACATGGAAAACATTGTGGATTGCTGACAAAATATCTAGGAGCTAAATGCGATAAGCCATAGGACCACGCTGGGCCAAAATCTTGTAAGGTCCAACATAGCAAGGAGATAGTTTCCCATAGACAACAAAATGATGCACACCTTTCATGGGAGACACCTTAAGATATACATAGTCACCAACTTCAAATTGCAATGGCCTCCTTCTCTTGTCTGCATAGGTTTTCTGTCGGTTCTGAGCTGCCTTCAAGTGACTCTGAATAATTCTAACTTTCTCTCTTGCTTCTAAGATAAAGTCAGGCCCGAAATAACCACGGTCTCCTACTTTAACCTAGTTGAGTGGTGTCCTGCATTTCTTGCCATATAGAGCTTCAAATGGTGCCATCCGAATGCTTTCTTGATAGCTATTATTGTAAGAAAACTCAGCCAATTTCAAGCATGCATCCCACTTCTCAGGAAAAGAGATGACACAAGCTCTCAATATGTCCTCAAGCACTTGATTTACCCTTTCTGTCTCACCGTCGGTCTGTGGATGATATGCTAAACTTCTGAGAAGGCTAGTACCAAGACATTTCTAGAGTTGCGTCTAAAAACACGACATGAAAACTGATCCGCAATTAGAAATAATAGTAAGAGGAGCTCCATGGAGGGTCACAATGCGATCAAAATACAGCTTGGCATACTGTGTGGCCGTATACCTTGCATCCACAGGAAGAAAATGGGTAGTCTTTGTGAGACGATCCACAATAAACCAAATAGAATCATATCCTTTGGCTGTGCAGGGTAAACATATAATAAAATCTATGGAAATATCCTCCCATTTCTAGACCGGATCGACAAAGGCTGTAGAAAACCCGGGGTACGCAGATGGTCAGCCTTAACTCTTCCACAAATGTCACATTGTGTAATATACTTGGTGATGTACTGCAACATATTTGGCCACCAATACATCTGGCACAAATCATGGTATATTTTGTTGCTTCTAGGATGAATGGACAGCTTGGAATTGTGGGCTTTATCCAAAATTTTTCTTCTAAGCTCATCACTCTTGGGGACCACTAACTGGTTCTTGTACTTTTCCACACCTTGTTTATCAATGCTGAAATATGAACCACACCCTTCGGCCATCAACTTCTTGATATGGGGAATCTCCAATTCATCCTGCCTTTGCTCAATAACAATTTGCTCAAGTAACTTCGAGACTAGAGCAATATGTGCTAGAACTGTAGAGTGCGAGAGGAGCAAAGGCTCTTCATCAGACATATGCGACTTTTGACTCAATGCATCAGCCACCACATTGGCATTTCTAGGACGGTAATGGACCTCTAAGTTATAATCCTTGATCAACTCAAGCCATCTCCTTTGCCTCAGATTTAACTTAGGTTGAGTAAAAATATATCTAACGCTCTTATGGTCCGTAAAAATATGCACTTTGTTCCCCACAGATAATGTCTCCAAATTTTTAGAGTGTGCACCACTGCAGCCAGCTCAAAATCATGGGTCGGGTAATTCACCTCGTGCTTTTTCAACTGGCGCGAAGCATATGCTATCACACGCCCATTCTGCATAAGCACACAACCAAGCCCAGTCCTAGAGGCATCACAATAAACATTAAATGGCTTCTTAATGTCTGTTGAGCGAGAACAGGAGCAGAGGTAAGAAACTTCTTTAGAGCTTAAAAAGTTTCTTCATAGGCTAGACTCCATGCAAACTTGGCATCCTTCTAAAGCAACTTGGTCATTGGGTGAGCTATTTTGGAGAAACCAGGAATAAAGCACCGATAGTAACCGGCAAGACCAAGAAACTGACGGATCTAATACACTGATGCTGGGGACTTCCAACTTAACAATCTTGTACCTTGCTAGGATCTACAGATACACCCTCGGGGGTCAAAACATGTCCCAAAAACTGCACTCGATCCAACCAAAACTCACACTTGCTGAACTTGGTGTACAGCTTGTGCTCTCGCAGTCGAGTCAGAACAATACAAATATGTTGTGCATGCCCTTCTTTATTTTTGGAATATATCAAGATATCATCAATGAATACCACCACAAACTTATCCAACTCTGGCATGAAGACTGAATTCATGAGATACATAAAAAATGCAGGAGCATTTGTGAGGCCAAAAGACATGACTAGGTATTCATATAGCCCATACCTAGTAGAGAAAGCTATCTTTGGTACATCTTGTGGCCGGATTTTTATCTGATGATAACTTAACCGAAGATCAATTTTTGAGAACACTTAGCCAACTGATCAAACAAAGCATCAATACGAGGCAAGGGGTACTTGTTCTTAATGGTTACCGCGTTGAGAGGGCGGTAATCTACACACATCCGAAGAGTACCATCATTCTTCTTCACAAAAATGGCTAGACAACCCCATGGCGAGGAACTAGGATGGATGAATCCTTTGTCCAATAATTCTTCTAACTGTTTCTACATTTTAGCTAACTCTTTAGGGGCCATGCGGTAAGGACGTCATGAAATAGGACCAGTGCCAGGCTCTAACTCAATGGTGAACTCCATATCTCTATCTGGTGGTAACCCAGGCAGATCATCAGGAAAGACATCTGAAAACTCATAGACCATATGTAAGGTCCTAGATGGCTAGAGGGGGGGTGAATAGCCTATAAAAAATTCTACAATAAACACTAAGCAAACTTGTTAGAATAACAAACGGCGCAAAGCGAGTTTTGCTTAGCCTACGGTTGTGATGCAAGCCTCCTATCCACAAGTCTAGTAGATTATGATCTCTAGTTCACACACGGGCTATGTCACTAATCTTACACTAGTGAGCAAGCTAACAACACTACTAGCAAAGCTACTACTAGAGCTACACAAGATAAACTAGTAAAGTAAATGCGAGAGAGGATTGTGAATCTTATACCGACGGTGGAGTGAAGATGTTGCCAATCACTAAGATGATATACAATCAATCAATATTGACAACAACACAATATGAAGACCAATCACCGGGAGACAAGTGACACAATATTTTTGTTCACCCGGTGTTCACTTGTGCACCGACAAGCTACGTCACCGGTTGTGTCGACCAACACTTAGATGGTTCCTCGGTGTGACCCTCAAGTCACTTGCCCCTCAAGGCATGCCCCGCAAGGCACCACAAGACACCACTCTCAAGTGAGATAACTCAATGACACATGCAATCCACTAGAGTTGCTTTTGGCGCTCCACCGAGGAAAGCACAAGAACCTCTTACAATCAACCGGAGGTGGCCAAGAACAATCTCCTTCTCTTGCCAACTCTCCAACAATCTCCAAGCTGGCTAGGAGCGGTACTCTCCAAGAGTAACAAGAAATCCACTGGCTAAACCACCCACAAGTGCCACTAGATGCCCTCAAGCTATGCAATGCACTTTGGGATCACTCAATCTCACTTTTGATTTGCAATCAAGCAAGAGAGATGAGTGGAAGGAGAAGCTCTAGCTCAAAGGATGCACAAGAATGTTAAAAATCACGAGAGACCTCCCCAAGGGCCGGCCAACAAGTATTTATAAGCATCTCATCCGAATAGAGCCGGTATACCCCTTCACTGGGTTTTTTTCGGGATGACCGGACGCGCCGGTCATAACTGACCGGACGCGCTCAACCGCGTCCGATCCTCTAACAGTCACTGAACCCCAACGGTCAAACCAACGACCGGACACGCCCCAGGCAACGACCGGATGCAACCGTCAAACGACCGGATGCGCCGATCGCACAGTACCACACGCCCGCAAAGCAATGACCAGACGCGCTCCAGGCAACGACCGGACGCGACAGTGCCAGCGTCCGGTTAGAGTCCAGTAAGCTCCCTCAACGACCGGATGCATCCGATCGCGTGTGACCGGACGCGCCTCGCGTCCGATCGTCCTTGCGAACTTCAGTTCCCTCTAGGCGCCTGACCGGACGCGCCGGTCCCACGAGTGACCGGATGCGCCGGTTGCAAACCCTAGCACCCGCGTGCCTGACTGCTGCGTTGTACTAACCGGACACGTCCGGTCATACCATGACCGCGTCCGGTGCAGCGTCCGATCACCTCTGTGACCTCCGTTCGCCTTCGTTTCTTTTCCGACTTCCGACGTAGTGGAAAATAGGCATTTCAACTCCTCGAAAACGCCTGAATCCCGCGCTCGCAAGTTCAGCGGGAGGGAGAGAAGGACCCAAACCCTCTCTACCGCTCAAACTTCATCGCCTTCGTAAATGTGCCAACACCAACAAGTGATCACCACCTTGTGCACGTGTATTAGCATTTTCATAAACATTTTCGAAGGTTTTCCAGTTAACTCACTAGGCCCTACATGCAATGCTCTTCATGAATTCACCTAGTGGCACCCGTGCATCGAATAACCGATAAGACTTTCCCTCTTAATAGTTCGGCTATGGATCCTAAACCACTCACACCCTCTATGGTGTCTTGAGTGCAAAACAAAATGGCCCTATGGTTATACCTTTGCCTTGAGCCCATTTTGTTTTTCCAAAAGATATGATTCACTTCATATCATCACATGACCGTCTCGATCCATCGACCTTGACTTCACTTGCTCTTCACCGTTGCATCGGTCCGTCGGCGCCAAGTCTTGCTCAAGCTTCACCATCGCATGGTCCTTCACTTCGAAGCCTCGACTTGCCCTTCACCTTCACAACCGGTCCATCGAGCCAAGCATCATCTTGGTCACATGAGTCAATGTCATGTCTCATATTCAATGACCACCTTTATCTAAATCATCCACTTAGATATAAAGGTTAGTCCTAGGTTTCATCAATTAGCCAAAACCAAACTAGGGACTTTCAATCTCCCCCTTTTTGGTAATTGATGACAACCCTCACAAAGATGATTTTGATAATAAAAGTTTTGAACTTGTCATACTTGTCTAATCATTTTGCTCATAAGTAAAGTTTGGACAATTATCACAAGCTCGGTTTTGGTAGCATTAGCTCTCCCTACATATGTGCATAGAGTTTGGATTGAAAGCTTTGCACATATGCATGGATAGAAGTGTTGAGAGAGTAATTCTACCAAAATAATGCTAAGGTGTAAGAAATGAACCTTTGAAGCGTGATACCAATCGGAGTTGCCTTTTACACCATCCTTAGCATCATGAAGTAACTAGACAACCATCACAACTCAAGAACCCCGTGAGATCAACATTATAGTAAAGGTTCTTGGACCACTTGTAAAGTTTAAGGCACGTCTAGATACCACATGTAAACTATTCCTATGCATGCTAGTAGATCATTTCATCATTCAAGTTCTATACTAGCATTGCACCACACAAGCATGTATGTTGAATTTAAATACATGTGCAAAGAGCAAGTCATATGAGAATGCACAAATAAATGCAACAACTTTGTTTATGAGCTTGCTCCCCCTACTTGTGTGCATCAAAATTTTATTTACTCCTTTATCATGTTGAATAATCTTTTTCTCTCCCCCTTTCTCAACAACTTACCCAAAAATAGGATCAAATTGTGGAGAGAAAACAATGTTTGATGTAGTAGGTTAGAATTTATCAAATTTGGTTCAACCTAGAATACTTGCCAAAGATATTTAATTCAATTTGAACCAAAGACAAGCTTCTTCACACCTCATAATAAGGGTTATCTTGCCTATGTTGAATTAAACACTTATAGCAAATCTTCTAGATTCAACACTAGGTTTACAAGCTCACAAACATGTCATATGCCACCACTAGATCAAAATAAGCATAGAAGCAATAGTGGTAACATATATCCATCAAATTTATTTGATTTATCATGAATGCTCATGCGTACCACTTATTATGTCTACATGCTCTATCAAGTCCTTAGTATAGTATGAATGACATGTCAATCAACTTTACCTTGCAATGTCGAAGGAGAGGCATGTCAATAAGTGGGTGGGGTGCATTCAACTCATGTTTGAGAAATCAAAAATGTTCAATTCATTCCTTAGCTTGCAAAACCTCTTTTCATCAAGTGGCTTGGTGAGAATATCGGCAAGTTGATCATCGGTGCCAACACTTTCAATAGCAATATCTCCCTTTTGTTGATGATCTCTAATGAAATGATGCCTTATGTCAATATGCTTTGTTCTTCCATGTTGAACCGGGTTTTGTATCATCTTGATTGCACTTTCATTATCACATAGCAATAGCACATTCTTGAAGTTGAGGCCATAATCCTTCAAAGTTGATTTCATCCATAGCAATTGTGCACAACAACTCCCTGCACTCACATATTCAGCTTCGGCGGTAGAGATTGCCACACTATTTTGTTTCTTTGAGGACCATGACACAAGTGATCTTCCAAGTAATTGACATGTGCCACTTGTGCTCTTTCTATTGATCTTGCAACCCCCATAGTCAGAGTCCGAATATCCAATCAATTCAAACTTTGACCCCTTGGGATACCATAGTCCAACATCTCTTGTTTGCTTCAAGTACCTCAATATTCTTTTTACTGCCGTGAGATGACTCTCTCTAGGTGAGGCTTGATATCTAGCACACATACAAACACTAAACATGACATCCAGCCTTGATGCGGTGACATAGAGTAGACTTCCAATCAAAGACCGATATTCCTTTTGATTCACCATTTTGCCATCAAAATCACTATCCAAATTGCCATTTGTACTCATTGGAGTTGAAATTGGCTTTGCATCTTGCATTCCAAACTTCTTCAACATGTCCCTTATGTATTTCCCTTGATTCACAAATGTCCCATTCTTCAATTGCTTGACTTGGAGACCAAGGAAGTAGCTAAGTTTACCAATCATAGACATTTCAAACTCTTTGGTCATCATAGCACCAAATTCTTCACAATAAGCTTGATCGGTTGATCCAAAGATGATGTCATCAACATATATTTGCACTATGAATAGATCATTCCCAATCTTCTTAGTGAATAGAGTTGTATCAACCTTGCATATCTTGAATCCCTTAGAGAGAAGGAAATCCCTTAACCTCTCATACCATGCTCTAGGTGCTTGCTTTAAGCCATATAAAGCCTTCTTCAATTTGTATACATGGTTGGGTTTCTTGTCATCTTCAAATCCGGGAGGTTGCTCAACAAAGACTAACTCATTGATGATTCCATTGAGAAATGCACTTTTGACATCCATTTGATATAGTTTGATGTTGTGTGCACAAGCATAAGCCAATAAAATCCTTATTGCCTCCAATCTTGCCACGGGAGCATATGTCTCATCATAGTCAAGACCTTCTACTTGAGTGTAACCTTGAGCAACTAGTCTTGCTTTGTTTCTCACTACAATGCCATCTTGATCTTGCTTGTTTTTGAACACCCATTTGGTTCCAATCACATTGTAGTCATTTGGCCTTTCTACCAATTCTCAAACATCATTTCTTGTGAAATTGTTAAGCTCTTCTTGCATAGCCATGATCCAATCGGCATCCTTCAAAGCTTCTTCTATTTTCTTTAGTTCTGTGGTTGACACAAATGATACATGCTCATAAAACATAGCCAATCTTGATCTTGTTTGCACACCACTTCTAATATCACCAATAACACTATTAATGGGGTGATCTCTTGCAACATGTTGTGGTTGGAGTACTTGCACTTGATTGCTTGAGCTTGGTTGATCACTTGATGTATCTTGATGAGATGAGCTAGCACCATGATCTTGCACTTGAGAGTCACTAGATAGCTTGAATGGAGAATTGAGCACTTGATCTTTATCATCATCTTGAATATCAATTACTTCCTTTGCTCTAATGTCCCCAATGTTCATGTTCTTCATTGCTTCCACCAATAGAGTTCCACCAACATCATCTAGATTCTCTTCTTCATCTTGTGACCCATTGGTTTTATCAAATTGCACATCATGGACTTCTTCTAGAATGCCACTTGAATTGTTCTATACTCTATAAGCTTTGCTTGTAGTTGAATAACCAAGTAGGAACCTCTCATCACATCTCTTGTCAAACTTTCCCAATCTAGTGCCCTTCTTTAAGATATAACATTTGTAACCAAACACCCTAAAGTAAGAAATATTAGGCTTTCTTCCATGAAGTAGCTCATATGGGGTCTTCTCTAGCAATGGATGACAATATAGTCTATTGATGTAGTAGCAAGCAGTATTGATTGCTTCATCCCAAAATGATTGACTCACATTGTACTCATGAAGCATTGATCTAGCCATATCAAGTAATGTTCTATTCTTTCTCTCAACTAGGCCATTTGATTGTGGAGTGTACTTGGCTGAGAATTGATGTCCAATGCCATAGTGATCACAAAGTTTTTTAATTCTTGTATTCTTGAACTCACTTCCATTGTCACTTCTCACTTTCTTGATTCTAATCTCAAACTCATTGTGAACTCTAGTGAGAAAGGTCTTGAAGGTGTCAAACACTTCACTTTTATCACTAAGAAAGAATACCCATGTGAATCTTATGAAGTCATCCACTATGACAAATCCATACTTATTACCACCTATGCTTGAGTATGTTGTTGGGTCAAATAGATCCATGTGCATCAAATCAAATGCTTTGCATGTGCTCATTGTACTCTTCTTTGGATGTGAGCTTCCAACTTGCTTCCTGACTTGACATGCACTACAAAGCTTATTCTTCTCAAATTCAACATCTTTTAAACCATTGATAAGATTGTGAGTTGTAAGCTTCTTCAATTGTTTCATGCCAACATGACCAAGCCTTCTATGCCAAAGCCAACCCATGCTTGATTTGGAGATTAAGCAAGTTGTCAAAGAAGTTTCTCTAGCATTGAAGTCAACTAGGTAGAGATTCTCATATCTAAAGCTCTTGAATGCCACATTTGAACCATCCATACTAATGACTTCCACATCATCAATCCCAAAGATACATTTGTAACCAAGATCACGTATTTGTGCCACGGATAAAAGATTGAAATCCAAGCTTTCAACTAGCAACACATTGGAGATACTCAAGTCATTTGATATTGCAATCTTGCCCAAGCCAATAACCTTGCCTTTCTTGTTATTGCCAAATATGATAGATTCAACACCACTATCATTATCATTGATTGAGTCAAACATTCTTGATGTACCGGTCATGTGTTGAGTGCACCCACTATCAATAATCCAATGCCTTCCTTCGGCTTTGTAATTGACCTACAAGCAAATCAATGAAGCTTAGGTACCCATTTTTGCTTGGGTCCTTGTAGGTTAGTAACTAAGCTCTTTGGTACCCAAATAGCCTTCTTCTTTGGGCCAACAATGGGTGTACCAATAAACTTAGCTTTTACACCCTTCACACCCTTGGTAAGCATATAGCAAGAATCAAAAGGTATAGCATTAACAAGTTTTTTGCTTTGGTTCTTTTTATTGCAATTATGCTCTAGGTGCCCAACTTGCTTGCATCTATTGCAAAACCGACCATTGCCCTTCACAAAGCTAGGCTTTGGAGTTGCAAAGGCCGACTTGCCTTTCTTGGGGGTGTAGCCCAATCCCTCCTTGTTAAGAGAGAACCTTTGGCTACCTAAGCACTTAAGCAAGCGGGCCTCACCACCATAGGCCTTGCCTAGGACATGAGTGAGCTCATCCACCTCTCTCTTGAGAGTCTCATTCTCAACCATTAGTGAGGCATCACAAGTGAAACCATCACTAGTAGTAGAGGTAGAGTCGGTGGTGGTGGATGAAGAGCTACAAGAAGGGTTAGCATTTGACATGATGATAGGTTCATAAGAAGATTCATCAATTATATCACATGTAACACCTATATCACATGATACAACAACCTCCTTCTTTGCTTGTTGCTCAAGTAGCAATGAGTGAGCTTTTTCAAGCTTGGAATGAGCCTTACCAAAATCCTCATGGTCTTCCACTAGACTCTCATGAGTGGTCTTAAGCTCACTAAAAACTTTCTCAAGCATTGCTACTTTCATTGAAAGCTTTTTACACTCCTTATTCTTGGCAATAGCTATGTCTCTAGTTTGTTGCATCAAGTCATATAGTTGTTCTTTAGTTGGTTCATCATCATCATTTTCATTATCATTATCATTATCACTATCATGAACATATTCCATTTCACTTTCATCATCACTCTCATCATATAATACCTTAGTTTCTTTGGCCATAAGGCATGAAGAGGATGAATCAAATAGTGATGGCTTCTTGTTGATAGCAATGGAAGCAAAAGCCTTGTTGGATGATGATTCTTCTTCTTCTTCTTCATCACTTTCCCAAGTGACCACATAGGCTCTATTTTTTCCCTTCTTGAAAGTCATCTTGGCTTCTCTCTTTTTCTTCTCAAACTTGCCCCTCTTGTTATTCTTCTTCTTGTCATAGGAACATTCGGCTTGAAGATGTTCGGTGCTATCACAATTGAAGCACTTCCTTTGTTGCTCATTGCTCTTGAAGTTGTCATTTCTCTTTTTGAAGCCTCTTCTCTTAATGAACATGTGACCTATTTTCTTGACTACAAGAGCAAGTGCCTCATCATCAATTTCAAAATCTTCACCTTCATTATTGTCTTCTTCTTCTTCCATGATGATAGCTTTGCCCTTGGAGGAGATAGCCTTGAATGCCACAGTCTTCTTCTTCTTTTCTTCCTCCTTCTTCTCCTTCTCATCTGCATCTTGATCATACTTGTCATATGTCAAGACTTCACCAAGTAAATCATTGGGCTTCATTGCATCAAGCCCATCTCTTTGTAACATCATGATCAACATTTTGAATCTTCTTGGTAAGCTCAACAAGAACTTGTGGCAAAAGTCTTGGTCTTGTGTCTTGTGCCTTAAGATCTTGAGATCATTCATAATGACTTGCAATCTATGAAACATTTCTAAGATTGTTTCTTCTTCTTTCATCTTGAAGTTCTCAAACTCACTCTTGAGCCCATATAGCTTGGCACTCTTCACAACCTTAGTGCCTTCATATGTTTCACTCAATCTTGTCCACACTTCACTAGCAAATTCCAAATCCTTGATGCCCTCAAACACCTTTGAGTCAATGCCATTGTAGATGGTATTGAGAGCCATCCGGTTGCAAGTGCGGTTATCTCTATCATTGAGAGTGAGGTTGTTGGGATCAAGGATTGCATAGTCCTTCTCGGTGACTTCCCACACCTTCTCATGAATTGAGCCAAGGTACATAGTCATCTTCATATTCTAATAGTCAAAGGAAGAAACTCCATTAAAGAATGGTGGCTTGCCCCCAACATGATTGAACACAATTTGAGCCATCTTTTCACACCGAAGGATGTTAAGCCTTGATTAAAACGGTGACCATGGCTCCGATACCACTTGTAAGGTCCTAGATGGCTAGAGGGGGGTGAATAGCCTATAAAAATTCTACAATAAACACTAAGCAAACTTGTTAGAATAACAAACGACGCAAAGCGAGTTTTGCTTAGCCTACGGTTGTGATGCAAGCCTCCTATCCACAAGTCTAGTAGATTATGATCTCTAGTTCATACACGAGCTATGTCACTAATCTTACACTAGTGAGCAAGCTAACAACACTACTAGCAAAGCTACTACTGAGCTACACAAGATAAACTAGTAAAGTAAATACGAGAGAGGATTGTGAAACTTATACCGATGGTGGAGTGAAGATGTTGCCAATCACCAAGATGATATACAATCAATCAATATTGACAACAACACAATATGAAGACCAATCACCGGGAGACAAGTGACACAATATTTTTGTTCACCCGGTGTTCACTTGTGCACCGATAAGCTATGTCACTGGTTGTGTCGACCAACACTTAGATGGTTCCTCGGTGTGACCCTCAAGTCACTTGCCCCTCAAGGCACGCCCCGCAAGGCACCACAAGACACCACTCTCAAGTGAGGTAACTCAATGACACGCGCAATCCACTAGAGTTGCTTTTGGCGCTCCGCCGAGGAAAGCATAAGAACCTCTTACAATCAACCGGAGGTGGCCAAGAACAATCTCCTTCTCTTGCCAACTCTCCAATAATCTCCAAGCCGGCTAGGAGCGGTACTCTCCAAGAGTAACAAGAAATCCACTGGCTAAACCACCCACAAGTGCCACTAGATGCCCTCAAGCTATGCAATGCACTTTGGGATCACTCAATCTCACTTTTGATTTGCAATCAAGCAAGAGAGATGAGTGGAAGGAGAAGCTCTAGCTCAAAGGATGCACAAGAATGTTAGAAATCACGAGAGACCTCCCCAAGGGCCGGCCAACAAGTATTTATAAGCATCCCATCCGAATAGAGCCGGTATACCCCTTCACTGGGTCTTTTTCGGGATGACCGGACGCACCGGTCATAACTGACCGGACGCGCTCAACCGCGTCCGATCCTCTAACAGTCACTGAACCCCAACGGTCAAACCAACGACCGGACGCGCCCCAGGCAACGATCGGACGCGCCCGTCAAACGACCGGACGCAACCGTCAAACGACCGGACGCGCCGATCGCACAGTATCACACGCCCGCAAAGCAACGACCAGACGCGCTCTAGGCAACAACTGGACGCGACAGTGCCAGCGTCCGGTTAGAGTCCAGTAAGCTCCCTCAATGACCGGACGCGTTCGATCGCGTATGACCGGACGCGCCTCGCGTCCGATCGTCCTTGCGAACTTCAGTTCCCTCTGGGCGCCTGACCGGACGCGCCGGTCCCGCGAGTGACCGGATGCGCCGGCTGCAAACCCTAGCACCCGTGCGCCTGACTACTGTGTTGTACTGACCGGACACGTCCGGTCATACCATGGCCGCGTCCGGTGCAGCGTCCAATCACCTCTGTGACCTCCGTTCGCCTCCGTTTCTTTTCCGACTTCCGGCGTAGTGGAAAATAGGCATTTCAACACTTCGAAAACGCCTGAATCCTGCGCTCGCAAGCTCGGCGGGAGGGAGAGAAGGACCCAAACCCTCTCTACCGCTCAAACTTCATCGCCTTCGTAAATGTGCCAACACCAACAAGTGATCACCACCTTGTGCACGTGTGTTAGCATTTTCATAAACATTTTCGAAGGTTTTCCAGTTAACTCACTAGGCCCTACATGCAATGCTCTTCATGAATTCACCTAGTGGCACCCGTGCATCGAATAACCGATAAGACTTTCCCTCTTAATAGTTCGGCTATCGATCCTAAACCACTCACACCCTCTATGGTGTCTTGAGTGCAAAACAAAATGGCCCTATGGTTATACCTTTGCCTTGAGCCCATTTTGTTTTTCCAAAAGATATGATTCACTTCATATCATCACATGACCATCTCGATCCATCGACCTTGACTTCACTTTCTCTTCACCGTTGCATCGGTCCGTCGGCGCCAAGTCTTGCTCAAGCTTCACCATCGCATGGTCCTTCACTTCGAAGCCTCGACTTGCCCTTCACCTTCACAACCGGTCCATCGAGCCAAGCATCATCTTGGTCACATGAGTCAATGTCATGTCTCATATTCAATGACCACCTTTATCTAAATCATCCACTTAGATACAAAGGTTAGTCCTAGGTTTCATCAATTAGCCAAAACCAAACTAGGGACTTTCACCATGGGAATAGAGGTAAGATTAGGAGAAGCTTCCACATTTGTAACGACTGGTGAAGCAGAATCGGAAGGCATAAGGAGAGACACTCTATCCTCAGAAGCAGGAAGTCGTAACTCAACCACTCTTCGCCTAGGGTCCAAAACCACCTCATAAACCTTCAACCAGTTTATGCCTAGTATTGCATCAATGCCATGCCCAAGCAACACCATGAACTAGAGATGGTATGTGTGAGTGGCTAGCACTAAACTGACAGTGTCCGTCTAGGTGTTAATAAACATCTGCGCACCCAGAGTTCTGATTCTATATGACTTAGGGATAGCCATAATAGATATATTATACCTTTCTGCAAACCCCATGCTCATGAATGAATGCGATGCTCTAGAATGAAACAACACAAATGCTAGGTGGGAGTCAATGGTAAACATACCAGCCATCACCGGCTGACTCTATAGGATCTCCTCAGCCTCAGTGTAGTTAACCTGTCCTGAGTAACTCACTGGCACTTTCTTCTTAATAATCGTCCTCTTGATCAGGCGAGAGTTGGCGAACGGCTGGGCAGACTGAGTAGGCCAGTTCTTGGGACACTCCCGAGCAAAGTGGCCCTCCTTGCCACACTTGAAACAAGCAGTAGACTTGACCAACTGCCCCTGGCGAGGTGAAAACTGTTGTCCCTGTGGCTGCTGCACCTGCTGAGTAGGTGCATGGTACTAAGCCGGCGGTGTCTGGCGAGTCTGCTGAGGCTATCGAGATGGCTGTCCACCAGGGGAATGGTAGGACATCCTCTTGACAACCTACATCTTTTGTGCCTACAGGTGACTAGAAGACCTAGAAATCCCCCACTTGCACTTCCACTCAGCTTGAGTGTCACGCTGCAGTCCTTCCATAGCAATGGCAGCATTCATCAAAGTACTAAAAGTCTAATAGTTCCCAGTGTAAAGCTCCTTCTGCAAAATGCAAGAGAGACCGTGGTAGAAACAGTCCCTCTTCTTCTCATCTGTGTCAACATGAGTCCTAGCATACTGTGCCAAATGGTTGAATTTATTGGCGTACTCCATCACGGTTTTGCTTCCCTGCTTCAGGTCCAAGAACTCAGAGAGCTTCTTGTTTAGAACACTGTCACACCCATTTTCAAGGATAAAATGGAATGCATAACCTTATGTGCGTCCAGAGATCAATCACACATAAGCCGACAAATTAAATAAAAGTATCATCACATTTGTTTATTACATAATGAATAGTATCACATAGTCTTTACATAGTGTAGCAGAAATAAAAAGATAATTCTCTCGTGGTGACTCCAATCCCAAGTACGTTGACTGGTTGACATCAAGCCTAATATTCATCATGGTAATCCTCATGCCAATCCTATTTGTGTGCCATCGTGATGTGTGGGGAAATAGCAAGGGTGAGCACATATCATACTCAATAAATATAGCAAGGGGTTCATGAGGCTCAAATAGCTAACATTGGTTAAACTGCAGGTAGCCTTTAGGTGTATATCATGTTTAGCAATTAATAGCAGCAAGTAGCATTTATTCCCATAACCAAATGATCAATGTAAGAATAATTAATATAAAGCATAAACGATAAGTAACTAAACATCTTAACATAACAAGAATCATCATCTTTAATGTAAATGTCTCCAAGGCTGCTCATATCCGTGAGCACAGCTAGTATACCAGTTTATTAAACTTTGCGAAGAGGTGTACACTTTCACTGTGAATCATGATTTCCAAATGTATGGGTTAGCTAGTCCCAAAACACCAGAAACCATATATAGCTATTCAAAAGTTTGTCTAACAAGTTAGGGCCGCTAGGATTCTATAACCTGCAAATGTAGAGCCCTCCTTCCATATGGCACAATGACCGTAGCCTATACACATAAGGACAGAAGCCACACTACACCCAACCCAAGAAACATCCCATTTGCGCCTTTTCGGGTAACCTCTAACAAGCTAGAAAAGGTCTCTTAAACAACTAGAGCCAGAGCTATGTAGCCTCACAACTGTACTGTAAATCCCGGATGATCACGTACAGACAAGATCTTATGTTGCTAAAAATTCATCTCTTAACCATCATAGCACATATATTAATTAAGTTACAAGATCATGGTTTATTCATGCACTAGCAGTTACTACCCAATGCATAACCCATACGTGTCAAGGTGATCAGTAGTCAATTGCTAGGAAATCCTTAAAAAGGTGACAAAGGACACATGCATATGAAATTTAATGTGTAACATGAGTAGGTCATCAAGGAGGTCCCAAGCTATACTTGACTTGATCAAAAGTCTCCTGCTGGTCCTGCTCGTGGTAGTACTCTTGATCGTCCATGAACGGCTCACCGTCTATACTCGATCAACATATCAACAACAAGCATTCCAGAGATAATCATGCAAGGAAACAAGACTATAATTAGAATAGTACACCAATAGTAGCAAAACAAGATAAAAAGTTTGTAAAATGATTCTATGTCTCACTACGATCACACAGACAAGAATTGCATGCAAATCAGAGCTATAACGGAAAAGACATGATTTAAACAAGATTTCCCATAGTAAAATAATTCATCTAATGCAAGCTCAAAATTTAAAAGTTGAAAATGTACTGAACAATGGTCTAACATGTAGATTTCTTAATTACAAATCTAACACAAATTGAACAGATCAAATCGGTGTTAAAATGAAGATTTTATGAGCATTTTAATTCAATGGCAAAGTTGTAAATAGATAGAACTACATTTTTGAATTAAAACAAATAAAATCCGATTTTTAATTTGAACTGAGGACTGCGGGTTCATTAATGGAAAAGTGCAGGGGCTCTTTAACAAAACTGCAGACCGAAGGGGCACGGGACAATATGGCCATTGGATCTGAGATGGACGCTCTAGATTAGAAGATGGAGGGATGAAGGGGATGCCGGGCAGCTACAGGGCCGAGCGCGGCGGCGACATGGCCGGCGGTGAGGGTACCTCATCGGCATTTTTTAATTCGGTGCTATGGGCCATGGTTTTGCACGGGAATGGCACAGGGCGAATGAGGAGATGATGGCGAGCTGACCTAGGGCTTCAAAACCGAGCGGAGATGAGGCGGAGATGGCAAGCTGCTCGATGGGACTGACGGTGGTTCCCTACGAGAGGTCGGTGATGATGAGAACATGGCAAAGAGGAAGAAGGAGAGGGCAGATGGTTCTGGGAGGTTCACTACCACAGAAAGATGCCCGGCGGCCCGCTCAAGTCGACATAGGGGCTTCCAACAATGGATACCGCGGCCGTGAGTGAGTTCCACTCAATGGCGAGATCCGAACGTGGCGAAAGGTAGTGGATAGGGCTAGTAGATAGCGTGTAGACAGAAAACCAGGAGTGATAGAGACCTCAGGTCTTTATAGGGGTGACTCAATGTGGAAATCGTGTTGTATCCCAAGGAATCGAGATTAGTTTCCTTCGGTGGAAGCAGAGTCCTGCTCGGTCACGGTGGGGAAGAAGAGAAAGGGAGGCTGACGAGTGGAGCCAGGCTGGCAGCGACTCAGGGAGCAGGAAGAAAAGGTGCCTAGGCCTGCAGCTTCCTTGTTGGGCTGGCCCAAGACCGACGCGGCCAGGATGAGGCAAGGGAGAAGGAGCTAGGCTCCTACGGTGCCACTTGGGCCTGCGGAGGTGGAGCAAGCCTACGAGGAGTAGGGAAGGGAGCAAGCCGGCTGGCTGGATGGGCCACCAGGCCAAAAAGAGAGAGGATGGGGAAGAGAGGAAAGAATCTTTTTCCTTTTTCTTTTCTAGATTTCCAAACACATACTCAAATAGAATTTGAATTTCTTTTCAACTTTAGCAAAACCACACAGCACCAAAATAAAAGTGCAGCAGCATGTAATGTAACAAACATGTTCCTAGCCTTATGGTTGATTTTAATTTGGCAAAAATTATAATTCCCTATGTTTGAATGCATAAACAATTGCATAATAAATCAATTTAAACTATTTTAAATTTATGCAAATTTTGGGTGTTACATACACCCATAGGAATGTAGTACTCTCGGAAGACAGTGGTGAACTCCTGCCATGTCACAAGATGACCCACCGGCTGCATGGCACTAAAAGTATCCCACCATGCTCTAGCAGATCCCAACAGCTGTTGTGTGGCAAAACGCACCTTCTACTCATCGATCACCGTGAACAGCAGAAACTTTTGCTCTAGCATGCGAAGCCAATGCTCCGCGTCCAGAGGCTATGCAGTCATCGTGAACGTGGGCGGGTTGGTCTTTAAGAAGTCCTGGTAGGAACAGGGCCTCCGAAGACCGCGTACACCACCCCTATTCCCGTCGTTGCCACCAGGACCTCCATGGGCGAGGCCACCGAGAGCCTGTGCCATCATCTCTAGGGCACGGGCTGTCTCACGTCATGCAGCAAACACCTCCACCATCATCTCCGCAGGAGTCATCGGAGGTGGTGGTGGCGGAGGAGGAAGAGCCAAGAGTGAGGCCTCATGGCTCTCCCCGTTAGCTTTATCGTGACCATTTTCACCATGGTCCACAGGGTCATGGCCCGCTCCAGCGCTAGTGCTCCCGTGACCGGACCTAACGCCCCGTGACTGGACCTCAGGTTCATCTGTAACAGATAAGAACCAACCATTAGGGGCACCTTCCAGATTCAGAATATGAGACTTGGGAAATGATAAGGCCTTCATTACAATTGAAGCATTTCTTTTTAGTTCTTAATTTACCATATTACTATCCAAAATTATACGTGAAGGGGGTTTTTTTAGCTTAACAGATTTTCTTTTCATGATGCATGCATCGGCCTACGTGTTCACTCAAGCCGGAATATAGCGGCACTCACTTGAATTTTTGGCACATCGTACATTCACTTCCGAACACTAGAGCCTTATTACGCAGTGTAAGTTAGTGTACCTGCAGAAAATGGTTAGATAAACCAGTGCCACTATCCTAGATAAACCATATTGCTAGGGCTTATACTTATTTACGTCAACTTTACCATATCCTATTTTTCACAAATCTTTTGTTGGTCAAGTTTTTAGGTTTTTGAAAAGGTGATTAAGCTTGTAAGCTCATTATTAGCTCTTGTACCAACTGTGGCAGAACTGCCCGATTTAACACACTTTTGGAGGCACTTGTCTTCCACTAGACACTAAGTACCCCGAAAGGGAGCTAAATCGAGCAGTTTCATCGAGCACACCCAACGAGAGAACTCAAACAATCCATATTTTACATCCAGGATCCAATAATGAGTACAAGCTTATAATACTTAGTCTATTTCATACAATAGAGAGTCTCAGAAATCATTTATTACAATACTAGAGTTCAGAGTGCGATAAATGAAACAACAGAAATAAAATAACATCTAGCGGTACGATATAAGGATCCGCTTGTGCCCACTAGAAAAATCCTCCACACAAGGCCTAACTTCTTAAGGTGCACCTACAACAAGGGTAAAATAAACCCTAAGTACCCAATGTACTCGCAAGACTTACCCGACTAGGGGATAAATTTCCTGACTCTCAAGGAATATGATAGGCTTTATGGCTTGTGGGTTTCATGTTTGCGGAAAACAATACTAAGAGTGCGTCCTTATCTCCCTTTGTTTATTAGCAGTCATGTTTGATTCATTATCCAATATTCTATGTAAGCACATGTTCTATATTCAAGCAAGGGTTGAGCAATCAGAGTCATTTTTCTATCTTTCACATGCCAATTCTTACTATGGTGCCAGAGCATAGTCAAGTCGTACCGTCACGTAGAAATAGTAATTCACAAATCAATGTGCCCAGTTGGGTACCCTAAAAACACATGCCTCGCTTGCACCCTAGGCACAAGTGAGACCAACCCGTTCTACTCTAGTCAAGGGTTCCAAGTCTCCATCCAAACTTGGACTCCAAGCCCCCACACTTGAGGCCCAGCCTCAATGTGGTGCTTAGACCTCCACCTATCCCCACCTCCAATTAGTCGGTCCGAAAAGAGCTGGAACCCACGACAAGAGAGTAACAAGCCTTCCTACTCCCATAAGCAAGTATGTGCTCAGGATAATAAGTTTGTGACTTGACCAGGGTCCATGCAACGAATGGTCCTTAATCGACACGGACAGGGAAAACAGTGCAACCAAGCTATGCCCCGTGGTCGCGGGACACAATGTGCTACGCCCAACAATACCCATACCACATCCTGTCTGGTCACCATTTCCTTTCCACCATTTCATTTTGAGATTTATGATAACAATAATCACCTATTGTGAGTAACGACAGGTTACCCACGCTACCGATAAACCTAAGCAAAGCACTATGCGATCCTGCACTAGTAAGACTCATAGGTATGCATGTGGGTATCATAAAATTCCTGTAATGTAAATGCACCACACACACACACACACACATGGGTTATGCGCCGGGGCTTGCCTTGGGCAGGTGCAAGGTCAGGGGTGTCAGTCACGGGCGGCTCGTAGAACTCCTCCGACACGAAGATCTCCTCATACTCTTCGACGATCTCCTCGTACTCCTAATCGTCAGTGGTGCCAAACTCCACCAGGTCGTTCTCCACATGAATGCGATAATGATGCAACATTAGCATTAAGACAATAGCAACTCTTAAAATGCAACACACCTGCTAAGCTACAAAACTAGCTCTAATGACTAAGGTAACAAACTATCATCAACTTCATCGATTAGGATGCCAACTCATCTTACAGTTGCTTCATTTTACAAGCCGACAACATGCTTTTTATTTATATTCTTTTTAATGGTGATTTTGCTATCATATGAATGGTCTAATCTAATGCTACAAAATTTCCAACAAGCACATGATGATACAACAAGGCTATTGCGAAAATTTCACGATCCAAGCTACTACCAAATTGCCACCAAAATTCCTACAAACATTATCCGAATAATATTAAGCCTTTCCAAATGATTCAATATATCTTGGCATCATCACAGAAACATATAAACTAATCTTACCGTTGGGTAGACCATGAATTTAGGAACTAAACTAAAGTGGTTTCACAATTTTTGGATACCTATGTGAATTAATATTAACTATCCAAGTTCAGCTCAACAACTAACTCATAAAATCAGTTCTAAATCACTAGAAAAGGAAAACTGAATTCCTCCGCGCGGCCCAACCAGACAGCCCACCCGGGCGCAGCGTGTGCGCGCGCGCGACCCACACGCGTGACGCGGCCCACGATGACGCAGCCCATGCGCGGAAGCGGCCCTGTCGGGGGAGACCGCAGGCGCGCCCAGGCGCTTATGCAAAAACGCCCCCGCGCTAACAGCAATTCAACCCGCAATCCCATGTACTATTCCCGGAGAGTTTGCCTAAGCAAAAAGGACCTTGTAATCTACTCCCTTTACAACGGCCAGGTCCCTGGCCGCCCCAGCGGGCGCCGGCGTGACGGCATAGGCATGGGACCGCCGCACTGAGCAACCAAAAATGCTCCCGACACACCTAGGAGGCCGACACTCACCTACAGGGTGACGAGCAGCTACGGGCAGCGGTTGGACGAGCCGGAACACAGTAGGATGGCCTCTCCACGACGACAGCAACCTACGGCGGTGGCGGCCTTGTTTCGTTGAGCTAAGGTAATAAGGAAAGGGTAGCAGTGGCGAGTGAGCTCTAGTGACTTACCCTAGACCCGGCCGAAGCGATGGCTTAGCCGGAGCTTGCCTGAATCAAGCCGGTCACGTGCGCCCGAGGGGGTACGGCGGCGCCCACGGTGGCGCAGTCGCATCAACGAGGGGCTAGAAGGTGGCAGGGGTTCGGGGGTGGTGCGCGGCGTGCAGGGTAGGTGGAGGCAAAGCTGCCGGTGTGCTTGGTTAGGCTTGGGATGCAAGGCGAGAGGGCAACCGTGGTCGCGGCCGAGCTCGGCCTTAATGGCCCGGTGCCGGCAAACTCCAAAATTGGAGCTTGGTGGCATGCGATGCGAAGCAAGGTGGGGACGGGTGGCTAGGGTACTGGCCTGCAAAGGGGCGTGCAAGGCGAATCTAGCTGAGGCGGCTCCACCATGCCACAAAAGGACAGCGCGGGCCTGACGGTCGTGGTAGTAGAGGAGGAAGGAGGGGTTAGTGCTTGGGTCACCTTCGGGTTGGCTACCTGGGGCGGTGCGCGCACAGGAGACATGTCAGGACATTTGTGGGCAGTGAGGGAGTGGCATGCGCGAGCAGCGACCGGCTGGCTAGCAGCGGCACTGGGCCAGGGCACGGACACAACGTCGAGTTGACCCCGACATACGCAACGTGGGGGGGCAGCGGAGCAGTGCGGGGCAGCTAGGGGGCAGTGGCTGGCTGCGGCCAAGCCAGGATAGACCGGGCCAGCCTAGCGCAGCTAGGCGCACAACATCGGTGGTCCACGGGGTGACCACGCAGACAGAGGCCGACAGCCGAGACAAGGTTCGTGCACGATTTTTAAAGCATGCATACCCACTAACCCAGCTTGAATCAAGCTCATCCAACTATACAATACCCGAGAGTGTACCTAGGGCTAGCTACCAAGGCTAAGCCACGACATAATCCACTAACAAACTTAAGCAAAATAAATCCCCAAAATGGCCTCGTCACGCTGTTTTCAGACTTAAAAATTACGCTAAGTCTTGTGCTGATTCTTGTTGCAAGTTCAATCTTCGAGCTACTAGAACTATCGGCTAGCAATAACACCTCGCTAAGACGACCGTTGCATTATCATCTACAGAGTTCACACTTCAACTTTATTTATGGCTCACATATATGTCATATAGTATTTTTTGTTCAATCAAAATTAGTTTGCAACCTTAATTGATATAACAAGGGCTATTGCGTCAACTTCCATTTAACATTTTTAGTAATTATTTTAAGTTACTCAAATGGTTCTATGCACTTCAACATATGCAAAAACACATAAACATGATGCTCATGACATGCTTTGGTGAGTTGTTATGCACGGTAACACCGAGGGTGTTACATGGGGCAGTAGTGGGTGGCGTAGTGTGTAGGAGGGTGGCGGGCGGCACGGTGGGTAGGGTGGTGGTGGGTGGCACGGCAGTGGAGGTGGAGAAGGCTCAATTACATCAATGTCTTTGCCGAAGGCTCAATTGTGAAAAGAAGGTATCAAAGGCTCAAGGCCGAAGGAGCAAGCTGCCAAAGACGGGGTCACGGAGGTGTGAGTGAAGGTTGATATTGAAGATTAGTCGAAGATAAAATCATCCCTATACTATCTCTATATAGATGAGAGTTGTGTGTCGGGGCTAAGTAGTAATCGAGGCACACTTAGTTGCATTCAACTATTGGGTCTTATACTTTCAATCAAAACCAAATAGCTGAGAGGCTACTGTTGGGGTGTATTATATGTTAGGGGCCCATTAGTGTTTTGAGGTCCCAATTACATAGCGAAAAGGCTTGTGAGATAATGTTTTTAGGGCCCATTTGTAGCTCATATTGGTTCTTTTGTAAACACTAGCCCCACCAAGGGAAATAATGAAAACCTCCCTTCCCACCTCCCTTATAAAAGGGGAGAGGAGAAGGTGGAGGGGACTCACTTGGTCCTTTATTCATTTGACTCTTTCTCTCTTTCTCACTCTCTCCTCACTACGTTAGTGTGCTACACCAACACGCATCCTGAGTCTCGAAGAGCTCTTTTTCCATACATGAGATCTCTATTTGTCATATTAATATCAGCAGCAAAGTTATCACATAACTTCTGAGTTGCCCATGTTGTCTTAGTCGTAGTATGACATGTGCTTGTATCGTTGAATGAGCGATTGGTATCATTGATAGAGTGAAGGAGGGAAACAACATTGCATCATATAGTTGTATCACAAAGTCCATAGATAGGTAGCCCTATAATATTTTTGAGTAGATTTAAAAACTCTCTAGTAGTGAGATCATGCATACCACATCCGGTCATGATACATCTATTACATAGTGTTGCATCATATTTTTCTCAACCACTAGAACATATTGAATCTGTGATGCACCACCAAGTAAAACAATATCTTTAATCTTTTTAATATTATTTGAAATTTGTGTTCCTTAAGAACAATTCAACTCAAGCCCACTTCTCAGCTTTAAGACAATATTTCTATGCACAAGACCGTTTTGGGCAGGAAACACCTAGAGTGCGGGATGACTGAAACACAAGTCCTATAGGATTCTATCAGATGCACCCTGAGTCCCAAAGAGCTCCTTTTTCCATATGTGAGATCTCTTTTTGTCATACTAATACTAACAGCAAAATTTTCACATAACTTCTTAGTTGCCCATGTTGTCTTAGTCGTAGTATGACGTATGCATGTATCATTGAATGAGTGTTTGATATAATTGCCAGAGCGAAGGAGGGAAATTCCAATAGTTTACTTGTATTCCATAAGATCCACTTTAGACTTTGGAACTTTTAATGTAAACCCTTCTTTTTGAGCAATAGAATTTAGATTATCATCCAATGATTTTTCCAATAGAATTCTGACATCTTTTGGAGTTTTATCCTCACCAATAACATAATGTTGTGTCATCATTTCATTGGAAAGGATGGCTCATATATTTATGATATTCCTTGCGCTCTACAACAAAGCCCTTACTTCGTCCAATTTTTACCGGTAGCCATAGCTCCCTTCTGGAAATGATGGTTGAAGGTTTCTCTACCATCATACACTGCTAGATTATTACACATGAATGCTCAGACCTGCACTTGCGAAGTACAAAATAAGTCTTAACACGAGGAAAGCTGAAGTAATAATAAGTTCACAGCTCCAACTTTACTTTCAACATTTGCTGAAAAGCATTAAAATCAAATAGGTTCCATAGTAACAAACTGATGAATAGTGTTAAAATATAACACAGACAATGCGATTAAACACATGAAGTAAAATATAAATAACCAAAAAGATGCAACGGTCCTAGGTTATGCATGAGAAGCCCTTGTTTTAAAATATAAGATATATCAACATGCGTTAACATCAAGTAAATGCATAACAAGAAACAAAAACAAAACACATGCTCAATGCAACCAACAAGAACAAAAGTTAACCATGGAGAGATATGAGCCACGAACATTCTAGGGTTATTTTGATCGGTGCCATTACAATTTTTCAACTTCTAAGGTATGCCACTACAATTCACTTATTTGAAGTCTTGCCATTATAATCCTTTTATTGTCTGAAATATGCCACCTTATACGTTTTTTATGCTATTGGACCCACATGCAGACCAACCTATTTTCATATTGCCTAAAATGCCCCTGTCCCTCTCTTTCTCCCACATCACTGATGTGTGGGCTCCACTGTCTCTTCTTCCTCTCCTCCCGTTGCTGGTTCTAGTCTGCACGCAGCCAAACTCGCATGGGCTCCGTGGTCGCGCCGCAGCCCGCCAGCGGCGCAGCCAGCCTTGTGCCCACACTACAGCCGGCAGTGCTCGTGCCTACACCGGTCTAGCCAAAGTCCCTCGGCCATGCGGTCCCATGATTCTCGTCGCCATTGTCGTGCACCACCACGCCAACGTGCAGCCCCGTAGCCGCTCGCGCCTCGCCACCAACACCACGGCTCCTGCTCGCGAGCCTAGCCACTCGCGCTCGTGCTCGCGAGCCTACCCGCACCGATAGTCCGACGCCATGGCCACAGCTCGTAGCTCACCTACCCCGTGGCGTCGACCACTTATACGCCTCCCAGCTCCGCGCTAGCCTCCTGCCTAGTTGCAGGTCAGCCGCGCACCGCGTCAAGGAGCTCCCTAGCACACCATGGCCGACCGCGTGGTGGAAGGTGCCAACCCTCGCATGCGGCGCGGACGGCGTTGGGCACAGTGGGGAATCTCGCTACAGGCCTGAAGAAGAAAAGAAGGAAGAAGTTGACAGATGGGGCCCACATGTAAGTCACATGGACATTGAGAAAGATAGAGGGGTATTTTGGGCAATATGAGAATACAGTTGACTACAGGTGGACCCAATGTCTTAGAGAGTGTACACAGTGGCATATTTTAGACAACGAAGAAATTATAATGGCACGGTTCTGAATAGATGAATTGTAATGTCATTTCTCAAAAGTTGAAAAATTACAATGGCAGCAATCCAAATAACCCAACATTCTATTGTTCATTATAGTGGTTCAGTTCTTTAGTTCAAATATTTTATGCAAGAAATTATTTACAAGACGCAGCATGAAAAAACTGTTCTCGTGGAGAAGGATTTTCTCCTATGGTTTCTTTAAGCATTAGTTTATACATTTTTGCTATAACTGGATTTGTATTAAAATGATATAATGAATTCAATTTTATGACCATAATTAAGGATCAAAATTGCGAGGGTTCAAGAACCCTCCAATTAAATCACACTAAACCAAGTTATCGTCCTTTGATCAACAATCGATTTAACATGACTAATCCGGCCATCTCTAGAATTGCAGCATTTGTGCTATCCACTATGTGCATAACTAGAATCCATTGCTAGAGAAGGCATACATAGCTCAAACGCAAGTTTTACTTGACATAAAAGGTAGTTCAGTTACAACACTAAGTTGTCATCATTACAATGGAAGTCTAATTATATGAGAGTTCAAAGATACATCCTATGGAACATGCCATATCCATGGGTTATGACTCTAATACGGGCTACATATCATTTCCAATCCTGGTGATGAATCGGCTCGAGAGCATAGAAGTAACCGAAGGTTGGGGCCATGTCACCTGCAAAAACTTAAATGTAGTACCATGAGTACACGAGCGTACTCCACAAAACTTACTCAATATAGCAACAGTGGAATATGCTTTTAGGTTATATCAAGGTATAAAGTTGGTTTGCAGAAAGCATTTGTGCATAAAGTAAATTTTTCTATGATCTATGTCTAGGGATAACAAGTGGTATAGCAAGAAGCATGCACATTAGCATAGGATGCATCTTGATCTTCCATGAGTATTTCTTTGTAACAATTAATCTGAAGGTAGAAGTCATCACTGTGCTCATAACCGATAGCGTGACATTCCAAAATGGTTAATTCAATTCAAAATTCTATCAAGGGTACAAGTTTTTCACTGACAAGTGGACAAGGTCACCACCCATATGACCTGTTACTCTATAAGAGGTAACTCGTCACCTCAACCTTTCTCATTCAAGCCCAAGTTGCCCAATGAACCACTAAGTGTGCGGAGTACTAGCTTTCTACATATCCGCACGCTAAATCACACCGAATCTACGAGGCTACATGGTGAAGCATAATACTAGGCTTACCAATCATATATAGCAAGTGGTACGTACAAGAGGTATTCAAAACTCGTCATGGTACTTAACTATTAAGAGTTCCATGGACACCTATTAGTCCTATTAGGTGGGTTTGTCCGACTAATGGACATATCCAAGCATAATACTTGGATGGTGCTTGGAAACACCCACTCCCTTCTCTCCCCTTCCCCCATACACACACCTCCCCCTCCCCAAATAAAGATTAAAATGTACCAAGGGTCCTTTAACTTTTCATGGGATTATGTGTTAGGGGCCAAGACTCACACTCAGGGTTCACTAATAGTGTCACACCTCGCCTCGTGTAATTTGTTAAGCACAGGAACACAATGGGAGCTTTGGAGAGAAGCCCACAAAGGTCTCTCGATGAAGAAGAACAAGATCGACAACAAAGGTTCCATGAAGCCTCCATGCATCGTAGGGATTAGGGCTTTCGGGACCCAAAGCCGGGACCAAAGGTTAGAGGCAATCGCGATAGGAACAAGACAACGAAGCCTCATAGAAGCCACTAAGAACCTTCGGGTAGCCTTCGGCAATGTTGCGATGAAGGCCCATCAGACTAGGACGTGACCAACCTTCGCCTTGGAGATCCTCAGATGAGCCTAGGCACCCAACAAGTCTGGCGATGGCTCAATAAGGATCCATTTAGAAGACGGTTGTAGGGGAGAATAATCCCTTGACCCCTATGTGTGTGAGCATAGTGAAATGGACAATATTCTAGCATATTCTGTAGTAGGTGGAGGGCATTTATGTACAAAGAATGTATGTAATTGTACCATATAAAGGGAGCTCATGTACCAGGAGAAGGAAGACACATTTTGGCCCACTTATCAAGAATCATTGTGGCTCGGTAATAGTACCCAGCTGTGCGAAGGCTCCTTCTTCGGGTAGTCGGCCTTCGCTCACCCGGGGCCCCTAATCTCTTAACTTGTTCGGAATTGGTAGGTCCAACAATCTTGATCCTAAATCTACTATGGATTCTCACTTGGGTCCTCCAACTAAAAAAGTGACCAATTGGGTCCTTCAGCTAATGCCGCACCCGAGTAGCGGTCCAAATCCCACCACGTCACCTTTATATATGCCTACATGGATGTGCCAACGTGGATGGGACCATGTGAAACTTGAAAACCCTCTCCCTCCCCCATCTCCTCCACGTTCACTCTCTCCTCTGTCTCCTATCAGTCTTGTGCCCGCCTTACGGCTGTGCCTGCGTGCTCGCTACTGTGCATGTGCTCCAAATGCACACGCTCAGTGGCCATGGAACAAACATAGAGAGGGGGACTGCAGGAGGGTGGGATTGCAAAGGGAGAGATATTGAGTGGGAGGTGGCGGTGATGTGGTGGCTTTTGGACCTTTAGTCGAGCGCAACGGTAGAATGAGGATGCCACTATTTTAGTTTGAGGACCCAAGTGAGAATTAGTAATAGCTTGAGGACCCTGATAGTCACCTTTTTAGTTCGAGGAACCAACGGAGAATCCATGAAAATTTTAAGGATCTAGGGCGCACTTTACTCCTAAATAATCCCAAATAAAAGTTCCACGGACACCTATTAGTTCTATGTGTGGGTTTATCCAAGAAAGACCAACTCTAGCAAGAGCCCTTAAATTAGGGCTGCTACTTTTGATTTGAGGACTTCTTCTATTTTTTAGGGCTCATTTTTTACATTAACTTCAACAGGGGGCCTCAAAATCCATTCCAATAGACAATGACCATGTTCGCTTGAACTTATCAGCCAGCTATTCAGCAGTATTTTTGTCTCACAACAAATCAGTATCAGTATCAGCATCAGCAACAGCACCGGCCTCCATCCAGCGAACAGGGCCAATGGCATACGAGACCCACTTCTCATGCCCTCTCCTCTTCTTTGCTCTATCAGGGACCTCGTTGAGGATTGGCTTGGGTCGCCGAAGGGGAACACCTACATCATTTACCGCTAGGGTAACTTGCCGCCCCGGTTGCTGGGACAAGAATGCCTTGATATGCTCGGATCGATCGCCGCTTGAGTCGCCAGGAAGAGTGGCCAGGACAGGAACATCGGGAGGCGGAGAGGAGCAACGTGGCTGGGTTTGGGACCTACTAGGAGGCCATGCAGCGCCCAGGAGGCTACGCGGCCGAAGTCTCCTGGTCACCAGGAGGTCGTTGGGATCCTCCAGGAGGTCACGTGGTCAGGGTCTCCAAGTCACTGGGGAGGAGAGAGCTACGTGGCAGGCGGCAGAGCTCGCCAGGGAGAGGAGTCATGCTGCTGCAGGGACCAAGTAGGGGCTAGGTAGAGAGTCCCAAGGAATGAGAACCAAGGAAGTAATTTGAGGGTCTCTCATTTTTAGGGCTCTACTGGAGGCATGCTGGACCTCAGTTTTTTGCATGAGCCCTTAAATTTTAAATTTTTGATTAGGGTATGTTTGAGGGCCCTGATGGAGATGGTCTAATGGACTAGTTGAGGGCTGAATTAAAGTCTAGCCTATTAGTGTTTATGTTCAACTGGACTAAGGCCTTGTTGTCTTCCCTTCCAAATTCTAATTTTTTTCACTCTCTCTCCATCACACCAATTTTTGGACGCATGCATGGAGCATTAAATATTGGTAAAATAAATAACTAATTGCACATATAAATCACGAGACGAATCTTTTGAACCTAGTTAGCATATGATTAAACAATATTTGTCAAATACAAACGAAAGTACTACAGTTAAAAAAATTCTAACTTCCCATGATCTAAACGAGGCCTAACTATTTTTTTAAAGTTACTACTCCGTAGTTGTTAGTCCAAGCGATCCAAATAGACCCTGACTAATGACCCCAAAAGGCAAAACTTAACGTCCTGCTTCTCACCTATGCTGGGACTTTGCGTGTGTGGAATCACCGGTGTTTCACTTTTCTACGCAGATCGTGCTGGCTTCTGTTCATCGCCAACGAAAAGTTTGGAACTGCAGTTTACCAAGTGGCAAAGGAGCGAAAAGCAAGTAGAAACAGAGAATGTGCGATCTACTATATTTGAGGTTTGGGTACAAATGTCCTGCGGACGCTTTCACATTGCAACTTGGAGCATTAACCGATTTAGAACAGCTCCTGGTCAGCAGCCAAAGAGTATATGACGGCTGAAAGCAATCTGAAACTTACCCGTTAAGTGTCAGAAAGAAATAAAAAAAAAAGAGTTGGAGCTCAAGCCCTTTCAGTTGAATCAACACGAAGTGATGTTCCACACGGCGTCTCCCAGTGTGTCCTCCTTGGTTCCGTAACACACAAGCTGTCAGAAAACGACAAATTGCATCACCTAAATACGCATGACAAAATGACATACAGTCGGCAAATCGCATTCGAAACTTTATTCCGTCGACGATGTAGGCCCATCTGGCTTATAATCCGTCTTATTCGGCTTGTTTTTTCAGCCGGAACAGTATTTTTCTCTCACAAAAAATCAGCCAACAGTGTTTTTCAGCCGGCTTATAATTCCAGCCGAACGGCCCCGTAGTAAAAACATCGTTTTGACCGTTCTGTTCGTGTTGATAAATACGTGTTTAGTTCAGCGACGGTAAAGTTTTCGGGTACTGTAGCACATATGTAACTATAGCAATTAGTGTTCAAGACTAATTAGACTTAAAAGATTCGTCTTGCAAAATACATGTAAACTGTACAATTAGTTATTTTTTATCTATATTTAATGCTCCATGTATATGTCCAAACATTCGATAGGATGGGTTGTAAAGTTTTTAGGTGAGAACTAAATAGGGCCTAAATTGGATGGCTGTTCAGTGAACTGAATCAGGTGGACTGAGACATCAGAGAAGGTGACTGGGAGTGGCAATGGCAACTAGCCTGAAGTCCAGGCTTCAGATATTGCTGCAGCCCTGACGGCAAGCTCAACAATTCACAGCGAGGCAGTAAAATAGCCACACACCAGAAGCTTCCTTCTCTGAAACAGTGCCTCCATCATCAGTGAGTGCCTTGTGTTCTGCAATTGTCGCAACTTGCAGAGGAGTGAGGAGCCAGAAAAGCACAAGCACCCACAGAAGATGGCTGCATTTGGCTTGCACAGAGAGCACTGTTTGCAAGGATCTGCCTCATATCTGTGGATGCCTTTCAGAGCAAAGGAAACAACAGGGCCAAAAAGGAATTGCAAAAGCTGATGCAAATGGATGCAGAGAAAGCATGAGATGCCAAGGTAGTGGAACTCTGACTCAATGCCAATCTCATACAGGCATTTGGTGGAGCTAGCATCATCGATAGAAAATGCCACATAGGACTGCTCAACAATGGAGGGTCAATCCACGGATTTAAGAAAAGGTGTTATTTCTAAAAGAAAATAACGAATCGAGAAAAGTTGACTAGACGAGCAAAAGACAAGTAGTAGCAATGCTCAATGACTCATTGCAGACTCAATTTCGTTTATCTTCTCTTCAAAAAAAATTGTGTTCATCCGCGAAAATGAAACTTGTCCAAACACATAATTTGGCAGGCACCAATAGGTAAACTGATTACTATGGATAAACATGTCTGGACTACAGCATGATTTGAACTCTGAAACCCTCAATATAAGGCATCATCTTCAGAGACAGCAGAATCAGATGGTCACAAAGGTTACGGATACATCAGCTGGCCAGAAGGATCTAGAATTAGGTTCTGCTGATCCACGGCAAGCAAAAGCAGGATCCATGATTGAATGCAAGTCCACTTCATAGGATGCATGATATGTTTTCGGCCATACCACTCAAGTAACAGTCTGAAAATACCAAGGCATCGAATTCTTGGCGTTCTTTTTGTTACATTCTCGGTATCACCAACAAATTATGGACCACCATGGAAGGAAGATCCCCTTTCTGTTATGCTCCCAATTGGCTAATTACTTCAATACAGGCGCTGAAGCTACAGCAAGACCGTAAGTATTATACACTAGACACCTGATCCATGGTGCAGAGTGGATTTCACCTAGAACAGAACGCTCTGGTTGGCGACCAATTGATCATGTAGAGGGCCACACTGCAGACCTTGATCTTGCAAATCCATCCGGTAAGTCGCCATCACAGAGGTCCGGCTTGGTGAATTGAAGGGCAGATTTCCAGCACCGTGTTGCTTGGCATCAGCTGCCAATGAGAACTGGCCTATCCCCGCAGTCGGAACTGATGCGTTCGACTGGTTGGTGATCAGAGAGGACTGGGATGGCGACGGAGGCTGCTCGTCCGTCAGGTTAACCGTGGTAATGTCATGAATGCTGGATCTCCTCTTGTCCTTGCCACCGGAGTTGAGCCTGATGAAGTACTTCTGCGCATGACTGGCCACCTGAGTAGGCGTCCTCGTATGAACGAAGTTGCGCGATATGTTCCTCCAATCCCCCTTGCCATATTTCTTCAGGCCTAAGAGAAACAACCTGACCGAAGAAGAAAAACATGATCTTGTTCAGTAACCTTTGATCAATTCTTGCTTCAGTTTGGTTGAATCATAGTACTAGCTACGGGCAGGGCCTAAGACCATCATATGTACATCAAGCTACATGACTGTCCTAGAGAGTCAGATCCTACTCGATAAGGAAAATTCCCCGGATTAAATGCAATTAATTGTTGATAGTTGATTAATTGCAAGCTGCAAATCTACTCAGATGATGTAAACCCTATGGGATGATGGTGAAATTCAACTATCCAAGATGGAAACTCTCGCCAGTCTTGTGCATGACGCAGAGCAATCGCTCTCAGAACAGAGCAGAACCCAGAAGTCGTATGCAGTAATATACTCACTTGTGCTCCTCCTCCGTCCATGGCACGCCCTTCTTCCTCTCCTGCTCCGGCGTGCGGCCGTGGTGCCGCTTCCCGCAGCCTACGCCGAAGCGGTACCCGTGCCTGAAGTCCCCGGGGCCGTAGCCGCCATTGCCGTCCCACTGCAGAGTGAACGAGCTGGCCCCGCCGCCGTAGACCGGCAAGGGCACCTGGCCGCTCTCGATCTGATGGACGTCGAGCTGGAGGTTCTTGAAGTGGCTGACTACCTCGCGGACCGTCCGGCCGGGGATGGCCCGCGCCACCTTCTCCCAGT
Source organism: Saccharum hybrid cultivar R570 (assembly GCA_038087645.1). Classification (NCBI taxonomy): domain Eukaryota; kingdom Viridiplantae; phylum Streptophyta; class Magnoliopsida; order Poales; family Poaceae; genus Saccharum; species Saccharum hybrid cultivar. Next base: position 418,775 of record JAQSUU010000123.1, on the reverse strand, counting down.
CCGGGTGGCCAAGGTCGAGCCCGGCGAGCGCAGACTCGAACCGCTTGTTCTCCTCCGCCGTCCAGAGACGCGCCGCGGCCGGGAGCCAGTTGCTCCGTGCGGCTATGTGGTCCACCGGCGGCAGCACGTCCATATACGTCTCCCGCATCATCTCTCCCCCCGGCGTTCCTCCTCTTCTCCTCCTGTAGGAATCACAGGACTGAAAGAAAGGTTAGATTTCTTTTTGCCTTTTTCGGCATCTCAGTCGGAACAAGATAAAGATTCCAAGAGCACTGTAACAATTATTAAAGGATTTCTCTCTCTGAACAGGAAGAATTCCTGTCGTCGCTGCAAATCAAACAAGATGAACATGGGATTGGAGGAGATATCTCATGGGGAGAAAGGTGGAATCTTTGTGAGTGAAAACTGGAATCAATTGCAAACAGGTTGATTCTCAACCTGAAAAGGGATCCACTTTATGAACGAATTAGATTGGAGTCAAGAACACCTCTGAACTGAACCGAACACAACCGGAATCGTGAACCATGTGACCCCAAAATCACTTATCCCTTAACAATTTGACCGCCGCAGCCACAGATTAACGAAGCCACCGCACCTAAACTAGCAGAGGAACCTAACCCCTTCAAATCACACTCCAAATTACATCACCAAACACCACAGAGAACTCGAGACCCCACCCAAAACAGAGCAAAATTTCACCTGAACAGCACCTCCTCTTGATCTCTCGCGGCGCCGGCAGGCTAGTCCTTCGGCAGGAGGGACAAAAGGCGATCCGCCTCGGTTCTTGCTCAACCTCTCTGGGGTTTTTTTTTTTCTCCTCGCTCTCCTAGTCTCCTTGCTTTCTTCTCTCAGCTCTGAGCTAGCTTTCCCTGAGCACTAGAAAAGAGATAGCGATCCAGAGGGAGGCAGGTTCTTGTGAGTGTCAGCCGGCGATTGGGCCCTGGCTTGAGCTTGTGGCCGACTTTTGCAGTATTTATATACTACCGCTACTCCACTAGGATACCCGTGTTGCTAGGCCGCATGTATGTGCGTGCGCACGTCACATACACGCATGAACACTTGGAATTGTTCTTGGCTTCCCTTCCCTCTCTCGCTTTTTACCTCCACTACTGCCTACTTGGCCCAAATCCCTTCTCTCTAATTGGACATCTTCTATTTCATACTAGGGCCTCGTTTAGATGCTGAAAAAATTTCAGCCCGATGAATAGTACCACTTTCGTCTTATTTGACAAATATTGTCCAATCGTGGACCAACTAGGCTCAAAAGATTCATCTCGTGATTTCCAACTAAACTGTGTAATTAGTTATTTTTTTTATCTACATTTAATACTCCATGCAAGCGGCTAAAAATTGATGTGATGGAGAGAGAGTGAAAAAACTTGGAATTTTGATGTCATCTAAACAAGGCCTAGTAGTATTCCTTACACTTTAGCTCGTGATAGAAAGCATATATATAAATATCCCTGCACTGCACATTGGTGGTTAGCGTCTCTACACTGAAATGGTAAATGAAAATGTGTCAGTGGCTGCTTCCTAAATCAAATCATAAATGTATCAGTGACTTCTTGGAGCCATTTTATAATCTGAGACTCTGAGTGTAGTCGTGTGCCCAACTAAAAAACAAAGATAATGATTTTTTTATTTTTTAGTTTTTTCTTTCTTCTCTACCCTTATTAAGTTGCTTGTGTTTATAAAAAAAAAAGTTAAGTTGCTTGTGAAATTTTGATTAGTTGGGGGGTGCGTGGAAGTGGTCGAGTTGTGGCACTAATATTTTGTTTATATGTGCGGAGGAGGTTGATGGGGATGATTGGTCGCCGTTGACAAGAAGCCATGGCTTTCAGTTCAGGGTTTCGTTTCATTCACCTGTTGCCATCGGCCGTTTGGTGCCGCCCACGCATGATTTGCTGGGAAGGGATTGGGCGGTCATTGTTTTATTGCAAAGGGAAAGAAAACTGCAGTAAGGTGTCGTTCGCGCGCGCTGGCAGCTGGTGTGAGCCTTCTGTTTCAGTTCTGCTTGGGCCGTGTTTAGATTGCAAAAATTTTTTGGAAAAATTTCTGTAGCATTTTTATTGTTATTTGGTAAAATTTGTCCAACCATGGACTAACTAGGCTCAAAAGATTCGTCTCGATATTTACAGACAAAATGTATAATTAGTTTTTTTTTACCTACATTTAATGTTTCATACATACGTCAAAGATTCGATAGGACGGCTAGGACGGCTACTGTAGTAATTTTTTGGAAAGTTTTTGGAAACTGGTTTCTCTGAATTTTGTCAGGCACTCAGGCTCCGCTCGAGACATTGACCTGCAGAATGATTGGTGCCGCACGCCACACCACAGCCGTCTCACCTGATCGAGCCGAGCCGAGCCTCGCGCATGACATCTGCTCCATGATGAGACCATATTGCACTGTTCAATGTTTTTTTCATAAATAAAAACACGTACATCAAAGGCGTTGTACGGTCCTGAATCTGAAATGCACAAAATTAATATAGCTCATTCAACTCAACCGGTGCAGTGCAGGGTTTATGCGAAAATTGTGCAGAAAGTTGGAGGCTAAGCAGTAGCGAATTAGGCGCTCGATGTGCTTTAGGAATTGTGCTTTTAGATTTTTGGGAGAGAACTTGGGCATCTCCTTTTGCTAAATAGCATCAACCTACGTCACCAGATGGGTCAAAATCGCCTCTTTTGTTCATGCACATTCAACACATGAGGAATGAAATTCCTTTAGCTCTCTTATGGGATCCCTTTAATTTCTTGGAGAGCTAATCTATGCCCTTCTTATGTCGGTTTAGAGGAGTGGTTCTATTATTCTACCCATCCTTTCAAATCCCACATGTTCTCAAATAAAGTGCCTTCATTTGTTCTCTTTATACGGTGTATTACGATTTGAAAAATTCTTTGAAGCTGCTCTTGACCTTTAAATTCTCTTAAACCATATTATCAATTGACGTAAAAGTAACTATTGTGCTACAGAGAACGATTTATGAAATACTAATGTAGTTATATAAATTTTTATGAGCGTAACATGCATATAGTTTTTATTACTTTCTTGTCAAAAAGGTACAAAGTTTGATGTTCAGATCCTAAAACTGAAAACTCCTTGTCAAAAGAAAAGAAGCAAGTGCTGCTTTAAAAACTTTGTATGTACTGGGCGTCTTTCGATGACGATGTTTTCCTTGCTTTCACAAAGTGATTTTCCTAGGTGACAAAATGCTGAAAATTACAGCACCCTTCGTGCTGTAGACTTGACTGGAGAATCTCTTCAAGTGGCATCTTTCTTGAAAGAAATAGGTGATTGACAAGAAGTGAAGAAAAGCTGTCCTCTACGCCTCTACCGTTTTGACAAGCTACTATTTCCATTGGATTCTCCAAGAGGGGGGCAAAAAAAAATATTGCTTCCATTGACTAGATACAATTTCCCCTGTAACCTGTTCATATTTGCAGTTCAGTTTGCATCAGAAGAGAAGTTAGCATATACTACTACTATGGGTGCGTTTAGTTCGTGAAAATTTTTGGCTTTGACCACTGTAGTATTTTCGTTTGTATTTGTCAATTAGTGTCCAATCATGGACTAATTAGATTCAAAAGATTCGTCTCGTAGTTTTCTATCAAACTGTGTAATTAGTTTTTTTTCGTCTACATTTATTAATGCTCCATGCATGTGTCCAAATATTCAATGTGACGGAGAATCTTGAAAATTTTTGGAAACTAAACATGGCCTATATATTTATATGTCCTTGAATTGTTAATCTGTGGCACATGGTTGTTGCTTGACTGCAAAACCAGATGAGATCGCCACAAAAGCAGGACACAGGGAGCCATGAAAAAGACTGCCAAAGTACAACTGAAGCAGGGGGAGCTTTCTGCATCTGATGAACAAACCTTCATCAGGCATGTCCAGTCCAGGTCTGCACCCCACGTAGCAAAAGGAGGAGGAACCTGCACATCTAGCTAAACAGCCTCGCTTGGAATTCAAGCAAGGCTGTCAGGAAGGTACCAGTCACTAATACAAACCACAAAGGGTGTGTTTAGTTTCCTGAAAAAGGTAAAAAATGTACCGTAGCACGTTTTGCCTTTATTTGGTAAATAGTGTCCAATCATTGACTAATTAGGTTCAAAACGTTCGTCTCGCAAAGTACAACCAAGCTGTACAATTAGTTTTTAATTTCATCTACATTTAGTACTTCATGCATGTATCACAAGTTTGATGTGACGGAAAATCTTTTTTTTTTACGTAGTGCTTTTTTTTGAGGAACTAAACACAGCCAAAATTTATTTAATTAATACTGGTCACCTGAGACAGCTCTGACCAATCATTCATCCACGCAGCATGGCCAGGAGAGAAAATGCCGGGGAAACAGGTTAGAAAGGGACACAAATTTTAAATGCCGATTGGAGATGGCGTATTTTCCCTGTGCTATGTGTCGCCTCCAGTTTTATCGGATGTCAGATAGAGACAAAGACGAGCTGTACGCCACCGCCGCGCGCTATCGTCCACGGTAGCACATAGCGTTCGAAAAACGCTGCAGCGGGAACGCCAAACGCTACGCTACGCGCGCGCGCGACGCCATTTCTAGCGCGGTAGCGGGCGCCCTGCATGCGCGCGCGCAGGGCCCGCGCGTCCTCGCGCCTCCCGCCGGACCTCGCGAGGCCGCCCGCCCCTGCTCCGCGCCGCTGCTCCGTCGCGAGGAGGCCGCCGGGGCCGCGCCGCCGCAAGGCCGCCAGCCGCCTGGAGAGAGAAAAGGGGAGGAGCAGAGGAGGAGGGAGGCCGCCGGAGAGGGACGAGCAGCGCCGTCGCCCAAATCCTCGACCCGGACCGCACCGCGCCGCCGAGCTCACGGCCATGGAGGCGACCCGTCCCCGCGGCCGTGGATGTAGGCGCGCGCCGTGGATGGAGGCGACCCGTCCCTGCGGCCGGAGAGCAGGGGACGCGGAGGTGGCGACCCGTCCATGGCGGCCGTCCCCGCGCCCGCATCGTGCTCGGGCCGCGGCGAGGAGCGGGGATGGCGAGCCGCGAGGGCGCCCGCAGGAGGGAGGCGCGGGGCCACGGCGGCGGACGGCCGGGAGGCGCGCGGACGCGGCGGCGGTCCGCCGGCTGAGCCGCGGCGGCGGGGAGGCGCGCGGACGGCGGGGAGGGGCGGGGAGGCGTGCGGACGCGACAGAGGAGGAGGAACGGGCGGTGGGGAAAGGATAAGGAGAGAGAAGAGAGAGGAGAGAGAGGGGAAAGTGGATGACAAGTGGGTCCCGTGGTATAGAGTGTGGGATATAGAGGATGGATGAGTACGGAGAAACTGTATATTTTGTGGTGACTAGGATGGAATATTCCGTTTAAAGGATGAAAATAGAGTAACACGAGTGCGGGTAGTCTAAGGCCCCGTTTGGTTTGAGTATGTTAAAGTTTAACTCCCATTACATCAATGTTCCCTCAAATGTATGGAGTAATAAATATAGATTAATTGCATGCACGTCGGCATATATTAGAAGTAATTTACGAGACGAATCTATTAAGCCTAATTAGTCCAAGATTGAAAACTTTTTGTCAAATAAGACGAAAGTGCTACAGTGTTCGTTAAACTTTAACTTCTCCAACCAAACACCCCCTAAGGCCTTGTTTAGATCTTAAAAGTTTTTGAAAAAAACTCCTGTAGTATTTTCGTTGTTATTTGGTAAAATTTGTCTAACCATGAACTAACTTGCTTAAAAGATTCGTCTCGACATTTACAGAAAAACTGTGCAATTAGTTATTTTTTACCTATATTTAATGTTCTATATATGCGTCTAAAGATTTGATGTGACGGGTACTGTGTAAAATTTTTTAGGTCTTTTTGGAACTAAACCGGGCCTAAATGCTCTCTGTATTGCCGGTTTATAACTACGCCTTGCAATATTTTAAATGCTTTTCCTTTCTTGAACCTGGAGACGCTTCTCATGAACAGAAATTGTTGCTTAGTTAGTCTGCTCCCTCAGCACCATGACTTCCTGGTCATGAAAATACATTTTCTTTCCAAATATGCGCATCTTTTAGTAAACTATTCTGTGAATATAATATCAACGTAAACTTCGTAAATGTATCTTTAAAAAAAAGAAACCATTGCAAGTTGCTACATGAATAATAAGTAGTGGTCTTAGGAATCGTACGGACTAAACTATTCTATGGTGCATATATATGCATTGGACTTGTTTAATGCAAAAAAATACTTTTCTTTGACTTATAAATTTATTTAAACCTGAGTCATCAGCTGTACTGGCATATACTGTCATCATTTTTTAACTAAAGTACAGGTCACAATTATTATTATGTCGGAGGACAAGTACAGGTAGTTATGTTGCAATGACTTGAGGTCTCAACTCTGAAGTCCTGAGCACACATGGCTTAAGGGGTCAGAGAAACAATAATAGGGGCGTTTTCTAAAGGAGCTACTAGCTAGCATTGGAGTTGGAGGTACTATCAACAAAGGGGTATATTGGCCCTTCCATGCGCTAGGAGTAGGGATGAAAACGGATCGGATACGGACGGATATCACTGATATCGTATTTGTTTTCATATTTATGTCCGGATTCGGATTCAAATACGGATAGTATAAAAAATATCGGATAGGATACGATTGGATATCGACATCATAAATATGTGATTTACATATTCGGATACGAATACGGTATCGGATGTTAAATATCCGGACTCGGATACGGACGGATTAAAACCCCTCTGAATGGATTCGGTCTCGAATACGGTCGGAAAATATCCGTACCGTTTTCATTCCTAACTAGGAGCCACTGTATGTTGGCTGTTGAACGCTAGAATTGGCTAGCTGGGTCTCCTCTCATGCTTGTTTCGCACAACTGCACATGTCTACCGCTCGTTCTGGGTCAACCGGCACACCGTTGTTTATTATTCTGCACTTTGCATCTCCCTTGAACTCCAAGAATGCGGCAAGGTCTTATTTGTTTAATCTTTTAGCACATTGGTTTTTTAATTACGTACCGTTTGTTGCTTCTGTGCGTTTTCGTTTCCGATGTGGTCCAGTTACGTGCTCTAGTTTAATGTGTTGTTGTTGTTGTGTGCTTTGAACAAACCGAAGGTTTCTTCTGAAAGTGCTATCGCTTCTTGATTACCTTTGAATAACCCATTTAGGGCGTCCGCAACGCTTCCTGTTGACAACTTCCGTGAGAATTCATTGGTCACAGAGAAGAGAGAACAAAACGGTAGCGCGTCCCAACTCGCTAGTCTCGTACAAATCCCAGCAGGTTCCCTCTCTTAGTTCTGCTGCTCTATGTAGAAACACTTCATGCTTTTCCATTTTTTATTGTTTCCAACATTCAGGTCAGGTGGTGATTTAACGCGTTAGCGCTCCTGTTATCGTTTTCGTTACTACTAAACTGTTAAACTCTGTAATTTCGTTACTTTGATAATGAAATTCGGTTTTCACCGGTGTGGAAAAAAAGGTCAAGTGGTGAGGGCAAGCTAAAAATATGAAGTTATGGCTTTGTGTCTTCAAGAAATTGTCAAGTCTCAAAATTAACTTTCATAAAACAAACTCCTTTGGTTTAGTCAAGCTAAGAATTTTCAACATAATTACTCGCAAATTGTTTGTTTGCTAATTGGGCAGATTTCCCTTTAGATACCTTTGCATACCAATCCACTTAAAAAAAGATGGGAAATGATCAACGAGAGCTTTGAGAAGAGACAAAGTAGGTGGAAGAAAATCTTTTATCGATGGGGGTCAATTAGTTCTCACTAATTAAGTTCTATCTAGATTTCTCATGGTTATGCTCTATCTCTTCGAGATACCAAGAGTTATTCTTGAAAAAATAGAGCATTTTAGATCAAGATTTTTTAGCAAAATGTTCAACATAAGAAAAGGTATAGGTTGGTAAATTGGAGTACCTTGTACCAACCAAATACTCCCTCCGTTTCAAATTGGGAATCGCTGGCCCTCGGACGTCCGATGGAATAGGATTCCATATTCCATCGGACGGTACCAAACGGCCCAACAGAAACACGCCGCCCTCCCACCGTTTCACTGCAGTCCTTCCCCGTTTGCCTCGTCCTACCACGCACACGTACCCCGCCCTCATCCGTCTCGCCCCACCCAGCGCCCGCCGCTCCTTCCCCCTGATCGCCTCATCTCTCTCCGCGTGAGCGGGACCCAGGAGCCGGGATGAGGACGAGCATGCCCCGTCCGCAAGACCCCAGGCGCGCCACGCGCCCCATCCGTCGGCCCCCGGCTCGCCGCGCCCCTTCCCCCGGCACCTGGGCCATGCCCCCACGACTCTTTGAATATACCTATGAAACACAAAACACTTTGCAACATGAAACACTTGAATGCAACATAAGTATGAAGCAGATGAAACATTTAGAACATACACTTACAACATATGTGTGAAACATATGCATCATCCAGATAAAATACTTGCAACTTGCAACATGAAAACACTTATTGAAACATAAGACGGAAACACCTGAAACATTTCAAACATACTCTTGCAACATATGTGTGAAACATATGCAACATCCAAATAAGCACACTTGCAACATACGTCTGAAAAAGCAGATGAAACATTTGGAGCGGACGCTTGCAACATACGTGTACAACTATTGCAACATGTGCAACATCACGATCTATTTTTGCAACATTCATATGAAACACTTGCAACATATCTCTAAAACATCTAAAATAATTGAAATATACTCTTGCAACATACGCTTTCAACGCAACATCTTCTTGCAGCTCGGCAGAATGGAGGCTCGTCGGTGTGTGGTGTTCACCGGAGGTAGCAGCCGACAGCGCTTGTAGGCGGTGGACCGGCGACAATGGCTGCACATCGTGGAAGGGAGGCATCGGCCGCACGAGCGGCGGGGAGGCCGCGGCCGCATGACTTGGAGAAGGCACAACACGCCGCGCATGGCAGGGATGGCAGCCGAGTGCCGTGACAAGGAGGCGGCCACGCGCCGTGCCTAGCAAGGTTAGCGGTCGAGCGTGCGGTGTGCCTTGGAGCGGCCGCGCGCTACACCTCGGTGGCCCAGCGTTCGTGCGCTCACAGGCAGTAGGCGAACGGATAAGAGCGATAGGAAGAGGAACGAGCGGATAGGAATAAGTGGATGAGTAGTTTTTTTTAAAAAAAAATGAGAAACACCGGTGTTGTGGCCCAGCAACGAAGCGTCCGGACGAACGGACACCCGATTCAGAGCATTACTGTTTCAAATTATAGGTCGTTTTGACTTTTTTTACATCTATTTTGCTATGTATTTAGATATAATAGCAAATTGGTATATTTTTTATCTCCAAAAGGGTATATTCTCTGCTGGCAGGTGTACGTGGTACTAAGGGCTTCTCCAGCGGGCTTGGAAAAGCGACTCATGGGCTGAGGTGGCAGGCATGAGTCGACTCACGCCACTGGAGCAATCGACTCATCCGATGAGAGAGATTGAACCGATTCACCTGCATGAGTCGATTCATCACCGGTCAAAAACAATTCAAATAAAGAAGCACGAACGGCTCATGACTTCTTGTGCGAGAGCGGCCGGACAAAAGCAAGTAGGAACCTATTTTTTTAATTTGGCAACAGAAAGTAACAGTTGTAATAGTTTTGTTTATTTGTGCATAGAACCCGCTCCACTCAGAAATCAACTCATCCAAAACTGGAGTGGCCGTCCTTTTTCTTCGAGGCATCAACTGACCACTAAAGATGCCCTAAGTACGATTCCCTGGAGGCTGGAGGCAGGACCGCTGGAGGTGGATGTCAGGAAGAGCGGGCCACACCCACGGTCCACCACGCCCAGCGCCTGCGGCTGGGCCAGGTCTCATGTGAGATCGTCGCGCAGGCCCCAGGCAACGGGCCGTGGCCGGGCGATTCCTAACCACTAACCGGCTGGACCGCTGGAGGCGTCGGCTCACGCGCTCACGGTCACGACGCTCGCGAGGTCACGCGCCAACCGCAGGTCGTCCAGTGACCGCGGCCCAGCCGCCCGGGGGAGACCGGGAGAGACGACACGACATGACAGGTCACGGGAGAGAGCACAGGACCTGGACACGTGACGCATGTAGGCCTGGGCCCTGGCAGGCAGCTCAGCGGCTGACCCTGAGCGTCTCCGTGACGGACCACGGACGAGAAGAGAGGGTGGCGAGACGTGTCTGCTCGTGCCGTGGGCGGACCAACGCGCTGGCATGGCCAGGGCCCAGGAGCACGCTGCACACGCCTGGCCCGTGTCCGGAGTCCGGGTCCAGGACCAAGGGTCCTCGTGTGCGGTGTGCCTAAAGGGGAAAGAAAGGAGAATCTAATCTCTTGATTATAAGTGGAGAAAGTTCACTTATTTCTCTGTGTTTCCGGAAGGTTGATTTGCCTCATCTATTAGAAAATCGTTTTTTCACCTCTTTCAACTTTTGAAACGGTTCGAATTTGCTCTCACATATGGGTTTTAAAAGTGCTATGAATGATGTGACATCATTTCAACCATTTTACATGATGTCACATCAGTTATGAGAAAGATAAATCAGACAATGTTAAAAAAATTAGAAATTATATTTATGTTTAATAAATATGCAATTAGAATCCTAAAATTTAATTTAATATTAAAAACTGTACATAATTTGTTTTAGCTCGAAAAATATAAAATTAGTTTTATATCTTTCAAAAGTCAGGCCCCTATGTTAAGGCGCCTTAGCTTGAAACTATTTGGATTTCATGTGGTCTCTTTTGTTGTTTATCTGTTAGTATATGCCCTTGTTTGTTGTTATAATCAGTCTATGTTGACGACTAAGATCACATAGAAGTTCAGCTTACTTCGATGACAAAACACATGTATCATGTAACCACCTCATACTTGATCCTATTTAATATGAACATATATGTCACTTGTACATACATGCTCACTTACAGCATGAACAGAGAGCAAACACGGATCTTGAGATTGACAAGTTCACCATGACCATCAGCCTGTTCGTTTCGCTGGTTTATTGTGGCTGAAAGTACTGTTCGCTGGTTTGTTGTGAGAGAAAACACTGCTGGATGACTGCTGATTCCGTTGAATAGGTCAAACGAACAGGGTGCATCTCGTTGGGATAGTTCGCCATGTTTCGTGAAATTATTCCGCATCATTCTCTTTATGTGATTATATCAATTTTGTGCTAATAATTCAAAGCTCATCGAACAAAATTGGTTCACATGTTTATAAACAAGAAACACAAAAGTAACGAGTGTTTCTTTGCGACATGGTGGTGTCTAGCTAGTGGGGCCTATCCAAGTCAACATAGATTAATTGTAATAGATAACAAGAGTATTCACCTGTAACTAAATACAAAGGGGCATATACCAGATTCAAAAAACGACATGCTAGGTACACATAAGATTGAACATGATTTTACAGGAAAAAAACAAGACTGGTTTTATATTTCTCGGGGATAAAACAAATTATTATGAGTTTTCTAAGATTAGACCAAATTCTAGAATTTTAATTGCATTAATTACGTTCAAATATTGTTATTTTTTATAAAAAGTATTTTTTTTATATTTTCATAAATCTAATTGATCTTTGTCAACTATCAGATGGTTTAAAAAGTTGAAGGAGGTCAGAAAATCTTTTACTGTTGGAGGAGGTAAATCATACTCTGAGGAAAGTTGAGAGGTGAAAAGGGATTTTTATTTTTATTAGTGGGAGGAAGATGATCATGGCCTCATTGCCATTTCCTTCACGCGTGTGGTAAGCAATTCTGGCTGGGCCGGCATTGCGCAGCTTGGGCTGTTACGTACGGCCGTCTTGGGCTGAAAGATGGACGTTGGGCCTGAATGGCGCCACGTGGACCAGTGTCCTTCGCTTTCTCATCCGTAGAGTTCCTCTAAAAAAAAGCGATTACACACGCTGACACGCACTCGCAATAGACTCTAGAAAATGAGTAGAGTGCTCGATGTAAAGGAGACACTCTAGAGACAAATGAGGATGTATATATATATATATATATATATATATATATATATATATATATATATATATATATATATATATATATATATATATATATATATATATATATATATATATATATATATATATATATATATAGGACTGTGCTAAACAGTACCCAGGGTACTGAATATTATTTGGTACCCGAGTCCACCGCGACGACCCGCGCACGACCGAGAGTACGAGCCAGGCAAGCTTGCGGCGCGTGAGTTCCTCCCTGCCCACGTTCCCAGGCAAGAAAACCGACTTATAAAAAAAGGCCAGGAAACCGTCGCTGAGCAGCGTGCTCCGGGAGAGACCGCGCCGTACACCGGCGAAATCGCGCCGCGCCACCAACGAGGCTGCTATTGGGGGTGGGGAGCAACTCAGAGCCGCGGACCTGCCGGAGAGCCCCTGTTCTTCTTCTTCTTCTTCGTTGAGGCCGGCACCCATCTTCATCCTCGCGGACTGGCGGAGGCGCGTGAATCGCGCAAGCTCAAGAGAGGCGAGCGGCGGCGGCAGCGGCGCGAGTTTCGGCGAGGCTGACAGGCGCGCACGTGGCCGGAAGCCCCTGTTCTTCTTCTTCTTATTTGAGGACGGAACCCCTGTTCCGATAGAGTTCTCACCAGCACCTCCTGGCGGATTCCCCTTCAAGAATAGAAGAAAAGGCCGGTGAGTTTAGTTTGTTGGTAGATGAAAAGATAGTGTTAGTATTCTATTCTTATACTTGATTCTTCTTGTACTCAACTCCTAATTTATCTGTTCAATTTTTTGATGTATAAAGATCTTGGTGGGAGAAAAAGTTTCCAATTGGGTTCAGATTTGACAAGAATTGCTGTGCCCCATTAATCAATTGAGTTGTAATTGACAAAAATTGTGGTGTTAACCAACATGATTAAGTGTTTATTGGTTAACAGCAGGAATGCCATGCTTCATTAAATCATAGTTGATTTGATACTTGCGTGACCACATGAGATTAGGAGTTCGCCCTTGTTCTTTTTGCTGGTAGATAGAAAAGCATGTTGCCCTCAGTTTCCCGATGCAGAATATAAGTTTAGGTCCTGTTTGATCTCCTGAAGAATTCAATCTAGAGTAATTCAAGAATCTGGATTATAGATTATTTAAAAAAGGTCTGTTTGGATCCTTGAATTCTAGACACATTATATGCGGTCTTCACACCTATTATCTCCAAATAGTAGGATGGACGTGACTAGTTGGATTTTCAAAACCTTATGGTTGGATTATAAGAATCTCCCATATATTCCATTCTCATTTTCTCATCTCATTTAAAAATCTGAGAGAACAAGATGAATTTTAGCTTCTGGAGCAATGCTTCTGCGGGTGATGTCTTAACTTCTACAGGATTATATCAGAAATAATAATGTGTGCTTGTTTTATGTTTCACATGGCACTTCTTTATGGCTATCCACGTGAATAGTTTCCGTGATGTTTGTCAGATTAATGGTTATTTGAATGAATCGAAGCTCCACCGCTGGTCAGTAAAATCATTGTATCAGAATGGGTATTCGGAAGCAGTTGTTTGGCGTGGAAAACAATTGTAAAGGGACTGTGCCTGAATCGTCAGCATCGCAGACAATGCACACAACTAATTTGGCTGTGTCAGATGGCAGAACAGGACAAGGTCACGATGGCTTACGCGCAGGTTTTTCCGAAGCTGGAGCATCATCGTGCACACCAGACCGTAACAAATATGTTGTGGCTGGCATTTCAGAAGCCGGAACATCATCCAGCCAAGGCATGTTCTCACCAATGGCAACAGTTACAGCAAGCGAGAACGCTGCGCCAGATGACGAAAAAAAGTACACCCATGTGAGTAACTTCTTTGTGACATTTTAATAAGGAGTTGGAAGATTGTGCTATGTGAATATGAAATAAAATTAGTTTTCAGAATTAGAAAAATGATCAAAGTTGTGATGATGGGATTCAGAAAATAGAATTAAGAAGTATTCAGACGTGAGAAATAATAATTTAAAAAATGTTCAAACTTGACATATGCTGCAATAGGCATGGTTATAATATTTAGATTGTGGAACCACTCATGTTCAGGTCTTGTATATGCTGAAAATCACTGCATTATATTTTGTATAAGATTAAAATTTGAGCAATTTTGCATTGCCTCTTGGTTTTTTTATGTGTACCGGCTGAGATCTCTTCATGATGTATTGTATTCAGACATAAAAACTGTGTGGTGTTAACTCTATGTGGAAAATGGAAATAACTAATTGCATATGTTGTATGCAGAAAGAAGACATTGATCCTGCCCTCATCCCTAGGCCTGGAATGTCATTCAGAGACCGAGATGAGGCCAGGGCTTTCTATGCAGCGTACGCCGAGAAGGTTGGATTCGGTTTGAGCTATGGAAACAGTAAACCATACTCATATATTATACACTGCAGCAATGAGGGGGTTCATACTTACTTTAAGAAAGATGAGGAGCTGCGTGTTAGGAACAATACCTCAAGCAAGACACACTGCATGTCAAAGATGAAGCTAAAAAGGATTTATGATGAAAACAAGAATGAAGTATCAGTGGTGATTGAGCAAGTGGATCTAATGCATAACCATCCATTGTTTAAAAAGAAAGAAGAAAAAGTAAATATAAGATCACACAAGGAAAAGGATCCGGTATTTCTTGAGTTTGTTGATGGCCTCCAAGCGGCGGATGTCCCACATCATAGTATACAGAACATTGTTAGAGACATGCATGGGGGAGGTGAAAACATGCCGATGACAAAGAGGGATCTTGAGAACAGGTCAGTGTGTGGCAACTCAAATTCAATCCAAAAAATATGTACTGTCGATTGCATCTTTGTAATAGTAACAAATTTTGCAGGAAGGCGGCTAATGTGAGGGAAGAACATGCCAATGACATTGCGAAGCTTCTAGAATTCTTTGAAGACTGCAAGGCGCAGAACCCACAATTTTGTTGGTATGTCAAGCTCGATAAAGAAGGGATGATTCATAGCTTATTCTGGAGTCACGCTAGCATGCAGGCAGAATATATTGATTTTGGAGATGTGATGACATTCGACACCACGCACAAGACAAATATATATGATAAGCCACTAGCTCTATTTGTGGGTGCAAACCATCACCTACAGAACACCTATTTTGGATGTGCACTGTTAGGTGATGAGACAATAGAAACATTCCAGTGGGTATTTCAAGCATTCAAGAAAAGCATGGGAGGACATAGGACTAGGTGTATTCTCACAGGTAATGTTCATGTATATTAAAAAGTGACAAGCAACTTTTAGATAAAATGAAAACATTTTAAAGCTGTTTTGGTTGTATTATTAACAATCCTCATGCTCATATGTGTGGCAGATCAGGATCAGGCAATGGAAGTGGCCATAGGACTGGAATTCCCTGGTGTTATCCACAGGATTTGTCGTTGGCATGTGGTTAACAAGCATATGCCCAACCTGAATGAGATATTCAGCCTTTATAAGAAGCAACACTTCAAGGAAAAATTCAGGTCGGTGCTGAACCACCCACTGACACCCGAAGAATTTGAGAGAGCATGGGAAGAACTGATAACAGAGTTTGATTTGCAAGGAAATGCCACTATGGAGAGCTTATTCCGGCAACGAGCTAGGTATATCCCAGCTTTCTTTAAAGATGATTACTGTGGGATGATGACTTCAACACAACGTAGTGAGAGCAGTAACTATGCAATTAAGAAAAATTTTGTGGGTAAGCAGACATGTTTGCACAAGTTTGCAAAGCGTACATTAGATTTCATGCAGACACGGAAAATGAAGGAGGGAGCTGAAACATACCTTGCAACGGTAATGCGAATTTAAACACTGAATGTACTGTGATTGAAATGGTAATACACTATACAAAGACTTATATTTCGATTGTGTTATTTGTTGATGCAGAGGAAGACACTTACTAAGAACAAATGGCCATTTGAGGTTCAACTAGGAAGGATCTACACACGAGCAGTGTTCAGAAACTTTGAAAAAAAAATGGTCAATTGCACCGCGTACAGCATTGAGGCTGATCCAGAGCTAGGCGAGCATTGGTACAGGGTTTGTCACACAAAAAGGTCAGAAGTGATAAGCTGGGGACAACACAAGTTCAAAGTGAAGGCAGATAAAGTCAACGGATCATATAGTTGCGAGTGCAGGGAGTGGGAGCACACAGGTATTGTGGAAAGCCGTCGGTATCTAAAAGGATTCATGAAAGTATGACGGTCTGCATTTAAAGTTACTGAATGTTGTTGTGGATGCAGGACTACTTTGCGTGCACCTTTTGCGTGCCTTCATTCATGTCCAAGTTGAGAAGATTCCAAGTAAATACATTTTTAAGCGCTATACAAGGTTCGCTAGGGGGGAGGTGGACTTTGATACAAGCGACAAGCTGCTCACTGGGGAGGATGGCAACACACAAAGCTATAGAACAAAGACTCTAATACCAAAAGCTATGAAGGCGGTCAGATCAGGGAGCATGTCTAACGCTGCTTACAGAAGATTGCTTGAAGTTTTAGAAGATGTCACGAAAGAAATAGACAATATCCCCCCAGACATTGGCGCAGCAGTGAGGAAGGGACAAGCTCAAACAAGGACAGAGGTAAAAAACATGTTAGTAAAACAGGAAGTTTTTTAGTGTACATTGGGTAATTAACGATGTCTCTAAATTATATATGGCATGTGGGACACTTGTGGAGATAGCAGCAGCGACGATAGCATTGAAGAAGGAAGATGTGACGAGACAAGGATAATAAGGGTATGATCTTTTTCATTAAATAATGAAACAAGTGGGTGTGAACCTAAATGAATCATATATTCTAATTATAAACTATATATTTGGAATTGTGGACAGAAAAATTTACCAGCTACGAACCAAGAACTTAATGGATATTGTTCAAACCAGTTGAAGGCAGCAGTAGGAAAGGTATAAGTGAAATGTAGATGTGGATTTTGGTTTATTTGAAATGCTAGATTAGATCCTATATTAATTTTGATAGGAAACATATTAGATCCTTAGACTGAAACTATAAATGACTAAAGCTCAATAGATTGGCCACGGATAAATGAAACTAAAGATTGTCTTATGGATAAACATTAGTTGCAAGTGAAAGATATCCTGGCTGCTGCCTGCTGAAGGCAGCCGCTGGACCTGGCTGTTAGCCCTTAGAATCTGGTTTCATAATTTTAACTGTTTCTTTTGACCACATCTTCATTTAGTGCTACGCAATTAGCATTAAGAAACAAGCATCCACCTATGATGCTTCTTTAGGCTGAGCAGATAAGCACCGGTTTGAATTTTTTGAGAAAGTATGGTGCTTCTTTAGCCTTAGCAAAATAGCTATTGAAAGGTATATGTCAGAAACCATAAACCATAATTTTCAGATGATGAATAGCACAAACTGAATTTTTTTCAGTAACTTTGATCAGGAAAATTCATGTAACATATATTATCTCCTGAGTCAGCAGGCACTAGAAGAGTGGATTGAAGATTTGGTCAAACTGCAGATTATGTGATGGCTAAACTGAACAATTGTTTGATGGCAAAAACTGAAGAATTGTTTGATAAACTAAACATGTTAATGCGTAAAAATATACTGAGACTGAAACTATAAATGACAAAAGCTCAATAGATTGGCCACGGATAAATGAAACTGAAGATTGTCTTATGGATAAACATTAGTTGCAAGTGAAATATATCCTGGCTGCTGCCTGCTGAAGGCAGCCGCTGGACCTGGCTGCTAGCCCTTATAATCTGGTTTCATAATTGTAACTATTTCTTTTGACCACATCTTCATTCAGTGGTATGCAATTAGCATTAAGAAACAAGCATAGACATGAATATAGGCTGTCGAGTCAATAACCAAAGGCTGATTTTGTTTTTTATTGATTCTATGGACTGATAAATGTAAACCATATGGCAGGAATCTGGGACCACATGTAGAGTTGAGGCTAGCCATGTGCTAGAATGCAATAAAGACAATGGGAAAAAAGGGCAGTGTCAGCAACAAGCGAAGAAGTATCACAACATGGACAGGTAGATGAGCAAGCATTGAAATCAATAGACGTTGGGAAAAAGTTGATTTGTGCATTTGTTCTTAAGCTGAAACTTATATTCTAAAAGACTGAGAAACCTTATTTTGTGTCCGTAGGATGTAACGACATTGATAAGCCTGGTGCCTCCTGAAAAAGCGAAGCCTAAGGGCAGGAACAAGACGGAAGCAGATAAGGCAGCAATAACACTTGGGGCGTCGGGCGAGAAATTGGGCACGAGAAGGTGCAAGGCTTGTGGGCAGTATGCTACACATAATGCAAGAACGTGCCTCAGCTTGGAGCATAATAGAGTCAGGCTAGAGGCAATGAGGAACAAAAAGAGAGGGAGGCCACCAGGCGCTAAAAATGAAAAGGTTAGTTGGAAGGAGGTAAATGATGGCGATGAGGAGGACAATAGAGTGAAGACACGACAAAAAGTAGTCGCAGAAAACACCTATAATTATAGGGGTAGTGACAGCGAGGGAGAGAATGAAGAGGAAGCGGGGAGTGAGTAGTACAAAGAGACTGTCTGGAGGAGGAATCCATCAGAGCAAAAGGCTATAAGAAGGGGTTGTGCGATGTAATCAAGTATGAACTGGTGATATGGCTTATCAATGATTGTACAAAATTTAAGATTAGAAAAGAGAAGTATGAAACAGCGACATTTTCTTTTTGAGGAGTGACAACAATGATTTTCTTAGAAAAATTAAGATTAGAAAAGTGAAGTCCACATATAAAGATTGGAAGTTTTTCTACTTTTTAGAAAAATGTATGGACAACCTTACATTGGCAACACTATAAAAAGCAGGAAAACGTTAAAAAAGTCGAGAAAAATTGAAGGATGAAATTGAGAATTATTTAGGAAGAAAATGAAGAATTGTTAACTCACGTACTGAAAATGCAGTCGGATTTATAAAAGAATATAATCGGATTTATAAAAGAATATAGTGTAAAATTTCAAAACCTGCGCGTACACCATCCAATTTACCATGTTACTCGTCAAGGCTAAATGAAATGTGTCTGGTTGATCCAAACAAAAATGTAATATTCAAGTAAACAACACGGCTTTATATCTTATAATCAACTACTTGCATGCCCATTTCTGTAATACTTATAATTAAGTACATGCATGAGGATTTGACCATTGAAAAATGTGTTGTCCGCAACCATTTATGGCCCTTGAATGGAAACATTTTTTTATTCGATGCCTATGTTTGGCACACCGAAACTCGATTTGGCACCCCCACGAGGCAATAACGACGATATTGACTGGGCGATTGGTGGATGGCTCCCGTGGCCATAACATTTACATTTCAATACATCAGGGGTGTAATTGCTCGTTTTTTTTGTCTTTTTATATATTCTTCTGATTCTTACTTGTAGCCTCCTCCCCTTCCTCGTCTACCTCATCCTGTGTGATTTTGTTGACCAGCTACTGTTAGCTCTAATAAATTCTATATAATATTCTCTTTAACTAAGTAAAGTCTTGTGGATCGTCTCTCACCTTAGTAATCACACCGATGGTAGATCCATTCTGTGCCAAAAGAGGTGGTAATTCGCCATCTACCAGGCATAGCTCCTCATAAATTTGTTTTCCATGCTAGTACCGCCAGTCGAATACCTCTTCTTTCTTTTGATTCGAAACTTTGTTAGTATATCAACACAAAACTCATAATCAAAACAAGACAAAATGGATTAATGCAAGCTATTACCTTGTTCGCTCCATTTTGCCTTTTGTCCTCAATTTCGCCCTTACCAGATGCCTTTCTTGTTCCCTCCATATCGCGTTGTCTGTATTACTAATAAGTGATAAGGAAGTAACAATGACGTAATGTGTACTTGCATCCATTCGCTCCTTTTTTAAAGCACTATGTAACGGCTTGTTCCCACACGCGCCGTTTGTGAGGATGCATGCAGCCGCATAAGACCGTGTCCGCGTGCTCATTCACATGCACACCATATCTTACTATCATGCATCGGCATCGAGCGAAGTGGCTTGTTCCCACATAGCCGCTTCAACAAGGCGCATGCAGCAACACAGGACCGTGTCCACTCATTCACATGCACGGCTTGTTCCCGCTAGCACCACTTCTGCAGGCGCATGAAGCGGCATAAGACCAAGATGGTGTCCGCTCATTGACATACACGGCTTCTTCCCACTCGCGTTGCTTGTAGAAGCCCATGCAGCGGCACATGACCGTGTCCGCGTGCATATTTTCATGCACGCCAAATCTTGATATAAAGCATCGGCATAGGACCAAGACGTACTCAGACCACACAGGATCTAACTGTGTTATAAAAGTGGATTAATTTGTATTCAAATTATTAGTACCACGAATAATATGTATAGTTGGAATGACCCACCACACAAACTTCATTCGCAGCTTTGCTCATGCACCATCTAAAAATAAATATAATTAGCGCTATATGAATGCCCCCTTAATTTCGCTAATTTATTTCAACAACTAAAACATAAAATTGACTTAACATTGTTTTGACAGCAATAGTAGTTTCCTTACTTGCCAAAAGGGTAAAGATGCATATCAAGGAGTTCTCTGAGGTGACCTGGATGCATTTTGCTTATTCATGGTGATATTAATATCGTTTTGGATTAAAGACGTCTTGAATAATCGTCATGCTAAATTATCACGAGTTTGAGCCGTGTTACATGTGAAATATTGACTGGTTACTACTTTCACAGAAGCTTATTCATGTGGGTCCTTGCATTTTTTATTGCAATATTATTTATACAATTTCACATAATCCGTCTCCCAAGCCGTGAACAACCTTGTTAGTTGTTTTTTGAAACCATGTATTCTTCATACAATAAACACATGTAGATGAAACTAATTTATTGCTTTACCATTGATCAATCCATACCAAACAATAAAAAACTTAAAATTTTACAATGAAAACAATAAAAATTTGTGCATGTCAGAACTTTATTACTGACGTGACACCTGTATACACCTTCGAACCCATAACTCAGATGATAGCACAAACATGCCTATTATTTGAAACACAATTGCCTACATTATGCAACCCAATTTTGAATCATGTGTTTGCGAAAACCGACTAACTCCATATGCATCTTCATTGGAGAGTCACAATTAGATGGCTCATTGTCTTCGCTTCATCTCCATTTGTAAGATCTTCATCTTCATTATTCATTTCAAATCCTGCAAGTAAGATACAAATGTACCCCCTGTTTCAACAAATTTTATATTATACTAGATAGATTGCTAATCGACTCACCTTTCCATCCATGTTTGCACCATCCTCGTCTTGGAAAACATCGAATGAAGTTATCTTTTGTAGTTCACCCTTGCATTTTCTATAATTTTTTTTTGACTTACTTGCTTCATGGACGATTTTCATGGCTTTTTCCATGAGCTTTTTTGCACGTGAATTGTTCATGGTAGAATCACCCTCGTCCTCCCTGTAAGGCTCTTCTTTTTTTTCCATTATCAACCTTACTTCTTGCTGCCATGTCGCTACTCCTTTTAGCTTTTGTCATATGAATAGTTCCACGAATATATATTCTGATGTAACCTGTACATGCAGCCATTCAGAAATTATTTACTATTTAAGGACACCGTTACTTGGTGGCCTTGTTCGCACCCACGTTGCATCTACAGGCATGCAATGGCAAAGGATAACCATTATCACACCCATGCAGCGGCACAGGACCAAGCCGTGCTCACGCCGAAACAGGACCAAGCCTTGATCACGTCATCTCCGGAGCCCGCTTTTGTCGTATGAATAGTTCCACGAATATATATTATGATGTAACCTGTACATGCAGCCATTAAGAATTGTTTACTATTTAAGGACACCGTTACTTGGTGGCCTTGTTCGCACCCACGTTGCATCTACAGGCATGCAATGGCAAAGGATAACCATTATCACACCCATGCAGCGGCACAGGACCAAGCCGTGCTCACGCCGAAACAGGACCAAGCCTTGATCACGTCATCTGCGGAGCCCATGAAGCGGCAAACGACCAAGCACAAGCACGGCGTATCTGTAGCCCATGCAAGGGCATAGACCAAGCTCAAGATAGCTGGTTCTATGTTTACCTCCGTCCTTAAATAGCAGTAATCGTGTTGAGTTAAAACCAATTTGGTCTTCTTAGTAACACATCCCTCAATAGTTTCCTACACTCATCCACAAATTCAACCATGCCGAAGCCCCCTGGAATGACAGACGAGGGGTACTGGGAGTACTATCGAAACCGTATGGCATTGCATGAGCATGAAGCTGGTGATACAACCTCGTCGAACTCAAGGTACACTATGCGAACTCAAAACAATTTAATTAAAGAAGCACATAAAGAAGAGGTGAATCCATCTCGCACTAAGGTTAATATCAAACATGGTGTGGAACCAAGCGAGAAAAGGGAAGATCCTCCGACCGTTGTCAAGATCAACATCATACCCATAAGAATCGGTGATGATCCTTATGGTGACAGTAGTGATGAAGATTTACCGACCCCAGAAGTGTCGGAAGAGTCTTCAGGCACCGAAGATGAAGGTCAAGGGTCAAATGAAGTTCAAGGTCCAGTTCTGAAAGAGAAGAACAAAGCCTTACATGAAGACGGAAACACATCTAAACCTAAAGCCAAGAAGAAGATATTGTTCTAGTCCATATGTTGTTTAGCATTCATCGTTCATTCTATTCAAATAAGCTTAGTTGTTTTTTGTTTGTTTGTTTAGCATGAACAATTTGGATCCACACTAGCATGAAATGATATCTTTCTTGTCTTGGGCAATAGATCATTTTATTGGTTTGTTTGTAAAGAGGAGCACCTGAATTTAGTCTTTCCTTAAGGTTTGATGGACCTAAGGTGATCCCAATGTAACAGTGCATGGAACCATTCATTTTATCATGTCCTTTTTTTTGTGCCGATAAGTGCAGCGAGTACATAACAAAGATTGAATCCATGATCGTGCACAACCTGTGCCCTCTGCACTCCCCACTCAACGACTGAAAGGAAAAAAAATCCGCATGACCACTGCATGTGTCATGTATTTACAGATTGAGCCGCCTAAACACGGGAGTAGTACCAGGAGGTCAACTGAGCAAGGATTTCATAATATGAATTTTCATTAGAAAAGAAAGAAAGGCATCAACAACCTTGCACTTGATCTCGTTTATTTATGCAACTAAATTAAAAGCAACACAATGACACGCTTATTTGCACTTGTCATCCAACGTTCATTCTATGTCCTTCCGCATCTTGAATGGAGATGGACCATTTTTTGGATCATGGTGTTGAAATCCGCATATCATGCACAAACCCCACACATGTTCATCCCATACATCATCCCGAGCCCGATTGTACCAATGCATCTCATCGTACAGGTCCTCTTTGGTCGGAAACCTTGCAGCCATATCTTCTTTTTCTTCCTTGCAGAGTGTAGAAGTCCCATATGCTGATGCTGCTTGCATCTTTTCAAACCATGCTCGACTACGTTTCATTTAAAAGAGAAGGAGGCCAATGACACTGAAAAATTAGAACCTGTGATTTGTCCCATCAGCTTAATTTGTTAGCAGGAATTAGAGAACAAATTAGAACATAAGATTTGTCACATCAGCGTAGGCACGAGAGAAGTTCTTGCATCTTAATTGTACCAATCTTCGTAAAACCCATGCAGAGTTTTGATGCCTCAAATCTGATAAACACAGCATAGCATGATCTATATTGTTTTGATGCTTATAACTTTACAGAGATGTTTATATGCACAAAAAGGCAGGACAAAAACTACTAAATGCCTTGTTCAAAAGCTATATAGTGTAATTCAGTGTCCAAAAGTGTGAACAGCTAATTTAGATGCATATAAAATGACTTGGCCTCATTCTTAGAGTTTCCTGTTGCTTCTTCACATGCCATCTTGGTCTTCTTGATATCCTTAGCTACTGCTGCCCTACAAGGCTCTTGGAGCTTGTTGAGGATGAGCTTAGGTTGTAAACCACCTTCAGGAATAAGGTTGCCTTGCACTAATAAAACAGGGGATGGAAGGAAGGATGGTACTGTCCAAGGCGGAACTGAAGAAGCTCAGGAGGAGCATGAACTCTGTTGGCAGTATGGAAGGCAAGATATTGTAGCATTTCTGCCCTCATCTCCACTGATCGATCCTACAAGGAAAAAGGGTTAGATAAAAGAGAAATAAATTGAGGAATATATTAACAAAGAAAAGAATTCATACCGCATCTAAAGTAGTCTGCAAAGAACCATGGCCCTCACCGTCATAGAACTCAATAAACTTCATGGAGAATATGCCAGAGTCACAGAAATTTTTTTGAAATGGAAGCCGAATGGGTACACGTCTCCAGTTTGCAAATTGGGGGAATTTGCGGGGTGCGGCTAAAGAAAGTGCAGCACTAAGGCGTTCCATGAGTTTGTGGCCCATTGGAGAATGATGTGTATCCCATGTGGCCTCATTGCTACTTCTATAATCCATTGAGTCTAGGACATCGACACGGGCTTGGCCAAGATTAATACAATATACAGACCAGTGATGAAGATGTAAGACTGGAAGGAATATCTGCAAGACGTGTATACGAAAAAACTGAGGTTTTAGTGGTAAACTACTGGGATGAAAGCTAGGAAGAAAAAATGTACAAGTGATACGCATACCATCTTTGCCTTTTGTAAGTCAGTGGGGGGGAGGCATCTCTTGATAGCTTGTACTACAACATCCTGGCTGAACTGGGGCTGAGTGTTGTCAATATTGAAGGTATCCGACTTAAGAATATCCTGTACAGTATGAAAGGAATGTTATAAGAAACGAAAATTTGAGATGATTAGTTTGAAAAATGAGGGCGACGTACCGAGACAAGAGGTTGTAGAAATATTCTGAACCCATGGCATTCAGGACGAACATTAAAGTCATCTTCAGCTATGCATTTGACAAATGCATCCATGAACACAAGGTCAATGAAGTTCCCAACACCAAAGGACAATGCAATATGTCGGCCAGTTAATGGGTCTGTCCCAAAGTGCATCAAAGTTTTCCTGAATGGAATTGAATAAGCATTGTGGAACATGGAAGGAATACTATCAAGGGTTCAAGATGAAATTAGAAAGAACCTTTTCAATGGAGAGTCATCTGCACAAAGGAAAGCATGCATACGCAATGAAAACTCTAAATTGGGTGGAGGACGAGACAGAATGCCAGGCTTGAAGGGTGAATAAAACTTGGACGGCTTCTTAGTTAGTCTTTTTCCAGGCAACTTGAACATAGGCAGATCATCTAGAATCGGCCACTTTAATGCAGAAGTGGTGCCTTTTCCGGTTGTTTTGTGACTGCCTTCTTCAGAAAGTTTGGGAGCATAAGGGGAGTTACCCTCAAAACAGGAATGGTGTGAGGCAGATGAAGCAGGGTTAGCTGCTACATCAGAGTAGCCTTGTGTCTAAAAATAAATAAAAAAAGGTAAGGATAAGATGCATGAGCAACATAATTTAAAGCTCAAACTTGAAGACTATTGATTTATTGAGAGAACAAGAAACTAAGTGAGTAGAATATCAATGAAATAATAGTGTGCGTGTTAAAAATCAAAAGAGGACCTAACATTGAAATTGGCATGCAGACGTACATGACAAAAGTGAATAACAATTAGGAAAATGAAAATAAGTATGGTACTCCAAATAATTGAATGTTCAAATAAAAACAGTAGAATAGTATAAATAAATTGGTTTACATGCTTAAGATCAAATAAAAGGTGTTGTCGATATTCAGACATGTCAATGAAAAGCACTGTGCAGTAGAAAAAAGACAAAAGGTATCCCATTTCTGTTGAATGAGAAAAGTAGTGACTTGGGGCAGTAAAATGTTATGTAGCAGCATACAGGATGGTACCAAAAACACAAGCATATATAGAAAACTAGAGTGATTGAATGAACAGCTAGGTGCACTTACATAAATAATTCGGCCTGTATGTAAAAGAGGATCCTTTTGTGCCAACTCAGTCTAACAAAAAGAGCAAAATCAGGAAACTAATAGCGGATGCCACCTCAGGAATATTAGAACTAAGGAAAAGATAGATGCCTTATCAATGTAATTTAGTTGTTAGTCTGAAAAGAAAGGTGAAATGAGTTTTGGGAGAACCTTAGACGGACGACCATCTGTACGGCTGTTGACAGGAGATGATGATTGTCGCTGGCCTGATTGGTCCATTGTTGACGGAACAAATGGGGAATAATCGAACCCATAAACTGGAAGTACAGAGGATGAAAAAAAACAGAAATAAAATAGAGTTAAAAACAATGGAGCAAAAAGAAACACATGGTAACCGTGTGGATAAGGTGTTGGGCTGCCGTCTTCCGAGGTGGTGCTTTGTACTGGAGCCATAATCAGAGTCTGAACTGGACTTTTAGGGAGAACAGTAGGGGCATTTGTGACAATGAATGAACCTGTGTGGACATATTGGAAATAAAAAATATGGTTTCAGTCTGCTATAAGAACTGAAATGTAAATATGAAAAAAAAGGCCATGCACATACCTGGGGTGAGAAATGTGTTAGGAGCATGATAGAAAACTGAAGTATCAGTAAAAGAAAACATGATAGAGGATAATAAAAAGTGATGCAGTTAGAAAAATGGAACAATAGTCGAAAATATAAAGAAAAACAAACTATGAGGGGTGCACCAGATTCATGTTGTGAAGAGGTGGGCATCGGTGCGGTCGATGGACCAGGTAATTCCTCAGAAATGTGAGGTGGTGAAACTACACAATGAACAGGGGAGCCAAATGGGCCTATCGATGATGTGGGGTTAAATGAACTAGGACCTACAAATGTACAAGTCATGAAACATAACGAGAATGACATAGGAAGACAAAAAAGAAATAGCACAGAATGGATATTAAAAACATGCAAGCGGGGAAGTAGACAATACCAGGAGTGTTGCAAATGGGTGATTGTTCATCAATCTGGCTCCGAAGTAAAGTACCAGTAGAAACAAATGTACCATGAGAATAAATATGATGACCTGGGCATAAATGGAAAAAAATGTCACTATATTTGATAATTAGCAGGAAGACACAGGGTGAGATAACGTATTTAGCAAAAAAAAAAAACAAGAGTTTGCCTGGCATTGATGTCGAGGTACAATGGCCTGAGTCACGGGTATCATGATCGCTGAGTGTATGCATTGTCCTGGAAGTGTCACCTGGAATGTTGGTGTCCCGGGATTGTGATGCCACAAGTTCATGAAAGAATGGACGACATTGTTCAGCTAGCCGTAACTGGGCTCTCACAATGTTTCCAATAGAATTCTCAATGGACGTTTTGTTATGAGAGAGTGTCTGATCAAATTCAGAAAAGAAACCCAATACTCTCTCTCTATATGGGCCAGTGAGACCATCTATCAGCTCAGATAACAAATCCTGGAGGCGTGGGATGTCTAAATTGGGTATTCCTTCCATACGAACGTTTAAGTTTTGGCAGGGAACACCACGGACATCTGCATCAGCGTAGCAGGTGGTACTCCATGGCTTGAACTGTAAGAGATAGCATTGATGTCAAGGAAACAGGGTTGTTATTAATATGGTTGTAAAAATCTCTACAACTAAAAAGATCTGGATGATTTCATTTTCGTCTCTCTAATGACCTCCGGCCCGCGCTAATGACCCCCACGCTAATGTTTCACCACATGGAAAAAACCTACAAAAAATATATCCCAGCCGAAAAAAAAACGTCAAAAAATCCTCTCCATCTCCACGCTGCCACCTCCTCTCCATCCCTGCCACAAAGGCACTAGTCGCACACACGCCGTCGACCTCGGACAGATGTGCTTACCTTCACCTAGCAGTCCCTGTTCAACTGTTTTTGTGCATCACAACATGTTTGATGCTGTCATGATTGTGCTGGCTGTTGATTAACTCGGAAGCTTTTTTGTAACTAACATGCGCTAGAGTCTACACTTCCTATATAGCAGGCAGTCTCATCTGGTAACTTGATGCCTATGTCATTGCTCACACTTGCTTGCATTTCCCCTGTTATTAGTTTGGAAATTAATCTTGTCTAGCAAAGCTGAATAGTGTGTGTTTTTTTATGCGTGCGCAAACTGAATGTAGGATATCAAAGTGATAATTGCAAATATTAGTATAAGAACCATTGCACAGGAAGTGCATCCCTTGGGAAAACGTAATATGCTGTCTGAATACATGTTTGAATGGGTGAATGAACATCTCTTTTTTCCGTAAAAATGCTTGTTTGAATGGGTGTATCTGCATCTGTGAGAAAGTTAAGTGTCCTGAGACTTGAGGTTAATGAACCAAGGTTTTTGATCGCCATGGAGGAATAAATTTGCCATCTGAGAAACTATTGTTGCCAACCAGGCAAAATATTGTTTGTATCTAGGCAAATAATGTATAGTGTTTCAGTTTAACAAAAAGAAAATACTAGGCATGCTTGTATAGTTTTCAGATTGGGAAATTTACTGTTTTCAGTCAAGGAAAATGCATATCCTGATGCAAAACATTTTGAAAAGTCTAAAACTTTGAAACATCAAATTGAATAATACGTATAAATAAATGGCCAAACTGAAGATTATGTGATGGCTAAACTGAACAATTGTTTGATGGCAAAAACTGAAGAATTGTTTGATAAACTAAACATGTTAATGCGTAAAAATATACTGAGACTGAAACTATAAATGACTAAAGCTCAATAGATTGGCCACGGATAAATGAAACTGATGATTGTCTTATGGATAAACATTAGTTGCAAGTGAAAGATATCCTGGCAATTAGCATTAACATTAGTTGCAAGGTTCTTTTGACCACATCTTCATTCAGTCCTACGCAATTAGCATTATGAAGAAGCATCCACCTATGATGCTTCTTCAGCCTAAGCAGATAAGCATCGGTTTGAATTTTTTAAGAAAGTATGTTGCTGCTTTAGCCTGAGCAAATAAGCTATTGAAAGGTTTATGTCAGAAACCATAAACCATAATTTTCAGATGATAAATAGCACAAACTGAATTTTTTCGAAAACTTTAATCTGGAAAATTCATCTAACATATATTATCTCCTGAGTTAACAGGCACTAGAAGAGTGGATTGAAGGTTTGGAGCAACTCATATACGAACAACCTAGCACACAAACATATCCAGGGCACGAACCAATCTGAAGTGAACAACTCCAGAGCCTTAACCCACTGACAATATTCAATTGCAATTATCTAGGGCAGTAGGGGGTCAAAATTATCTGTTGCCGGTGGAGCTTAAACGGAAGCTCCTGTTCTAGGGATTATAACCGATGATTCTATGAATTCCCGTAGCAACGCACGGTCACTCAAATAGTGAATAAGAAAAGAACAAATAAGATAGGTGACTCACAGGTAGGACACCAAAAGTAAGTCTACCGTCGATGGTTATAGTTGTATCAGCATCTGTTAAGCGATCTATCAGATCTTTATCATAAAAGGTGAGGCGTGGAGTCGAAGTCCGGTCCACCAACGAGCCGGGGTGGTCAATGTTGTCGAGATAGTATACCTGTTGATGAAAAATAAGAGGTGAAAAAATTGGAACTGCAAAAGATTGTTAGATAGTAGTAAAAGCTGAAAAAAAAAATAAAAAGAGTAGTGGATGAAAAGAAAATTACAAGCAGGAAAATGGCACAGCCATATATGTTTTGAGTAAGTTGGTTTTTGTCCCGATCATGCCAGCTGCGAACAGCAATCTGGAGATCATTGAATACAGCCTGCGACCAATCAACAACTCCGAACAACTGGTGATCCATTGTCCTCTTGATGTCAACTGAACCAATGAAGTTACTGCTGCTGGGAAGTAGTAGCCTGTTGCATAGTATCATGAAGAAGCATCTCTTCATGAGAGGGTTCACATTTCCCTTTAAGATCTCTTGTTGCAAGTTTGATATATGTATGTCACAATCTTCAGCGATACCTTGGTTTAGATCAGAGATAAGCTGCTGGCGAAATATGATACCTTCCTTCCATGAGTATTGCTTGAAGTTTTCACCACCTATAGGCAAACCAAGAACCATGCTAATTATTTGTGGGGTGATCGGAAGGACCTTGCCTGCACCAATCTTAATTAGCATTTGATCAGGGTCGGTGTGGTCCAATAGCCAGATTAGAAGAATCTTATTCTGTACAGAATCAATCTTCATTCTCAGCAAGTGACCAAAACCATCAGCTTCGATAGCAGCATATTGCTGTGGGTTCAACAAATTAGTGGTGATTATAACCTCTCTGGGATTGCACCGAACATTTACAATAGAGGAACGGCTGGAAGGTCTCTTTTTTCTTTGTGTTGCCTGTTAGAAAAAACAAGAATTTTAGAAATAATAAGGTTATGAATGGATAAAAAGGAAGAGACGCTCAGAAAACTGGGAAACGCTGTATAAATGATAAGCTGATGCATGGGTAGTCAAGAAAAAGATAGATTTTAAATATAAACTAATAATTGGGGAAAGGGATGTAGAAATAATAAGCTAGTGCAGGGGTAGTGTAGTTGAAAAAAAAATGCAGGGGTAGTAAAAAACTAAGAGAGATATAGTAAAGTAAATATTTGGCAACAAAGACGTAAGAGTAAATTTGTGCTATATTGAAGGAAAAAACAAACTAGCGATCCATACGAAGAGAAGCTTTAGAATGGATACTCTTGTGAAATGAAAATGCAGAAGTAAATAAATGGTATACACCTCTGTACATGCACCGGTCGACAATCCTGCTCGTGTTTGCCTAGTCTTCCTCGGACCAACATCCTTAGATTTGTCGATGAGTGAGGATGAACGGGCATTGGGAAAAGGCATGAAGTCATCATCATCGCTGTTGTGACCAGCTGCAGAAGGCAACACATGCTCTGGTCGAATGTGATGCTCAAACCTAAAAAAAGGCCACAAACAGATAAACTATGTCAACAGAATAATAATTAAAAATAAACAGAGATTGACGAACATGAATCAAATTAGTAGAAATTGAAACACTTAAGTACCTCTCCTGCGAGCTCTCAAAAACCACCCTCTTCAGGTTGCACGGCACCCTATCCACAGTACGGTGAGCAGCATGAGTCCTACAAAGGAATAGGAAATAATGATGCATGAACTTTTGGGGAGCACATAAAACAGGGGTATGGTTACATAGGGGATAGAAGAAGCATATTTGTGTACAACATGTTTGTACAGAATATACAAATTAGAAGAGCACACTGATATGTCTCAGATGATTGTGATTGGGGGAAATTTGATAAGCAACATTGCGCAAAAACAGTACCTTCTGTGTGGGTGGTCCAGGGAAGTAGGTGCTACCGCAGGGGGCTTAGAAGGGGGACGCCGTGCATCTGTATACCAAAAGGACCAAACAGGGAAAATAATAAACAACAAAGATGGAATGTGGCAATGATACATGATTTTAAAGAATCAAAAATCTTGTAAGCTTTCAGAGCAGGAAGAAAAGTTTTAATTGACAAAAGGACAAGCCAAAGTGCAAACAAAGAAGACTGGTAGTTTAGGATAGCAAAATTTACAGTCCATGAATATTAAATTGTTCTCTACTTCTGTGTCCATGCATCAGATCATAGAAATATAAATTTAAAAAAGAATCATAAACAAGATTAGATACGCTGTAAATGAATGTATGTAATTTTGTCTAGTCATTTGTAAAATACTAACTCCATAATGTAACAGATTAACATTATAGAACAGGCATTCCCCTTACCAGGTGAGGAGGGTAACCTCTCATCTGGTCGCAGAGGGACCTCATACCTAAATGGGCAATAATCACATCAACTGAGAGAAAAGCATGTACATCTCATGAAAAAAGGCCGCTAAATTTTTTTAAAAAAAAACATGTACTGACCGCTGTTGAGTGCTCTCAAATACAAGTGTTTTTGGGTTATCAGGCATCTTATCAACTAGCTCCAACCGGATTCTGAAGTCAATGATTCATAATAAATTTAGAATACTGCTTTCGTATACTGTACAGCTTAAATTTACAAGCTCACTCCACAGAACAATGTAGTAGCAACTGCTGAGTCAATATGAGTGTATTAAAAAAATAAATATAACATAATGGGAATATGAAACAAAAGAACCTTTTAGTTGCCGAACCAGGACCTTTTCCATCATGGACATCCTCTGCAAATTGAGAATAAATAGAATTGCTTTATTAAACTATCATCACAGCATAAGAAAATAATACGTGTATGATCTGAAACAAGAAAAAACACAAAAGCTGAATCAATGTCTTTGGTTGTAAGAAACCAATGTTTGATTTTGAACCATTATATGAGCACAAAATATTATCAAGAGCAAAAATAAAGGAAACATATAAAATGAAGAGGAAACACGGTGACCATTCTTTTTTAACAAAGAGTACACATATCAGGGAATCTAATACTGAAACCAATTGAACACAACCTTAATAGGACATCAAATCAAAGCGATATACGTGAATAAGAATGTAAAGGAAACCTGAGGGACCGGTTGGCTCCATCCCAAAATGGAGCAAGCTCGGCAATCAACGTTGGTGCTCGGCAATCGACGGGCGGCGTGATGCGTCTGTGAACACAGCGCTGGGAGCGGCGCGGCGGGTGCGGAGGCAGGGGCAAACCGGGCGAGAAACCGACAGGGCGGGGCGGGCCGCTGGGGAACGCCGTCCGACAAGGTCCGGCCGTGCGGCGCGGTGCGTCTGCAGCCGCACGGCGCTGGGGGAGGCACGGCGGCACTGAGTCCTCCGGCGGCGCGCTGAGTAGTGCGGCGGCGATCTGGATTCGGCGGCTTCGGAGGCGTCGGAGTCGCTAACCGCCTGAGGCTGCGGAGGCGAGGCAGATGAAGCGAGCTGGGAACTGAATACGAAAACTGGGAGAGGGATAACCGGCGCTCGGGTGAGAGGAGGGAACTGG
The DNA here is from genome assembly GCA_038087645.1 of Saccharum hybrid cultivar R570. Lineage (NCBI taxonomy): Eukaryota > Viridiplantae > Streptophyta > Magnoliopsida > Poales > Poaceae > Saccharum > Saccharum hybrid cultivar. Next base: position 385,933 of record JAQSUU010000123.1, on the reverse strand, counting down.
GAAGTGGGAGATCCGGCGCTCGTCTGCGAGAGAGGGAAACGGGAACCCGGCGCTGGGAGCGAAAGTGGTTGAATCGGACGGGATCGGTAATTTGGACTCGGGTACTGATTATTATTCAGTACCCAGGGTATAATATAGAATATCTCTATATATATATATACAACAACATAGTCTTTTGTCCCAAGCAAGTTGGGGTAGGCTAGAGATGAAACCCAAAAGAGACGAGAAACAGGGAGACACATAAAGGGACATAAATGGCAAAAGACAAAAAGATGTCACGGTTCAGGCACGTTGATTGCCAATCTCCAAGCGCTCCTGTCCATAGCTAAATCCTTGGAGATATTCCACTCCTTAAGATCTCTCTTAACGGACTCGTCCCAAGTTAGTTTAGGTCAACCTCTACCGCTCTTTACATTATCGGGCCGCTTTAGAACTCCACTACGCACCGGCGCCTCAGGAGGCCTCCGTTGGACATGTCCAAACCATCTCAACCGATGTTGAATCAATTTCTCCTCAATTGGTGCCACCCCAACCCTATCCCGAATATCGTCGTTCCGGACTCTATCCCTCCTTGTGTGCCCACAACACCAGCGCAACATACGCATCTCTGCTACACTCCCTATATATATAGGGAGAGTATACTCTGCGGCTAGCTACAAAATAGCTTATTTTGTAGCCAGGCCAACCGACCGCACCCTGATACCCATCCGATCCAGCCGGCCGGCCCAGCGTTACTGCTTTCCTTTCCAGCTGCATGCATGTGGATCAACACTGCAGGTAATTGCAGTAATTAATGACGCTGGATATTTGGAACTATTTTCACGCCTTCACACGGTGCCATTGCATGCATGCAAGCGATGTGTTACGAGAATACACATAAAGCTGGTGTACTAGTTCAGCTGGTGCCATGGCAAGTATTACGAGAATACTAGTATTAATAAGTAAATGGTTTACTAGAAAATTTGTACCATTGATTGTGATTTACTAGAATATATGCCTTGCTATCCTTTTGAATTTGACAACTATGATTTACGAGAATTTACTTTGATTTACCAGAATGAACCTTGAATGTAAATTACGAGAACCATGAAATAATTACGAGGATTCGAGTTGGCTTCATACGAGAATTACATGATGAGTTACTTTGTTTAGGTTCTGGTTTTTCCGAGTAACTAGTTGGCCAGTTACGAGAATGCATGAAGTCTAGACCTATATATAGTAACTGAGTCAATAGTTTACCATGATATAATTACGAGAATTCGAGTTTCTTGATACGAGAATTACATGAGGAGTCAAATGGTTCATAATAACTAGTTACTATAATATAGAGACCATCTTACCATAACCATAAGATAGTTATGATATTTCAAATGGTACATACTGTATAACACCAGCTTGTACTGGGCGAATCATATATCTCAACATCACAAAATGGTACCAAACCGCTTCGACAATTACAGACTATATTGTTTCTTGTTTCATTCATATATATATATATATAATCAGGTCCATGTTACCAGAAAAGAGGTATTCTGAATTGATGAATCTTTGACGCAGTACCATCCACAAACCTCTGAAGCTGGAAAGCCAGGATCTATGCACCTGGATTTAGGAAAAAAAATGAAGATAAAACTTTTAGCAAGATCATGAGGCTAATAGCATCTTCCAGAAAAAAAAATTGTGGAAAAATCAGAATCTATAATTAGATGAACAACAGTTGTAAGGTCCTAGATGGCTAGAGGGGGGGTGAATAGCCTATAAAAATTCTACAAGCACCACTAAGCAAACTAGTTAGAATAACAAACGGCGTAAAGCGAGTTTTGCTTAGCCAAAGGTTGTGATGCAAGCCTCCTATCCACAAGTCTAGTAGATTATGATCTTTAGTTCACACAAGTGCTAAGTCACTAACTTACACTAGTGAGCAAGCTAACAACTACTAGAAAAAGCTACCACTAGAGCTACACAAGATAATCTAGTAAAAGTAAATGCGAGAGAAAGGATTGTGAATCTTATACCGACGGTGGAGTGAAGATGTTGCCAATCACCAAGATGATATACAATCAATTAATATTGACAACAACACAATATGTAGACCAATCACCGGGAGACAAGAGACACAATATTTTTGTTCACCCGGTGTTCACTTGTGCACCGACAAGCTACGTCACCGGTTGTGTCGACCAACACTTAGATGGTTCCTCGGTGTGACCCTCAAGTCACTTGCCCCTCAAGGCACGCCCCGCAAGGCACCGCAAGACGCCACTCTCAAGTGAGGTAACTCAATGACACGCGCAATCCAATAGAGTTGCTTTTGGCGTCCTGCCGAGGAAAGCACAAGAACCTCTTACAAACAACCGGAGGTGGCCAAGAACAATCACCTTCTCTTGCCAACGCCTCCAACAATCTCCAAGCCGGCTAGGAGCGGTACTCTCCAAGAGTAACAAGAAATCCACCGGCTAAACCACCCACAAGTGCCACTAGATGCCCTCAAGCTATGCAATGCACTTTGGGATCACTCAATCTCACTTTTGATTTGCAATCAAGCAAGAGAGATGAGTGGGAGGAGTAGCTCTAGCTCAAAGGATGCACAAGAGTGTTAGAAATGCCAAGAGACCTCCCCAAGGGCCGGCCAACGAGTATTTATAAGCACCCCAAACAAATAGAGCCGTTGCCACTCCACTGACCGTTTTTTTCGGGACGACCGGACGCGCCGGTCGAAACTGACCGGACGCGCTCAACCGCGTCCGGTCGCCCTGCGACATCCACGTGTCCCTCAAATTTCAAATGCGACCGTTAGATCCTCCAACGGTCACTGCGCGCCAACGGTCAAACGCTACGACCGGACGCGCTGCTCAACCGACCGGACGCGCCGGTCGCACAGCACCCGCGCCCGCGAAACAACGACCGGACGCGCTCCTCGCAACGACCGGACGCGACAGTGCCAGCGTCCGGTCGGAGTCCAGTAAGCTCCCTTGAAGACCGGACGCGTCCGATCGCGTGTGACCGGACGCGCCCCGCGTCCGATCGTCCTTGCGAACCGCAGTTCCTTCTGGGCACTTGACCGGACGCGCCGGTCCCGCGAGTGACCGGACGCGCCGGTTGCAAACCCTAGCCCGCGCGCCCGATACCGCGCTGTACTGACCGGACGCGTCCGGTCATACCGAGACCGCGTCCGGTGCAGCGTCCGGTCACCTCTGTGACCTCCGTTCGCTTCCGTTTCTTTTCCAACTTCCGGCGTAGTGGAAAATAGGCATTTCATTTCCCCGAAATCGCCTGAATCCCGCGCTCGCACGCTCGGCGGGAGGGAGAGAGGAACCCAAACCCCTCTCTACCCGCAAACCACAGCGCGACCAACGCCACCTTTGTAAATGTGCCAACACCATCAAGTGTACATCTCCATGTGCTTTGTGTGTTAGCTTTTTCTCAATCATTTTCAAAGGTTTTCCAAATAGCTCACTAGGCCCTACATGCAATGCACTTCATGAATTCACCTAGTGGCACCCGTGCATCGAATAACCGATAAGACTTCCCCTCTTAATAGTTCGGCTATCGATCCTAAACCACTCACACCCTCTATGATGTCTTGAGTGTAAAACAAAATGGCCCTATGGTTATACCTTTGCCTTGAGCCCATTTTGTTTCTCCAAATGATATGATCCACTTCATATCATCACATGACCGTCTCGATCCATCGACCTTGACTTCACTTGCTCTTCACCGTTGCATCGGTCCGTCGGCGCTAAGTCTTGCTCAAGCTTCACCATCGCATGGTCCTTCGCTTCGAAGCCTCGACTTGCCCTTCACCTTCACAACCGGTCCATCGAGCCAAGCCTCATCTTGGTCTTCACCATCTTGGTCATATGAGTCAATGTCATGTCTCATATGCAATGACCACCTTTATCTAAATCATCCACTTAGATACAAAGGTTAGTCCTAGGTTTCATCAATTAGCCAAAACCAAACTAGGGACTTTCAACAGTGCACTTTGATAATTAGATAAATCCATACAAATTATTTTAATATAGAGATAAATCATGCGGAGGCATAGGGGAAAAAATACAGTTTAATACTCACGGATTCACATCAACAAATAAAACAGGAGAAGGATTCCGATCAACAAATAAACAGGAGAAGTCGCACTCACCGGAGGAGAGGACGCAGTCTCTCTTTCACGGATCCACCATCAGGGCTGTCATCCAACGGCGACGCCGCGCGCCTTGCGCCCAGCGACGAGCCCACGAGCGCCTCGATCGGCCCTATGCACCGCCGCGCGGCCCGTATACCCCTCCTCCTCCGCAGCGGCGACGATGAGGCTCATCCAGCAGGCGATGTCCGAGTGCGCGAACATCACCGGCACGACCCACCCCACGAGCGCCACCGACCCGGATGCCCTCAAGAGCCCGACGGCTGCGCCGGTGGCCGCGGCGCCGAGGAACGCCCGGAGCATGAGCAGCAGCCATGCCATGGCCGTCGTGAGGAGCTCGATGTATGGAGGCAAGGTCTACGCGGTGGAGCCGTGGAGATCCCCGTCGGTCACGCGGTGGAGGTCGACGCCGCAGGGAGCACGAGCAGGGCCGGTCATGAGGCTAGCAGGCTGGTCTTTGCTGGGCTGCGCGTCGGCGCCGGGCCGCCGTGTGCATGGCTGCATCGCCGTCGCCGCCATGAAGGAGGAGGGGCCGCGGCCTCGTCGGGATGGCGGGCGTACCGCAGACGGTGCTGGGTGGCGTCGTCGGCGGACCGCTAGGGGTCATGGGCAGACCACAGACGAAGACGAGGGGCGTCGCCGGTGGATCACGGACGGAGCCCGGGGCATCGCCGGCGGAGTGCGGACGGAGTGCGGGGGCGGTAGACAAAGCTGGGCTGCGACTGGGCTCTGCATGTGCGGGGAGAGAAATAAATTAGAAAAATAAGAGAGAGGTTGGCAGGTAAGCCAGGAACAATAAATGGAATTTGTTGCCTCTGCATGCATGCTGCAGCGTTGGTCGCCTGCATGCACAACATTTACTTGCAGCGCAGATGATAGAATCGTCAATAATTATGGTAACCATGGAGGCTGGACCAGGTGCGCCGGATGATGCCTCAATTCTGGTGCGCCGCATGGCTTGGCTACAGAATATAGTATTTTGTAGCCACCTACAGTGTATTAGTTATATATATATATACACACATGTCATACATTTCGAAGAGATGTCCTCTAGCCCCGTTTCGATGCTTGAAATTGAATTCATTTTAATACGATAATGACGTGAACCAGTCGTCCGGGTGGCCGGACGCACCCAACCTGCGTGTCCTTATCCCATCGCGAACGCACCCGACCGCGCGCCGAACCAACACACCCGTACCGCACGCCGCTCCCGCACTCATTCCTTATCCTCTCGACTGCTTACTCCCACAGCGCCCGCACCTCGCTGTCGCCCTGCCCGCCCTCTTCCTTCTTCCCTCCCTCCCCTCTACGCAACCTCCATGCACCCCTCGCTCCCCAGCGACCCCGCTCCCGCTCCCCCCATGGAGACAAGGACGACGACGATAGCTCCGACGAGGTAGATCGGTTTTTCTCTGAATTTGAGCCTTCCTCCTCCTCATCCTCCTCCTCTGGATCTAAACACTCCTTCTCCTTCTCTAGATCTGAGCCCTCCACCTCCCCCTCCTCTAGATCTAAGGGACGCGGCAGTGGCTAGGGTTTTGGCGAGCTTTGGGGTCCTATTCCCTCCTCCCTCCGGCGAGCTCGAAGGCGATGGGCCTAGGGCTGCTTTGTATGCTTTTTTTTTTGTTGTTTCTCTCGTTTTGCAATGGGTGTTTTGGGATGTTGCAACAGATGATTTTTGAATGTTGCAACGGGATTTTTGGGTCATTACAACAGATGTTTTTGCGATGTTACAGTACTACTGCTTGAGATGTTGTAGTACACAATTTTCGATGTTGCAGCACATATTTTTCGATGTTGCAGTACATATTTTTTCGATGTTGCAGTGCATGTTTTTCGATGTTGCAGTAGATATGTTTTGATATTGCAGTACATATTTTTCGATGTTGCAGTGCATGTTTTTTAATGTTGCACTATATTGTAGTATTTACAACCCGTTGTTGCATTACATAGTTTTTTTTTCATATGTTTTGCAATGTTGCAGTTCAAGTGTTTCATGCTCTTTTGAGACAGGAGTGTGGTGGGGGGAACAGGGGACAGGGCGCGGTGGGGAGCGAAGGACAGGGCGGGTTCCGTTCTATTCCGTTCCATGCGCGGGTGGCGGGCGTGCGCGGGGGGCGGGCGAGGTTCCGTAAGGGACCGGCGTCCGGACACACTCGCGCGCAGGACGTTCGGGCGCTAGAATCACCGAAATCATAATTTAGACACATATTAATTAAGATAATATGGTAGTATATGAATTATATTTGTATATTATAGTTGGCTATACGAGAGAGATACTCATGTGTTGCATTTCTACAGTAGGGAAGCGAATTGAAGAACGTGTTATAAGTTGCAAAGTAGAAACATGGCATGATTATCTATCTCACCCTATGAATTTGAGATAGACTTATATGTGAACTTTAGAAAGTGGGATGGAATGTCAAATTCCAAACCAAATAGTCTAGTTTATTAAGTAGATTTCAATTCCTCAAATACAGGGATCCAAATGGTCCAAAGAACGGTTGATCACTGGTAGATTGATTCATAACAGAGTCATTCTAGTTTACCGCTCGACACTTCCTTACTCCTGGGTCTGTTTACGTATGGTAATGCATGGCAAGTTTCAATGTTGCATGGGTTCGATCCACTGGTGCCATAGGAGGACAGGACAGGACGCAACGAATCGTTGGGCTTGGCGCCGGTGGTTGATACGTGGTCACGTGCATGAGAAGGCGTGCCACAAGGTTTGGCCGTCACGGCTACGCCGGTCCCCTATGATCGAGGGCCTGTTTGGATTGAAAGAATTTGGAAGAATTTTGGAGTCTATTTTTCCTTTGGAAAGGAAGTGAATCAGAGCGTTTGGAACAAGGAAAAGCCAAATACCCTTTCGGAGGAAAGGGAGTGAGCTGTGTGCATTTCGGAGTAAAAAAGCATCAACCTGGAATCAGTGGAAATCTGGCGTGCTCTCTCATCACGTAGCTGCTCTCGCTTGCCTGTCCCTCTTTCGGTCTTTCCTCTCTCCATTCCGCATCACGCACGGTAGAGCACTACAGTTAGTAAAGTAAAAGAGGTAGTTGATGAATTAAATAATATATAATATGTCAAGCGACCCTCGAAGCTCCTAAATCACTTTAGCATATAACAGTGACGGTAACTAATTTGTTGTTTAGAGACATGTGATGATCTTTTTATATTCATGCGATCCAAACAGCTCAAAGTCACAATTCCTGTGTTTTGGAATCCTATAGTTTTTCACTTTTCGCTCTACCATATTCCTGTGTTTTCTTTCATTCCTCTATTTTGCATTCCTTTATTTCAAACGGGCCCTAACCACACGGTACGTACTTGTGTTTGCAGTTGTACGTGCTCGGCGGTCCATCCATATACGTGTGCATGCGGAGTGCCACGAGGCTTAACACATCACGCATTTAGCGTTCTTATGATGCATTTGTCAGTCCTTCCGTCCTCTGTCAATTCGTTGAACACATAGACGACGCGTTAAAATATCCATATTTATTAAAACTTTTCACAAAACAAAAAAGACAAAAAAAACAAGTGAGATAAGTGTCTAATGGCTCATCTCTGTTATTACTGTTTATAGAGACGGACATGTTAAATTATTCATCTCTATTTATGGTTTCTCGAAGACCAAAATACCCCCAAAAAAATAGTGCTTTTCAAGATTTAAACCCATGAGCTCAGCTCACACAATACCTACACACTAATTTATGTGTAAATATAGGTTGCTATCATTTGTATTAACATTTCGTACAAAATCTAGTATTGAATATTTTGTCCACTAAATGGTCTCAAATAACAGAAAAATATTTCAACTACAAAGTTTAAATATTGTCAAATACTACAACTTTGGTAGGTGTGTCTCCGGCTAAGAATGTTGGCAAATTTAATCTCGAAATATGAGCACCTAAAATAAATACTTAAGACTAAATAACTTCAAACAAAAACTTATCAACTACAGACTTGTAGACCAGGTCGACCACTACACCTTTGCCATTGATCACGTGACCATTCAAGGTCATTTGGAAATTGTAAATTTTGAAATTGTAAATTTTAAAAAATCAAACACATACTAAGACCTCTAAACAACTCTAATTAAAAACTTGTCAACTAGCCATCACGTGCTTTACAAAGAAAACTCAATTGAAGCACTGCTTCTAGATCAAGGAAAGCAAGATTTACAAATGGTTCAACAACTACAATCCTTCTTCTTCCTCAAATTTGATGCCATCCACTGAAGCTCTGCTTCAAGCTCAAGGTCGGCGAGCCCCTCCACATGCAAACTGATGAAGGTAGATGCAGATAGTAGCCAAGCTATCGCAGTAAAGATCTTGCAAAGGTGCAAGCATGTATCATTCTACACAAATGAAGATCATGGTAGAGCTAAGAGATTTGTTTTAGCATCATATTGACTATCAGCACAGATAAGGGACACTTGAAAATAAAAATGATTTGTATGTGTTTGACTTTAACAGAGTGACATGTTTATGGGATTATTATTATAAAAAATACAATACTTGCATATGGGGTATTGCATTTTTTTAAAAGAAAATACATGGTATTTAAAACCACACTTAATTTTTTTGTAGACATCTAATTATATATTTAATTAATGACACTATTTACCCACATTTTTCTTGTAATATATTAATGAAAAAATACATGCACTATGATATCGTTCAACCGCATCAAATTCTACAATGGATTAATGATAGTACTATGGTAATGAATTAATGAAAAATATATCTGTGACGCATCACATGACGCATCAAATAATATATGACTTTATAAACCCTATCCGATTTTGTAACAAACTAATGACTATAGCACACATCCACTTCAAATAATATACGACTTTATAAATCGTATCCGATTTTGTAACAAGTTAATGACTATAGCACACATCTGCATCCTTTCTTAATCAATTGATATAAAACATATTAAAAAAACAATCATGAAGGGCATCTAGTTCTATAGCGAATTAATGATAGAAACACATAGCCATATCTATTCTACAATTGGATACTATATAGCCTTATTATCTTTCTTCTATTAATGTACAAGTGAAAGAAAAATACATGATATGCAAAATAATATGCGATTTCATTCATGAATAAAGATTTTTTTGATAATACTACGATGCCACAACATTCTTGTAGCAAATTAATGAAAAAGCCATACATATGATACGTGAAACCGTATCCAATTCTACAAATATTTAATGATAGTACCGCATAGTCACGTCTTTCTCCAAATTGTATAGCTAAATCTTTCTTGTAGTGATTAAGGAAAATAATGTTCTTAAACTTTGACCAGGATTATAGAAAAAAAAAATATTACATCTATAGGGTATGTTCGGCTCTACTCCAGCTTTAAGATCTAGAGAGGATATGTGGTTTGTAGACTAAAGTAAAGTGATTTTAATATTTATATTCAATAGAAACTATAAATAAACTATCAGTTTCAAAAAAAAATTACAAATAAACTGTCCATGTAAATGCTCTCGAGTGTCTCTAGCTCCAGATCCATGATTTGTAGGAGCTAAAAATTCCCAGCTCCAAGAAATAAACAAACTTCCTAACCAATGGGGTCACAATACCAAACAATTTGATGTGTATATGTTGGTGAAATTTTTCTATAAACTTGGACATATTTAATGAATTTTGACTTAGGGTCAAACTAAAACATACTACAATTTAGAACAGATGACAGAGTATAAGATACGTAAATGGCACATATTCCTAAAATGCTTCTCGTTCTACAATGAATTAATTATAGTCTTGCATAGACACATTCTACCTTGTAATGAATTTGATGAAAAAAAACATATGTGATACATAACAGTAAAAATTTCTTGAACCAAATCTAATTCTACAATGAACTGATTACTACCAAGTTGTATCTTGTGATCAGTTAGTGAAGAAAATCATATATGATATGCAAAATAGAAGAAATTTCTAGAATATCACGCAATTCTAAAAATGAATGAAGTTTCTTGCAATGAATTAACAAAACCCGCGTGTCCCATATGTGATATGTAAAACTATGCATAGAAAAGGAACCATATCCAACTCTACGATACATTGATGATGTTAATGCATAATCATGGCGCTCCTGTAATGGATTAATTTAACAAAAGAGGAAATTTTACCAAAACCCCATTAGAAAATCATGTGGGTTTTTCATAAACCCCTGCAAGTCATTTGGTTATAGTAGCGCACTTACATTTCTTTTTTTTCTGAAACCCCCACCCTTAGATGAATTGACCATCTACTTGACAATTGTATGGATGTTTCCTTATCACCATGTCTAGCCTTTGTCAAGCGAGGCTCATGGATCATATTGAGCTTGTTAAAGGGCTCAAGATCTTGCAAAGGTGCAAGCATGTATCATTCTACACAAATGAAGATCATGGTAGAGCTAAGAGATTTGGTTTAGCATCATATTGACTATCAACACAGATAAGGGACACTCGAAAATAAAAATGATTTGTATGTGTTTGCCTTTAACAGTGACATGTTTATGGGATTATTATTATAAAAAAATACAATACTTGCATATGGGGTATTGTATTTTAAAAAAAAAATACATGGTATTTAAAACCACACTTAATTTTTTTATAGACATCTACTTTTATATATAATAAATGACAATGTTTAGCCGCATCTTTCTTGTAATAGATTAATCAAAAAATACATGCACTATGATATCGTTCAGCCGCATCCAATTCTACAATGGATTAATGATAGTACTAGATAGCCATATCACTATGGTAATGAATTAATGAAAAATATATCTGTGACGCATCACACGACGCATCAAATAATATACGACTTTATAAATTGTATCTGATTTTGTAACAAATTAATGACTATAGCACACATCCGCATCCTTTCTTAATCAATTAATATAAAACATATTGAAAAAACAATCATGAAGGGCATCTAGGTCTATAGCGAATTAATGATAGAAACCCATAGCAATATCTCTTCTACAATTGGATACTAAAAAATGCACATGATAGACAATGTTCTCTGTCAACCAATCCCTATAAATAGGTCTCAATGTCCTCTTCGAATACCATCCACCATGGAACGCAATAGTTACCCCACCAAGGATATGAGATTTAGGCAGAGCGACAATGAAATTTCCCCTTTGCGCAAAGCGCTAAGGGGTAAAACAATCATGCCAGCTCTTTCTAGCAGTGCACCTAATGACCATGCTCACTCCTTCCAGAGCTACTACAATAATAGTGAAGCAATACCACACCAACTCCACTCAGTTTCTACTCCTATACCACCAACTAGCATCATTGCATCGACAAGGCTGGAGCAAAGGCCGAAGAATGAACAAGAGCTTATGCACATGTTTCTAACAACTCCCGTAAGTGAGGACGCACGGAAGAAGGCTTTGTCCTTGGAGCCCCAGTCAATAGAATCTTTGCTCCAAGGAGACCTTATGGCTATTCTCCAAGCCCACCTTGACATTGCTGGAGTTTCTGATCCTGGTCCGATCTTCCATGACCCTGCCTTGCATGTTCCCAAGGTTTTGTCCCTATCATTTTTGACCTTTTATCAATGTACTTAAATTATGTAACTCTACAATCTCTCACATCAATCTACCTGCAGGAGAGGATGCACAAAACTCTTGGATCTTCATCCTCATCCCATGATGACCTTTATGGGAAAATACCATATGTCAAACCAACTTTATTTAATCAACCCCCCATGTCCTCGCTTGTCCAAAGAGAACATCATGTGCCAAGTGGTTTTCCAAGTGGCAATTCCTATGACACCATCAAAGAGGTTATGGGCTCTACAATTAATTTTCGAAGAGTCAAGAAGCAGAAGTACACATGCAAGCTCTGTAATGCTGTGTTTAGCTCACAACAAATGTATCATGGTCACATGAGCTTGTTGCACAACAAAGGAATAGGGAACAATTAAAGTGGGCCATCATCCCTAACAAATGCTTGTCCGTGTTGTAAACCACCACTTATGTTAGGACAAATCTGTCTGAGTGGTTTCTTCTCATCAAGTGGAAGTAAATGAAATTTAATAATAGTATGAGTAAAATAATTGCATATCGACAATGAACAATTGCACTTATGATGTGATTGTGGCTTGTGCAAGGACATATGATGATTTACCCGAAGCAGTTTGTTATAAAAATCATGAAAACTATTGCATACTTGCAAAAAAAGTGGTTTAGAACACTAAATCTCTGAATTCAATGTATGAGAAAAATATAACCGCAAGATAACATCAAAAGTTGTGCATAGATCATAGGATTCTCAAACATGTGTAGGATGCCACGAACATAATATTGGGCTAGAAAACTACTGTGTTTAGCAATTTTCAGCAAATCTGTAGTCCATCATATGCCATTTGACTTAGCGATGGCGACTGAGGAGGAGATAAATCTGTTCTAGGGGCGACGAGGATGGTGACAGTGAGGGTCCAGAATTGGCCCTAGCCCCTATATATACCAGCTCATGCCACCCCTTGGCATAACCCTGATCTGCAATCAGAAGTCAAGAAGGATCAGAAATTAGGGTTTTCTGAGAGAATAGAATAGATCTCCAATTCCTCAAAGTTCTAGTATAGGCTAGCTAGCAAGATTCAAGTAGAGTTGGGCTATTGCACAGGATTCTGGATTCGTAGTCTAGAGGCTGGTATAGCCATTGTATCCCTCTATTATTTATGACTTTGTGCTATTTTAATACTTTGTTTCTGTTTATTATGTTCCTGATTTGATCTAGTAGTATGCTTGATATAGTCATGATTGATAATGAATTTATGCATAAGTTCGCAAAGCGCTTAGCTCAGTACTTGAGTGAGTTAAGTGGTCGACATTATGTAAGCGTGTTGCTTAAATATTGTTTACCTGTGGATGCACCCTACATTCTGGGCCATGTGGTATATCGCAAGAGTCCACTCCTCGTTTGTAGGGCAAGTAGGACCTGGTTGCGAAGGGAATCAAGCTTTGTTCTTGATCTTCCTTAGTAATGTTCCTTATGCTTAGATACAGAGTTAGTTATGCTATAGATGAAAGTGTATATACTTAGAGTATACAAAATACTTAGTAAATAAGAAATGACTTAGGAATCTTTTCTCTTAATTAATCTCCTACCTAGTCATACTATATTTATGAGTATCTACTTCTATCTCTAGATTGCTATCAACACTTTATACTTATCATTTATTTATTGGCTTACCCCTATTAAAGCATATGTGTGGTTAATGATCTTATCATAAGTATTCATGTTTGTCAATCTCTCTAGCCACCACTCCCTCCCTGTGGAAAAATATAAATAACGGTACATGGTATACTCCCGGGTGAAATGCTATAATGTTATATTATCTGTGCGCTTGCGGATTACTTCAACATATATAATCTTTCTTGAATTTACAAGTGTCATTAATAATTACCAACAAACATTTCTAGCATCACTGCTAGGGATGACAACTTAGTAAAAGTGATGTTAAGAAATGTCAACAAGCATTTTTGGCGCCGTTTCTGGGGAGGGGCACAAGGCTAAAAGAGAATTGATCAAATAAATACTTATTGATGAAATCATAACTATGCACCTCTGCTTTAAGAGGCTTACCCTTGTTTGTCTTTGCTCATATCTTATACAGGGTATTGCACGATTGGTTTTGATCCACCAACAAATTCCATCAATCACAATCAAACCCAACAAGAGGTAGCTCAACACCAGTTTCTGAAGCTATGGCTGACAAGACTCTGCGTGAGTTCTCTGCTCCAAGCACCGAGAACATTCGCACTGGACCAACACTCAAAACCAACAACCTTGAGTTTGCACTCAAGCCAAGCCTCATCAACATGGTGCAAGCTACGCCATTCAGCGGAAAGGCACATGAAGATGCTAGTGCTCATCTCCAAAATTTTCTAGAGATTAGCAGCACAATTGTCATCAAGGATGTTGCTCAAGACATCATACTACTCTACCTATTTCCATTCTCGTTAGTCAAAAGGGTGAAGCAGTGGTTCTACACCAACAAAGATAACATCAACACGTGGGCAAAATGTTCGAAGGCCTTTCTAACAAAGTTTTTCCCTATAGGCAAGACCAATGCCTTAAGAGAAAATTTTTCCAACTTCCAAGAGTAGAAAGGAGAAATCATTCTAGAAGCATGGAAACGTTTTCAAGAATACATTTCAGACTGTCCTCATCATGGGATGGAAGATTGGTTGCTCATGCAAGGTTTCTACCATGGATTAATTCAAAAAGCTCGTGAACAACTTGATGCAACTATTGGAGGAGCATTCATGTCACTCACTCTTGGAAAAGTTAAAACTCTTATGGAGAAGGTAGCCTCTAATCAAGGCTGGTCTCAAGGAAGTATTCAGACATGCAATAAGAGCAAAGAAGTACCAGAAGAGGTGTGTGCACTTTCAACCAAGATGGACGTATTGTTGAATTGACTTGAACAGCAAGCCAATTACAAGAAAGATCGTCACGCCATTCAAGATGCTTATAATGCCCAAAACACATGTTGAGAATATTTGGGGTTGATTTCCCCAAATATCAAGAGGATATAAACATTTTCATCAACAACTCTGGTCCACAACAACAAAGATAAGGATGGGGGCAATAACAACGGTCAAATTACCAAGGTAAGTACCCAGGTAATTACTATAATTCTTCTAATCCTAAACAACCATCCTTGAAAGATTTGATCTTAGAACAAGCCAAGATTAATGTGAGTATTTCTAAAAAGCTTGTTTCTAATGATAAGGTCCTAGAAAACATAAATACTAAAATAAAAAGTTTTTCTTCTGCTATAAAAGACCAACTTAGCTATAATAAAAAGATAGAATTACAATTAGCTCAGCTGACCGTTGCTCTGCCTTTTGCCACTAACCTTGAAAAGGTCAACGCCATAACCATAAGAGGTGGCAAGTCTACTCGTGATCCTCCAACAAGGACAGGCAAGACACCGGTAGCAGTACAAGAGGAGAAGAAGAATGATGAAGTTGAGCCACCAGAACAAGAAATGCAATAAGATTTTCATGACACCAACCTCCTACCGTTTCTATACAGAAATCGAAAGGCTAAAATGGATGAGCAGTTTGGTAAGTTTGTAGAGGTAATTCAAAAGTTATATATCAATATTCCTCTGCTAGATGCCATACAAGTACCTACCTATGCGAAGTACCTCAGAGACATTCTGAATAATAAGAGACCACTGCCCACCACTAAGATAATCAAGTTAACGGAGGAGTGTAGTGCGGCTATCCTGAACACATCGCCTGTAAAGAAGAAGGATCTGGGATGTCCTACTATTGATTGTTCGATCGGAAACTAGAATTTTGAGCATGCACTATGTGACCTTGGCGCCAACGTCAGTGTCATGCCCAAGATGGTCTTTGACAAGCTCAACTATTCAACACTCACACCAACATCAATGTGCCTGTAACTAGCCGACCAATCGGTTCGCTATCCTGCAGGAATCGCTGAAAATATTCTGAAAAAATAAGAAATTTCTTTGTGCTAGTCGATTTTGTAGTACTTGACATGCAGGAAGACATGAAGACACCCCTCATACTTAGGAGACCCTTCCGGAGCACTACAAACGCACATATTAATGTCGGAGTTGGATAAATCCAATTCCACATCAATGGGAAGGAAGGGCGATTCGCCTTCAAGCTAAGACCGGAACAATGCTCTAAATTGGAGTGGCAAGAGAAGCAAGTGCAACCATCAAGGTCTCCATCTCTAGGACCGACTGATGCACCCGAAGAATGAAGGACTTCTCCGATCAAGTCCGGTTCGGTGGGCTTAAAATTCTGAACCCTCGCCGAAAGGTAAAATCGGTAGTTATCCATATTTACTTTTTACATTATATTTTTACTTTGGCATATTTACTTTTCAATAATTGCATTAGAAAATAAAAAAATGTCATTGCATCATAAAAAATTTTCAAGCCCCCTAGTAAATAATTTTTACAGTGTGTAAAAATCCATAGAGAAAGTTTTACCATGGAGGCATACAAATTTTAAAATACCATCCATCCATCTAGAAATAATGCATAGTATCATAAAATATTCTTTGCATAGCATATATATACATGTGTATACAGTAGAAATACAGAAAACTGGGATGCACATGAGACACCTGGGACCCACCATCACCTCCACCATACACTAGCACCGAATTTTCAGATCGTATCCACCGAAAGCAAAGAGATATTGCTTAGCTTCGAAGCATTGCACCATCTGGTGGAGGATGACGGCGAGTGGGCCCAGGGTGGGGCCGACTGGCCCCACCACTTGGCCGGTCAGCCTGCTACTTCTTCCCCATATAAATTCCAAGCTCCTAGCTTCTCTTGACCTCAAACACAACTGCAAACAAATATCCATGATCAAAATTTCAAACTCCAGTTCCGAGCTTAGTAGTTCACTTAGTATAAGTGCTGCTGAAATTAGGGAGAGATAAAAATATTTAGGGAAGAAGTTCGGTTGAAATTTGGCTTAGAGAAAAATTATTGGCAGTCAGAATGACTAACCCTCAAACAGCTAACTCCTGGACGACTAACCACTAACTTTTATTTTCTAACCCATTCCATGAGTTTTGTTGTTTGGCTGATGTAACACCCGGTTTTCTAAAGAACAAAACCAGGCTTGTCATATGTGTGCCCAGGAAGTCCACACATATGTCAGAATGAAAAAGTATCAGAAACAATGTTATTATATAACGTAGACATAGCTATATTAAACACTTACATCAGAGTCTCACGGAACGGTGACTAAACTTCAGGCTCTATTCTTCTCAGGGACGGCTGACTGGGGCTCCGTACGCCAAACACTTCTGCAAGACTTCTAGAAACTCCACTACCTCTTTATTCTTCTTCCGAATAGCACCTTACTACACACTGGAGGGTGGGAAAATAGCAAGAGTGAGTCCATGTCGAACTCAACAAATATAACACGGGGTTCATGAGGCTCAAAAGGCTAACACTGGTTTACTACGGTTAGCTTTTATGAATCATACATTTTAATAGATAGAGTAGCAATAGGTTTATCACAATTTCCTCTATCAACAATGATCAAGTAATTATGAATAACGAATAGCAAAAACATAAAGCCATTAATGTATATCTATTCCGTGAAGGTCCAAGGCCACCCGTATCCGTGGGCACGGCTAGTATACCAGATTATTAAACTCTGCGCAGAGGTGTACACTTTCACTATGAGTCATGATTTCCAAATGCATAGGGTAGCTAGTCCCAAAACACCGAAAATCATATAAAGTCATTCAAAAGTTCGTCTAACAAGTTAGGTCCATTAGATTCACTCGGCAAGCAGATATAGGAACCCCTTTTCACATGGCACATTCCTTTTTGGCTATACACATGGGACTAGAAGCTATCCTATACCCGAATCGTCAAGCCATTCTTACGCCAATTAAGGTAACCGCTAACGAGCTAGAAAATATCTTTCAAACAACTAGAGCCAGAGCCATATATCCCTCATAGCTGTAATATAAGTCCCGGATGTTCGTTCACAGATGAGTCCTTATGGAGAGAAACTAGAGCAACGTAGAAACAACATAATGCTCTAGCACCCTTTAACAGTAAGAAAGTCATCTTAAAAGGTTGGTTGCATAATCCATTAGTCAAATTACAAGATCATTTTCATAACATTCGCACTAGCCAAGCTACCCAAATGCACATCCCATAGGTGACAAGGGAACAGGAAATCAATAGCTATGTTATAATCTCTACGGTTGTCAAGGAGGACACATGCATATGTATGATAATTTCAATGAATAGGACAACAAGGATGGTCCCATGCTATACTTGCCTTAACACTTGCCCAAACTTTCTCATACGTTGCTTCTGGTCATCGCCTTCTGATCATCGGCGCTCACGGATAGTCTTTCTTCTACTCGTAGATCATAGCAACCCAGCACACTAACAGGCATACAAGCAAACAAATAGGGACAACTAAGAACAATACACCACACAAGATATAACAGCATACTAAAAGAAAGCTAACTACTACGGTCACGCCAATAACAAAACTATCGTTAAAAAGAAACGACTATCGGGAGTTCTATACTATAAAAGAAAACAATCAACTAAAAGATATTTTAGTTAAATAAAATCATGAGAACTACAATTCAGATTAGTCATTATCATATCTTTTTATTTTAGAAGAGTCGAATTAAACTAATCATATTTTAAATATTAACACGCATGTATCATTAAATCAAAGTAAACTTTAAATTATCAAAATAAAAGAACAGGTGAGAACATCTATTCAATTGGTACATGATGCGTGTTGAAGCAGATCACATTTATTCATACACAATTTGACATCACGTATGCTAGTTAAACTTTAACTTGCTAAACAATGTACCCAGTGAACACTAAGATGAGTTTATGATATATATCGTGCTTGAGCTAAGCAAATCATAATTTAAAACATATTCAAGTTGCTGTTAGATACGTCATTCATGCTTAATTATAAAGGACCTACGCGATAAACCTATATTATTAATATACCAAGTTAAATCTAGCCATATATTATTTATAAACATATAAGCAAACACATTTCTTTTATGAAAAGAAAGTAAACAAGTGAGCATCTAAACTAGTTTTAGAATTATAGAAACAAATTATAATTAATAAAGAGACATTAATTTTGGTACTAACCAAGTTATAACTAGCAAAGAATATTCAAATTGCTATCGATCAAGTTAACATTTGTTTATAAAATACCAGATATAAAACCTAAATTACTTTTAATTAAAAAGGCATCGTATAAATATTAATCAAATTGCATGTATTACGACTTTATATGAATCATGTTTAAACTAGACAAATTAACAAATGCATACTTAAGTAATTATAAAAAGATCGAGATTATCCTACGTTGCTTCCATTTAGAGACAAACTTGCGTAATCATTAGTCAAATTAATAGGATTAATTTCATAAACATGTAACAGGGTAAACATCATTCCTAACACGTAGTTTATGTTGACATGGTCGCAACACATCAAGAGCGAAATTATAACCCTAGGTTGCTTTTAATTATAAAACCACTAATTAATTATTAATTAAATTATATTTTAATCAATAAATTAATAATTGTGTGACATGATAAACATCGATACTAACTAAATTATAATCATAAACACACATGTTAACATGAATTAAATTAATATTTATTTATAAAACCGTGGATATATAGTATAAATTGCTTTTAATTATAAAGCTAGTACAAACATATTAATCAATATAATATTTAGCGATATATATAAAAAAACACATGCTATAAAAACTTTGGTACTATCGCGTAGAGCTCGACGTGACGAAACTAACGCGACTTGAACGACTCGAATCGGACGTAAAACGAATAAACGGTGGAGATTAAACGAATAGTGGCAAAACTGTAAATAACTTCATCCTGTACCTTGGGCTGCCTGGTGCCTGTACGGACGTAGGAGATGAAGCGCTGCTGCTGCTCGTACGTTGTAGGGAAAGGGAGAGGCCTGGCCGGCCAGCCAGCTGGCGGCGGCTACGGCGTGTGGCCGGACCGTAGGAGCGCAGAGCCAGGGCAGGAGCCTGCTCGGCTGGTGCAAGCCGGCGGCGCAGGGCACTCCTACACGGCAGTAGGCTCTGCACGCCAATAGGCCGGCGGCGGCCCTGCTCAGCCGCGAGCAGGCGCACGCACGCGCGATGGGCAGTGGTGCGGGAGGCAAGGGGCTATGTGGCCCGATTAAGAGGCGCAGGGCGATGCGGTGGCCGTAGAAGACGATGAACATGGCCGCTATGGCGGACCTCGCCGGAATAAAAGAGAAGTATTAGGGAATCAATGAACGGACGACGGATTCGTGAAACGAAAGGTGTGCCGGTGAAGAGGACGACGAGACAAACCTCGGAGTGGAAGCGGAATTCACCGGAGATGTCCGAGGTGGCCGGAAAAGCTCGTCGAACCATCGTCGGAAGTTCGCCGGAATACAAGCTGTAGATGAAAAAATTCGGTGAGGGGTGGAGGGAGCTACGAGTGGCGGCTCGCGATATGGGTTGTACTTCTGAATCCAGGGCGTCGAGGGCTACGTCGACATATATATAGTTGTAGGGTTTGGAAACTTTTCGGATTTTCTTAATTTCGGGATTATTTTAATTCCGTGAATAGAATAATTTCAGAAAATCTAAAATTACCTTTTTGGCCGTGAAAAATAGCCCGGAGCTCAGAAAAATCACCAGAAAAATCATGTAGACTCTTGGAAGGATAAGGAACTCAACTAAATAGGTTTGGGCTCATGAAAAGATTGATGAAGAGATCAATAGAAAAGATTAAGCTCACAGAAATTGAAATTTTAAATCTAGAAAATGCCAAAAAGTTTTCCGGTGAGAAGCAAACGTCGTCCTATGGTAATTTAAAAATAATAGCACTCACCAACACCAAAGACAAGCATCACACAAACAACACATTATCAAATTAATATAAAAAAGTTTAAAACCATAATTTTCTATATTTAAATTAGCAGCAACTTAACTTATCTAATAAATTTATTCAAATATTGAAATCATTTATTTTATTTAGTGTTTTTCATGCACAACCTAAAATAGGAAATTTTGGGTGTGACAGCTGATTTTTGCAGGATGATGAACAAGCTAGTAGGCAAGCTCACCCGCTCAGGATCGTCCCGCTCTACAAGAAGCTCTTCTTCTAGGGCAAGTGCTAACATGCAAGTCGACGTTCCCGGAGCCGGAGTGCCGCCATCATCAACCTCACCCAACATCCTATTGGAGGAGAAGCATCTCAAGTTGCGAAACAAGCAAGAGAAGGACGCCTTCCAGAATTTGAAGACCAAAAGGTTTGTGGTCTGCATATGATCCTGCCCTTCTCCAGACAACAGGTATGGACGTTGAATTTGATTTCATTTTTAGAACTGTGGGTTGGGAAAATGTTTGGAATGTTACTAAACAAGGTACAAACTTTTAACATTAGAATTTTTATGCATTCTGTAAATCACTGATACTAGGGTTAAATTTAGACTCTTTGGGAAATAATTTTCTTCTCCCTGGAAAGACTCAAGTTTGCTCTTAGGTTTCAATTCACAGTGCACAGTTGATCTAGACCATGCTCTACAAGATTCTGATAAGTTAAAATTTTGGAGAGAAGTTTCTAAAAAAACCAAAATGTACCGTCCTTGCACTAATGATATCTATCATCCTACATTACGGTTCATGCATAAATGGCTAGGTTTCACTTTGTTTCCTAGGCTAGATTTTTGTACGGTAAGAGTAGATTATCTTAAACTGTTGTATGCTTTGGTCAAAAGGAGAAATGTTTCTCCTGTCAAATCTATGATGCGCCATTGTTTGGAAGTGTTTTCTCTCACAAGTGATGTTGAGTACACCTCCATGGTCACTCGGATTGCCCAAAATTTGGGCCTCTTAAATAACGCTTCACTTTCTTATATTGATAGGGAACATTGTACATTGACTTCGAATATTTCCGCCAAGCCCATATGCTGAAAAAGAGAAACGATGGACAGCTTGTCATGATGTATCTTGGGTATACAACTGAGATTTTGTTACCTAACCAGGATCTCAGTTTGTATCCTGTGAATTTCTTCACCTCTGATCTGGAGGTTAAGGAGGCAGCACCTCGTAGAAGTGCTTCTGCGAGGTTAACTCATGATCCGCAACCTCGATATCATGGCGCTGACCCATTTTCTGAAGGACCGACATATACCAGCTATGCTAGCTAGGACCAACTGGGATCCTCCTGCATGTACCAGACTGAGCGCGCTGGTTGGTGACGAGATCCTAACACATGGGTATGTTAAGCCTAGGGATCAATGGTTCCCGACTGAAGGGACTCCCCGACCGACCCCTCCAGGTTTGCCCGAGGGCTCGAGGCGCTATACCCATTGGGTACGCTCACACGAACCCTCCGACAAAGAAACCTGACCAAGCCTGGGCATGGCGTAGCCCCTGCCTAGGGCTTGGGGGCAAGCCCAGGCCCTTAGGCTCCCAATCGACGACATGCTCGAGCTCGGGCCTTGGCTCCTGCCTGACTTGTGACTCCAGCCAAGGCCCAGGCACAAGAAGACAAGCCCCGAGGCATCAGGGCTCAGGGGTTCCCAGACACCACGCTCCAGGCGTGGCCTTGCTGGCCACTCCCACGATAGGGTCACGCATGGGGTGTGACATAAGAAGACAAGCTTCCCTTGGCCTCTAGGGGCTAGGCAGCTCCTGGAGCCGACCTCCTTCACCACCAGGAAGACTCCAGAAGGTCCACCTAGGGGAGGCCGGTCCAAGCTGGCATAGCCTGACCCGCGGAGTGTCAGAACAGAGCAGCCGGATGACGCCCAAGGCTTCTTCAGCTCCACGACACTGCCATGGTCCACAGAGCGCCACAGTAAGACCCTCCTTGACTCTGGCGTATGTAGACCATAAACTCATCTCCCCAAACCGCCATGTACCTGACCTATCTCATTATATAAGGGATAAGGTCGGACCTAGAGGGGGAGGACGATCCAAGATAGATCATTTCATTCCTTATTCCATCCGCCCCTGCTCAGCACCGAGAGCAGGGTAACCCAGAGAGGGGCACCGAGAGCTCCTCCACCGCATCCTGTTGTCTTCCTCCTCTTCGATGAGGGGAAAACTCCACCGGTGGCGAGGCAACCTCAGGATTAGCACCGAGCTAACCCCCTACCAAACCTCTCTTTAAACTCTATTGTAACCCCGATTTTGAGTGATTTTAAGTATAAGGATCATCAGCTGGTGGACATAGGGCATCGATTGGCCCGAACCAGGATAAACCATTATGTCCTCTCTGTGATTCTTATGTTCTTGATCCACCTAGGCCACCGGAGACCCGTACTCTGACACCGACTCAAACAACTATGCTTTCCGCGGTTCTGACCCCGCGACAGCTGGCACACTAGGTAGAGGGTAGCGTTAAGTGTGATTCAGACTCTACAGTGGCCGAAGCCACCCGTCTCATCGCCGGAGCAAGCGGCACCGCCCTAGATGGCGGTGTCTGCTTCCCTGGCGAGTTCTCCGTCACGGCCAACGCCTTTGCTCCAGGCCAGGTCCTCAACTTTGGGAGCCTAGCCTACGTCGCCGACTACTACGGCGAGCTTTGTGCACTCCATAGGGCTGCGCCAGCAGGCAACGAACCCCCAACGTTGCCCCCTCCGTTGAGACTTCTAGGAGCATATCTCAAGGACCTGGCTCGCTAGATCTAGCGTGGTTGTTGGTATTTATTAACTTGTCACTTGTTTTAGTAGCCACCTATTATATGGCTACATCTCTTAGCATTACTTGTACTAGGTTATCATCCCTAATGATTGTGCTAGAGATGCTCGTTAGTACTACTTAGTATTACTACTAAGCAGTTCTTTATTATTTCATGTGACTAATAAGAATATAAAGATAAAAAGGAATCCGCAAGCGCACAGATAATTATACCATTGTAACACTTCACCCGAGAGTATTCCAGGTATCGTTATTTATATTTTACCTTAGAGAAGGTGTAGCATGGACAAGTATTGATAACTTATAGTATTGATGAAGAAACAAACCACAACCAATATTCTACTCATAACAAGGGTAAGTCATAAGATAAGATATACGTATGATAAGTATTGATTAAGTATAATGATAAATCACTCAGAGCACTCCTATCTATGACGTTAGCATGGTCAAGTAGAATATTAGAGGAATAATTCCTAAGTCATTCTTAATTGTAAGTCAAAGCATACATTGATTAGTGCAATTACACCTAGTAGTCATGGCCAAGATCATCTTTATATCTACGCATAAGGGGTATTACTAAGGAAGATTAAGAACAGAGCTTGCTCTACCTTCGTAACCAAACCCTACTTCTATGGCCTATATTCAGGGAGTGGACTACAAATGACTCAACGGGAGTGTCACATCTGCGATCTATCATATGATCCAGAATATAGAGTGCATTCACAGGCAAATAGTATATAAGCACCACGCTTACATAATGCCAACCACTCACCCTGTGTACATTGGGGTAAGCGCTATACGAACTTATGCATAAACACAATGATAAACTAGCTATACTAAGTATATAATCAAAGTAGACCACGAACATTACAACTAAGAATATGAATAAGATAAATACTGATATTGTCATAACAATTGTAGCAAGCATATAAAAGGAATGGAGATACAACGAGAGAGGGGTACAAAGATTATACCAAACCATGCTTTTGACAATGTCGGGAATCCAAGTGAAGCCTGCTTGTCTCCCTCTAGACCTAGCCTAACTAGCTATGCCCTAGAATATAGAGGAGCTCTGAGGATGATTAGAGTTTCTATCTTCTCAAATGACTTGATGCCTCAGGGGGGGCAAGGCCTAGTTATATAGCCCTGAGCTTGCAACGTGAGCCATTGAATCAAACCAACTTAAGGAACGACGAAGATACAACCTAGGAGGTAGTGGGAAACCGACGTAGCAACGAGAGGCTGACAGGTGGCCCCCAAGGGTTAGGCGGCCTATAGGTGGGCTGGCTATTGGCGGTCACTATTTGTCACACCCCCAAAATTTTCAATTTTGGGTTGTGCTTAGAAAACACTAAATAAAATAAATAATTTCAATATCTAAATAAATTTATTAGATAAGTTAAGTTGCCGATAATTTAAATATAGAAAATTGTGGTTTTAAAATTTTTCATATTAATTTGATAATGTGGTGTTTGTGTGTTGCTTGTCTTTGGTGCTGGTGAGTGCTATTATTTTCAAAATACCATAGGACGACGTTTACTTCTCATCGGAAAACTTTTTGATATTTTCTGGATTTAAAATTTCAATTTCCATGAGCTTAATCTTTTTCCTTGATCTCTTCATCAATCTTTTCATGAGCTCCAAATACTTTATCTGGGTTCCTCATGTTCCTTAATGTCCCTGAAAAACTTTTCCGAATTTTCGGAGCTTTCGGAGTATTTTTCGCGGCTTAAATAATAATTCTGGACTTTTCTAGAATTATTTTATCCACGAAAATAATTAATTCTGAAAATAATAAATTTCTCATTTTTCCCAACTCTCAAAGCCCATGTGCAATAATCCTAATAAATCTCAAAGGCCCATACATTTATTTACTAAAGGGTTTTAATAATTAATTAGGCCTATTAGTAAAGATGGAGGGTGCAATATCAATTAGTACCATATCGCTAATTGACGTGGGGGTAGGGAGTTTTCCTACCGATATATACGTACCTACCCCTTGGGTAAAAGCACACCAAAACTACCATGGAGGAGCCCCTAGTTTGGGAAATCTCTCGTGTAGTAAATTATATTTTTCTCCTCTTTCTCTCGCCGTCGCCGCCGCGCTACCTAGCCCGGCCATACTCTCATCGGCAACAAGTAAGTCCGCCGCCTTTAATTTTCTGCTGAGCTCCGCTGTGTGAAAACCATTCGTCCGCCATCTCCATCGGTCTGTATGCACCCTTTGCTGATTTTCTTGCAAGCATCTACTTGATCGACATCCAGGAGCTTCATTAGCACGGCAATTGCTAGCACTCAATGTCGACCATGCACCCTGCCCTGCGCATGCGGCTAGCCGGCCGAGCTTGAAGCTGAGGACACGCCAACTTGCCGAGACGAGATAGATGCAAGTCGCCGTGTCCAACATCTGGAGCCACTGGCCGCTGTGGAACCACTGTCGTTTCGCAGCTGTTCGTTGGTGAGCACCTCAAGTTTTCCTTCCTGTGACATACGTCTACATGCCTATGGTTAATCATGCATATTCAAAATCTTACTCCGTAGATCAATGCAAGCTATCTCCTTATATCAATTCATCGTATGCCTTTGAGAGCTCAACGTTAGTCATGTTTAGTAGATGCAAATCATGGCTACCCAGTTTGTACAACAGCAGAGCAGTCATGCGTGTCCATTGAACTCTTGTTAGCATGATGACATCATCCCGACGTCACCCGCACTTTATTGCTGTTTTCCTTTAGTAAAATAAATCCCGAAATACAATAAAAATACGTATACACATATAATCTTGTTTAGGCCATATCATTTATGTTTTAACTCCGTTTCGATCCATTCAACTTGCGTTAGATTCGTGTCGACACGCTCTACATAGTAGTAACATTGTTTTTTATGTCACATGTCTTTGAATATATAGTTGAATATTTAATTAATTAATATATACACATAATTTTATTGTTAAAAACAACATAGAGTTATAATTTCGTTATCGATGCGATGCGACCGTGTCGATGTAACCTACATGCTAGCGGCAATATTTACCCTATCACTTGTTAATTAAATTAATTCTATTAATTCGGTTAATGATTACACAAATTTGTTTCTAAATAAAAGCAACATGGACAATATCGATCTTTTATTATTATCTTTTAACTTAAATATGTATTTATTTACTATAAGTTGTATAGTTAAACATGAATCATATAAATCCAATTTAGATGCACTTATATTAATATGTATTCAATGCCTTTTTGAATTAAAAGTAATTCAGGTTTATCTCCGGTCTTTTATGAATAATAAAATGTTAACTAGATAAATATCAAGTTAAATGTTCCTTTGTTAATTATAACTTGCTTAATTTAATCTGTAACATGATGAATTAATTAATTGCTATCATCAATGTGATTCTAAATTATAATTTGTCTAGCTGAACCCACGTCATATACAGTTTGAGGAAATGCTATCAGACGCACTTTTCTTTTGCAAAGTTTCAGTTTAATTTGATTAACGGATACATGCATGTTTATAAATAAATCATGATTAGCTTTAACTCGACTTTAGAAATTAAATATGATTAATGATTATTCAATTACCGTCTCTAAATAAAACAATATAGGTTTATACTTCGATCTTTAGTAATCAAATGCTATCATAACTAATAAAAACTTAAATGTTTCTTAAACATAACTTGTATAGTTTATGCTAGAAACATATAATGATTCGATTAGTTGTTATCACATGCTCTATGCTTTCTAATTTATAAATTTTTAAATGATTAAATAATAGATACTCATTTATTCTAAATAAAATATAACCAAGGTTTAGTTTTGGCTTTTATAATTCAATATAAATTGGTTAATTCAACTTTAAGATAATTCTCTGAAATGTTTAAAATAGATCAAGCGTATAGTTTGTCTTCTCCGATATGTTGTAATCGTCTCGATAGTCGTGCACTTTTTAACCATAGCTCTATCCTCTGTCATTCTTGCGTTCTCGTAACTGTAGCAACGTACCGTGTCGTTTAGTGCGCTCTCTTTTAAAACGTTTCTTTTGTTTGATGTATGTTCTTAGTTGTGTGTATTGTTTGTCTATTTGTGTTGCTTGGTTGCTGCGAGTAGAGGAAGCGTGGTTCGTCAGCGCTGAAGACTGACAGTTGAAACAAAAGTGGAGACTGAAAGATAGCAACTGAAGACTTCTAAGCAGCTTAACTCTGAAAAAAATGCAAGTATAGCATGGGATTGTCCTTGTTGTCCTATTCACAATAAATAATTAAATTCATTATGCATGTATTCTCTTATTAAGGATGACTTAGTCTTGATCCATTACCTTGGCACCCATGACATTGCATTGAGTAGTTTTGCTAGCACTGATCATAAACTATGATCTTGTAATATGATTAATGGAATATGCAACAACACTAAAATATGACCTTTTGATTACTGTTTAAAGAGGGCTAGAGCATGGGGTTATTTTTGGTGCTCTAGTTTCTCTCCACAAGGACTCATCTGTGGACGAACATCCGGGATTTACAGTAGAACTGTGAGGGCTATATGGCTCTGGCTTTAGATCAGTATGAGGACTTTTTCTAGCTTGTTAGAGGTTACCCTTGTGGCACAAATGGGGAAAAGCAGACTGTGGATCCCTGCGTGGTTGTATCACACAGACTGACTTTGGAAACCTAGCGGCCCTAACTTGTTAGACGAACCTTTGAAAGGCTTCATAGTGTTTCCCTGCCTGCTCACCTTGGAAGTGTTTTGGGAGTCGCGATCCCAGGCATATGGGTAATCATGACTCACAGTGAAAGTGTACACCTCTGCGCAGAGTTTAATAAACTGGTGTACTAGCCGTGCTCACGGATACGAGCGGCCTTGGACCTTCACAGAATAGATGAACATTTATTGGTTTAATATGTGTTTTGCTATTTGTTATTAATATTTACATTGATCATATGTTTATTATGGGATTAATGCAAACTTGATGCTACTCATGTAATAAAATTGTGACAATTAAAAGCTAAATGCAGTCAAACCAGTGTCTAGCCTTTTGAGCCTCATGAACCCTGTGTTATACTTGTTGAGTTCGACATGAACTCACTCTTGCTATTTCCACCACACTCCAGTGTGTAGTAAGGTGCTACTTAGAAGAATGATGAAGGTGTAGTGGAGTTTTCAGAAGTGCTTGGCATACAGAGCCCCCAGTCAGCCGTCCCTGAGAAGAATGGAGCCTGAAGTTTAGTCACCGTTCCGCGATACTCTGATATAAGTGTTAATATAGCTATGTATACGTTATATAATAACATTGTTTCTGATACTTTTTAATTCTGGCATATGTGTGGACTTTCTGGGCACACATATGGCAAGCCTGGTTTTGTTCTTTAGAAAATCGGGTGTGACAGAGTGGTATCAGAATGGTGTTGACTGTAGGACGTATGTCAAGTAGCACTGGATGTATTCTAAAACTCATTTTACTATAAAACTATTTTGTCATCCCTTGACTCATTGATTTTGGCTATTTCCTGTTTCTTGTCCTGTTGTATCCCCTCCTTGAATAGCTTCCTTTGAGCTATTATTTCTTATTCCTTTGATTTTTGATTTGTGTTGTTATTACCAAAAGTTTTTTGATCTCCCCTTTTTTAAAAGATTCGATAGCATTTCGTCATCCATACTCTTCCCTTAGGATGACCACCATTATTGAAGAAGCATGTGTAGTACCGATGATGTGATGTGTGAATGTTTTGCTTGATGTGTTGCTTGTGTGTTATCCTTGTTCTCGTATTTCGAAGGTGGCCCGCAAGGTTTCGTCTTGAGAAGTAGCTCAATCTATGTTAAGTGGGGTAGTGTCATCTTCTATCCTACTTAATTTTTCAATCAATCATAATTCTTGTTGTCTTTTCCCTATATCGTCCTTGCCTACTCTTGGTTTCCATGATTTTTCCTTTATCTTAACCCAATGGAGGATAAACACATAATGGACGTATCAATAGTAGCAAGCCTTCAAGAAAGAGATGTGTTCAATGACATTGCCAAGTGGAACAAGATCGTTGTTAAAGTAGGGTAGCATCTGCTATCAACAACAGCAAGTCCTAAATATCTCAAGCAACGAGATACGAAGAACTGAAGATCAAACTTTATCTTTCTTGTCATCTTTTGGCGATCTTCGATCCATGTCTTATATCTCATCAACACAAATCAAAGAAGCATGAAGACTTGAAGATTAGTGTTATCTATCTCGCTAGTCTCTCTGAATCTCGTTTCTACCTTGTCCTGTCTTTTCAGAGCAGTCTATCTTCCTTAGCTTATATCTCTATTTTTGGACGCCCAAAAATCATGAATAAATTTTGGACAATAGTAGACTTCAATATCTTTCTCTGACTATAAGAACCACCCTGATAGCTATTATGGTTTGGAAGTTATGAAAATCACAAGGCGACGCATCTGTGCTGTCAGCAACCTGGAATAGTTTTTGTGGTGCATAGTTTTTGACTACCTTAACTGCAGAATCTGGAGAAGTGTTCTATAAGAAAGTTGTAGTAAATTTGATAAGCTTTCCAACGGTATAAGCTACAATATCATCGGATTCCCAGAACTCGAGTTATAACTGTATCTCTGCACTGTCATTTTTCTGCTCGCGAGGAAGTGCAGGTTACTTGTTTTTGCATATGCTCATGAGTCTCTTTGGGATGCCAGAAGGACATGATGATAGTCATCACTCAGAAACAAATGCAAGTTATCCTTTGGTGTTCTCTAGTTGATCTCTTCTTAAGAGGGGTTGCTAAACTAAAAGATGACACAAGATGGAGGTTTTATACGTTCTATTTCGTCACCTAGAAGCATCAGCTATCTACATGGTTGCAAAGTCACGATCGAGCGCAGGTATCCTTTCTCAGAGTGGTAATATGTTAGAACCATCTACAAGGATCGTAAGGGTCTAAAGGAGACATTTACAAAGTTGGTTTTGAGTTTGTGGCATCATCATTGGATAGGAGTTGATGAAGGAAAAGTGAAGACTTGCAGATCAACTTTATCTTTTTCCCTAGTCTCTCCAAATCTCGGGACGAGATTCCTGTTAAGTGGGGTAGAATTGTCACACCCCAAAATTTTCAATTTTGGGTTGTGCTTAGAAAACACTAAATAAAATAAATAATTTCAATATCTGAATAAATTTATTAGATAAGTTAAGTTGCCGATAATTTAAATATAGAAAATTGTGGTTTTAAAATTTTTCATATTAATTTGATAATGTGGTGTTTGTGTGATGCTTGTTTTTGGTGCTGGTGAGTGCTATTATTTTCAAAATACCATAGGACAACGTTTACTTCTCATCGGAAAACTTTTTGGTATTTTCTGGATTTAAAATTTCAATTTCTGTGAGCTTAATCTTTTTCCTTGATCTCTTCATCAATCTTTTCATGAGCTCCAAATACTTTATCTGGGTTCCTCATATTCCTTAATGTCCCTGAAAAATTTTCCCGAATTTTCGGAGCATTCGGAGTTTTTTTCGCGGTTTAAATAATAATTCTGGACTTTTCTAGAATTATTTTATCCACGAAAATAATTAATTCCGAAAATAATAAATTTCTCATTTTTCCCAACGCTCAAAGCCCATGTGCAATAATCCTAATAAATCTTAAAGGCCCATACATTTATTTACTAATGGGTTTTAATAATTAATTAGGTCTATTAGTAAAGATGGAGGGTGCAACATCAATTAGTACCATATCGCTAGTTGACATGGGGGTAGGGAGTTTTTCTCCCTATATATACGTACCTACCCCTTGGGTAAAAGCACACCAAAACTACCATGGAGGAGCCCCTAGTTTGAGAAATCTCTCGTGTAGTAAATTATATTTTTCTCCTCTTTCTCTCGCCGTCGCCGCCACGCTGCCCAGCCCGGCCATACTCTCCTCAGCAACAAGTAAGTCCGCCGCCTTCGATTTTCTGCTGAGCTCCGCTGTGCGAAAACCATTCGTCCGCCATCTCCATCGGTCTGTATGCACCCTTTGCTGATTTTCTTGCAAGCATCTACTTGATCGACATCCGGGAGCTTCATTAGCACAGCAATTGCTAGCACTCAATGTCGACCATGCACCCTGCCCTGCGCATGCGGCTAGCCGACCGAGCTTGAAGCTGAGGACACGCCAACTTGCCGAGACGAGATAGATGCAAGTCGCCATGTCCAACATCTGGAGCCACCGGCCGCTGTGGAACCACTGCCGTTTCGCAGCTGTTCGTTGGTGAGCACCTCAAGTTTTCCTTCCTGTGACATACGTCTACATGCCTATGGTTAATCATGCATATTCAAAATCTTACTCCGTAGATCAATGCAAGCTATCTCCTTATATCAATTCATCGTATGCCTTTGAGAGCTCAACGATAGTCATGTTTAGTAGATGCAAATCATGGCTACCCAGTTTGTATAACAGCAGAGCAGTCATGCGTGTCCATTGAAATTTATAAATTTTTAAAAGATTAAATAATAGATACTCATTTATTCTAAATAAAATATAACCAAGGTTTAGTTTTGGCTTTTATAATTCAATATAAATTGGTTAATTCAACTTTAAGATAATTCTCTGAAATGTTTAAAATAGATCAAGCGTATAGTTTGTCTTCTCCGATATGTTGTAATCGTCTCGCTAGTCGTGCACTTTTTAACCATAGCTCTATCCTCCGTCGTTCTTGCGTTCTCATAACTGTAGCAACGCACCATGTCATTTAGTGCGCTCTCTTTTAAAATGTTTCTTTTGTTTGATGCATGTTCTTAGTTGTGTGTATTGTTTATCTATTTGTGTTGCTTTGTTGCTGCGAGTAGAGGAAGCGTGGTTCGTCAGCGCTGAAGACTAAGAGCTGAGGACTGACAGTTGAAGCAAAAGTGGAGACCGAAAGATAGCAACTGAAGACTTCTGAGCAGCTTAACTCTGGGAAAAAGGCAAGTATAACATGGGATTATCCTTGTTGTCCTATTCACAATAAATAATTAAATTCATTATGCATGTATTCCCTTGTTAAGGATGACTTAGTCTTGATCCATTACCTTGGCACCCATAATATTGCATTGAGTAGTTTTGCTAGCGCTGATCATAAACTATGATCTTGTAATATGATTAATGGAATATGCAACAACACTAAAATATAATTTTTTGATTACTGTTTAAAGAGGGCTAGAGCATGGGGTTATTTTTGGTGCTCTAGTTTCTCTCCACAAGGACTCATCTGTGGACGAATATCCGGGATTTACAGTAGAACTGTGAGGGCTATATGGCACTGGCTTTAGCTCAGTATGAGGACTTTTTCTAGCTTGTTAGAGGTTACCCTTGTGGCGAAAATGGGGAAAAGCAGACTGTGGATCCCTGCGTGGTTGTATCACACAGACTGACTTTGGAAACCTAGCGGCCCTAACTTGTTAGACGAACCTTTGAAAGGCTTCATAATGTTTCCCTGCCTGCTCACCTTGGAAGTGTTTTGGGAGTCGCGATCCCTGGCATATGGGTAATCACGACTCACAGTGAAAGTGTACACCTCTGCGCAGAGTTTAATAAACTGATATACTAGCCGTGCTCACGGATACGAGCGGCCTTGGACCTTCACAGAATAGATGAACATTTATTGGTTTAATATGTGTTTTGCTATTCGTTATTCATATTTACATTGATCATATGTTTATTGTGGGATTAATGCAAACTTGATGCTACTCATGTAATAAAATTGTGACAATTAAAAGCTAAATGCAGTCAAACCAGTGTCTAGCCTTTTGAGCCTCATGAACCCTGTGTTATACTTGTTGAGTTCGACATGAACTCACTCTTGCTATTTCCACCACACTCCAGTGTGTAGTAAGGTGCTACTTAGAAGAATGATGAAGGTGTAGTGGAGTTTTCAGAAGTGCTTGGCATACGGAGCCCCTAGTCAGCCATCCCTGAGAAGAATGGAGCCTGAAGTTTAGTCACCGTTCCGTGATACTCTGATGTAAGTGTTAATATAGCTATGTATACGTTATATAATAACATTGTTTCTGATACTTTTTCATTCTGACATATGTGTGGACTTCCTGGGTACACATATGGCGAGCCTGGTTTTGTTCTTTAGAAAATCAGGTGTGACACTATTGCACATTTAGAACCGCCAATCTAAGTCCAAAACAGGAGAAATAAACAATCTTTTAACATATATGCATATACTTTGACCTAGTTCCACTTGTTTCTCGAGAAAACATGTTTTGCAGACAAATACCCGGAAACAGGTGGAAATGCATAAAAACATAGAAGAAAGCGCAAAGCAAGAACGTGTATTTCAGGAATGCGCAAAGGAGAGACAAAGGAGAAGCCCACCTTCGTGCAACATCTGGACCGAAGCACCGGTGGGGACGTGGCCCAGGCCCATCAAGCAACCGACTAGAGAAGGATGGTGGCGAGGGGGCCAGCTAGGGTGCGACCGCACCCCCACCACCGCCTCTCGGGCCCACGTTGCTCAGGCGGTGCCATTAATGCTGGGGGAGGTCGGTTTCGTAGGTTACCATATTTATTGGCGCCAAACTATCCTACTCCCACTATATAAGCATGGCTAGGGTGCTCTCCTCAACACACCTCATTTGGAGCCAAGCATACCTCACCTCTCTTGTACTCTTTAGTTCTTAGTCTTAGTAGTTTGTGAGCAAGGCTAGAAGCTACAAGGAGAACTTGTCTCCTTGGAAGAAGAGATACATCTTGGTATGAATACAATGGGTTCTTCCAAGTTCAAGCTTCCATCTTATCCATATAGTAGTGCATATGAACTAGAGTATAGTTTTGGGCATGTTATAATCATGATATATGATCTAGTCTATAGTTTGTATGTTATGATCTTGACATGTTCATCTTCGTTCTTCAACGTTCATATAACTTATATGAGTAGAATTAGAGCTAAGTTGAGGCGGCGGTTCATCATGTCTTCGGGTGTGCCCAAGTCTTGTACCTATCGATCCATAGGGTCGGGGTCTCGGGGGGACTTGAGCAATTTCTACATATGCAAGCATGGTGCTTGGGTATGGAGGAACAGGTGAATGCATTTCCCTTTCCACGGTTGAGGGGTAGGCGGCAGGCAGTGACAGCCCTGTCCATCCCTTGTAATCCCCCATGTTCATCTGGGGTGTAGGAGTCTAAATCGTCACATGAGGTTGCTGGCAGACCAGTACTCAGTGGCCTCCCGACCTGTCTTAAGCTTAGCCCTAGCTCTAATCATGTGATTTGTATGATTATTAACTTGTTCTTTGCACGGCTATATTAGAACATGCATGCTTCACTTAGGAATATTCTTTTATTCTTTATTTTCCTTTTATCCTTGAGGTTGGCCCAGATGTTTGTCCGCTATCCATGATATACAATTTTTACCCCTGTCATAAGTTATGGTCCATCATGCAAGTATGCAATCATATTTATGCCAATGCTAGATGCATATACCTTGCCCTCCTTTGGGAAAATATAAATAACGATACCTTGAAATACTCCTAGGTGAAATGCTACAATGATAGTTCTGTACGCTTGCGGATTTTGGTCCGTAAACATATTAGGACTATCATGATTGGTGTTTCTAAGTACCATTACCCAGTGACTGTAACTCCCAACATGCATACACGTCAGTGCTGAGGGAATACATTCCTGAGTAGTGACGTTTAGGAATGCTAACCAGACATTTCTAAAATGTCATTACCTTGCAACTATAAATCCCTATCTAGTATGAGCGCCAATGTTAGGGAACTATATTCCTAAGTAATGATGTTTAGAAATGCCAGTTAGGTATTTCTGGCGCCGTTACCGGTGATGGACTTAAAACCTCCTCACTTGGTAATCACGTTAAGAAATGCCAACACCGACTGGCTCCACATGGCAGACTCCTGCCTCCCGCCTCGGTGTGGTGTCCTCTGGAGTCTGACAGGTGGGCCAGGGGCGGCCGGCCTACAGGTGGGGCCACCCTCTGTCGCAGTGTGGTGTCCTTTGGTGTCTTCTAGATCCTTCTGATGTCCGTCTTGTTGCGGATAAGTGCGATTAACTCTGACGTATAGGTCCACCTTGACGGTTTTCTGAATAAACCATGTTGAAAACATAGATTCACCAAAACTCATGGAATTTTTTAGTTTAAACCCTTAAACCTATTGAATATTATTTTATGCCCTTATACAAGTTATATTGATGACTTATGACGGTTATTAATTACCGTCAACACTGAGCTGGGCCTGCAACCAAACAACTAGAAGTTGGCTTCCTGGAGCCTGGTTAGGGGTTAGCCACCCAACCAAACAGGCTCTTTGTAGCTAGCCTAGGCCACCGACACGCACTTAGCCTAGATAGATGGAAACGAAGGGAGTGAACATTTCCGCTAAGCCTGAGGAGCACAAGGCGGCGCGTGACGTCGTTGTTGGCGACGCAGAGCTCACCATTCTTGCGGCGCAACATTGCCACCTCGTCTGCAGCATGGTACAACGCGAGGCAGATGAGCTCGAGCCTGTGGCTCGTGGTGGCGTCGGCGTCCACAACGAGGGAACGCCGACCTCGATTGTGATGCGGCATGGCAATGGAGACCTCGACCAGAGGAGAGCACGACCTTGTCATCCGCTAGATGAGCTCTCACGTTGTGGTGCTGACCAACTTTTGATAAAATGCCTCAAAGAGGTAACATTGCCCTTTTTTAGAATTTACACAATACGACGCCAACATGCACGTACACTCACGCCTATGAACACACATACGCAAGCTCTACCCCACGTCGTCTACCACTAAAAGCATAACGCAGTTATATCCTGGAACGAGCATTGGAAGAGCTAGGCTTAGTTGCCTTGGCTTAGCAACTATGCTAGATCTAAAACGTGAACCAAACACGCCCTACATGGCTTAGATGTGGGAGTGGATTTGGATAAGAAGTTCGATTGAACTTTAGTTGCTTTGAGGTCTATTTGGATTTGGTATCCGTCGTTATTTGATACAATACAAAAGTTGGATATCACATACATGTGTTTATGCAAAAATATCCATTGCTCATCATCTCTAACATTAGAGTACATCGCAAACAATCTTCGATGTATATAGTCCACAAAGTTGATCTAATTAATCATAATAGGACCATAAGATGACGTTTGAGTTTTGAGGTTGGTCAATCATAGGAAGACGTTTGAATGATAAATCTTACATTCTATTTTTGTTAAGATGGCCGAGCTGGACTAAGGCGTCAGTTTCAGGTAATTGTCTGAAAAGGCATGGGTTCGAATCCCATTCTTCACATTATTGTTACTTTATTTTATTTTTTTATTTAATCTTCTGTTTTATCTGGGTTCAAGTCTACTTTGTTTTGTAACAGAACTTCTGTCGTTTAATCACAATTTATTTTATTTTTTAATCTTTTGTTTTATCTGGGTTCAAGTCTACTTTGTGTGTAACAGAACTTCTGTCGTTTAATCCCAAAAAGAACAAAGTTATCCATGGTTACTTAGGGCTATTACTTTTTATTTTCTTTTTTAGTCTTTTGTTTTTTCAGGGTTCCAAGTCTATTTTGTTATCTTATTAACAGAACTTCTAACCTTTAATCCAAAAAAAGAACAGTCTTGTATAGGGGTATGCCTTTAATTATTTTCTTCTTTAATCTTTTGTTTTTGGAGGGTTCCAAATCTATTTTTGTTTCTTTAACAAACTTGTATTACTATCTATAATCCAAAAAAGTGCACAATCAAGCGTGATTACTTTATATAGGGGAAAATCGATGGTGAGCAATGACATTGTTCGTGAAAGAAGCGAGTTTTGGCCCCTGGACTCTGCTATATCAGTATGTAGAAATGCTGAAAGCATGGCGCATCTACCATGACAAAGATATGAATCTCGTTTCGTAGATCTCGTCCCTACATTGGAGGGCTCCAAAGATGCGGCACAAAAACCTCACCTCCCTCCGACCACCAAACAATCTCCAAGAATAGCGGGGGGGGGGGGGGGGGGGGGGGGGGGGGGGGGGGGGGGGCAGGACGCAACCACTCTCCCCAGAATTCACCCTTGCAACAACTATAACTCGGAAACTTGTCCTCAAGTTTGCCAACTTTAGGATAGGCCGAGCAAATCCATTTCTTGCCGAGTACTGTGGAACCCCCAGGAAACCGCAGCAACATGCACCTTCCTGTATGTCAGTCACAGACTCACATGGCATCGCATCAAATCAGCTGTTAATTATTGAAATGAATTATTACCTGTACATCTTTAGCTGAATTCAGTCGAAACACCAACTGTAGTATGACTTCGCTACGGTGGAGCAGAGCATGCATGATAACTGTTTTATCGTGTGCATTACAGTGGGCGATTCAGAGAGGGTGTCTGAGGTGTTCCTGGAAGCATCACCAAGACAGAATTCACCGGTCCCCAGCGCCACTGCACACAAGGAGCAACCATACTTCAAGGTCAGCAGCAGGTTTGAGTCAGAAATGAAGGAAGCCAATGAGATGCTGATAGAATCAAAGAAGCTCTGCGTCAACACAACCAAGCCGAAGACTGTAACATTCGCGCCAACCATAGAACACGAGTTGGGGAACGAAAAGAGTGGCTGGAGCTGCCTGAAGTAGCATCTGAAGTGTTCGGAAACACATTTGCTACAGTCTATCAGATGGTGCTCAAGATGATTGCTACTCCCTCCGTTCCAAATTATAAGTCGCTTTTTGCTATGTAGTCAAAGCCATTGTTTTCAGGTCGGCTGGTCGAACCTGGTCGCCCTGGGGTCGACCGGACGATTAATCGCGATTAGTCGTCGACCAGGTCGATTAATCGAACCCTGGTCGACCTGGTCGTCCACCTAATCGTCCACCTTATCAGGACATATATACTTATATATATAGGACCTATATATACTATATAGTATACACAATAAAGCAAGCATCAAGACTGCATTAGTGTTTAGCTAGTGACTTGTGGGAGTTGTTTTCTTCTCTTTTCTACACTGTCTAGAGGTCCAAATTCCTGTCCCAAACTCCATTTCTTCGCTGAATTGTTGCTGCAAGCCTACAGGACCAAAGAAGACCATAATTAGCAAGTAGCAACACTAATACAGTCTTGATCTCGACACACCTTAACAGCAGCACTGCTGCACTAGCAAATAGCTACAAATTAGCAGACCATAGCAGCCATACAGCCAGCTGCCAGCATATATCTAACCCTAACAGGCCGAACTACAGGCCCACTAAGTTCACCCAGTCAAAACAGGCCCAACAAGAAGTTCCCAAACTAGTCGTCCATGGCCTGGTCGGACGATTAATCGCGATTAATCGACGATTAATCGGACGACCAGGTTTCTGGTCGAACTGGTCAAGTCGAGGAACCTTATCGAGTCCCTGAGGCGACCAGGACGATTAATCGCGATTAATCGGATGACCTGAAAACAATGGTCAAAGCGACTTATAATTTGGAAGTAAAATCCAAGAGGCAATGGTAGCATATAACATTGATAGACGGCATATGTTAGAGAAGTTTTTTTTTACAACATATGCTAGAGAAGTTAATATCAGTCAACAGATACCTGATGCTGAAGCTGGAACCTCGGCAAGATGATACATTGCTCTCAGAAGTAATTACTGACGCTATCCTCAATCTGTTTGACACATGGAGTGAGTGTTGAGAGGCCTTTGGTACGAAGGGCCAAGGAACTCTCTTCTTGGTTTCTGCAGGAAAGAAGAGAAGAAACATCTCCTGCTCCACCATCTATGCATCCTTGTGCGATCGAAGGTAAGATCATGTGCCAGAGTAACCCTATCAGCAGAACATTATTATTGGATTAGCAATGACTGTAAATTAATGCAATGCAGATGCAGAAGTATTTTATTCCTTAGAGAATGAACAACAGCTTGAAGCATGAGATCAAGACATTATGAAACTACTCGGTAGAGTTCATTTGTCAGGAGGCAAAGGCGAAGAACATGCCCCAAGTTTATTTTGTTCATAGAACTATGTCACAGCTAAAACATACAATAGCTGCAAGTGAAACCAAAAGGTCGCCACAGCTTTGTACCAGGAACTTGAGTGAGAGAAAACAATCAGCAATCTTGATGAAGTTTCTCTTCAGTAAAGCTTGACATCATGGTTGTATCAGAAACACGTATTCATGATGCATGTAATTAGGAACCACGCACAATGTGTATATCATAGACATGTTGAAATAGAAATCCCCAACTGCAGAGAACATTTCTCTGAATCAACATTTAGCCCCCACATTCCCTATCCAACTGGATTTGGACACATACCATGATTAACACAAACATAATACAAAAGCTGGATTTTAGAAAAGACTATGTGCTTCTGCAGATTACAAAGTGACAGTTTGCTAAGTTGCTAGAAAACAAACTGTGCCATAAACAACCTCTCATTTATTTTAATACAACAGTATTAGGGACTATGAGTTCAGTACACACTATATGCTAACAGAAAGTTGTCTGTCCAGGGCATGGGGCCTGTCACTGCAGCTCATAGGATGAAAAGGTGAATCCAGAATTTTTCTCATTGGTACACTTCAATTCGAGCTTCTGAAATGGACTGCACATGAAGAGAAAAAGAAGTGTTTACACCAGTCCACCTTCTCCATTAGTGAATCCCATGCCATACCATTATTATTTGCAACAAATAAATTGCAAAAAAATATTCATTACCTGCTATTTGGATTATAATAAAATCCACTGATGGAGCCATCACTACAAGAAAAGCAGACGTAGTAGAAAGCAGCAATGGTTAACCCACAGTCAACTCCAAACATTGACAAAGTATTGCTCTTTCCATCTCTACATGTAGAATCAGAGAAATGGTAAATAAAACGCTTATACATAAACAAATGAACAGGTCAGGTAATCCCATACCATAAATAATATAAGGATAGTTGCTAAAGTCCAGAGACTTGCCACCATCTGTCTCAATCTGACTCTGCGGGAAG
Organism: Saccharum hybrid cultivar R570; assembly: GCA_038087645.1. Lineage (NCBI taxonomy): Eukaryota > Viridiplantae > Streptophyta > Magnoliopsida > Poales > Poaceae > Saccharum > Saccharum hybrid cultivar. The sequence goes on along the minus strand of JAQSUU010000123.1, from coordinate 345,628 downwards.
GGCATAAAAACAAATCATCAAAAGATTCAATATGATGAGCAATACCAAGTTAGGTAATCAATTACCAGAAGAGGAGTAAATGATGGGAACTTGGACCAATGCCTTATATCATCCTCTGGTCTGCAAACAGTATAAGAAAGATGTTTTCACATGACATACATAGAGATGGTATGAGCATAAGCATAAACATTCACGATGCCTCCCACTTGCCAGTGAAAAAAGTGTAATTTTTAGCATCCACTATCTCCCCCTCCCAGAATGTCACTACCTAAGGACAGAGCCAATACATGAAGTTAAAAACATCGCCTATTTCTGTATTTTTAGAAATCCAGTCCTACACTCTGTCAAGTGGCAACACATTTAATCCTCAGTTAATTTTTAAAGAGTTCATGGTGCACAATTATTTATTTAGCAAACCTATAACTAATATTGTCTTCAATGCAGAACATTACATTTCAGATTCGAAGTGGAAGAACAAATGAGTACTCACGGGTGTATCTGCTAATGGAATAAGAATTTCCATCGTTCCACATAGACAGAGTTCAAGATGGCAATCATGGATACAGACATTCACTTTCCATGCTTCATCCTTCTGCAGACTTGAAACATTCTGAGTTCTAGCAAAAGACTGAAAGAAACATACAAGCAAATTTAGTCAATGGCAACCCTTCAGGCTTCAATCATAAAGCTGACACAATGCTCATTAGCAGTAGCCTGAGCTTAGAAGAATACAGCTGCATTTTGCACAATTTACTGTGAAAACCATAACCTATAGCCCAGAACATCAAATGGAAACTGGAAGATAAACAGCACTGCAGTTATTTGATAGTACACATCAACAATGGTCCTGCCTTTCCTACCCAAACACGGAAAAACGAAAAAGGAAGCAGAAAAGTAAAATGATGATAAGCAACAATCGTGAAATCCGTAGAATATAGAATAGAAATGGGAGCTGGGAGCAGTGGTAGTTGGCATTAGTAGGGATGAAGACAAAATGGAGAACTCCAATTTGCTATATGAAAGGAAATCGTGGAAGATTGCAGTTAATAATGCAACTGTAACAAAATCAGTGATATGTACACATGTACCTCACTGGACCACAACGATTACTTTCTTAGCAAAAAATTCAAATGACAGAACAAAAGCACTTACTCTTCCAGCACTTAAGAGTGAACAGCTAGGAGGAGATGGGTGTCCAGTATTTGCTTCTTGCCCTACCACCAATATTGTAATGAGTATGCCATGTCGAACTATTGAACTTACAAAAGCACCACAGGGGCAGTTTTAAGGTAACTGCAAAAAAAGAAAGAAAGAAAGGAACAATTATGTTAATAAATTATACAAAAACTAGTTAGATTCCCACAAGGAAAAGCGACCATATTTTTTCAGATTAACTAGAACTTCCATCAACATGGCATCAATTGGTTTTCTGACAGTCAGCAAGCAATACAGCATGAGCAGAAATGCTGTCACACTAAAGGCACACCATCTCATATGAATAATGAACCATGATTTCGGACGCCTAGCACAGTCATTACACATGAATGATCAAACACATGCAAATATTAGCAACACTACGTTATCAGGGGGAAGCTTCCAATTGAAACTGGAACCAAATCGCAAAAAATTCCAAGGCTAAGCATCAGACCCACTACTGACTACCCCCAACTGACGCTTAAGTTTCGGACGCAGTAATTTAGCCGATAGAAAGGATCAAACCGCCTAAATCAGTACCAAACTGTAGCCACACAAACTCCAGGTAACTTAGACCAATCTAGTAGACCAGAAAAAATAGCTTCCAACTGAAATTCAACGAAATCGCATCACGCCCAGGCAACAAAGAGTTATAATCAGATAAGATCTAGACCTGATTGTACAAAGCGCACCTGATGCGCGCATAGCGTATTTATTGGGGATGGTGGGATGCGAGGATGGTAGGGGAACCTGGGGAGGGCTGCGAGGAAGGCGTGCCGGCGTCGACCACCCTGGCCGGCATCCCCGACAGCCGCGGCGGGTGCGGTCGCCGGCGACGAGGAAGAGGGCTGCCTTACGAGGAAGCTGTTGCCGCTCGCTGCCCCTCGTCTGTAGGATGTGGACAGCTTTGTTAGGGGGTAAGAGCGTCTCAACAGCTCACCAATGCTTCGTCCCTATAGAATGAAGAGGTGTTTTGTCATGAAAAATTTTCATCCCGTCACATTATATATTTGGACACGTACATGAAGTATTAAATATAAACGAAAAAAATAAGTAATTACACAGATTGTGATAAATTTATGAGACGAATTTTTTAAGCCTAATTAATCCATGATTTGACAATGTCGTGCTATGGTAAACATATGCTAATGATGGATTAATTAGGCTTAATAAATTCATCTCGCGGTTTCCAGGCGAGTTATGTAATTAGTTTTTTTATTAGTATCCGAACACCCTTTCCGACATCCTATGAAACATCTGATGTGACACCCAAAAAATTTTCACCCAGGAACTAAACACCTTCTGATATTAGTGATCATCAATACTGTTTTTTCAGATTATTAGAGAAGATGCTCCAACATATCACCAATAATCTCCTCCAATATATGGGACCTACATGTCAGGTTAGGAGTTTTTATTTTCTCTCTTTATTTTTTCATCTCTCCAGCAGGCCGGCGACCTGGCCATGGCAATGGTGCACCTTCTCTCTACCAGGCCATGGCAATGGTGCACCTTCTCTCTATCGCGCCGCCCCGCCCCCTGCCCGGATTTCTCAAGCCTCTTCCCCTTTGCGTTGGCGGCTACATCCAGCCAACCAAGCTGCCGGAGCTTGGATCTGAGATGGCGGCCTCCTTCCACCTCGAATCCACAACGAGCACCAAGCCGCTGGACCATGGCCACCGGATTCGCAATGATCATGGCCGCTAGAGCGATAATTTTCCATCCACCTCCCTCCACCTCGGGTTCACGATGACCATGGCCGCCGGAGCAAAGCTATTCGCGAATGCGTCTTTCACCGGCCACCAAGTCATCTCCGTCGAGCATCGCAGGAGAGAAGTGACAGTTGGAGGTGGACCCCAGCTATTGGGAGAGATACAACTCCCCATTTATTTAAGGGGATATGGGAAAGATATTGGTGATCACCATAAAAAGGGAATGAAAAAGGTGAGCTGTTAGAGCATCAAACTTAGCTTATCTCCCTCAATATGACAGGTTTATGTGGATAGGGGATGAAAAATAAGAACTGTTGGCGATGCTCTAATCGCAAACATGTCCTTACAGACCCACTTTTCTCTTTTGATGAAATTTATACCTGCATGGATTATTTGGAATTGTGTTGCACAAGATTTGTGACATCTCAAGTTTTGTTCCTTTGTCAATTTTATCCGTCCTTTTATTTGTCAAATATGAACTGCTACTTAACTTTGCTATCCATATTAGATTGCTCACCAACCTTGATACAGCAGCTTAGACAAAGTGTGCCCTATCACTGCTACTTAACTTTGCTATTCATATTAGCTCATGAACTTTGCTATTCATATTACGGGAGCCTAAAAAAATTTTAACGCAAAACATCTAAAACCTACAACAATGAATAGTCTCAACATTTTCAAATCAAAATATCTAAAACCTACAACAATGAATGATCTCCAATCATGAACCTTGTTTAATTAGAGCTTCATACTTCACATAGTACCAACACAAAATCTTTGTTTTCAGCACCCTAAAAATACAAAGAGGGGCATGAAGATCCTATAAAGATAAGGATCTACACCCCAAGCAACCGTTTCTGCGACTGCAGTTCAACCAAACGCTTGCAGAACAACAACGAAAGTAGGCTGCAAAAATAGAGTTCTCTGAATGCATAACAGTACAGCATAGGTATCCATTGTAGATTCATTCATTCATTGGCTTCTGAAGATTTATATTGAAGACATCTCATTGAACTGGACATGCTCCGATGGCAAACAGCTGATACGTTTCAGTATCACATGCATGGTTCGCGAACTGGACACAAACACATTTCAGTACCCCGCCACCAAGTTCCTTCCCTTTATCATCCACCACCTTATGATCTTATTCACCTACTTCAAACACCTGAAACAGGACAGAAAATGGGTAGCCATGATTCATACAGTTTGGCTGCAATGGGACAGAAAATGGGTACCCATGATTCAAAGTGCTGACTTAGAATTAAGGGAAAATAAAAAGGTTCCTGAAACATTGGTTTACCTTCTGTTGTTTTAGCTAATATCTCTGAAAGTCAAATGGTTCTTGAAAAGGCTACTGCTCTTCAACTATTCTCTGAAGAACACATGTTCTCCCTATAAACTGAAGTAGATATTACCAGACGGAACACAGATTTGTAGGCCATACCATAAATCACCTACAAAGGTTCCATTAAAATGGCCTATGAAAATTATATGAAGTAATGGATTCAAATAAAATAATTTCACCTGCATATAATATTAGGTGCCATTAGAAAAAAAAAATCGAAGTATGAAAACAATTCAAGTTACAAACATAGTATTGGTTCCATTCAGAAATGGAGTTCATAATTATTTTAAGTTTGGCACAAGCCTAATAAAATATATCAAGCCAAAATACCATTATGTAATCTTGATTATTTTGTATTGGTCAATCTGAGATTTCTCAGCTGTATCAAGTTATTCGCATGAAGATAAGCCATGTCACCCAATCCAGCATTACAGAAGTAAACAGTGTAATTCATAAAACGAAATTGGAGCAAATTCAAGCAACCGAGGCTTTCAGTAGTTAAACAAATTTGAGAGAAACTCTGTAGTTGACATCAAATTTGTGCAGCATGTGAATAGAAGAAAATAACATCACAAGATCTAGCAAGGGAGAGAGAGAGAGGTATCCACGTCATGCATTAGGAACTGCAGGAGCAGTCCTACCCCATGGTCAGGTTTATTAGAATTAGACCATACAACCATAGTGGAAGCATCCATTTATATAGCCTTAACGACACAATAAAAAATTCATAAAACAGTTCTCGAGGGCTTAGAGAAGAGATATGTGACAGCATTTATATGATTGAAGCATATGATTATTTGGTTGCTGTCACTGGAACTACATATTATTGGCTCCTAATGCAAACGTAATGCCCGCCTGTTGCTGCATGTCATCCAGTGATCCAATGGCCGGTGCTGCATGCCAGCCGACACTTGTGTTTGAAACTTATCAGTAACACACTAATAATTACTCAAGTGTTGTTTGAAACTTAGCAGTAGCTTGGGAGGACTGGTGGGAAAAGGCGGAAGCAGCTACCACGGGGGATGTAAGAAAAGGCTTAAACTCTATCATCATCCTTGGCGCCTAGAGCATCTGAAAACACCGGAATGACTGTGTCTTCAATGGGGCTGCACCAAACATTGACACAGCCCTGAGTATAGCTAGGGATGAAGCCCACTGGTGGTGTATGGCAGGAGCAAAGGGTCTTTCCTTGCTCACTGCTTGGGGCTTTCAGTTTTTAGCCCGCTCGGTCGTTGTATACTCAGAAACAGGTGATTAAGCCTTAGAAAACAGGGAAGGTGTGGTGGGGTGTGTGAGTGTGTTTGGGCCTATGTATGACTCCTTTTTCTTCTATTAATACAATGAAACACAGCTCTCCATATCATAACATGGTGGGAAGAGGCGGCAAGGAAAGTGCCAAAATCTGAACGTAGACGACTAAACGGGGTAGTAATCTACACCTTTTGGAATATTTGGAAAGAGAGAAACAAGAGAATTTTCAACAATGAGATAGAAACGGCTCCGCAAGGGGTTGCAAGAATCAAGGAAGACATAGAGCAAAGGAAGAGAGCACTCGCTTATGTTTAGCTGCTGTTTCCCCTTTAAGGGGGGGGGGGGGGGGGGGGGGGGGGGGGGGGGGGTGTTTCCCTCTTTTTCCTGCTTCGGGGGCTTTAAACCCACTTTTGGAGTGTCCTTGCTTGTACATAAACTCTCTTTCCCTATCTTAATTGAAAGGCAGAGCTCTAGCCGTTGCGTTAAAAAAAAATGAAACACAGCTCTCCTGCGTGTCCGAGAAAAAAAAAACTCCAAGAAAAAAAAAAGCAGGCATAATTAGATAATGTCGCAAGCATTCTAATTCACTGTATTTGAGTAATTAGTAGTCAGTGAGTTCACTTCAACTATGTATTTCACATTTGCTTACAACTCAAAATTCAGACCTGAGCAGGAGGACTGTATGCTATAGAAATTCTACTTATGCACCAAATGGCTCCAAAAATCAAATTGCAAATTCAGGTGATTGTACTTAGGCAAGTTCAACAGTTTCATTCAAAACGAAATTATAGAAAAAAAAAGGGTTCATGAAGAATGGTTGTTGATGTACTACATGTGCAGCACTAATTTGTTTGTTCTGTCTAGATCATTAAAGAAAACCCGTCCGAGGATGAGATTGCTGGCCTAACAAAAAAAGTTCAGAACATGGTGAATTCTTAAAATGCTATTGTTTTTCAAGGAAGGTTAAGGCAACTTCCTCACACTTCTAAAGTGAAACTAATCAGAGTTAGACATGAATGATTTTCCAATTCCTATGGTCCTGGGATTCAATCAACCACCAGTTTCCAATGTCAGAGTTTGTTAACTAAGAAACTGCATAGTTGGAAATCAAACTCTTGCCATATAAACTCTTTGCAAGTAGCAAACCCCCCCCCCCCCCCCCCCCCCCCCCCCCTATTGTGACAAATAAAATTGGTTTCAAAACTAAAGTGGACCTTAAGAGAAGTTATAGCCACTGCCAGAACTAACCTGAGTTTATTTCCAGTAGAACAATTGCTTAAGTAGAACACGTGCAAATTCAGAACCAGACTTCAAAACTTTTTGCCAAGATTGTCTGCTAAACATTCATAGCTCTAGATTTCAGTCCAAATTGCAGCATGGTTGTAACACAAATGATTGACAGAAGTAATGTAAGACACAAATGCCATTGTGAGATTTGCTGTTGCCTTAAACTATAGTGTGTACCACAAATGATTGACGGAACCAATGTAAGAGACACAATCTGTACGGCCAATCACCTCATACTCCTGAAGTGTATAAAAAATTACCTCCATTGGTAGCGTCTGTCAAGTCTCCTAATGGACTAGGATCAACGCTAATTTTCATTGGGTTCATGTAGAAAGATTTGGCTTCAAATAAAACTTATGAGATAGGTGTCCTGCATTTAGAATTGATAACATTTAGCCATATGCTTGTAGGTTTGGAAAATACCGTATCCCATACACAACGTATAAATTTTGTCATACAATACGTCTTGTGCTACATTGTTCACTGTGACCAATTATCACTAACTCACTACCAATTTGAAGATAATTGCTACAAATATATATATTTTTAGAGGTGGCTACAACTTCTAAGCATGCTAGGGTATATTAACAGCTACTGTTTTTTCGTTGAAAACTACAGCTCAAGAAAACCTAATATAAAACTTCTATGCTGTGTAAAGGACATCATGGTAGGAAGCAAACTGACAATCTAATTAGCAAGTTTCAGTATATGTTTTCTATTCTGGAACTCTAAACAGCTCTACATTTCCAGTTAGGTTAATGGAAATGTGGAAGACGTAGATTCTAAAAAAGCAGTGCCAGCTAAACATTTTTTCATATAATAAATAACCAAATCAAAGAGTAGTGGTTCGGTCTGTTGGATCCTACAATGAGAAAATTCACATCATTATTTATTTAGACCAATTACTGCCTATACGTACCAAATATCCTATCAGTAGGAAAACAATTTTGATGAACTTGGGCTTTTCTGGTAAAGATGAGCTGATGATAAAATTGCCATGCTCCCTAGTTGCAAGTATATATACACAAGTAGTCCAATTGTGGACAAGACTTAATTGAGTTAGCAAAAGGTTGTTTAGACTAAAGGTTAAGCACTATAGTACCACAGGTTGTTCAGAATACAAATTCTATCTGCTCCATCCAATAAAATTTATCAGACATCCATTTTGTCAAAACTACACAAAGGAAGCAGGTGCAGACCTGTATTAGTCCTCCTAGAACACTTTTATCCATGAATATATTTTGCTAGACTGGCTGAACTTTTTAATCAAAGTCGTCATCCTAGGAATTCCCTCTATCAAGCTTATCAAAAAATGTTATCAGAAACTGCTGCAGCATGTCACCTGAAGGTTCGAGTAAATTAGTAAAATCACGTTTTATTTCTTTACTCGATTTTAACTGTCTGTGGGAAACACCAGTAAGCAGTTCTTTGTGGTTTTAAGCACACTAAGTGATGACCGACGTGATCCTAGCAAATAAATAGCCCGTGACACAAACTTCATCCACTGATCTCCATTCACCTATCACCTTGGACAGGATTTGATCGACCTAAAAGGGGAACTAAAGCACAGCGCACAGATGAACCACAATCCTGTACCACGTCGGCTGCAAGAGCATGAAGAACATTGCAGTGAACAGATTGTAGCTTTTAACTACAGATTCTACTGGAGATTAGTGGTCAATCTCAAAAACACCAAATTAGTTGGCCTTACCTTAGGCTCGTGGTGGGACGATGCCAACCAGGGGACAGGCTTCGTGCTACCGGAGCAAAGATCTGGGCAGAAGTCATCCACTGCACAAGTGCCATTGAGGGCTCCGCTCCACCAAGAGCCCCACGTGGAGGAGAAGAAGAGGAGGCGAGCGAAGGGAGGCGCTGTGCGCGGTCTCGGCGATGGAGTAGGTGAGGGAGGCGGTGCTGGCGCGTCCTCTCTCGCGTCCGCGGCGGTACCTAGGGGCGCAGATGCGGCGGCAGCGGCGAGGTCTTGAGGAGGCGAGGACAGGCCGGAGCGGCGGCCGTTCCGTGTCGAGTTGAGAGAAAGGCGAGGGAGATGGTGGAGAGGAGTGCGTCGGGACTTGGGGAGGACGGCGGCGAGCTCGCAGCTGATTGGGAGGGAAAAGCGGCAGAGTCGAGATAGGGGCATCAGAGAGGCAATGGAGTGGGTAACTTTCGTTCTGCCGCTGTGAACGATTCCAGTTTTGGGTGGGTTTAGTTCCGCGAAAAGATGTAAAAAAAGTACTGTAGCATGTTATGGTTTTATTTGGTAAATAGTGTCTAACCGTTGACTAATTAGGTTCAAAACGTTCGTCTCGCAAAGTACAACCAAACTGTACAATTAGTTTTTGATTTCATCTACATTTAGTACTCCATGCATGTCTCGTAAGTTTGATGTGACGGGGAATCTTTTGTTTGCACAGTGCTTTTTTTTAGAAGTAAACACAGCCTTGATCTTTCTAGGAGCAGAGATTGCTCGCCACCTTACAGCATCTCCAACAGGAGTACAGGACCCTACTTTATCTCCCTCCTGCTTTAGATTTAGACTGGTAGCGTGATCGTACGTTGCTACGGGATAAATAAAATTTTATAATAAAAAATATATTGATTGCATGATAAGATAATAATATTATGAAATTAAATACCGATGTTAAAGTGACATTCAATCAAAAAGCAAAGTTCATAAAATTAACACGGTCATGGAGAGCGCGGTGTCGCAAGCTCACAAGACCTTTCCATAATGTGGCTAAGATAATATTTTATATCTGTAGGAAGAAATCTTCGATATCTATTTCTTTCGTAAGCCAATGAATCCACGAATAAGTTCCATCACATCTCCAAACCATCCTATACACATGTTCGAGTATATATGTAAATATTAGTACCTATCACATGGGTAATACTACGTGTCTTGAAAAAAACTCTGACAAAACCTTAAAACAAAGTACGTTATACTCACCGAATCTTTTACGGTATTCTAGGCTTTTTTTTGTTAAAGCACATATGTTCTAAAAGAGAAGGATATCGATAGTCAGGATTAGTATAACTTGGCTTATTTTATATAATTAGAAGAACAATAAATAAGACAATATAATATAGCACGATAATAATTATAAAAAATGTGCTTAAACAGAAGCTCAGGTCCATGTGATACTTCATAATACTATTGTATTGTTTCAGTGTTCTGTACTCTCAAGCTACCTGAAAGCAGACACCTAAACTGAAATAGTTCTGAGAGATGCCTCGATTGTTCATTAACAACTCTTGTAGGTTCTTGACACTTAGCGCAATCATGGAGGGATGAAAACCTTTAACTCAAGGCCTCGTGCAAAGTATTAGACACAGATGATGGTTATCTTCATATAAGAGAGCACACTATTATTAGTAAAGTAATTAAAATAAGCATGTACCTTACGCTTCATCCTGAATTGTTATGCCATAATCACACAGTCATTTCTTCATGGGTTCATTGGCATGTCTTTCTTGACCTCAAATACCCAAAACTCATCAGGCTCTTGATTGGCACAGACTTGTGAGGATTTGTTCTGAGTCTGTATGTGTTGAGGTGTGCCCTTTTGAACCACTAAGCATTCAGCCTCATCAAAATGTTTCCTCTTCAGCCATCTTTGGATTATGTATTATGGCACACTCGCTTGGACTTCCAATATTTTCATCGCTATCAAGAAGTGGAGACCCCTTTCTTTTATTTAACTCTAACGATAGCAAGATCGCCGCAAGCTTCAGTTTAAATTCTTTCATATCATCCTACTACACGATAGTATGATCATGACCCCTTTCGTTTTTTTCACATGCACAAATAATCATCTCATCCATGTAATCAGTGCCACAGAAAGATCATGACTTAGACAACATATAAAAGTTCATAATTAATTCACATGTCATGCATGTGAGCTTTCTTGTTCACTCAACACCCTGAACTTGACCTTTTAATTTTACTTAGCACAGAAAGAAAAAATCTGTATTAATCAGTAAATTGTACTTAAGTATCAACTCTCCTAAAAAAAATTATAGCAACTCCCTTACAAAAATTACTACAGAAACAATATTCTAGATAGCAGCCTGTTTGTGCTAATACTACGATAAAAACCATTTTAAATTCCACAACACTGAAGTAATAAATTGCACTGATTTGCATTAAACAAAAAGACAGTCAACTGATCCATCTTCAGCTCTTCTGCTGTCTCCTTACGACTCAAAGGCCAAAGCATTTCCATAGTCAGTCGTCTTTTCTGCTTCTTCTTCACCGTAATCTGCTTCTTTTCTGCCAAGCCTTTCTTCATCCGAAATTGCCAGCCCAGACTTCCTCTCAACGACCTGCATGACGGAGCTGCTCTTTCGTTATGTGTCCACAGCTCCGCATGCATTCACCACATTGCAATCCAGATCTTGTGATCACAGCGCTCACTTTGAGTAGAAGCTCAGGCCTGTCAGTCCCAGTTAGCTTTATCAGGGTGTAGTCGGAGGAAGGATCCACTCCAATGGCTCTCCTCCGTGAGGGAAGAAAGCAAGAATCAGGCCCGATAGACTACACCATACAAGATTGACAGATTCAACAAACTGAACAGGAACAAGAACATGAACAAACAATGATGACAAGCATTCCCTACCTTGTAAATGTAATCTTTTATACCATCTAGCACAGATTCGTCCATTATCTTGTGCCCACTTTGGTTCGTCACATTGAAGACTAATAGTAAAAACCAAACAGCTTAGAAATTGTTGCACCATTTTGACGAAGGGAACCGAAAGAAACCAATTTAATTTTGTCCTACCATCCATGAACCATCCTCCGTCTGAATGTATGCCTTCTTGACTATAGGTCAGTGAGGACCTGCACTACCTCCAACAGTATCCCATACTTGTTGGCGCTGTCCACCTATATCGTTCAAACAAAAACTATGTCAGCTTGAGCCGCAAACAAACCAATGAAAAGCACTTGATTTTTGAGGGACTCACATGAATAACTGTAGCATTTGGACATGAGGTGTTGTCAATAGTGACCCTGAACTCAGAAAAAGAATATGAATCCACATGTTAGTATATAACCATGAAAAAACTTTGAACACTGCTAAGACTGACAGAGGTTAAGGAAGGAACTGCTTTTCTCATACAAGGAAATTGTTAAAGAATTGGGTTAGTACTACCTTGGAGGGTTCATCTTTTGGATGAATTTCTGGTACTCATCGTCAATATCCCAAGAAGAATAAGCCGCATCTCCATCTGCTAATAATGCTGCTTCATGAATTGAAAAAAAAACGCTCAGTCAAGATTGAATCAAGCCGCAGCTGCAAACCAGAAATGCAAGAAAAAAAGTATGGCTGCGTCCACACAGTGATTGCGGCTATTGGGGCAACAACAGCTAAGTGGGCCTTTTAGTTCCCGACGAAAATCAAACAACTGAAATCACCAACACATCAGAAAAGAAAAAAACAAAGAGCTCGTCGATGTTTTACAAGAACACGATGAAACAGAGAACAGAAGAATACGATGGAATCCTTGAATTCATCAAAGAGGTAAAGAAGGGAAAACTGAGGCTGCAACAATTTCCCCGTAGGAAATGGAATCAAAACGGCAAAGAAGAGAAAGAGTAACCGGGCCGCCGCCATACAAGGAAAGCACTCCCTGCCTAGGGCGACCTGATGAGGTCTCTTCCCGCACCCAGCGTTGGCGCCCACGCGTTGGCGCCGCCGGACCCGTACGCCTGGCCGCTGCCTGCACAGGGGGCGCGACCGCCACCGGATCCGTAAGCCTAGTACCTAGCAAAATCAAACAGACTTGCATGAATGGAATTGACGATTGCAGGGAGCAATCGAGGTGTAAAACCAACATTTAGGACCCAGCGAAAATCAGATGCACTCACATGAATGGAATCGACGATCGCGAGGCAGCACATATTATCTACCCCTTCCAAGGGGATCAAGAATATCAGAGGATCGGCATGGTACCAATGTGGAAGAAAAAAGGGCCAACCAACCAGAGGGATCGACGAGGCGGCGTAGGAAGTGGAGTGCCTCCGGTGGCTCCTGAGGGGTGAGGTCGCGCGTGGCGGTGGAGCGATCCCCCGAATGATCTTCTCGTTCATTTCCTCGACCGGCCGAAATTTCATTGGGCCCGGCCATAAATTGGCGAGCCCTAGCTCGATTGGGGCCGTGATTCGGGTGTTGGTAGAGGATTGGAGGGGTCGATGGCTAGGGTTTTGTGGAGGTGGAGAAGAGGAGAGGGCGAATGGGAATGCTGGCGATGGAGAACCTCGTCGAGAGAGATGGGAGTGTGGGAGGCGACTCGGAAGATGAGGCGAGGAGGCTGCTCGGGCTTGTGCTCGACGGAGGCAGATACGTCAATTGACCGCTGCCGCCCGGTGCTTCTGAGGCCTGGCGGCCAGCTCCCTGGCGCCCTGGTGGCCGGCGTTTGGCGGGAAGTGGAGTCACACGCGTCGAGCGTGGGGGAGAGAATCACGCCGCGTGGGGGAAAGGTACGCACGTTGAGGGATGAGGGCACGGATCGCGAAGGAAGGAGCGCGCCGGGTGCGTGAGTTGAACTATCTAGAATGAAGGATCGGGAAGTAACGGAGCATTGACGTGCGTGATTGACTATCGGAAGGAAGGTCGCACAAAAAGCGGGAGCCCGACGTATCCTTCCTTTTGAATTTTGTCGCAAGGATAGGGAACAGGAGCGAGGGGTGCGGAACTGCGGATCGCAATAGGCAGAACTATGGACTCACGTTAGAATGTCGCACCAAAACGGTATCCACTTTTTAGTCTTTTTAGTTGTGAGAGATAGCAAAGACTAAAAAATCAACTTCAACAGGCCTCCTACTAGACCCCTATATTTTTAGATAGCGAAGACCAAAAATTCAACTCCCCCTCATACTAGACCCTGCATTTGTTGGCCTCCTCCTTTTCCCTGTCCGCCCTATGCTTCTGGTGCCCCCTGGTTCACTCCCCCTATTTTTTCCCTTCTTTCTCCTCCACTCGACGCTTCCACCCGCACGACTCATGGCTTCCATCGCTAGCGCCGCTGCCAGGGTTCGTCTGGCCACCGGCAGCGCCTCTGCCCGACCCGGTCGGCCCGGATCTCGCCGCGCCCTTGCTTCTATGTCCCGTCCGTCCCTCGTCGTTGCGTTCCGTCCGCCTAGCCAGGTCCCCCGACGCCCAGGCAGGTCCTTGGCGGTGGCCCCTCCCGGGGCGGTGGCGCCTCCTCGGCGTGGGCGGCTCCTGCCCGGCGAGCATGGCAATTAGTGACGATGCCTAAGTACTAATCCTATGCCTAAGTTGTATATAACATATGAGGATTAGTACATTCCAAGGTTGGTGGCAAGATGGATATGGTAATCATGATGGCCACACTTGGATTTGGACGCAACTCTACGTGATCAAGGCAAAGGTATATGCTTAAGGGTTGTGTTTTAGTAACCAAGACACCTAGTGGGTGTGGTTACATTATATAATAGATAGCCGTACTATAAAGAGGAGAATGACGCGGCTATTGAACTCCTAAGTGCCTCTAGGTGTGCATCTCATAATCATATGTATTTGGATAGAACTAATAACGCCTCGAAAATTGTTTGTGAAAATGCTAACACACTCGCACATGACGTGATCACTTGGTGGTGTTAGCACATTTGCGATGATGTTAGAGTTTGAGCGGTAGAGAGGGTTTAGGGTCCTCTCTCCCTCTCTCCGAGCTTGCGAGGCGGGATTCAGGCGTTTTTGATGAGTTGAAACGACTTTTTTTCACTACGCCGGAAGTCGGAAAAAACAAACGGAGGCGAACGGAGGTCACAGAAGTGACCGGATGCGGTCTCTGTTTGACCAGACGCGTCCGGTCAGTGTTCAGCGTCTGCGCGTGTCTCAGTTTGTTGATCGGACGTGGTGGCGCGTCCGGTCATGACCGACCGGACGCGTCCGGTCATTGAGGGATCTTACTGGACTCTAACCAGACGCTGACACTGTGGCATTCGGTCAGTTCTGCAGCGCGTCCGGTCGCTGTTTCATTGTGCGCTGTTCAGGCTTGACCAGCGCGTCCGGTCCATTACGGGACCAGCGCGTTCGGTCATTGCGTGGAGCGCGTCCGGTCGGTGGTTCGCGAGCGTAGGCGCTGTGTGATCGGCGCGTCCGGTCAATTGGACCAGCGCGTCCGGTCAGCGCAACTTCGGCTGTTTCAAGTGCCTAACGGCTATATTCGAAGAGGTACGTCTATAAATACTCGTTGGCCGGCTCAAAGCTCTATCTCTTGCATTCTTGACATACTTGTGAGCACTATGAGCTAAGCAACTCCCCTCCCACTCATCTCTCTTGCTTCTTTGCATATTCGAAGTGAGATTGAGTGATCCAAGTGTATTTGCATTATGAGATTGCATCTAGTTGGCACTTGATGATTGATTTGCTGCGGGATTCTTGTTTCTCTTGGTGGTTTCCGCCACCTAGACGGCTTAGAGCAGCTTGGAGGCATTGGCAAGAGTTGGTGATTGTTCTTGGCCACCTCCGATGATTGTGAGGGGTTTGTGCCTATCTCGGTGAAGCGCCAAAGGCAACATTAGTGGATTGCTCATGTCATTTGCAACATCTTGCCATTTGGTAGGTTCTTGTGGCACCTTTTGAGAGGCTCGGTGTGAGACCGATTAGCCACTGAACCACGTGGTGAAGAGGGACACAACGGGGACTAGCGTGCCGGCAAGCACGTGAACCTCAGGATAAATCTTCGTATCATCATTCTTATTGTGATTAATCAATCCCGATGGTTGTGTATTATAGAATTCATCTCTTGATCATATTGATTGGTTGGCTCAATACTTCGTCCCTCGGTGATACCCTCCTAACTCTCTCTTGTATTAATTTCTTAGTTGCCTTACTAGCTTTTTAGTGTAGCTCTTAGCTTGTGTAGCTAGTTAGCTTTAGTGGTAGCTAAGTTGTGCGGTTTGACTTGAGCGGTTGAGTGCAAATATACTAGAATTGTGAATTGGTTAGGTGGCTTGCAAACATCCCGTAGGCTAAGCAAAACTCGCATCTCGCTATTTATTGTATTGATAAACTTGTTTAGCTTGTCTTTGTAGAAAATTTTAAAAAGGCTATTCACCCCCCCCCTCTAGCCATCAAGACCTTCAAGCGGTATCGGAGTCGTGGTCACCGTTTTCTAGGCTTAACAACCTCGGTGCAAGATGGCTCAAGTTATGTTCAATCAATTTAATGGCAAGCCTCCATTCTTTGATGGTGTCTCTTCCTTTGATCATTAGAAAAGAAAGATGAAACAATATCTAGGCAATATACATGAGAAGGTTTGGGATGTGACCAAAGAAGGATACATCATTCTTAATGAGGAAAATCTCACTCCCAATGACCGCATCAACAAACAATGCAACACGGTGGCACTTGACACAATCTACCGTGCCATTGATGACAAAATATTTGAGCAAATCAAAGATCTTGAAAAGACAAATGAGCTTTGGATAAGTGAAAGTCCCTAGTTTGGTTTTGGCTAATTGATGAAACCTAGGACCAACCTTTGTATCTAAGTGGATAATTTAGATAAAGGTGGTCATTGAATATGAGACATGACATTAACTCATGTGACCAAGATGATAAAGACCGAGATAATGCTTGGCTCGATGGACCGGTTGTGAAGGTGAAGGGCAAGTCGAGGCTTCAAAGCGAAGGACCATGTGATGGTAAAGCTTGAGCAAGACTTGACGCCGACGGACCGATGCAACGGTGAAGAACAAGTGAAGTCAAGGTCGATGGATCGAGATGGTCATGTGATGATATGAAGTGGATCATATCTTTTGGAAAAACAAAATGGGCTCAAGGCAAAGGTATAACCATAAGGCCATTTTGTTTTGCACTCAAGACACCATAGAGGGTGTGAGTGGTTTAGGATCGATAGCCGAACTATTAAGAGGGGAAGTCTTATCGGTTATTCGACGCACAGGTGCCACTAGGTGAATTCATGAAGTGCATTGCATATAGGGCCTAGTGAGCTAACTGAAAAACCTTCGAAAATGATTATGAAAATGCTAACACACGTGCACAAGGTGGTGATCACTTGTTGGTGTTGGCACTTTTACGAAGGCGTTGGAGTTTGAGCGGTAGAGAGGGTTTGGGTCCCTCTCTCCCTCCCGTCGAGCTTGCGAGCATGGGATTCAGGTGTTTTCGAGGACTTGAAATGCCTATTTTCCACTACATCAGAAGTCAGAGAAGAAACGGAGGCGAACGGAGGTCACAGCGGTGACCGGACGCTGAACCGGACGCGGTCCCGATTTGACCGGACGCGTCCGATTAGTTCAACGCGGCAGTCAGGCACGCGGGTGTTAGGGTTTTGCACCAGCGCGTTCGGTCACTCGCGGGATCGACGCGTCCGGTCAGGCGCCTAGAGGGAACTGCAGATCGCAAGACCGATCGGACGCGGTGCGCGTTCGGTCACAATTGACCGGACACGTCCGATTGTGATGGGACCTTACTGGACTCAAACCGGACGCCGAGTGTAGCGCGTCCGGTCGATTGAGCAGCGCGTCTGGTCACTCGTTTGACTATTGAAACGCAAGGTCAATCGGACGCGGTGCGTGTCCGGTCACGATCGACCGGACGCGTCCAGTCGCGATGGGACCTTACTGGACTCAAACCGGACGCCGAGTGTAGCGCGTCTGGTCGGTTGAGCAGCGCGTCCGGGTGTTGCGTTTGACCGTTGGCGCACAGTGACCGTTGGAGGATCGGGCGGCCGCTTTTGAATCTAGAGAGAAAACATGGACGGTGCAGGGTGACCGGACGCGGTTGAGCGCGTCCGGTCAGTTTCGATCGGTGCGTTCGGTCGTCCAAAAAAACACCCAGTGAAGGGGTACAACGGCTCAATTTGTTTAGGATGCTTATAAATACTTATTGGCCGGCCCTTGGGGAGGTCTCTTGACATTTCTAACACTCTTGTGCATCCTTTGAGCTAGAGCTTATCCCTCCTACTCATCTCTCTTGCTTGATTGCAAATCAAAAGTGAGATTGAGTGATCCCAAAGTGTATTGCATAGCTTGAGGGCATCTAGTGGCACTTGTGGGTGGTTTAGCCAGTGGATTTCTTGTTACTCTTAGAGAGTACCGCTCCTAGCCGGCTTGAAGATTATTGGAGGCGTTGGCAACAGAAGGAGATTGTTCTTGGCCACCTCCGGTTGATTGTAAGAGGTTCTTGTGCTTTCCTCGGTGGAGTGCCAAAAGCAACTCTATTACATTGTGTGTGTCATTGAGTTACCTCACTTGAGAGTGGTGTCTTGCGGTGCCTTGCGGGGCGTGCCTTGAGGGGCAAGTGACTTGAGGGTCACACCGAGAAACCATCTAAGTATTGGTCGACACAACCGGTGACATAGCTTGTCGGTGCACAAGTGAACACCGGGTGAACAAAAATATTGTGTCTCTTGTCTCCCGGTGATTGGTCTTCATATTGTGTTATTGTCAATATTGATTGATTGTATATCATCTTGGTGATTGACAACATCTTCACTCCACCGTTGGTATAAGATTCATAATCCTCTCTCTTGCATTTATATTTACTAGATTATCTTGTGTAGCTCTAGTGGTAGCCTTTGCTAGTAGTTGTTAGCTTGCTCACTAGTGTAAGTTTAGTGACTTAGCCCTTGTGTGAACTAGAGATCATAATCTACTAGACTTGTGGATAAGAGGCTTGCATCACAACCGTAGGCTAAGCAAAACTCATTTTACGCTGTTTGTTATTCTAACAAGTTTGCTTAGTGGTTTATGTAGGATTTTTTATAGGCTATTCACCCCCTCTAGTCATCTAGGACCTTACAATAAGGCTTGAAGAAACCTATGAAGGCACTTCAATGATAAAAAGTGCCAAACTATATATGCTCAAAGACAAGTTCTCCACTTTCAAGATGAAGGATGATGAATCCATCCCGGAGATGTTCTATAGGCTCCAAGTCATTATCAATGATCTTAAGGGGCTTATGGAGAAGGTTGAGGACAAGGACTTCTCACACAAGTTCTTGATGTGTTTACCCAAGAAGTTTGCTACCTTGAGAAGAATGATCTTTAGAGAGGGATTAGACAAAGTCAAACCAACCGATGTGCTTGGAGATATCATGACCGATGCCCAATACAATGATGATGAAGATGAGGTAAAAGAGAAGAAGGATACCAAGGTCAAGCAAGAAAAGCCCATTGCATTCAAGCCTTCATCTTTAAAGGGCAAGAGCAAGGTGGAGAGCGATGATGATGATCCATTCGATAATGAGACCATGGCCCTCCTAGTGCACAAGATGGGAAGGTTCATGAAGAAGAAAGGATATGGGGCAAGGAAGAGGAGAGACACTATGAAGGAAAAAATCCTTTGCTACAATTGTAATAGCCCCGATCACATAGTGGCGGATTGCCTCTATGAAGATCAGAGATTTCATAATGGGGACTTAAAGCTCAAGAAGAACAAGAAGGATAAGAAAGAGAAGGAGAAGAAAGCAAAGAAGAGCTTCACATTCAACAAGAAGAAGAAGAGTGGTGGTTATGTGGTCACTTGGGATAGTGACAACTCCGATAGTGATGATGATGAAAGCTCTAGTGATGATGAGAGGACCACTCGGAGAGCCATTGCAAGCATCACCCTCTCCAACAAGCCATCCATCTTCGACACTACATCGACATGCCTTATGGCTAAGCCTACCAAGGTAAAATATGATGATAGTGATGATGATTCTTGTGCTAGTGATGATTGTAGGAGTGATGATGAGGAGGATGAGGACTACTCCAAGGATGATCTATTGGGCATAATAGATCAAATGAGAAAAGGCTACAAGAGGACCACCAAGAAATACAAAATCTTGAAACAGGAGCTCATTGCCAAGAGCAATAAAAATGATGCATTGATGGAGGAGCTTGTTGCTCTCAAAAAGAGTAAGGAGTGCAAAGGAATTGAATAAGAGCTCAAA
The DNA here is from genome assembly GCA_038087645.1 of Saccharum hybrid cultivar R570. NCBI lineage: Eukaryota > Viridiplantae > Streptophyta > Magnoliopsida > Poales > Poaceae > Saccharum > Saccharum hybrid cultivar. The sequence goes on along the minus strand of JAQSUU010000123.1, from coordinate 325,909 downwards.
GCTCTTAGAAAATCCTTTGATGAGCTAGAGGCCTCTTGTGAGTGTCTAAAGGATGACCACGAGGACCTTGAAGTTGCTCACACTAGGCTTAAGGAAGCCCACTCCACTCTACTTGAGCTCATCAAGAAAAAGAACCTCAAGTTGGAGAAGTTCATGAAGGAAGCTAAGGAGGAGCAAGTGATTATCACTTGTGACATTGGACTAACATGTGATATTATTGATAATTCTTTATTTGTTAGTCCTACTAATGCTTAATGTAGCTCATCATCATCCACCACAACCAACTCTATCTCTACTACTAGTGATTCATCACTCGTGGTTGAGAATGAGACTCTCAAGAGAGAGGTGGATGATCTCACCCACGTATTAGGCAATGCCTATGGTGGGGACGCCCGCTTGCTAAAATGCTTGGATAGCCAAAGGTTCTCTCTTAACAAAGAGGGTTTGGGCTATACTCCCAAGAAGGGCAACACGGCCTTTGCTACTCCAAAGTCTCTCTTTGTGAAGAGCAATGGTCGTTATTGCAATAGATGCAAGCAAGTTGAGCATCTAGAGATTAATTGTAATAAAATGAACAAAAACAATAATAAGTTTCATGCTAAAATGGATTGCATTCCTTTTAATTCTTGTTATGTGCTTACCAAGGGTGAGAAGGGTGTGCAAGCTAAGTTTGTTGGTACACCAATTGTTGGTCCAAAGAAGAAAGTCATTTGGGTACCAAAGAACTTAGTTACTAACCTCTAAGGACCCAAGCAAGTATTGGTACCTAAAAGACATTAATTTGTTTTGTAGGTAAATTACAAGGCCGGAGGAAGGCATTGGGTGCTTGATAGTGGGTGCTCTCAACATATGACCGGTGATTCAAGAATGTTCAACTCTCTCAAATCAAATGATAGTGGCATTGATAGTATCACATTTGGTGTCAATAGCAAGGGTGATGTGAAGGCTCTTGGAAGGATTGCAATCTCAAATGATCATAGCATTTACAATGTGCTCTTAGTTGAAAATTTGAACTTTAATCTTCTCTCGGTTGCTCAATTGTGTGATCTTGGTTTCAAGTGCATATTTGGTGTTGATGATGTGGAGATAGTTAGTGTTGATGGCTCCAATTTGATCTTCAAGGGTTTTAGATATGAGAATATATACTTGGTTGATTTCAATGCTAGTGACACTCAACTTTCAATATGCTTGCTCACCAAATTAAGTATGGGTTAGTTATGGCATAGAAGACTTGGTCATGTTGGCATGAAGCAATTGAACAAGTTAGTGAAGCATGACTTAGTTAGAGGCTTGAAGGATGTTACATTTGAAAAGGATAAACTATGTAGTGCATGTCAAGCCAGAAAGCAAGTGGGCAACACTCATCCATTGAAGAGCATTATGAGTACTTTCAAGGCATTTGAGTTGTTGCATATGGATCTATTTGGGCAAACTACATACATAAGTATTGGTGGCAACACGTATGGGTTTGTGATTGTGGATGATTTCACTAGATATATATGGGTATTCTTTCTTGTGGACAAGAGTGATGTATTTGACATATTCAAGAAGTTCATCAAGAGAGTGCAAAATGAGTTTGAGACCACAATCAAGAAAGTGAGAAGTGACAATGAAAGTAAGTTTAGAAACACAAGAGTTGATGAGCTATGTGAGGAGCTTGGAATCAAGCATCAATTCTCGGCCAAGTATACACCTCAATCCAATGGCCTAGTTGAGAGGAAGAATAGAACCTTAATTAATATGGCAAGATTAATATTGAATGAGTATAATGTGAGTCATTTATTTTGGGCTGAAGCAATCAACACGGCTTGCTTCTATAGCAACCGCCTCTATTGCCACAAGTTCCTAGAGAAGACACCATATGAGATCTTAAATGGAAGAAAGCCCAACATTGCATACTTTTCAGATATTTAGTTGCAAATGATACATCTTGAAGAAGGACACTAGATTGAGCAAGTTTGAGAAGAAATGTGATGAAGGATTCTTACTTGGTTACTCCACTACTAGCAAAGCTTATATATTTTGGAATTTGGCTAGTGGTTTACTTGAAGAAGTTCATGATGTTGAGTTTGATGAAACAAATGGCTCTCAAGATGAGAAAGATAACTTGGATGATGTGAGAGGAACTCAATTGACAAATGCTATAAAAAAAAGGATATTGGTGATATTAGGCCAAAGCAAGTGATTGATATAGATGACAATAAAGATCAAGTGCTCTAAAGTCTAATTACACAAGCTAGTGGTTCTCTAATGCAAAATCAAGCTAGTACATCATCTCAAGTGCAACAAGATCAACAAGTGGCTAGTTCATCATCTCCAACTCATGATCAACATCAACATCAAGCAATCAAGTCCAAGTACTTTAACCAACTAACATTGCAAGAGATCATCCATTGGATTTCATCATTAGTGACATACAAAAGGGAGTTCAAACTAGATCAAGATTGGTATTATTTTGTGCTCACTCTTCTTTTGTGTCAATGGAAGAACCCAAGGACATTGATAAAGCATTGAGATATCCGAATTGGGTAAATGCAATGCATGAAGAGCTCAACAACTTCAAGAGAAATGAAGTATGAGAACTAGTTGAAAGGCCTAAGGATCACAATGTCATTGGAACAAGATGAGTCTTTCGCAACAAGCAAGATCAATATGGAAAAGTAGTAAGGAAAAAAGCAAGACTAGTGGCTCAAGGTTACACACAAATAGAGGGTCTTGACTTTGGTGAAACTTTTGCCCCGGTTGCAAGATTAGAAGCAATTAGGATCTTACTTGCCTATGCTTGTGCTCACAATATCAAGCTATATCAAATGGATGTGAAGAGTGAATTTCTCAATGGGTACATTCAAGAAGAGGTGTATGTGAAGCAACCTCCCGATTTTAAAGATGACAAGAAACCCAATCATGTCTACAAATTGAGAAAAGCTTTGTATGGATTGAAACAAGCACCTAGAGCATGGTATGAAAGATTGAGGGACTTCTTGCTATCCAAAGGATTTATCATAGGCAAAGTGGATACTACTCTCTTCACCAAGAAGATTGGGAAAGACTTGTTTGTGTTACAAATATATGTTGATGATATCATATTCGGTTCAACCAATCAAGATTATTGTGATGTGTTTAGGAAAATGATGGCAAAGGAATTTGAAATGTCAATGATTGGTGAACTTAGTTTCTTTCTTGGACTTCAAATCAAACAAATGAAGGAAGGAACATTTGTGAGCCAAACCAAATACATAAAGGATATGCTAAAGAAGTTTGGTATGGAAGATGCAAAAAAATTACTACTCCAATGAGCACTAATGGAAGCTTGGATAGTGACAAGAGTGGCAACATGGTGGATCAAAAGCTATATAGATCAATGATTGGTAGCCTACTCTATGTGACGACATCAAGGCCCGATGTAATGTTTAGTGTATGCATGTGTGCAAGATTTCAAGCCTCACCAAGAGAAATTCATTTGAAGGCAACAAAGAAAATATTGAGGTACTTAAAGCATACAAAAGATGTTGGATTATGGTATCTCAAAGGTGTAAGCTTTGAGCTAGTTGGATATTCGGATTCCGACTATGCCGGTGATAAAGTTGAGAGAAAGAGCACCTCCGAGACTTATCAATTATTGGGAAGATCACTTATCTCATGGTCATTCAAGAAGCAAAATAGTATTGCACTATCTACCGCTGAGGCCGAATACATCACCGCGGGTAGTTGTTGTGCACAAATCTTGTGGATGAAGGCAACATTGAAGGATTTTGGAATCAATTTCAAGAATGTGCCATTGCTATGTGACAATGAAAGTGCCGTGAAGCTAACCAACAATCCGGTTCAACATCAAAGAACAAAACATATTGATGTTCGCCATCACTTCATTAGAGATCATCAACAAAAGGGTAACATTGCAATTGAGAATGTGGGCACCGAAGATCAATTAGCCAATCTATTCACCAAGCCACTTGATGAGAAGAGATTTCACAAGCTAAAGAATGAGTTGAACATAATTGACTTCTCCAACATGAGTTGATGCACTTCATATATGACATGCCTCTCCTTCGAGCCCCAAGGTACAATTGATTGTCATGTCATACATTCTATGCTAAGGACTCGTCTAGTGCATCTAGTCATAATTTACATGTTCTAGGCTCATTCATGAAGATCAAATGAATTTGAAGTTTATATGGTGCCACTATTGTTTCCATGACTTGTATGATCTAGTGGTAGCATATAACTTGTTTGAGAGCTTCTGATCCTAAGTGGTTGATCTAGATAACTTGTTTAAGTATTTGCTTCAATATGGTGCATGATAACCCTTCTAGTGAGGTGTGAAGAAGCTTGCCCTTGGATCAAACCGAAGCATTTCACTTATGCAAGCAATCTAGGTTGAATCACAAACTTGATCCTCCCCCATAATTCGATATGATAATCTATCTAAAATTGGTCCCTTGTGATCATTGGTGCCAAAGGGGGAGAAAATGTTGTTCACAAAGATAGATTCTAAAGGGGAAGAAAACCTAAAGGGGAGAATTAATAAAAGAAGGGGATCAACTAAAATTTTGAGCACACAAGTAGGGGGAGTAAGCTCTTAAACATGAATGTTGCATTTCCATGTGCACTTCATATGTATGATGCATATTTATGCATTTCTTTTTCTCTGATACATTGCTTGTGTGGTGACTTGCTAGTATAATTTGAATGGTATATTGAGGTACTAGCATAAATAGGAAGTAGTTAGATTTTTCTTGCTTCATATTTTTCAAAGTGGTTCTAGAGCCTTACTTATAATGTTGATCTCACGAGGTCTCTAGTTATGTTTGTGCTTTTCCAAGTGGTATCTAACTACACAAGGTGCTAAGATGGTGTTTATCGCTACTCCGATGGTATCACGCTTCAAAGGTCTATAATCTAAAACACTTAGCACCTATTGGTAGTCAATGCTCCTATACTTTCCTATCTAACATGTATGCTTCCAAAATCCAAACATATAGCATACATGTAGGGGGAGCCATTGCTATCAATTTGAATTCATAATCACATGTCCATAATTCTTACATATGGTAATATACTTGGATAATGTGACATGAGTTCAATCAAAATTTTATCATAACATCTTTGTGAAAGGGTTGTTACCAATTACCAACAAGGGGGAGATTGAAAGCTCTATGTTTGGTGTTGATAATTAGTGACAATGCCTAAGTACTAATCCTATGCCTAAGTTGTATATAGCATATGAGGATTAGTACATTCCAAGGTTGGTGGCAAGATGGACATGGTGATCATGATGGCCACACTTGGATTTGGACGCAACCCTACGTGATCAAGGCAAAGGTATATGCTTAAGGGTTGTGTTTTAGTAACCAAGACACCTAGTGAGTGTGGTTGCATTATAGGATAGATAGTCATACTATAAAGAGGGGAATGACATGGCTATTTAACTCCTAAGTGCCTCTAGGTGTGCATCTCATAATCATATGCATTTGGATAGAACTAATAACGCCTCGAAAAATGTTTGTGAAAATGCTAACACACTCGCACATGACGTGATCACTTGGTGGTGTTAGCACATTTACGATGGCATTGGAGTTTGAGCGATAGAGAGGGTTTGGGTCCTCTCTCCCTCTCGTCGAGCTTGCGAGGTGGGATTCAGGCATTTTCGAGGAGTTGAAACGATTTTTTTCCACTACGCCGGAAGTCGAAAAACAAACGGAGGCGAACGGAGGTCACAAAAGTGACCGGACGCTGGACCGGACGTGGTCTCTGTTTGACCGGACGTGTCCGGTCAGTGTTCAGCGTCTGCGCGTGTCTCAGTTTGTTGATCGGACGCAGTGACGCATCCGGTCACGACCGACCGGACGCGTCCGGTCGTTGAGGGATCTTACTGGACTCCAACCGGACGCTGGCACTGTGGTGTCCGGTCAGTTCTGCAACGCGTCCGGTCGCTGTTTCATTGTGCGCTGCTCAGGCTTGACCAGCGCATCCGGTCCATTACGGGACCAGCGCGTCCGGTCGAGCTTCGCGCGTCTAGTCGTTGCGTGGAGCGCGTCCGGTCGGTGGTTCGCGAGCGTAGGCGCTGTGTGATCGACGCGTCCGGTCAGCACGACTTTGGCTGTTTCAAGTGCCTAACGGCTATATTTGAAGGGGTACGTCTATAAATACTCGTTGGCCAGCTCAAAGCTCTATCTCTTGCATTCTTAACATACTTGTGAGCACTTTGAGCTAAGCAACTCCCCTTCCACTCATCTCTCTTGCTTTTTTGAATATTCGAAGTGAGATTGAATGATCCAAGTGCATTTGTATTGTGAGATTGCATCTAGTTGGCACTTGGTGGTTGATTTGCTGCGGGATTCTTGTTTCTCTTGGTGGTTTCCGTCACCTAGACGGCTTGGAGCAGCTTGGAGGCATTGGCAAGAGTTGGTGATTGTTCTTGGCCACCTCCGGTGATTGTGAGGGGTTTGTGCCTACCTCGGCGAAGCGCCAAAGGCAACATTAGTGGATTGCTCATGTTATTTGCAACCTCTTGCCATTTGGTAGGTTCTTGTGGCACCTTTTGAGAGGCTCGGTGTGAGACCGATTAGCCACCGAACCACGTGGTGAAGAGGGACACAATGAGGACTAGCGTGGCGGCAAGCACGTGAACCTCGGGATAAATCTTTATGTCATCATTCTTATTGTGATTAATCGATCCCGGTGGTTGTGTATTGTAGAATTCATCTCTTGATCATATTGATTGGTTGACTCAATACTTCTCTCTCGGTGATACCCTCCTAAATCTCTCTTGTATTAATTTCTTAGTTACCTTACTAGCTTGTTAGTGTAGCTCTTAGCTTGTGTAGCTAGTTAGCTTTAGTGGTAGCTAAGTTGTGCGGTTTGACTTGAGCGGTTAAGTACAAATATACTAGAATTGTGAATTGGTTAGGTGGCTTGCAAACACCCCGTAGGCTAAGCAAAACTCACATCTCGCTATTTGTTGTATTGATAAACTTGTTTAGCTTGTCTTTGTAGAAAATTTTAAAAAGGCTATTCACCCCCCTCTAGCCATCAAGACCTTTCACCAGCCCCGGCGCGTGGCCACCCTACGTGGTGCGGCCAGCCGCTGATGTCCGCTCTCCTCCCCTCCCTCTGGCTCTGCTAGCGCGTGCAAGGAAGAAGATGTTGATAGAGGATGACAGCCGGGTCCCACATGTCATCCACTGCTGCTGGAGCTCACCACAAAATATGGGTAGTATGAAAATAGGAGGCTACCTAAACAGAGAAGTAGAAGGTATGTTTTAGGTAGTTCTGTTGGAGATGCTCTTAGTTTAGACAGCTAGACAAAATGCGTCTTGTCAGAAAAGTGATGTTGTGGTAACTGCCAAGCAACCAAATCTAACTATAACTTAACTATTATTATCCTTACCTTTACCTTTACGGCTGTATACCGGTTTCCTCAACGGTGAAGCCACGTCGCCCACTTCTCCTCACTATAACACTGTTCTGGGGACAGTGTTACAGTTCACGTGAACAGCCCGCACCCGCTATGCATTTGCCCGATGTTTCCCATCCATCGGATGCCTGCCGCGTCATCACCCTCTCTAGAGCCTTCTCCTCGCTTCCATCGACCAAAAATAAGCGTCCCCTCCTCAGCGCCCCCATCATGGCAGCCTAGCCACCGGCCGCCGCGGCCCGGCTACGCCAGCAAAAGACCAGCCATGGTACAGGCGCGCCCCTCCCCGCGCCGTCGACTCGAGCGGCCACCTGCACGGACGCGGCATCACCAACACTGCCTCGGCTCGGCCACCGGATCTCGCGGCAGGTGGCTGTTCCCTTTTCCTCCGCCGTCCCGTGCCTCTTCCCCTGCATCCTCTCTCCCTTCGTCTCTTCCTTTGTGCGGTTGATTGGGCAAGCGGCCCTTTCCACTGCCGCCTCTCAAGGTCTGCTCTGTATGTCCCTCCCTCTCTCACCTCTAGGTTTCATCTTAATCTGAACATGTGCCTCTCTTTTTTAGGTGCTTTCCCTGCTTCGTCTTCTCAGCTAAGATTTCATAGATATGCTAATTTAGGACAAACCTCCATACTGCTATCTGATTCCGGTGTTTATCACACGGATTTCATTCCTGCACACAATGATTTTTACTGATTTCAGTGCCACGCCCATGAACACCTGCTGTTTTCCCCTGATGCTAGGTGCAGGTGATCGAAATGTTGTTTTTGGTTGTATAGCCTCTCATGAAAATAAACTCCCATATAGGCTGATGATCTTCGATCTCCTGATGCTTGCTGCAGGCGACAAAAATGTTTTTTTTGAGTTGTATAGCCTGTGATTAAAATGAACTCCCATGTACGTTGGGATTATAGACTGATGATCTCCAAAGCCTCACGACATGTTCATGTATACATACGTATTGCTACCTGCTTATTTATCCTATCATGCCACTTCCCTGCCTACGTCTATTGCAATTCCATTGTTTTCTTTATGTGCCGACAACATGAACTGCTGCAAATGATGCTATTTCTCAGTGCCTTCCGTTGTACCTAGATACAAAAGATCAAATGATGTCATTACGCTTATTTTTTAGGCTGGCCTTATTTCCTGGATTTTTCCCTATTTGTTTATTGTCGTATCCTTAAAACAGCATGTCCAATTCGGTGAGATGACTGATTATGCAGTGCTACGTCTTTTTAAAGAAACACATTCCTATTCTATTAAGAAAAATCTATCTATGAATCAATACGTCAGGGTCCTTATTGTCTGAATAAAGTACAACCTTCATGCCTTACCTTCTTCCATGCCTTTGCAGCTGTGCGAGAAGTCAAACATGAACAAAATGTTGCTTTTGCCAATTTAACTCCTGAAGAAACTGCCTCTGTTAAAGAGGAAAAGGGTGCAACGAGAGCTTCAGGTAAAGGGAGCAGGTGCCTGCTTATTAAATATATTCTTTTCTGTATGAAAACAAGCAATCCCCTTTGTTTATATTGCTACAACCCTTATTCTTTACAAAACAATGTACCTTTTCTATTTAGCTACATTTAATCACTTATGTCTTACCTTAGTCCTTGGGTCCATGCTCTCTCAATAAAAAAAAATTGTCCTATGCACATGCAGTTTGGTAATGTCACCGACCTTGACCATTTTCGACATCAAAGGACCAGAGAATTGACATCATCAAGCAAGGCAACATCTTTGGGTAAGGACTGCTGGTGCTGATCACATAATATTTTTTAGTTTCCTGCTTACCCACATGTTTCGTAATCATTATGCAGGTATCTTTGACCTGCGTAATCTGCTTGCAAATCTCTATGTGCTTAATTCTGTGCTTAATCCTTTCCACATTAGCGAGGTACCTATGCAATGTTGTACGCACAATGTAGATGGTTACATGTTCTTGCCTATGCGGGGATTGCCGTTTCGGCTCTCATCAATAATTTTACTCAAAATCCATTTCTCCGTATTGACGCTGAAGCAGTTGATACATAACCATAGTAGTATATGCCTTTAGAGCATTGTCCGTAATGAATTACATCTTTCGCAACAACGACTCTTTATAGCCATTGCTCATGCTGCTGCACATAAACAGGCGGTTCCCTACAATTGGTTATCTGGTCTTAATAATCAGTTTATTTATTTGTTTGTTAGGGAATTCTGGGCACTGCTCACTCCCGTTGGTTTTCCTTTACCATCAACCACCTCTTATTTTATATTCTCTAATTGAAGTCTTATTGTCTCGGGTTCAGTCCACGGTGCCTTCTGTCCTCATGTAACAACTACACATGCTCTCTGTTGTGTCTAAACAGCTCCCTGCTTACAAGGTACCAATTCGCTACGACTACAATAGTACCACTATGTACAAAACTAACCTTTGTAACACCATGTACACCGAGAAACAGTAGTAAATGGACATAGAATAATACATGGCCTACTGCTGCTACAACTTTTCAAGCATGAATTACCTGATACCTTGCAATCCCTACACTATGCTAATATTATCCTACAAAGGGCTTAAATGATAACCCGTCTCTAACTAATTATACTCATATTTTGGTTCCATGTATGATCATATGATGTGCTGTAGTTCCGCTAGCACGGGTACCTGCTAGTTTAGAACCTACAAACATGAACTTGTCGTCGAAAGCGCACGCTGTCCACGATAGCAAAATTCATTCTAACCGTTTGATCTCAGGTTCAACGTCCGGATGTTTCCCTGCCTCCTGTTTATACCGTCCTAAAGTCTGGTGCTGCATTCGATGTTGTTTCTAGAGGCCTCTCCTCATGCCTTCGTGCGCCTATAGCCAGCCAGCACGTGCAATCCTATCGGTGGTTGCTCTCAACAAAAATCACCGGTCCAGAATCTTCTCCTCACTTCCGCATCCACCCTGCAAACTTTCCATCCGGTGCACTCCCTCCCCTCCCCGTGCCGCCCTTGCCAGCGTCGCCGCCGCCGCTCCGCGCGCCCCAGCCCCTGGGACGCTCCCTCCCCCCACTCTTCCTCTCTCTCCCTCCCTCTCCCCCTCCCCCCACGCGGTGCCGCACGCCGGCTGGCTACCGTCGCGGGCGGGGTCACGCCCCCGTCTCAGTGGCGCACCTTCGCGGTCGCGGTGGCGCATTCGCGGTGGCCGCTCCCCGGCCTAGCGGCGAAGCGGCGCGGGCGCGGTAACCCCCCTCCCCACGCCATGGCCGCCTCCCCACTCTGGCTTCGGATGTGGGCCACCGGTGAGCCCTCGGCAGGTGCTGCATTGGCGCGGCTAGCCCCGACGGTTGTGGTCTCCGGTACCTCCGCTGTAGTCCCCTCTTCTCCGTTCGCTCCTTATCTCCTAGGTGAGGCAAGACCATCACTCTCCTCTATTGCTCCCATTGCAGTGTCCTCTATTTGCCTCTTCTGATCTATGCTAGACATTGACGGATTCAGCAAGAAAAGGTAAGTGTTTTCCCTTAATCTCCATCCCCTCTTCTGATCTGTGCTACAGGTTGACGGATTCAACAAGAAAAGTACATATCGGTAGTTTGGTACATCTATGAATGGATAGCGCCTCTATAGATCCATGCTCTGCTCTATTTCTTCCTCCCTGAACTTGCTTGGTCTTCCTATGGTAACCTAAAAAATCCCCTTTATCTCCGATGATGATCTCTTAATTTCGTTTCCTGTATTTATGGATTTATTTTCCTTATGAGGTTCAAGGTTTCCGTTCTGGCAGAAAAATTTAACCATGCCTCCATGCACTGTGCTGCTGTTGTAATCTTTTCGGTACATATAACCGTGTGCCTATGGGCTATGGTGCTGCCTTGTTTATTTTAGTCTGAGCATATGCCATGGCTGATGATCTACTTATCCTGCGAGGTGCTTCCCTTACACCTCACCGTATTTTCATGCCATTGCTATTTTGCATTTTTTGGTTGACCATATATCAATGCCATTGAGGCTGCAAAAAAAATTCTTTTCCTCTGAAATATACTATTGACATGTGTTAAGCCTCATCATATTTCAATGCCATTGCTACTTTTCAATTTTTTAAAACCACATGTGAGTGCCAATGAAACATAGTGATTTGTTGCTCACCGTGGGTTTTTTTTTGTGGAACGTACCTGCATTTTCTTATTGCGTTGTTTTTACCTCGATTCAATGGCACTGCTTAGTTTTCTCTACAAGATCTGTACAGGATTACTAAGCGCCTTGTTTTTTTAGGCGGTTCCATGCATATAGTCTTCGTATAACTCACCAGGGCTAATTGATTGGTCTTTTTTTAAATTTTCCTACAGGATCAATTGTTGCCTTTTTTTGGACCAAAGCCTAATTTTGACCAGATTCGGTCATCTCTAGGGGTCTGACAAAGAGAAGCATTTACGTTAGCCTGTGTGATGCCGAATATCGTCGCCATGCCTTTGTTCCTATGTATTAGGTGAAGAGTAAGAAGCACAAGGTACTTGATTTACAGGTTAGTAACTTCCTTCATGCCTCGTTTGTAGTAAGGAATTTTTTTACAGCGCATAGTGTACAAATGCCTAGGTTCAGAAAATTCAGTCTCACGCCATTCTTAAACTTAGTGATTATATTGTTACATGATATGCAAGGCCTGATGAAATTATTGTTTCTGCAATTTAGTGACCATCTGCTACCTTGGAGGCATAAGCCACTGCAAAATCTTAAAGCTGCTACACCATCAAAAAATGTCATGTTGATATATCCACTGTTATATGGTCCTATCAGTTCACATATCCATACCCAAAACATGTGCATCTTGTCCAACCAAATATGAGAAAGAGCCTTCTCAAGTTCAGTTCATCATTTTGGTGAGTTATCCTCTCCCTGTGCCCTTCTTAAATGTTAGATTAGATTATTTCACAATACATCGATCTGAATGTTAGATACCAATGCACCCATATATGTGTGCTTTCCTTTGTTTCCTGTGTTCAAATAAGGCATTTATCTGTTCAGATGGCAGGAAGATACTTAGAATCAGAAAGGTTAACAAACATTTGTGCCACCTATCTTTGTTCGGATCACTGGACTAAGAAACATTAGACCGTTGATTAGTTATGTATTTTAAATCAAGTTTTAATTGTTTGAATGCCGATGTTTTTTGCTAGACATTTTATTATTGCCACCGCAACACTGGCTCTACACTGTTCCAGTTAGCCAACGACCACATGTCTACATCTTACTCCCTCTTTTAATTAACTTCAACCATGTATGCACCCCGTTACTTATAGTTTTAGTACTAAACATTTGTGCAGGTTCTACAACATAATAGGTACTGTCCACCTGCAGTTTTTTTAAACATAGGTTCTTCCTCTCATATCACCAATTTAGTTTCACTCGATTTTATGCAGAAACAACATAGATGGAATCACAGCTGAACCTACATGTCAGCCTAGGAAAAATCACGCTCCACTCTCTCATTCTAATATCTGATGCCCACAGATTCCATAGCATGCCATGTCAGAAAATATAACATTCAGCATATGAATTGGTGTCAACTCTTCATCTTTGCCTTCCTAGGTCACAACATCAAGATGACAGTCAAGATATTGGAGGCTGCTTGCTGCACTGTAGTAGCATGAAAAATGGTTAACCTTCACACTATTTTCTCTACATGGTTTCTATTTCTGCCTCTGCATGGAGAAAACTAAGTGAGGAGTAAGAATCACAAGGTGCTTGATTTATAGGTTCGTAACTTACTTCATGCCTCATTTGTGACACAAAATTTTTTCAGTGCATAGTGTACAAATCGCTAAGTTCAGAAAATTCAGCCGCATGTGATACTTAAACTTAATCACTATATTGTTGGATGATGATGTGCTACACTTAATGGAATTATTCTTCAGGTAATATAGTGACCATCACCTACCTCGATGATGTCCTGCTAGAGATTTTCCTACATTTCATCAGGTTACCAAATGCTAGATGACAAGCATGTCATGGTTGTACATTTATGTTATTAGTCATGTTCATTATTTATCATTCCATGCCTATGCAAAAGTTAATTCTTCTGTAGCGAGGTCCTTCCAAGTGTACTGTATAGATATATTTGCTTCTTCATCTCTTCATAAAAATATACCATGAGATCTATGTTGTTATGATGTACTAGGTTAGCTTAGCCTCTACTTTTTCCCTGCCTTTCCATTCAGTTTTTTCAGATGAATTTTATCGGTCTGTAAACTACAGCCCACCAAGACCTTCAACCTACAGCTTCGTACATTATCTAATAGTTATGCCATTCTTTGTCAGATATCTTTGTACACTGCATCTGACAGAGATTAGGCCCCCACTATCTCATGGTTTGTGTAATATGACATCCTACCGCCGTATGATCCTTTTGAATATTGAACCAGCACTACTATGTACTAAACCTATTACATATCTGTATCGCATATGTTCATCCATGTGCATGGCTGCCCTCTCCGCAATATTCTATACCACTTGAATTCCATATTCATTATGCACATAACCATGTAAGTACATATTGAAATCTACTGCATCTACATTATTTCCAAACAAACTTCATCAAACCCTCGCCGGTCGCGCGCAGGGGCGCGCGGTTGCCACTAGTTAACTTTATGGCTGTATACCAAAAACTCACGTGAGCGAGCCACGTCGCCCGCATTTCCTGTCCACACGATTCAGCATCAACGGCCGCTGCGATCCTTCCATCGTGTTTCTGCTTCCCTGTCCACCTTCTAGAACCATCGAGGCCGTCCGAGACAGTCTTCGGCCGTGCCGCTCTCCGTACTCCCTTGCGCGGGCCTCCTCGCTTCCCCGTACGCCGCGTCAGACGCCTGGGCTACAGCCGCGTCGCCCCGCACCCTCCTCCTCGCATGCAGCTCCATCGACGGCGCCGTGGACGATGCCGGCGATGATGTCGATTCCAGCCCCGGCTTCGCCGCTCCCTCGCGTCCGCCTCCGCCTCCGCCTCCGCCTCCGCCTCCGCCTCCGCAGCTTCGTCGGCCTCTCAGGTAGGTGCGCCGCAGCCCCACCATGCCCTACGTCTGCCTCGCCTTCTCCGCACAGCCTCCTCGGCATGCCCTAGGGTTGGCCCGTCGTCTCGCCTGACCCAGTGCTGCCCCATCGTGGTGCCTGGCACCAGGGCACCTGCGCGGGCGCCTGCACAGCCAGCCTCAGCGGTGGGACGGCACGCTGGCGCGGGCGGCCCCCAACGCACCGGCCACGGCCGGCTTCGGCCACGGCAGGAGCACCAGCGCAGCAGCCTGGGTACGACGCCCCCTCCCGCACGGCTGAGGCCACAGACCCAGAGTTAGTTTACCTAATTTTTTGATACAAGAGTACTCTCTATCTCTAATTCCATTCACTTGAAGAAGCTGCCCTGCTGTCACAAATTTTACCTATGTTGATTCAGGATATGAGTCATTCCGCTGCATTCGTTCAACCTTCGGCTGATGTGCTGCAGCAGTTTCTGACAACCATTTTTCATAGCCTTCATACAGGGAATTCGTGGGACGATGCCATTCAGATGAACAATTTTTGCAGGTGATTCATGTTGCCGATTTACTCTTTTTTTTATATATATACATATGTGCTCCATTAGTATTCAGTTCTCTTATGGTTACTCCTTTTGTGCAGGAATCTAGAATCTTTTTTATATATATATACATCTGTGCTCCATTAGCATTCAGTTCTCTTATGGTTACTCCTTCTGTGCAGGAATCCATAAGAAGCTTATCTGACAAAATGCTCCTGACAGCACCACATTCTTTGGTTGTTCCATTACCAAAACACGACACACACAACGGTTACCAAGGTGCACTGTAACTTTCATGACTAACTGTGGGTACTTTCCAAATAGGCCATTTGTTATTCACAGCAGCAGAGAAGCAAGCCCATCACGTAGGGATATGTATTCTTAGCTTAAGACCATAATCTTAACATGTTCCCAGAGGTTAGCTTAAGACCATAATCTTAACATGTTTCCAGAGGTTAACTAAGCTTTTAAGATCGTACCTGCTTAAGCAATACACTAGTAGAGAACAGACCTTTGATCCTCGGCCAAAATGGGCTCTAGTCCCGGAATTTTTTGCCCCCGGGACTAGAAATACCTTTAGTCCCGGTTGGTAGCTCCAACCGGGACTAAAGGTCCCTGTCCAACGGCTACTGCGCCAGACAGAGGTGGCAGGGACCTTTAGTCCCGGTTGGAGCCACCAACCGGGACTAAAGGTATACTTTTACTCCCGGTTGGTGGCTCCAACCGGGACTAAAGGTCTACTCCCGGGCCGTGGCTGCGCCCGGGGTTGGAAAGTTACCTTTAGTCCCGGTTGGATCTATCAACCGGGACTAAATGTTCTCCCTTTATAAATCGGCCGTCTCCTCCTTCCTCCCCGAGCCCGAGCTCAGCACATTTTGAAGCTCACTGGTGTTCTTGCTTCCTCCCTCCCTCCATTGTTCCTCCATCCATTCTTCGATTCCTCCGTCGATTCTTCAGTTGTAAAGGTTACCAATCTCATACTCTCATTTTTTACCATTTTCTTATGCCATTTTATTCACTATATATATTTATGGTTCTTTATTGTGGTTTTTTTTCATTTGTAAGCAATTTGAGCTCAAAATCACTTTAAGCTTGCATATTTACATGAAAGAAGGTTAAAAATATCATTGTTTAGAGATGTAGATAATTTTATAGTTTGTTAATTTTATTTGTTTATAAAAGAAGAAATTTATAGTGTATTAAAAAATGAGTATAGAGAGTAGATGGCAACTGCTTCCGGGTCCTCGGCCTCTCATGGGTTTTCAAAGCGACTTAGGCCGGGCCTTCCTCTCATTCCATGTGGCAAGTGTCATGATGAGACGAAGATTGTGATGGAGTACCGAGTGAAGAAGGAGGGTCCCAACAAGGATCGTATCTTCTACAAGTGTCCGGATCGCAATGTGAGTTATTTTATCGTATTTAATGATTATGGTTAGTTTATACCTATTTTCATGATGGTTGTGATTAAAGTTCTAATTTTTTGTTTTAATTTCAGTGGGATGGCAGTGGACGATGTTCAGGCTTCTACTGGGAGGAAGAGTATGTTGAACTCGTGCAAAAATATCTTGCACAACAGGCAGATACGACGGCTAATGAGGCAGTGATCCAGCCGAAGAAGCCCAAAGATGTTGCACAATCGGGGGATCTGTCTGTTTTAGTTGAGATTGGTCGCGAAATCCTTGTGCTCCTGAAATGTATTTTAGCTTTAGTTCTTTTAGTGGTAGTTGAGATTGTCTACATTGTAGCGATGCTTTCATAAATTTGTATCTTTTGTGGTGGCACGCATGTTGTATAAATAATTAATTATGATCTAGGTTTTAATATGATATTTATGTCATGTAATGCAGATGAGCCGTCATTGGATGTATAATGCTGATCGCCGCTCACAAGAGTTCATTGACGGCGTGCATTCTTTATTACGTGCGGCCGAGACAAACAAACGCGACGGTTTCATGTGCTGCCCATGTGCCATATGTAAGAATACAGTGGAATATCCTTGCTCAAGGACTCTTCATTCACACTTGTTCAAGTCGGGTTTCATGCCAAACTATATTTGTTGGACAAAGCACGGAGAAACCGGTGTTGTAATGGAAGAAGATGAAGAAGAAAAATGGGACGACAATGATATTATTCCTGATGGTGCGTGCCTCAATGATACTGCAATGGGAGAAGCTGAAGAAGAGGTAGCCGTAGAAGATGAGCCGGCCGATGATCTTTGTCAGGTCATTCGTGATGCACAAAGAGAATGTGAAAGTGAAAAGGAGAAGATCAAGTTCGAGCGGATGCTAGAAGATCACAAGAAATTGTTGTACCCAACTTGTGATGCAGGGCAGAAAAAGTTGGGAACCACACTAGAATTGCTGCAATGGAAGGCAAAGAATGGTGTATCTGACAAGGGATTTGGAGAGTTACTAAAAATCCAAAAGAAGATGCTTCCGAAGTACAATGAATTGCCCGCCACTACCTACGAAGCAAAACAAGTTATCTGTCCTATGGGGCTAGAAATAGAGAAGATACATGCATGTCCTAATGACTGCATCCTATACCATGGCAAAGAGTACGAGAAATTAGATGCATGCCCGGTATGCCATGCGTCGCGGTATAAGATCAGGCGAGATGACCCTGGTGATGTTGAGGGCGAACGTCCACGTAAGAAAATCCCTGCCAAGGTTATGTGGTATGCTCCTATAATACCACGCTTGAAACGTCTGTTCAGAAACAAAGAACATGCAAAATTGTTACAATGGCACAAAGAAGACCGTAAGGTAGACAATATGTTGAGACACCCTGCTGATGGGTCCCAGTGGAGAGCAATCGACAGAGAATTCCCGGAGTTTGCAAATGACGCAAGAAACTTAAGGTTTGCTTTAAGTACAGATGGTATCAATCCTTTTGGAGAGCAGAACAGTAGTCATAGCACTTGGCCTGTTACTCTAAGTATCTACAACATTCCTCCTTGGTTATGCATAAAGCGGAAGTTCATTATGATGCCTGTGCTCATCCAAGGCCCGAAGCAACCTGGCAATGACATCGATGTGTACCTGAGACCACTTATTGATGAACTTCTCATTTTGTGGAATAAAGAAGGTGTACGTGTGTGGGATGAGTACAAACAGGAACACTTTGATCTGCGAGCATTGTTGTTCGTAACAATCAATGATTGGTCTGCTCTAAGTAATCTTTCAGGACAGTCAAACAAGGGATATAATGCATGCACACACTGCTTCGGTGATATTAGAGGTGTATTCTTGAAAAAATGTCGAAAGGTCGTGTACCTTGGCCATCGTCGATTTCTTCCTGCAAATCACCCCGTAAGAAAGAAAGGTAAGCATTTTAAAGGGAAAGCAGACCACCTGACCAAGCCTCGCAACCGAACCGGTGAGGATGTACTCGATATGGTCAATGATGTGAAAGTCGTCTTTGGAAAAGGACATGGAAGCCAACCTATTCCGAAAGACGCTAACGGTCACGCACCCATGTGGAAGAAAAAGTCCATATTTTGGGACCTACCCTATTGGCAAGTCCTGGAGGTCCGTAGCTCGATCGACGTGATGCACCTAACGAAGAATCTTTGTGTGAACCTGCTAGGCTTTATGGGTGTGTATGGAAAGCCTAAGGACACATTTGAAGCACGACAGGACCTACGTTGTTTGAGAGAAAGAGACAACCTGCATCCAGAGAAGACAGATGATGGACGCCATTACTTACGTCCTGCTAGCTACACTCTAAGCAAAGAGGAGAAGGAAATCATGTTTGAATGCTTAAACAACATCAAGGTACCATCTGGATTCTCCTCGAATATAAAGGGTATTATAAATGTGCCAGAGAAGAAATTCTGTAACTTAAAGTCCCATGACTGTCACGTTCTCATGACGCAATTACTTCCAGTTGCATTAAGAGGAATTCTACCTCCAAATGTACGTCTAGCCACCGTAAAGCTATGTGCATTCCTCAATGCAATTTCTCAGAAGGCAATTGATCCAACTGATCTAGCTAAACTACAGAATGATGTGGTTCAATGTCTCGTCAGCTTTGAGTTAGTGTTCCCTCCTTCCTTCTTTGATATTATGACACACCTCCTAGTTCACCTAGTCAAGGAGATTTTCACTCTCGGTCCTGTGTTCCTACACAACATGTTCCCCTTAGAGAGATTCATGGGAGTCCTGAAGAAATATGTTCACAACCGTGCTCGCCCAGAAGGAAGCATCGCCAAGGGCTATGGAACAGAAGAGGTCATTGAGTTCTGTGTTGACTTTATTCCCGACCTTGACTCGATTGGTGTTCCTGAATCGAGACATGAGGGGAGACTAAGCGGAAAGGGGACACTAGGGAGGAAAACATATATTGGTATGGATGATGATTATTTCAATAAAGCGCACTACACAGTTCTACAGAACTCCTCTTTGGTAGATCCGTATATTGAGACACACAAGGATCTCTTACGATCCGAGTTTCCAGGGAAGACTGAAGCTTGGATTACGCATAAGCACATGGAAACTTTCGGCGGTTGGTTGCGAAAAAAATGTCAAGGTGATGAGAGCATCCATGAGCAACTGTATTTATTGGCTATGCAACCATCATGGCATATCGTCACATACAAAGGGTACGAGATAAATGGGAACATATTCTACACAGTAGCCCAAGATAAAAGGAGTACCAACCAAAACAGTGGTGTCCGCATAGATGCCACAGACCCGAATGGGAATAAGCAGACATATTATGGACGCATAGATGAAATATGGGAACTAGAATATGCACCTACTTTGAAGATCCCATTGTTCAAGTGCCAATGGGTCAAGGTGACCGGAGGCGGGGTAACAGTAGACAACGAGTATGGAATGACAACAGTAGACCTTAGTAATATTGGGTACAAAGACGAACCATTCGTCCTTGCCAAGGATGTGAATCAGGTGTTCTATGTCAATGATATGTCTACCAAACCAAAAAGAGGGAAAAACGATAATGACTCAACCAAAGAGCCAAAGCGCCACATAGTTCTTTCAGGGAAAAGAGTCATCGTGGGAATTGAGGACAAGTCGGACATGTCAGAAGAATATGAAAAGGATGACCGAATTCCGCCCTTCAAAGTGAACAAAGACCCTAGCATCTTGGTAAATGATGAGGACACTCCATGGTTACGAAGCGATCATAACCAAGGGACATACGTAAAGAAGAAGTTCACTGCTGTGCCCACTTGATGATATAGTGATTTAATATAGTGTGTGTTTGAGATATTATGTAATAATTGTGAATTCAGATGTTTATTATGTCATGTTTCAAATTAAATCAATGTTTGATTTGGTTACTGAGTGATGAAATATTAAAATATTAACGTTAAAATGATGTGAAAACAAATTTCCTGTCCAAAACCAATAATTTTAATAATTTTAATTAAACAATACATTTTGCATTAACGAAATAATAAATATTAGTTACATTATGTTTCATAATTCTAACAAAAAATAAAAAAAGTTAGGTTATCGATTTTTCCTATGTGCAATAAACAAAAATAAAATTCATATTTTTAACAAAATAATTTTATGCCTTTTATTTAATTTACTATGTATTTAATAAAAACTATTGCATTTCTATTGTATTTAACAAGACTATTCCTTAAAACAGGCGGGAAACGAAACTGCAGGCCACCTTTACTCCCGGGTGGGAAGCCCACCCGGGAGTAAAGGTGGGCTGCAGTTTCGTGGCCCGCCAAAAAAAGCCTTTACTCCCGGTGCGT
The DNA here is from genome assembly GCA_038087645.1 of Saccharum hybrid cultivar R570. Classification (NCBI taxonomy): domain Eukaryota; kingdom Viridiplantae; phylum Streptophyta; class Magnoliopsida; order Poales; family Poaceae; genus Saccharum; species Saccharum hybrid cultivar. Next base: position 305,233 of record JAQSUU010000123.1, on the reverse strand, counting down.
GTTACCAACCGGGAGTAAAGGTATACCTTTACTCCCGGTTGGTAACACGCACCGGGAGTAAAGGTACCTTTACTCCCGGTTGGTAATACGCACCGGGAGTAAAGGGTTTTTACTCCCGGTTGGTGGCTGGAACCGGGAGTAATTCTCCTCTGCTATATAACCTCCGGCGCCTGGCAGATCGATCCGCTCGTCTTCTTCCTCGTCGAACACCGCCGCCCTCTTCTCCTCGCACGGCGTCCGTTCGTCTTCCGTGACACCGGCGCCGCCGTCTTCTTCCTCGTGCGGCCTCCACCGCGCCTGGCAGATCGATCCGCTCGTCTTCTTCCTCGTCGAACACCGCCGCCCTCTTCTCCTCGCACCGCGTCCGTTCGTCTTCCGTGACACCGGCGCCGCCGTCTTCTTCCTCGTGCGGCCTCCACCGCGCCCGTGGCTCTCCACCGCGCCCTCCTCCGCGCCCGAGGCCCTCCACCGCGCCCTCGCCCTCCTCCGCGCCCGAGGCCCTCCACCGCGCCCTCCTCCGCGCCCGAGGCCCTCCACCGAGGACATAGATCAATGTTTGTTAACGAAATTTTATCCAAATATATTCATGTAGGGTTTTTTTTGAAGGATTTGTTGTAGGATATATAATGGTCAAATAGGAACTCAATTTTGATACCCAGTTTGTAAACTAAGCGTTTTTTAGTTTATCAAAAATATCACATGTTTCTTCATTTGTGAACTTTGAATATACAGATATAATATATTAATGTTGCTAAAGTAATATGAGCATTACATATTTTTTTCCGGGAAGACTATCTTCAAACTTTATATCATAGCATCAGAGATCGCCTGTAGAAGAAGAAAATAAATTCTTATCATTTCGGAAATAGTAATGGCTATATGAGCAATAAGACACATATACTTACATTTCATAATGACTTATACTTATATTATTAACATAGACTTTTCTCATATGATGAATGACTACATGGTTGACGTACTATATATTGGTTTTGTTTTTTGAAGCTAGATGGCCGACCCGAGAAATATGGATGAGGAGGAGTTGATGATGAATTTGATCAACACTGGCACTCAAGTTGCCGGCGATGATGGTGCTAAAAATAACGTGCAAGAGGATGTAGATGACGGGAGTCAGTACTTAGCTCTTGAACAAAATGAGCAACAACATATTGGCCAAGTATATATTTTTTATTATTAGCTATATATATATATTATCATATGTCTTATGTGTGCTCATGACATTAAAAATAATGTTTATGTTTTGTAGCCCTCTGGATCGACATCAACAACTACAACGAAGAGTAAAAATGTTCGAGGTCCCAAAAAGCCATTGGAGGGTCGCTTCATCATCTCGGAGTTCAATGTGGATACAGGAGAACCGGGGGGGCCGAATAAAATGAAATTTGTGCACCACTGTGGTTACCTTGTACGGGACCGGCTCCCGATTAGTACCCGTGAATGGAAGAAGAAGACCAATGCTCCTCATATCAGTTTTGTCTCCGATCGTGACAAGGCGTTAATTTGGAATGATGTCTTGGTACATTTCACGCTCCAAACAGATGATTATGATGATATAATAGATGGTGATGAATTGAAGGAGCGAGTTAGGGATTGGGCAATGAAGAAGATGGCCACCCAGTTTCAGACTTGGAAGAAACACCTATACACGACGTATGTCAAGAAGAACATAGCACCAGATTTTACTGTCCCAGGCCCGATCTCAAAGCAGAGGCCCTATTGGGATGAGTTTGTACAGTACAAGACTTCGGAAGAGGGTGTGAGTCGAGTGATAAAGAACCAACGTAATGCCCAACAGAAGACATACCACCATACCTTAGGATCAGGTGGCTACCCGACTGCCATTAAGAAGTGGAACAAAATGGAAGCAGACCTTCTTGCCAAGGGTATCAGACCAGAATCACTCGAGTGGGGAGAACGTGCAAAGAATTGGTTTTTCGCTCATGGGGGGACACTAGACCAGGAGACAGGGAAGTGCGTTTATGGCGCAAGACTGCAAGAAGCAGCAGAAAGATTGTTTTATGCTCAGAGAGCTACTGCTAGTGGTGCGTTCAGGCCCAACAGAGATAAGGATGAGCTGACATACGCCATCGGGACTATTGAACATGGTGGCCGAACTAGAGGCAAAGGAAGTGTCTCGTGGGAGCATGGATTCCCTCAGGACAGACCTTCCTACAGAAGTCGCCAGAGAAAGAAGGAAGAAGAGGCACAACGGCTCCAGAGGTTGGAGGAAGCGGTGCGTGAAGCACAGGAGCGGGAAAAAAACCTTGAAGCGAGAATGCAGGAGGAAATCAAAAGGCAAGTGCAAATAGCAGTGAGTGCAAGCAAGCAGGCATCAGAGCCAGGAATCAACATTAGCCAATCTGTTCAGTTGAAAAGCAGCTGCGCTTCCACGGAGATACCAAATCAAGGGGACACAGGACTGCACTTCCCTGTGGATGACGTCACTGAACCTTGTACAACGTGTGAGCTACACATTCCGAAGGAGAATTCCACAATCAAGGTGGCTATCGGTCTTGTTAATCCTATCGACCGAACCAAGACACCAAGGATTCATGGGAATATAATCCAAGAAGGATATGCCACCATCTCGGTAGATAAAGCTGAAAAAGGTTTTAGTGATTTGCCTCTTGATATTCCTGGAGGTGATGGTGAGAAGACTCTAGGAGAAGCGGAGAAGACATTCATTCTATGGCGCAAGCGCTACATCATCATTCCAGGGATGTCGGCTCCACCTCCTCCTGAACTACCTCACCATAGGTACGTGCGGATGAAAACACTACATCATTAATTTGTATTGGCTTAAATAATTAACAATCTGCTCATAATAATATGTCATTCCTTTTTTTGTAGCAGATCCTCCCCCAACCTAAATCCAATTGTTCAATCGCCAGATCATCATAGTGCTCTGTACGATGACATTATGTTGGAAGACGAGGCTGCATCCACACCCTCTACAAGGAGGTCTCCAACGCCGCAGCCGCCACCTCCAAGGAGGTCTCCAACGCCGCTGCCAACACCTCCAAGGAGGTCTCCAACGCCTCCCCCGCCCCCGCCTACCAAGAAGCCTAGCAAGAGGCCAGCCCCTCAAACGAAGAACCAGTCCCCGCCTGCAAAGAAAGCCACCGTGAAACCAAGGGCTATTCCCAAAATAATATCTGAAGAGAAGGAAGAAGGAACTGATGCATATAAAAAAGACATGTCTAGATTCTATGACAAACTTAAAATGAATCAAGAAGCAAGGAGAAACCCAGAGAAACGGTACTTCTTCGTAGCTCCGGATATTTTAAGAAAAAAGGTGACTTCTTACCAGCATCAACAGCGGGAATCTCGTAAGCCGTCCAAATCAACGTTATCAGACTATGACCGCACTCTCACCAAGTCAATTGAGGCGGCACAGAAAAAGAAGCGGGCAGGGAAAGGAGTTGCCCAACTCGGACAACAAGCGCACCAATCAATCCCCCCGCTAGTTGTTGGTAATGAATATGGTTCGAATTTAGGATTAATGCATCAGGCAAACATACCTCCGGATGTCGATTTGGATCACCTTGGTGAATTTCTTGATGAGACTGGTCTCGACCTTTACCAGATGTTTGGTGATGGAAACATTGAGAGTGCGGCGGAGGTTGATATTTGGAAGAAAAAATTTGTACTAGGCCAGAGTCTATACAACCCTCAAGCCTTATCTGATCTGGGGACGCAAATGTACCTGCTAAACAAGTGGTACATGCAGGCGTCTACCAGTGGAGACTTCTGCGTTGGTGTCAGAATTAGAGACGAACATTGGTTTCGTGGCGATGATGTTATGTATGTTGACTTTGCAGAATTTCATCAACTATGCCACCTGACCTCTCTGGACAAAGTTATCATTAGCTGCTATTGCCTGTAAGTAATAATTCTTTCGATCTATTATTAAACTCATCATATGTGTGTATATGCATATAAATTATCCTAACAAGTACTATATATATGCAGATTTACAATGACAGAGCTCAGAAAGGAAGGATGCAATGAAATTGGTTTTGTTGATCCCCATATAGTATTCAAAGACCCAATTACTCCAATGACTAATTGGAAGTCTGAGTCAGAGAGTAACCTCATGAACTTCTTAGTGAACCAACGCCACAAGAAGGATATACTCTTTCCCTATAACTTCAAGTGAGTGTTAATCATGTCGATCATAGCCTTAATGGCTCATATGTTGATTCTAGTTAATTAATGAGTGTTATGCGTTATATCCTATAAACATATGCAGCAATCACTGGATATTGATGGACATCGATCTGGTGAAAAGTCACTTGATAATCTATGACTCGATGAGAAAACCACAACAAGACTACCAAGATATGATAGATATTATCCAGAGGTAATTTCGGGATCTCTAGCAACTATATATACACACAAACATGATGATTAACTATATCTAATGATGTGGCAAATTTTTTATTGGGCAGTGTTTGGAAAACCTTTATTGAGAAGCAACACATGGAAAAATGCAAAGCGCCACTGAATGTAATCCCATTGAAAGTAAGTCCCCTGAATCGCATCATCTTTATTAATTAAACATATAGCTTTCACCGGATCACCAGATTGGATGACAAATCTTTTTCTCGTAAAGTGGTGTCTGAGGCAGGAACAGGAGAACAACTACTGTGGTTACTATGTTTGCAAGTTTATCAAGGTGGTCTCCCAAAGAACTCCTACAGAGAGACTCAAAGTACGTTAAAAATACACTATATATTCATTTAATTATTATTATTGATTGTGTTACTATGTCTTTATATATATATGTACATATATTAATTTATTTTCCTTTAATTCAAACCTGTAGACTCGATGGTTGGAGGAAAAGGTCATACGGCAAGACCAAATCAAAGCAATTCAAGAGTCTATAGCCGGATTTTTTAATGAGCAGGTCATCGATTCCAAGGGCGAGTTCTACTTCGACCCAACACTGCCATTGAAGCCAAGCTAGAGGATGAGAAGAAACTCGTTATGTCACAACAACTATAATGCAATCTTTTGTAATATATGCACATGAAATAATATAATGTAAAATACACATATGCATGCATGCATGTAAATATATATATGATGCATGCATATATATATATATATATATATATATATATATATATATATATATATATATATATATATATATATATATATATATATATATATATATATATATATATATATTTCTATGCTTGAATTGTGTGATTTAATACGTTCATTGTGCTTGAACCGAAACATACTATATGCGCGTATAAATGTATAATTAGCAGCGTACAATACGACTTCGAAAACCTATTTTGAAAAGAAAACAAAAAAATGAAAAGAAAAGAAAAAAAAAACCTTTAGTCCCGGTTCGTATTACCAACCGGGACTAAAGGTGCTGGCCATCGTGGCATGTCAGGAGGCACCTTTAGTCCCGGTTGGTGTTACCCACCGGGACTAAAGGTCCTCCTTTAGTCCCGGTTCCTCACCCGGGACTAAAGGACCCCCTTTAGTCCCGGATGCTTGCTCCCGGGTGGGGAACCGGGACTAGAGGGGGTTCCCCACCGGGAGTAAAGCCCGTCTCTGTACTAGTGATATTTATGTTCGGTAATTGTCTTCTCTGCTTTCTCCGGAAGCAAAAAAACCCCACAGTTACGATGCACATATGGAGCACATTGCACATACAGATATGGAGCACATACAGAAAATTATGTACTTGCCATGTTTCAGGTTGAAGTAATCTTTCTTAAAATGAGTACAGATGCATCCCTCAAACAAAACAGCAACCTTTGCATTTTTTTAAACTGGAATCTTCATACACACTCATGTGCAACAGTTGCCCATCTGTATCAGCAAGGTGCAAAGTTGTGCAATTGTCCAAGCAAATCAACATTATATTTGGGGGCCTTTCCACACTTAACATAGGTAAAATAATTTCCCATTTTTCTATATTATTGACTCTTTGTACATTGTATGTGCAGGTATCGATGGTCATGGTCATGGAATTATATGCAATTATCACAGGCTATGTGCAGTTCAAGCTGCTTCCTACCACTGCCGATGCATTTCCATCCTTTTTTTTTTTTTTTTGCGTTGCCGGCATCTGAAGCATCTGTTACTTCTACAATGAGTCGCAGACGTAGGCCACACATGATTCTCCGCAGTGATGGTGAGTTAATTTTAGTGCCTGTTACTGCATAGATTGAGAAAACAAATTTGACCTAGGCGTCTTGTGCCACTCAAACAAAGCCTTTAATAAATCCAGAAATAAATTCATGCTATTAATGGGCACGTCCCTTCCACTGAATTCAGGGTCTTTGTCAAGTTAAGGACCTAGGTGGACAAGTTCCACTAGAACGGATCAATTTAAGCAGCAACTAACAGAGGACGACACGAATAGAGCTGGAACTTACATCGTATTTTGCAAGCTTAAGGTCTCAAATGATCACTACAATTTCAACCTTATTGCATCGTATTTTGCTAGCTTAAGGTCTCAAATGATCACTACAATTTCAACCTTATAGCCACGGGTTGCTCGTGGGACTATCTAAGGCTACACCTCCATACGCCTGAGACATGACCAGATTTCCTCTTTCTGTTTGGGAGCTGCCAAAAAACTATGAATTGCTCTCAGTATGTCTTCTTTGTTGTACCTTTCATCTTGGATTGTCACCGCTGGCTGTACAAAACAAAACACAAAACACAAAAAGATGTCAATGACCTCTTGAATTATCACTTAGTATCAATTTATATTTATACAATATCTGCCAACCTCAGAGGAGAGAAGATTTTCAACGGCTTCTACATACTGTCTTAGACATGCCACTCTGAGACAAGCAATGGGCAAACCTCTCGTGCAAGAAGTCAAAAATAGCATCTGAAGTATCTTCAAAGCATTTCAAGCGACCGACCATGCTTATGAACTCTCTATGAAACTGAAGTGTCGTATAAAAGGATAATAAAATATAAACACAGTGGGACAAAATGCAATCAAATTGTATCATTTAGAACCCCAATAATAAATGTTAGTTGCATTACAAATGGACTTAAAAAAACAAAATGCTTGCTAGACTGAGAGCTTAGTCGAATAGTTACTGTTTAATGGCGGGTTCCTATTTAATGGCATTATCTCGACTAATGCATGCATAGAGAAAAAATATTTTACTAATTGGCTAATAATGGTTAATGTCTTTTAGAGCAAGGCTAATAGTTACAGCCGGTTACTGGCTGCTCATCCATATAATAGTTAGCTCTTCATTATTAATACATAACACACTTGTCTCTCTCACAAAGTCTCTTGGTTCTACATACAGCCCCTTATTATACTTGCTTTTACACGCATGCTGGTTGTTACCATGCTTTCAAAGGAGAAAAAAAAGGCAATGCATAACGGTGATAGACAAACACAGCAAATAATGGCTCTCACAAACAGCGAAATACAGGAACAGCACATAAATTAACATCACTCATCACTGAAGTTTGCAAGTGAGCAAACACAGCAAATAATGGCTCTCACAAACAGCGAAATACAGGAACAGCACATAAATTAACATCACTCATCACTGAAGTTTGCAAGTGGGCGCAGGAAAGAACATAGTCTTATGAATAATTTTTCCTTTTCAATGAGAATGGACTGTTATGCAGTGAATTTGTGATCTTTTGTCTAGAGTTGTTAGAAGGGTAAAGACACCCATCCCAGATCTTTATGGGCATTAGTTTGCTTTAAAAATGTAACAACTGCTTATTCATTGTCATTTCAGATGGGCTAGCATTTCACTAATACACGTGTATTAACAAGTGTATTTGCCATTGCCATTGCATATTCACTATAGTGCAAAATTTAAGGGGTCACTGATTTATCTAAAGCTTGCTTTGCATTCAATAGATAATCATGTAAGATATAAATTGTTAAGCATAGAATACACAACGGCAGTACAATAGCAAGAGGACGAAACTTACCATTTGTTTTGAGACATTGAATCCATACATTTTTATCGCCTTTTCCAACTCCTTGCTCAGTGGGACATGATTGTTAGTTAGGTTTTTCTTTTCTTCAGGTATAAATTCATCTAAGACAAAGTTTAGACCCCATATTAGCTCGGGTACAATATGCTCATTGAACCAACATGTGACATCCTGCAAAACAAATACAAGACAATAGATTAGGCTAAACATATTAATCATTGTACACAAAAAAAAAGATTAGAGCAACACAGTAATCACCAAACATTCCACACAAATAAAGACAAAACGAAAACTCACAAGTTTTGTCTCGATGACTTCTTTAAGCTGTAAATCTTGAACAATCAAGCCTTTTTTGTTGCAGAATTGTAGGATAAAATTTCCTAGATCCTCGCCAGGACCAGCAACACTATCCCAAGCAATAGATTTGTTATCAACCTTAAGAAATCCGATGGTAAAGATAACCTGCACATAGGATGGTGGGCAACACATCAGAATATTGAAGGCCTAAAGAATGCAACATGTTCAGTAAGAGCATAGAACAGTAAAGAACCTACAAAAACTTTTGAGAGGTTGAGAAAATAAACAACCAAATTAGCAATTAACGAAGTAAATTCAAGGCAATGTTGAACTGAATCTAGGTGAAGTGAGTGGAATTGCAAACAAGAACACACACCAGCACAACACATTTTGGCAGTGTTTTCTGATTTTACCGATCCATATAAATAGGCAAAGATAGAATGGATGATGGCCCTAGTGGCTGGCTAGACGTGGCCATAGTGGCCTCCTAAGACTTAGGTTGCTGCATGCTCCAACTAACTAACCTTGACTCTATCTGACCACTGGACTCACTAATGCTACAAACCAACTAGTGACCCAACATGAGGCTTATACTATAAGGCAAAGCATCAAAATATTGCACTACCGGAATCACAGGCGTTGCCGACGGCCTCAGTGTTTGCCGATGGTCAGAGAATAAGCCGTCGGCAAAGTAATGCTTTGCCGAGGGCCGAGCCGTCGGCAAATCCTGACCGTCGGCAAAGGTCCTCTTTGCCGACAGCCGGGCCGTCGATAAAGGAAAGCCGTCGGTAAAGAATATCTTTTCCGACGGCTCGGCTCTCGGCAAAGGTGGGCCCTCGGGAAAAGGGGGCCAGGCCGAACGGCAGCCGACGCCATCCCCTTTGCCGAGAGCCAGGCCATCAGGCCGTCGGCAAAGACGCCACCTTTGCCGATGACCCTGGCTGTCGGCAAAGGGATGCCACGTGGCGGCCTCACAGCGGCCAGGGCCGCCATCTCTGCCGATGGCCACGTGGGCCGGCCGCCAGCAAAGGATCTTTGCCGAGGGCCATCTGAGGCCCTCGGCAAAGTAAGAATTTTTTTCTTCCCAGTTTTTTCTGGGACCTTCCTACAGTAAATACATCCCAAATTCAAAAGTTGGGACAATTTTAAGTTTTTTTTGCTATATTTCGTTAATTTTTTTTGTTTGAATTTTTTCGGTAACTCCAAATTTGAACTGCAGGTACATGAAATAATGGAAAATCTGTGACCCCTAGGGACGACGCACAGAGCTAGGTACCTTTACTTCTCGCTTCTGGACCTTCATCGATGCAGTTGTTGCACATTGGACATGTTTAGCGTATGTTGGACATATATGGATTCTTTTGGACATGTTATGTGTATTGTGGACATGTATCGATGGATTTAAGAAACTTCATGTATGGATTCATGTTGAAACTGAATTTGATGCTGAAATGTGGTTCATATGGTATATTGTTGTGAATATATGTGATGAAATATGGTTTATATGGTATATATGTGATGAAATGTGGACTAAATGCAACAAAACAGAAAAAAAAACAAAAAAAAATTTACCCAGCTTTGCCGACGGCTGGCCTGGTCGTCGGCAAAGTGACAAAACCTTTGCCGACGGTCAGCCGTCGGCAAAGCCGTTTTTGTTTAAAATAAAAATAAAAAAAAGAAAAAAAGTACTTTGCCGACGGCTGGTCACGTTGGCCGTCGGCAAAGACCGCCGTCAGCTGACGGCCAGCGTGGCTCCTTTGCCGACGGCTAAAGTGGCCGTCGGCAAAGCTTTGCCGGCGGTCTGACACGTGGCCGTCGGCAAAGATGCCTTTGCCGATGAATTCTTCGCCGACGGCAAAGCCTTCGCCGACGACAGAAGTGCCTTTGCCGACGGCTCCGGGCCGTCGGCAAAGGGAGCGGATCCGGTAGTGTTGAAGGCTCAAAAAATGCACCAAAGCACCAATAACAGGGCAGAAAATCAAATAAAATTCGTAAAAATTAAGAGACTGAGAATATAAACAAACAAATAAGTATTGAAATTAGGAGCAACAATGTGCATATCTTGCATCACATATATTCGTAAACACATGCCCAGATATCCTGCATAAAATGAAAGTAAAAAAAGGGTGAGGGATAAAGGTATAGGGAAAAAGGAAAATGGATTACATGTCACTCTAGGTTAGAACAAATATACAGTACCTCAGGACGTCTGAAAACCTTGTCATCAATACCGAACATAGCAAAGCCTGAGGGAGTTTCAAGCAACATCCTCCTAAATGAGCAGCGCTTAAAATCTGCATTTTCTCTGCGAGCGCAAGTGAGATTAAATTAATTTCAATGAAATTGCTAACAACCAAAGCCTTAGAATACCTCCCAGCCCTTCCTGTGATCCTATCCCTATCCTAAGTTCCTAACATTATGTGCACCACCCATCAGGCCATCACTATTCCTTTAAGCAACCAATATTGCTTTATTTGGTCTGGGTTCAGCAAATATGTTATGTACCTATAAGCCTGCCCTTGAGGTAGCTCAATTTAAGATGATAAAGAAACATCTGTCATTCTATCGTGAATCCTACAACTTGGCAACAATTCTAAAGCTAGAGAGGCTGACATGACTACTGTATTTACCCTCTTTTGTTTGTAATTTTTGTACATCATAGATTTACCTATAAGGTGGTTCATACATCTCAGGAAGGAAAGTACACTCACCCTTCCTCAATGGGCATTGTTGCAATCACAGCGGAGGCAGTTTCTTCTACATGCACCTCTGTGGACAGCGTCTCTTTTAGAACCACAATTGTATGCTTTGGTCTAACAAAGACGAGTATAGGTCTCCGATCAATGACACGCCGATCTTGGAATAATAGAAGATAAATAAGGAATTAGAAGCAGAAATACACGAAAGGGAATGAAAAAAGAACATTAGCCTACAAACTGGTTCAAAAATCTTGTGAGGAGAGAACTTAATGGTTATCCATATCATACTAGAACCGAATGTGGCTAAATAATGGCATCCAGGGAAATAACATAGCAAATAGATAAATGTAGAAAATGGCAGTGTACCATCACAACAAAGTAGAATAGGATTTAACTTATATATACAACAACAACAACAACAACAACAACAACAACAACAACAACAACAACAACGCATTTTGTTCCAAGCAAGTTGGGGTAGGCTAGAGATGAAACCCAAAAGAGACGAGAAACAGGGAGACACATAAAGGGACATAAAGGGCACAAGACAAAAAGAGGTCACGGTTCAGGCACGTTAACTTATATATACAAGAACTGAGAAATTCCACCACTTACCGCTCTCATAAATAGTTACAGGGAAATCCATCTGGGAGAGGCCAATTGCAGGATTTAACAGAAGATAAACAGGACTGTGATGAACATCCAGCAACTGGATAAAAATAGTAAAAAGTTATACAGGGAGTGAAATTAATGTGTAGCAGTAGCACAGATCGAACAAGCATCAAATTTGACAAGTACTTTGTCAATGCAACTAAGCCAAAAGAAAATCTCCTCCACTTTATCCAGCCATACCATCAGCTGTGCTAAGTACACTAAGACTAAGAGTAAATTACACCCCAGCCCCACATTTTCTTCATAACATAGCAAACACTAATCCCCTCCAATCTATACATATTGGGAGGGATTGAGGTGGAAAATTAGTTCATTTTCCACTTCAACCCATATGGGGGATTGGGTTGATCCAAACAAGCCTAAAGCCCTAATGTCAATCTCACAGATTAAGCGTTTGAATAAATGGTTGTAAATACCCACTTTCCTGTGGATTTTCATGTCGGTATCCTGCACATGGCTCCCGGTGGAGTACCACCCCCTCACGTTCCAGCGGGGAAACAACTTCTTATCTGCACAACCAGAACCGCAACAAGCCTCATCAGACTACCCACAAATCCCTTGCTAGTATTCCATGGGTCATTAGAGGACCCTGGAAATGAGCACTGGAGTACGGATCAGCTTACAGCGCTCTCACTACCGGACACAGGACCTTTGCCGAGGGCCTACCTCTTTGCCGAGAGTCAAATATCGGACTCTCGGCAAAGAATCCTTTGCCGAGAGCCTACGCTCGACAAAGATTGGACTCTCGGCAAAGATTGGCTCTCGGCAAAGCCAAACTTTGCCGAGAGCTCGACTCTCGGTAAACAAAAAATATCGGTAAAGCCTCAACCCCACAAACGGCACCCTTTCGCCGTCATCTTTGCCGAGAGCCTGCTGTTAGGCTCTCGGCAAAGAAAAAAAAAATTTGGATTTTTTCGCCCAAATTTTTTGTGCAGCCTTGCTACAGTACTAGAAGCCAAGATTTGAAATTTGGTGTATTTTCCATCCCTCTTTCTATATTTCATGTATTTTTTTCATTTTCTTGATTTTTTCCGCAAGACGCACATTCGTACTGCAGGTGCATGAAATAATGAATCTCAGCGATTCAAAAAATTATATTCAATCTTCCGAGGGTATTTCGACGCCGTATCTAGGGACAGACGCAGAAACTTGACCATCTCGTGCACGCGACATGGCGACCAAGTTGCGTGAGATTTGATTTAAAAATATATAAAATGTGAACAGAGTCGGAAAATCATGAAAATGGACGGGAGGCCTTGACATCGCATGTAGAAGCTATAAAATTTTTTTGAAAATGTTTGAAGCAAGTTGTGCCGCAAGATGGTTAAAACCCTGAGATCTCCACATGTGATAACAAGATATCACATGCGGAGATCTCAGGGTTTCAACCATCTTGTGTCACAACTTGCTCCAAACATTTCTAAATTATTTCCATAAACTCTACGTATCGTGTCAAGGCCTTCCGTCTATTTTCATGATTTTCCGACTCCGTTCGCATTTTATATATTTTTAAATCAAATCCTACACAACTTGGTCGCTATGTCTCGTGCACGAGATGGTCGAGTTTCCGCGTCTGTCCCTAGATATGGTGTTGAAATACTTTCAGAAGAATGAATATCATTTTTTAAATCGCTGAGATTCATTATTTCATGCACCTGCAGTTCAAATATGCGTCTTACGGAAAAAATCAAGAAAATAAAGAAAATGCGTGAAATATAGCAAGAAGAATGGAAAATACACCAAATTTCAAACATGGCCACCTAGTACTATATCAAGGCTGCAGGAAAAAATTGGGAGCAAAAATCCAAAAAATATATATATATTTTGCCGAGAGCCTCCTAAAGCTCACGGCAAAGAGGCTTTTTGCCGAGAGCCTGGGCTTGGGGGCTCTCGGCAAAGAACGCCGGACGAAATTTTTAAAAACTATATATATTTTGCCGAGAGCTAGGTCAGATGGCTCTCGGCAAAGAGTTTTTATTTTTTTTTATTTTCTTTGCCGAGAGCCATCTGACCTAGCTCTCGGCAAAGAACGCTGGACGAAATTTTTAAAAATTATATATATTTTGCCGAGAGCTAGGTCAGGTGGCTCTCGGCAAAGAGTTTTTATTTTTTTTATTTTCTTTGCCGAGAGTCATCTGACCTAGCTCTCGGCAAAGAACGCCGGACGAAATTTTTAAAAATTATATATATTTTGCCGAGAGCTAGGTCAGGTGGCTCTCGCAAAGAGTTTTTATTTTTTTTATTTTCTTTGCCGAGAGCCTGGGCTTGGAGGCTCTCGGCAAAGAGCCTATTTGCCGAGAGCCTTGGCTAGGGCTCTCGGCAAAGAAAATAAAAAAAAAGAAAAACTCTTTGCCGAGAGCCGCCTGATCTAGCTCTCGACAAAGAAGACTTATCTGAATCAAAACCACCACTCGCGTCCCTCACCCCTCACAACCGCGCCTCTCGCCCCCGCACCCGCGCCCTCACCCGTGCCTCTCGCCCCCGCCAGGCCGTGCCCCCGCCCCCGCGCCGGCGCCGCCGCCGCCGCCCGGCCGCGTCCTCTCCCGGCCGCTCGGCGCCGCCCCGGTCAGATTGAGCCGCCGCCGTCCACGGAGGGGAGCCGCCGCCGTCCACGGAGGGGAGCCACCGCCGTTCAGGTACTTCCTCCCTCTCCCTCCCCCCTCCCTGTCTGTTGCCCCCGCACCCGCGCCCCTCACCCGTGCCTCTCGCCCCCGCCAGGCCGTTCAGATACACCTCTTGATGCAATAGTAGGAAGAGGTGGCTCCTCCACGCTTGAAGAATTCAGTGTTGGCATTGGTGGTAGAGATGGCGGCTGGGTTTTGAAGGTTTGGAGAAACTGAGCAAGGGAGCCAGCCTGAGGAGGCTGCATGTAGCTGGGCATATCCTTTCCCAGAACTGTACAAGTGTTTTCTGCCAATACAAGAGTATGCAGCTGTCAGAAAATTGAGCATAAATACTGCAACTAATAATCAAATACAATTACATGAAACTGTGCAGTTGAGAAATGACACCATCATTGCAAAAACTTGAAAAATGACCTAAACACCACTAGTCATGTTCCCATGCTATTTTCCATCACACCCTGTTAATGCAGCAAAATGATGTCCCACTATATGTAGATGTTTTTCTTTTCCTGAGATAACATGACAACTGTGCATTATGAAGAAATATAATAATGAATTTTAGTATATTACAACACGAGGCCTGGAAGCACTCCCCAACTCATACCCGTGAAACTTGTACCTTCAGTGTTGAAGACAGCCGGGAAGAAAATAAAACACTGCAAGATAGTGAACTATATGCACATCACATGGCAAATGAGACTTACTTTTGTATCTTCTGACGGTCTTCGGGAAATCAGTTATGATGCCTGATAAATTAAATGATTGAACATAGTAATTGATTTCCACAGTTTCATCTCCGAAGAAATCCAACGGTTGCGCTACAAACTCATTCCGGAACACCTCTGCATACAAAGCTAGCCCCGCTGACTGCAGATCTTGCACAAGACTGTTTTGTCTTATGATAAAGTCAGAACTTAGAGTAAAAACAGATTTGCTGTCCACGACTACAGCTTCAGCAAACTTCTTAATGTCTTTCAATGAGGAACTAGAAACATCCCCGATGCCTGAGGGTAGAGTGTAAACAAGCTTGCATTTTATTTTCTGCTGCTTCAATTTGACTAGGACAGCACTATCTTTTGACTGGATCAGAACTTCCTTGGTAGGATGATTATTGAAGCCAGCAGCACTTAAGGCAGTGGTTACAGAATCAACAATGTCAATTCCCAATGAATTTACTAAAAATGCGGCATTCTGTAGTACAAAAGATAGATTGATCAATGAAGGAAGAATTCCATTTATTAAGATAACATTTGACTTCTGGAAAGATGAGTAGAATATTTGGAAAGGCAAAAGGAAAAAAAATACAATCTTCGCAGAGGTTTATACAAGCTGCTGCTGCTGCTGGTCCAATACATGACTTTTATCAGACGCTTCTTACTATTGCTGCCTGCTGACGGTTCTCACTTTCCTAACACCTGCATGCCGATCACTTTTGTTCTCTTGTTTCCCATGCTTTTTCAATAGCAGATAGAGGTAGTCCTCGGTAGGTATATGTACAGTCAAGTTTTGCATTGACTATGTGTGTTGTGATTTAGGTTTCCTTTCCCTGGGACGGATCAGAGCACATGTACTGTGGCGATATAGCTGTTTCAATAGCGTAGTTGCCAAACTTTTTATGTGCAATCTACAATTAACAGTTAATGAGTGAATGCAGTTTTTTTCTGTTCCTTCTCATATACTAAATTTGCTCGTGCCATCCATAGTACTCTTCTTCTTGCTGGAGCTATGTCTCGAGCCTCTGGTATTCTTCGCGCGTACACACTCTTCTTCTTCCTGGACACCCGGGGAATAACATGGGTGTGTACATGGAGCCTCTGATTGATGAATTGGAAACTGCTTGGAACGAAGGGGTATTGACATACGACCGAGCTTCAAGGTCAAACTTCACAATGCATATCTGGTACCAGTACTCACTGCATGACTACCTAGCATATGGGATTATTCTGTGCCTGGTGTGTCCACGGCAAGTTCTCATGCCCGGTTTGCAAGACAGCTATGAGATTTATCTGGTTGAAGAAGGGTGGCAAGTATTCGGCGTTCGACCAACATCGACAATTCCTGCCTCTTGACCATCCTTTCAGACAAGACACCAAGAACTTCACCAAAGGGGTCGTGGTGACAGATCCGCCACCCCGGATGCTGACCGGTGCCGAGGTTCATGCTCAAATAGATGCTCTCAAGTTCAATGAAAGAGACGGTCATTTTGCGGGGTATGGTAAGGAACATATGTGGACGCATAAGTCAGGCTTGGAAAGGCTCCCCTATTACGATGACCTTCTTCTGCCACATAATATTGATGTAATGCACACTGAAAAGAACATCGCTGAGGCACTTTGGGGAACACTCATGGACACTGAAAAGTCCAAGGACAACCCTAAGGCTAGATTAGACCTGGCACTTTTGTATAGGTGTGAGCAGGGGAAGGAGGCACAGGCGTAGGTGGTGAGTACAAGGTCCTGCAGGAAGCTCGTCACCGACATCATTTATGAGGCGAGACTTCAGGCCATCCTCAACTACAACGCCACGGTCGAAGGACGGAGGGTCTCGAAGGTCGAGGCGAGAGGCATGACGCTGAGCCGGGCGCAGTACATTCAGGTAAGCGATTCCTTTTGAGATTAAGCTATGCTCATTTCATCTGACACTTATATGTGAAATACTTGATGATGTGCAGATGGTCCCCCAATGGTGCCAGTCGTTTCCCGAGTGCTGGGAGATGATCGTGGACCGGTGGCTCTCCGAAGAGTGGACCGCCCAGCACGCCGAGGCCCGGGAGGCGCGTCTGCAGATGTCAGGTGTACCACACCACCAGGGCAACCGCAACCTAGCTGAGTACGCACAAGCTTGGGTACGTGAAACACTTTATGTATTGTAACGCTCAAATGTTGCCTAATTACTAATCATCTTGTTGTCTTCCTCGCAGACGGCGTCACATGGTGGCCAGCCTTGCAGCACGTTCATGGCATACGCCATGTCCCACAAGGGCAAGGCCACCGCACCGGAGACCTCCTACAACCCCGACGACCCCCCCGAGGCATACTCCAACTCCAGCGTCCACACCCGCATCACTGACTACACAGAGGCGGCAAGGGCGGTCCATGGGGCCGACTTTGATCCGGCCAGCGAGGACTTGGATGGAAGCCTCGTGATGAGGGTCGGAGGAGGGAAGAAGCACGGGCGGTATTGGCTTGGCGACGGCGTCATCGACTCGTCCTCCACTCCCACTCTGTCCCAGCTCCGAGCACAGACCACGAGCGGGAGCGCCCCCATACGCCCATGCCCGTCACCTTCGCATTCGCGGGTCGCCGAGCTCGAGGTTATTTTTGTTTTACTCGTCGTACATTGATGTTTAAATGTTTGCATTGTTCTAACATTCCCTTTGTATTATCGCAGGCCCGCCTGGAAAGAGAAAGGGAGGAGCGCAAGCTTGCCGAGGCCCAGATGCAGTCTCAGATGGAGGCCCGGTTGGAGGCCCAAGCTAAGCAGATGCAAGATCTCATCACGTTCATGGCCTCCCAGGGCATGCAGGTGCCCGCGGCGCTCATGGCTCCTCCACCGCCGTCTCAGAACGCGGATGCTACTCCTGTGAGTATCGATTCCTCAGTGTTTTGTTTCTGCATTTGCTTGTCTGACATAGACATCTAATTTTTGCAGCCTCCGTCGGCGGGTTCGAACAACCCGCAAGCGCCTGGATAGAACACGCCCGGGGGTCAAGGCGGGACTGCTTCTTCGGGATGGCCAGGGCAAGGTTGGCCATGGGTGTGTTTAAAGTGTCGTCTCTAGTAGATTGTGAACTTTAGAATGAAAACTTATTATATTTCGATGATAACTTGTAATGGTTAACTTTCGTTTAGTTCAAATATTGTGATGAATGTGCAATATGCGTGGTGTATGTGAACGTGATATATATGTGATGAATGTGATATGTACATGTGATATATGTGTTTATACGTGATGAATGTGATTCATATGTAATGAATGTGATTTGTATGTGTAATGAAGTGAAAAATCAAAAGAAAAAAAACAAAATTTCCCACTTTACCGAGGGTTGCTCTTGGCACAGGCTGCCTTTGCCGAGTGCAATGGTCATTGCACTCGGCAAAGCTGGGCAACAAAACTGCAAAAATACTCATTTCCCAGCTTTGCCGAGCGCAATGACCGTTGCACTCGGCAAAGGACAGGCTTTGTCGAGAGCCTGGCTAGACTGGCCCTCGGCAAAGAGTTTTTCGAAAAAAAGAAAACTATTTGCCGAGAGCCAGTCTGGCCAGGCTCTCGGCAAATTTTTTTTAAAAAAAAGAAAAATCTTTGTCGAGAGCCAGTCTGGCAGGCTCTCGGCAAATATTTTAAAAAAAAAGAAAAAAAAAGAAAAATCTTTGCCGAGAGCCAGCCAAATGGGCTCTCGGCAAAGAAAGCGGGCCCGTTAACGGCGTCTTTTCTTTGCCGAGAGCTGCGTTGGCTCTCGGCGAAGCCTTTGCCGAGAGCCCGATAAACGGCTCTCGGCAAAGAAGGTTTTGCCGATCGGGTTTTTGCCGAGGCAGCTTTGCCGAGAGCAGCTCTCGGCAAAGCCTTTGCCGAGGGTCTAAGAGGCTTTGCCGAGAGCCTGGAGCCCTCGGCAAAGCCGCCAGCTCCAGTAGTGTCTTGCTGCTTCTCGAAGAAGGCACTGTCGAGGGTTCCGGAGACAGGGTCGACCACGAGCTCGAAGCTGTTGTAGATATCCACCTTCTGGATGTGCTGCACCCCGATCAAGCACCCAAAAATCCTCGGTGGTTGCGCCGCCGTTGCCCCGGAAGAGGACTTGTCCCCGCAGCACGCATCCTGGCCTGGTTCATGACGCGGGTGTAGTGGGCGAAGACGTTCGCAACGACGGTAGGGTAGATCCTGAAATAGAGGTTGCGGTTGCTTCTGGAGGGAGGAATGGACGCTGCGGACGGGAGCGCGTGGGAGGTTCCCGCGGCCGGGTCGGGGACGTGGGGAGACGGCATCGTCGGAGCGGCGCCTGACCTAGCTAGCCGCTGCTGCTGCGATTCGCGAGATGTGGAGGACTGGAGGAGGCGAAGGGCAGCTATTTTTTTCTTATCAAATTTTTTATCTTTATTACCTACTAGCGAAACATGCTCTGTACGTTACTGCGGGAGAAAAAACTATCATATATTTATAGAAACGACAATGAGAATTGTACACACGCACACATGCATGTACAATAATATAAGTTAATGATGATAATAAACGACAACGAGAATTGTACACACGCACGCATGCATGTACAATAATATAAGTTAATGATGATAATAATATATCGATATCCTATTAACGAATTAAAATATAATCTTAATAGATTTCTTTTTTTCCCAATGCAAAGTATAGAAATATTTAGATGTATTATCATAACTTACTAACTTTAATTTTTATACTATCCATGTGTTGTAACAGTTTAATATCGTGTGGACCCATAAAAATCCATAGTTCTAATGCTTAATTATTATTAAAGTCGACAAGTAGTTAGTCATTGACGTGTGAACAATTGATCTATCCATTGATGTTTATTACGGGAGACCTCTCACAATTTTTTTATGTGGCAGCCCTCGTCAGGGATTTTACGGTTATATTTATTTAGATTAAATTAGGTAACAAACTACTTAAGAGATTTTGGTTATATTTAGTGTAGATGTATAGATATAAAATATAGATTAATTATACGTAGACGCTTAATGCATGTATTTTTAGTAAAAAAATTTCTAGCGTATAAGATATGGACACTCTTAATGCACACATCTATCTATCTATTATTAAACTCTTAGTTCCTCCCGTCATTTCCTGTGCAACTACTGTTTTACTGTTCACACGACCCGTTACAGTCACATGACCCGTTATGCACAGCACAACACGTTATTATGAACAATGCATACCCGTTACGAACCGTGCAAACCCGTTACAAACAGTATATCCCGTTATGAACAGTACCCCCACCAGCTGTTAACACCGTTATGAACAGTACCCGCTACAGCCGCAGCGAAGCACGGGTGCCCGTCTAGTTTTTAGTAGAAATCCCTAGCGTACGAGCCGTCTTTTTTTTGTTTTTTTAGCCCTTTTTTCGAAAGATTTTCTCAAATATACCTCTGACGGAAAGATTTCAGGAAATGAATCCAGGGCTTCGCACCATCCATGCTGGCGCCAAGGTAACACAACTTGGCGCCGTTAACGTTGGCGCCAAGCCCCCATGCCACTTGGCCGACAACGCTGAACTGGCGCTGACGTGATAATTTCTGGGTTGCCCATCATATGGTAAATATTAAGACTTTGCCAAAATTTTGTACGTTTATTTCATAGAAAAATTAGGGCCCAAGTCATGTTAATTTAGAGCTTTGTATGTTCATCTTACGGTAAATTAGGTAGTCAGGATTTTTGCTGCGACATGGATATGTTAGAATACCAATTACTATGGCATAGCATCAAATTTGTCGATGTCATGGTAAAATTTCAGACTTAACAAATTCCAACATGATGTCTCATCTCATGATAAATTTATAGACTTAACAAATTTTCATATGTCCATCTCATAGTAAAATTTCAGACTTAAGAAATTCCAACAGCTCGGCGCCACGGTCCATGGCGCCAGGTGGCGTCGAGCTTGGCGCCAATGGTGACGGCGCCAAGGTGGCCGCCACGTCACCACCAGCTTGGTGATCGGCCAAGTGGCATGGAAGCTTGGCGCCAATGTCAATGGCGCCGAGCTGTGTTACCTTGGCGCCAGCGTGGATGGCGCCAAGCCCTGGGTTCATTTTCTAAAATCTTTCCGCCAGGGTATATTTGAGAGAATCTTTCGAAAAAAAGGGCGAAAACAAAGACGGGCGTATGAGAAAATAGAATACATGTTAATTTCTATAGTCCGATGTATTCGCATGAACTATCTGCTAACGTGACCGAATTGAGTTAGAAATCTATTCAATCTATTAACATATCAGAGTCAACCTAAATGAACTTTCAGAAGCAGATGCAGATAGATTAGATATCTTTTTAGCTTTTGTAAAAAAATTTTAGAAAATACCATAAAAGAAATAAAAAATAGGAAACAAGGATGCAAACTGGGGAAACCAAAAAAAATAAAAAATAAAAGGCTGAGCTGCGGCTGCCATCCGAGAAAAACGGAAACGAACACCTAATAGCGGATGACGAAAATCATAAAAGGAAAAAAAGACCCGTACACGGACAAAGATTTTATATTTAGATTAGGAATTGAAAAACATAAAAAAGGAAAAAAGACCCATACGGATAGAGATTTTATATTCGGATTAGGATAGGATCTGTGGAATTGAATCAATTTGGATTTGGATTAGGATTCCTATACTGGTTACCTAAAAACTCGACATAACGAAGAGACCTATTTGTCCTAAATATATAGGGTTATATAAGTCTAGACGGAAGAAACTTTTAACTACCGGGAAGGTGGACAAAAAATGGATGGACGAAAAAAAATATCCAAAAAATTTGTCTCTAGATTTGGCCAACCCTATCTGGTACCCTGTGCCCCATCCACCGTTCCCGTGGAATCCACGGTCAGGTAGCAAACTCTCCCTCGCGCCCATGCACCTGGGCCGCTCGTGAGATTCGCCTGGCAGGCTTCTTCAAGCCGATTTTTTTTTCTTTTTCTTTTTTTTTTGTCGAATGATTTTTTTTTTTTTGCCGCTCGTGAGATTCGCCTGGCAGGCTTCTTCAAGCCGATTTTTTTTTGTTGACCGATTTTTTTTCAGCCCGTGAGACTCGAATGGCAGGTTTCTGAAGCAGTTTTTTTAAAAAAAAAAGTGACCACGTTATTAATTAATAGATATTGACTGGCCGGTTTTATTATTGTTCAAAGTAATCTATATGTGTCAGATTTGCTTGCCATGGAAATCGACTTCCAATGCTCATTTGATTGGCACAAATTTGTCATAATCTGCAGTTTGAAATCAAATATATTGAGCACAATTATTTTCCACCACGAACAGACCGAATTTCATTTTTCATTACTCAGGAGCAACAAAATTACAGAAGTTTGAAAATCCAAAGCAAAACTCCTCCAACCAGCAACAAAGAACATATATTGAGCACAAATATATCAGGATGTGCCATTATTTGGAAGTGTTTTCTCTCACAAGTGATGTTGAGTACACCTCCATGGTCACTCGGATTGCCCGAAATTTGGGCCTCTTAAATAACGCTTCACTTTCTTATATTGATATGGAACATTGTACATTGACTTTGAATATTTCCGCCAAGCCCATATGCTGAAAAGGAGAAACGATGGACAGCTTGTCATGATGTATCTTAGGTATACACCTGAGATTTCATTACCTAACTGGGATCTCAGTTTGTATCCTATGAATTCCTTCACCTCTGATCTGGAGGTTAAGGAGGCAGCACCTCACAGAAGTGCTTCTGCGAGGTTAACTCGTGATCCGCAACCTCGATATCATGGTGCTGACCTGATTCCTGAAGAAACGGCATACACCAGCTATGCTGGCTGGGACCAACTAGGATCCTCCCGCATGTACCAGACTGAGCATGTTGGTTGGTGACGAGATCCTAAGATATGGGCATGTTAAGCCTCGGGATCAATAGTTTCCGATCGAAGAGACTTCCCGACCGACCCCTCCAGGATTGCCCGGGGGCTTGGGGGCGCTATATCCATCGGATACGCTCACGCGGACCCTCCGATGAAGTAACCTGACCAAGCCTGGGCATGGCGTAGCCCCCGCCCAGGGCTCGGCCGGGCCCCCAGGCTCCCAATCGACGACATGCTCGAGCTCAAGCACCCCATGTTGCCATTTTTATATACATGCATTATCCTTTTTGTTTCTTTGTTGCAGTACAGACAAATTTGCACTGGCAACACCTATGCATTTTCTATTTTGTTTTAAAGACAGCTAATCTTTTGAAGTTGATATTTCATCACCTTTTTTGTTTGGCACAAAAAGTAAAGTTATCTAGGCATCTAGCAAAATTTTACAAGCAGATCTCAAATGTGAATAAATATGCACTAAATTAAATCTATAAGCAGTAAGCTGCCATATTTTAGATGTATAGGTTGGTATTTGCAACAACTGCCATATTTAGATGTATAGGTTGGTATTTGCAACAATTCAAATGTACATGTCCAATGCAATTTCTTTTGGTTGAAATAGATACCTAAATGGCGATAAGATAAGCAACTAGACAAATAAGCTCCTTTTTTGTTTGGCACAGTAAGTAAAGTTATCAGTATATCATCTAATGTACCATCCTCACCTTTGCATTTTTGCAAAAAATTGATATGTCTTGCTCTATTCAGATTAGGAACTGCTAACCAAGTTTAAGAAAAATGGCTGGTTTGCATTTTTCTTACATATGCTTTGATGCATAGCTTATGTCTACACTTTTACAGATCTCACATGTTATATTCTTATTTGTTTTTCTTAAAAATGTATTTTTTTTTAATTATAGCCAAGGCGCTTCAATTAACTTAGGTTCTAGAAACTCTCTCAGGTATGCTGAAATTGTAAAACTCCCATTCTTGATTATAGTATTTTCAATATCATATGCTCAAATTGTAAAGTTAATGTTCTACTCACACCATTCTCAATATTATCCTCTAAAATTGTAAAACTCTCTCACATGCGGGTCTGGAAGTGGTTCAAACCAACCTGAGCCGCTTGCCATTGAGTACCCTTTCATGTCTTTAGGTGAAACAACACCGCCACGTTCCACATCCACGCCTACAGGACAGAAAAAGGATAAAAGAAAGACCAAGACGCAAGTGAAGAAGAAAAGATGGTTCCAATGCCACCAGATAGTCCAGCTATGGCGACTAGAGGCAAGACTCCCCTAAACCAAAACCCTGCTGCACACACTAGAAGTAAGAAGAAACTTCCAGATCTTAATTTGTAGTTCATACATATCATCTATGTGGCTTGTGATGTTGAGTAGTGTAGCTGCCTTATTTTGCTTGCTATGCAAACTTATGGCTGCCTAATTTGCTTAGCAAGAATGAGCCAAGCTGCGAATTATATGGACAATGATGGCTTGTTGAACTTGCTCTTTTGCTTGGTCTGTGAACCAACGAATTGCTACTTTGCTTGGTAAATATTTGAACCAATGAATATCTATGTAGTGTATTTCTAAGGTCATGTGAACTGTGTTCAAAATGTTGCTTTAATGTTGCCTGTCATGTTGCTATAGTAATTATATTGATGCTGTCATAATTATGTTGCTATCATTTATTGATCTCCATTTTATATGGTATATGGTTCTAGATATCAATGGCATTCAAGAAATTTTAGGATCAAATTTTTGGAGGAGTAAACTGTCTTCCCCATCCCATCTAACAGAAGACTAATAGAATGGCAGGTAAGGAAACAAAAAAAACATAAAATGATGGCAGATAACATAAACTCTAATTTTTTATAGCAATGAGGAAAACATTATAGATTTTGATGGCAGTGAACAGATTTTCTCATTAAAGTAGGAGTACGATAGAATTCGCAGGAAACTTTCACCGACAGTGGCCCTGTCATGGCAGAAACTTCCTCACGGGCGACGTGATTTGTTTTGTCCCTAATAGCCCCGGCCCGGCCCTGATCCCAAGGAAGGATGAGATGTTGATGAGCGAGGGCGACGGGGACGAGAGGAGCAGCTAGCAATAGCAATAGCGTACGCGGTCAATTAGCTGTGCTCCAACCAATCAGCTAGCGTTTCGCCTCCCACATCCCAACGGGAATTAATACACGAGCAACGGCGTAGCCACGACGCAGCGGACGTCATCCCCGACCGCGACCGGTCGCAATCGCAATCGTCGTCGGACGGAGGAGTCCACCGATCGCGTTCCCTCCACCGGCACCAGGACCGAGCCGAGCAGGCCAGGCCCACCACGCGCGGCGCCGAGCGGTTTGCCTACGCGTGCTGCCTCCCGGTGCGTGCGTGCGGTTCGGCCCGCTCCGTGTGGCGTCTGCCGGCCCGCGGTTATAAATACGGGGTCAAAGGCAAGCAGTTGTTTCGTCGCGCTCCTCTCTCTCCTCTTCGCGTTCGCGGCCCGGCCAGAGAGAGAGAGGTAGTTGGGATACCTCGGCGGCGACGACACGATCGCAGTGGTTAGTAGAGTGGGCGTTCGGTCTGACCGAACCGATCGGTCTCGGTCTTCGATCATCTAAAAACGGAGACTGATCGGTTAGTTTAAAATTCAGGACCGAGCAAGTTCTGTCGGTTCGGTCTCGGTCATGACCGAAATAACCGAATTTCACAAAACAACTACTAAATATTGTAATTTGTAGCAAATTTTACCATTATTTTTTCTATTTCAAGGCAAAAATACAATACAAAATATAGATTAAACATAGTGATAAGAGTGATGGTTGATATAAACCCACTAGAATAAATATTATATCACTAATAATAGTCTAAATTACATATTATGTCAACAAAATTCAAATGTTCGGTTAGTTCGGTTACCCGAGGGTAATGACCGAACTAAGTCCGGTTAGTTCGGTTACTTCAAACTGAAGACCGAACTTGTGACCGAAATTTTCGGTCTCGGTCATTTCGGTCTCGATCTCGGTTAGTTCGGTTCGGTCTTCGATTAATTATGCCAGGCCAGTGGTCAGTGGCCGGCCGCAGATTCTCTCGTCGCTTCGCCGTCCTCCAGCCCCAGCACCAGCATCGCCGCCCTCGCCCTCGGCCGGCTCCAGTCCAGGTACGGCCAGCCTCCTCCCTCTCCCTCTCCCTTCCCCTGCCCGGATTCCCCGATCCGTGCACGAGCTTTGGTTGGAACCAGAGTCCTGGTGCTAGAGGACGAATCTCGTCTCGTCCCACCCCCCATTGTTTGTATTGTCTCCCCTGTTTTGTCATAATCGCTTCGTCTCTGTTTTAGTCACGGCACGCTGTTCGTTTCAGATTCTCCGTCCCCTTGTTTTCGACTGTTCTGAGAAAATAAAAGAGTACTACCTTGTATCTGGTGCCTGCCATACATATGGCACTATGGCAGCATAGTCCGGCTGTGTCGAGAGTCGAGACAGTGAACGGGTCTGCTGCTCTGGTATTCTTGTGGTCTCTTTCTCTTGGATATTCAAAAATCCCCGGCCGTCGTGCAACACCTTTCTTCTTCCTGGCACGTGTGGTGAGACCGTGAGAGTAGCAGCTTACGCTCGCGCGCATGCAAGGAAAATAGAGGTAGGCAGGTTCGATGAACCTGGCTGCTTTGCCGTGCCAACCATAAAACTGCGCACTCCTATTCAGGTTCAGGTAGTACCCGTATTAATCACCCTGCTAGTACTTGGTTTATAGCAACACCAATGCTAGCTAGCACACACATACTTCTGTGTTTGGATTTGGATGGCCACTCAATCCATGGCCCCTCCTGTCAGCCTGTCACACGGCTAGCAGCCTAGCACCACCCTCTTTTGCTCGCGGACTCCTTTCTCCTGGTCGTCGCCTAGCGCTTGAGGGGCTCCGACTCCTCTTGGGCCCACTTGCTATCGTCGACGACCTGGACCCATGCGCACCGAGCGTTGTGGCTCCTCCTCCGCTAGATCTGCTCCACAAGGCCCCAACATCCCATCTCCTAGACGAGGTAGGACGGTGTGGGAGCGCACGCCTTAACTCCTCCGTCAGGCATGATGGCCTAGATGCCACCAAACCGCCTGCACGAAGCATCAGTGGACGGGACGTGCCTAGAAGTCGCCATGCCCACTGACAAGGAGGCCCCATGGCGACCTTGGGAGCTATGCCAGCTCCCCAGACGGAGCAACTCGACCCCTTGATTGACAGCACTCAGGCGGCGCACCCCCAAAAACCAACCAACTCCCTAGAGGATCGAGAGCCACTGAGTGATGGACCCAACGAGGGTCCCCCGCCCAAGCTCGATGCCCTCCCCGTGCCCTGACCTATGGCTATAGAAGGTCGGCCCTAGAAGGCCATCCTGAGAGGATCAGGGCCTGCTTTCGAAGCCCCTAGAAGAGCGTGGCATGTCGGGTGATCAGGTGGCCTTCAGCCAAAGCCTAGACGCTCTCGATCACCCGACCCACGGCAGGTCCGGACCAAAAGGAAGGGTGCCCCTGGGCCTAAAGTCAGTGACTCCCAGACGACTTAATCGAACCCTCGCTCGGGTCACAGACCTATGCGACATAGAAACAGAGAAGGGGTCAGCACCACTACCACTTGGCAACGGCCCCACACAGGGCAACACACTCCCATCAGCAGAAGCTGTCCCCGTCATGGCTAGTTCAGTCACCAGAAGATCGAATTCAGCCCTTCATCACCATCATGAATCAGGCCAAGTGAGGCCATGAAGAGCTCAGGGGCTCCTGATGAGATCTTAACATATGGGTATGTTAAGACTCGGGATCAATGGTTCCTGACTGAAGGAACTCCCTGACCGACCATCAGGATCGTCCAGGGGCTCGGGGGTTATACCCATTAGGTACGCTCGCGTGGACCCTCCGATGAAGAAACCTGACCAAACCTGGGCATGGCGTTGCCCCCGCCCAGGGCTCAGGGGCTTGCCCAGGCCCCTGGCTCCTGATCAACAACACGCTCGAGCTCGAGCCTTGGCTCCTGCCCGGCTTGCAGCGCTAGCCAAGGAACGAGCACAAGAAGATAAGCCCCAAGCCATCAAGGCTCGGTGGCTCCCAGACGCTGTGCTCCAGGCATGGCCTTGTCGGCCACTCCCGCGACAGGGTCACGCACGGGGTGTGACACAAGAAGATGAGCTTTCCTCGGCCTCCAGGGGCTAGGTGGCTCCCGAGCCCGTGCGTCAGCCCCTGGAGCCGACCTCCTTCGCCACCAGGAAGACTCCAGACGGTCCACCTGGGGGAGGCCGGTCCAAGCCGACACAACTTGACATGCAAAATGTCAACCATCCCCTCATTACTCTGAAAGCTCCTAGCAACAAGGTTCAGGCGAGCAGTGGCACCACGGAAGCTTCAACAACTACCAACAACAACACTATGAAGAAGTATCAAGTGACCACTAGGGAAGACATATGTCTTTCTCTAGCTGAGGCAATCACCAACATCTAGAAAAATCAGCCGCAACAGAACGAGAACTGGAACTGCCTGTTTCAGAATCTCAATATCGACCCGCCGTACTGAATGACCGCAATAGCATCTAGCTTGGGGGAAAGGGATCCTCCATTTATCTAAGGTAAGTTTTCTTTTTCTTGTACTTTATTTCTTTTTCTTTTCTTTATTTTTGAGTCTGTCTTCTAAAAAATGCATAACTAAAAATAAAATAAAAATTTGTCTATATATATTAGTAAGGTGTGATCTAAAAAAATGAAAACAAAATAGAAATAGTGTTTAAACAGTTTGCTTTAAAGTTTAATTTTTAAGAGCTAAATAAATAAAAAGAACTTTGAAGATGATCTCTCATAATGGAAATGATGAATAGATGCTTTGTTGTAATTTCTTTCAAGTACCTAGTTTTCGCAATGAATTCTCTCGAGTTTTGGATAAAATTGATTTGATTTAAGAATTTACTCTGAACTTAAAATTCGTGGGTAGCATATGCTTGATCTAAGTCTAGGTAATGGACAGATATGATATGAGAAGGTCTGAACTACTGTTTATCATGTTATAAGTGATACTAAAATTCTAGAGATTTATCTTTTGAAAAACATAAAAATACTACATGATGAGTTTCTGTATGACAAAGCTTGAATTCCTTCCAGAACCAAACATGCTATTTTAGGCTAGTAAAACTTCCACTTATATATGCTACTTGTTTTGGATTGAGTTTAGTCGAGCTTTGTTGAACCTAATGAGAGGTTTGTCATGCTCTTAAAATCAAGATCACGTATATACCATCCACATATGCACTACTCCTACACTGGGGGAAGACGCAAAAACATGCTCTCCATCTAGATCTACCTAAAAATGTTTTACTCCTATACTGGGAGTAAACACCAAAAATATTCTTGATAGGTTTTTCACTCACCAAATAAATGCTTTAAGTTCTTATTGCTATCTCTCAAAAGTTTGTTGCAGAAAAAAAACATAGGCTATGCAAAAGTTATTTATAAAAGAAAAGAAGAGAGAAAAAATTGGAAAAAATAAACAAGTGTTCGAGATATTTAAAACAATGGGTACTCAGATGCTCACCTGAAAAAAGGAGAAATGAATAAGATAGCCCATGTTTTCTTGCAAATATTTTTAAGTTCCAAAAGAGAGATAAAGTTTTCAAGGAGCATAGTAGAATTAGGGCAACCACCATATATATAGCCACCATATTCCACACACATGCACATCTTGATTTGATTGTATGACTCAACTCTCTTTAGATCTGAGGTTTGACTTTACAATATGCATTTCAAGTATGCACTTTCATGCTTTCTCTACTCCTATGAGCTCCACATAAGCTTTAGTTGCAAAAAGAAAGACATAACATCACTATTGCCATGGTAAGAATCCACAAATAACCCATATATTGAAAGACTTGAGAGTGTCATACAATGAAATTTCTGAGTTTTATTTTAAAAACCTATAAAAACTTCGGAATAATAGTTGAATAAAGAACTTGATACATAGTGCTTGACTTGATCATTCCGTCTTTTAATTACTCAAGACCCCAAGTGAAGGCTAAGAAGCCCTATGGTTGAAGGTAATGTGAAGTTTGAAAGTCAGATTAGTTTATTCTAATTCGTAGGAGAATTTTTGATTGAACGCATGTGTACTTTTGAGGAGTGAAAACATTGATGCAACTTCTGATCGATTGCTGAGTTTAGCATTGCTTAGGGGCGAGCAAAGGTTAAGCTTGGGGGAGTTATTGACGGTAGTTATCATCCAACATAAACCATCAATAAAACCTGTAGAAATGCAAGAATATGATCACCAACATAGGTTTAGGGATTAAAACTGATAAATTCCACGAGTTTTGGTGAATCTATGTTTTCAGCATGGTTTATTTAGAAATTCGCTAAGGTGGACCCAATTGATAGAATTAATCATAATTATCCGCGACGAAAATAACTCCAGAAGGTTCCAAAAGACCCTAGAGGGCAACCCATCGAAGAAGACAGTGAGAGGATGCCACCTGTAGGCGGGCAGGCCTAGGGGGCCTACCTGTCACCCCCTCCTCGCTACGTCGGTTCTCCACCGCCTTACGGTTTGCATCTATGCCGTTCTTTTAAGTCGGTTTGATCTGAGGGTCCAGAATTGACGCTATCCCCTATATATACCAGCCCCCACCACCCCTGGCATAACCCTGATCTGCAATCAGAAGTCAAGAAGGATCAGAAATTAGGGTTTCCAGAGAGAATAGAATAGATCTCTAATTTCTCAAAGTTCTAGTATAGGCTAGCTAGCAAGATTCAAGTAGAGCTGGGCTATTACTCAGGATTCTAGATTCATCATCTGAAGGCTGGTATAGTCATTGTATCCCTCTATTATTTTATGACTTTGTACTATTTTAATACTATGTTTTTGTTTATTATGTTTCTAGTTTGCTCTAGTAGTATGCTTGATATAATCATGATTGATAATGAATTTATGCATAAGTTCGCAAAAGCTTAGCTTAGTACTCGAGTGAGTTAAGTGGTCGACGTTATGTAAGCGTGGTGCTTAAATATTATTTACCTGCAGATGTACTCTATATTTTAGGCCATGTGGTAGATCGCGAGTGTGACACTCTCGTTGAGTCCTTTGTAGTCCACTTTCCGTTTGTAGGACAAGTAAAACCTATAAACGAGAAATGGACTACATTCTTAGTCAAGCTTTGTTCTTGATCTTCCTTAGTAATGTTCCTTATGCTTAGATACAAAGTTAGTTATGCTATAGATGAAAGTGTATATACTTAGAGTATACAAAAGACTTAGTAAATAAGAAATGACTTAGGAATCTTTTCTCTTAATTAATCTCCTGTCTAGCCATACTACATTTATGAGTACCTACTTCTATCTCTAGTTTACTATCAACACTTTACACTTATCATTTATTTATTGGATTATCCCTGTTAAAGTATATATGTGGTTAATGATCTTATTATAAGTATTCATGTTTTTCAATCTCTCTAGCCATCGCTCCCTCCCTGTGGAAAAATATAAATAACAATACCTGGTATACTCCTGGGTGAAATGCTACAATTCAACATATATAATCTTTCTTGAATTTACAAGTGTCATTAATAATTACCAACAAACATTTCTGACATCATTGCTAGGGATGATAACTTAGTAAAAGTGATGTTAAGAAATGTCAACAATAAGTTATACATAAAAAAATGGATTTTGTTTCATGCAGTGGCCAAAGCACGAGTATATTAAGCAAAAGGAAATTGAAGATGACGACCTACTGGAGATTGTTGCCGACCTCTGCTAGTTTATCTTGGATGATATCATACATGTGGATGGTGATTTCCATGATCAAAAGTCTGCGGTAGGACGTAAAAAAGATTGTAGACATCTTCGGCAGTCGCACAGTTTAAAATTTGGTCATTGATGACATTGTAGATACAACGTAACATTATTAATACTCATGTGGCATACGTTCCAAGGTTTGAACATATTAATGCAATGATGAGTAATGTTTGTTGTGTGTGTGTGTATATATATGTGTGTGTTTATGTTTGCACTGGAATCACAAATTCATTTTTAATTTTGGCGAGAGTTTTCAAAGAATTGGTGGGAAACGTTGCAGAGGCAAATGATGTATACAACCGCCTCTGCAAATGATTGTGTAGAGGCAGCTGTTGTCGACAACCGCCTCTACATATTGGATTTGTAGAGACGGCTCGGGAACCCAGCCGCCTCTGGAAACTTATTTGTAGAGGCGACTGGGCACCTGATTTGTAGAGGCGGAAAACTAGAGGCGGCTGGGCTGGATATCAAATCTGTAGTAGTGCTTCTTCCTCTGACCCCTTCTATTCTTTCTCTCCCCTTTCTCTCTAGCTTCCACACACCTTGGCTCCTCCTGTTTCCCTTTGCCACAGCGGTCCCTGCGTCGTCTCCTCCATTCTGCCACACCTAAGAAGGGGACAACATGCATGCGAGCTCGACCACGCAGACAGTGGCTATGTGTACAGGGAGCTCGTCCATGGTGATGACAGTGTGCGTGTAAAAGCTGGCTAGACCCTTAATGTTAAATAAATTGCATTGTTCCAACTTCGTCGTTTAAACAAAATGTATTGTTCAAATTTCATCATGATTAGAATGGCACCCAACCAAATTCAGCCTTGTCCGTCTTTTTTATTATATTATGGTAGAAACACCATTATCACCTGGTCTTTCGGGGTGGTTTGATTGGTTGTACCAAATAGCCCTGACCCTAATCCCAGGGTAGTCTTCTCTCTCCTTCCTCCCTCCCTCATTGCCTGTATGAGTTGGGTCAGGGAGGAAGCGACCGCAAGGAGGGGATTGACTAGATCGATGATGAGGTGGTGCTATGCATGCGAGCTCGACTGAGGAGATAGTGGCTGGGCAAGGTAGCTCTATTAGCGTGATGGTGGTGGTGGTGGTGGTGGTGTGCGTGTAAAAGCCGGCTAGACTATGAATCTTAAACACATTGCAATGTTTCAATTTCATCATAAATCAGGATGGCATCTAGCCAACTTTTTAGCCTTGTCACCGGCTTTTTTATTAGGGCACACCTTCAAGGATTAAGCTAGCAAATTAGCTCATATTTTGTCAAATCGTTTAAAAGGTAGTACATAAGAGAATATCTTCAATAATCTAAATCTAAACATCTAACTGTAGGTCCCATGTCATCTCTTTTCCCTCACCGGTCACATTCGCCTCACTGTGGGCCTCAATAAGAGTGTCTAGTTTGTTCGAGTCTAGGAAACACATAGCTCTTCTCCTTCTCTAATCTCTCTTTCACATAATAAAAATGTTTAGGCGAATCTCTGAGTTAATTGAAATATCACTGTTGGAGTTGCACTTATACTATTTTTAATCACATAATAAAAAATGTTTAGGCGAATCTCTGAGTTAATTGAAATATCATTGTTGGAGTTGCACTTATACTATTTTTAATGGAGAGTTTCGTAGTATTGTTTAAAAAAACGTAGAATACAATGAAATATGGATGAAACAATAAATCACAATGCCTAGTTTTATTATTTTGTTTGTTAATAAAACTCACATCTTCTCCCTCTTCTCGGAATTATTGCCGAATATTAAATACTTATTATGTGGCAGCCTATTAAAGGAGCATGATAGAATTCGCAGGAAACTTTCACCGACAGTGGCCCTGTCATGGCAGTAGCTTCCTCACGGGCGACGTGGGCCATGTTTAGTTTGCAAAATTTGTTTGAAAAAGCATTGTAGCACTTTTCGTTTGTATTTGACAAACTTTGTCCAATCATGGATTAACTAGGCTCAAAAGATTCGTCTTGACATTTAAAGACAAACTGTGCAATTAGTTATTTTTTTACCTACATTTAATGTTCCATTTATGTGTCGGCATATGCGATGTGACGAGGAATCTTAAAAACTTTTTGAACTTTGGCATGAACTAAACAAGCCCGTGATTTGTTTTTGTCCCTAATAGCCGCGGCCCTGATCCCAAGGAAGGATGAGAAGTTGATGAGCGAGGGCGACGGGGACGAGAGGAGCAGCTAGCAATAGCAATAGCGTACGCGGTCAATTAGGGCTCGTTTGGTTGCCTGGTCAGGCTCGAACCAGGCCCAACAGATGCAGGCTCCGCGCGTTTGGTTTCCTGCTCCACCTCCTCGGCCAGGCTCCGCGCATGCAAAGATGCCCACTCGGCCAGGCTCTGTAGGAACGTGGAAATCGGCCGTTTCCCTGGAGCCAGGCTCCAGCGGTGCAAGCGCCAGCGCGTGGCCATGCGCATGGGCGAGCGTGCAGACACAAGAAATCACTTTTGTGCTAGATGTGAAGGCAACCAAACAGCATCCGAACCGAGCCTGCATGCATGCGTACGAGAACCAAACAAGCCACTCTCGCACCTGGCGAGCCTGGCCAGAGCGGGCCTGTCCGCGGCATGCGAGCCAGGCTGTGGCCATCCGCAAACCAAACGCGCCCTTACGCCTTGTTTAGTTTGCCTCATAGTTCCAAGTTTTTTCACTCTCTCTCCATCACATCAATTTTTAACCGCTTGTATGGAGTATTAAATGTAGGTAAAAAAATAACTAATTACACAATTTAGTTGGAAATCACGAGATGAATCTTTTGAGCCTAGTTGGTCCATGATTAGACAATATTTGCCAAATAAGACGAAAGTGGTACTATTCATCGGTTTGAAATTTTCTTCAATCTAAACAGGGGCTCAGCTGTGCTCCAACCAATCAGCTAGCGTTTCGCCTCCCACATCCCAACGAGAATTTAATACACGAGCAACGGCGTAGCCGCGACGCAGCGGACGTATGATCCCCGACCGCGACCGGTCGCAATCACAATCGGCGTCAGACGGAGGAGTCCACCGCTAGGCGCTAGGAAAGGAATTATTTGCCGATCGCGGCCACTTGTGAAAAAATTTCAAACCGATGAATAGTACCACTTTCGTCTTATTTGGCAAATATTGTCCAATCATGGACCAACTAGGCTCAAAAGATTCATCTCGTGATTTTCAACTAAACTGTATAATTAGTTATTTTTTTATCTATATTTACTACTTTATATATGGGTCCAAAGATTGATGTGACGGAGAGAGTGAAAAAATTTAACTTTTCTAGTGCATACCGGCACCAGGACCGAGCCGAGCAGGCCAGGCCCACCACGCGCGGCGCCGAGCGGTTTGCCTACGCGTGCTGCCTTCCGGTGCGTGCGTGCGTGCGGTTCGGCCCGCTCGGCGTATGCCGGCCCGCGGTTATAAATACGGGGTCAAAGGCAAGCGGTTGTTTCGTCGCGCTCCTCTCTCTCCTCTTCGCGTTCGCGGCCCGGCCAGAGAGAGAGAGAGGTAGTTGGGATACCTCGGCGGCGACGACACGATCGCAGTGGTCAGTGGCCGGCCGCAGATTCTCTCGTCGCTTCGCCGTCCTCCAGCCCCAGCACCAGCATAGCCGCCCTCGCCCTCGGCCGGCTCCAGTCCAGGTACGGCCAGCCTCCTCCCTCTCCCTCTCCCTCTCCCTTCCCCTGCCCGGATTCCCCGGCCCGATCCGTGCACGAGCTTTGGTTGGAACCAGTGTCCTGGTGCTTAGAGGACGATTCTCGTCTCGTCCCACCCACCCCATTGTTTGTATTGTCTCCCCTGTTTTGTCATAATCGCTTCGCCTATGTTTTAGTCACGCTGTTCGTTTCAGATTTTCCGTCCCCTTGTTTTCGACTGTTCTGAGAAAATAAAAGAGTACTACCTTGTATCTGGTGCCTGCCATACATATGGCACTATGGCAGCATATTCCGGCTGTGTCGAGAGTCGAGACAGTGAACGGGTCTGCTGCTCTGGTATTCTGGTGGTCTCTTTCTCTTGGATATTCAAAGATCCCCGGCCGTCTTGCGACACCTTTCTTCTTCCTGGCACGTGTGGTGACTGGTGAGAGTAGCAGCTTACGCTCGCGCGCATGCAAGGAGCCAAGGAGAGGTAGGCAGGTTCGATGAATCTGGCTGCTTTGCCGTGCCAACCATAAAACTGCGCACTCCTATTCAGGTTCAGGTAGTACCCGTATTAATCACCCTGCTAGTACTTGGTTTATAGCAACACCAATGCTAGCTAGCACACACATACTTCTGTCTTTGGATTTGGATGGCCACTCAATCCATGGCCCCTCCTGTCAGACTGTCACACGGCTAGCAGCCTAACACCACCCTCTTTTGCTCGCGGACTCCTTTCTCCTGGTCGTCGCCTAGCGCTTGCAGCGCATTCATTACTACTCGTCGAACGTTAATTAAACAGGCCAGATGTTCGTTCATAACAATGATGCTGCCATCATTAGGCACGTCACTGGATACTGATCCCGTCATGTTGACATATATATTCAGTACGTACTCTCGATTCCATCGTGTCATTGCTAGGAGACAGCGCTGTATCCAGTGAGGCAGTGACGTGGGTCACCCTAGCAATGACATCGTGTCATCTCATCTCTAGTGGTTTTCTGTTACGGGTAAAATATTCACCTCTGTTGCTTGCTCGTCTGGTAACATTGCTGTTGCTGATATATATATATATATATATATATATATATATATATATATATATATATATATATATATATATATATATATATATATATATATATATATATATATATATATATATATATATATATATATATATACTCCATCGGTCCCAATGAACGTGCAATTCTCACATCCCAAGGAGTCAAACATCACAAACTTTGACTAAAATTATATAAAAAAATACTAACACTTATGAGCCAAAATAAGTATCGTTAAATCAGTTATGAAATATATTTTTATAATAAATTTATTTCGAGACATAAATGTTAATATCTTTTACTATAAACTTGGTCAAAATTGATATAGTTTAACCGGCACGCTTTCCCATAGTTACATATTCATTGGGACGGAGGGAGTATATGGATCGGGTTCTTGTGATGTGTGTATATAATATCAATAATTGGACACGTAACCTGGGCAGCGAAGACCTTTAGTCAATCAATTGCACAAGCTAAAGCAACGAAGAAAGTAGAGGAGTATCCGCCACAAACGGCACCATTCATAGTATATCATGAATTGGCTGAAAGATTCCCTTCACCATCAACGACGGCCATACTCCCTTCGTTCATAAATCAATTTTTAGAATTGTTCTTAAACTAGAGTTTTTAATTTTAACTAAATTTATAGAAAAGAACGTCAAGATCGATAACACTAAATTGGTATCGTTAGATAAACCATAAACCATAAATCTTGATGTATGTGATTTATGTCTTGAAAAAGGGAACGGGAGAGGGTATTAAAAGAAGAGAAGTGTTATTCAGTTTTCTTGGAATGCCCAGCCCTTGGACCGGTAGCCAGTAGCAGTAGTAGGTCAGTTTTATACTCTATCCGTTCAAGAAAGAATGTAATTCTAGCACAGTGACATGGTTCAATATCTTAAATTCGATCAATTATAAATAAAAGAGTATCAATATGTATGGTATGAAATAAATATCATTAGATTAATTATGAAACGTATTTTCATAATAAATTATGTTGGAGCCGTAAATGTGAATAGTATTTACTAAAAATTTGGTTAAATATGAACTACTTTTGGCGGCACGCAACACGTAATTGCATTCTTTTTTGAACGGAGAGAGTACCTTGATTCACCACCAAAGCTCCTTGGGAATGCAAAACATTTCCGTCACCAGACCCATGTGAGACGCCACCCGATGTTGATCCGGATCCGGCGTCGCGTCAGGTCGTTTGGCTGTTCTGTTTTAGGCTTTGTTTAGATCCTAAAATTTTTTAGAAAGAAAAAATTCTTGTAACACTTTTTGTTGTTATTTGACAAAATTTGTCTAACCATGGACTAATTAGGCTTAAAAGATTCGTCTCGATATTTACAGATAAACTGTGCAATTAGTTATTTTTTTACCTACATTTAATGCTCTATACATACGTCCAAAGATTCGATGTGACGGATACTGCGCAAAAATTTTTAGGTATTTTTGGCCAACTAAACCAGGCCTTAGAACGGGACTTCTCCAAGGGAATACTCCTACGAGTACTCCTACAGTATTTCCATTCCAGCGGGTCACAGTTCAACGAGTCCATCGTTTTCTCAAGGCACGTAGAATCTGTCCACGTCCCAATCTGAACGGGCCAACACTGCGTTGCTTGTCGACTTGGCCGGGCGTCCTTGTCGCGCGTGACCCTCCGTGGGTTTGCAGCAGCAGTTGACCAGTTGCTATATAAGAAATCCAATTCTGCTACCCGACGTCTCCGCGTTTTCATACGGAGAAAACCAAGTTATAGCTCACAACAGCGTATTATTTACGCAGATCATACTATCAAATTCAGACAGCACTCGTTTCCGTGCATTTGGAAAAAAAGGAGAATAAACAAACTTGTACCCTCTCTCTTTAGTCTGAACTAGTTGAATTTAGTGTTTGGCTATTCCCGCTCTCAATCTGAACAACGATACAGTAGAGCACATGCGTGTAGTGTAGGAGTATCTCTGTTACTGTTAATGAGGAATTCAGCGGAGCCCATGTCAAACACTGGAAAGTGACAAGATAAGGATGCGTCACAGACTCACAGTAGGCTCCACTATTTCAACCTCAGCTAGTATAGCACTGAAGCTGGCATATATTGTTCGTTGAAAACAAAGGAAGCTGCTAAATCACGGGCGCGCCTAATTCAAGCATATGATCTTAAGGTTTGAAAGAAAAAGGGGAAAAAAAAACTGGCATATTTCACCCTCAAAATAGTATATAGATGGCTCCACTCGCATATTTTACATGCGAGTCGGCGAGTGTTTGTTAAAAACTGGAAAATAAACATGACGAAGGTGCATTCATCAGTCAACAGTCATCACCAGCAGGCCAATTATTCCGACCTCAGTCAAATAGTGTTGCATTGGCTATCCGCACCGCGGAGCGCCAAACCCATGGGAACGTCAGGGATAACGTTTGAACTCGTGCACCGCGGAACGGCAAAGCACGCGCTATCGCTCAGTTCGTCACAGTTAAACGCCAAGTTCAGCGTTCCTCTCTCCTCTCGCTATCCTCTCCAGGCGGGCCCCACATCGTCGTTCGTCGTCGTGCGGCGGACGAGCTCCGGACAGGCGCGCGGACGGCGGGCGAGGTCCGCGCCAGCGAGCTCCGCGCGGGCGCGAGGGCGGTGGGCGAGCTCTGCGCGGCGGGCGGAGGTCGAGCTCCGGGCGGCGGACGAGCTCCGGACGGGCGCGCGGACGGCGGGAGAGGTCCGCGCCGGCGAGCTCCGCGCGGGCGCGAGGGCGGTGGGCGAGCTCTGCGCGGCGGGCGGAGGACGAGCTCCGGACGGGCGGAGGGGAGGGCGCGGCATCCGGCCGGCCGTTGGAGGGAGCGAGGAGAAGTGGGAGGCGGAGGCGGAGGGAGCGAGGAGGAGAGGAGATAGCCTCGGTCGTTGCTTTTGGGGGCCATATACAGGTCCCCGCGCGGCAGCTGCTCTCCCCTGTATCGTTTCTGCCAAGTGGGTCCCAGCCCTTTACCGTGCGCGTTCAGACTGGGGCGGTGCGGTCAGCCTGAAACCCTCCTTTTCCTGTCCTGTGAACACAAAGCTGTGCAAATGGAGGAAGCAGCATTGAACCTGTGAAACAAACGACAGAAAGAAGAGATGGTTAATTCGCTCTGTCACTGAGACTGCCACGTCCCGTTTCGATGATTCCGAAGGCCCCACTTGCCAGACAGCCCCACCTGTGGCCCTTCCACAGCCACCAAAAGAGTCGATGCACGTGGTCGCTGATCTCTGTCAGCCAGCTGTCACCAAGCCTGCCACACCACACCAGTCGCCATAGCCGCAAGAAGATCCCTCAATGGTCGCCATAGCCACAAGACACCAGTCGGGTCAAGGCGTCCAATCCTGCGCGGCCAAGCTTTGCCCAGACCATCATTGCT
Organism: Saccharum hybrid cultivar R570; assembly: GCA_038087645.1. NCBI lineage: Eukaryota > Viridiplantae > Streptophyta > Magnoliopsida > Poales > Poaceae > Saccharum > Saccharum hybrid cultivar. Next base: position 265,527 of record JAQSUU010000123.1, on the reverse strand, counting down.
CCTCATCTTTTAGTTTAGTGGGACTGGGAAGTGGGAAAGCGGAAAGCAGCCATCAAAAGAGGCCCCAAAGTTCTTGGTGGCCTAGCTGGATTGGATATTTGGATGGGTGTTCTTCTTGGCCGCCCGCCTACTTCGTCTTCTTGTTGGCTGCGCACGGCACCAACATCTCCCTACGGGACAAGCCGTGCGCTTCTTGGCCTAGCCCTTCGAGCAGCAGGTGCGTACGAGCACGAGCGGCCTCCTCGCCTTCCTGATTCCGTCCTGGAGTGCAGATGCCAGATGGGGTGGAGATTCAGAGAATCCCAGTGATTCTGTGAATCTTTTTCGTTCTCTGCTTCGTCAGTTCTGGTTTTAAGGTTTGACTGACGCCCAATTGCTCTCGGCGTGGGTTGGGTTCGTCGTAATTTCTTCCCTGTAGTTCACTTTGGGCACTGATGATTGCTGCGGTCTAATGTCTGAAACTTTACTTTGCGGCCTGAGTTAGATTCGTTTCAGGTAGATTTTCTTATAGATTCTGCCTTCTGGCGAGCTGTGCTCAACGATTGCGACGGACCTGTAGTAGTGTTCATGAATCATAGCTCCAATTCCTCTGTTAGGCAGGTCTATCTCAAATTCCGAGCGCTTCCCCATTGTCTTGTGGAAAAAATCAAAGTGGTTGATAGTGAAATGGAGCAAGATTCCCCTTTTCACCTCCACGCTCCACCGAAGTGTGCAGTTTCTTTTCTCTTTTCTTTATTGAAGAAATTTGATCACTGTACTGAAATGTCTGTTGCTGCAGTTCTTCATGTTCACGCCTAATCTGCTAATCATAGCGTTCGTTTTTTTTAAAAAAAACTGATAATCATAGATGACACTGATTGTTTCTGATTGTCCATGATTCCTTTTGCACATCGTTCACACCCTGACGAATCGTTCATACCCTGAAGAATCGTTGCATATTTGCAGGACACAGGAGGCCACTCTGACTCTGAGCTGCGCATCACCTGACTGACGGACGCCATGGGAGAGGTTGCGGACATGTACACCCAAGACGGGACGGTGGACAGGAAGGGGAATCCCGCCTTGAAGAAGGACACCGGCAACTGGAGGGCATGCCCCTACATCCTCGGTCAGTACACTCCTCTCCTGTGTTTCTTTCCAGGAGTCGTCGTTTGTTGTCCATTGCCGCTCTGCTTTGTGCCTGCTCTGTTTGTTTGTTGTCCACTCCACTGGTGGCATGGCAACTGATGCATACATGGTTCAGCGAACGAGTGCTGCGAGAGGCTGGCCTACTATGGCATGAGCACCAACCTGGTGCACTACATGAAGACCCGGCTTGGCCAGGTGAACAGCGTCGCTTCCAACAACGTCACCAACTGGAGTGGGACGTGCTACATCACGCCGCTCATCGGCGCCTTCTTCGCCGACGCCTACCTGGGGAGGTTCTGGACCATCGCCGGCTTCATGATCATCTACATTTTCGTAAGATCGTTGATCGAATCAATCCGCGGTTTGGTTTCTTTCCCATTTCCATGATCTGACGAAGAGAAGGCCACCGTCACTGTGGTCGGTCGACTGAACAGGGCCTGGCGCTGCTGACGATGGCGTCGTCGGTGAAAGGGCTGGTGCCTACGTCGTGCGACAACGACGGCGTGTGCCACCCGACGGACGCGCAGGCGGCGGTGGTGTTCGTGGCGCTGTACCTGATCGCGCTGGGCACAGGCGGGATCAAGCCCTGCGTGTCCTCCTTCGGCGCCGACCAGTTCGACGAGAACGACGAGCGGGAGAAGAAGAGCAAGAGCTCCTTCTTCAACTGGTTCTACTTCTCCATCAACATCGGCGCGCTGGTGGCGTCCACGGTGCTGGTGTACGTGCAGACGCACGTGGGCTGGGGCTGGGGCTTCGGCATCCCCGCCGTGGTCATGGCCATCGCCGTCGTCAGCTTCTTCGTGGGCACGCCGCTGTACAGGCACCAGAAGCCCGGGGGCAGCCCGCTCACGCGCATCGCGCAGGTGCTCGTCGCGAGCGCGCGCAAGTGGAACGTGGCCGTGCCCGCCGACAAGTCGCGGCTGCACGAGACGCTGGACAAGGAGTCCGGCATCGAGGGCAGCCGCAAGCTGGAGCACACGGACCAGCTCGCGTGCCTCGACAGGGCGGCCGTCGTGACGGCCGAGGAAAGCGCGGCGGGGTCGGCGGCGAGCCCGTGGCGCCTGTGCACGGTGACGCAGGTGGAGGAGCTCAAGAGCGTGATCCGGCTGCTCCCCATCTGGGCGAGCGGGATCGTGTTCGCGGCGGTGTACTCGCAGATGAGCACCATGTTCATTCTGCAGGGCGACACGCTGGACCAGCGCATGGGGCCCAATTTCAAGATCCCCTCGGCGACGATGTCCATGGTGGACACCATCAGCGTCATCTTCTGGGTCCCCGTCTACGACCGCGTCATCGTGCCCATCGTGCGCTCCTTCACCGGTCGGCCCCGCGGGTTCACGCAGCTGCAGCGGATGGGCATCGGCCTCGTCGTCTCCATCTTCTCCATGGTCGCGGCGGGCGTGCTGGACATCGTGCGGCTGCGCGCCGTCGCGCGGCACGGCCTGTACGACAAGGACGACCACGTGCCCATCTCCATCTTCTGGCAGATACCGCAGTACTTCATCATCGGGTGCGCGGAGGTGTTCACCTTCGTGGGGCAGCTGGAGTTCTTCTACGACCAGGCGCCCGACGCCATGAGGAGCATGTGCTCCGCGCTGTCACTCACCACCGCCGCGCTTGGCAGCTACCTCAGCACGGTGTTGGTGACCATCGTGACACACATCACCACCAGGAACGGCAACATCGGGTGGATCCCGGACAACATCAACCGTGGCCACCTCGACTACTTCTTCTGGCTGCTCGCCGTGCTCAGCCTCATCAACTTCCTCGTCTACCTCGTCATCGCCAGCTGGTACAAGTACAAGAAGACGGCCGATGATAACCCGGACGCCAAAGGGGAGCACTGATGGGCAGGGCACTTGAACACTGCAGGGCTACACTACAGCATTAGGCCGACTCAATGAACCGATATGGCGAAGTGATTTCTCTCTGTGGTTAGGTGTCGGTTTGTTCTGCCACAGTTTGTCTGCTTAAACGTGCTAGTTCGCTGTAGATTTCTGGGGCGAATTCATTGTTTCGATGTCATGTGTTGGTTTTATATGCGCAATGCTCGATCCCAATGATCATTATTTATATCTATGAAATAAGTTGAGCTCTTACTAAAACCGCGAATTATTGAATCCAAAAGAGCAACCAAACCAAGCCGCCTTTGTATCCAGTGTTCTACGGAGTTGCTCTAGGGATGCAAATGAATACCCAATGATATGTTTATTGATCAGTTAACCAATTATTATGGTTAAATGCTATTTAGTTTATTTCTTCCCTCACTCAAATTACGTAAAATTTTACTAGTTCATTTGAGCAAGTTTTTAGACCAACCTAATGATCCAAAGTAACTAGAATTTGCATGCCTAACTATTACTAGCTAGAATTCTTGTTAAAAGAGAGAAGTTCGCAATTTGGCCCTATTCCTACCCGCGGTGAATTTCCTACTAATTTATTTGACGAAGTAATTATATGAAAACAACGATGCCGAGTGCTGAATTACAAATTGGAGTATCATATGTATGAATTGCCAGTCCATCGATCTACAGCGATGCCAAGTGTGAGGCGCCACGTACGACCGTTGGCCTCTAACCGGCTCGATTATATGCTTCTCATGTGGATCAATCAATAGTTACAAGGCCCATTTTAAATTTTTTAGCTTGGACAAAAAGTCTAGTTCATCTTCCTAACTATTATATAAGTTCGATTTACTTCTCTCGATCGGAATTTTTTTTTTCGATCAATTCAGGGGAGCGGCACTCCACTTTATTGAATGAAGGAGCCATGAGAACAGGCTCAAAGTTACAGCAAATCGCCCTGGCCTTCCGGGGGGAGAAAATACATGGGGGTGGGAGAGTAGAGCAGAGTACAATGGGATTAAGACATTCTTGGATATAGGCTTTCCAGGCACCGATCAATCCTCTATCCCTCTTGTAGCGACAGGCCCAACAGTCTAGATCATTGATGATCCCGTGCAGGACAACATTGGGTGAGACATCTTCATTGTTGAAGATCATTGCATTCCGAGCCTTCCAAATGTGCCATAGGGAGATGAGCATCACATCGAGTCTGACCTTGGCGGGGAGGTCCAAATCCAGCCCGATGCACCACGGCTGCTGCTGAAGGCCTTCAGAGACCGTTGTGTGGAGGCAGCGCCAAATTCTGCGCGCCTTGGGGCACGAAGCAAAGATGTGATCACTGGTCACAATCACGCCATCGCAGGCGGGGCAATACGATTCTTCAAGCGGCTTGATATGCCTTCCGGGTTGCCCCGCGAGTTCATTCTGTTGAAATGAACGAGCCAGCCAAAGAAGTACGTCGCCGGCGGGCTCGCTGGCGCCACACAGACCATTGCGAGGGCGTTCCCGCACGTGGAGTGCAGCGTGCTGGATCTCCCGAATGTCGTCGCCGGTGCTCCCGCTGACACCGCCGTGAAGTACGTCGCCGGTGACATGTTCGAGAGCGTTCCGTCGGCAGACGCTGTCTTCCTCAAGGTACGGCCATCTACGTCGTAGTAGTGACATATATGGCAACCAGTAGATGGGAACAAAAAGGTCAATAACAACCAGTAGTGACATATATGGCAACGACACACACACACACACACACACACACACACACATATATATATATATATATATATATATATATATATATATATATATATATATATATACATATATATATATATACATATATATATATATACATATATATATATATATATATATATATATAATACTCTCGGGAGTAGTTACTCTCGTATCAATAAATCATGTATACATATTTATTTATCAGTTTGAGTACGTTGATATACTCATATTAAGATACTCTAGATCTTTACTATGTGAAAAATTTTCAAAAGAGCCCATATTTTTTAATATGTTATTTAATTGGCAGCGCTATTCTACACCCTAGGTGTACAAGCCAAAACTGACCAGAAAAAATACTGAGTAGTATTGAACTATGTTTAGTATCAGTCAATACTACATCCAGTACCTCGAAATACTGAATAATACTGAAACGCGACTACTGAACAGTACTGAATTTTGTTTAGTATAATAGCTTGGCGTAGAACTAGGGTGTAGAATAGCGCGTGTATATAGGGCTGTCTATTGCATACTCAGGTGATTTATGGCCTCGTATCATCCGAGTGAGCCAAGACTAAAAAATCACTCGATTCTGCAAAGAAGACAGAATTGAGTGATCTGAAGCCATCAATCACCCGATTTGTAAAAACCACATGATCCAAATCCAATGGACCAGATAAAAAACAAATTAATAAATTATTTTTATGAAATGCAAATTGAATAAATTCAAAAGAAAAAATATAAAACATACAAATTGCAAATAAAAATAAAAGAAAAACTACCCGATCAGTTCTATGTAAGGCAAATTGAAAGAAATTCAGATATAACAGAAAGAAATACAAATTTTAAAATACAGATTTACAAAAATGATCAAACTAAAAACAAATTACATCAACAAACACATAAATTTACATTCAAATAGAAGTTGTAAAATATGGTACAACAAGATGTAATCTAGAAGTACTACTACTAAGGCCTTGTTTAGATTCTAGAGTTTGCTCACTAAATTTACTATGCAGAATTTCTATTCCCCGTCACATCAAAATGCCGGCACATATATAGAGTACTAAATATAGATGAAATAAAAAACTAATTGCACAGTTTTATTGTACTTTGCTAGACGAACATTTTAAGCCTAATTAATCAATGTTTGGACAATTATTACCAAATAAAAATAAAATTGCTACAATGTGATGTGACACTTACTATGTAAAGTTTGATTCCAAATTTTGGAATCTAAACCCGGCCTAAAGGAATCTGCATGTATACTTAGGGGGTGTTTGGTTGGAGGAGTTAAAGTTTAACAAACACTGTAGTACTTTCGTCTTATTTGACAAAAAGTTTCCAACCTTGGACTAATTAGGCTTAATAGATTCGTCTCGTAAATTACTCCTAATCTGTGCCGACATGCATGCAATTAGTCTACATTTAATACTCTATGCATTTGAGGGAACATTGATGTGATGGGAGTTAAACTTTAATATACTCAAACCAAACGGGCCCTTAGAGTCTTAGGGGCCAGTGATGTGACGGCGACTGCAACAAGCCTGAGGCTATCCGCACTCATGGACCTCTATATTCATCCTCTATACGTCCTGGTCAGCGAGATTCTCTACTCTATACTCAATTCTCTCGCACCTATCCATCCTCTATATCATCCTCTATCCACTCTATCCACTGTGGGACCCACTTGTCACTTTATCTAAATTTATCCATGTGTGATCTAGTTTTGAAAGATTTATTGAGACGAATTTAATGGTGCAATCGAAATTTAATTTGAATTTTTGGTTTGTGAGTTATAGCATTTTTCCTTTGTTTAGCTAGTGGGGCCGTCACTACCCACTATAGAGTAAGCATTGTACCACTCTAAATATAGAGTGAGAGAAATGATAGAGTATCGTTTTAGAGTACTCAGTGCAGCAGTTTTTACTCTATATTCATACTCTAAAACTTTATACTATCCTTTAGAGTACCCACTGCGGGTAGTATCTAGCAGCTGCTCCTACCTGACTGCGTGCACCCGAATGCACATGGTCCCGCGCATCGCATGCACCTGACCGCATGCAACCATGCACGCCATCTGAGTACTCCGTATACCTCATGCACATGGCCCAGCGTATGATCTCGGGAATCAAATCGTCTCCGTCCGTTGTTAGTGACATCCGACAGCCACGGCGATCGAGTGAGCCGAGCCCAAAAAAAACACTCGGGTGAAGTACAGATTTACCCACTATTTAATACAACAGTAATATATAAAATAAGTATAACCATATACTCTAAATATACTTGCATACTTTGCATACATAGTACCCTAAATGCAGGGCCGGCCCTGAGGGCGGGCAAGCGGGGCCGTTGCCCCGGGCCCCCGATTCCAAGGGGCCCCACTCCAAGTATGTACACTATAGGTATATCGTATATGTATATGACATGTCAACTGTCAAGGCCCACTGGCCCAGCACCGAAGAGTAGCTGGCCTGCCGGACACGCGAATCGCGACTTCTCATTTCCTCAACCTTGAGTCCTCGTGTGCGGCGGCAACACAAGACGTGATCTTCTGCATCTGCTCCGTATGAGTGGATCCGGTATGCCCCAAAACCCCAATGTCGGTGACTTAATTAGATTAAATATGTGCGTGCTTTGTTGGCCGGTGATGGAATTGACCGTTGTAGCACTTAAGCTTGATGATTCCTTGCTGGCTAGCTCGTGCTCGCTTGAAGCTATGGTATAGCACTAGCTTGAAGGTAATTTAATATATATGAATTATTTTTTATGAATATTGTGTTCATATAAAATTAAATGTCTGTCAGTAACATTTCATACATATTCAGGGCCTATTTGGCCTGCGCCTACGCACCTCGAGCCATAGCAGGCGCCATAAGTGTGGCGTATGATTTCGTCGCTGAACTTTTGGCAAGCTGAGGTGCAGAAATTGAATTACGGAGCCATGGTCACACCGCAAGTACGGACGCGAACTAAACGCGCGCCAAAACAGTGATGTGGAAGGTGCAGCGCAGCGCGCGGACGCGAACCAAACATGCCCTTACATATATTATTGTGACTAGCATGTATGTAGAAGGGCCTCTGTTTTTTTTGGTTTTGCCATGGGCCCTGAAAAACTCAGGGCCGGCCCGGCCTAAATGGTCTAAGATGATTATATACTCCGTCTATATACACTTCGTCGGGTCATATACGCCCTAAATCTAGACATATCCACATGGAAGTTACTATATATATATATATATATATATATATATATATATATATATATATATATATATATATATATATATATATATATATATATATGATACCTTATTTGATTTATCTGGTGGAATTCACTTTTAGTGGATTATGCATGAGTGCATGACTGGGTGATGCCGACTGTGTCAGATATTAAAGAACTACAAGAAGGCGACACTCCCTCGGTCCTAAAAAAAAGTGATGTTGTTAACTTTCAGATATCGTGTTTGACTGTTTGTCTTATTCAAAAATTTTATGTAAATTATAAAAATAAATAAATCATATTAAAGTATCTTTAATGACAAAATAAGTCATAACAAAATAGATGATATTTATACAAAAAATTTAAATAAGACGGATGGTTAAATAAGATGTCTAAAAGTAAAAAACGACACTCTTTTTGGACGGAGAGAGTACCTTGGAGCCCTTCTGTAGATGTCTGGGGCAAATTCATTGTTTAGATGTCTTGTATTGGTTTTATGTGCAATGCTTGATCCCAATTATCAATATTACATCTATGAAGTAAGTTGAGCTCTTACTCTCTCTATATCCTTTCTAAATGTTAGGAATAAAGATTTTGTGACAAACTAGCTTCCAAAAGCTTCTCTAAATGGTTATCCAAATATAGCCATCTTTTATTCCGGATTTTTCGCTAGCCAAAAATAAAAGACGAGAATAGCTCTCTAGAGTGCGAATGAGAAATAAAAGAACTGTTGGAGAATGAAAAGATATAGAAAGTGATTTTTATACAAATGATTCTCCAAATGATGATTTAGAGGCTCTTGAAGATGCTCTAAGACCGCGAATTTGTTGAATCTAAAAGAGCAATTGACCCGTGGCTTTTGAAAAACTGTTGCGAGCTATGGACCGTGATTAGATCGGTTGAACTAAATAAACCACGAATCTAAGGGATTTGGTCGATTGGATCTCCTATCCGATCCTAACAACTATGTCAAACTATAAACCTTGGCCTGGATCAATGTCGCACACAAGGACGCTGCACAGGGCCACATCGTAGAAAAAGACCTTGACGCGCCAGAAAACAACATAGTAAAAAAAACAAGTCGACGCGCCAGAAAAAAAAATATATGTTACCGCTACTGAGCCAACGGTGGCCAAGCACAAGCAGGATCAAAGAAAAAACTCCGAAGTAACGGCACCAAAGTTTTGTGTTCACCCACAAAGGGGCGGCTTTGTCAAATTGGTCTCTCTCTCTATGGATTTTTTTTTTGGTCATGAAGCGAGAGGAAATTATTGGTCTATCTCTATGGATTTTTTTTTGTCGTGAAGGGAGACGAAATTATATTTGAAAAAGACTGAAAGAAAGCGTAGTTCTGAGGATATTATACATGTTGATATGGGATTCAAAAAATTGTGCATCATTCGTAACGGTACCCCAAATCATATATGAAAAAATCTCTAAAACAAAAAAGGTGTGATATTTTATTTAGATTCTTTCATTGTTTTCTTCCATATATAGTTACTTTTCTTAATGCAGACAATGCTTTGTTGAACACCTAAATCAAAGCATAGTCCTTATACCAAATCCAACATCACTCCTAAAACATTCAACATGTCACAAGATCAAATATTTCGGAACCCATCGAAAACGCATCTGGAGCAATGAAATAATATCAGTAGTTGAATCATTGGGTACACTATAGGTTGTATATTCATTACCTCTAACCCTTGTTTCGTCATATTGGATGCATGATTTCTTCTCTACAACCATCGACAATAAGATCAATGACCCAAAGTTACAGTCCTCGTGGGGGTGGCTAAAAGCATCTCTCCCATTGCAAATAATAGCAATAAATTGACTTATGACGATGAAATCCATGTATGCAGCAGCAACCACATCGTTGCCATCACCAAAGTCATCACTGGTACTAAACAGCAGCCCAAAATTTGTCCTGGTAGATTTATTTAGACTAAATCAAAAGAAACTAGATTAAAAGAACAACTATAAATAAATGAAAGATGTATCATATCTCGTTCTTTCTGCCGGTGGGCTCGGTAGAAAAGAAGAAGAGAAACCCTCGACAGCGAAAACAAGGGACATGAAGGGGGGCTGCGGTTAGGGCCTCCAAGGGGGGCTGCGGCGGCAGCTGTTGTCCCGGTTGATGAGCTAGTGGACTGAGCCAGTTGATGCTTAGGCTAATAGAGATTGCCAGCGGTGGCAAGTTGCTGTATATTATGGATTCATTGGTCCACAAAGCTTGACTTTCATCTGTGTTTCGGGTTCCTCGTTGAATTTTTTTTTCAAATGTATGTAGCCATCAACGAGATTTGATATGGTACAGTTTTTCTTTTTGTGATGACCCGGTACCATCTATAATAACATTTCTGATAACTCGAGCGTTGAACATTGATATGCCAATCGTCATCTACCATATACAATATGCACGCAGCTCACGTTATGTATGTAGGAATAACATAATTTTTTTCTCGAATACGCAAGAGCATTGCGTATCATTTCATTAAGAAGGAGTAGAGTTCAACAACACAAGCCCGGAGATAGAGAAAAACAAGAACAAAAATCTAACCGGGAAGGAAAAAAAGGAGAAAAGACAAAGCAAGGCAACAAGAAACTACGCTGAAGATCTAGGAGAGCAGGCCCTACTCTTCTGAAACAAGCACTCCCAAGTTTTTAGCACCCGCTCTGATCCACTGGTCTGCCTCCACGCGGATAATGAGCAGTAGGTCTGTCACCGACGTCATCGCACTCCGGAAGCGGCGGGCGTTCCTCTCCTTCCACACTTGCCAAGACACCAAAGCAAAGAGGGAGTTGAATCCTTTTCGCTGGCAGCCATGCCATTCCGTGCGAAGCTGCCGCCAAGCTGATAGCACCGAGTGGTTCGGTTGGGGGAGGTGCTTCCCAAGCGCCGTGCAAATGTGAAACCATAGCTCACGAGTGAACGGGCAGCAACTCAGCATGTGGTCAATGGATTTCGGCGCCTGGTCGCAGAGGAAGCACTCTACCTATGCCTGAAGGTCGTGTCTGGCTCGGCGATCGTTGGTCCAATGCTTCGTCTTGAACGCAAGCCATAGGAAAATTTTCACCCTCAGCGGTGCCCAGATTTTCCAAATTAGCGCGTGGCCGCGGAAGGTGATGGCGCTCGTGTGCAACTTGTTGTACGCCGATTTAGCTACATATTGCCCATCAGGGGTCCATCGCCAGACAATCTTGTCGAGTTGATCCAGGAGTGCCACGTTCTCAATAGCGTCCTAGAGGTCGAAGAACTCGGCGATGAGCATGTCAGTGAGAGCACCAGTAATGAAGCGTGTCCAGTCCCTATTGCTTAGTCCTTGGCGAACGGAGAGTCTCCGCCTGATTGCACCAGGCACCTGCTTCACAAGGTTTGGAGCGAGCTCGGCTACATCCGCTCCGTTGAGCCACCTATCTTCCCAAAATAATGATGTGTTACCGTCTCCCGTCGAAGCGCGAAAGAAGGCCAGCACCTCCGGCTCAGCTCGCAGCGGCAATTGGCTCCAGGCTCTGGAGTTGTCGGTCTTCTGCAACCACAGCCACTTGGTTTGTAAAGCGTATCCCTGCAGCTTCAAATTGGGGATCCCGAGCCCACCAAGTTCAGTCGACCGACAACAAGTGTCCCCGGCGACCATGCATTTCCCTCTTACTGCTGCATCCTTGCCAACCCATAGGAACTTTTTGCAGATGGCGTCGATCTCCTTTCTGGCCCAAGGCGGCAGGCTGTCCGCCATCATGGTGTAGATGGGAATCACCTGGAGCACGGACTTGGTCCAGACCAGGCGTCCGCTCCTCGCCATGAGCGAACCGTGGCAAGCTGGCATCTTCCTTGCGACAGCGTGTGTACTTCGACCTTCGTGATCTTCGTGCTCAATGGTAGCCCTAAGTAGCATACCGGAAATTGCTTGACTTCGCAGCCTAGGATCTGGACAATTTCGTCCAGTGTGTCCTTGCCCCCGTAAATTGGCGTGATTGAACACTTGGCCAGATTTGTGCGTAGCCCGGTGGCTTCCTCGAAGATCGTGAATAACTCCTTGATAGCAACAGCTTCCTGTGATGTCGGGCGGATGAATAAAATCACGTCGTCCGCGTACAAGCTGCACCTGAAGCTGACGCCATGCGGCTCCATGGGGCGTAGGAGGCTGTCGGTGCAAGCTTGGGTGATCAGCCTATGAAGGATGTCCATGGCCAGGATGGAAAGCATTGGAGATGGAGAATCTCCCTGTCGGACCCCTCAGAGGTGGCGGATCGGGGGACCTTGATGCCCATTGAGGAGGATCCTGGAGGTGGTCGTGGACAGCAAGGCGGAGATCCACCGGCACCATCTCTGGCCGAAGCCTTAATGATTAGATTAACATAGCCGGTCGCTATGTCATCCGCCGGGGTTAACTCGAAACTTAGGGTGTGTTTGATTCATTATAGCACTAAAAATTAGCTAGGTAATAGCTAATATTTGTTATTTTTTAGCTAACTAATTTTTAGCAGGGGAGTGTTTGGATCCACCTACTAATAGTGGCTAATAGGTGGTTGGGTAATGAGTAGAAGATGCATATAAACTATTAGCACCTGTTAGCATCTACAAACCTACTAATGGAACTAACTTGGTTCTACCGACAGTAATGCAAACGCAAACGATTTAAAGTTGCAGACTTTACCGGCGGGAAATGCAATTGAACTAATTTCGTTTACGTTCATGTTACTGTTAAACCAACCAAACACTATCTAATAATTAGCAACCCTCCAACTAATAATTAACAGGTTATTAGACTACCCGCAGTGGGTACTCTAAAGGATACTCTAAAGCTTTAGAGTATGAATATAGAGTAAAAACTGCTGCACTGGGTACTAAAACGATACTCTATCCTTTCTCTCACTCTATATTTAGAGTAGTACAATGCTTACTCTATAGTGTGTAGTGGCGGGCCCCACTAGCTAAACAAAGGGAAAAAATGCTATAACTCACAAACCAAAAATCCAAATTAAATTTCGATTGCACCATTAAATTTGTCTCAATAAATCCTTCAAAACTAGATCACACATGGATATATTTAGATAAAGTGACAAGTGGGTCCCACAGTAGATAGAGTGGATAGAGGATGATATAAAGGATGGATGGGTGCGGGAGAATTGAGTATAGAGGAGAGAATCTTCCTGACTAAGACGTATAGTGGATGAATATAGAGGTCCATGAGTGCGGATAGCCTAAGTAGCGTTCAAAACTACTGCACCAGCTGCCTGTAAAACGTCCGCTATCGTGCAGCCTCCGCTAAATTCAGCGGAGTAGCATAGGTGCACAGTGCGTGGACCAGCTGCTGCTGCAGCACGAGAGAGGAGGGAGAAAGTGCATGTGACGTGGGCCCCACTACTACTACTAACTAAAAAATGCTATAAATCACAAATCAATTAACAAAATTAAATTCTGATGGCACCATTAAATTCGTGACAATAAATTCTTCAAAACTAGATCTCACATGGATATATTTAGATAAAGTGATAAGTGGCCCCCACAGTAGATAGAGGATGATATAGAGGAAAGATGGGTGCGGGAGAATTAGATATAGAGGAGGGAATCTTGGTGACTAGGATATATAAAGGACGAATATAGAGGTCCATGAGTACGGATAGCCTTAGCAGGTCTGTTTGGATTATTAGTTTGTAGTGCTAATGGATCCAAACAGTCGCTTAGAGTAACAATTGCTTGATATATACATACAGAGCCTCCAAAGTTCAGAGGAGCCAGCAAGCAGCAAACTCACCATGTCGTCGTCTCCTATGCCCCACGTCCTCCTGGTCTCCGCTCCTCTGCAGGGCCATGTCAACCCTCTCCTTGTTCTGGGCCGGCACCTCGCCTCCAGAGGCCTTCTCGTCACGTTCACCACTGCCCCCCATGCCGGCCTCAAGTTTGGGCACGGTGACGGCGCGACCGTCGACGTCGGGCGCGGCACGATCCGGTTCGAGCACCTGAAGGGCGGCGACCTGTGGGCCCCGGACGACCCCCGGTACCACGACCCGACCGGCGGCGTGATGCGCCACCTCGAGGAAGCCGCGCCGCAGGTCCTTGCAGAGCTCATCCGGGGGCAATCCGAAGCCGGGCGACCGGTGTCGTGCGTCGTGGCCAACGCGTTCGCGCCGTGGGCGACCCGCGTGGCCAGCGGCATGGGCGTCCCGCACGCCATGCTGTGGACGGAGTCCTGCGCCGTCCTCTCACTGTTCTACCACTACTTCCACTCGCTCGCGGACTTCCCGTCGCGCGAAGCTGGACCTAGCGCGACGGTCGCTGTCCCCGGGCTGCCACCGCTGGCCGCCGCCGATCTGCCCGCCCTGATCTACGCCCCCGAGGAGTTCCTCTGGCGCCAAGTGCTCATCGCGGATCTCCGCAGCCTCCACGAGACGGTGACGTGGGTACTCGTCAACACCTTCGACGAGCTCGAGCGCCCGACCATCGAGGCGCTCCGCCCGCATCTGCCTGTCATACCGGTCGGTCCTCTGTGCAGCGGGACAGAGAACCACGGTGGTGCCCACGACGACGACGACTGCGTGGCGTGGCTCGACGCGCAGCCGCCGCGGTCAGTGGTGTTCGTGGCGTTCGGGAGCCTCCTGCAGATCAGCCGCGAGGAGATGAGCGAGCTGGCGGAGGGCCTGGCGGCCACGGGGCGGCCGTTCCTGCTGGTGGTGCGCGACGACAACCGGGAGCTCCTCCCCGACGACGGCGACGACTGCCTCGCCGCTGCGACCGGCAGCAACAGCAGGGGCAAGGTGGTGGCGTGGTGCGAGCAGGCGCGCGTGCTGTCGCACGGCGCCGTCGGCTGCTTCGTGACGCACTGCGGGTGGAACTCCACCGTGGAGGCGCTCGCGTCCGGCGTGCCCGTCGTCACGTACCCGGCCTGGGCCGACCAGCCTACCAACGCCAAGTTCTTGGCGGACGTGTACGGCGTTGGAGTCCGGCTCCCGAAGCCGATGGCGCGTGATGCCCTGCGCCGCTGCATCGAGGAGGTCATGGGCGGCGGGCCGGAGGCAGTGGCGGTGCGGGAAAAGTCCTCGAAATGGAAGGCCGAGGCGAGCGCGGCGCTGGCCACCGGCGGGTCGTTGGACAAGGGTATCCAAGACTTCGTCGCCGCTATACTGTCGATATGTGCTGCTATGGTCTAAATAAGGGTTAGGTTCAATTTACAACCTCCAACTTTTGTCAAAGTCTGTATTTTAACCTCAAACTCTAAAACCGGATAATTTTGGCCCTCCAACTCTGGAAACTGTTCAATTTTCAACCTTAGGCTGGTTTCAAAAGCGGTTTTCCATTTTCAGAAGACGCTGAAATTTTATATTATTTTTTAAGCATCTTAACGTCCTCAAATGAAAAAACTCAAAACTACAAAATTGTAGATCTCATTGAGAGCTACAACTTTGGTATAAAAATTATATTCATTTGACTCAATATAAAAAAATATATTAATTTTCTAATGCGGCAAGCGCTAGTACGCGATTATTATGGTGCTAAAATTTTATATTATTTTTTTCAACTTCTTAACATCCTCAAATGGAAAAACTTAAAACTAGAAAGTTGTAGATCTCATCGAGATCTACAATTTTCGTATAAAAATCATCTTCATCAACTTTCGAAAAAATAATATAAAATTTCAGCACCATAATATATTTTTTATATAAAATCAAATGAATATACTTTTTATACCAAAGTTCTCTCAATGAGATCTACAACTCTGTAGTTTTGAGTTTTTTTTTCATTTGAGGACGTTAAGATGCTTAAAAAATAATATAGAATTTCAGCGCCTCCCAAAAATAGAAAACCGCTTTTGAAACCAGGGCAAGGTTGAAAATTGAACGGTTTTGAGAGTTGTAGAGCTAAAGTTATTCGGTTTTGGAGTTTGAGGTTGAAATCCAGACTTTGATGAGAGTTAGAGGTTGTAAATTGAACTTAACCCTTTAAATAATGATGATTGTGATAATACCGGTCGGTTCCTGACTTCCTGTTGGTTCGCAGCATGTTTTGTCAACTGTCAATCAAGTGGCATGAATTTACTTGTTGCCATGTCGTGTACATGTACTCTCACTCCGTACCAAGATATGACTTATGAGATACGGTTTGATTCGTAGTCTTTAATATTACCTATATACTTTGACTGCCAGTATCCAGATGAGCGGCTCATGAAACTCACCGGCAAGCCGTATAACTCCAGAAACGCGTATGCTGCCCTCGACCGTGTTCAAGAATCCCCTGACATGCATGGGCGCCATATTTGGGAAACGCGAGTCCCAAATAAAGTTAAGGTATTTGCTTGGCTCTATTTCAAACACAGGTTAAGCACTCGGTCCAGCCTCTACGCTAACACACGTGCTGGATGATGAGAGATGTCGCCGCTGCTCAGCTCCAGTTGAAGACCGCAACCACGTCTTCTTCACCTGTACATCCAGCTGCGACCTCTGGGCCAGATTAGGACTAAGCAACGTCGCCACCCTTTCAGACGCCGATATCTGGGGTGTGACACCTCCTGCTGGACTGGATGCAAAGCTCTGGCCGTTTATCCTACTGTCAATTCTTTGGCGACAGTGGGACGCTAGGAATGGTGAAGTTTTTAGAAACGAAATTTCTTCTAGTCGTTGTATTATAACCAAAGTCTGTGACGATCTTGTTATCTGGCGCAAACGCCTGAAGCATGACCATGATGTACGCAGCCTGAACAATTGGCATCGCTACCTCTTGTCCTGTAAGCTCCAGTTAACTGGACCCTTTGCTTCGTAATGAAATTTGGTGGGGAAACTCCCCCCCTCCGGTTTTGTTTCTTAAAAAAACCTTGACTGCCAATTTATTTTCAATTATATCATGTGATCCTAAAATAAACGGCAGCACTAGTGTCCGGACGTCCGTATGGACCCTCCACGTCCGGACGCCCGCGTCAGCGCCTGCTGCACACACAGGCGGGGCCTACCCACGCCACTCCCCTATGCTTCACTGCTTCCCGCGACCCTCCATGCCTACTGCGACGCTCCCCTCCATGCACGGCACTCTAGCAGCTACAGCAGGCAGCTGCGACAAGTGGCTCATATTGCAACATACACAATACCCCCGATCTACTTTTAAAAACATCCAAATAAAAACAATTGCAACATATGTACGAAACAGCTGAAACATTCAAAACATGCGCCCGAAACACATGAAAAAAACATGAAAACACTTGAAAAACAATTACAAACATATACAACATCCAGATAAAACACTTGCAACAAATTTGTGAAACATATACAACATCCAGATAAACACACTTGCAACATATGTCTGAAAAAATAGATGAAACATTGGAAATAGACACCTACAACATACGTGTACACTCATTGCAACATATGCAACATCCCGTTACAAACATATACAACATCCAGATAAAACACTTGCAACATATTTGTGAAACATATGCAACATCCAGATAAACACACTTGCGACATACGTCTGAAAAAAACTAATAAAACATTAGAAACAGACACTTGCAACGTACGTGTATAATCATTGCAATATATGCAACATCACGATCTACTTTTGCAACATCTACATGAAACACTTAAAACACACATACAAAACATCTGAAACACTTGAAACATGCGCTTGCAACATGGGGAGCCCAGGACCTGGCGATTCCAGCCGTCGAGGTCAGAGCCAACGCCGCGTGAGCACCACCACCACCATCGCTAGTAGCACCAGGCTTGGCTCGCCTGGGCGGGCGGCACGGGATGGGCGAGCGTGACAGGCAGGAGCAAGTGACACGGGATGTGCGCGCGGCAACAGTAAGGCAGAGTGGGCACGCGGCGTCCGGACAGGAAGGCCATGGCTGGAGAAGGCCGCCGCATTGGAGAAGGCCAGCGGCGGGCGGGCAGCGCGGTGGATGCGCCCGTGGCGGTCACATGCGTGCGGTAGCGAGGAAAGAAAATGTCGTTGTGTTTTTAATTTTTTGAAGAAACCGCATCGTACTGAAGGTGGAACGGAGGAGGTCTGTTAGGCCCAGGCCCGAGAATGAGCTGTCCGGACGGAACACGCGTAGACGGACGCCCGTGTGCCAGCATTATTGTAAAATAAATCAATTTATACAACCACACAGAGTTAATGGTAAAGATGACCAACTTTATAGAAAAAAGTAACATATATGACACTAGATAAGTAGTACATTATGAAAAAAAATATTTCATGATGTATCTAATGACATTAATTTGGTGCCATAAGTATTGATGCTCTTTTCTATAAATTTGGTAAAATTTAAAATAGTTTGACTTAGGGCAACACTAAAAGTTGTTTTTATATTATAGAACAGAGGTAGTATCTCTAAATATAAATTCAATGTAGACATTTTTGCAACATAGACTTTTCATATGATTAGACTAATTGTTTGTCAAAGATAACAAAATTTTAAATGCTGAAATTCATGTGTAGCAACGCCGTTGGCACATTCCATATCTGTGGTCGTGAGATTCAAGTGCTCCAGGTTGATTTGGTGAGGGCAATCTAAGCAATTGGGGCATGATCTAAGTGGAGCAAGCTAGTAAGGTTGATTGGGGCAGAGGTTTGAATCATGTCATAGCGAAGTTCTAATCCTGAATTCGTGTGTGACTTAAATTCATGCACATATGCCATAATTCCCCACAGTAACCACAATCCACCCCTGCCAATCTGGTCACACTACGTATCCTTAAAAAATTTGTGGTTTTGCTTCTCAAGCAGTCATTCAGTTCCAAACCGTCCTTAAATATCCTTTGATTTGGAACTTCAACTTCGGCAACCACATGCGATCATCGCTTAGCGTCACCAGGCCCACTACATCCGCACACCATCATGGCACGGACAGCGACGAAGCCAGGAATCGACGAAGCCAGGGCTGACTTCCTCTTCTTCTTCCTCCAGCCCCTCCTTGCCTTCTTCTTCCTCCTCATGGCGGTAGCCCGGGCTAAGCCCGGGCTCCATGTAAATCATGGCCGTAGGGGGGGCTGGAGCACGGGTAGCCCCCCCGCTGGCTTCGTCGCTGGGCACGGATGCACGCGGCTCATGGTGGCGGCTGATGTGTCCAACCTGTCTAGTTGTGAGCAGTGACGGTGGCTCACAGCATCTCCGAGAGTCTTTCTAAATCTCACTCTCTAAATTATCATTTGGAGAGTCATTTGCATAAAATCGCTTTCTATATCTTTTCACTCTCCAACAGTTTTTCTATATCTCACGAGCGCTGTAGAGAGTCATTCCCGTCTTCTATTTTTGGCTAGCGAAAAATCCAGAATAGAAGATGGCTATATTTGGATGACCATTTAGACAAGCTGTTGGAAGATAGTTTTTCACCAAAATCTCTATTCCTAGTTTTTAGAAAGGATATGAAGAGTTTCCTAGAGATGCTCTTATGCAGCTGGCTTTTGGTGGCTGTTGTGTCCAAGCCTAGGCTGCGGATGCCTAATGTACTCGGCAAAGGCTATTATGTCCTCGGTAAAGCCTTTGTCGAGTGCAGCACTCGGTAAAGAGCCTCCGGCAAAAAATGCGTCGGCAAAGAATTCGTTGCCGAGTGCCTTTTATTGGGCAGAGTGCAAACTCGGTTCTCGGCAAAGAAAAGTGACTGTGACGGCGCTGGCTCCGTCAGCGCATGCTTTTCCGAGTGCCATGTCAGAGGCACTCGACAAAGATTTTTTTTCATAATATCTTTGCCGAGTGCCCTGCCGGGGAGGCACTCGGCAAAGATTTTTTTTAATAATTTCATGTGAGTTCAATGATACCGCCTCAAAATACCCTAAATATCATGAATATCATTTTTTGGATGACCAAATTCTATTATTCCATGCACCTGCAGTTAAAATTTGAAATATTCGAAAAAATTCAACGAAACGAAAAAAATAAGAAAATATAGTAAAAAAACACAAAATTATCCCAAATTTTGAAATTGAGATTCAATTACTGTAGCAAGACCCAGAAAAAATAGGGCCAAAAAAACAAAAAAAAAATAATTTGCCGAGTGTCACCCTTGGCACTCGGCAAAGAAGCCTGGGGCACTTGGCAAAGCATTTTTTTTAAAAAATCTTTGCTGAGGGCCAAACGGCGGGGCACTCGGCAAAGGCTAATGGCAGGTGGCCGCCGTCACGCCGGCCACCTTTGCCGATGGCCAAAATTTGCCGAGTGCCCAGCCCTCGGCAAAGGAAAATTTTGCCGACGGTCCACCTTTGCCAAGGACATTTCTTTGCCGAGTGCCGCTGGGTCTGGCACTCGGCAAAGCAGCTGTGTCTGGTAGTGCTGTTGTGCACACATCTGTTGCGGTATGCTTGTCAGGTTTGACTTTTGAGGCCGAATCGGTGCCAACAGGGTGAGGAGGAGGCACTCCCCAAGGTGGTAGGAAGAAAATTTGGTGGACACCGCGTCCATGGCGCGACAACGGAAGCCAAGCGGTGGCCACCACCGGGAGTGATTCCTGCCCGCGCCTTTGACGGTGGATGCCGGTTGCTGGATCGAGTTTAGATGTGCTGCGCGTTGGTGTGTCGGAGGTGGCCGCACCAAGGGAAGCGGCGACGGTGAATCCATGCGGCACCAAGATCGCGGTGGCCGAAGCTCGCCACGACACGCCGCTGAAACGTCTAGTGAGCCCGCTGCTGCTGTGTGATGCTGCCGTGCTGGCAACGGCTGTGGGCCGCATATATATTAGCTTTTGCATCACGTAAATCGTCCTCTTAGGGCAAACGAAACATACGAATGGAAAAAGGAAAAAAAACAATGCAGAGAAAACCTTAAAATATCGGTACAACTATTGTTTGGACGTCCGGACGGACATCTGCGTCCGGATAGCCGTGGCTGCTGGCCTGTTGCACTTGTCAGCATGCTACGTTGCTCGCACGCTTGCCCATATGCTGTGCCTGCTACTGTGCGGTCGTCTCGCTCCACGGGACCGCCGGCGCCCACCTCACTTCCCGCGTGCACGGGGAACCACCTGTGCCTGTGCCTGCTCACGAAACACTTATCACACGAAGGACTTGCTGTAACATATATGTCTAAAAAAGATGAAATATTTGGAACATACGCTACAATGTGTATAGCCACTGCAACATATATAAACACTTGCAACATAACTTTGAAACAACTGAAATATTTGGAACATACACATGAAAACACACGTATATAGCTATTGCAACATGTGCAACATCCCAATTTACTTTTGCAACATCCAGGTGAAACATATGCAACATACGTCATAAACAACTGAAACACTTGCTATGTACGTTGGAAACATTGGCAAAAACACCTGAAAATACATGAAAATCATTGCAAACATATGCAATATTTAAATAAAACACTTACAACAAATGTATAAAACATATGCAATATCCAGATAAATACACTTGCAAATACTTCTGAAAAACAGATGAAATATTAAGAACAGACGCTTGCAACATAAGTGTACAACCATTGCAACATATGCAACACCCCGATCTACTTTTGCAATATCAATATAAAACACTTGAAACATACATTTGAAACAACTGAAACACTTAAAACATAGGCTTGCAACATGTCTGAAAATGCTTGAAACACTTCAATACAGCGCCGCCAGTGGCCATGGCCTACCTTGTGTGGAACTGCGGTAGCCAACAAGCTCGGCTCAGGACGTCGAGAACAACGGCCCAGCATACACCTCCGTTGCAGGACTTCCCTTCCTGCCATGGTGTCTTCGGTCGGCCATCGGAGCCGATGTCTCGATCGACGATGACCTGCTACTAGTGGCGTCGGGTTGGTAGTGGCCCGGTGACTCCGTAGTCGCGACGGGCAAGGTGGAGGGGAGCGCGGCAGGGGTGGGCGTGCGGGGGCGACTGATGATGGGGTGCGGCGTGGCGAGGGATGGGACACGGTGGGTAAGGGTGGTGCGACGGGACAGAATGAGACGTACGCGAGTCTGAAGAATAGGTAGAGCAAGAGACGGTGTCGATGGAGGCTGAGAAATAAGTGGATAAGATTTAACGTAGAGAACGAATGGTTGAGATAAGTCTAGAGTCCGTCCGATATTTTTGGGAGCGTCAGATGCTCGGTTGGAGCGTTTCCGTTAAAACATTGCAACTGGATTCGTATTAGTTAACGACCGACATGAGTCCATAAAATAGAAGGTCGGTTATGTAATCTAGAAAACAAGGAAATTTTGAATTTAAAGAGTAAATGGTAACTTATTGAGTGTCAAAGTCTTATATCCTCGGTTTCTCAAAAAAAAGTCTTATATCCTCAAATGATGGAAGTTGATGAGGCGACTTCTAGATCGCTCATATTACAGAGAAAGAACCTCTATAAAAAAAGCCCACTCTTTTATAGTGCGATGAGAAAGAATTTGTCCATTTCATGTGTTTGGAGGTCATAAAAAAAGGACGTGAAAACTGATAGAAACCCTCAAACAGAAATTAAAAAAAAATGTAGCTCTAGTTCTTCCTGAAATGGTAAGATATTTGGCGCAAGAAGAAAATATGATCCATATCATCTTGATTTGGTTATGTTTTTCTTTTTTTTGTTTTTAAGAATATCGTGACAGATTCTCTCATACCAATATTGAATAGAACATGCTAAACAAGATTTTCATAGAAACCCTCTTAATTTAGATTGGGAAAATCGTACTACTCTGTCCCTTTTTGTTCGTCGTCCGGAAAGCGTGTCTGTGAGGGAAACACGGTTTTCTAGAGACAAACATTTAGGGACGGAGGGTGTACAGATTTTATGAAACCACGTGCTATGGTTCGAATCCATAGACCATAGTCACTCCTATTTTCGATAGCACCGATTGTAAGTTCAATACAATTTTCCTAATGTTTGACTAACCATAATAGTACGAAAAAAAGCCGGATGAAGAGAAGTCTGGCCTTGAGTTTCTCGGCCCTTTATCTTAGGATTCATGAATTCTCCTTAGTATGGGTACTTAAATAGGAGTAAAAGACGAATATCTTATGCAACTGGATTCGTATTAGTCAACGTTCGATAGAAGCTCATAAAACGGAAGGTTAGTCATGTAATTGAAAAAGCAAGAAAATCTTAAAATTAAGAGAAGGGAAAATCGTATAAGTTACTGAATGTCAAAATCTTATATGTACGATTCAAAGCCTTATATCTCCTGCAAGTGGCTTCGTATTAGTCAACGTCCAATAGGAGTCCATAAAATGCAAGGTTAATTATGTAATGCAAATCTTGAGATTAAGAGAATGCTAAATCCTATAAATCTTATCCTCAAATTATGAAAGGCTCAGATGACACGACATCTCACATTTGGATCGAACAAATATTATAGCTTAGGTTATAAGAGACTCCCTCAACAAAAAAAAACTCGTTCTCTTTATCACCACTAGCAAATATGCACGTGCGGCACGCACGTGTTTCTAAAAACTATTTCAAATGCAATGGAAATATTAATTGAATTGTCGATATACAATAAAAGTAGATGGCAAGTGCTTGATTGATTTGTTCTGGTCGTGTAGAACCAGGTTCAAATCGTTTGTTCGTTAGGATGCCTCAGCTGCATATATCGCTGTACTTTGACTTAGACACTTTTTAAACGGCTCGTGTTGTCCTATATTATCCAATTTCTATACTTGTGTCGATCCATTCTTGTTTGGGTGGAGAACCCCTATCCTTCTATAGATAGAGAACTTGTGTAGGCTCAGTTGTGCTACGGAGTCTCCAACGAGATCGGAGAAGAGAGCACTCATCTTGGAGTGTAGGCTCGTACAAAATATGTGAGAGATTATGAATTTATTAATGATGTAATAAGATTGTGCCTAAATGAAATAGATATAAAATAGCGTGATATAAATAAACAAGCAGTTGTAGATACAAATAATTATGACTTGAATAATATAGTATTAATTTATTTAGCAGATCTATCTAAATATAACTTTATGTTTTTTCTTTTTGGCTTTGTAAACATAACTTTATTTTTTTCTTTTTGGCCACATAAAGTGCAGGATAAAGCGCATGTACATGATCGTTTTTTCCATTATTTCTTACAAACATGTTTAGATTTTTGTTTTTCGCCTTTTTTGTCATACATTATTTGGATTTAGGGGATTGTTTGTCCCTCACGTGTGAATTGTGTAGTTGTTTTGACAATGTAATTAAAAAAAGATGAAACATGAAAGACCAAATTTAGATATGCTAGCAAAAATACCCGTGCGTTGCAACGAGTAACTATTCATTTTTAAGTTGTCCTCTTCCTCAAGTTATTCTATTTTTGCATCTGTCAATGACAATCTATATCGAGACACCCTGGATGACAATATATAATTACACCCTCAATGCACCTACAAACATGGACTGCGCACTTCTCCGTGGCCACAGCGCCGGACGACTTGTCGCAGGCCACGACCATCGCCGGAGTCCAGGAGAACCCACGAGATTGGGTTGCCTTCCTTCCGTCCTCAGCGTTTGATGTCCGCAAGGCTTCTGCTCCACGCCGCCGCTATGCCTCGATAAAAAAATCATCTACGATGTATTGCCGGGTAGACAAAGGTTATTTAATAATATTCCAAATATTCGGCAAGGAGACACACTCGTATTTTTGTTGTCTAATAGTGATGAAGGTGTGCCGAGAGTTTGCATATACAGGGCCTGTTTAGATGCCCTAAAACATCCAATTTTTTTTTGCACAGTACCCGTCACATCGAATCTTTGGACGCATGCATGGAGCATTAAATGTAGATAAAAAAATAACTAATTGAATAGTTTGTCTGTAAATGTCGAGACGAATCTTTTGAGCCTAGTTAGTCCATGGTTAGATAATTTTTGTCAAATAACAACGAAAAGTGCTACAAAAACTTTTTTCAAAAATTGTTGACATCTAAACACGCCCACAAGCTATTTTGGTGCATGATCATGAAGTCCAGCTGCCATACACACCAGAAGGCAGATCCTATTATATAGTTTTCAAGTGTCAGGAAAGAGAAAAAAGCATGTAGTGAGTGAAGATAATGGACTCGTGCTGGCAGGTAATTATGCAAACATGGTGAATTAAAGGAAAGACAAGAAGAGTCTGTTGTAGTTGGAACAGGAGTCCTCACGTAATTGGCTGATATAGCTAGGTTGGTTCGGACTTTGAGTATTTAGCGATTGACGGACGAAGCAGGCAGAAGAAAATAGACGGAAACAAAAAAAAAAGGCCAGAAATTTTCACGTTTAAATATTAAAGTAGGTAATATAGATATAGATACTACGAGTAAGATCATGAGAAACAATAAACTATTATTAGTCATGATGCCATAGTGAAAACCAAATACGCATGATGCATATATTGCTACTCGTGAGCATCGAGGACTTTAGACTCTGATAACTCTACTCGTAGACCATGAGAATCAATAAACTATTATATATTAGTCATGATGACACAGTGAGAAACTAAAAAAATATTAATCTCAACGAAATATCTCTGATGATAATCGGCCAGTACAAGATGTAATCAAGCCCGCGCCGGTGTTATCCAAAGAATCTATTCTGTAGTTTAAACACGTACGTCTTTGACACATAGACCTAGCAAACGAGTCCCATTATATTACGTAAGAAACAAATATAGATATAAGAATTATTACGTGAGACGTACGTGAGTTTAAGTCTTATGTGAGATTGAGTTCCAGACGGGATGTAACATCACATATGACGGAGGGCTCATATAGCACAAAGTCGACGTAGAAAGATCTTTAAAAAAACTCGCTCTTTTATAGTAGGACGACCTAAAAAAGAAGACAGGATGGGATGAGATGACGATGACTTGATTAATTAATTCTGTATATTATTACTTAAATAAAGGGTACCCTAAATAAAAGTCAGGCGTGTGAATTGGTCAACTGGACCACGGCTCACAAAAACCCATCTGCAGTTGTAGCAAGGGACTCTTCTCCCGTGGCCCGGACGACAATGACTGTCGACGCGGCGCTCCTCGCCATCGTCGTCGCCTTCCTCCTCCCGCTTCGCCTCGTCTCCCTCGGCCTCCGCCTGGCGTCCGGGCGCCACAGCACCAGCGCCAGACACCTCCGCCGTTCCTGTGCCGCTCTGGCCGTCGCGGCCGCGCTCCTCGCAGTCATCTTCGCCCTCCCGCGTGACCACGCCAGGGAGTGCGCCGCCCCGGTCGCCTCCGTCTCCAGTGGCGGGGATGACGGCGGCGGCTTCCGAGAGGAGCTGCGGTCGGAGGTCGAGCAGCTTAAGCTGCAGCTGGCGCGGCTTGGTATGTTGGGAGATTAGGCGCCCCATGTCCTGTTAGGGCTAATCCTGTTTGTATCAGAGCATGCGCTTGTTTACCCGTGTTTTAATTTTGTGATTCGCAATTGACAGTCTTGCGATTGGGATAGTTTAACAACTCAACTTTAGTCTTTAGGGTTAATGTTTTTTTGTCGAATTCTGCTTATTAAAAAATTGTACTCTTTTTAGGCTCCGTTTGGAAGATGGAACTTCCCCATATCCTGTGTTTTTGTGTGAAATTTAAACTAATTCCAGTGAAATTCCTACATTCCAAGCGTAATTTAAACTAATTCTTTCCAGTGAAATTCCTACATTCCAAGCGTAATCTACTTGTCCTATGATGTTAACGGAGTTTCTTGTATTTTTTTTTCTTTTGTATGCTGATATATTTTGAACTATGCATGCAGAATCTGTTTGGGATAGTAAATCTAAAGCGGTGGATGAGAAACTTGATCCTTTAGAGGAGGAGAATGGCCGTGTAATGAGAGCAATGGAACTTGATATCCAGTCTCTGATCAATGAGCAGGAAAATATCAAGGTATGTTCTGTGTGTCTGGTGACTTGTTCCTTCTCGATTGTATCACATCAATTCCATGGAGTTCAGGTGGTCATTGAGTGTTACTACCTTACCAAATTGCACAATTTTTTATTACTAGTATAAATAAATGAACAGAGATTCTGCTTCTACAATGTATTTCATACATTTAGATCATGATCAAGCACCTTCCAAGCTTGAACTTTGGTGATGGTAGGTCAAGATAATTAGATGGTCTAGGTGTAACATGGGTACAATGTGTTCAGCGATAGTGCTACTGCATCAAGAAATCATAATATGCTGTCCTAGCTGCTGCTGCCATGTAGCACGAAGGCAGAGGAGATTTTGTACTGATGAAAAATGTGGGAGTTATAAAACTCTTTTTTCCCTACTTAATTGAGTGGCAGAGCTCCTGCCTTTACCTTCAAAAAAAAAGCGAGAGTTGTTCAAGACTTCAAGTTAAATTTTCTGTGCTCCATTCATGTGACATTTTGATTGGATCTTGGTCTTTTAGGGTGGGTGCGGAGGGGGAATGCAGGCACATGTACTAGGCATTAGGCAAAGACCTGTCACAAGAACAATGTTAGTTTCTTCATTATTGCTGTAGTAGTGGACAATGAAGCTGAATATGAGTTAGTAAGTTTATGGTTTGGTCAACCTAAATAAAATCTGGCTGTTTCTGCTTATTGTTTTATTGTGACTAGAATGAAACTAGCCAACTTCTTTACATTTAACATTTATGTTCATAAAAGAAAAAAAGGTTCTTAAATAGCATGTATTTTGTGCTGTTTTTCGTGCAGATTCAGGAATCATTATGCAGCTCATATTTTTGTGATAGTATCAAGGCAATGGAAAATGAGGTGCCTCCCACACTCAGAAAAATGTTGGATGTATTTGCTCATGTTCCTACTAAAATAGGACTACTGGTTAGTTTGGACAAACAACTGTCCGAGTCAGAATTTTTTCTTATGTAGATTGCCTCTTAAAAGCTCTATTAGAATCTGAATACATCACCAGAATTATTCAAATATTAGTTGGATACTCTGTTCATCTTGTCTACAGGGTCAAAACTCTTTAATCTTCATATATGCCTAAAAATATTGCACGCTTTTGATATTTATATATATGCACTGCTACTATTTACATCGCTGCTTCGATTTTCGTCTTCTTCATTGATACACCTTTTGCCCTGTTTCAGTAGTGTTAATTTTGCTAACTTATTTTGTACACGTCTTATATTGCCTGTTATGTGTGGCAAAGAAACTATTAGTCCAGCTGTTCTTTTATGTGCTATTGGGCCTCCTTTCTGAAAGCTGTTTCAGCTATTGACCTTATGGAGTTATGATTTATGAAATAGGTTCAAATTCTAAAAGATGGATCAAGAAAGATGAACTCGGATATATGGACAGTAGCAAAGGACACAACAGAAAAGGTTGAAGCTCTGCATTCAGCTATCAAGAAGGTATCTTTCTATAGGTTACTGTTTTCTGTTTCATTAAGGAACCTTTTAGCTGCATGACCTTTTATGTGCTACTTGTTTATTTATAAGTTTTATTTTTATTTTTTGTCTGGTAATACACCTTAAAATTTTAATCTATCTGGTTAACCATTTTTTCTCAGAGCTTGTGTTGTTGAAATTTAGGCCCACTTTATATATGTAAGCAATATAATAATAAGCTTTGGTGTGACAATAATGTCACTATTGTGATACTATTTTGGCATTTGTCAACTCCATATCTTTCAATTGCAACCCAATTTTTTTTTCTGGAAATTCAGACACAATACTCACACAGCGTCAATGGCCTTGATCTGTGCCAAATAACCATTTTGCTACCAACATTTTTTTTCTCGAACACGGAGGAGCGCTGCGCGTCATTGTATTAATAGAAAGAAGTGCTACCAACAAATTAACAAAGGAACATTTCTCAAGAAGCATATTAACCCGCCATCTTGTGCCATCAGCCGCCATCACTATGATAGTCACGCTGTAGTTTGATTGTGGTGGTGGTCGGTGGTACATGAAGTTGTTGTCGTGCTTCTCTTCACCATTGTTACCTGTAATGTTGGGCCTGTCCTACTACTGCAAGAAACATGAGGCGGCAGAGGGCTAGGAGGCTGCAGCAACAGCTTACTTAGCAATAAACCTTTTTATCTATCTACAAGAGTTGTTCTTAAGCAAGTTAGCAAGTTTTAGCCACCACCTCTCATCCAAAATGTTACTTTAGCCTTCCCCACTCTTCGCCGCAAACTATAGATTATTCCACACTAGTCTTTTTGCGCGCGCACAAGCGCGCGTATTCCCCGCCGATTATGGATGGCAATGGAGAGCGACTGTCTGGTAGGAAAAAAAAAACAGGCTAATATCTGCTCCTGGCACCGTCTAGAGACATATACCGTGACGTCGAAGATAAATATGAGACCCAAACAAACACGAAACATGCAAATGTCGCAGTTACATTACACGAAGCAGCGCAGTAGCTCAGTTACAGAACGCAATGCCTCATCAGCATGCCGAATCAAATGGTCCAAAGTTTGGCCAGTGCACAGAGGAGAAGCCAGTCGACCAGGCGTCGCGCCAATATTTCTGGGCATGGGACATCTAGCGACAGTTAACATATACAGGCCCCACAATGTAACCTAACAATCTGAGGAGTTCTTGCCTAAATGACTAGTATCCTTCATGGTCATACGGCAGTGGAAGTTAGTTTCCAGTGCGGAGGACTGGACCAGCAAAACTATGCAGAAACGCACTGCACCGGCAAAAACAGGCAGAGGTCTCCACTGGATGGCCAAATGAAGCGACTCCATCCAAGCAAAAGCGCCCGCACGGCATGGGTAGCTGCAAAGAATTAGCATCAGATGCAGCGCCACATACTTTGTCTAGACAGAGCATAATGGTAGGCGGCATGAGGATGCTGTACCTTATCTAGCCACTCTTCTCAGCGAGGGAACGGCTTCCACGAAGCCTCTTCTCGTCTGCAGCAGGAGCTGCATCTTGCTTGACACTATCAAGTATAGAGGAACAATCAGCGTGAGAAGGGGCATAGGAGCCAAATAGATCACAATCAGAAGCAACAGCTCTCTGTAAGCGTCATAACACCAAGAGAGAATGACACTGACATACCTTTCACCTGAAGAGCACACAACAGTGTCCTTCACCTGGGTAGCGTCTGGAGACGCCTCATTGGAATGTTCATCAGCCGACTGTGCCAGCAGTGTAGATAAAGAGTGTCAGGCAGGAACAGGCTTATAGCATACAAGCTGCGACATATAGAGTCCTTTGCATTTTCGCTTGAGCTCAGTGCTTACCTCTTCAGCAAGATTGTCTTCCATAATCAGTCTCTTCCGAGCGCTTGGATGGTCGGTCTTCCTTGCTCCACTGCTGCATACAAGATTTACATAGCTGGGTCTGTGAAATAGCACGCTACCAGATAGTTATGCTGAAAGGGATGCGGATGCACTACCGTGGCTGACCCTTGGACAGTGGCGTGTTGCCATCATGAAGTGCCGGAGGGGGAGTCTGCAGGGGCAAATTAAGGCAGACGTATCCAAGACAGTGTGCAAGACCGCGAGGCAGTGATAGGAAAAAAAAAGTAGAAGACACGCAAAGCGCTAGACAAGACTACATACAGGCTTCACCACGAGCACGCCGGGGCAAAGGCATCACAGGAAGCAACACCAGGGTAGTGAAACCACACCAAACAGCCGAAAAAGAGCAGTGCTTATTATGGATCCAGGCTAGCTGCAAAGCAAATACACAGTCTGTCCAAGCAAGGAGACCTCTTTCACCAGACAGTCAGACTGCACAGCAAACTCCTCTCTTTCTTTAGACAATCTATCCACCATCCCAGCCGCCCTAGCAGCAACCGAAACGGCCGCACTTGCGATTTTCCTATAAAGAAGGGCACCGTGGAAGCTGTAATCCACAACCACGAACCCATAAAGAGTCTGCAAAAAAGCTATCGCCTGTAGAGCAGCCTGCTGATACCCAGCACCCGACAACGCATCAGGTGACAAAAAAAAACTACCGTAAGGCACTATAGCTCCGACGCACGGTACATGAATTTCAATTCCATAGATGGGCGAACTATCTTCAGCCATTTCAGAGACCACGGACGCATAAGGCAAGCCCACCCCGAGCCGCCGCCACCTGCAGCAAAGATAGCTAGGTATGACGCACCAACAACAAACATCGATTTCCTCTGCGCGGATTAGGAGCATGGAAACCAGAATGAACTGGTATATAAGAACACAACAACACGGCCATAGCGCAAATGCGCCCAAATCCGAAAATAAGAAGTAAAAAAAAAGAACAAACCAGCAAAACGTCAGCCAAGTACGCAGAGGAGGCAACCCCATAGTACAGAGAATGCAGCACCGGTGGGTGCGAGCACCATACCTGCTCAGACGCAGGCAGCAGCGTCCAAGGTCGAGGAAGTGGAAACCGGCGCAGCCCCGACCGCACACCCTCGCAGCCCGCTGTACACCGCCGCCTCGCTTCCGGCGCAGATCCAGCACAGGTCCCCCAAGGATCTGGATCCGGGCTTCTTCCTTAGCTGGCCGTAAGGCCAACCGCAATGAAACACAAACCAGGAACACGAATTAGAAGCCCGGCGTGTAGGATTCAAGAAAGGGAGCGAAAACAACGGAGCACGGGACACCCACCTCGCGCGGCCGACGAAACGGAAGGAGAGTAGAAAGGTTTTTTTTTCTCTCTGCTCTCTTTTAACCGAGGAGCAGCGTCCCACGCTCCGCTCTCTGGAGGCTTCGCAGCCAGACCACTTCACGCCCATCGTCAATGACACGCGGGGCCGACCATTCTCGGGACCCAACATTCAGAGAGAGCATGGGCTTAGACAAGAGGAACACCTCGAAGGACGAGGCAAACCGCACCGCGGCCAGCCCAAGCCACTGCGAACCACCCCACACAGGACCTCGTTTCGCCGACATGTGGGTCAAAAACCGGGACACCAAGCGGGTCCCGCTACGCAGAGCCAGAGAACCGCAACGGGACACTCGGACGCGCGCGGGGCGAGGCAGGCCGCGTCGGGCGGCGAAAACCCGGATTCGGTAGTGTCGGCGACAGCGGGACCAACCAACGAAGGCCATTGATCACTCGACAACGGTGGAGTCCAGCCAATGAACGTGCGACAGCGGCACCGGTACGAACGGCTCTCCCGGGAACTCCTGTCCCAACTCGTCGGTCAACGCTAGCGTTCCGTCTAGATGGAATCCAACGACCCAAAATCATTTCACTGACGTAGCCACCTCCTGGAGGCGTTTGCTCTACGGCTTCTAACAACAACAACAACAACATAGCCTTTTGTCCCAAGCAAGTTGGGGTAGGCTAGAGATGAAACCCAAAAGAGACGAGAAACAGGGAGACACATAAAGGGACATAAAGGGCACAAGACAAAAGATGTCACAGTTCAGGCACGTTGATTGCTAATCTCCAAGCACTCCTGTCCATAGCTAAATCCTTGGGGATATTCCACTCCTTAAGATCTCTCTTAACGGACTCGTCCCAAGTTAATTTAGGTCGACCTCTACCGCTCTTTACATTATCGGCCCGCTTTAGAACTCCACTACGCACCGGCGCCTCAGGAGGCCTCCGTTGGACATGTCCAAACCATCTCAACCGATGTTGAATCAATTTCTCCTCAATTGGTGCCACCCCAACCCTATCCCGAATATCGTCGTTCCGTACTCTATCCCTCGTGTGCCCACAACACCAACGCAACATACGCATCTCCGCTACACTCAATTGCTGGACATGTCGCCTTTTTGTAGGCCAACACTCAGCACCATATAACATCGCCGGACGAATCGCCGTCCTATAGAACTTACCTTTCAGCTTCTGAGGCACCCTTTTGTCACAGAGAACGCCAGAAGCTTGACGCCATTTCAACCAGCCGGCTGAAATTCTATGCCTAACATCTTCATCAATGTCTCCATCCTTTTGTAGCATCGACCCTAAATACCAAAAAGTATCCTTCTTGGCCACCACTTGCCCATCGAGGCTAACGTCTCCCTCCTCGTGCCTAGTCGCGCTGAAATCGCACCTCATATACTCGGTCTTAGTCCTACTGAGTCTGAACCCTTTCGACTCTAACGTGTGCCTCCATAGTTCTAACTTCCTATTAACTCCCGCCCTACTGTCGTCAACTAGCACCACATCATCAGCAAAGAGCATACACCAAGGGATATCACCTTGTATGTCCCTTGTGACCTCATCCATCACCAAAGCAAATAAATAAGGGCTCAAAGCTGACCCCTGATGTAGTCCTATTTTAATTGGAAAGTCACTGGTGTCGCCATCACATGTTCAGACAAACGTCACAACATCCCTGTACATATCCTTGATGAGGGTAACGTACTTAGTTGGGACTTTGTGCTTTTCCAAGGCCCACCACATGACATTTCCCGGTACTTTGTCATATGCCTTCTCGAGGTCAATAAAGACCATGTGCAAGTCCTTCTTCTGCTCCCTATATCTCTCCATCAATTGTCGTAATAAGAAAATCGCCTCCATGGTCGACCTACCAGGCATGAACCCAAACTGATTTTGGGTCACATGTGTCACTCTCCTTAGGCGATGCTCGATAACCCTCTCCCAGAGCTTCATCGTATGACTCATCAACTTAATCCCACGGTAGTTAGTACAACTTTGAACATCTCCCTTGTTCTTGAAGATAGGTACTAATATACTTCTCCTCCATTCTTCAGGCATCTTGTTTGACCGAAAAATAAGGTTAAAAAGTTTAGTTAACCATACTATCGCTCTGGCGCCTAGGTATCTCCACACCTCAATGGGGATACCATCAGGGCCCATCGCTTTACCTCCCTTCATCCTCTTCAAAGCCTCTCCGATCTCTGCCTCCTGAATTCTCCTCACAAAGCGTCTGTTGGTATCGTCAAATGAGTCGTCCAACTCAAGGGCAGGACCCTCATTCTCCCCATTAAACAGCTT
Organism: Saccharum hybrid cultivar R570; assembly: GCA_038087645.1. NCBI lineage: Eukaryota > Viridiplantae > Streptophyta > Magnoliopsida > Poales > Poaceae > Saccharum > Saccharum hybrid cultivar. The sequence goes on along the minus strand of JAQSUU010000123.1, from coordinate 231,879 downwards.
GTCGAAGTACTCTCTCCATCTGTCCTTGATCTCCTCATCCTTCACCAGAAGTCGATCTGTCCCATCCTTGATGCATTTTATTTGGTTGATGTCCCTTGTCTTCCTCTCGCGGATTCTAGCCATCCTATAAATGTCCTTCTCCCCTTCCTTCGTGCCTAGCCGCTGATAAAGGCCATCATACGCCTGACCTTTTGCTACACTCACAGCTCGCTTTGCAACCCTCTTCGCTATTTTATAGCCCTCGATGTTGGCTACACTCTTGTCATGGTGGAGACGCTTGAAACACTCCTTCTTCTCCCTAATAGCCCTTTGCACCTCGTCATTCCACCACCATGTGTCTTTCGCTTCCCGTTTGCCTCCCCTACTCACGCCAAACACTTCCGAAGCCACCTTTCGGACACATGTTGCCATCTTTAGCCACATGTCGTCGGCATCTTCTCCTTCTTCCCAAGGTCCCTCGTCTAGCATCCTCTCCTTAAACGTCTGCGCTGTTTCCCCTCTAAGCTTCCACCACTTCGTTCTCGCAATCTTGGCCCGTTTGTCCCGGTGGACACGTACCCGAAAGCGAAAGTCCGCCACCACAAGCTTATGTTGAGGGACAACACACTCCCCAGGTAACACCTTACAATCAAAGCAAGCACGTCTATCCTCCCTCCTTGCAAGGATAAAGTCGATCTGGCTCGAGTGTTGTCCACTACGAAAGGTTACTAGATGAGATTCCCTCTTCCTAAAGAGGGTGTTCGCTATCAACAAGTCATAGGCCAGCGCGAAGTTCAAAACATCCTCCCCCTCTTGATTCCTACTACCATACCCGAACCCCCCGTGCACCCGCTCGAAACCTACATTAGTCGCACCAACATGGCCGTTGAGGTCTCCTCCTATAAAGAGTTTCTCGCTGATAGGCACGGTACTAACCATGCTATCAAGATCTTCCCAAAACTGCCTCTTGGTGCCCTCGCTAAGACCTACCTGAGGGGCATAGGCACTGATCACATTCAGAGCCGAATCTCCAACTAGCAGCTTGACCAAGATAATTCGGTCGCCTTGCCTCCTAACATCAACGACTCCATCCTTAAGGCTCCTATCGATCAAGATGCCTACACCATTCCTACCCGATGTTGTCCCCGTGTACCAAAGTTTGAAGCCAGTATCCTCCACCTCCTTCGCCTTCTGGCCCTTCCATTTAGTCTCCTGAACGCATAGAATATTTACACGCCTTCTAATTGCTGCATCGACTAGCTCTCTTAGCTTACCCGTTAGGGACCCTACATTCCAGCTACCTAGACGAATCCTAGTTGGCTCGGCTAGCTTCCTTACCCTTCGCACCCGTCGAAGGAAGTGCGAAGACCCTTGCTCATTTTTCACTACACCCGGGCGTAGATGTAGCGCGCCACTAAGGTTGCGACGACCCTCATTTTTCTCTACGGCTTCTCTTGTATCTAAATCTAAATTGAATCACTTTTCTCACCTTTTCAATAAGAAAGCAATAGGGATCCAATCTCCCTCAGCCACCAGAAATTTAGGTTGCCCGGGCAGGTCGGGTTTGAGGGACGTGGGTTGTGGGTGTCTAAAAACACGGGTTGAAGGGGTTAGTTTGAATTGAGTGACCCCAACTAATCTGAGTCGATGAGCTTTGATATACCATGTATGAGTAGTTACAAAAGTCCAATACAAAGTAATAAAAAATAAAAAGAACAAGATAGTTTAAATTGAGCTGTGTACAGTGGCCTATTCAGCCAAGCTCGATGAGGTATATAATACGGCTATGCAATACAGAAGTAGATGTAGAAAATCCATTGTAAAGTTAAAAAAAAAGAAAAGGTAAATATTAGATGGGCTTCTGCACCCCATCCAGCCTACCTAATATTCTGCCCTAAGAAGTTAAGAGCATAACCTCTAGTCTCTCTCTCTTTGCGAATGCATGCTGCCAGCAGTTCCTTTCTTCCTTGTTTCTCTCTGCTCCGTAGTATTCTCCATCAATGCTGCCAGCACTAGATCCATCACCGCTGGCCAAAACTGGTCTTTCATCTGGGTAAAGTTGTCTGCTCTTGTTGTCATCTTTTTTTTTCCTCGAACACGCAGAAGAGCTGCTTATCATTGTATTAAATGAAGGAGAAAAGAGCCATACATAGACCCGAACACACACACACACACTCACTAGCTATCGAGCTAAGACTGAATCACCTTTTACAGATTGGAAAAAACGACCTTTAAGATTCAATCTAAGCTCCCCTAGCTGTGAGCAGGGATAGACCCTTAGCTCCCGCCAAAAACCTCCACGGATTTCCCTCTTATGATCTTATCCAATCCATGCACAGATATTGCCTAACATTATGCTACCACACCGGGTAGAGTCCGATGCCATAGTTACGACATGATCTCATCCTACTTCTTCTCCTTGCTATTGTGGCCTCTATATAGTCTATTCATGTTACTTACCACACCAACCAAGCTTGTTGCAGCTGTGAACACAAACCACACATTGAGCATGCAACTGCCTTCCACCAGCACCACACCATACCTCAGCCACATTACTCTCCATGGCCACACCACATCTCAGTCCAACTACCGATTTATCAGTGAACAGCATCCTATTGGCAGTGACAGCATGCTGGTGGGTGGAAGTGGTAATACCAACCCCAGTGATCAATGGGCTGATGGGACAAACACAATTTGGGAGATGATTAATGGGGGAGACTTAAGGGTATGTTATGCCTGTTTATAACTGGTGTCAGTGGTTATGAAGGAACCCCATTTCCCTCTTCTGAAGTGATATGCTTCTATATGTTATGCCTCTTCTGAAGTAAAATGCTCCTTTTGCTATCCAGAACCAATATGACATACTTTTCGTCAAAGTGCTTTTCAGGGGAAAATTAGACTGGGAAGTAGGGAAAATTAGACTGGGAAGTATAATAATATGCATTCTACCTTAATGAACAGAACTTGATTGGCATGGAGTTTGGGTCACCAATATTGTACTTGAAGGAATCCCTTCAAAATTTGTAGAACCAGAAGAAAATTACAGCCCTAAGAACTATCTTCATAAATAATACCCTCCAGAACGCCATATGCAAGAACTGAAAATCTTTAACGCAACGCTGACATTTTATGATCGATCTGTTCTTAGTGTTGAAAACGTTGATCTTATTTCCACCATCTTCATCCACCGCATCCTAGATAGGACATCATAGTACACTTAGGGATTTTAAGCTTCAGTATCCAGTTGCCTTATAGCTCCTTTGGCACCTTATAGCTTTGTTTTACAACTTTCATGGTTATGTGCTTTTATGCTGTAAATATGTTTGTAGCTGTAGGTACTTGTGTTTTCAGATGGTCATTTCATGGTCATACAACTGCAGGTTCAAGTTATAGCTGATGAATGGGTCAAGGCGAACTCTACTATTAACAGAATATGGTCATTCACTAAGGAGACAGAGAAAAGGGTGGAAGGTCTATATTCAGATTTAAAGAAGGTATGCTTATTTAGACAATCAATTATCAACTTTTTTCATTATCTAAAATGTCCACGTGCCATAAATGTCATCCTTGTTTCACATTTGATTTATTATATTATTTTGCAGTATAATTTGAAACTGAATATATTGTAACCATTGTAAGCCTTTCTTTTTTGAAAAGTCTTAGTAGGCGCTAATACTTAAGACAACTTCTTTGTTAAAATACTTGGACAACGTTTCTTCACTAAATAGTCAAGCAATTTCAAGGTTTGCATTGATAGTCTTACATTTTTCAGTTTCCACGTGCACTTTTGTAATGTTTTATTTTAAAAAAGAAACAGAGACACATAATTTATATTCATATGCTAGGAACATCTGTCACTGGAACAAATTTGTTTAGTACTAGATAACAGTTCCATATTACTTCTGTATGCTGCAGTCACATGTTGTTAGTACAAATGAGTCACTACAGAAGTGTTATGGGGGGAGTTCACCTAGAATGTTCCAAATGCAGAGTATATCGAGGAGCATATATACCATAAAATAAGTAATCAGACGTGGAACTATGTAATAAGACAAAAAATGAATTTTCTTAGACAAGGATTGCAGCTAGAACGTAAAACTTAGAAAACATTTCTTATTTGTTTTTATCACCAGTGGGTCAAGCTTCTGGCGTCCTCTGTGACAAAAGGGTGCCTCAGAAGCTGAAAGGTAGGTTCTATAGGACGGCGATTCGCCCGGCGATGTTATACGGTGCTGAGTGTTGGCATACAAAAGGCGACATGTCCAGCAATTGAGTGTAGCAGAGATGCGTATGTTGCATTGATGTTATGGGCACACAAGGAGGGATAGAGTCCGGAACGACGATATTCGGGATAGGGTTGGGGTGGCACAAATTGAGGAGAAATTGATTCAGTATCGGTTGAGATAGTTTGGACATGTCCAACAGAGGCCTCCTGAGGCGCCGGTGTGTAGTGGGGTTCTAAAGCGGGCCGATAATGTAAAGAGCGGTAGAGGTCGACCTAAACTGACTTGGAACGAGTCCGTTAAGAGAGACCTTAAGGAGTGGAATATCTTCAAGAATTTAGCTATGGACATGAGCGCTTGGAGACTAGCAATCAACGTGCCTGAACCGTGACCTCTTTCTGTCTTGTGCCTTTTATGTCCCTTTATGTGTCTTTCTGTTTCTCGTCTCTTTTGTGTTTTATCTGTAGTGTACCTCAACTTGCTTGGGACAAAAGACTATGTTTGATTGTTGTTGGCACTAACAATTTATGCACAGGGCTTCAAGCAGACGAAGAGAAAAGTGCCATTCTGGAGAGATTGATGATGCTGCGGACGGACCTGATGTTAGACCACTTGTCATTGATGCTCCGCTTGGAATTGTCACACAAATGCTGTTAGCAACTTAATCCGCTTGTGTCCGTGTTTATATCTATCGCGTCCTTATCACTTGTCAGACGTCAGTGCAAGGTTGTGGTTGTTGAGACCTTGTGCGACCCGACTTGCTAACTGCTTTCGTGCCGTCATGGTCGCATAATGGGTAATGTGCTAGCAACACTGTGGCGGACGTCCGTCGAAATATGAATTGTTATTTTGTCCTATATATAAAATACTTAGTAGATCTCCGAAATAGCCAGGTACCACAGCTTTGTTTCAGTACTTTCTACTCTATTGCTGACACCGACCCGTTTTCTTCTGAATGTGAAAAATGGCGCCGCTTGTAACGGCAACGGCAATGTTGTGGTTTCTAGGTGCCTGCAGTTGTGTGGAGTTGCTGTTGGTGTGACTCACTACGTAGTTTGTCCTTGGCTACGACTACGAGTTCAGGAATCCATGAGGGTGTCCTTGCCTACTTTTCTATAGGTGGTTGGAGGGCTTTCAGCTCGTGCTACAGTATTCAGCATAGGGATAAAGAGCTGCAGCCTGCGGCTTGAAGCCGCAGCGAACAGTCGCCACCTTGGACTGCTGTGCCGGTGCGTGACTGATCCGTCGATAAGTGTGGTGAAGTGTGAGAGTCGAAGGACATTTGCTCTTTTTTTTTCTCGAATACGTACAGGATTTACGTATCATTGTATTAAGCAGAATAGTTTCAATAAAAAGACAACGTGTTTCTATCGAGCGCCGAATGAAATCAATCTAAAATAGCCATGGCTGGACCTCCAGTCGATATTGCATAAATAAATGGAAAACAAAGGACACTCGTCCTTGCACGTAACAAACGAATTTGAGCGCAAGGTGGCGAGCTCCACGCCGCTCGGTGAAGACGTCGCCCAATACGAGTGGGCTCATCTCCGTACGTTCCTTTGTGAAGCTTCGCGCCGTGAAGCTTCCCAAGGGCCAAATTTTCGGGGAGGCGTCGCGTCCGACCAGGGTGGCGCGTAGCGCTGCGCTGACCACGCGCGATCTTGCGACCTGGCCCGCCGCGTGCGCTTCCGGCCCAACTCCGTTCCCGCTCGTGCGTGTGCGAGCTTCTGGCCCGGCTCGGCTTCCCGCTACGATGTTCACACGTGAATGCACTCAGATCAGAAAGAAGATGGGAATTTGGAGCAAAAAATATTACGTCAAATGGATTCTCAATTGAACACAAGACCTATTTTGATCTAAGAAATTAGTTCTCCACCACTGCACCATATAGATGTATGGTTTTAGTTATGAAATATTTATATTATTAAGCCATATTAGATCATTTAAGGAAAAAAAAAGTATTCCACTCTCAACAAAATAATGTTCTAGACCAAAATATAACATGAACATCTTGTGGAATATGAAAAAAAACTATACAGTAGAGAAAACAAGATAAAGAATGGAATAAAAAAGATAATAATCAAAAGTAAATAAGTGAAAGGAAACATAAAATATATCATAGAATAAATGTATATTGCATTAACAAAAGTACATCATAGATCATCACGTATATACTAAGTGAATATCACATGTATATCATCGAATATAAGAAAAAACATGAAAATGAAAAGAATAAATTTGAATAAAATAAAAAGAAGAAAACTACAAATAAAAATAAAATAAAAATTCTATGAATATATGGAAATAAATAAATAACTTAAATAGAAAAACAAATTAATAAAGGTTGAACAAAACCTAAGGGGAAACAAAAATAATAAAAAGGAGAAAACCCACCAAATAAAGAATAATAAAAGAGAACATCACAAGGATAATCATTTAATAACCTAAAATATATCGAAACATCTCACGTGTACTATATGGATACTCAAAGACAATGATGGAAAATACTATTTATATTACGTGAACATCACAAATTACATTATAAAACATCAAATATATTTTATGTGAACTTTGTATTATGTGAACATTCTTAAATGCATCATGGAACAACACATGTATACTACGCAAACATCACATGTATACCATAAAATATAGAAAATAAACAATAAAACATGAAAATAATAAATAATTATAGTAAAATAAAGAAGAAGAAAAGCGAAAACAAAAAAATAACAAATGCTATGAATATATAGGAATAATTAAATAAATAAATTAAATAGAAAATAAGTTAATGAAAGATTAAACAAAACACAAGGAGACATAAAAATAATAAAAGGAAAAAACCTAACAAATAAAGAAAAATAAAAGCGAACATCACATGGATACCACATGAACAACCTAAAACAGACCACGAAACATGTGATGGGTACTACGTAAATACTCAAAGATAATTGCGAAACATTCCATTTATATTGCGTGAATCTTAAAACATCACATAATATACTACATTAACATCAAAACAAGATACGAAAGAAAACACAAATAAAATTGGTAGTTATTACTCTCCCAAAACTCTAATTCATGCATATGTGCAAGCTTTAAACTAAACACACTAGCACATATATAGGGGGAGTTAATACTACCAATTCAGGTTTGAAATACTTGTCCAAATCCTTTACACATGGTAAAATTGCTTGGGCAAGCAACTGAAAACCTTAGTTTGGTTTTTAGATAATTAATGAAACCTATTGGACTAACCCTCTGTCTAAGTGTATAGATGAGTTAGGTTGATCCAAGTCCAAGTGGTGGAGCAAGATGGTGTCCATGGTGATGGAGGTGGACAAAAGATGGATCAAGTGCTCCAACTTGGAAAAGAAGAAAGAGAAAAACAAAAATGGGCTCAAGGTATAATTGATAGAGCTATTTTTGTTTCACCAATCAAGACACCATAGAGGGTGTGATTAGGTTTAGGATAGATAGCCCTATTATGAAGAAGGAAAAATCATGGTTAAAGCGGTTATCAAGTGTCACTAGGTGAAGTGATTCATGCATATATGCATTAGAACCTAGTGTGCTAACATTTAACCCTTGAAAATGCTTTGAGAAAATGCTAACACACATGCACAAGTGGTGGAACACTTTTGTGTTGGCACATGGAAGAAGGGTGGAAAGTTTGAGTTGAAAGAAATTGGAAAGGAGAAGACAGGGTGAACCGGACCCTGGAAATTAGGGCAACCGGACCATGGCTCATGGGTTTGGTAGCATACCCTAACTGACAGGGAGAACCAGACCCTGGTGACGAGGGAAACCGGACCATGGGCACTCGGTCCAGTTGGACCCCCATGGCCACGTGGCATGGTGAGAACAAACTAGGGTCAACCAGACCTTGAGTCTTGGTCCGGTTGGAGGAACTAGACTCAGTCTGGTTGCTTTCGAGGGGTTCTAGACCTCTCTGTGTTGAACTGAACTCTAGCAGCGCATGGTCTGATTGCTTACTATGCGGGTCCGAAGGTAGGGTTCGAAGAATTATTTGGCAAACAGAGAGGGCCAAATTGAACCGGACTGAGGTGGCAATTGGTTCAGACCGTGGGTCCGGAGCCTCAATCCGGAGCTCTGACAGCGTACCATTGAATTCTAACGGCTACTTGGACGCGTGGCAAGCGCTCGTTGGCTATGGTGGTGAACCGGACCAGCGAGGTATGGTCCAGACCCCTCGATCTAGAGCCTCTACGCCGGTTCGGTTACCCCTTTGTGAGGCATAACGGCTAGTGAGGCTTGGGCCTCTATAAATAGATGTTGACCGGCTCTAGCTCACTCTCTTGGATATTTTGATCATTGTTGCATCCTTGTGAGCTAAGACAAACCTCTCCCACTCATTCTCTTGATTGATTCATCATCCAAGTGAGTTGGGAGTGATCCAAAGTGCATTTGCTTGAGTGATTGCATCTAGTGGCACTTGGGGATCATTCTTGCTATGGTTTTCTTATTACTCTTGGTAGTTGCCGCCACCTAGATGGCTTGGAGCAACGGAGGAGCTTTGACACGAGTTGATGATTGTTCATGGCCACTTCCGGTGATCATTGTGAGGGGTTCTTGACCTTTCCCCGCAGGAGACTGCAAAAGGTACTCTAGTGGATTACTCGTGTCATTGAGTACCCTCATTTGTGTAGGTTCTTGCGGTGCCCTTGTGTAGGGCTAGGCTTGTGACGCTTATTAGCTCGCAAACCACCAAGTGAACGGTTGACACAATAATGGAGACTAGCTTGCCAGCAAGTAAGTGAACCTCGAGAGAAAAATAATTGTGTCTCCACTTGGTATTCTTGTGTATTATTGTCACTTGCCACGTTCGGTACCTCTCTTGTATTACTTTCTTACTTATCTAGTTGTAGAGGTTGTCTTGCTTAGTTAGTTGAGTACCTAGTTTAGTTGGTGTAGTTGTTTTTAGTTTGCTAGCTAGCTCAACTAGAGTAAGATTAGTGACATAGCCAATTGTGTGCCTTAGTGATCATAACTTACTAGAATTATTGGTAGGTGGCTTGCTATTTGATTAGAACTAGAGCAAAATCGCATTTCGCCATTTTGTTGGTTATCTAACAAATTGCTCTAGTGATTTTGTAGAGATTTTTATTAGGCTATTCACCCCCTCTAGCCATTTAGGACCTTTCAGCAACTCAAATCTAAAAATGAATTTAATTCATATCTTTGTGAAGGTTGTCGTCAATTACCAAAAATGGAAAGATTGAAAGCTTTAGTTTGGTTTTGGATAATTGATGAAACCTAAGTAGACTAACTCTATGCTCTAAGTGTGTATATGAGATAGGTTGGTCCAAGGTCAAGTGGTGGAGCTAGATGGCATTCATGTGATGGAGATGGCCAAAAGATGGTGATCAAGTGCTCCAACTTGGAAAAGAAGAAAAAGAAAAAGAAAACCCTATGGAGCTAAGATAAGGGTATAAATAGGTATTTTGTTTTGCCGGTAAAGACGCCATAGAGTGCATGATCATATTTAGGATAGATAGACGCATTATTAAGAGGGGAGCTCTTATCGGATAATTCGGTCATCTAGTGCCACTAGGTGTTAGATCTTCATACATATACATTTAGGCCTAGTCCACAATGGAAAGCAAGCGAAAAAGTTTATGAAAAATGCTTTGAAAATGCTAACTTGACTCTAACATCTTTGGAAAATTGTTTGAGAGTTAGTAACACTTGTGAAGGAGAGCTTGGGATCTCGGTGCTGCCACATGGGTGGCACCGGACCGGCTATTCGATGGGTCTAGACAGGGTCGCACTAGCTGCTGCACGCGTGAGCACGTCTCTGGTTGGCACGTTCACGACCGGTGTGCGCTAGACAAGGCGTCCGTTGGCTTGTCTGCCGTGCCGGACAAGGGCACTGCCCTTTATTTCCAAAGACTAGCGAAAACGAGTCTTCACGCCCAGAGCTCATCGGACGGGCTGTCCGGTGCTCCGGATAGGGCACCGCCCTTTTTTTTTCCAGAGGGCAGCAAAAACAGGAAACTCATAGGTATGACTCACTGGACTGGGAGTCTGGTGCGTCGGACAAGCTGTTCGATGTCATTGACACAGCCAACGGTCAATTTTTGACCTTTTGACCGTTGGGCTAGCCATTGGGAAGGCACCGGACAGGCCGTCCAGTGCCATCGCCGCTGTTCGGTGCCCACGCAGATTTCAGCTCCAAGGGGTAATGGCTCTATTTCGCGTGTGGGTTTATAAATACCTCCCTTGGCCGGCCATGACCACTCTCTTGGAACCCCTAACTGCTGAGCAAACCTCTTGGGAGTAAAAGAACACAATCAACTCACTTGCATTACTTGGGATCACATTTGTGAGTGAGATTGAGAGCCTCTAGTGTATTGCATCGAGTTCTTGCATCTCGTGGCACTAAGCTAGTTGGGCGCATTGGGTTGGTGGATTTCTTGTTGCTTTTGGTGACTGCCATCAACTAGCCGATCCGGAGCTTGGAGGATCATTGAGCGAAATGTGGTAATTGTTTCCAGCTTCGATCGATTGATTGTGAGGGTTTCTTGTGCCTATTCCCCGTGGGAGCCGCGGAAGATAACTCTAGTAAATTGCGCGTGATCTATGTACCCTCATTTGTGGGTGGTTCTTATGGTGCCCTTGTATAGGGCTAGGCATGTGATGCCTATTAGTGCGTGAACCACGAGTGAGTGCATCGTCACATCATGGACTAAGTTGCCGGCAAGCCACCGAACCACGGGATAAATATTGTGTCTCATTGGATTTCTCATTGGACACTTGCCCGGTTCGATCGGTATCACTCTCTACTACACTTGTATTTCATACTTCATATCATCTTGTGTAGTAGCTGCTTGTCTTGCTAGTTAATTGGTTACATTAGTTGTAGTTAGTTGTAACTAGTACCTTAGCACACTAGTTTTGTTAAGAGTAGCAACATAGCTTGAGTGCTTGTGTGATATATTCATTGAGATCGTAGAAACTTGCATTCGGTAGGTGGCTTGCATAACAAATTTTAGAGTTAGAGCAAAACCGCATTTACGCTATCTTTTTGTCTAACACTTTGCTTTAGTTTTTTTTAATAGAATTTTAATTAGGCTATTCACCCCCCTCTAGCCATTTAGGACCTTTCACAGTGGCGATTAGAGAGTCTACCAAATTGATGGCTATATCTTAGCTAAGTTTGTGATAATTTTTAGGATTTTTTCTAACATGCGTCGTGAGGATTAATTTGGAGGCTCTGTTTGTGGGCTGGCCTCCAGTTAGCCTGTCTTTGATATGTATTTAATTAGTTGAAACCTAAGCTTAAGTTATAGAAGCTCTTGTTGTAACATTTTCTTGTGACATCATTAATATATATTTTGGGTTTTAACTTTTGATCATATTAGTTGATGCAATTTTTTTCTCCACATGTTAAGTTGAAACACTTGTGACTGTTGCATCTTTTATTCAAAAATTACTTTTTTGTTTTATTAAAATATATTCTAGTTCCTAAACTTCAGTCTTAAACATAAACTGCATATATAACAATCGTTTCAGCCTGCACAACAACACTCAAGATGTTGATTTCGTTATATTGAAAATTTATATGTGTAACAGTAATATTTGATAAAAAAACATAACGTGCTTAAATTAAATTAGCAGTGTTGATGTGATATAATGCTTTAGTCAAAATGTATAAACTTATTTAAAGTAAAAACTTTTAAAATTCATTGTATGAAGTATTAATATAATTATAAATGAACTATTAATGCCATTTATATGTGGTGACGATATTATTTTGTCTCTTAATAAATGATTAAAATAAATATAATATATGTAGGTTTACATGGTCTACACGTGGTGGCACATAGCATATGCTTACTTTTAATTTAACTAAAAGATTGGAGTGTCTAATTTAGAAATATATGTAAACATACTTTATAGCTATTGAACTAATTTTTTTTATAATAGCTTATATTAATATTTATATGTAGATTTGATGGACACTTAAGTTTTGTGTACTTTAGATAAAAATTAAAGTTGCTACTAAATAATTCATAATGTAGATGTAGGTGATTTAGATGCAAATTTAGTTACTTTACATTATCTTTTATAGTATCAGGGCTGGGTAATTTAGTTACAAATTTATAGGGTTATTTTAAAGGCACTATCTTTCATAGTGGCAAATGTGGGTATGTCAAAGAAAAAGGGATTATAATTATCTTTCCTAATTACAGTGACTAGAGATGTTGATTAGAGTCTACGCCATTAAATGCTAGGTGTTTCTAATTATTACGAGGATTTATGGATTTATCTTTTTCCCCCTAGCGTGTGAGGGCCCTCAATCAACAATAGTAAGATTAAGATATATAGTTTACTCAAATAATGATTTACTATACCGTGAAAATGCCACCAGCATCATAAAACATCCAGTGAGCTCACCAAATTAAACATGTGTACCGCCTTTGATCCGGATTGGTACCAACTTTCAAAGACACTATTCAAATCAATCTCAAGAAGGGCAATAATATTCAGATCAGATGCAAGGCTGAGTTTGGAAAGATCAATTATCTTTTGGCTGTAGCAAAACTATTTCTTCCCGAAGTAAATTTGCCTGAAAAAAGTACTCCCCTTCCAAATTATATGCCGTTTTATCTTTTCTAAGTATATAGATATTTCAATACACCTAAATATACGCCATGTCTAGAGATTACATAGAGAAAATTATGAAATAACCTATAGAAAAAAGCAAAACGGTTTATAATTTGGAATGGAATAACAGGCAAAACTAGCTTGGTGGCACTGGCAGTGCTCAAATTAAACTGGGAGCCGTAGAAAAGAAGTTGCAGCAAAGTTTCTTGTCGGTGGCTTGCATCAACTATGGCGTCCATGTCGGCGACCATGCAGGCAGCAGCCCGGAGGCCAGGATCCTCCTCCTCAGCGGCGGCGACGTTCGTGCTCCTGATCGATGTGCATGCACATGCCGCATGCGATGAGACTGGATCTCGGACGGGTCAAAGGGCATCTGGCAGTGCTGCGACTGTACAGTGAGGCAGCATCGATCCGGACATCCGGTATTTTTGTTAGCTAACCAACTGTATATCTGTAGGTCATGTGATGAGCATAAGATCTGAAGATCTATCTCGATGTCTAGCTGCTTACCTAAGAATTTAATCTTAAATAGTACAATTAGGGCCTGCATGCATCTGCTGAAGCGATGATCAGCTAGAGCAGTGAGGAGTCCTTTCAGTCACAGAGTCACTTGTTTATTCCACTGCATCTGGAGTAATTTGCTGCACAGTATTATATTGTGAATAAACACAACACATTAATGAGGGATTGGATTATATTAGTATGTTCTTGTCATGCTAACTGTAAGATGTTAAGCTGTCAATTACTCACCTTTGGCGCAAATAAAGTGATGCTTTGGATGCACTTAGCCCCTTAAAATGCAAATCTGATCAGTAATTCCGTTTGCAATGTACACTATCCAACTTACTAGATTAGCATGAAAGTATCTGAAAATTCCTGATTCTCTATGTATATTCCATTTTTGTACCATCAGTATATATGGTGTGTATATATATATATAGCCTGAACAGTAAGGTTTGCCTAAAAGAAAATTCACATGGTGTAACTGCAGTCATCCACATATACAATGACATAAAGATCACCTCTTTTTTCCTTTTACCATGAAACAACAATCGATGCTTCGAATTGGAAAAATCTTTCAATCGCTTACTATGAAGACAAAGAATACACATAAGAGCTAGCTGGTGAAGTCGATCTCTACAGCTTGTCTATATGTATTCGGAGTCTGCGGATCGTCGTCGTTGATCAGCATGTAATAATTGTAATCACATCGGAAACTCTAGTCATTCTTGTTATGAAACAAGCGAAAACAATCAAGAAATCGTCAGCGAGTCAACATCTCACTAAGCACAGCCAGCAGACAAGAGAAATTAACTGCATACCTTCTGATGAAGAGGCACATGGAAATTAACAGCCATACGAGACGGGAATTGATGGACGATGCAACTGCCGATGAAGCAAGCGGTAGCAAGATGGAGTAATATAATGTCTAGGGGAAGCCTCCAAAAGGATCGCATGATCCGTCGAGAAGTCCTTGTAGACGACGACCAGCCATGAAAGAATGGAAGGAATGATGGATCAATGCGATCCCTTTGGATGCTTCCTCCAGGCATTGTTGTCGTCGCCTCTCTCTCTCTCTCTCTCTCTCTCTCTCTCTCTCTCTCTCTCTCATCTTTCACAGGAAGCGTGCGAGAGGTGTTGTGCAAGAAAGTTCCAGTGAGGTCCTTATATATAGCTAAGCAACCTTCCTTTGCCCATCATGGTTGCTTAACTCACCTCCCAAATAGAACAATAGTTTATATTATTTTCGCAATTTAGCCCATTCTTCAATCAATTTTTCGGCGCATCGTAGACGTAACCATAATATTGATACCAAGAGTTAAAGATTATCGTCTTAAAACTATATAATCTTGATGATCTCATACTTGTGGACAAATTTTATGAATTATATATTACAAATATTTATCAATCTGCTAGCACTTAGCAGCATTTTATATATCAATTTTGCGTGCTTTCTGGATGAGCATTTGCTTGATAACATTGTTAATCAGCATACATATATGCTAATGGTTTCTTTACGCTTTAATCAATTATGGATGCATCATTAGACGAACCGTAAACTGGGGCTTCTTCTCCCCAGATGGCAGATGCCCTCACCTTTCTCCAATTTTAAATATACCGGCTTGTGAAATCGGCTTTACAAGCAACACTCACATGATTGATTATGGAAGCTAGGGGAGCCGGATGACTGTATGAGCACCTGCAGGATCTTTTGGAGATTGGGGACACAATTTTCTTAGGATAGATTAGAGATGCATGTGGGCCTGGGAACAACTAATTGCAACCATTCAATCATTAAAACGTACGCATCCATTACTGTGATTCCACCTAACCGCCTTTCTAGCAGCTATGCTTTCAGCCGTTGCGAGGCTTAAGCATCTTTACGTCTATCTTAATGACAAGTGCTTACTAGTCTTTTGCATTGTAGCTAGGCTTGATAAAATAATCAAAAGTCCTAGATTTTGCTAGTAGCAGGACAAATGTCCTGCAGATCTGAGTACCAATCAAGCCATACATATCAATCCGCAGTACATTCTTCTTTTGCAATGTTACCGAGGTTGATACAGTGTTGTAACATGCTTCAACAATATCCCTCTGTCCTTTTGCTGCTTTGCTAGGAGGCTGTTTAGTTGGCAAATTTTTTGGCGAAACGCTACTGTAGCAGTTTCGTTGTTATTTGGCAAATATTGTCCAATCATAGTCTAATTAGGCTTAAAAGATTTGTCTCGTCCATTTCGTCTAAACTGTGTAATTAGTTTTATTTTTTATCTATATTTAATGCTTAATGCATGTGTTCAAAGATTCGATGTGACGGGGAATCTAAAAATTTTGGCAAAATTTTTGGCATCTAAACGGTGCCTAGGTGGTCTTGCTGCAGTGCTGTAACATGCATCATCCATACCAAAAGTTAGACAAAGAACTTTGCTACTATATACAACCTTAGAGTGCGCCATTGGTACATATATATGCACCATGCATGTATAGTCCAGTACAGAGAACTTAGCTACTATTTAATCTATGCATGAAAGTTGGAAGAATACATTGAACCCAGCTACAGCTTGGGGTAACAGTGAATTGTTCAGGAAGAGAGAGAGGATTATGTGAGGATAACCAAATTTGGACCAACAGATACAGTTGTGTAGTTAAATAGACACTGTAGGGGATTTTCTTCTTCTATACATACAAGATCAAGGTGTATGTAGCCTTGTCTCACTATGGGGAAAGCCTAGCAATCAAGTCCTTAATACTGCTTTACTCAACTGTCTGTGAGTGTGAGGTAGAGGACATGCAGTCATCATGCATTGACAGAAGGCATACACATAACCTATTCCCAAGTGCACAGTGCAGTGCAGCTTATTAGTTGAGGGGTGATTCAGTGGGAAAGTTCACCTCAAGAATGGAAGAATTCTATGCTTATTCGTCAGATGTCATGTCATGAATCATGATTATTGGACCAGTATTTGTAGCTTTTGGTCACCCAATGAGGCTGGTGCATTGCATATATGTTGCCGGAAGGTGATGAATAATCTCCCGGCCGGGCAGTAACTAAAGGTAGCTCTCACAATGCCGTGTGTGGTTTTCATGGCATCTAGCACTGCTGATTTGTTTCCCTAGGGCTCTTTATTTGTCGATGCCGAAAGATGGAAGAGAGATATGAATATATGATCTGCCAGCATGTGCATCCATATGATTCCTCCTGACAGTGCAAGGCCCAGACATTCTTTTTGTGCGCGCGATCAGTTAGGGGGTGTTTGGTTTGGGGTGTTAAAGTTTAACAAACACTGTAGCATTTTCGTCTTATTTGACAAAAAGTTTCCAATTTTGAACTAATTAGGCTTAATAGATTCGTCTCGTAAATTACTCCTAATCTGTGTCGACATGCATGCAATTAGTCTACATTTAGTACTCCATGTATTTGAGGGAACATTGATGTGATAGGAGTTAAACTTTAACAAAAACTAACCAAACACGCCCTTAGCCGATCGATCGCCAGCAGATGCAAATCTTATCTTAGCTACAGCACCTTCTAGCTAGGACGACAGCTCCTTCTAGGACGCTGCTCACATGTCTGCAATCAAGCAAGGGCCCTAGGATGTGTTTAGTTCACCAAATTTTGAGCGCCAAATTTACTATAGCGACACTGTAGCATTTCGTTTGTATTTGGTAATAATTGTCCGACCGTTGACTAATTAGGCTCAAAACGTTCGTTTTGCAAAGTACAACCAAACTGTGCAATTAGTTTTTTATTTCATCTACGTTTAGTACTCTATACATGTATCACAAGTTTGATGTGACGGAAAATATTCTTTTTGTACAGTGTATTTTTGGAGCAACTAAACACAGCCGCTCGTCTCCTGTACTCCACTCCTCTGGTCCTCCTCGCCGCCCCTCCCCCAACATAACCATTTTTCAATGCTGCCGCCGCCTGCAGCTTCATTCATTCAGCAGCATGTATGCCATGCGCTCACATGTAAAGATCCATACGACTCCATCACATGCAAGGCATACATGCCCATGTTGTGGTCTCTCCTCGCTCATGCTGTGCGTGAACCGTGAGAACGCCGCTTGCGTGGAAGAAACAAGGAAAGATATTGCCGCCGAACGCAGTACGTCCTTCGACGCAACAATCATTGGAGAAAACTCAGGTGAAATGTCAAATGCGAGTGCACTGGTCCTGGAGAGCACTGTTCATTCTGAATTGAAGGCCTACTCTCCTTTATTATCTAATATTTTTCGAAAAAGGTATGTTATAACAAAAATATATTAAGGAAAACAGGAACCAAAGAAAGACCATGCTAAAAATGAAAACCACACGAACAAAATCTAATAAAGTCTTTACTTCCGCCACATCCACAAACTTCACGAGCCTTTCACTATTGCTAGATAGAACACTAGTGAGGCGGAGAGCGAGAGAGAGCCGAAGGGCCGTTAGTAAAAAGAATGTTACCATCAGCTACACCTAGATAATGGTGTTGTGGGTACGATCACGCTGACAATATAGGATATCAGGAGAGAAAGAAACAACCATGTATTTAGAAAACAATGCATGGCTGTCAAATAAGTGGTGCACCGAATTAAGACGAAGTAAGGTTGTGGAGCTACGGAGGCAACAAGAGGCTAGGACTTCTACTGTTGACTCCAAAGCTCCAAGCTGGAGTTGTGTCTGTCGGATTGCCTCGTAGGTCGCAGACTATAGAATCGCTATTTGTTTTCTAGTAAATCTGAGATGGCATGGGACTCAGAAAGCTAGCTGAACCCCATGAAAAAATTGGGCTGAAGCAGCTTGTGCCGCTCATAGGTTTTGTAATTATGCTCTTCTCTTATAAATGAAAGTCAATAACTCGGATCTTTAAAAAAAAGATGTCTTGGGTACAAAACCTATAACCAATCATACCCATGGAAGAAACCATCAAAGCAAGATGGCCAAGGGACCAACAATACATTACCACAAGAGTCACTGACACTACCTCTATTAACGAAGGTGAGAAAAGATGGATATTTTATTTGGATGAAATCTTAATTAATTATTGGATCTACTAGAGGTATGGATCCATACTCCCCCTAGCTCCCTACCAGCAACTTACTAGAGAGGAAGAGAGAAGGGACCGGAGGTGCACTCTAGGTTTTTCTTTAGCGATGGAAATGTTGGCTCTGTTTTGATTTTTGACACAAGTGAATGATTCTCATAGTGTAACTTCAAAAGGAACCCAATACCTTTGTTGAGAGGTCTTAAAATTATAAGATTAATATAAAAATACACCATAGATTTGTGATGACCTAAAGAGATAGATTAAACCAAAGAGTAAAATCATATTACAATTAAAAATTGTAAATTTAAAATAATGAATTAAAGAATATAGAATTCATTTCCAGATGAGTTGGAAAGAAAAATACCTAAATAAAATTACATGTAGAACACAATCAGTAAAGGAAAATTTTAAATAAAAAGTATTAAATGTCAATAGTTTGATCTCCAAATGAATTATACAGAAAAATACATCTGTATAAGTTATAATTAGTAAATAGTTAAAATCAAAACTATAATTTACGAAAACATAATAATTTGACTTCCATATGTTGGAAAAACTAAATAAAAAATATATATGTATTACTAAGTAAAATTACAAAGACATCATCTTTTTCAATCTAGATGGTTAAAACTACCAGATTCATCATATCAGATCATGAAGATCTAGATCTATCAAAAAATATAGTAAAAAATGAATATAGATACAATCAACATTACAAATGGAGATAGTAGTATAGAATTCAATCAACATTACGAATGGAATTTGCCATGATAATAAAAATAAGAAAAACATAGAATGTATGTGGTAGGAGTTACATGCATAAATGCAAGATCTATCCAAGCCAAAAATTAATACCTTTGCCTGCATATGAAACATCATTGAAGCACTTCGAATCCCCTGCTACTTCTTCCCCATCATTCTCTATGCCTTGCCATATCAACATGTCCTCTTGCAGTAGATCTAAACTCGTTGAGACACTCTTTCCCATGTTCCTAGCTAGAAAGTGTGCATCACTGCAGGCATAAGGCCGACGGCATGCGATAGCGTAGTCACAAGTTGTGGCATGCAACATGGGCATGGAGCCATCGTGGGCACAAGTCTAGTGAGCCTGGATCCAACGCGGCCACAAGAGTGCCCCACACTGCTCCAGCGGACACGTCTACCGCTACTGCCTTGTCCCAAGATAAGTCGTTGGGCCCACTGTCTCTCTCCCTGTTTTTCGTCGCCAGGAGGAGAAAGCGATGACCAGGCTACCGCCAATGGCCATGGTACACCAATGTGTCCCGTCCTTCTCCACCAACGCGCCGTGTCCATGTCCATGTCCATGTCATATGGGGAAGAACAGGAGGAAAGATGGGAAAGAAAGAAAAGGAAGGAGATGACTCAGGGTAGGCACAAGAGCTAGTGCCGGTGATGGGGACCGAGGGCTTGGTGGGTGGGGCGCCTGGGGTGGGTGTGTGGTACTATGGTAGCCTTGGGGGCAGACTTAGGCGATAGCTGGGGCCAAGGTGGTGGGCGACAGAGTCATGTCGGGCGCCAGAGTGGCGAGCAGCACAACAACCAAGGCTAGGGTGGTGGGTGCGGCAGCAGGGCTAGGCTGCCAAGCCACACCACCATCGCTATGGTGCTAGTGGTCACCAGGGCACGACAACAAGTGTAGGAGTTTATTGAGGCACCGCCCAGGTGTAGAGGCTAGGAGGCAAGACCAAGGGGCCCACCGCGATGAGGAACATGGAGCATAGCTAGTATGTGTTGGGGGGCTTAGCCGACCCTCTACGCTTGGCTTCTCATCTGACGTTGCGGGCTCTGTCAGTGCTAGTGGCTAGCCGGGGATAGGGAGGGTGCCCACCTCTGCTCAATGACATTGCTTGGTGGGCAGTGCAAGCACACAGGGCTGACGAGCACAGCCTAGAGGCATGGGGGGAGGGGCGGCGATGCCGATGAGCGTGAACACGGAGGCAACGGTGGTGATGCTTGAGGCTAAGGAGAGGGTGAGATATCTAGCATGGGCAGAAAACAAGCTGTCCATCCCTAAACATCGGCTTTGGTAGCCGTGATGAAGGTGCAGATGCCCATCAAGTACTGCTCGTTCGTAGCTGCCAGACCGTACATCCACCCTTGATCCATCTCTGCACAGAAAAATATTTAGACTTCATGCCACATAAAAATGGGAAGAGTAATTATAGGGAAATAAAAAGTGGAGCTTTCATGAACAACAATTATAGCTCAAAACTACAATTTATTCTGCACTAATTTAATTTGGTCGACCCATTTTGAAAAACAATTATTCTACACTAATGATTGAAAAATTGAAATTGGTAGCCCTATAAAAATTTAAAATTATAGCCCCATAAAAAACAATTATTATACACTAATCAGGAACAATTGTTCTACTTCATACCATATAAAAATGGAGACACTAATTACAAAAAAAAATAAAATTGGAGACTTAATCATGAACAACAATGTAGCTCCAAACAATGGGTTGGTTGGTGTCACATGGATTTGTTCATCAAAATGGAAATTGGCAGCCCTATTAGAAAACAATCTACTCTACTCCGTACAAGAACTAATTAAAGCATCACATACTAGCAATCATCAAAACCATCATGTAATTAGTTACGAATTAAAATGGGTTCATAGACACCAACCTTTTGGAAGATGGATTCACCACAATTTGGATGTCTTCCTCAAAATCCAATTGAAAAGTGCTCTCTAAAATGGAGAAACAACTAGTATGAGAATTAAGCATGTAGCCATCAAAACAATTGTAAAGCTATAAATTCAAAGGAGTGGATGTTTATTACTAAGCTTAAAGTAAGAAGATTATGCTCATGCTTGAAAAATCCATGACCTTCATTGAACATTTTGGTGAATAATGACCGCAGCAATGGTGAATAAGAGGAGGGCGCGGCTGTGAGTGTGCTCAGGATGGGAGAGAGGAGTACCGTGGAAAATCATTGCCGGTGGCTTAAGCCAAAAACTAGCAATAAAAGCCCACATCTCTGTCGGTTTGTGGCTAGAACCGTCAGTGGGCAGTGATGTGGACTTTCACTGCTGGTTTTTAGAGGACTCCCAATCATTTTCTGATTCTAAAGCTCAAAACCGACAGTGAAGAGTCATCACTGTCGGTTCAATAGAAACCGACGCTGATGGGCCAGCACTAAATATCAATTCTGGAGTAGTGATAGGAAGGGACTAATTATAATTTAAACATTAGGCTGGCCGCTGAATGTACATGCCACATCGAATCTAAATACCAAACGAAGAGACATGGATCTCTAGTATATAGACCTAGGCGACACGAGCAAAATTTAATGAACCTAGGATGTATTTAGCTCTTTTGTATTTGATATAAACCTTGGATAGGAATATGAGAAGAGGCTAAAACTGCAGCATATGCTTGCGGTTCAACAAACGTTGGGAGGAAAGCCACCTGTGCATATGCCTCCAAGAAATCGTTGGGAGGATCCCGTTGGCCGTTTGGTAAACAAAGATTTCCTTCACCTAAAAGGCTGGGTGGGCACAACGGCTCAGGAGGAACGGCACCGTCCTCACATAGTCACATGCCTGAGCTGCATGCACCAAAGCAGCGGCAAGAAAGAAACACTGTGTCCTCTCCTCTCGCCATTTGTTTCCTAATAACCAGTAACCACATGCCATCGAAGAGGGCACGCAAGTACGCACGTTGTGGACAGGAACAGCGTCTCTTTCCTTCCTTGGTCACCAATGATTGACGACGAGTGCACGCCACAGCGAGATATGGATCGCCGCGCCGCACAGCAAGATTTGGTTGGGACAGAGGTTACATGTATGCTCCCTCCGTCCGAGTCCTTATGGAATACGTGCAGATTAAAATTTTTTAATTTTAACTAGGTTTATAAAAAATATGTACAATATTTATATCTCTAAATAAATTTATTATGAAAGTATATTCAACGGTCTATCTAATGATATTAATTTACATTATAAATAATAATATTCTTTTATATATAATTGGTTAGAGTTATAAAAAACTGACTTCTCGGAAGCGAGAACGACTTTAATTTTGAGATTAGGGGAATATCTCTTGCTTGCTTTCTTGGAGATCAGTCAAGCTGAAAAGAAGCAATCGAATAGTACGACAACGACGACGGGTCGTTGTGGAACGTGGACTGCCCTGAGATCTGCTGATGGGTTTAGACGGACAGCGCTAGCTAGCGGCGGTCCAATCATCTGTGACGATGATGAGGGCGATCTTGCATGATGAGGTGGTGCTGGACACTGCCGGCCGGCTCATTGAGTCATGATCCTGGCATGTGTGTGGTACCACACGCCGTGCATGCCCAAGTGGGCAACTGGCCATGTAACGCAAACAAGAGGGTGTTGTATAGTATATTCTTGCTTCGTCTTAGGTCTTTGGTTCATGAATGTTAAAGTTTAACTTTCATTATATTAATATTACGGCAAATGTATGGAGTACTAAATATAAATTAATTGCATGCATGTTAGCACAGATTAGGAGTAATTTACGAGACGAATCTATTAAGCCTAATTAGTCCAAAATTACAATTTTTTTATCAAATAAGACGAAAGTGCTACAGTGTTTGTTAGACTTTAACACCTCTAACCAAACATGCCCTTAGTTTTCTAGCATGTTTCGACTGCTGACCATCATTTGAGCTGTTTAGTTTGTTCGTTCCTGTGGGTTTACAATGACGCGATTCTCCAATACCGTTATGGGACGCTGTCACAGAACCACCCAAATTATAAGAACAAAAGTACAAAAACAATCGTCGAAGCAATTAAATTCCCATACTTAAGCTCCGATAACTCCGGTAGTCCAATAAAATCACGAGGGATTTCAAACCAACCAACATATAAACCAAGATCGTAGTGGTCCAATATAATAGGTCATATGTTACATTCATTTCATAAGTAATTCAACATATATCGGAGTTCAGTAGAGTTATTACAACTCAAGTTCAAAAGTAGCGGAAGCAAAGTAGTTTGAAACTAATATCACCTTAATTCAAATACATGTCAGTACCAAGGTCAATTTCCAACAAAAGTATGAGAGACAAGATAGCTCAGAAGGATCATGCCCATGATCACACTCTGCCACTATGGCAGGAGCCATCCAATTCTTGCAGTAGCCATGATACAGCACAACCTGCAACAAGTGGGAATAAACCCTGAGTACGAGAAGGTACTCAGCTAGACTTACCCGTCATAAACCAGAAATAATATAACACCAAGGAGTATGCAAGGCTTTCTTTCAGTGGGCCAGTAGCTTGACTCATTTGCGAAAAGCATAAGTGATCATGAATAAACCATTTTAAGCACTTTTACATCATCTTTGTTATAACCTGTTAATTTAGGTAAGCACATATGCTGAAGCAATAACTTAATTAACCATTAACATCAAAGGTTACCATTTTAAGTTTAGCATTTCCAACATCACCCACATAACCATTCGTGTTCCATCATCATTCCTACGATGCCGTAACTCGAGTCAAGTGTTCACTATCCAGTGAACGATGACGATTCGAATCTATTATTAACCAGCTGGTAATTTATTCCTCACACAAACCTCACTCACCCGCTAAAGTGAGATATTGGTCACCGAGTCAACTATCCAGGTAAAGTCTCGAGTTTGTCAGGAACCACATGTACCCGGGGGCTGCCCGACTGCTCTTTGTCCTTATCATCACGCCCCCGTGTCCTACCACACCTGCTCCGGTACAGTGCGCTGCGGGCAATCCACTCGACCCGAATAATCTCCCAGTTTCGCGATCGGAAGGTACTTTATCCGGCCAGCTAAATGTGAGGCATGCGTTCAACATGACCCGAGGCCCAACAACAGCCGGTCCTTAATCGATACAGACGGAAACTACAACCACCCCAGAACCCTATCTGGTTGCCCAATACTTATTCCGTTCGGTCTCCAATTATCCATCAACACTTGGTTATTTCCAGGATATCATCCATTCCATAGCTAAAATATTCTATTAACCACCTATAATTGCAGGTGACCGGAAATCACCGATCGCTACCGGTCTAAGCAGGGCTAAGCAATATTTTCGATCCTGAACCAAAATAGAATTTCAGGCATATTTATGGGACAAGGAAAGTGTATATATGCAACAAGTGTTTCCAATCAACTCCTATAATTTAATGCAACAATACATATATAACATATATATACTCAATTGTTTTTATAAAGTAGGAAGCTTAGTATGCTCCGGGGCTTGCCTGAGATCGAACACTTAGGTTAATGTTGACAGATGACACTCGCTTGGCGGGCATCTCTCATCCCAGCACTTGCTTAGTCTTTCCATCTTCAGGATAGGTCCACCAAACACTGTCTTCGGGTTTGGCTTCAACATCTCATCCTTCACGTAGTGCATCTAGCGTACCTAGATGAGATGCAAGATGCATGTGTATGAATATGATGAATGGTAACATAAGATGTATCACATAAGCATTCAAGTAAACACAAGATTACGCAAAACATAGACACCAATAGCTATTTAACTAACATCACACAACCAATTAAAGAGGGCAAGCACATCAAGCATAACACAAGTTTAACAAGATCACAAGTATCTTAACTTGACCATCATCAAGGGCATAAGCCACACTTACAACACATGGAGTAAACAACCACAACTATCATCTATCTATTTCTAGACTGCAAACAACAGCTGCATGTTTGGATCATAACTGGAGTTATACAAATCCAATAGTCATGCAACAAGACATTATAGAAATCTTATTAAATTGTCCATAATTTATCTTTAATCATCTTAGTATGATTCTAAAGTTAACCAAGTCAAACATGCATAATTATAGAATCTGGTCCAGAGATTCCAGAGAACAACTATTTCTAGAACCCAAATTGAAACAGTCATTACTCACAAACTATAAGACCAAATGTCACCAAAATTTAACACAAGCTAGATTAATGAGTTATCTGCAACTTTTCTATAAGCATGTTTCTCATCAAACATCATTTTCATGGTGCAATTACCAAAGTTCCAGAAACTGTCCAGGAAAGCATCAATTGCAAGAATAAATATTAACTTATATTCCAAACATACATTTGGTCACAACCAATGTAACCATCATAAAGTGCATGTTAAATGATCACCCAAAAGCATAGTGCTCATCACTAAATAAATTCTTTTAATGCATTTCTTAATTTATTTAGATAGCAAGGTGAAATAATAAACATATACCAAAGTCCATAATAAAATCTATAAAAATTACAGTAGCTCTTACATACACTCAACAGTCTACTGTACAAATTTCAAGCCATTTGGACATGCATATCAACCTCTATGAAAAAGACAATTTGTTATTACAAGAATTCATGTGAGAGCAAGATACACTAATAACTCACTCATATGGCAATCAAAATTCATTAAATTTTTACCACACATTAAACATCATATGAGTAGCATTCCACAAAAAATTCACTTCATTTGGAGCCCTAGATCTACAGTTATGAAAATGACAAATACAACTAGCATTAAAAACCTAGCTGCACAAATCTATTTTTACAGAGAAAACTTTAAACTAAAACATGCAATATTATAGATCTAATGAATAGAGAATTTCATGAGGATTCCAAAAAGTACTTATTTGCTATTTTACGATTTTTCTACGATTTACTATGAATTTCCAAAGTTCCTACAAAATAATTACAAATCAGTCCCGAGAGCACTATTCATCTGAGTCTATGACAGTGCAGATAGGCTCCTGGCTTTAGTCGAATTCACCCGCGAGGTCCCTGACGCGATTTACAGGAGAGGAGGAGCTGTAGCTCGTGGATTCGGCGGTTGTGGTCGTCGTCGGCCATGGCTGAGGGGTGGGGAAGCACGCGGAGGTCCTCGAACACCCGCTGGCACCTACGGATGGCCGGGAAAGGTCCCGTGGCGGGCCGGCCATGCATGCCGGTGGCATGCAGCGACGACGGTAGGTGGCAGCGACGTTCCGGCGACCGTCGAGGCCGGGGAAAAGGTGCCCGAGGACAAGGAGAGGGCGGCAGAGGTGGTGGTGCATGCGGCTGAGCGTGGGAAGGGACAGAGTGACGAAAACACGGCGGCCATGGAGCTTCACCGGCCGTCCATGGTGGACGCGGCCGTTCATCGACGTGGAGGCGAGGAAGAGGATGGAGAGGGCGAGGCGAGTGAGGAGGAGGAGTG
The DNA here is from genome assembly GCA_038087645.1 of Saccharum hybrid cultivar R570. NCBI lineage: Eukaryota > Viridiplantae > Streptophyta > Magnoliopsida > Poales > Poaceae > Saccharum > Saccharum hybrid cultivar. The sequence goes on along the minus strand of JAQSUU010000123.1, from coordinate 205,326 downwards.
GGGAGCGGTCTCTGGCCTCTCCAAAACACGAGAGGGAGCAGCAACGGCTGGTAGAGGGAGTGCGACGCGCGGCAGCAATGGCGAGGCATGCTCTGTGCATGGGCACCACGACGGCATTTGATCGAACACGTGGTGAGCGTCACGGTGGGCAAGGTGGGAGCAGATTTGGGCCGTCTATGGACCAAATCAGCGAATGGGCCAAAAACGAAGTTTTCTCATCTCGACCTGCTCTACAATTTCTATTAAGGCACTCAGGTCATTAGAGCAACCGATTAGCGGTAAAATAGTTGCCAAAACAGCAGTGTCAACACCTTGACGACAGTCACGGAAACTCGCTTTTCGGTGGTCAGAACTTTGTCAAACTGAACCCAACTTTTTGTATGCTCTTCATCATCATGTATTCTCCAACTTTTACAAAGGGACCAACTCAAGTTACTTAACAAAAACACGAGAACGCGGCATGTCAATCTAATGACGTTGGTTAACTTCTCCAAGACTTAGAATATTTTCTAAGTGCAGAAATCAGCAGCAGGTTCCAACTTTGAGCCACTGTTTGACTTATTTCCAAGATGAATCATAGTATGATCCAAAAATAAAGTTTGTTGTCCTCAAACCAAACTACAACTTTTATTAAAGGATCTTTGACTGAATTGTTCTAGTTAGGAAGATACAAAGCTCCGAAATGTGCTACACGAAACTGAAACAGTAGTTAGGACTTAGCCAAAATCTTGGGCTCCAAAACAGCACTGCATTGAATCTTGTGAGCTCTATTTGACTAGGTTAGAGACCAAACTAGCTCTTGACCATTAAACAAAGTTTCTTCTACATAACATGAACTACAACTTTCATTTAAGGTCCAACCTCAAAAATAGTATAAAACCTACTGTTATACTTTGGCCAAATTAGGATCACGATAAAGCTTAAATTATCCTTTTTGATCCATTGGAGCATTTTCTTGACATTTGCTCAACATGAACCTTTCATGACTTTTGTTGTAGAGTCCATCTAGAGTCATTTGGGCAAGGTTGTAAGGTTTGGTTGATGACCTATATTTCCATTCACTTAATAGTGCAATTCAAACACTTATTAAAACCATTTCAACAAGGATATAACTTATCATTTCATGTGACTTTTTTACTCCAAACTTCATGAAACTTTTCGAGTGACCAATATAGATAGGTACTAAGGTGAGACACATGAAAATATTGCAATAACACCATATATCTTGAAAATGGCCTATATGTGAAGCAATGGTGCAACATCCAAGTTTAGGTTAGGCTTATCTCCATAGGTTGACCTTGACATCGTCATCTCCACTTAATCTATCATGTTTGAGGTCAAACCCACTGCTTAACTAGTAGCAAACACCTGGGGTGTTATAGATGCTTTACCAGTTACCATGTCAGAAATGTAGGAATAGTAAGGGTACTTTGAGGGGCAATTTTGTGACCTCACCTAGGAATCAACATAGGCCACCCTCAGCTTCTACCATGTTCCTCGCCCCTGCGTTGCCTCCCTCTCACCACTTGTGCCTCCTGAGGTCTTATATAACCATAAGGATGGCGATTGCGGGGTTATTTCCCTCCTCAATAATTCATTTCTTTCCCCTTTCTCACTCTCTTAGTATTATGGTGGAAGCACACATTTGACATAATGTTATTGTTTGTTTGTGGTAGCATAGATAAAATCGATGTGACAGAGGCTCTTCTTAGTGCGGGAGCAGCTAGATCTATACTTGTTAGGTTGGTGGTGGTCGTGTGTGGTGTAGTTGATGCGGGCAGGCAGAGACACACCAATATGGATATAAGAGGTTTCTAGAATTGGCTCTTGGCTGAATCTAGGGACATGGGTCATGTGCACATCAGTGCAAGGCGATCATTAGGTTGATGATGGCAATGGCCGCGGGTGCCGTTTTTCTCCTTATAGGCGTAAGTTAGTACACCCCCACCCTCATGTTGTGAGATCTTGCAAGTGAAAAGCTTGTCTATACTATAAAGGGGGTAGCAGCGTCAGTGGTACTTTGTATCGCTCCTTGGAGGCACCGTTCTAGTCTTCTAGAAGACTCCTGCTTAATCCTGACATTTGTTGAAGGTTGTTGCTTCTATGGTTTAGGAGGAAAAGGGATGTTCCAATTTGATGGAGCTTTTGTGGAAAAGAAAAGGCTCAACTATTACTCAAGGCATTGATTACTGTTTTGATAGGTTGTAGAGGACAAGTGAAATTCAGATATATGCGAAATGTTTTAGATGTACTGTTCATCACCTTCTTTGTAGGAAGGCAATGGAGTTTTATGTACTTTAGCCATCTCTTTTCATAGTCCAAGAAAATAACAGAACTATGCCAAGCTATCTTTTTCTCTGTAATTGGAATGTAGGTTGATAGGTTGTTTTAAGCTTTACCTTTAGTATGATATTTTATATGTTTATAGTATAATCACTTTGTCTTGTTATCTAAAAAAAGAGTATAATAGATCCCTTTTTTATTTCTTTCTTTTTTATTCCACTATAATGGTTGTGTATACTGCTTTGTTACAAAGATCAAAACCTAATTTAAATATAAAGGTTACTTCATCTAAAAAGGGGATAATTCTGCAAATACTATAACCAGGCCATTTGATCAGGTCATTTTGGGCTGACCATCGGCAATAATCAGTTAATCAAAGCTCCAGAAAGCTCCTTGCGGCCCACATACCTGCCCCTTCAAGATAAACCTTAGCTTGACGAGAAATGAAGCACATAAAATTTTCAGGCCAATGAATGAATTCCCTGAAAATTGAAAAGGAAAAAATCCACTTTTCCTCCCTCAACTTTTGCGAAAGTTCGCTTTTTCCTCTCTGAACTCCAAAACCAGGCAAACCACCTCTCTCAACTTTTGAAACGGTGTGTTTTACCTCCCTGGCCCGGTTATAAGCGGTTTTGAAGGTGTTTTTGTCTTTTTCTTTTTTATTTATTTTGGTTGAATCTTTGAAAAATCATAATAAATCACAGAAAAATTATAAAATAGAAAATCTAATTTTGTTGGCCTCCACATGAGTAGATCTACACAGTGAACATATAATATGGTATGTTTTAGTATAAAGTTTTTCTGTAGATTTTGATCTATTCTTTTCTATAATTAGTTGGAATAATTCATAACTGTAGTTTCTATGGTCCAATTGTGGTGACTTTTTTTTAGAAATTTCACCACAATTGGACCATAGAAACTATAGTTATGAATTATTCCAATTAATTACAGAAAAGTATAGATCAAAATCTATAGCAATAACTTTGTACTAAAGCATATCATATTATATGTTTACTGTGTAGATCTACTCATGTGGAGTCCAACAAAATTAGATTTTCTATTTTATAATTTTTTTGTGATTTATTATGATTTTTCAAAGATTAATAAAAAAGAAAAAGACAAAACCATCTTCAAAACCGCTTATAACTGGGCCAGCGAGGTAAAATGCATGGTTTCAAAAGTTGAGAGAGGTGGTTTGTCCGGTTTTGGAGTTCAGGTAGAAAAAGCAGACTTTCGCAAAAGTTGAAGGACGAAAAATGGACTTTTTTCAATTGAAAATAGGTCTAGTTGGTTTTGTGGATTGAGTTTCGGTACATAAAAAATCGTTTCATTTCCTTCTGTTTGTTCTCAAAAGAAAAGGAAACTTCCATTTATTGTACTTCATAAATTAATACTACGCAGAAATGAAAGGCGCATTAATCATTTCCTTGTTATGAAATTCAACTCGTGAAAAACTTGGTTGGGTCTGCCTTCTGCAGCTCATTCTTGGCTGCTCTCACGCCACTTTGAGCTCCAAAACGCAGGCATGCGTGTAACTTTAATCCTGTCTTCTTAATAAAAAAACGTGCTTGAACAGATCATGCACTTTCGCGAAAAAAAAAGAAATTCAACTAGTGTGCATGGGCTTAAAGCATTGCTTGACTTTTTTTTATGCTAAGCATTGCTTGACTTTGGTCCTATACTCCTATTGCAGTACGCCTGTGCATGCCCAAGTGGGCAACTGGCCATGTAACGCAAGCAAGAGGGTGTTTGTACAGTACTGCTTCCATTCTAAATTATAAGTCGTTTTAACTTTCTTGGTTTATTTATTTTACTACGCATCTAGACATATTATTTATCTAGATGCATAGTAGAATAGATGTACCAAAAAAGTCAAAACAACTTATAATTTGAAACGGAGGGAGTAGTATACTCTTGCTTCGTCTTAGTTTTATGGCACACATCGATTGGTGACGTCATTTGAGCTGTTTGGTTTGTTCGTTCCCTGTAGGTTTACAATGACGCGATTCTCCAATGCGACTGTGGGAAGGTTTACCAATTACCATGTCAGAAATGTAGGGAGCAAAGAAGCGGCAGCTCAGTTGGCTAGAAGCTTTCAACGAAAGCTCGGCCAGCCCGGGTTCAATCCCAAACGTATGCAGTATTTCCGTGCATAGTGCATAGGAATGGAGAGAAAAACTCCTCAGTTCAAAAAAAAAATGTCAGAAATGTAGGAATAGTAAGGGAACTTAGAGGGGGAACTATGTGATCTCGCCTAGGGATCAGCAGAGGCACCCTTGCATCCTACCATGCTCCTCAATCCTGCGCCTCCCTCTCCCACACATGCCTCCAGAGCCCATGATCGTCTTCCCGGTAGACAGTTGTCTGGGAGGCCATGATCCAAACACGCCCGAATCCCCAGCCTCCACGATAGCACAAGCTCTCTGTCAAAGCAGGTCTTGATGGACTTCAGCAGCTCGTCCCTTCAATCAAGCACTGCCCAGCGCCCCAGCCTCAGTGTTTGACGCCTTGATCTGCGCCACCCGTCTTCCCGACAGAAGTTGAGGAACGCGGTGAATGGAAGCGGGTCGCGCTACTGTACACTCCAGGCCTGCATCCCAGTGTGCTCGTCATGACCTGATGTTTCATGGACAACGACGACAGATGTTTCAGGATATGCCATATATACGCAAAATGTTACTAGTAGAAGAAAAGTAAGAGACGATCTTATGATCGACCTCAAGTTTCATGATGCCTTCCAAGCCTACAAGTGTGCAGCTAGCGCTATCTACACTACCATCTCCCTCGCTTGCGTTGCTATTTCTGTGTTGGATGCGAACACCGTTCATTGCATTTTGCAGCCCCAGGAGTGGCAGAACCGATAGCAGCTTGTTTTTCAGCTGAAACAATATTTTTTTCTCAAAAAAATTAGACGGAACAGTGTTTTATCTTGTTTTTCAGCATAAGCGAACATGGCATCTTCCCGGGGTCCCTTGTGTTGTGACCCTGGGCCCTTCAAATTGACATTATTTCAGATCACCCCTTCAGCCTTCTTGAGATAGTGCTTTCAAGTTCAGTACTTTTCTTTGGTATAATCAGTTACATCACATGACTTTATGTAGTCGGTAGCGATGATGAAGTCCTTTTCTAAAGGAAACTTTCTTTTTTTTTCATGTAATAATATGCTGCGAGACTGCTAGTTGTACTAGTCAGGTAATGTTTGAACCACAACGCCCTGCAAGTACAGAGGTACCGATCTGTATTCAATATTAATGAAGAAAGAAAAATGTACTACATATTGATTCTTAGTCCTTGGAAACTCTGAGAAGGACAATATTTCAAAACACTGAATCGTAAAAAGGGAGCAAATTTTCTACTCATAGTTGGTCTCTTCCATATAGTCTAAGAGCTCAATAAAACCAACCCATAAAGAATCTTGGCTCATCCAGCATGGCAAAGTATCCTAGGAATTGGCTGTCTGCTCATAAGTTCAGTCAAGTTCGCATAGGGCTGCACGGCCGAAATTCTTTTTCGCCGAGTTCAAGAAGAAAATAAATTGTTTTTTATGAAAAGAAGAAAATAAATTGTATTCAGGGTATCAGCGTGCAATGTTTCTCATCCCTTCAAAAAGGCACTGACCGGCACCCCTGCCTCAGTATTTGACAACTTGATCTGCGCGACGACACCACCCGTCTTCCTGGGTGAAGATCAGTAACGAGGTGAACAGAAGCGGGTGGCGCTAGATTAACTCGAGGTCTGCATCCTAGTGTGTTCGTCATGACCTGATGTTTCATGGATGATGACAACAGATGTTTCAGGATATGCCACATATACGCAAAATGTTACTAGTAGAAGTAAGAGACGATCTGATCATCAACCTCAATTTTCATGATGCCTTCCAAGCCTGCAAGCAATGTGCAGCTAGCGCTACCTACACTACCATCTCCCTCGCTCGCGTTGCTATTTCTGTGTTGGATGCGAACACGGTTCATTGCATTTTGCAGCCCCAGGAGTGGAAGAACCGATAGTATTTATAGAGCATGCGGATCCCTTGTGCCCTGGCCCCTTCAAATTGACATGTATGCATTATTCAGGCCGTCCCTTCAGCATTCTTGAGATAGTGCTTTCTAGTTCAGTACTTTTGTTTGGTAATCAGTTACTCACATCACATGATTTCTGTAGTCGGTAGTGATGATGAAATCCTTTTCTAAAGGCAACTTTGTTTACTTTTTCAAGTAATGATGTGCTGCAAGACTGCTAGTTGTACTAGTCAGGTAATGTTTCACACAACCACTACGCTCTGCATGTACAGAGCTGCCGCTCTGTGTGTTCATGAAGAAAAGAATTGACTACATATTGACACTAATGACATGGCATCTCAAGATAGGGGGCCACATGCCGGTAGTGCGATAGGCGATGAGAGCGACATGTGGACGCACATATCGTTACAATTTCATCGTGCAATCAGCATGGCACGCTAGTGGACTAACCCAATGATTTGGACCTCACGTAGCACGATTAGTAAGTTTAGGACTTTAAAGTGTAATATTTGGAAGCTTAGGAACCTAGATGGCAACCCGAGCTAAACTCAAGGACCATTTTACATTTAATTAAATAAAGCTTACTTCATCTAAAAGGAGGAAACTTTTGTATGTAACTATAATCGGGACTTTTGGTCAGATCATTTTGAGCAGACCATCGGTAATAGTAATCAGTTAATCCGAGCTCCAGCAAGCTCCTTAGGGCCCACATACACTGCTCCTTCGTGATGTCCTGATAATAGTAACTAGGCTGTTATCGACTAGCATGAATGTTAACGAAGCCCATAAATTGTTCTTTGTTCAGGCACACGAATTTCCCTGAAAAACGAAAGTATGTAAAGTTGGTTTCGTGGATTGAGTTACAGTACAGGAAAAACCATCTCATTTCCTTCTGTTTTCAGAAGAAAAAAGGAAACTTCCTTTTATTGCACTGCAGAAATTGATGCTAACGCAGAAATGAAAGGCACATTAATCATTTGCAGTACACATGAACTGTGGGTTTATCCGCTGGAACTAAAAAAATGCCTTGATTCCATTAGATAACATGGGAATTTTTAAGCCTCCAAGTGAATTAGCAATGCTTGATGGAAATTCAGACCTCCAAACTGCCGTGATTTGCTAATGACTCACACACACGCAAAGCGACATCCCTAACCTGCGGCCTACTTTGATATGGACTCTGACTTCCAAGCCTGCACAACAGCACAACCTTTCGTCTTCCAAAGTGGCGAATGCTGGACTGGATATCAGCAGCAACGTCCGTTCCTTCAAACCGGCACTGCCCGACGCCCCAGCCTCAGTATTTGACGCATTGACCTGCTCCACCCTTCTTCCTAAAAGGTAGTAACGAGGTGAATGGAAGCGGGTCGCGCAACTGTCTTCTCTCCGTCTGCATCCTAATGTGCTCTTCATGACCTGATGTTTCATGAATTATGATCACAGACGTTTCAGGATATGCCACAAGATACACAAAATGTTAATAGACGTAAGCGACGATCGAGGAGCAACCTCAAGTTTCATGATGCCTTCCAAGCCCGCAAGTGTACAACTCGCGCTACCTACATTGCCAACCAATCTACCATCTCCCTCGCTTGCTGTGTAGCTTGCGTTACTATTTCTATGTTGGATCATGCTAACACACTAACACAGTTCATTGCATTTTGCAGCCCCAGGAGTGATACATATTTATAGAGAGCATTCTTCTACCTGAGGATCCCCGTGTGCCCTGGTCCCTTCAATTGAAATTATTCAGGCTGTCCCTTCAGCGTCCTTGAGATAGTCCTTTCAAGTTTAGTACTTTTCTCTGGTATAATCAGTTACTCACATCGACATGGCTTCTGTAGTCGGTAGTGATGAAGTCCATTTCTAAAGTCAACTTTCTTATTTTTAATATGCTGCGAGACTGCTAGTTGTACTAGTCAAGTAATGTTTCACACAACCACTACGCCGTGCATGTACAGAGGTACCGCTCTGTATTCATGAAGAAAAAAATGGCTATATGTACAGAGGTACTCTGTTAGTTGTACTAGCCTGTTCGCTTGGGCTGAAATCTGGCCGATCTAGTTGGTTTTTTATGAGAGAAAAACACTGTTGACTGATAATCTCAAGCGAACGGGCTAGTCGTTGGAAATTGTATTGGTGAAGAAAAAATGAGAAACCCTGAATCGGAAAAAGGAGCAATTTCTACTTGTATAGTTGATCTCCTCCGTAGTCTAGAGTTCAATAAAACCGCCCATAAACCAAACCCATAAATAATACTTGCCTTATGTAACACCATGAGATTATTTAGCTACAATGTTTAGCAATAATGGTAAACGCATCATAACTCTTGGAGGACATTCAAATACCCCAAAGAGCGAGCTATATTAGAGTAATTATGTTAGAATTGAGCGCATAGCTTCTCACTTGTTATGACTTGGACCTTTTATGGTGGATCTTGGGGTACAGATTCCTTTTTTCTATATTTTTAGAAAGAGAAAAGAATTGATATATGATCTATTTGAAGATGTTGCAGGTATGCAAATGATGCATAATTACTTTTGCATCTGAGGAGTAGCTGCCGATCTCCCTTATGGATGAATGGATAAATGTCATCCTTAAGAATTGTTAGCTGCTCATAAGTCAACCAAGTTCGTATAGGGCTACACAGCCAAAATTCTTTTACGGTGGTTGAAAAAAATGTTATCAAGACAAATTCAATGGCATAGAAATGGAAGTGCCTAGAGAAAAGTACCCAAAAATATAAAAGTGGTAGGGATAGTACCAAAATGTGGGACTAATAACTAAATTAATGTTTTTTACTTTTAAGGAGTGCTTCAGTTTACTCAAGGGTAAATTAGTAAATTCTTAAACTTTCTTTACGGCACCATGATTAGCGATGTCAGCAGGAATTTTTCGTCGGGGATAGCTCCCAATCCCCTCGAGGAGAAAATTTCTCAGTCCTCGTCACCACGAATGCTCGTGGGAGAGATTTTCATCCCATCCCTGTCCCCATTACAAAAGCAACATTTGGACAGCAAAAGCAAATTCATGATGTCATATCAATACAAATTGAACAAGCAAGATTTCATATTACAAGATACATCTAATTTAGGGTTTAGTTTGCGATTTATACCACCAGTCTATGCGTTGAACTTTTGGTAGGATTTTAACAAGGAGACAGTAACTCTGAAGTCTGAACCTACGGGTAGGTTGTGTTTTTTTTACTGATGGATGCTGGAAGGCAAGAGGCAAGCATCTGTTTTACGTGTGATGCAGGGATCGCCGGTCTCTTGGGTATGGTGGCTGTTTAGTTTACTGATGGATGTTGGCATCTCTCACCGGTCACCCATCTCTTTCCAGTCTCCAAATTCCAATGTGTGTAGTTTCGCCTAATATTGTTTATTGCATAGATGTGAAATATTGTTGGCGCAGAGAATCTCTTGGGTATGACTATTTGACACAAAAGGCTTAGGAGGTAGGAGTATGTGCAATGTAGAGTCGAGGACAAATTACGCTCAATAATAGTCATGGCCCACATGGGGATCTCATACTCCTGTATGGTAGTTTCAAGCATTCTTGCATCAGCTGAATGTGTCACGAGCACACAATATTCCATCCTCCCGACATATAATAAAAAACCTGGACCAAAGCAGTACAACAAATCTTTAATGACAACAGCTTATCAACATTTTGTATTTTGTTATGTTGGATAATCTTTACTACAGACGTTATGGATAATATCATCTCTTAGTTCTTTATATACCAATATATATGTGCAGAAATACATCAGCCAGAAGGCCGCCATGTTGACTTCAACTGCCAAATCAGAAGGAAATCACAGTTAGAAGTTTTTATGCATTCCTATAAGTTTAACCTAGAATGTTAAAAAGGATTTTGGACACAAAGTGAAGTTGATGCGCACATCCCTTTGGCGCACAGCAAACACAATTGTTACAAATGAAAACTAAAACCTGTAAAATCATTGATCACCCCCCCCTTATTTACATTTCGGCTGTGTTTAGTTCCTCCAAAAAAGCACTATGTAGAAAAAAGATTCCCCGTCACATAAACTTGCGATACATGCATGTAGTACTAAATGTAGATAAAATTAAAAACTAATTGTACAGCTTGGTTGTACTTTGCGAGACGAACGTTTTGAACCTAATTAGTCAATGGTTGGACACTATTTGCCAAATAAAACCAAAACGTGCTACAGTACATTTTTCACCCTTTTTCAGGGAACTAAACACACTCTTCATAACACAAAACTGGAGCATAATGCACAGAGGAACACAAGATGAAGTGCTCATTTGCTCTTCTTAGCCTATGGTACAACACAAGACTTAATTCTACACCTCAGGTAAGCTTTGTCCTACCAACTACAAAACTGCCACACTGTCAGTCGTGTAACCACTCTGATGCACTTACATTCTGATAGTAACCTATGGCCAAAATTTCACTGAAGTTTAACCTCTTTGTAAAATGGAAAACCTCAGCTCTCATCATCCATATCAATGCTGGAGAGCAAGCTCTTCAATGTCTCGTATGTCATGAAGGCAATTCCAACACTAGGAACAACCTTGAGGTACTCAGGTGCAATACCTCTGTAGAAGCCACGCAGACCTTCCCTCTGCAAGATATCACGGATAGTTCCAGTTATGGTTGATTTCTGGACAGACGATGTCCCAGCTGCTCCTTGAAGTTGCATCCGACGTTTTACAAGATCAAGGGGAAATGTGGCTGCAACAATGAATATAGAATTTAACATCCATTGTTGAAAACCATTTCTTTTATGATGTCATGCAATCAATTTGGCAATGCAAGTGGATAAATTTACATTTGTCTATCTGCTTATAAAAGAAAATAGTTGCATAAGTGTGCTGCTAGCTCCTTCAACAAACAACATTCTTGTTGTGCAAGCAATAATATAAGTGCATGTCATGGCTTTGTTTATTCAGTAAAGAAAAACTTGACAATGAAAATCGTTAGGGATCAAATGTCAGTTTACCTGTCGATGATGCAATACCAGATAGACTCCCAGAAAACAAGCTAACAACTGCAGTTGAATCATGGGGCCTGGTGCATATATGTCCATAGGCATCACCGCATCAGTTGGAAGTTTGGACAACACATTCAAGAGGGCATTACAATATATAAAACAAAGAGTAATAATGATGAGCACCTTTCCATTTGCCAATGAGACCTCAGTGATTCATAGACAGAAAAGCTGATTGCTATACTAGGTGCGACTCCCTGTAATTCCTAAAAGTTACTGGCAACCCAACATTAAAAAAAAACATATATAAGTAAAAGGTCCATGACCTACCAACAACGTGGCCCCAAGACCTTTGTACAATCCTTTGACACCCTCATCTCTACAAATTGTAGACACCGCATGGAAGATGCCCTTGTAATACCTAGTGGTTTTCTGCAGAAATTTAGATGAAAAGAATAATATAAACTCTTGGTCCATAAAACAACACCATGCAAAGCTGATTTAAAGGAGTACAAAATTGATCAGGTGTTAATTTTAGTCAGGATATAAGATATAATACTGAATATTACCTGTGTCGCCAAACGAGTACGGACAACATCCAACGGGTAAGTTAAAGATGCAGCAGTTATTCCCGCCAAACCACCACCAAGCAAACGTACAACACCAACATTATTTGAGTCTGTATCCAGGCCAGGAACCGTTTGGAGAAGCTGAAATGATTATCTAAAATCAGGTCATGAAAATAGTATTGAATGCTGAAGCTCACTATGTAATGTTATATTTAAGTGCTAAAGCACAGAACCTTGGTGCTTACATTTTTGTAGCGCTCATATGAATAGAAGCTGATGGCAGAATAAGGTAAGCGGTGTACAATTGTCACTAAATTCCCTTTCCAAAAGGCTCCAAACCCTTCTTCTCGAAAAATTCGTGAAGCCTCATGCCATATGCTATACTTCTTTAGAGTCGCAACATCTGAATGCATACCAGCTACCTGTCAAATCAGCATGGAACAGACTCGTATAAGAAATTTCAATGTCAAGAACCTGTTTCTTGTGAATCAATATCAGATCAGGCATGCACACACAATTAATTCGTAACAACTGCAGTAGTTAAAATATTGTGAAGCAGAAATAAAGAGGTTAGGACACTCATTAAGCATCGGAATGGATTGCTGAGTAAAAGAGAACAATGATAAATGCAAAACTGCAAAATTTCCTATATGATACTGTGTTGAGCATTTATTAAATGTGTGCAATTGGCAAGGTTAATTAATGTCTCCACCTATCTACAAAAAGTGACGTAAGTTTCCATATATGATAGACAGAAACAATTTGTTTATTAATCAAAATGTAGATCATAAAATTCCCTCTTAGCCTATTTAGTACAATTCTAATAGCAAATGTAGTATTCATGTTCATTGAAAAGAGATGTCCTGTAACATGCTTGCTTAGTTACTTTCATGACATACTATGTACTTCAAATTGCAGGATGAAGTAAACTCACTGGATACTAACACAAGGGGAAACCTACTTTTTTTCTTTTAGTTTACACATTCAATGATTATTCATGATAACTTCAGTCCCTGCAAACCAAAAATCCTACAATGGGAAAAAAATTTGTTCTGAATTGCTAATAACCTTATACAGGTTGAATCCTATAAGCCTTATAAGTATCCTAAGTCCCATAAGCCTTCCAATTCTACTATGAGATGAAAATACATTTTTAACATTTGTTTCAATCCTCTATCTAACACATCTTTCTGGAGAATCTGTATCTAGTATTCTAGTGTATGCAAATACAACTTATAATCAAACAAAGAACTTGCAAAAGCGACAATACACAAAAGCTGTCTTGTCCCTCTTAGCTTCTGATCCCTACGACTAGCAAAATGGCTAGGTATCTTGTTCTTAGCATATGATTCCTTTCAACGACCATGAAGAGCAGCGACAAGGTGCACTAACAACACCCCAAAGAAGGAAGATATGATTTCCCTAAGTCTCACATCAGATAAGTTGTTACTCCATTCTTTTTTAGACCAAACAGAATTTCAAAACAACGGATGGCATTGCTTTCACCTACTGACAATGAACCTCAGGGCCACGCAAAAAGGGAGATTGCTTTTTGGGCAGAATCTCCTCCATAACAATCATTAAAGCACTAGTGAATCAACTAGTAAAAACAAACAGATATACATATCTTTCTTAATTAGCTCCTCCATGTGGCTGCTACTGCTAGCGTCCACCAACCATTTGTAACTGAAAACAGGGGACGAATTTCCGTGCATAATTTCCCCATAGAGCAGAAAACAAAAACAAAAGGGACTAAGATAAGGACGCCTCTTGCGTGTGGATGTATTATGGTGTAAGCCCCCAATCCCTTCCCCGCTGCTCGTCGATTCCAATCCGTACCATAACGCTTAGCATAAAAACGTAATGTAAATGTGTAGTCTTTATCGACAGATATAGGCTGGGAGAAATTTCACCTGGAAGAGGATGGTGAGCCGCGCGAGGGGTGCGGTGCACGTCTTGCTGACGGCGCCCGCGAACCCTCCGGCGGCGAGGTGCGCCGCCGTGCCGATGTGGCGCTGCTCCTGGCAGCGGCCCACGGCTGCGCGGCTGCCGCCGCCGCCGCCGCCGCCGCCGTCGACGACGACGCCCACGCGCGCCTCCGTCTGCATGGGGCGCGCGCTCGGGCGGATAAGGCTAGGGCCCGCGGCCGGTGTGAACGCTCCTCGCGGGGTTGCGGCGCGGCGCCGAGGTCGAGGGGCGGAGCGGAATTCGAAGCTGCGAGGGTGGGCGCGTTGTGGCTTCCAGCTCCGCACGTTTCTCCGCCCCTCTACCTCTGTCGCTCTTTCTATGGTTTTTTTTTCTTTCGAAAAAGGAGAAGAATTTCCGGACCCGGCACAAATCCGACTCGAATTTCGAATTCGTGTATGATTTCATCAGAAATTTTACTAGGATATTCTATAGTATATAGCCAAGTGGATCACGTGCAGCTATTTTTTATTAATTTATTTATTTATTTATTCAGGACAATGGCAAGGCCAAGTACAATGAAGATAGTACTAGTAACTAGTAAGCAATCTGAAAATTCTAAAAGGAAATTTGTTTGAAAAAGATGGCTATGCGAAGTTCTGGTCAGCTACTTCACGGCAGCGACAGCATGGCGATGTCGTAATGGTCACGTGGATCACAAGCGACTAGGATGGCTGAACGCCCCAGCAGGCCAGCATGAACATCTGAAAGCTAAAGCTAGTGATTCATTTGTAGGAGTACTGCCTTATGACTTGGTAAAAACAAATTACCCGCTTAATAATCAACCAAAGAAATGCATTGCTCATTTTATGCAAGCCGCTGCGTCATGATATATATTGATATGACAAGTTGTTTCAAAGGTCCCAAGTCCCAACAGGATAGGACAGCAGCAGCACACAGCACGAAACCATGGAACAGCGGGAGCAGCAGCCCCTAGTTTGTGGAGAAAACCAGAATCCCCTGAGACAGAGAGAGCATGCCTTGCCTGCATCACTTCACTTGCTAGCGTCGCTGCCACAACACTTTTTACATTGGGTCTTCAGTGGGGGGGAAACAATAGAGACGTTGCGATGCGATGCTATGGATCAGGATTAGCAGCGTAACTTACGTTGCGTGCGACAACGCGATTAGCACTCGCCAAAGCAGTCTGAGGAAAGGGAATTATGCAGGGCAATGAGGCCCTACTTCATTTTATTTGGGAGGAAGACCACCACCGCCTCATCCATTCTTCTCCGTCTCAATTCCCAAGCAAAACGTGTTACGACGGGTGGTTCGTTCGCCTCGGCGGCTCAGAACAAGGTTCGCTTACACAGGCCCATCGGTACAAACTCTATTGGGCCTGAGTGACAAAAACAGAGGCCCGGAAGCCCACTAGGTCAAGACCTCAAAAAAAAAAAACAGATGCTTCGGAGTACATAATAAACCGGTAATGCTTCCGGCCGAACTGGACAGACCGGACCTACCCCAAGCTGTGCGCCCTCACCCTCTCCACCCACCGCGCAACCACCCCTTGGCTTCTCGCCCTTTTGTCTCACTGCCGCCAAAGTGAGCCGCTAGCGAGTGCCGAGTGGCCGCTGCAGATCCAGATAGGGCTGAGCTCCTCGTGGTGGGCTGTGCGAAATCTGCGCGTGCCCCCCACTTGGACTTGCGCCTCCTGCCGTGGCCGCCAGGGGAGGAGACAAGGGGACGAGCAGGGGCCAGGCCTCTCCTATGAATGTGAAATCTCCACTGAATTTTTTGAAATTCAAATAATTTTAAAAATTTAACACGGTTGGCCCCTCTAACATTCAAAAAATAACTTCTTGGCTCCACCCCTGGCAGCCGCACTCCATCTACCGGCGAGTTGCCCACGTCGGAGCTCCGTGCCACTGCAAGATCCATGCGCCGCCGCTGACCTCTGTGCCGGCGTCGAGCTCCACAACGAAGAGCCTCCATTCATTCAAGCAGTAAGGTGACATTGCGTTGAAAGTGCATGTTGCAAGCGTATATTAAGTGTTTCAAATGTTTTAGAGGTATATTGCAAGTGTTTTATATCGATGTTGCAAAAGTAAATCGAGATGTTGCACATGTTGCAATGGCTATACACGTATGTTTCAAGTGTAGGTTTCAAATGTTTCATCCGTTTCAGATATATGTTGCAAAAATAGATTTGAATGTTGCATATTATATATATATATATATATATATATATATATATATATATATATATATATATATATATATATATATATATATATGCAAGTGTTTCAAGTGTTTTTAGATAATGTTTTAAATGTTTTCATACGTATGTCGCAAGTGTTTTCATCTAGATGTTTGCAATGGCTACATGCGTGGTTTCAAGTTTTTCCTGACATTTTGCAAGTGTTTCAGACGTATGTTGCAAGTGTTTTAGCTGATTCGAACGTATGTTGCAAATATTTCATCTGTATGTTACAAAAGTAGATCAGATGTTGTAAATGTTGAATGAAACCCACCTGCCGCAGCCGCTACTGCAGCGGCTGGGGTGCCGCCGAGCGGGCGTAGATGGTCCCCACTAGTGGCGGAGCCTCAAAGAGGCGAAACTGGGCGTTGGCCCCCCTTGCCTCTGACAACTTACGAATCCCTGAAGACACTAGTAGTGCAAGGCCCTGTTTAGATGTCAAATTTTCCCCCAAATTTCACTATGCAAAAAGAAGATTTCCCATCACATCAAAATGTCGACACATGTATGGAGTACTAAATGTAGATGAAATAAAAAACTAATTGCACAGTTTAGTTGTACTTTGCGAGACGAATCTTTTGAGCCTAATTAGTCAATGTTTGGACAAAAATTCACAAATACAAACGAAATGCTACAGTACATAATCTTACACTATGCAGATTTTGCCCTTGCCAATTTGGAGCAACTAAACACGGCCCAAGAAGGGAAGACAAGGACTGTGATTTGCAGGAAAAGAAGAAAAGACAGGCCATATGAAGTGGTGCTGGTGCAGCAGGCATAGCTACATGCAGTACTCCAGCTATGACTGAGCTCAGGGAAGGAGAAAAAAGTAGGCGATGGAGAGACGTGCATGTCTGCCACTGTCAACTGCCATAGCTACAGTAGCACCTTTTTAAATTAGCACCCCCTTAATTCGGATTCACCCTCCGCCATTGGTCCCCACGTGCGGTCATGCAGCGTGGGAGACATCCGGATGGCATGGCCCAGTGTTGGCGCGCAAAACAAGGAGGCTCGGGAAACGGGGTGAATGGAAACAGGCCAGCAGGCACGGGTGTCCGGATGTTCGTCCGTTAGCAAGCCTGAGTGAAAGATCTATGTTTAGTGTTGGTAATTAGTGATAATGTCTAAGTACTAATTTTATGCCTAAGTTGTATATAGCATATGAGGATTAGTACATTCCAAGATTGGTGGCAAGATGGACATGGTGATCATGATGGCCACACTTGGATTTGGACGCAACCCTACGTGATCCAGGCAAAGGTATATGCTTAATGGTTGTGTTTTAGTAACCAAGACACCTAGTGTGTGTGGTTACATTATAGGATAGATAGCCGTACTATAAAGAGGGAAATAACGCGACTATTGAACTCCTAAGTGCCTCTAGGTGTGCATTTCATAATCATATGCATTTGGATAGAACTAATAACGCCTCAAAAAATAATTGTGAAAATACTAACACACTCGCACATGACGTGATCACTTGGTGGTGTTAGCACATTTACGATGGCGTTGAAATTTGAGCGGTAGAGAGGGTTTTGGGTACTCTCTCCCTCCCGCCGAGCTTGCGAGGCGGGATTCAGGCGTTTTCGAGGAATTAAAACGCCTATTTCCCTTTACGCCAATGTCAAGATTTGGAGGCGTTGTCACATCTTGTTTCACGAGCTAAAACATGTGCTAAAGTGACACACATACTTAGTCTAGCTCTTTTATGAAAGGGTGAATCAAACGGAGGCAAACGGATGTCATAGAGGTGACCGGACGCTGGACCGGACGCGGTCTCTGTTTGACCGGACGCGTCCGGTCAGTGCTCAGCGTTTGCGCGTGTCTCGATATTTTGATCGGACGCGGTGGTGCGTCCGGTCACGATCGACCGGACGCGTCCGGTCATGGTGGGAGCTTATTGGACTCTAACCGGACACCGGGTGTAACGCGTTCGGTCAGTTCTGCAGCACGTCCGGTCGCTGACTCGCTGGAGCGTTGCTCAGGCTTGACCAGCGCGTTCGGTCAGTTACAGGACCAGTGCGTCCGGTCGAGCTTCGCGCGTCCGGTCAGCGTCGGTCTGTGCGACCAGCGCATTCGGTCAGCGCGACTGCAGCAATTTCAACTGACTAACGGCTCTATTCGAAGGGGTACGTCTATAAATACTTGTTGGCCGGCTCTAGGCTTACTCTCTTGCATTCTTTGACATACTTGTGAGCATTTTGAGCTAAGCAACTCTCCTCCCACTCATCTCTCTTGCTTCTTTACATATTCAAAAGTGAGATTGAGTGATCCAAGTGCATTTGCATTGTGAGATTGCATCTAGTTAGCACTTGGTGGTTGATTTGCTGCGAGATTCTTGTTTCTCTCGGTGGTTGCCGCTACCTAGACGGCTTGGAGCAGCTTGAAGGTATTGTTAAGAGTTGGTGATTGTTCTTGACCACCTCCGGTGATTGTGAGGGGTTTGTGCCTACCTCGGCGAAGCGCCAAAGGCAACGTTAGTGGATTGCTCGTGTCTAGGGCTGGATATCGAGCCAACCGTAATTTTTTTTGAGCTTTTTTAGAAATTGGTATAATCTTATTCATCATTATTTCCTACATTATTTAAGACCCAACTTCACAACGAGCCTAACGAGCCGAGCCGAAGTTGAAAGTCGTTCCAAATCAAGTCATTTTCATTTAAAAAGATAAATGAGTCCAATCGGAGCACTTTTGTACCGAGTCATCGAGCCAGCTTAACGAGCTTTTTGTCCAGCCCTGCTCGTGTCATTTGCAACCTTTTGCCATTTGATAGGTTCTTGTGACGCCTTTTGAGAGGCTCGGTGTATGACCGATTAGCCACCGAACCACATGGTGAAGAGGGACACAACGGGAACTAGCATGCCGGCAAGCACGTGAACCTCGGGATAAATCTTTGTGCCATCATTCTTATTATGATTAATCGATCCCGGTTGTTGTGTATTGTGGAACTCATCTCTTGATCATATTGATTGGTTGGCTCAATACTTCGCTCCTCGGTGATACCCTTCTAACTCTCTCTTATATTAATTTCTTAATTACCTTGCTAGCTTGTTAGTGTAGCTAGTTAGCTATAGTTGTAGCTAAGTTGTGCGGTTTAACTTGTGCGGTTGAGTGCAAATTTACTAGAATTGTGAATTGGTTAGGTGGCTTGCAAACACCCCGTAGGCTAAACAAAACTCGCATCTCGCTTTTTGTGATATTGATAAACTTGTTTAGCTTGTCTTTGTAGAAATTTTTAAAAGACTATTCATCCCCCTCTAGCCATCAAAACCTTTCACCGAGCTAGTATAACACGCGATTGGCGAAAAGATCTCATGCAGTAAACAATAGCAGTGAGCCTTACACCGAACCACGTGAGATTTAAATGGACTGATCCAGCTCCACCTTTGTAATTTTTGACAGAACGAGCAGCGTTGGTTGTACACTTGCAGTACTATAACTGCTAATATATTAGGGTCCACAGATGTGCAAGGAATATGTACATAGCAAAGCCGGTATTGATTAAATAAGATAGTTCTGTGACTACTGCCGAGAACTATTTTGCTGATCTGTTTCTATTCAACCATGTGCACATCTTAATTCTTCTTCTTTTTTCCATGAAACCAACTGGTACAAGAGCTGCCTGTTACATTAAAAAAAAAGGTCTAAGATGGCTAAGAACAACACTGTCCAAGGTGCATCCGCATCAAAACAACATAGATTGCCATGCCCCGAAAGCTATAAATATCTATATGTACGTAGTGTGGTCAAGAAAGTTGTATGAGAGTTAACAAAAAATGTTATGCTCCCGCAGCCTTCAATCTCCAAAGTCTCGCTTCATCTTTAATTTTGTTTAGTATTGCTGATTCATTGCGCTGGTAGGTTTGAGGATTTGCACGTTACTTTCTTTCCGCACTACCTAGCACATTAAGGTGTCACGAAGCGCACACCTTTTTTGGCCGCACATTGAACACAAACCATGTCACTCCACCGTTCGAGGACACTTTCGATCCTAGGGAGAAGGCTGGGTATACCAAGCCAAGACACAATGCCTTCTCACAACCATTTGCTGAAACGGTAATCTTGGAAGAGATGTAAGCTAGACTCTGGCAACTGACGGCACATGTGGGGCAATTTTTGGGGTTTGGCCAACCATATGGCCCTGAACGATCAGACGTCCAAACTCTATGTTCTAAAACAATCCGACTGAAGAACTTGCACTTTGGCTATGCTAAAGTCTTCCAAATGTCTTGGTGGACCCAATAAATTGAGCCTTGTATTTACATTTCTTTATTTGTCTTCACATTTTCCCCTCATATTTGTGCAATTGCAGAGGGCAGAACTATTTCCATGTTCTAGAATAATCAGTGAGCACAAACAAATATATACTGAAACCACAAACACAGGTACACAACACAGAGACCACAGTCAGAGTCACAGGTTCACAGGTCCACAAGACCACAATCACAAAGTCTACTGAAACCTAATGCATCCAGACATCCAGTCCAGTGGCAGTGTGACATATATACAACTTATATTTCGATGAAAATTACATATATTGCCTACTAGTTCATACATACCCATTAAGTTAATCATTGCTTTTTGGCATAATGGCATGGCTACATTACTACTAAGCCCAAGCCTAAGCTGTACTTCTTCGGTGACACGGAGCCGGAACGGCCACCTTCGGTGCTGCATAAAGATTTAAAGACTAGTACTACTATATACAGTGAACCATGTGAATAGAAGGGTTGATCCAGCTGCAGCTTTGCGCATTCTAGCAGACTAGCAGTCTGTTTGCAAGAGACTGCTATATTAGGATCCAGATAGGTATTGCAAGGACGATATACATAGTAAAGCAGCTACGATTCACATAATAGTAGTCTTATGACTACTGCAGAGAGCTATTTGATGACCTGTTGGACCATGTACACATCTTCTAAGATGATAAGTTGGCTGGAGAAATGGGACATTCTGAAGCCTAAGCTTCGTTGCCTTTGTTAGTCTTCTGCCTCTTTGGTTCTCTTTCTTCTTCAGTCTCCATATCCTCCTGGCATCAATGGGAAAATTAGAACATAATTGATCAGCGGGTTCAGAAGTTTCTTTCTAGAGTTCACTCTACTTTCAGAAAATTTTATGCAAATTTCTAAAGATCACATAACATCCTACTGTTATACTTTTAGGTTCATCCAGTGGTAGATCTAGTGGGTGTCATCTCTTCTATTTGGGATAATCGACATTGAACATGAACTGGAGAGGGAGAGGACGATGAAGGAGAAGAGAGGGAGAGAAGAGCAGAGGTGCCTCACCATCGGGCTTGGCTGACGAGCTCGAGGAGGAGGCAGTCACGGCGTCGGTGTAGGTGGCTCTGGTGTCGGTGAAGGAGTAGCAGTGCGTCTGGCGGCGGCGTGGGCGTCGGGGTCGATGCAGGGACGGCGGTGGACTTTCCGTCACTTACAGACGTCCCTCTCGATCGGACTAAGGAGGTAGGTGAGGTGTGGCGGCGTTCAACCTCATGAAGTGAGCCCTGGCCCCCACCTTCTATATGTAGCCTGTGTGACGGGGGCCCACCAGCCTTGTGTGGCTGAGCACCCCCCGATCAGGGTGTGGTCAAGGAGTCCGAGTTGGCCGTTGGGCCAATTCGGTTGAGATCTATTCTAACATTCTACCTCTTGATCTCAACTTATCATTTAAACTTTAGACTTAATCTTTACATACTTATTTCTTTTACCATTCCATCACAGATTAGTGCATAGGGCATGCTTCATCGTCACGGTCAATCGCCGATAGATTTAACAACTACAATACACATATATGTACTGAAACAGATTCTTTAACTTTGGGCCCTTTATTATCCGGAAATCACAGGCTATACCATAAACCCATGTCGACTGTGTGTTTTCTGAACACACCGGGTGGTAAGCCTTGGTAAGCGGATCCGCAAACACTTGCTTGTTACTTTTACGTTCAATACTTTTAGTATGATTCCGGACTTTCTCCTTTACAACGTATAACTTTAATGTCAATGTGTTTGGCAGCACACTTGACCCGTTGTCTTAGAAGCAAACTACTTAAATGGTTATTGCTGTTGACAACCATTATCAATTCCGGGTATAAGTTTCTTAACCATTTTGCCTGTCCCGTAGCCTTATATCATGCTATACTATAACTTTGCATCACTAATGATACTAAAATTGTTTCTTTGGAGTTTTTTCACAATAAAACTCCAACTGCGAGTGTTAGCTACTATGTGGGTTTCACTAAACATCTCGCTAAAATTTAACATTTGTACCCACAACTATTTGAGAGTACTTGTTCTTTCTTTCTTAGCATGAGGCCGACATTCTTAACTCTATTCCAGTGATCTATATCTGGACTAGACTTTTGCCAAAACAACCCAGATACGTGAACTATGTCAGGGTAATATCTTATCTGTATACTCATTAAGCTTCCAACAGCTGAAGCATATATGACATCCATCTATAATAATCTCATATTGCTTCTTGAAACACTAAAGTTTCCAAAACTATTACCCTTGACAATGGGAACAGGCGTAGGTTTACCCGCATAGGTACTTTATTTGTTTAGAAACTTTTCTTAGCATGCCTATGCGATGGTTCTAATACCTCTTTTCTTCTATCCCAATGAGTTTCAATTCTTATAACGAGAGACATTTCACCGAGAACTTTCTTATTGAACCTTGAGAACAAGAGCTTCTTCTTCTCATGCAGTAGATTGACATCACTACTAACAAGTAAGATGTCATCCACATATACAGGATTAGAAAATAAATTTCTCATTCTATAACTTTGTACAAATGCAATTGTCCTCTCATTCTCTTTAACCCAAAATTTTCAATTAACTCTTTAACTTTAAATGCCACTGTCTAGAGATTTACTCTAGTCCATAAGAGATTTCTACATGTGGCGTCCCTTACGTTCTTTTCTTTCCATGACAAAATCTCTGGATTATGTCATGTAATCATTTTCATACAAATCCCATTAGAAAAAGTCGGCTTTACTTTCATCTGATGTAACTCAGATCATGGTGTGCAACCAACACTCATTGTAATCTATTCATTCTCTTCGCACAGAATCTTTCGTTTCAAGTCGCGCTTTATATCTTTACATATTCCCTTTAGAGTCACATTTTGTCTTATAGACCCATCACATCCTACTATTTTTGGCTCCTTAGAAATTTATTCTAGATCTCATAATATTATTGGTATTATGGATTCTATTTTATCTTTCTTTGCTTCTTGCCACTTAGACGAGTGAACGTCTCTCATGGCTTCTTCAAATTAGGTGGGATTACCCTCCATTTGAATTTCACTAATATAGACTTTATAGTCATAAAAAATGTAACATCCTAAAATTTGCATTATTTTAAAATAGGAGAATTGGATTTATTTCCACAATTTTGTGAACATTTTAACCTAGAGAAATAATTTTCGATAAATAAAATCAATAATAAGGTTAGATACTTGCCTGTGCATACATGCTGTTGCATATTTTTATTTGTTTTGATTGGTTTATTTCTAGAAGAAAATTATTTCAAAAATCATTTGAAAATGTATTTGAAGTGTTGGAAAAGAAAAAGGAAAAAGGAAATAACTTCTTTCTCGGTTTGGGCCGAAAGCCCAGTTTCTCCCCGCGCACTTTTTCCTTGGGCCAGCCGCGCCATCTTCTCTTGTCGGGCTGAAGCCTGCGGGCGCTCGTTTCTCTGGTTGTGGGTCGGCCCATCTTACCGGGCCGTAGGCCGTCTCGCCCCTCTTCCCTCTTTGTCTCACTGCCATCCGGTCCCACTCGTTAGCATCGTCATCTTCTTACTCGTAGCTGACCCGGAGTCACCGATGGAGTCCGATGCCGCCCCGATCCTTCTCCTTGGCTTGCTCCTCACGTTTGAGCCTCTCATAAATAGCCGGGTGTTCAACCGCCTCCACCTCAACCCTAAACGTGACCCATCGCGTTGAATCGGACACACAGCAGCACCGCAGCCCTAGCTCCACCATTGTCGTAGTCGGTGCGACGAGTTCGTTGGTTTGGTCATCTCCGATAGCTTCCAAAGTGTTTCGGGTTGCTGCTTGGACATTTTCGAGTCCTTCCCCTCCTTCTTTTTCAACTCCATTAGCTAATTGTGTGTCACCGCCGTGTACAGGAGCTTGCCGTCCGCCATTGCTAGCCGCGGGACGCTCTAGGTTGATTTCCGTCGCTCTAACCCATCTAGGTAAGTTCGTGAGCCTCCGTTCTTGCTTCCTGTGCGTTTGGATCGAAGAATCGTGCACTAAGTCGCTGGATTGATCAACGCCGGCGAGCCGCCGGCCAAATCGCCACCGTCGGGCCACTGTTGGTGGCCGGCGTTCTCTTCTCCCCCTCCTAACTTCTAATCTCAACCGTTAGCTTTTGATCCGGTGGCTCAGATCGAGTCATACTGCTTCGGTTGCCTCTTTTGCATAAGAGTCCTTGGGTTTCTTTGTTTTTAAACCCGCAGTCCAAAACACGTTTACGGAATTCTGTTTTCTCTTTTTGAAGGCGTACTTTGGTTTGGTTTAGGTGAAAATACGTTTTCTAGTATTTACAGTTTTGCCACTAGATTTATTTAGGTCATAAAATCTTCGTTTTAACTCCGATTTGACCCGTTCAAGTTGCGTTAGGTTCGTAATTTCATAATCTACATGATAGTGCTACTGTTTAGTAGGTTCTCCACTTTTAAATTTTGAGATTAGATTCAATCTATTACTTTAATAAAGAAAAGCTTGTTTAAATCATATTTTTTCGTTTTAGCTCCGATTTGCGTGCAATTCGCGTCTGTGTGATCCTAGTGAGATGTAGATTCGTTTTATAAACTTTTCAACTTATTTTGCTACTGTTGGTGTACTGTTCTAATTATAGCTTTGTTTGCTTTGTATGATTGCTCTTGGATGATTGATGTTGGTGTGTTAATCGAGAATAGAAGGTGAGCAGTTCGTTGGTGATCAAGAGTACTATTACGAATCGGATCAACAGGATCAGCTAGATCAAGGCAAGTATAGCATAGGACTATCCTTGTTACCTAATCACTTTAATTCACTTAATTCATTATGCATGTGTTTCCTTGTTAAGGATGCCTTAGTGTTGATCTTGTTACTTGAATCCTATGGTTATAGCATTGGGTAGTTTGCTAGTGCTCACATAAACAATGATCTTGTAATTTGATTAATGATATATGCAATAACACTAAAAATGATTTTTAGCAACAAGGAACAAGAGGGCTAGAGTTTTCTCTAGATTCCTCTCCATAAGGACTTATCTGTAAGCGAACATCCGGGACTTACAGTACAGCTATGAGGGCTACATGGCTCTGGCTTTAGTCATATAAGAGGACCTTATCTAGCTTATTAGTGGTTACCTTTATAGCGCAAGAGGGGTGTGTTCTGGGTTGGGTGTAGTGCGGCCTCTGTCCCTATGTGTATAGGCTGCGTGTTATTGTGCCATACGGAAGGGGGGCTCTACATTTGCAGGCCACGAAACCTAGCGGCCCTAACTTGTTAGACGAACCTTAGAAAGACTTCATAGTGAAACTTATCAGTCTAATGGGGAGTCATGACCTCGGACTTTTGGGGATCACGACTCATAGTGAAAGTGTACAACCTCTGCAGAGTATAAAACTGGTATATCAGCCGTGCTCACGGTCACGAGCGGCCTTGGACCCTTATGGAATAGAGATTACTAATAATTTACTTGTTCTTGCTATTCATTATTCTCTTTACATGATCATATGTTTATTAAGGGAATATTACCTACTTGTTGCTACTAAATTGCTTAAAACATGATCAACTAAAAGCTACATGCAGTTAAACCAGTGTTTACCCTATTTGAGCTTTATGAACCCCATGTTATATTTGTTGAGTACTTTTGTGCTCACCCTTGCATTCCCACACCCTAGGATGGACTTCCGAATGTGTAAATAGTGACTACTACTTCTACTTCCCTGAAGAATACTAGACTTGTGGTCAACCAGTTGACGTGCCTGTGATATGGAGCTAGCTATCACAAGAATTATATTATGTTTCCGCTTAGTTACGTGAAGACTCTGTGATATTATTCGTTATGTAATAAACATTTGTGATGATAATATTTATATTTGTCATCTTATGTGTGATTGATCTCTGGGCGCACGTAAGATTATACACTCCATTTGTTCCTTGAAAATGGGTGTGACAGATTGGTATCAGAGCCGTGTTGACTGTAGGACACAAGCCTAGTTAGTAATGGTCGTGATTAGTTCCCTTTTATTCCTTTGTTTCATGCTTATCACCTTACACTTGATAATTGCTAAATTTTTATGCTCCTTTCGTCCTATTCTATTATGAAAATATTGCCTCTATTTTAACTTACCTTTGGACTAAATTCTTAGATGCCTCGTGCCCGTAAGACTGCCCGTATCACCACTGGAGGTTACTTTCCACCTCGTTCCCTGTATGAATCAATGGAGCTTAGGGAAGAACCAGAAGACACTGCACCAACCCCACCACCTTCACCAGATCAGGCGTCGGAACCGGATATGCCCCAAGAAGAACTTGAACCTATGGAGGAGGTTGTCTACTTGAGTGATGATGAAGATGCTGAGTTTGCCCAAGGTGGAGAACAGCCCCCGTCGCCTCCACAAGATGGTTTCGCTGAAGTTGGTGTGCCGCCCTTTCCTATGGGTTGGACTACAAGGATTCATCACAAGTCAAGCTATGACACACCTTCACACCATCGATTGGTTGGTATGCTTAGTGCTTACTTCACGGATTGGGATCCTACGTTTGAGTACGTTTGCTGGGAGCATAAGCATCCTTTGGAAGCTACTTACTAGAAGTGCAATGTGCGTATCTTCGTCAAGGACGAGGAGATGGATACTCATCTGCTGGATCGGTGTTTTTTCCATAGTGGTCGTCGTGCTACTATAGGAGATGGCATAGAAGATGCAGCCTTTGAAGCATGCTTGGGACTTCATCACCTCCGCCATGATGTTATGCAAGAAGATCAATACCGCTATTTTCCCCGTGGAGACCTGGAGCAAGGATGAGTAATGATGAACCCTAGGAATTTGGAGTTAATTCCTCGAGTGATGGTGGATTTTGGTCATGACATGATGGTGAAGAATCGTCGGTTGGAAGCCTTGGTTAAAGCCTTGGGGAAAGACGTCAAGAGGTATCAAGAGGTGATAGATGGTCTAAGGATTGATCAAGGCATGGAGGCAATCTATGACTATCATGAACATCAAGCCTGTCCTTATGAGTTAGAATACCATCTATGTAATAATACGATAGTACGAATAGTGTCGAGTTAAGTTGAGTTTTGTGGTGTCGTGTGAACTCTGTGTGGTTAGTTGAGTTATTATTATGCTTATGTGTGAGTTGGTTTTTCCATGTAATGAGTGCTGGAGCTCTGTGGGCTTGCCTACAAGAGTTCCTAGTTAAAGATACTAAGTTTAAGTATGAAAAATAAATAGTTTAGTTGGGATAACCTTTTCTCTCTGTTCTGTCCTTTCTGGAGCGGTCTGCCTTTCCTTTTATTCTCGGAATTAACTGTTCAGCGAAAAATTCTAAAATTTTTATGGGAGTAACTAGACCTACGTACCTTTCCAATGTCTCTGGAATCACCTTTTTATCTGTTCTGGATCATGAGATATAGACGTTACAAGATGAAGTTTCTGTGCAGTTTGGAAACCAGAAATAGTTTCTGTTAGGTCCTATTTTTGGTTAACTTTGTGACAGAATTTGGATTTGTGAGTTAAACAAAAGATGTAGATAATTTCATAAGTTTTCCAACCATATAAAGTACACCTCTACTGGATATCGATAACTCGAGATAAGTCTGATTTACCAAACTACTGAAAATTAGAATATGTCCAGAAGGTTATCAGATTCCGTTCGCTATCTCTAGGACTGTCTAATATGAGATAATCTCTAAGATTTGATATTGTGTTGGAAAACAGATGCCTAGAACTGCACCTATAGCTAAGCGACCATATAGAATGGGGGTTAATGAATTAGAGGAACTTAAGAAACAAATAAAAGAGTTGCAAGAGAAATGTTTTATTCGTCCTAGCTCATCACCGTGGGGAGCTCCCGTGATCTTTGTTGACAAGAAGGATGGTTCTCAAAGAATGTGTATTGATTATCGGTCACTTAATGAGGTAACTATTAAGAATAAGTATCCACTGCCTAGGATTGATGACTTGTTTGATCAGTTGAGAGGTGCTTGTGTGTTTTCAAAGATTGATCTTCGTTCTGGTTATCATCAGTTGAAAATTCATGCTACTGATATACCAAAGACAGCATTTACAACACGGTATGGATTGTATGAGTATACAGTAATGTCTTTTGGCTTGACTAATGCTCCTGCGTACTTTATGTACCTGATGAATAAGGTATTTATGGAGTATCTCGATAAGTTTGTAGTAGTGTTTATTGATGACATATTGGTATATTCCAAGACTAAGGAAGAACATGCCCAACATTTAAAGATGGTCCTGTAAAAGCTCAGAGAGCATAAGCTCTATGCTAAACGTAGTAAGTGTGAGTTCTGGTTGAAGGAAGTTGCCTTTTTGGGTCATGTGGTCTCTAATGGTGGAATATCAGTGGATCCTAGCAAGGTAAAGGATGTGTTGAATTGGAAGCCACCAACCGATGTGGGAGAAATTCGTAGTTTCTTGGGATTGGCTGGATATTATAGAAGATTTATTGAAGGGTTTCCCAAGCTTGCTAAGCCAATGACAACATTGTTAGAGAAGAATGCTAAGTTTGTGTGGTCTGATAAGTGTCAGGTTAACTTTGAGGAATTAAAGAAAAGATTAACAACAGCCCCGGTGTTAGTTTTACCAGATTTGAGTAAGAATTTCTCTATCTACTGTGATGCATCTTGTTTGGGTCTTGGTTGTGTGCTTATGCAAGAAGGCAAAGTAGTGGCCTATGCATCGCGACAGTTGAGGAAGCATGAATTAAATTACCCTACTCATGACTTGGAGTTAGCAGCAGTGGTACATGCTTTGAAAATATGGAGGCATTATGTGATTGGACATAAGAGTGATATTTATACGGATCATAAGAGTTTGAAGTATATTTTCACCCAGTCAGATCTAAACTTGAGACAACGTCGATGGTTAGAGTTGATTAAGGATTATGATTTGGAGGTACATTATCATCCGGGCAAGGCCAATGTTGTTGCAGATGCTCTTAGTAGGAAGAGCTATGCTAATGAGGTACAAGTAGTGTCTATGTCGAATGAGTTATGTGCTGAGATTGAATATTTGAACTTGGGTATTGCCATCAATGCAGTGGAATTGGTGATAGAGCCTGTACTGGAGCAGGAAATACGTAAGGGTCAGTTGATAGATGACAGAATAAAGGAGATAGTTGGGAATATACCGAAAGTTAAGGCATCTGGATTCCATTTGGATGATAAAGGAACTCTATGGTTTGGAAAAAGATTATGTGTGCCTGAGGACAAGGCTATAAGAGAAGTAATTCTACGTGAAGCACATGAATCTGCTTACTCTATTCATCCTGGAAGTACCAAGATGTATATGGATTTGAAAGAGAAGTATTGGTGGTATGGTTTGAAAAGAGATGTTGCAGAGTATGTTGCATTATGCGATACATGTCAGAGAGTTAAAGCTAAACATCAGAGACCAGCAGGATTGTTGCAACCGATGCAGATACCTGAGTGAAAGTGGGAAGAAGTTGGTATGGATTTTATAGTAGGGTTACCCCGCACTTAGAGAGGTTTTGATTCAATATGGGTCATAGTGGATCGTTTGACCAAAGTTGCTCACTTTATACCAGTCAAAACAATATATTTTAGTACAAAGTTGGCTGAATTGTATATGGAAAGGATAGTAAGTTTGCACGGTGTTCCAAAGAAGATAGTGTCAGATCGAGGCACTCAATTCACATCATATTACTGGCAGAAAGTTAAAGAGTCATTAGGGACTAAGCTGAATTTTAGCACAGCATATCATCCTCAGACAGATGGGCAGACTGAAAGGATTAATCAGATATTGGAGGATATGTTGAGAGCTTGTGCTTTGCAGTATGGTACTAGTTGGGATAAGAGTTTGCCATATGCAGAGTTTTCCTACAATAATAGTTATCAGAAAAGTCTACAGATGGCACCTTTTGAAGCTTTGTATGGTAGGAAGTGTAGAACTCCGTTGTTCTAGAATCAGATAGGAAAAAGTCAAGTGTTTGGTCCCGATGTGCTTAAGAATGCTGAGAAACAAGTAAGAATGATTAGAAACAATTTGAAAGCAGCTCAGTCACGACAGAAAAGTTATGCTGATACTCGACGAAGAGAATTAACTTTTGAAGTAGGAGATTATGTCTATCTAAAAGTGTCACCTATGAGAGGTGTGAAGAGGTTTAACCGGAAGGGAAAGTTAGCACCAAGGTATGTCGGACCTTTTAAGATTTTGGAAAGACGTGGTGAAGTAGCATATCAATTGAAATTGCTTGAGAGCTTAGCAGGTGTGCATGACGTGTTTCATGTGTCTCAGTTAAAGAAATGTTTGCGTGTGCCAGAAGAACAGATACCGTTAGAGGAACTCACTGTTAAGGAAAATCTCACTTATGAAGAGTACCCAGTAAAGATATTGGAGACAACAGAAAGAGTTACTAGGAGCCGAGTTATAAAGATGTGTAAAGTTCAGTGGAGTCGATATTCGGAAGCAGAGGCTACATGGGAAAGAGAGGAAGATTTAAGAAAAGCGTATCCACAGTTGTTTGAGCAAGCGTCGTCCGAATCTCGGGACGAGATTCATTTTAAGAGGGGTAGAATTGTAACACCCTAAAATTTGCATTATTTTAAAATAGGAGAATTGGATTTATTTCCGCAATTTTGTGAACATTTTAACCTAGAGAAATAATTTTCGATAAATAAAATCAATAATAAGGTTAGATACTTGCCTGTGCATACATGCTGTTGTATATTTTTATTTGTTTTGATTGGTTTATTTCTAGAAGAAAATTATTTCAAAAATCATTTGAAAATGTATTTGAAGTGTTGGAAAAGAAAAAAGGAAAAAGGAAATAACTTCTTTCTCGGTTCGGGCCGAAAGCCCAGTTTCTCCCCGTGCTCTTTTTCCTTGGGCCAGCCGCGCCATCTTCTCTTGTCGGGCCGAAGCCTGCGGGCGCTCGTTTCTCTAGTTGTGGGCCGGCCCATCTTACCGGGCCGCAGGCCGTCTCGCCCCTCTTCCCTCTTTGTCTCACTGCCATCCGGTCCCACTCGTCAGCATCGTCATCTTCTTGCTCGTAGCTGACCCGGAGTCGCCGATGGAGTCCGATGCCGCCCCGATCCTTCTCCTTGGCTTGCTCCTCACGTTTGAGCCTCTCATAAATAGCCGGGTGTTCCACCGCCTCCACCTCAACCCTAAATGTGACCCATCGCGTTGAATCGGACACACAACAGCACCGCAGCCCTAGCTCCACCATTGCCGTAGTCGGTGCGATGAGTTTGTTGGTTTGGTCATCTCCAAAAGCTTCCAAAGTGGTTCGGGTTGCTGCTTGGATGTTTCCGAGTCCTTCCCCTCCTTCTTTTTCAACTCCATTAGCTAATTGTGTGTCACCGCCGTGTACAGGAGCTTGCCGTCCGCCATTGCTAGCCGCGGGATGCTCTAGGTTGATTTCCGTCGCTCTAACCCATCTAGGTAAGTTCGTGAGCCTCCGTTCTTGCTTCCTGTGCGTTTGGATCGAAGAATCGTGCACTAAGTCGCTGGATTGATCAACGCCGGCGAGCCGCCGGCCAAACCGCCGTCGTCGGGCCACTGTTGGTGGCCGGCGTTCTCTTCTCCCCCTCCTAACTTCTAATCTCAACCGTTCGCTTTTGATCTGGTGGCTCAGATCGAGTCATACCGCTTCGGTTGCCTCTTTTGCATAAGAGTCCTTGGGTTTCTTTGTTTTTAAACCCGCAGTCCAAAACACGTTTACGGAATTCTGTTTTCTCTTTTTGAAGGCGTACTTTGGTTCGGTTTAGGTGAAAATACGTTTTCTAGTATTTACAGTTTTGCCACTAGATTTATTTAGGTCATAAAATCTCCGTTTTAACTCCGATTTGACCCGTTCAAGTTGTGTTAGGTTCGTAATTTCATAATCTACATGATAGTGCTACTGTTTAGTAGGTTCTCCACTTTTAAATTTTGAGATTAGATTCAATCTATTACTTTAATAAAGAAAAGCTTGTTTAAACCATATCTTTTTTGTTTTAGCTCCGATTTGCGTGCAATTCATGTCTGTGTGATCCTAGTGAGATGTAGATTCGTTTTATAAACTTTTTAACTTATTTTGCTACTGTTGGTGTACTGTTCTAATTGTAGCTTTGTTTGCTTTGTATGATTGCTCTTGGATGATTGATGTTGGTGTGTTAATCGAGAATAGAAGGTGAGCAGTTCGTTGGTGATCAAGAGTACTATTACGAATCGGATCAACAGGATCAGCTAGATCAAGGCAAGTATAGCATGGGACTATCCTTGTTACCTAATCACTTTAATTCACTTAATTCATCATGCATGTGTTTCCTTGTTAAGGATGCCTTAGTGTTGATCTTGTTCCTTAAATCCTATGGTTATAGCATTGGGTAGTTTGCTAGTGCTCACATAAACAATGATCTTGTAATTTGATTAATGATATATGCAATAACACTAAAAATGATTTTTAGCAACAAGGACAAGAGGACTAGAGTTTTCTCTAGATTCCTCTCCATAAGGACTTATCTGTAAGCAAACATCCGGGACTTACAGTACAGCTATGAGGGCTACATGGCTCTGGCTTTAGTCATATAAGAGGACCTTTTCTAGCTTGTTAGTAGTTACCTTTATGGCGCAAGAGGGGTGTGTTCCGGGTTGGGTGTAGTGCGGCCTCTGTCCCTATGTGTATAGGCTGCGTGTTATTGTGCCATACGGAAGGGGGGCTCTACATTTGCAGGCCATGAAACCTAGCGGCCCTAACTTGTTAGACGAACCTTGGAAACACTTCATAGTGAAACTTATCACTCCAATGGGGAGTCATGACCTCGGACTTTTGGGGATCACGACTCATAGTAAAAGTGTACAACCTCTGCAGAGTGTAAAACTGGTATATCAGCCGTGATCACGGTCACGAGCGGACTTGGACCCTTATGGAATAGAGATCACTAATAATTTACTTGTTCTTGATATTCATTATTCTCTTTACATGATCATATGTTTATTAAGGGAATATTACCTACTTGTTGCTACTAAATTGCTTAAAACATTATCAACTAAAAGCTACATGCAGTTAAACCAGTGTCTACCCTATTTGAGCTTCATGAACCCCATGTTATATTTGTTGAGTACTTTTGTGCTCACCCTTGCATTCCCACACCCCCAGGATGGACTTCCGAATGTGTAAATAGTGACTACTACTTCTACTTCCCTGAAGAATACTAGACTTGTGGTCAACCAGTTGACGTGCCTATGATATGGAGCTAGCTACGACAAGAATTATATTATGTTTCCGCTTAGTTACGTGAAGACTCTGTGATATTATTCGTTATATAATAAATATTTGTGATGATACTATTTATATTTGTCATCTTATGTGTGATTGATCTCTGGGCGCACGTAAGATTATGCACTCCATTTGTTTCTTGAAAATGGGTGTGACAAAAAATATCTGATTTTCTTATTCTTTGAGATTTTCTGGGGCCTCAGCTACTAACATTTCTTGACCTTTATTGCTAAAAGATAATTGATTCTACAAGGTCCTGTGTAATAAGATCCTTGTTTACATTATTCATTCTCCTTGCGGAGTTAGGTACTTTTGTATCATGCTCCCCCAGATTGTCCCATCTTCAAACTTTCTTATTTTGGGTTTAATCTGCTAAAACTTATATAGTGTGTTTAACACCGTCTTAATAACTCTGAATGCGTCCAGTATGAATACTGGCCGACTATACTATCTTTCTATTGAAACTGTAAAAGGTCCATGAATTTAGTTATTTCTTTACTTTAGGGGTATCGTTATTATGACCGTCTTACTCCCTCGACGATCGCATTCATCTTTTATAGATCACTCTTGTCTTCAATGCATAGTATGCATTGCATTATCTAAATTATGGAAAAATATCTTTCTTAATTGTCTTTCTTAATTGATTTCACATTTCTCCCCCTCGAAATGTGGTACGAACTTTTCTACCACAATTTCGAAAAATATTCAGAACTCTTGTAAATGAGGAAACTTTGATTACTTACTTTATCCACATGATTACATCGTGCAAATGAAATTATTTCTTATTCGTACGGGAGTACTTTGTTCTCATTTCACTTCAAGAACTCAATAGAGTCTTTTATCATTAATACTTTCGCAAGTCACGCTTGCATGTCATTCTTATCTTGAGGTTTGTCTGTAACTTTCTTTTGTTCTTAAACTCATACTAGGATAGTATAAGAGCTACCTTAAACTTTTCTCCCTATGCGGGATACACTAAAAGCACATGAGTCATCACAACTTTCTCCCGCCATGCAGGATAAGTACTATGCCAAACTATTTCCGCCATGCGAGTACTTTCACAAACTTTTTTCCGCCATGCGAGATAATTCCCTTGAAGGGACATAAATGCCAGGATTGGCTTATACTCAACCATCAAATTTAGGAATAAATCCGAATACTCTTTAACATACATGCTTAATCCGACGTTGGTTAAATTAAACATGCATGTCACTTATTACATTTCATATCATGATGATTAAGACTAAAATTGTATTACTTATTACAACTCTTATCATGATGATAGAACTAAACTAAATTCTTCTTTATAAAAGGTAAATCAAAGACATTTCTTAAACTAAACTCTTATTTGTTCTATTTCTTTTCTTGGATCAATATCCTAGAATTCTTTTCTGTTGAAGCCATTCTTTAAAGAGAACACAGTCTCTCATGCAATGGTCTTCTTTCTTTATTATCTTGCACTTAGTCTTTTCACCATCAGAGTCACAAGTACCCATATCACTTTCTTTTCTGCCTTCAAGAATGAAAGCATCAAGTTCTTTGTCTGAAAAACAATCATCAATAATGTTCATTAAACTTTTAAAACTTTATGTTCTATTCTATATCACCGTTGGGCAGAAATAGAATAAAACTATATTCTTCTACATTAATTCCACATTACCGTTGGGTAGAAATGGAATTAATATATGAAAACTCATTAATCTTGAAAACATAGAACTGCTCCTCAAAATTAAATTCTCCCGTTGGCTCGAATTTAATTAGAAGACAATCAACTTCAATGCAGCGGAAACATGAAAATACATTGCATTCTGCTCTCTCTGGAGCATCTCTCATTTCTTATCCTCTCTCTGAAAATTAGTCACCTTGACGCAAAATTTATCAGAGATTTAAACTTTAAACATAAAAACTCATAGAATTATAATATTGTTATCATCAACGTTGGTCAGAAAATAACAATACCATAATTTAATTTTAAGCCGACTATTCCTCCAATTAAAATTTTTCCGTTGGTTCCAATTTTAACTGGAGGATCAAATTTTCATCATTTACTGAATAACTATAACTGCTCTTCAAATTAAATCCTCCCGTTGGTTCGGATTTAATGAGAAGACAATAAATTTTTTCTTTACAGTGGATATATGACAAAATTCTTAAAATAATTCTTATTCAGAAGCATCGTTTTATACTTTTATTTTCTCTAAACAAATTATCAAATAAGTTTGAGTAGAGATAATCATTTAATCTTAACAAAAATCATTCAGAAAATGCTTTTGATATATATATATATAGAAGGCCTGCCGCGGCCCAAGACCGCGCTTTGCCCTTTCTCCCTCGGCCCAGAGGCCAGCTTGCGCGCGCGCGGCCCAATGGTGCTCGCGCTCTGCTTCTTTCAAGCGGCCCAGCGCAACAGCCCATCAGGCCTGCTTCGCATGCGCGGTCGGGAGCAGCCCAGCAGATCACGTCGCGGCGCCTCCCCGCGCCTAGCTTGCTACGCAGCTTCGGCCCAGCGGCCTCACCGCTCGCTCGCGCCCGCGCCCAGGCCGCAACCTGGGCCTGGGCCGGCCATTCGCCGCGCCGCCTCCTCCCGCCTAGGCCAAAAGTGGCCTGGAACTGTGCCTGCTTGATCTCGGCCGTCAAAAACCGATCCGACGGCAGGGAGTCAATTTTGGAGGGATAAAAACCCCGCCGTCGTCCAGTGTTCATCCAAACCCTAATTCATTTCGTCTCCTCCCTCTCTTCTCTCGCCGACCGGCGGCCACAGTGGCGGCGGCCATGGTGACCGGTCCGCGCCGTCGCAGGGAAGAACAGCCGGAGCAGGTCCGGCTCCCAGCGCCCTTCTCCTTTCTTTCTTTCTTTCTCCTCCCCTTCTCCATTTCGCCTGCACCCCACTGAGAGAGAAAGAGCGGCAGCGCAGCCAGCCATGGTGGCTGGAGGAGAGGAAGACGGCGCCGCCGCGGGCCCCCTCGCCGGCGTGCGTGCTCGCCCGTGGCTGAGCACGCCGTCGTCGAGCGGCCTCGCGATGGTGCCCTGCTGTTCGTGGCGCGACTTAGTGCCGGCTCGCTGGCGGCTTAGTTGGCCCTTTCTGTCCCGCACGATGGCGGTGTGACCTCTTCCCGCATGAGAGTGATGACGACGGCAGCGAGAATACCCCGGTAGGTCTACTCGCACTGCTCCATCCTCT
Organism: Saccharum hybrid cultivar R570; assembly: GCA_038087645.1. Lineage (NCBI taxonomy): Eukaryota > Viridiplantae > Streptophyta > Magnoliopsida > Poales > Poaceae > Saccharum > Saccharum hybrid cultivar. Next base: position 168,661 of record JAQSUU010000123.1, on the reverse strand, counting down.
GTTCTTTCAAGGGTTAGGGTTCTTCATCCGATTCGAAATCGGTTCTCCTCTATTTTCTTTTGATTTTCATTCCCCGATCTAGATCTACGGCTACAACCAGGCTCCGATGCCATTGTTATACTTTTAGGTTCATCTAGTGGTAGATCTAGTGGGTGTCATCTCTTCTATTTGGGATAATCGACATGGAACATGAACTGGAGAGGGAGAGGACGATGAAGGAGAAGAGAGGGAGAGAAGAGCAGAGGTGCCTCACCATCGGGCTTGGCTGACGAGCTCGAGGAGGAGGCAGTCACGGCGTCGGTGTAGGTGGCTCTGGTGTCAGTGAAGGAGTAGCAGTGCGTCTGGCGGCGGCGTGGGCGTCGGGGTCGATGCAGGGACGGCAGTGGACTTCCCGTCGCTTACAGGCATCCCTCTCGATCGGACTAGGGAGGTAGGTGAGGTGTGGCGGCGTTCAACCTCATGAAGTGAGCCCTGACCCCCACCTTTTATATGTAGCCTGTGCAACGGGGGCCCACCAGCCTTGTGTGGCTGAGCACCCTCGATCAGGGCGTGGTCAAGGAGTCCGAATTGGCCGTTGGGCCAATTCGGTTGAGAACTATTCTAACACCTACAAATTGCATTTCATTTCGTTCCAAAAGGAAAGGATCAAAAAGGGATATCATTTTTCTACCTCAACATTTTTTAGGGGACTCGGGCTGCAGGATGCAGAAGAGCTCTCAACCTCTGGCTCTTCACCACCAACGGCTGCTTCCATCTCTTCTTTGATCACCATCTTCTCCTAACATCAATTGGCAAATTAAAAACCAACTTGATCAGAAAACTAGGAGTTTTTCTACTATGCAAACTGTGTATCATTTCTTTTCAAAATGAAAAGACAATTAAAGGGCCGTCGCATTCTACCTTCTTCATTTGTAAACTGGAGCCATCGGATGCATAAGAGCCCTCATCCTGTGACAAATCACTATGATCTCCAGCTTCTATGTGAACAAAACCACTACCGAGCCGCTGCAGCTCGTCATCGTTCAGGACGTGCTTCACCAAGAAGCACCCATTGCCGAAGGCCACAACGAAGGCACGTCTCTGTTGCGAACTGATGACAGCTGAGATGCCATCACCTGTGACCCCTCCAATGAGCTCTGCTGCAACACCTACAAGCTTTTGTGCTGCATCATCAAATATCATGACATTCATAGAGCCTGTGTCATCTTCCATCACCGCATCCAGCTTATACCTTACTTAGCAACAACAACAACATGGTAAGATCTTTCAAAAGGAAAATGCAACATGTTGCTGCATATGAAAACTACAAACTGAGCAGCCATGTGGGAATGGCAGCAATAGTCTTTCAGATTCTCACCTCTCAACAGATAACTTGTTATTTGGACAATCATCGATGCACAAGACTTTGCTTCCACCCCAACTGATGGAGCGACGGCAGTGAAAGCATGACTGGTATGACCAACCTTTATTGCAGTCTATGCCTTTCAAGGTGGCTCTGCACAACCAGGTACGCTGCTATAGAGAAAAAGGGACAGACAGATAAGTGAGCAAGACATATGGTTTGAATCTGATCAGAGGGCGCCACCTAACCTGTAATTCATATGCATTGAGGCTTGTCAGCTGTTTTATTGTTCGCCAGCTATCAACTAACTCAGTTCGATTTACAGGCTTTTGTAGCCGACATGGGAGGCGATCGATCGGTTTATGCGGACCATCCAAGCTGCATACACGTAGAACTATTAGCTCTGGCCTTATGTAGCCTTGATCAGCATTTCTGCTCAAGTATAAATGATTGAGTTCAGTCAGTCCACACCTTGCACGAAACTTTTGCACCTCCTCTACATCCAAATCCAGGTAGTATTTTGAAGCTGATGTTGAGCGAACTATAAATCCTATTTCTAAATAGCATGATGGTGAGATGAGATTTGAAAAAAAAACAGGGAAAGGACGATATTATGCAGTTAAAGAAATAACTGAGAGTATAGATCAGACCTTTGTAGCGCTCAACAAGCATCCCTGCAAAAATAGCAACAATTGGGACTTTTCGGTCTTGATTGAAAACTTGCTCTGCGTCGAAATTGCGACCCAGATCTCCATAGAGAGTGACATTCAATTGCTTTCCCCTGTAAACAGTAATACATAAAGTAAGGTGCTGGCACAAGAGTAAAATGATGATTTGGAAGGAAGGTTAGTAAACCATCACCCCAAATCTCGCAGATGTATGTTGCGAAAAGATATGTTATGCAAACCATCCCACTTCCAAGTCCGCCCCTCATCTTCAATGGATACTATCTGGCCAATAACATCTGCCAGCAAGCAAGTAAAAGGGTCAATTCAGACATGTGCAAACAGCAACATTCATTGCAATGATACTATCAGTTCCCAAGAAAATCCACCTGTAAGCAAGCTCGTGTCTTTGTCCCTAGAAGGAACATCACCAAAATCAACAAACTCAAAGCTATGGAGAGGTATCGAAGAACCGGCGCGATCGTTAATCTCAACCACCTCTGTCTGTTCTCCCATGCTAATCACTAAACCATTGCTGCAGGCCATGTAGGACTTCAGTTTTTTGCCCACTTCAAAATTCGACAAGGCATAGACCTTCCCTTCAACTAGCTGGTGTTTGAGTCGCTTCGTGTCGCAGGGACGCGCCCACGCTTGCATAACTACACCCTACAAAATTACAAATCACCAGGGCGAAAAACATATTAAGTGTGCTGATACTGAAAAATCAGGCACTAGAAGTGTGCTACTTTGGTGACCAATCGGTTTAATATGGACTAAAGAACTTCAGGTTGGGGAATGGACTGGGTCACCTCGCCGTCGATCAGGAGGCAGCGGAGACCGTATTCCTCGCCATTTTTTGGATTGGAGGCCACCCAAATCCTGGAGACGCGTACCCGGACTCTGCTCCTATAACCGTGGCATCCGAGGGTTAACTGACAGCCTATTCGTTTCGCTGGATTATTGTGGCTGAAAGTACTGTTCGCTGGTTTATTGTGAGAGAAAAATACTGCTGGATGACTGCTGATTCCGCTGAACCAGCGAAACGAACAGGGTGTGAGACAATGGGGTGAAGGCACCTTGAACTTGTGATGGACCACGCATTCCGGCCTGTGGGCTCAAGCTTGCCCTCATCCGTAACCCTGAGCTACAGGAGAACAAAGAACAGAACACAGGTGACAGATCAGTATAGAGCTAGAGTCGCAGAGCATCGGCCATGCAACGGTGTTTTCCTCTAACAATATTTCTGCGTAAGCATCGGCATAAGCCGAATTTTAGCGTAAACGAACGGGGTGGGAGACACCCAAACCAGAGACGAGCCTTTCGATACTACAAAAATTCATGCCGCGGTAAATAAACCGCCGATTCAAGTTACTGCGCTATCCAGGTTCATCAGTTACTGTTGCTATTGAAAGGGGGGAAATGAAGCGTCGAATCCTAGGCTAGCGAATGCATGCTGCTTCAAGAACCAGAGGCACCGGACCCATCACCGAGTGGATTTCAAGAACAAAATATCAAGATGAGGTTTTTTTGATTGAGATAAAGACGAGGTAACAGTCAAGAAACTGGTGTACCTCGCCCAGGGGCGGAGACAAGGGGGGCGGGCAGGGGCCTGGCCCCCTAGTGTTGCACACTTTTCATTAATACATCTCATTAGTTCTCACTAATCACTGAAAATTATAAGTAAACAAAGACTTCTCAGCTAATTCTAAATTGTTTTTTCTCAAATAAATCAAATAGATCTAGCAAGTTAATATAAGAAATACCAACCTTAAATTTTGTTCTTATCTAACAATTTCGTACAATAGCTTACTAAACAATTTTTGCCCTGGGAGCCCCGAAATATTTCTAACTAACCAAACCTTTTTAATATTTTATTTGTCTCTTACCGCTTTCTTATCTGAAATCCTTTATTTTCTTAATTTAAGCATCGTCCAATTTACTCTACTCTTTCGAGAAAAATACCATTTGACTATGAAAACTTACCAGTTAGAGTGAATATTTGGTAACTTTTTAAGCCAACATCAAGATTTGACGGTGATACCATATATTGTTTCTGGACACTCGATGATCCGACCCCCTATATCTAAATCCTGGCTCCACCCCTGACCTCGCCTGGTGGAGCGACGGAGGCTTGCGCAGCATGTCGATCTCACCGTCACCGGCCAGAGAGGAAGAGAATGCACCCGTTCGTGCAGCAGAAGCAAAAGTTAATGCAGAACTCCTGGGCTGCTGAACTGCAAAGCCCCGTGTCCCGTGGCATGGAGCATTAAATGCAGAAATAAAAAACGAATTATATAATTTAAATAAAAACTACTAGACGAATTTTTTAAACCTAACTAGTTTATGATTAGTCATAATTGCTACAGTATACACGTGTGCTAATGATGAATTAATTAGGCTTAATAAATTCGTCTCGCGGTTGTAGACGAGTTATGTAATTAGTTTTTTTATAAGTATCCGAATACCATTTCTAACATCCCATAAAAGATTCGATACGACACCTAAAAATTTTTCACCCACCAACTAACACACGCCCTAATAAGACCTAAGGAGACCCGATGTGTAGCACGTGGAAGGAACAGACAAGCGACTGGTGTGAAGTACTCGTACTCTTGACGGGACAGGACGATGGCAAGACAACTTTTTTTTTTTGAACACCGCCAGGAGCACTGGCATATCATGTAAGACTCGTATTGGATACATATACTGACCGCACGCTCAAATACAGATGAGACTGTTCGACAAATCTCGAAACGCGTCTATCGAGCACACACGCGCACACACTACTCACACACCCGCTCTGCTCCCTCCGGGGATAAAACCCCGGCGCAGCCCCACAGTTGCCCAGATTGGGATTCAAACAGTAGGCGGACAATCTGGCCACTGCCAGAGCAGCCAACTGAGCTACGCGCTCGTCCGCTATGCCAAGACAACTGACCCACGTAAAAAGTACTACTACCCCTGTGGACACTGTTTACTCGCTCGAAAAAGAAGCATGTTTTTTATTTTTTTATTAAGAAGTCAAAATAGTTTTAAGTTGAAATCAAATCTCTAAAAAAATGAAATCAAATCTATATAAAACATATTTAATATTTATGATGTTATCAAAGTGAACAGAATATATTTTTACAATGAACATATTTAGGACATCTATACCGTGTGGCTAAGAAGGGGCAAGAAGAAAAACAAGAAAGTGCAATGCGTTGAGAAGACGTTAGGGCGTCCCAAATAACTACCCAAATAGCTAGCAAATATTGTATTTTATTTCACTTGGAAGAGAGTGTGCAAGTAGTATGCTCACATGTCTCCCGAAAAAACACAAATATTTGACTGTTTGGCCCACTTCACCTATAAATGTGCACCTACTTTTATCTCTTTCTTTATTTCTTCATGTCTGGCTTCCTCCTCCTAAACTTTAGTCGCTGTCCTATCAGATGTTTGACATATGCATATGTATTAAATATAGACTAATTACAAAACTAAATGTATAGATTAAAATTGTTTTACGAGACAAATTTTTTTAAGCCTAATTAGTCCATGATTTGACAATGTTGTGCTGCAATAAACATGATTTGACAATTAGACTTAATGAATTCGTCTCGTGGATTACTGACGGATTCTGTAATTTATTTTTTTATTAGTATCCAATCACCCATGCAACACCCCCATATGACATGTCCTAAACTTTAGTCCCCGGATCAAACGCCCCCACCAGGCGATTTCATCTTAATCGTTGGGGGATGCCCTAGGTCGCGATTTCATCTTAATCGTTGGGGGATGCCCTAGGTTAAAAAGTAAATATGAGTGCCGTGAAAAGTGAAAACTAGGTAAGTTAATAGAAGAATCAAATAAAATATTTATAGAATATTAGATTGAATTATAGAGGGTGTAGTGGCCAAACAATCAACATGATGTGGATGTCTTGTATATTGATGTACTGGAAATAGTAATTATACTTAGTGAAAGATGATGTAATACTTATTGGGATTATGTGGCATTTAATGGGGTATAATTTGTGGATAGGTTACAAGCTGAGATTAAAAGTTTATGGTGTTTATTTTTACTAGATTTCTTACGTGCATGATTTTCTTTGTTTTCCTTATTTTTCAAGGTAGTCATTTACATATAGTATTTATTTATACGTATATCGATCATCAATGTATTGCAAGCAGAACTTTAGTTATGATTAAATTTGAGATTGTTTGATTTTTACAGCTGCTCCAGTGTGGTTCAAAATCAAAGGATGAGCCACTCAAACCATAAACACCACTACTGGACTCGCATGCTTTGCCAGAGGCCCTGGGCAAAGACCCAAAAACCCTCGGCAAAGGCTTTGCTGAGGACTGCCCTCGGCAAAGAGTCCTCGAGGAATTTTTAGACGGCGAAGGAATCTTTGTCGAGGGCCGTGGTCATATCCCTCGGCAAAGAAATTTTTATGATTTTTTCCTAAAAATTCTTTGCCGAGGGTCGTGGTCATAGCCCTCGGCAAAGAGGTAATTTTTTTCTTTTTTTACATACATATACATTTATTATCAAGTGTCACACACACACACACACACACACACACACACACACACACACACACACACATATATATATATATATATATATATATATATATATATATATATATATATATATCATAGAACCCATTTTCTCACAATATATCACAACCATAATCGTGAACCACAAATCACAATATATTACAACGATAGGTCACATGTTCATCATCATTCACATGTTTATTACAACAAGTTCATCAAATCCAAGCACAAGTCACAACCATAAACCACAACTCACGCTAAAGTCGAACCACATCACCTAGCATGAGTCCTCATCAAACTAGCCTATGAGACGATGGTGAAAGATTGGCCTGATCATGACGTAGTCGCGGGATGATTCGAACCCATGGACGGAGGCTGCATAAAGGAGCAGAGATTGCATATGTGAGTAATCCGGGAAAACAGTTTTGGAAATTACAGATTGTATCTAGTAATCTAGGAATACAAAAGGATTAGACTTAGTTAAAAATTTCGATAGCACCTCCCCTGCACGGGGAGGTTTTCAAAACCTGTAAGAAAGAACGACACAAAGGCCGACATCCAGAACGACACGAACGCCAACATCCACAACGGCACGAACGCCGAAATCCACAACGGCACGAACGCCGAAATCCACAACGGCACGAACGCCGAAATCCACAACGACACGAACGCCGATATACATGCAAAGCAAGCGAGAAGTGAACTTTCATACTTACAGGAGTAGCTGCAGGAGCAGGAAGTGGAGCAGGAGCTGTAAAGTGCACTTCTACACCCGATGCTTGCCCAATATTTTGCATGATCGTCATCATCTCCGCCATCTGCTTCTGCGCGGCCTCGAACGCGACCCTTTGGGCCTCGAACGTGGCCTACTGGGCCTCCTGCTGCGCGGTCAGTTCCACGATCTTCTCCTGTTGCTGCGTGGTCAGTTTCTGCAATATTTCATTCTAATGTTTTAGTAATGCAAATCTAATTTAGGTGTGTAAAGATAAACGTACGACGAGTAAGGCAAGAATTACCTGGAGTTCTTGGACCTACTGCAGTGCTGGAGCAGGCCAAGGGTGTATGGGCTGGCTAGAGCTCGTGCTCCGTGCTCGGATAGCGCCGAGGTTGGGAACAGTGCTGGGGTCGATGGCGCCGTCTGCAATCCACATCCGCCCGTGCTTCTTGCCTCCTCCGAGCCTCATGATCGCCTCTGCATCAATGGGCTCAGTGCGCACATCGTAATCTTCCCCATGGATCTCCCTTACCGCTGACGTGTACTCTTGGACCTTAGTGTACACGTTCGGGTCAGAGTACGTCTCCGGCGGTAGAGACGGGTCGAAGGAGACAGAGGACGACGACCTGCACGTTCGGGTCAGAGTACGTCTCCGGCGGTAGAGACGGGTCGAAGGAGACAGAGGACGACGACCTGCTGATGTGGGACATAGCCCATGTAGAGAAATCCGAGAGCTCCTCGCCCGGGTGCTTAGCCTCCTGCGAGAAAGACGGGAAGATGGTGAGAAATCTAGCAGAATTGAGCGTCAAAATAAATGGAAGAAATCACTTACGAGTGCTTGTTTGTATGTGGGGAGGCTGCGACTGCCTTGATGGTGAGTTAGACCTTGCCTGACCAGATGATTTTCCCGCTGCTTCCCGTGTGTTTCAACATAGCCCTCTGACAACCACTTGTCCACGATCATGGCCCAGCACTCGGGAAATGATCGGCACCACCAGGGAATCACCTACAAGTCATCGAGTATTTGACATATAAGATGAAATTGAACCTGCTTAATATCAAAACGAGTCATTATGAATGTTATTCGCCTACCGAAAGGTACTGGTCCCGAGTCAGCGTAATACTTCTTGCTTCAGGCTTGGTGAGGACCCGCTTATGTACCGACCTGTGGTACTCTATGTGGGTCTGGACGCGCCCATGGTGGTGCATCTCGGTGACGTACTTCCGACAAGCTGCATGGGCCGCCCGATCCGCCCAGTTCTCAAGTCCTTCGGCCTTGAAAAATTTCTGCATACAAAATTGATGTATTCATTCATTATTTCAATAAAAGGTTTAACCAATGAATGTGATATATTAAGCAATGTTATGCGAGAGAGACTTACCCAAAACTCCGCCAATACCCGCTCCTACTTGTCGTGATGTTTGTCATCCGTGGCTAGCGCGTACCTGTCCCAGTTGGAGGCCGGCTCCCGCACCACCGGGGTCTGAGGACAGCTGCACAATGCCAGGGTAGAATTTCCTGCACAATACACCAAGGATGCTCGCGGGGGTGCGTGGTGCAGTACCCGACAAAACCAACCAGGCCCTACACAGGTGATTAAGAAAATTTATCAGTTTCTCTTATGATTTCCAACATATCTTATGAAGTAGTTGTGATAACATATACAATTACTTACCTCTTAGCCATAGGCCGAATCACTGGGCGCCTGTCAGGAAGCGGAAACGGAGGGAGTTGCGCGGGACCTCGCTCGTAGAGCTTCCGGGTAGCGGTACCCCCTCCCTCGTCCTCGTCCGTCTGCTGACCCCTCATCATCCGACGAGGACGTGTCCGTGACCGCCACGTGCTCCTCCAGAACCACGTCACGTGGCGAGGGAGGAGACCGCTGCCTCCTACGGCGGTTGCCGCTGGTCCTCTCGTCACCTCCTGTGGACGCTGCCCCGGACGACGACCCCTCACCTCGAAGGGGAAGGCGGTCTCTCCCGTAAACCGAGGGCATGTCACGGTGTGGACGTCTGCTCGCCATCTTTGTTCAATCGCCTGCAATCACAAAGAATGAAAAAGACTAATTAGTACATATATTAGAAATAGAAGCAAAATATATAAACGAAACACAAATTAAACAAAAACATAATATTACATGGTTTAGGAATAATCTTCTTGATTGGGATCATAGGTCTCATCATCACTGTCAAGATTATCCAAATGGACAACACTATCTGAAGGTTCCATGTTGTCATCGTCGTCATTGCCTAGAAGTAAACGCTCAAGCATTGTTATGTCCTTGGCATTTACCACCACATCTCCATCGAACTCGCCATGAACTGTTTCATTGTCTACTTCCATTTCGATAGCTTCGGGTAAGACTATCTCAAACGTGCCTGGTAGCCCATCTTCTTGATAGAACTGTCCATCATATGTGTTTGCGTTGAAGTTGTTGTAATCATCATCGTTTGGGGCAGGTAGTTTACGGTGTGGAGATACCTGGTGCACAATAGCCCAACCTTTAAGATACTCTTTGTCTTGGTTGGCGTATCAAGTATAATACACCTGCACGGCCTGTTGAGCCACAATGTACACATCTTTTCCAGGATAGGTGGAATCTTCTCGAATCTCGACTAGCCCAAGATGAGGGGTTTGTTTCATTGATCGAGGATTAAACCAGTGGCATTTGAACATGACAAGTTTAAGAGGTTTGTCTCCATGAAATGAGACTTCAATGATTTCCTCAACTCTACCATGATAGTCGAGGCCATCAGTGCCAGCCGTACAAACTCCGTTATTTGTGGTTTTTCGTTTGGGCCGAATCTGCTCGTAACTTGTTGTGTGAAAGCGATATCCGTTCATGTCATAGCCGGTATATGACTTGAACCTAATGTCATAGCCGTTTGCAACCTGTTTCAACTCGTCACTCATGGACGAATCGGTCTGGGCCTGCAAGGTCAAGCATGATAGATCGTTATATTAATCAAACGTACGATCACCTTGGACGATCTAACGGATGAGCTAAATTCGACATTACCTTTTGTCTGAACCAAGAAATGAAATCAGGCCCCCCCCCGCTCCCGCACCCCGCGAAACAAGGGTGTCTTCTTCATGCGGGGTAGGATCCCTTGATTGATGCCAGACTTCACAAATAAATTCCATGTCGGAACGAGAAATAATGTGGTTGGATACAGAATAGTGACGGCATATTGAAACAAGTTCGTTGAGAACTTACTTGATGAATGGCTTCACCTCGGTAAGATTCCTCAACACATATAGCATGATACTGCGCCACTCTTTATTTACCAATAGCTTCGGGGTTGGTCCACTTGTGCTGCCGAGTTGGCCTTGGAAAAGACCGAGGGTCGATTCATTTTCATCAACATTGTAACGAGCGAGTGGATTATGATTGCTAGGAAGGTTCGGCTTGTAGTATAGCATTGTGAAGTTTGCCACCTCCTCCCGAAGGCATGCCTCTACAATGGAAGCCTCAATTCTGGCTTTGTACATTTTTTGCGAACAGTCTTTAGACATCTCTCGATTAGATAACACCAACGGGCCTGCATGCCCCCCCAAACGTGCCTCGGTTGGGAGGTGAACAAGCAGATGCTGCATCGGCAAGAAGAAGCTGGGTGGAAAGATCTTCTCCAGCTTACAAAGCAACACATGTGCCGCTTTTTCCAAGTCCTGAGCGACGGTCCGAGATATCTCCTTGGCGCAAAGCTGGTGGAAGAAATAGCTCAACTATGCCAGCACTTGCCAGACATGCTCAGGGACATAGCCTCGGACTATCCCCAGAAGAAGCCGCTCAATCCATATGTGGTAGTCATGACTCTTCATCCTGTTGACTCGCCGAGTGCCTAAGTTCACTCTCCTACTCAGATTCGCTGCATATCCATCTGGGAACATCAACGTCTGGATCCATCTCAGTACTTCCCTCCTTTGATCGATTTGCAAGACGAAATTGACCTTAGACCTATTAAAGTTCTTGTTTCGCCCACTAGGAGGTTGCATCTCTTGATTCGGTCTATCGCACAACGTCTGGAGGTCCACTCTAGCCTTAACGTTGTCCTTAGACTTGTCAGTGTCCATCAGAGTTCCCCAAAGTGCTTCGGCGATATTCTTTTCAGTGTGCATTACATCAATGTTATGTGGCAAAAGAAGGTCATCGAAATAGAGGAGCCTCGTCAACCCAGACTTATGAGTCTACATATGTTCCTCATCATATCCCACAAAACCACCACCTTATTCATTGGGCATGAGAGCATCTATCTGAGCACGAACCTCGGCATCAGTCCTCATGTGCGGTTTAAGGTCTGTCACTTTGACACCTTTCGTAAAGCTCTTGATGTCTTCTCTGAATTCATGGTCTAGAGGGAGGAACTGACGATGCTGGTCGAACGACGAATACTTGCCACCCTTCTTCAACCAAATGAACCTCACAACTTCCTTACATATTGGGCATGGGTACTTCCCGTGAACACACCAGGCGGCGAATAACCCATACACCAGGAAGTCATACAGGGAGTAGTGGTACCAAACGTGTATTTTGAAGCTTGTCTTTGTAGCTCGGTCGTATGTCCATACCCCCTTCTCCCAAGCGTCGATCAATTCATCAGTCACAGGCTCCATGAACACACCCATACTACTCCCTGGGTGTCCAAGAATTATCAACAACAAGAATATGTTATGCCGTTAAAAGGAGATGCCGGGAGGAAGATTGAGGGGGATCACAAAAACGGGGCAGCATATGTATGGGGCAGCCATCATTCTATAAGGATTGAACCCATCTGTTGCCAGGGCGACACGTACATTACGGGCCTTAGCTGCTTTGTCAGGATGTTGGTCATTGAAGTACGTCCATGCTTCAGCATTAGATGGATGTACCATCTTCCCAGGATTGTACCATTTGCCATCTTTGTCCCATGTCATCTGTTTCACGGATTCCTCGGACATGAATAGCCGTTGGAGCCTCGGCAGGAAAGGAAGGTGCCATAGCATTCTCGCGGTGATCGGAAGCTGCTTCTTCTGACCATCACCGGAGTCTACCTCTAGGTACCTAGAGGATTTACACTTCAGATAGTAATTTGCATCCTTGTGTTCTTTCCTAAATAGGACGCACCCCTTCGGACAAACATGTATCTTGTCATACGACATCTTCAACATACGAAGGACTTTCTCTGACTCGTACAAGTTGTTCGGCATACTGTGTCGCTTCGGTAGCATGCTGCCCCACATGGCCACCATCTTATCGAAGTCTTCTCGACTCAGGTTTAACTCGGCCTTCAAACCCATTACACGTCCAATGACATCCAGCTGAGAAACCGTTGTATGCTCGTGAATGGGTTTCTGTGCTGACTCCAACATTTTGAAGAAAGCCTTTGCGGATTCCTCCATCTCCTTCTCACGTCCTACAGCGAAGTGAGCTTGGTGGGTGTCATCTAGCATGTCTGCTACCCCGGCATCATCATCAAAAGCCTCGAGGCGTGGTCTCACCACCTCCGATTTCATACGATCTGCTTCACCATGGTAGATCCATTGGTAGTAGTTAGGCGTATAACCATTCAACACAAGATGTCTACCCATGGTCTGCTCGTCTACCTTTCTCATGTTGTCACATTTCCTATAGGGACACCAAACTAGAGAATGTCCTCCTGCTCCTGGGCCAAATGCTTGTTTCAAGAAAAGATCTGTGCCCTTCACCCATTCAGCGTTGTAGTCACCACTGCTTCTCCAGCGCGTGTACATCCACTGACGGTCCTCCATCCTTTAACATATACATCATAGAGTATTGTGACCATCAATTGCATCTACGCGCTGTTCCTACTATCTAATAGGTGAGGATAAGTCCTAATCCCACCCGCGGATGTGTAGATGAGCTCAGTTTCCATGCTCCGCTCCTCTCCGAGACAGAATTTCGGCAGCACCTCCCCGCTGTTCTCCCAATACACGTCCTGCAAGGAAGAGTGTGTATCCGGAGAACAATAGGGAGGTGATGCCGAAACTCCGTCTCGTACAGGACCGGACTATGGAAACTAACCCATCTACGCATCCGCGGGCTGTCCAAAAAACGTGGACAATCCGAAACAGATACGGTCGAAGATATGCAAAGATCCGCATACCTACGACCGTATCTCTTTCGGACGGGAGACGTCTAACTGGGTCACGCGATCTAGACAACAATAAGGCAGAGAGGTTATTTATACCTAGGGGGTCGGTGAAGTCAGGCTAGCAGGGCAGTGGCGAGTCGACGCAGTGGCGAGGCGACACAGTGCAGGCAGAACTGCGACGCCGACGAAGACGATCGGGGTCCTCCGGGTCCCCTCCGACGTGCTCGTCTCTTGCATAAAAAGGCAATAGGTTAGTGTTTGCTCAAAATTTCGGCAGCACCTCCCCTGCACGGGGAGGTTTCCAAAACCTGCAAAAAACCGACACGATGGCCGACATTCACAATGGCACGAAGGCCCTCATATCAACTTACGGCACGAAGGCTCACACAACCACATACGGCACGAAGGCCGACAACGAGAGTTTTACCCACTACAAGAAATGTACCATCTTTTGACATTTGATATATGTACTACTCTGTTGTGCTATACTGAACAAGCATGCATGCTACTGCTCGTGATTTAAAAGCAGAGCCGACTCATGCAATGCCAAACTGAAAGATTGGGCAACAAGATCAAATTATGACTAAACAGAAAAGATTGCGTCCCTGTACAAATCAGTCAAGACAAGCTCCTAAAAACTGAAAAGATAAGCTGATACTGAAACTCTGTATTGAAACTTCTATTGCTACTCTGGATTAGAGGAGTTTTAGAAACAGAACAACTGCAGGAACCGGAAAACCAAGGCACGAGCTCTAAGTCACTGAGCTGTAGTAGTGGTGTTCTGGAATCAGCAGCTCACTGAGCAGCAAGTCGAGCAGAGTAAGTGTACAAGCTATGACTGAAATGACCAGTTCACTGGAAATGGGTTTAATATGAATTTTCAGAAGAAGCACACTAGTTCTTACAACAGATTTTACTATCTAAATATAACGTGAACAGTCCTATTAATCATTTCTAGATTCGATGCAGTTCAGAAGTTAAGATAATGCTTGTTTCAGTTAGGAACAACAACTTAGCCAAAAGAGAATTTAGACAACAAATTTTTATATCCTTCCTGGACAACTTAGAATACCTGCAGTGTACTAATTATTGCAGTGTACTCAGAATTTTTTTGAACTAATGAGCATATTTTGTACTTAATCTAAAATTAAACCTCTAATCACCAAATTTAATTTCCTACACGAAATAACTGCTCAGAGATATTTCTTAAATATGTTCAGATTTGCATGTAGTAAATTATCAGCAATGTTCAGATAGAATATTAGATGATAGGTTAATTCCCCTAAGAATTTACTGTCCCCTATTGTGGTTGACTAACCACAGACCAGATTTGGCCTCCTAGCTGGTCTGTTCTGCATGCTGCTGCTGCTGGAATATTATTTATACTACGTAAGCGTAAGTGACAATTATTTGGCCCTAAATTGTACTAGTACATGCAAAACATGAACCGAAAACACCACTAGAAGAATGATTATTAACAAATGGGTACCTTGGTGATTTCTGTAGGTTGCCAAGCACCTTAAATGTCCTGCTTGTTTGCAAGCTCCAACACTAAACTTCAGACTAGTGACTGAGAATTTTGACTTTCAAAACCCTGTGTAAAATACAAATAATTGTAGTGTTCAGTTTACTATAATCGTTTGGCTATTACATAACCCTGTGTAACCCTTGCAATTTGAACATATTACTTTGAGCACTCTGTCCAGTTAGCTGAACAAATCGAAAACACTGGACTAGTCAAATACTAGTAGTAAATAAAATCATCCTACTGTCTTACATTGCCCTGAGCTCAGTGCAGTTCTTGATCTCTGCAAGCTGTTTTGGTGCAGAGCTCTGGAAAGGCAAAAAGCTTATCCATCAACAGGCAGCAGCATAACTACATGCACAGGCAGCACACAAAAAGAAAAAGACAATGCAGTTGGCATTGCCGATATGTCTGCCTTTTTATTCAGGAAAATACTACCATCTAACAGAAACAGTAACATATACTCTTAGTCTGAATCAAATTCTCGTGCAAAAAGGAATTCTTATTGAGCAACATTCTGAATTTGCTAATCTTAAACTAAAAAAGAATACTAAGTAAAATAACAACTCCCCTATTTACTCAAGTAAACATAACCCATTCATATGCATAATTACAATATAGTTGAGATGTCCAAAAAACTTTTAGATAACTAGGAATTGGCAACTTTAACTTCCTAATAGTAGCAATTCATTTCAAATCATGCAATTCATTCTACTCATACTGGCCCAAATTTAGCAGTTGTTGTAAATTCAACAATCAATATGCAAAGACAGGTTCTACTATAAATCTAAAACGGTTGACCTTCTCCTATGAATCTAACAAACAATGTGAAGTTGAAACTGAATTGAGCTGCTGTACTGCTACTCCCCACAATTCAACATCTCTGAAAAGAGAACCAATGTTCCATTTGCCCTCCCTGCAGGTTCACTGGAATACTACTACACTAGTGATGTTCTTAGATATAAGTATTTGACTTCTACGATCATGACATGAACTACTAGATCTCTGAAAAACAAACACTAGTTATGTATCAGCACAATACCTCCACTTTAGCTGCAGCCCCCATCGACCTTTTTTCCATGTGCAGTCTGGAGTGACCTTTCCTTTCTCGAGCAGCTCCAGGGTTCCAGACGATTTCCCTTAGGCTGTCTCCAACGGTGTGGACGCAAAAGGGATAGGCATTCCATGATTTGCATCCTGCACAGGCAAAGGGAATGAGACCCAAAATTTCTCAACTCCAACAGCCGACGCAAACGAAGCCAGCGTACGCCCGCCTCGCCTCATCCGGTCGCTCCTCGCTGGCCGCACGACGCCGCGGACCGGCCTCGCCGTGGTGGCCGCACGCCGCCGCGGACCGGCCTCGCCTCATCCGGTCGCTCCTCGCTGGCCGCACGCCGCCACGGATCTCGACCCGCTGCCACCGTGCGGGCGTCAGGAAGAAGAGGCGGCCCGGCGAGATCTCGACCCGCTGCCACCGTGCGGGCGAGCTCCGGCCCCAGCCTCACCACGGCGACCTCGTCCTCCAACCCCGCGGTGACCTCGTCTCCAGCTCCACCACGCAGCCTCTGCCCCTACCGCCGTCAGCCAAGAACAGGAGGAAGAGAGGAGCGCGGAGGTGAGGCCGGAGTGGAGGAAAAGGACCGACGCAGGATTTGCATCGGTGGAGAGAGACTATGCAAAAATGCGTGCTGGCTCGGCTTGGACGCAAAATGCGTGCGCCAACTGCGTTCTCCTCCGTTGGAGCTCGATTTCGTCACCTAAAACCACTGTACAGTACCTATTATGGGTTTGGGTTCCCTTTTGCCTATCTCGTTGGAGATAGCCTTACCAGCCAAATCTAGAGCAGAGAAGAGCAGGCTGTGATCTATGGGAACGCAGGAAGGGGAAGAAATCAAATTAGACCTCAGATCTAGAACATGAATCGAAAAAAGGGAGGAAGCAAACATCTTGTCACCAGCTTGCCGCAGATTCACCACCGGCATGGAGTGGAGGAATTCATTGCGGGTTACTCAAACTGTCTTCACGGGCTCCTGCAGCTGTGGGTATGTGGATCTCCTCCAGCGGCAGATTTTGGGTGGGAGAGGAGGGAAGACAGGACGGCGGCATGATGGAGACAGCCGGGCGGCGTGACGGAGGCGCGGTTGCGGCGCTAGGGCAGGCAGCACGAGGCAGGCGGGCCGGGGAGGTAGGGGTGGGCGTGCTGCGGGATTACGGTGTTCGGGAAGGAGAGGCGGTGAGTGCGGTGCTCGGAAGAGGGTTGCGCGGCGTGGCGGCCTGCGGCGGGGCGCGCAGCAGCGGCGCGGGAGGGGAGCTGGAGCGCGCGGTCTTGGGCGGGATCGAGGAGGAAATGGCTGGGGCGCTGAGTTTTGGGCCGGCCCGGGTTAATTTTTTTTAGGGTTGGCCTTTGCCGAGGGCCCAGATCCAGAACCCTCGGCAAATAGTTTTTTATTTTAAAAAAAAATTCTTTATCGAGGGCCTAAGGTCTGGCTCTCGGCAAAGATTTTGTTTTTTGAGCCTATTTTTTTTGTGGTGCTATAATACATTGTTTTAAACTCAATTTTAAAATTTGGGCCAATTTTGATCTTTTTTTATATATTTTCTTAATTTATTTTGTTTCGTTGATTTTTTTCGGATATTTCAAATTTAAACTGCAGCTGCATGAAATAATACAATGTAATGTTTCGAAACATGTGAACTACATCTCCACATGTGATCCCAAGTGGGGGGGGGGGAATTTTCAAAACACTACAATGCATTATTTCATGCGGCTACAGTTAAAATTTGAAATATCCGAAAAAATCAACGAAACAAAATAAATTAAAAAAATATTAAAAAAGTCAAAATTGACCCAAATTTTAAAATTGAGTTTAAAACAATGTATTATAGCACCACAAAAAAATGAGCTCAAAAAACAAAACAAAATCTTTGCCGAGGGCCATGCCTCGGGCCCTCGACAAAGACTATTTGGAAAAAAAATTGACCGAAAAACTGACTGGAAAAAATCTTTGCCGAGGGCCTGGCACATGACCCTCGGCAAAAAAATTTAAAAAAATAATAAAAAAATTTTGGTCCAAACACGGGGACAAAAAAATTCTTTGTCGAGGGCGACTATATATTTTTTTAAAAAAAAATTGGTCGAAACACTAGGGTGCAAGAAAAAATCTTTGCCGAAGGCCAGCAAGCCTGACGGGAGTGGCCGCTGTGACCCAATAGGCCTAATTTGCCGAGGGCCTATCTTTGCCGAGAGCCTGGCCCTCAGCAAAGGCCTCTTTGCCGAGGGTCTACCTTTGTCGAGGGCTGCTATGATTGGCACTCGGCAAAGCCTAGCAAAGCACGCGTTTTCAGCAGTGCACGCTAGGGAGATCGAACCTTGCGTGTCAGAACGAGAATGGACTCTTGCATATGCGCCGAGAATAGTTAATCTAGCCTTGCATGCAAGGTACCGCATGCCAGTGGTGGAGCATCGGAGAGTAGGACGATGAGTAGCATAGAGAGAAAGTGTTTTTGTCACGGGTTCCCCTACTAAACTTTAGTCGCTGTTCCATCGAATGTTTGGACATATACATAAAGTATTAAATATAGATTATTTATGAAATTAAATACACAGATTGAGGCTATTTTGTGAGACAATTCTTTTTAGCCTATGTCGGTGTTCGGATCCGAGGGGGTCCTAAACCAACGAGTAAATGCTGCGTGTCTCTTTCCTGGATGGTGATGCAAGGAGAACACACGGGGGTTTATCCTGGTTCGGACAAAAGAAGGCCCTACGTCCAGCGGGGGTGAAGAAGTTTGTATTTCCTTGCACCGAAGTGCTCGTGTAGGGGTTACAAGCATGCGAGAGAAGGCGTCGAGCCCAAGTCTCAAAGAGAGGAAAAAAGAAAAAGGGTGGTTGCTTGAGGTATCGATCTTTTATTTTTCTTCGTTGTCTATTGTTGTCCGGTCGGGTGCTTCGTTCCTCCCCCTCTCGTAGAACCCTGGCCTGCCCTTTTATAGGGCGAGAGGAGGCCAGGACGACGGAGAGCCTTGAGGTGATGTTTGGTCGATTCCTGTTGAGTTGACTGTAGCGACGTGCCCTAGGAATGGCCGGCCATCCTTGGACACCATGGCGTCGTGGGAGACGAGACGGCGAAATGACCCGGAGCGCCGTGCCATACCGTCCTTCCCTTGCCGTTGAACTGTGCCGAGCGTCGAGGTTGGGTCGAGGCCGGGTCGAGACCGGATGGATAAGGCCGAATCCCCGAGATTGCGGAGAACGGGCCTTGTCTTATCCTCCCTCGAGGGTGATCGATGGTAAACAGTGCGCGGTAAGGTGGGTATAGTGACGGGTTTCACCTCCCATCATGGGATGGGTGGTAAAACAGTGAGACCTGACACGGGCATTGTTCCCACGTCGATCCTGGTCGCAGCCATGCCGGTAGGTGATAGTAGGTAACCGCATTAAATGCTATGGCTTTTGTCCTGGGGTAGGTAAAGAGAAGGAGTCGAGGCGCTCGACCCGGGCTCACGCGAGTCGGAGTTTTTCCCAGTGGGCGGACGAGCTTCGCGCGGGTCGGAGCACCGTCGAGGTAGCTTGCTGTACGGGATGGGGCGCCCCGTCGAGCGGGCCTCGTACGAGTCGGAGCCAGAGCGCGGTCGAGGCGCCCCGTCGAGCGGGCCTCGTACGAGGCGGACAGGATGCGCGGTCGAGGCGGGCTGCCTTTTATTGTGGTTTCAGTCGTTTTACTTTTTTACTAGCGATGGGTGTGGGTACCCCCGTACTTTTGGTACCGACAGTAGCCCTCGAGCTTTTGGGTGAGTGTGTGATCACTCTCCCAGAGGTTTGTTCGAACTGGAGTCGTAGCGTCGTGATTTTTTCCGGTGGGGGCGCGCGAGCGCACCCGCCGGGTGTAGCCCCCGAGGCCTCGGTGGAGTGCTGAGACTCCTCCGAGGTCTTGTTTTCGTTTTATTGGGGGATGATTCGTTGCGGCCGAGCCCCCGAGCCTCGCGCGCACGAGGTCGATCAGAGTCCCGACCGTCTTTTGTGCGACCCTTACGCTCCTTTTTAAAAAAGGAGGAGGGGTGGAGAACGCCGTACTACCCTCGTTTGGGCGCGAGTTCCGACGATCTCCGGTGAGCTGCTAGCGGGGGAATTCGAGTGAGAGCCCGTGCCCCAGTCGTTAGGGGTCGGCTAGTGGCCCGGAGGCGCTCTCAAAGATGCCAAGGAGTGGTCGTGTGGATCTCGATTCCCTGCGACAGGATTCGAGGGCTCGATGCCTCCCCCGGGGGGATTCCTACGACGACCTCCTCCTTCGGCCTCGAATACGTCCTGGGGTGCCTCGAGAGCGTGGCTCGAGCCCTTGGCCATGTACGGGCGCACCCTTGGTCGTCTCTAACTCTGTTGCTCGAGGGCAGCTGTCGAACCCTGGTCGAGGGCCAGCTTTCGCTCCCTCGAGGGTTAGGTTTCTGCGGTCGAGCCCCCGAGCCTCGCGAGCACGAGGTCGATCAGAGTCCCGACCGTCTTTTGTGCGACCCTCACGCTCCTTTTCGAAAAAAGGAGGAGGGGTGGAGAACGCCGTACTACCCTCATTTGGGCGTGAGTTCCGACGATCTCCGGTGAGCTGCTAGCAGGGGAATTCGAGTGAGAGCCCGTGCCCCGTTCGTTAGGGGTCAGCTAGTGGCCCGGAGGCGCTCTCAAAGATGCCAAGGAGTGGTCGTGTGGATCTCGATTCCCTGCGACAGGATTCGAGGGCTCGATGCCTCCCCGGGGGGATTCCTATGAAGACCTCCTCCTTCGGCCTCGAATACGTCCTGGGGTGCCTCGAGAGCGTGGCTCGAGCCCTTGGCCATGTACGGGCGCACCCTGGGTCGTCCCTAACTCTGTTGCTCGAGGGCAGCTGTCGAACCCTGGTCGAGGGCCAGCTTTCGCTCCCTCGAGGCTTAGGTTTCTGCGGTCGAGCCCCCGAGCCTCGCGCGCACGAGGTCGATCAGAGTCTCGACCGTCTTTTGTGCGACCCTCACGCTCCTTTTCGAAAAAAGGAGGAGGGGTAGAGAACGCCGTACTACCCTTGTTTGGGCGCGAGTTCCAACGATCTCCGGTGAACTGCTAGCGGGGGAATTCGAGTGAGAGCCCGTGCCCCGTTCGTTAGGGGTCAGCTAGTGGCCCGGAGGCACTCTCAAAGATGCCAAGGAGTGGTCGTGTGGATCTCGATTTCCTGCGATAGGATTCGAGGGCTCGATGCCTCCCCCGGGGGGATTCCTACGACGACCTCCTCCTTCGGCCTCGAATACGCCCTGGGGTGCCTCGAGAGCGTGGCTCAAGCCCTTGGCCATGTACGGGCGCACCCTGGGTCGTCCCTAACTCTGTTGCTCGAGGGCAGCTGTCGAACCTTGTTCGAGGGCCAGCTTTCGCTCCCTCGAGGCTTATACCGGGCTCGGGGCCCGTTTCCCAGATATCTGGGAATATCCGTCCGCGGATCCCTCCCCCGCCCGTTAGCCGGGCGCGTCTTTTGGGGGAGGCGAGATCGGCACGGTAGTGGGCGACGTGGCGTACGGTTACGACGTGGGGGACGGCCACGTGCCCGACTCCTACGAGATGTAAGGAAACGGTTAGGTGGGCGCATTTAATGCGGGAAACTGTTCCTACCTTTTCGCGCGGCTGTTGGGCTTCCGCCTGGGCATATAAAATCAAGGCCTAGGGGTCTGCGTTCCCCTCCGTTCCCTTGCGCTCCTGCATTCTTCTGCCTCAGACAACCCTTGCCTTATCGCGCTCTGCTTCCGCATCGCTGTCGCCACCGCGTCCTCTTCGTCCACCCCCCCTTTCGACAACACCGATGGCAGGAAAGAGCCAGATCCTCCCCGCCGACGACTGGGCCGCCTCCTCAGTGACGGAGAGGAGGTTGGAAGAATTGGTCGAGGACGGGCTGCTGCGGCCGAGGACGAGCCGGTCGCAACCGGAGTGGATCGCGCCGCCCCCTGCCCACCGGGAGCCGGCACCCCCGGAGGGGTACGTGGTGAGCTTCGTCTACTTCCACGAGCGGGGGTTTGGCGTGCCGACGTCCGTCTTCATGCGCGCGCTCCTCCACTACTACCAGGTGGAGCTTCACCACCTTTCCCCCAACGCCATCGCGCAGGCCGCCATCTTCGCGGTGGTCTGCGAGGGCTACCTTGGGGTGGAGCCGCAGTGGAACCTGTGGCTTCACCTTTTCAAGGCCGAGCTCTTCGCCAAGAAGGCGGGGGAGAAGGGCGTCTTGTGCGCGGCCCGAGTAGGGAGCTGCGTCCTGCAGGTGAGGTCGAGCCGGGCGGATCTGTACATCCCGGCTCGCCTCATCTCTTCGAACAGTGGGTGGCACGAGGGTTGGTTCTACCTCCACAACGATGAAAATCAGTTGCCGAGGTACACCGGCCGCGTGCTAACCGCTCGAGAGGATCGCTAGACGTACGGAGTGCCGGAAGCCGAGAAGCCGCGCCTGGACCCGCTGCTGGCGGCGCTGCAGCAGCTTCGCCTTCGGGGCTTGATGGCTGCGGCGGTGGCCGCGGCCTTCCATCGCCGTAGGGTGATGCCGCTGTGCCGGCGTCGTCTCCGCCTCGACCAGATGACTCCGGAGGCATCGCTGGAGGGGACCAAGATGTCCCACGAATCCCTTTCCCTCGAGGAGGTCCTCCGACGAGCGCGTCGGATGGTCGGGAACTTCAAGGTGGAGGAGGCTAACCGGGTCCCCATGAGACCTACCGAAGGGTTCGAGCCAGTGGTACGTATCTTAGGGTTAGTAGGTTTGCCAATTTTGTTTATTTTTGGATTTTGCTGATTTGGTCGAGGCCGGCGCGTAGGATTTGTCGGCGCTGCGAGAGACGCGTCCGCCAGTCCCAGAGGACCGGCCTGCCCGGGAGGCTCGACACCAGCATGCTTCCAAGAAGAAGCAAACCAAGGAGACAGCCAAGAAGCGGGCAATCCGCAAGGCCAAAGAGGCGGTGGCGTTGAAGAAGCTCCGGCGCCAGCAGACTATCGATGGGGTCCCCCTGGCGCCGTCGCCTTCCGAGACGATCTCAGGGGAGGACGACGACAGCAGCGGTGAGGACGATGACGCCCTATCGTGGTATGAGACCGCGACCGGGCTGGGGGATCTTCCCGACGTTTGCCCCCTGGTGGAACCCATCAGGGGGCGTCCTCCTCGGTCGTCGTGGTCGAGGAGTCCGAGGAGGAGGAGAAGACGGAGAAGGAGACGGGCCCCTCGACGGGAGGGGCCGCTTTACCCCGAACCCATCAAGAGGGGTCGACGGGGACGTCCGCACCAGCCCAGGCCCTGCAAGCTCGGGCAGGGGCTAGGACGGCAGTACCGGCGTCGTCATCGGCGGCGGCGTCGGCAGGCGTGAGAACCCGAGGCCAGCTAGCCTCGGAGGCACAAAAGGCGCAGGGCGGTGCGTCGGTCAGGGCCCCCAGGAGTGCCCGGCCTGCTGGTGAGGCCGCTGCGAGGCCACAATCGGCCGCCCCGGGAGGCTCGGGTCGCACGGGGTCGAGGCCCTTGGTGCCAATTTCCGGGTAAGCGTCTCTGCTCGGTTGTCCTGCCTTTCTCGGGGTCCGTTGGCTGACGTTTCTTCACTTTGCAGGTTAAAGCGGAAGGCAGAGCCAATGGGGCTTACCCCCGTGAAGTCGCTGCGGGCCAGCGCCGTTGTCCTTAACCGGACGGTGGAGCAGGATGCGGCCTGGGTCTGGCAGGTCGAGGCCGTGAAGGGGCGCCTGCGACAACGGCAGGAACCAGCGGACGCCACGGTGGTTACTGGCATAGACCCTGCCATGGAGGGGTCTGAACCGGCGGAGATGGTGGCGCCCGGTGCGGTCGAGGCAGGGCCCAGGTCGTCAGCGACGGCCGAGGCTGCCGTCGAGGTCGCGACGGGCGAGGCACCCGTCCGCGGCGTGGAGCGGGCGGGGGCTGACGTGACCATGGAGGAGGTCGTGTCGGTGTCGGGGTAGGAGGCGGCCCTGGCGGGCGGGTCACCGTCGCAACAAGACCCGTTGGCCGAGCCAGCGGGTATGGTGGAGGGCGGGGCGGTCGAGCCCCTAACCGGAGCGCCGGAAGAAGAGGCGCCGGCTCCGGGGGCGCCTACGGTCGAGGCGCGGGTACCGGAGCCATCTTCGGTCGAGGCGCCGGCTCCGGAGGCGCCGGCGGTTGAGGGGCCAGTTCCCCTAGGGGGGCGGGCACCCATGGCCATGGACCTTCCCCCCGACGACACCCCCCTGGACAAAGGGAAACAAGTGATGTGGGTCGAGGGGGGCGAAGCCGCGGATCAGGCCGGTGCCTCGACGGCTGTCGGAGAGGCGGAAACTGCGGGCGAGGCCGGTCCTTCCGCGGGACCGGGAGACGCCCCGGCTGGGTCGTTGTCGTCATGGCCCGACATCGCCGCGCTGGCGATAGCGCGGGCAGAGGCGGAGATACCGAGGTGGGGGGGCCGTCGCTCCAGTTTAGGGATGCCGCGAACCCCGACGCCGAGCCCATCTTCATCCTGAACGACAAAGATGAAGTGCATCGATGGGAGTACCTCGAGGGCGTCCGCCGGCACCTTGATCGGTTGCTCCGAGTGGCGTCTGGTGCCGTGCGGAGTATGGGGGATGCCACCGAGGTACGATCGACCCGTCGGCTTTTTCCGTGGTTTTCTTCGTGTCTTTTTCCCTCGGCTTTTTAACCTTTTCGGTTTTTTTCGGATTGCGTTCAGGAGCTGAAGGAGCACTCCCGCCGCAAGTCACTCTTCATTCGGGATGAGAGTGGCGTGTGGGCCGCGCTGTCTTAGCAACGGGTCTTGGCCGAGGAGGCCCAGAAATGTCTTTCCGATCGGAACGCCAAAATGGCTGAGCTGCGCGTCGCCTACGCGGTGGTGAAAGAGGAAGCGATGCAGGCGTGGGCGGCCAAGGCCATGATGCACACTGGCATGGACAAGGTTCGGGAGGAGGCTGCCCAGGCCCGCGGGGATCTTGAGCCCCTGTCGAGACGGGTGAAGGAGCTCGAGGAGAATGTCTCCCAGGTTAGCCGTCAGCGCGATACCCTCAACGTCGAGGTCGAGCGGGCCACCGCTCATTCTGATGCTCTGAAGGACGAGGTCACGACGCTGAAGGGAACCGTCCAAGAGAAGGACGTAGCTCTCGAGTCTGCTTAGCAGGAGATCAAGGCGCTAAAGGCGACCATCAGTGACAAGGACAGCGCCCTCCTGGGGCTCGAGCGAACGTGCGGGGGGCTTCGCGACGAGGTCGTGGGCCTGCAGACCCATATCGAGGGTAAGTGTGATTGTTACGGCTACGATGTGGAGGGCTTTGCGTTGGGTATTAATCTGTTCGTCGTGTTTTAGAGCTGGAGAGGGAGAACCGAGAGGCCCAATCCTCTGCCAACTCCTTCCAGAGCCTCCTCGAAGCCGAGATCCGGAGGACCCAACTGCTCCAGGGCGCGATCACCACCGTGTGTGACGGCCTGGGGGTCGAGCCCGACGCCGACACCGGGGAAGATGTTCCAGGGAACTCCTTCGTCCGTCGGATGGTGGCGCTGGGCCGCCTTGCCCGGGAGAAGATACGGGACGGCCTCCATCACGGCGTGAAGAGGGCGCTGGCCGTCGTCCGTTCAGGGTTTGTGTTCGACATGAAGCTCGTCGCTGAGGGCTTTATCACAGACCCAGACCGGACAGACGAGGAGAACGAGGATGCCTGCGTGGAGCTGATTGAAGCCGCCGAAGAGCCTGGAAGCCGTCTGGCCTCGCTTTTTGAAGCCGAGGTGGTTCCGCCTAATGACGATGAGGGCCTGTGAGCCAAATCTGGGCATGAAGGCCCATGTAATAAGTTTGCATTTTGAATTTTGATCGTGGTGGCCTCGAAGGCCTAAAAACTCGAAACATAAACTGGTTCGTGGTTGATTTAGTTTTATTCGAGCTTTTCTTCCCTTTATCGCTTGGATCGTGTTCTCGCGTGATTTACTTAGCACGCAGCTGCATCCTTTGGCGTAAGGGAGCGAGTGGAGGTACCGTAGCCTCGGGGGCGTAAGTGATCTCACGGCTCGACCACCCTCGAGCTTTAGGGTGATGTTGCTGCCTTGTAAATCGTGTGAGAGCCTGATCTAAGCGACAGGGGGTATGTTCTTTTTCAAAGTTAGGAACCGTTATTTAGATCTCCTTAGCGTGAAGTCGCACCTCTAAAAGGCGTAAGGGGTGAGTGGAGGTACCGTAGCCTCGGAGGCGTAGGTGATACTCCTGACTCGGGAGCCCTTTCGAACCTTAGGGTGCTCTTGCAGCGAAGTCGATCTAAGAAGCGGTTCTTAAATTTAAAAAAGAGCATAAGTTTTTTCGGGGACTGGGGGGTTTCCCCCTTGTAGCCCCCGAGGGAGGGTCGATTCTGGGAGTGCAGAGTCGATCCTTCCTCACTGTAAAACGAAAGTTTGAACATCGCTGTATTCCTTTTTGATGAAAAAGAAAATACAGAGCCTCGAGGCTTTTTAAGGAAAGAAGCGACGTAGCTGTTCAATGTTCCAAGCGTTGGTGAGGATTTCGCCCTTCTCGTTAAATATCTTGTAGGTGCCCAGCTTTAGTACTTCTGTGATGATGTACGGCCCTTCCCATGGTGGCGTGAGCTTGTGCCGTCCCTTGGTGTTCTGGTTCCGCCGTAGCACCAAGTCACCGACGTTGAGGTCACGCTTGCGGACGTGTCTGTCATGGTAGCGTCAGAGATCCTGCTGGTACCTGGCAGAATGCAACAGAGCCACATCTCGGGCTTCCTCGAGCTGGTCGAGGGCGTCCCGTCTTGTGGCGTCGTTATTTCTTTCGTTGTAGGCCTTCAACCTTGGGGATCCGTATTCTATATCAGTTGAGAGCATAGCCTCAGACCCGTAGACTAAGAAGAATGGAGTGAACCCCGTGGCTCGACTCGGCGTTGTTCTTAGGCTCCACAGGACCGAGGGTAGCTCGGCAGCCCATCTTTTGCCATGTTTATTTAGTTTGTCAAAGATTCTGGGTTTCAGGCCTTGTAGGACCATACCATTGGCATGTTCCACCTGACCGTTTGTTTTTGGATGGGCCACGGCTGACCAGAGCACTCGGATATGGTGGCTGTCGTAGAAATCCAAAAACTTTTTGTCAGTGAACTGGGTGCCATTGTCTGTGATGATACAGTTAGGGACCCCGAAGCGATGAATAATGCCGGTGAAGAAGAGCACAGCTTGCTCGGACCTGATGCTGGTGATAGGGCGGGCCTCGATCCACTTGGAGAATTTGTCGATTGCGACGAGCAAGTGGGTGAAGCCGCCAGCTGCCCTTTTCAATGGTCCGACAAGGTCGAGCCCCCAAACGGCAAACGGCCATGTGATGGGGATAGTTTGCAGGGCATGTGCCGGAAGATGGGTTCGTCTCGCATAGTACTGACAACCCTTGCAGGAGCGTACTAGCTTGACAGCGTCGGAGACCGCGATCGGCCAATAGAATCCTTGTCGAAAGGCGTTTTCGACGAGGGTTCGAGGTGCTGCGTGGTGACCGCAAGCCCCCGAGTGGAGATCGCCGAGCAGGTTCCTGCCTTGCTCATTTGAGATGCATCGTTGGAGGATACCAGTAGGGCTACGGCGGTAGAGCTCTCCGCTGTCGCCCATGATCACAAAGGTTTTGGCCCGGCGCGCGATCCGTCGAGCCTCGGTCTTACCCGAGGGGAGGTCCCCTCGGATAAGGTAGTCGAGGTACGGGACGCGCCAGTCAGGCTCGAGGTCAGACGACGGGGTCGAGTCTTCCACCTGCATGGCTTCTGCCCCGGTCGAGGGGGCTTCTGCCTCAGGTGGAGGGTCGAGTGACGTCCCGTCAACCCCTCCGTCTGGCCCGAGGTCAACGGACGGCTGCTGAAGGTCTTTTGCGAAAACGTCTGGTGGAACCGTAGCTCGACTGGACACGATTTTTGCCAGTTCATCGGCGGCCTCATTGTACCTGCGCGCGATGTGGTTGAGCTCGAGGCCATGAAACTTGTCCTCGTGGCGCCGTACTTCTTGACAGTAGGCTTCCATCTTGGGGTCACTGCAGCTCAAGCTCTTCATGACCTGATCGATCACGAGTTGGGAGTCGCCTCGAACGTCAAGGTGTCGGACCCCGAGTTCGACGGCGATTCTTAATCCCGTGACGAGCGCCTCGTATTCGGCGACGTTGTTAAACGCAGGAAAATGAAGCCGGATGACGTAGCGCATGTGAACCCCGAGGGGTGAGACGAAGAGCAAGCCCGCGCCTGCTCCCGTTTTCATCAGCGACCCATCGAAGTACATGGTCTATAGCTCCGCCTGAAGCTGTGTAGGGGGGAGTTGGGTGTCGGTCCACTCAGCCAGGAAATCTGCTAACACCTGTGACTTGATAGCTTTTCGCGGTGCATAGGACAAGGTCTCGCCCATGAGTTCGACTGCCCATTTGGCAACCCTACCCGAGGCTTCCCGGTTCTGGGCTATCTCTCCCAAGGGGAAAGAAGAAACCACAGTAATCGGGTGACCCTCGAAGTAGTGTCGGAGCTTGCGCCGTGTTAGGATGACGGCATATAGCAGTTTCTAGATCTGTGGGTATCGACTTTTGGTTTCAGAGAGCACTTCGCTAATGAAATAGACCGGCCTCTGGACGAGCAAGGTATGTGCCTCCTCGGCCCGTTCGACAACCAGGGCAGCACTGACTACTTGTGATGTCGTGGCGACATAGAGTAGGAGTGGTTCACCCGGGGTCGGAGAGACGAGGATTGGTGAGTTAGAGAGTGTGGCCTTGAGTTTTGTGAGAGCCTCCTCAGCCTCAAGGGTCCAGGAAAAGTGCTCCGATTTCTTTAAGAGACGGTACAGAGGGAGTGCTTTTTCGCCGAGGCACGAAATGAAACAGCTGAGTGCCGCCAAGCAACCTGTGACCCTCTGTACGCCCTTCAGATCTCGGATGGGGCCCATCTTGGTTATTGCAGAGATTTTTTCAGGGTTGGCCTCGATGCCACGTTTGGATACAATGAACCCTAAAAGCATACCTCGTGGGACGCCAAAGACGCATTTCTCTGGGTTGAGTCTGATGTTTTTTGCCCAAAGGCATTTGAACACGACGTCGAGGTCGCTGACCAGGTCATCGGCTTGTTTGGTTTTGACAACGATGTCATCGACATAAGCCTCGACGGTCGACCCGATGTGCTTTTCGAAAACATGCTGCATGCATCGCTGGTACGTAGCCCCCGCGTTCCGGAGACCGAAGGGCATCGTAACGTAGCAATACATGCCGAACGGGGTGATGAATGAAGTTGCAAGCTGGTCGGACTCCTTCATTTTGATTTGGTGGTAGCCGGAGTATGCATCTAAGAATGAGAGAGTTTCACATCCCGCAGTGGAATCAACGATTTGGTCAATGCGTGGCAAAGGAAAGGGAACTTTTGGACATGCTTTATTTAAACCGGTGTAGTCTACACACATCCTCCATTTCCCACTCTTTTTCCTAACTAATACGGGATTAGCTAGCCACTCGGGATGATGAACCTCCTTGATGAATCCGGCCTCCAACAGTTTGTGTATCTCCTCGCCGATGACCCTGCGCTTCTCCTCATCGAAGCGACGCAGGCGTTGCTTCACCGGTTTGGATCCGGCCCGGATCTCCAAGGCGTGCTCGGCGACTTCCCTGGGTATGCCTGGCATATCCGAGGGACTCCATGCAAAGATGTCGACGTTTGCGTGGAGAAAGTCGACGAGCACTGCTTCCTATTTAGGATCGAGGGTGGCACTGATGCTCAGTGCCTTTCCCTTGGGATCAGCGGGGTCGAGGGGTACGAGTTTGACATCTTCGGCGGGCTCGAAGCTGCCGGCATGGCGTTTTGGGTCGGGAATCGCATTGGCGGGACCGTCGAGGTCTGCAGCCAAGATCGCCGACTCCAAAACAGCCTCGTCGTGCTCGACGCACTCGACGTCGCACTCGTAGGCATGTTCATACGAGGGCCCTACAGTGATGACACCGTTTGGACCTGGCATTTTGAGCTTGAGGTAGGTGTAGTTCGGGATCGCCATGAACCTGGCGTAGCATGGGCGTCCCAGGATAGCGTGGTACGTTCCACGGAATCCGACCACTTCAAAAGTGAGAGTCTTCTTTTGGAAGTTGGCCGGTGTGCCAAAACAAACGGGCAGATCGACCCGTCCGAGGGGTTCCGCCCGTTTCCCTGGCACGACTCCGTGGAAGCCCTCGACGCTAGGTTGGAGGCGCGCTCTCTCGACCCCCAGAAGGTCGAGGGTCTGGGAGTAGATGATGTTGAGGCTGCTTCCGCCGTCAATGAGCACCTTGGTGAGTCGTGTGTTGGCGATGACGGGGTCAACAACGAGCGAATAGACTCCCGGGTTGGGGACGTGGTCTGGGTGGTCGTCACGGTCGAAAGTGATGGCCACCGCAGACCAATCAAGGAAGCGGGGGACTACCGTTTGTACGGAGAAAACCTCGCGCCGTTCTCGCTTGCGCTGGCGCGCCGAGAGGCGGGTCGAGGGCCCTCCGTAGATCATAAAGCAGTCGTGGATCTCGGGGAATTCCCCGTCCTTGTCGTCTCTTTTAGGGTCCTCCTTATCGTCCTTCTTGACGCCGGCACCCCTAAAGTACCTGCGAAGCATATGACAGTCCTCGAGGTTATGGTTAGTAAGTCCCTTGTGGTAGGGACATGGTTCTTTGAGCATTTTGTTGAAGACGCCCCCACCGGGGGGGCCTCGAGGCTTTTTGTGCTCAGTAGCAGCGACGAGCTCGTCGGCCGGGGCCTCGAGCTTGCCCTGCTGGCCTTTCTTCTTCTTGCGGTTGTTTCTCTTGGAGCCCCGGGTGGAGCTCGTGGGATCGTCGACCTTCTGCTCCCCCCTCTCCGGGTCCCCACCAAAGATTGCACCAACCGCCTCCTCGCCGGCGGCGAAGTTGGTGACAATGTCCATTAACCCGTTGGCAGTGAGCGGAGTGTTATGGCCCAATTCTCGGACCAACTCTTTACAGGTGGTGCCGGAGAGGAAGGCCATAATTACGTCGGAGTCAGTGACGTTGGGGAGTTTGGTACGCTGCCGGGAGAAGCGCCGGATGTAATCCCGGAGGGATTCACCTGGTTTCTGCTTGCAGCTCCAGAGGTCCCACGAGTTGCCGGGGCGCATGTAGGTCCCCTTGAAATTTCCCTCAAACACCCTCACGAGATCATCCCAGTCGTGGATCTGTCGAGGTGGGAGATCCTCGAGCCAGGCTCGGGCGGTGTCGGAGAGGAACAGGGGGAGTTGTCAAATGATGACCCGGTCGTCGGTGGCCCCGCCCAGCTGACACGCCAAGCGGAAATTGGCGAGCCAAAGTTCGGGTTTGGTTTCGCCGTTGTACTTGGTGAGAGTCGTGGGGGAGCGAAACCGAGCCGGGAGCACCGTCTCACGGATAGCCTTACTGAAGACCCGAGACCCGGAGGCTCGGGTGAAGGGCTTCGATCTTCCGAACTGTCGTAGCGTCCGCCCCTGTGGACGTGGTAGCCTCGAGCCACGCCGTCACCGTGCTTGCGCGTGCGGCGCTCGACGATGTTGCCACGGGTGTCTTGAGGCTCGTGGTCGTTGGTAGTGAGCTCAGGGGCTAGAGCTACCCGGTTTCACCGGGCAGGCTCAGGGTGAACCGAGGCCTCTCTCTCCTGTCGGGAGGGCTCGATGATCCGCTCTGAGGCTGCCTCGCGTCGCCTCGAGGCGGAGCTCTCGGCCTGCTGCATGGCGGCGGTCTCGAGGAGTTCTCGGATTTCATCCCGAGCCCGACGGGCGTCGGGGTTTTGACGGCTCGGGCATGTTGTGGAGAAGCATGGCGGCGGCGACGACGTTCTGGCTGGCTCGAGCGAAAACCAGGGGGTCGACCATCCGGTCCTCGTCGATGCGACGGTTGACGTCGCGAGCTCTTTCGCGAGCTCTCCCGCCAAGTGCGCGTTCCGCACGCTCACGCTCGAGGGTTTGTTGGAGTAGGCCCAGGTTTTCCCGTTCCTCGTCAAGCCTGTCCTGCAACTCGCGAATCTGCTCGAGCTGCGCTCCTTGATCCGCAAGGAACTGAGGATCGTCTCGCTCAGCAGGAAGCTCGACATGGGGTGGCGTGTACCTTCCTTCGACTGGCTCTTCGTCCTCTGATTCCGAAGTGCTTTCAACGTCGATGTTGAAGCATTCGCGGGTCGGATCATAGGTGTCGTCAGCCGAGTCGGAGTCAGGAGCGCCAAAGTAGTAGTATGACGGGGGAATGTGTGGCCGTTGCAAATCGTCACTAGGGTTGCGACATTGAGAAGCAGTCACATGGGACTCTGTGTCCGGTGTCTCCGTAGAGTCCAGATAATCAGAGGCCGGTGTGGATGCAACGAGGTCCAGAGTGGAGCGTAGATGGTGCCCGGGGAGTTCCTCATAAGCACTCATGCGAGTGCTCACGAAAGATGCGTACACCCGGGCAGCCGAGTCTAGCCCAAACAGGAATGGTGATGGAGATGTTGCTGTCCGTGCCGAAATGGATGCTCCGGACAGTGGTGTCTCACCGGACGGGGGAGCGGCGGGATTCCCCGTTGGCATGTTACCCTCAGTCAAGCTCGTCCTTCCCAAACCTTCCACAAGGAGGTCTAGGCTGGCGCCTGGCTGGGGGGTGCCGGACCGGGGGACCCCATCGCCCTCCGCGAGGTGAAGACGGTGGTTGTGCCGGGCTCGTCGTCGTCGGGCGGCCCGCGCCCGCCTAGAGCGACGGTGCCGGCGGATTGCTCCCCCGGGCTGGGAGAGCTCATAGTCCTCGTCGGATGGGTGCCTAGGGGGAAGTAGGACCATATCGTAGCCATGGCCAAGCGACATGAACTCCAAACTCCCGAACCAGATCACCGTGGCCAACGGAATAGGGCGTTCGGGGTCAGCCATCCAGGAAAAAAGGCGAGAAAGCGACGTTTGGCACGCAGCGATCCCCTACCTGGCGCGCCAACTGTCGGTGTTCGGACCCGAGGGGGTCCTAAACCAACGAGTAAATGCTGTGTGTCTCTTTCCTGGATGGTGATGCAAGAAGAACACACGGGGGTTTATCCTGGTTCGGGCAAAAGAAGGCCCTACGTCCAGCGGGGGGGGGGGAGAAGTTTGTATTTCCTTGCACCGAAGTGCTCGTGTAGGGGTTACAAGCATGCGAGAGAGGGCGTCGAGCCCAAGTCTCAAAGAGAGGAAAAAAGGACAAGGGTGGTTGCTTGAGGTATCGATCTCTTATTTTTCTTCGTTGTCTGTTGTTGTCCGGTCGGGTGCTTCGTTCCTCCCCCTCTCGTAGAACCCTGGCCTGCCCTTTTATAGGGCGAGAGGAGGCCAGGACAACGGGGAGCCTTGAGGTGATGTTTGGTCGATTCCTGTTGAGTTGACTATAGCGACGTGCCCTGGGAATGGCCGGCCATCCCTGAACACCATGGCGTCGTGGGAGACGAGACGGTGAAATGACCCGGAGCGCCGTGCCATACCGTCCTTCCCTTGCCGTTGAACTGTGCCGAGCGTCGAGGTTGGGTCGAGGCAAGGGACTCACGCGAGTCGGAGTTTTTCCCAGTGGGCGGACGAGCTTCGCGCGGGTCGGAGCGCCGTCGAGGTAGCTTGTTGTACGGGATGGGGCGCGGTCGAGGCGCCCCGTCGAGCGGGCCTCGTACGAGTGGAGCCGGAGCGCGGTCGAGGCGCCCGTCGAGCGGACCTCGTACGAGGCGGACAGGATGCGCGGTCGAGGCGGGCTGCCTTTTATTGCGGTTTCAGTCGTTTTAGTTTTTTACTAGCGATGGGTGTGGGTACCCCCGTACTTTTGGTACCGACAGCCTAATTAGTCTATGATTTGACAATAAAATGCTACAGTAAATATATGCTAACGACGGATTAATTAGGCTTAATAAATTTATCTTGCGGAGTACTTACGGGTTATGTAATTTATTTTTTTATTAGTATTCGAATACCCCTACGACACACCATTTAGTCGCACCTCCTAAACTTTAGTCACTTGAATTAAACACCCCTTGTTCATTGTGTGCTCTATAAGAAATTGAACTATGTACTAACACTACTAGAGAACAGACCTTTCGTCGATATCCAAAATGGGTATTAGTCCCGGCGAAATTTATGTCCGGGACAAAAAAACGACTTTAGTCCCGGTTCGTACCCTGCCCAACGGCCGGACCACTTTTAGTCCCGGTTCGTAACACCAACTGGGACTAAAAGTTATCTTTTAGTCTCTGTTGGTATTATGAACTAGGACTAAAGGTTCTCCAACTTTTAGTCCCGGTTGGTATTACCAACCGAGACTAATAGTCTCGGTTGGTAATACCAACCGGGACTAAAGGTCTCCAACCCGGAACTAAAGGTCCCCCATGAGTCAAATCAAAAGGAAGAGCGCAAAGGACTTTGTCACATGTTGTGTTCAGTTGAGTTGGTAAGGAATCTATGCGCGAGGTGAGAGGTCCTGAGTTCGATTCTCACGCATCACAAGAGAGGACTCTAGAATTTCATTTATTTTTTCACCCGATGACGGGCTTTAGTACCCGGGACTAAAGGCTGGGACCTTTAGTCCCGGCTCTGGAACCAGGACTAAAAGTCCTTAGAACCCGGGACTAAAGGACTTGTCGGTAGTAGTATAAAACTAGCGAACTTGTTGGAGATGATCGAAATCTGCTGCTTTTGTTCGACACCACTCTAGAGTTGCCCTTAAAAAGAAATATTGTATTTATTTTGAGAGAGAGAGTATATAGAAGATGGTAGGTAAGCACATTTAATTTTTTATTTCATAAATCAGGACATATACAGAATGCCATACAGATAGTGTACGTCTGTCGTTAGGGGTGTGTGTGCAAATGCACTCCCTAAAAAACTTGTACATAGGATAAGTTGCTTGCACAAATGATACGACACCAAAATGTAAGGTGCACGTGCCGGTCTTATATCTCTCTCCAGTACCGGAAGGTGAGCCTCACACGTCACAGTGCCATGTAATTGTGCAATAAGTGTGTTGTTATGGTGATTTAAATGTCATATGACATAATCAATAAGGTTAGGACATGACTATGCATTTTCGAAGTTATGGGATCAAGAGATAACCCCTTGAGGCAAATTTGAGGGACCAGTGGTGCATTTAGCTCAAGAAAACACAGCTCACACGTGATTTGGAGTCGCTCTCAAACTTTTTATGCTCTCCAACTCAATTCCAGCTTATTCACCATGGCCGAATCGAGAAAATCAATACGCTAGTAGTAATAATTAAGCTAAGAACACGGTCATGGCGTGTATCATAATTACTTCTAATGACTCTAGCTTGTTCAAGAATTACTAGTAGGGTATATACTAATTGAGTTCTTTTGTTGTTCAAGATGGAATCATGTACGCAAGGGATCGGATGGCTGCGACGATCGAGTATAGGTGTGCCGTGCGCGTACCTGCGCCGCTGTTTGCAAGAAAGGGTTCCTGCTTGGTACTGTCGTAACGTTGTGAGCCCGCCGGACGACGGGGGTTCGGCCTTCGGCGGCAACGGTGCCTCCGTTGCTATATACTCGCGGAATGGCGCCGCCGTCAGACGCGTAGCAAATTGATCCGTGCACGTACGTACCTAGTAGTAATAGCTAGCAAGGCACGGTTATATAAACAACTTCGTGTGTGTGCAAGTCTAAGACGAAGACATGTAGACACTAGACACTAGACACACACAGAGGATCGATTCGTACACGAATTTCAATCATAATCGGGGAACTATTTGCTTCTGATCAGAACACGCGATACGTATAAAACGTGTTCGATCACGTATTCATGTCTGACTTAAAGTCGGACGTCGCCGTCGTCGATAATTAAGTAAATATAAGAGCTAGCTAGCTGCCTAGCTTAGTAGGATTCCTTTTGATGTAAGTATTATATATATACACAGTACCATAAATAACAAGACGAACATCGAGTAGGCAGCAGAGCATCATCGTTCTGCTGAGTGCGCCATGGTGCTGACGCGGAGCATGGCGGCGCGGCGGAAGCCGCTGGTGCTCCCGCACGACATGGTCGTTGAGATCGCCGCGCACATTGCCGCGACGTCGTCGCACCCCATGGAGGACATCTGCAGCCTACGAGCCACGTAAGTGTCCGCTTGCAGTCCACCCACCCACCTCCGCACTTGATGACATACATACATTCATTCATGACTACGTACGTGTCGGTCGACCGACACCAAAACACGTATGTGCGACGCGCACTATAAACTTGTCCAGCTGATGTACCGTGCATGCGTGTCTTGCAGTTGCCAGGACATGCGCACGGCGTGCAAGGAGGGCGTCGTCGGGAGCCGCGTCGCGCTGGAGCGGGAGGAGTCCATGAGGTGGTTCGACAACGACCGCTACATCGCCCTCGTCAACAACTTGGCCGCTGCCGGCAACCCAGAGGCCTGCTTCGTGCTCGGGCTCACGCTCGTCTTCGCGCAGCGGTGCACGGCGCCCGCCGGCACCGAGTGGCTCAGACGGGCGGCCGCCGCTGGCCACAAGGTGGCAGCCTACGTGCTCGGCGTCCTCCACTACAGCTACAGGGACAAGCAGGAGGCCGAGCGGTACATCAGGCAGGTCGAGGGCGAGGACGAGGGTGTCGCCCACGGGTGCAAGAAGCTGGCCAGCGGCAGGACCAACCGGAAGTGCGTGAGGTGTCGCGCACAAGCCGTCCAGGCGGTCCGTGAGGTGACGTGGAAGGTGGACGGGATGATGGGCACGGTGCCGGTGTCGCTACTGCCGCCAGCGGAGGACGGCGGCCAAGGTTGCAAGGGCAGCGGCTGCAGCGTGCCAGAAGGATGGGCCGGTGGCTGCGTCGTCTTTTGTAGCGACGGCTGTAGGATTAGGCACGAGTACTCGGAGTTCTTTTCGCAAGTGTCATTACCTGTTACTTAATTAGAAGCACGAGCTGATCTCTAATCTCCTTCTCTAATCTCTTATATTCCTATATATATTATATAACTAAAAAGAACAAAACAAAGACAACCGAATGGTGTGACAATTTTCGAGTCGTCGCCGGACGACTCTCCGTGCAATCCCGCAATACTTTCCAACGTGCGTCGGCAGGTGGAAGGGTGAAAAAAACAGAATAAGAAATGGTTCCTGATGTAAATGTATAAAAGATAAAGAATACTATAAATTTTCTGATGGAAAATTATCTTCCTAAATCGTGCATTCACAATCAGAACAAACACCGTGATTTGAGAAGATAAGGCCTTCCATTTTTTTTGGTGTGCGAGATAGACTCATTTGCATGCGGTCATGCAAAGGTACCACCAGGCTGATCGCTATCCCGTGCATCACACCCTCGACCGCGCTTTCACCGCCCGCCCCACCCCAGCGCGAATCGTCCGGCCCTCATTTGCAGCCTTGGCCGTCGCTGGGGTGGCAGGACGTCGTTGAAGCACCGTGTCCCCGGCACCAGGTACGTCGTGTCGTGCACCTCGTTCGCCACCGCCGGTTCCGACCCGTCCGCTGTGCCTCCTCGGTTCGTGCCTGAGCCCTCCGTCACCTCTGCTCGCCGTCGGGGGCTGCCGCCCGCCGCCAGATCGAGGCGCGAGCGTGACTTCATTCACCGATCGGTACGTACATGTACATGTGTTCAATTCGTTTCCCTATAACCTCTCCGCAACCATTAATATGGCATAAATCATAGTGAGAGTGGGGTGCTCCTCTCATCTCAGCTGTCGAAACATCCCGTGGCCGTGGTTGTTTATCTATGGATCCCTGATGAGGGAGCTAGGGGAATCAAACGAAGCTGCTG
Source organism: Saccharum hybrid cultivar R570 (assembly GCA_038087645.1). Taxonomy (NCBI): domain Eukaryota; kingdom Viridiplantae; phylum Streptophyta; class Magnoliopsida; order Poales; family Poaceae; genus Saccharum; species Saccharum hybrid cultivar. The sequence goes on along the minus strand of JAQSUU010000123.1, from coordinate 131,080 downwards.
CACTTTTTTTTGGCGTTTCCTTCGTGATTTCACCTGTGTTCGATCTGAACAAACATAGTTGATATATGATCCGTTCATCATTTTATTTATTTATTAGGTGAAATCTAGGTAGCTAATTCTTTCCCCCAGTGTGTAGATGGGTTTCTGATGTGCCCATGTGGAATCAACCGAATTAGCATATGCATAATTACAAACATAAATTACTTGAATGTGATAAACAAAGCAAGTTAGCAGTAACGATGAACAATAGTGCTAAACAATACCATGCCAGCGTTGATCTACTCCAGTTGTTCACCGTTACTCTGTTTCGTCAGTCGGTCTTCCATTTCAGTTTCAGTTTCGTCAGAGTTTAGCTTTGTTTTAGTTTCGTCAGTTAAGGTTGTAGTTAGCCTGACGCATGCGTTTGGTTCCTGCGGAGGCACGTCCGAGTCCTGCACGGCTCTTGCGTGGTCTTGGGATGGCATGATCATATTGGCGCTGGTGCTGCGCATTCAGGAGGATAGCTCCTTTGTATTTCCCTTTATATTGCAATCCATAAGCTGAAAAACGCTGACAGTTGACAGCACCAAGACCCAGTTGTGTTCATCTGTGTTCCTGAGTGCGTTGCTTATAGTTCGCCGGTGGTGAGAAACTTCCGACGAGCTCCAACAGCCAAGAGTTAATACATACCAGTGGCAAATCTTGAACAGCACCAAACTGAAGTCAAGAAAATATGACACTGGAATCAGTAATTGGAAGGGAGAAAAAAGTTATGAAAAATAAGCACTACTATGAAATAAACTGTGGTTATAAAAATTGCACATTAGTATGATTCCTCTAAGTCATAGGTTTCAGTTAGTACAGTTCTGAACAATCTGATGAGGTTCCAGTGTTTACAAATAATTAGCAGCACTACTATGAAATCAGGAGGTCCTCCAGTGGTATAAACTAAGTCGTATGAAAAAACATGTGCCAAAAATCATGGACATGCTGCACTGGAACACATGTTTCTGTCATAGATTCATGAATAGGAGCTAATTTTTCATGATAGACCTTGGGATGCAAACAACTATACAGGAATTCCATTTTTCTGTGAAATTCAGAGCAACAAGGGCAATGCAATATACTGTCTGCCAATGAATAGTAATGAACCAACAACTAATAGAGTAGACCCTCTCGTCCAGCACTTACAGAAATAGCTTGCAAAAAACAATACGCACCTGCACAAGCTTGACATAGACCTGTATTTATGAAGAGTGATATGCATATAGATCAAAATTTTAATAATACATTAACTTAATATTATCAAGGGATTGTTAGTGTTGCATAAACAATTGAAGCGAGGAAAAAACCTTAACCGCATATAGATTAAAATAATGTTTTCTGTGATCCATAGAACAAAGAAATTGCTCAGTTGTGAATAACAAATCAAGCACACTGCACATTATCTTTGTTGTAATGGGAAAAGGAAGACAAATCAAGTACACTGCACCCTATCTTCTTACTATTAATTTTGAAGCTTCCAGTTGAGACAGTTAGTTTAGAACTACACCCAATCAGCCATGAGCATTATCGAACATATAAATTGCTCACGAAGCTAAGCAATTAATAAACCATCCACTGAATGCTTATATAGGTTCAAGGTCCAAGTCCCGGATTGAAAAGATAGTGTTTCACAAAATGAAAAAACATCGTATCCTTTGCATAAAAATCAGTGTAACGAGCAATGACTGAAATACAGTTATGCACAATACACCGCTTTACCTAACAGATAATTACACGTACCGGATATCCAAAGAATTTATATGTTTGACACAATTGAAGATACATGTCTGACACAGAAAAAAAAAAACATCTCCTACACAAGTACACAGAAAGCAAACACCGCTTCTACACCTGACCAACTATTTACTTGTAGATAAACGTGCTCTGCTTCCCTATAAACTGGTCATAAGAACTGAAAGAATTTTGAAATGGTTTGGTCACCACTAAGGTAATTTTGTTGGTAAAGTTCAGGAAAACTTTGCCTTGCCCGTGGGCCCTGGCAGTGTAGATGACTTTGAGGTGGGTAGCAGTGATCTGGTTACTGGATCTGACGGTAAAGAAAGCAAATTTTAAACCTTCCCCTTGGTGAAATCTGAAGGCAATGGATACTAATCTCACTGACTAATGCTGGTCTGTTCAATATTAAAAACAATATTAATAACTACAGGATCGATTTTCGCAAAAAAAAAAAACTACGATCGTGGGAGCAGGCCGCTAGACGCACAGGAACAGCAGGAGCAATGGAGTTGTGCGCCCGTAACTGGCTGCCAGCGAGTAGCGTTATTGTGATGTGATTTAATTTTGTCCTGTTTTTGTTCCTTTGTTTCTACACTGCCCGCAACTACGCGCACAGCTTACTTTGGTCGACGCCAGATGTTTGTCGGGAGAACACATGTTCTCCTTGCCCTACTCTGACTTCAACGGCTCAGAGTCCAAACGACTCAGATTCATTCTGCACGTTGAGTGAACCATACCTATCACCATCTCACTTACACTTTCGTCCTCGCTTCGTGTAAAAGGATTGACCCGGAGATAGTGAGATGAACTCTAGAAGTCTAATATGTTGGTCTATCCCACCTTAACCAAATTTCAAACTAGACCGGATGTGACACTAATCCATTAGAGCTAATGTGAATTCGCCTCATTATTCTTGAGTTGAAGGACAATGCAGCTGTCAGCCAATGAACAGCTGCTGAGTTTTAGAAGCCAATGAACAACTGTTGTTGTGTTTTCCTATTAGTGAGCAAGATAATTTTTTTTAGTTCACTAAAATAATGTTTTTCCGTTCAAACCTTGCACATTCACACAATACATACGTATTTAACAAAACTGAGATCTACTAATACTGAGACTAATGATGCAATAATAGCAATTTTACCAATTTGTCATGGTTGCTGGTCCTACTATGCTAATCTAATGTCTTGAAACTCTGAAGGAAACATCTAAGAATCCTTATGTGGGTATCGTAGAAGGACTAGAGCCAAGCTAAAGAAAGTTCAAGTATCATCATCTCAGCTCAAAGCTCCATCTAAATCAGAAGATCACCAAAGCGTATTTCAAAGCTTAACACCAGAGTTTGAAGCTATGGCTAACAAGTCACTCTATGAGTTCTCAGCTCCAACTACGGACAATATCCGTACTGGACCTGCTGAGGACATTGATCGGCCATTTGAGCTTAAGTCTACGCTCATCAACATGGTGCAAGCTAGCCAGTTTTATGGAAAAGCACATAAAGATGCTAGTGCTCATCTCCAACACTTTCTAGAGATTTGCAGCACTTTCACCATCAAAGATGTCTTAGAGATGCCATACTACTTCGTCTCTTCCCATTCTCACTCTTAGGGAGAGAGAGAAGCAGTGGTTTTATGTAAACAAGGAGAAGAACACTACGTGGGCACTCTGCTCCACCAATTTCCTGGCGAGTTCTTTCCTATGGGCAAGACGAATGCTCTTCGTGAGAAAATATTAAGTTTTCAACAGCAACATGATGAGTCTGTCCCAGAAGCATGGGAGCGCTTTCAAGATTACATCCTAGAATGTTCTCATCATGGAATGGAGAATTGGCTACTCATGCAGACCTTTAATTATGGGCTCAACAACAGCACCCGTGAGACCATGGATGCTGTTGCTGGAGGTGGATTCTTATCACTTACTATTGCTCAAGCCATAGCTCTTGTGAAAAAGATGGCATCCAACCAAGGTTGGAGTGAAGAAAGAACTCAAACCCGCAAGAGAGGTGGAGGTATGCACCAGCTCAAGGAGGTAGACATACTGTCTGTCAAGATGGACCTGCTAATGAAGAGGCTCGATGAGAGAGCCGGTGAGAAGAATGAAGTTATGCACATTCATGATGCCTGCATGACTTATGTAGAGTGTGGAGAAACTGGTCATCCAGGCAACAATTGCCCGGAGCTACAAGAGGATGTGAACTACATCAACAACAACTACTACTATCATCCTCAACAGAATCAAGGTTAGAATCAACAGCAAAGGACTAACTACTCAAGTAATTATCAAGATAATAATTCTTTTAATAATTTCAATCAGCCATCATTGAGAGAGTTAGTTCTTAATCAAGGAAAATTAATGGATAACCTATCTAAGAAATTAGCATTCAATGATAAAATGCTAGAAACAAATAATAATAGAATGGATAACTTTTCAAATGCCATTAAGAATCAGCATAACTTTAATAAAATGATTGAATCACAAATATCTCAGCTTGCAACTATTGTTCCTCCCGCTAAGCAAGATAAGATTCTGGGACAACCAGAAGAATTAAAATCTACAAATCTCATAGATATATTTAATGCAGGAAGCTACTGGAGTGATCCTTCAACTGGAGGATGGAACGATAAAACTCTGCCAATCAAAAAAGATGATCTAGGGAGACCGGTCATTCTGATCTCCATTGGGAGTGTAAACTTCAATGAAGCTATCTATGACTTCGGTACAAGCGTCAACATCATGCCTAAGGTAATTTATGAAAGAATGTTTGATTATCCTTTATTATACACAACCATGTGCTTGCAACTTGCAGACCAGTCACTCTGCTACACCAAAAGAATCCTAAAAGACACCTATGTCCGAGTTGGCAACTCGTATATTCCTATAGACTTCATGGTGGTAGAGACAGGTGGTGATGAGAAGTCACCCATCATTTTGGGATGACCATTCTTGAACACCGTTGGAGCTATCATCTACACCAATAGTGCTAAGATCTATTTCAACATCAAAGGAAAGAGGGAAAGTTTCTCTTTCAAGAATCGAGTACTACAATTCCCCACATATCCACAACACACCTACAAGCCGAAGAAAAAGAATAACAGGAGAAACAAGAGCAAGAACAAGAAGCCACAGAAGAAGATAGTGAGGATAGTCACTATAGTCCACAGGGAGCACGACCATCAGCTCAAGTCCCCGCATCTGATCAAGAAGGACGATCCAAACGTCCTAACCATCGAATGCACGATCAATAGAAACTTCTTTTAGAAAGTTGTCTACGACACCGGATTCGGAGTCAACATAATGGCCAAGGCAACCTATGAATACTTATATGAAACTATGCCCCTGTATCCCACCTATGCACAGCTACAAATGATGGACCAATCATTTCGATTCGTGGATGGAATAACAAAAGACGTTCTCATACAAATTGATGACCACTTCATCCCCACTGACTTCCTAGTCCTAGACATGGGAGATGATGAGTATGATCCACCCATTATCCTTAGAAGACCGTTCCTAAACACCACCAAAGTCATCATCTACATTGGAATAGGAGAAGTGCACTTCCACTTCTTTGCAGGAAAGGTACATCGCCATTTCAATGACAATTATATGATTGATGAAGATCCAAAGAAGAACAGAATAAGAAGGCACCGTAACTGACACCAGAAGAATCATACCTCTAAGGATGGATGGGCTGACTATGAAGGAGAAGTATCAAGATATGAAGATCGATATCCTAAAAAAGAGATTTCCTTGAGGAGGAAGTTGTACCACCAACAGAGAGTGTACCAGTCACTGTGGAGAACAAAGAAGAGAAGACAGTACAACAAGCTCCTTCCTCAAAATCAACCTCACCAACTGTTGACATTAATTAACGCAATCGCTAAATAGCAATGGTGCTAAAAATGCATGGTAATAAATTAACATGTCTCTAAATACAAGTCACCTTTTATATTTAATGTCTCTAAATACTAGTCACCTTTTATATTTACCTATACTTCTTAGCATGAAACTAGGTTGTCATCCCTAATGAATAAAGCTTAAAAGTATATAAGTGACACTATGATTTTATATGACTAGGCAGAAATATAAATGATATAAAGATATGATCAATTAAGATTAAGAACAATTAAGAACATCTGTAAGCAGATAAATAATTATACCATTGTAGCATTTTACCTAGAGTATTACCAGTTTGTCATTTATAATTTTACCACTAGGAAGGTCTAGCTAAACTTCTATCTAGAGTATTGATAAACTTTATATTCATGATAAAGAGAGTAAACTAATGTTATGCACTCTTACTCAATAACAGAGATAAGTCACATAATAAAAGATATATATGATAAGTAATGACCAGTCATCATAAATAAATAAGTAGATACACTCTGAGCTCTCTAACTATTACTAATAACATAATCCAATCAGAATATTAGATGTATAATTTCTAAGTATTCAAGTTACATGTCAAGCTACTACAACTATTAATCATCGTCAAGTAATACTACCATATGTCCCAACCATAATGGAGCCATGAACAGGAGAAGTTGAGTTCAGAAACCTCTGGTATACGAATATATCCTTAACTAGACAATGTTGCTCTACCAATAATCCACTGCATAGGAAGAGGACTACAGAGGACTCAATGGGCCTATAAAAGTCACACCCACGATCTACCACATGACCCTGAACAACTGGAGGCATCCGCAGATATGCAAAGCATCTAAGCACCACACTTATATAATACATACCACTCATCTTATGGCTAAATAGGCGTGCACTATACGAACATGTGATCAAACTAAATAGCATCCTAACTATACTAGAATTGAAGTAGACAATGAACAATGCATTCAAGAACATAATAAAGATGAAGAATAATGTTGACATTGCAATAATTGTACAAAGATAAAATTACAATAAGAGCGGAGAACTAGAACATTACCAAAACTCCACGTCCACCAACGATCAGGAATCCAAGCTTGGTTGACTCAGCTTGACTTCCTCTAAATCTGATCTAATTATGCTAAAGCTAAAAACTAGAGGAACTCTAATGATCTAGGGTTTCTGGCTTCGGATGAACTGATCTTCAAATGACTTGGGGCGTGTTTGCTAGAGGGCCTTGAGGGTGGCTCGAGCTCTCCAGCTGCATTGGCCCGTGTTTGGTATACCTGGCTCAACCTCAGAGTCCGTTGCACACGAGATCTAAAGCACCTTGGGCTAGGCCCCAGAAAAATGATAACCCCCACCGTTTTTCTAGAGCCCGGCTCCTTTGAGCGCTCGGTGAGCTCCGTGCGGCTGATGGAGTCACCTCCCGAATACCCCACAACCCCAATCTCTCACCCACCTCCTTCTTCCCTGCCGTGCCTCTGTTTCTTCTTGCCGGACGCCGCAAGAGCCGGCCACCGAAGCCACGCAAGAGGCTGGCGCGAGCAGCAGCCGCGCGTGGCGGCGCGAGCTCCACGGGGCATCTCCGTCGTGGCCCACCTGGCGCGTAGCCATGACCGCCTCACCAGCGCGCGATGAGTGGTCTCCGATGAACAGCCCTTCCAGCTTCGCCTCCACCGCATCCGGGAGCCAGAGCACGAGCCTGACGCCATCGAGGTGGAGCCTACCTCTAGGACTCCTCGCCGTCGATGGCTCTTCACGGATGCGGACGTGGGCCTCCTCGTCGTCTAGGTGGACATGGACGTGGATGCAGATATGGGCCTCCTCGCCGACGAGGTGCACGTAGACACCGACGAGGTGCACGCGGACGTGAACCTCCTCTCCGTCAACGCGTGTGCGATGGCCTCGAGCTCGACGGTGGCCATGGCCACGGCGTGGAGTACGCCACTTGGGTGCTCGATGAAATGCCAACAAGGATAGAAAAGTTGCAGTGTGGTGGTAAGCCTACCCATTGCCTTGTGCAGAGTAACCATAGCTACATGAGCCAAAAACCAAACAACATCTCAATTGAACTGAGCTTGTTTGAGCCGTGAAACAAACATGTGACATTGCACCATAGCAGTCGTGCTCAGGCTAGCCACGGCCAGCCCAACCAGCTAGGCTGGGCAGGAGCACTCTCCCAAACACGCCGTTGATGCCTTCAGGGATTCTGCCCCTGTATTTATACCCTAGTGGGACACACGCAAGCCATTGGATCAAATTGACTTCACGTAGGGCTAGGATTGATCCTCAAGGTCAGTAGAAGAATACTCCAGAAGCTCGTGGAAGGAGGAGAATGGGGTGGCCGCCCGACCACCCCCCTAGCCGGCCGGCCTCACCTGGCAGACACTCGGTCTCCGCTACGTCCCGGTGTCTTCTAGGGTCTTCTATAATATACTAGCATTTATCTCATGGTGAAATTCTAAAAATTCTTTTAATAATTAGGTATCTCTCTCCACTTTTCTGCATAACTCCCTGCAAACATTAAAATTCAACAAAGCTCATGGATTTCGTCAGATAACACCCTAGTCTTCTATGTTTTCATATATTTTGACCATTCTCTCATGTTTATTTCACTATATATTGTTGACGTTAACGATAGTCAACAAGAATTCTCCCAAGCTTACTCTTTGCTAGTCCCTTAGCAAAGCCTAATTAGATAAATTTAGATCATGAGTTGCTTCAATGCTTTCACGCCTTAAAAGTACACATGCTTTCAAACAAAAATTATCCTCTAGACTAAATAAAACTGCTCTAACTTTCAAACTCACTCATATTACCTTCAACTATGGAGCTTCTTAGCCTTCACTTGGGTCTTGAGTAATTAAAAGATAGAACAATTAAGTCAAGCACTATGTCTCAAGCTCTTCGCTCAACCGATATTCCAGAGTTTTTGTAAGTTTTTAAAATAAAATTTAGAGCTTTCATTGTATGACACTCTCAAATCTCTCAATATATGTGGTATTTATGGATTTTTACCAAGGCATTAACAATGCTATGCCTATCTCTTCCTACAACTAAGAATTATAGTGGAGCTCATAGGAGTGGCAAAACAAGGAAAAACATACTTGTAATTCATATATTGGAAAGTCAAACAATGAATCCAAAGATAGTTAAGTCATACAATCAAATCAAGATGTGCATGTGTATGAAATAAGCTGGATATGTGTATATAGGGTGTCTAATTCTAATTCTACTTTTGTTCTTTTGAAGATATTTCTCTTATTTAGATTTAAAAATAATTACAGGAAAATATGGGCTATCTTTATTTTCTTTTCTTCTTCTTTTTCAGGTGGGCTTTTGCCCCTAATTCTACTTCGGACACTTGTCCATTTTTTTTCTTTTTTTCTTATAGCCACATGTCTTTTCTTTCTGCATACAAAATATTTGAGAGGGATTGCAATGAGAAATTAGAGCATTTATTTGAGGGTTGCCCTATAGATTAAATTTTTTGGTGTTCTCTCCATGTGTAGGAGAAAACATTTTAAGGTGGATCTGAGTGGAAAATAGAGAATGATTGCACCTACTCCCAGTGTAGAAACAGTGCATATGTGGGTGGTGTGTATGTGATCTTAATTTTAAAAATATGACAAACCTCTCATAAGATATACAACAAAGCTCGACTAAACTCAATGCAAAACAAGCAGCATATATGTGCAAAGGTTTTCCTCATCTAAAATGTATATTATATCTGGCTTTGGTAGAAATTTAAACTTTGTCATACAAGAGCTCATCATGATTTTAAATTTTCAAATGATAAATCTCTAGAACTTAGTATTGCTAGGAACTAGATAAATAGCAGCTCAAACTTTCTCATATCATATCCCTCAATTATCTAGACTTAGATCAAGCATATGTTACCCATAAGTTTTAGGTTCAAAGTAAATTCTTATATCAAAGTAGTAATATTCAAAACTCGGAAGAATTCAAGGTTGAAAACTAGGCACTTGAAAGGAATTACGGCAGAGCAACTATTCATCATCTATAATGCAAAATTTTAATCTTCATCTTTTTATTTGACTCCTAACTAGATAAAAATATAAACTTTAATTCTATATGATCACACCTTAATATAATTAAGATTTACTAAGATAGATACTTTTATTTGGTTTTGATTGTTATGTATTTTTTGTTTCTTTTTAACTAATAGACTTGAAAAATAATAATAAGACCATAGATACTTAGCTAGATAAGCGGGAAATGCTCCTCCCCCAAGCTAGATGTTGTTGTGGTCGGTTATTGAATGAACTTCAGAGCAAGTTTGTCAGCAGCAACTGGTTACCACTGAGTAGACTCCTTCTTCAGTCATAGTATTGTTCTGCAAAATTTATATTCCAATAAAAACACAAAAACTCGAAGCTTGGATTATACAATGGGTTAGCGGTCAGCTAAACGAGCAATTGATTATTCCTATGAGTTTATTTAACTTGATATACTTTAGTAAGAATTATTCTATCTTCTTTTCTCTTTTTTTAGGATTTTTATTTTATGATGCAATTAAGTAATAGCAAATGACATGCATGCATATTTATTTTTATGTCACTGCAGTAAATATTTCTATGGGGAATTATCACAAGTTTATTCACATGAGGCTTTAGTATTTTTAATAATGCATAAGTAAGAGTAATAAGGATTTTTTTCTATGCGTAATAAAGTAAATATAATTTTGTTTTCTTAATGTGCAACAATAGTAAATATGATAGAGTATATATTTTAATACGATGATGGCAAATATGCAATAAAGTCTTTTTATTTTCTTTTTATTAATGCAAGATGTATGAAATGAATTTAACTAACAAATGTATTTAGATAACTACCATTATTACCTTATGACAAGTGTGCAGCAATTAAAGTCTATTGACAGGACTGAGAAGGAGAGAGTACTTACTTATCGGTTGCATCATCTGATCCTGATGACGGTTCAGATGTCTGCTCTTCTTACGGCATTGCGAACGATACCTTCTTCTCCTTCCACATCTTGACTCGATTCTTCATAAGTTTGGCTTCTCCTTTTAGAGCTAGCTCTTATCTCTCAGCTTCTTTCTCCCACTTGTTCCAGCGAGGTTCTTTGACTGGCTCATCTTCAATCTTTTTAGCTTCTACTTTTGATTCGAGGACTACGTCATTGGATCTTGTAACTCTAGGAAATCCAGTCCATCCATCCTTGAATGAACGATGATGGGATTGGCGCCTCCTCCTTGATCGGGACTTCTTTGGCTGTTCATGGTTAGTATAACTAGTAAATTTACAGCATACCTTTAGAAGTTGGAAATGAATTTGTCCAGATCCAATGTAGATGATTGCGTCGGTGGTGTTGAGGAAAGGTCTCCCTAATATGATCGGTGTGTCTTCATCTCCCGACATGTTGAGGACCAGGAAGTCGGCAGGAACGTAGTAATCTTGAATTTTTACTAGGACGTCCTTTGCTATGCCTTCAGGACATCTCAACGACTGGTCCGTCATCTGCAGCTGCATATAGGTCAGGTACAATGGTTCGTTACCAAATAAATATTCATATGTGACCTTTGACATTATGTTAGCACCCGATCTAATGTCACAGAAGGTGTTGCAGAAAATCTTTTGGTCGATTGTGCATTCAATTGTTGGTACTCCGGGATCATCCTTTTTGACTAGAAATGGTTGTGCGAGCAAATGGTCGCTTTCTGCGTTGACTGCATTGATCATCTTGATAGTTTCTTCTAGCACTTGGCTGAGCTTGTTCCTTCTCTGGTTTCTGTTGTTCTTTTTCTTGGGTGCTGGTGTTGTTGGCACTTCAGGTAGGTACGGTATCTGTGGGTGTGCAGGGAAGTGCAGGATGCATTCCTCAAATGAGAACTTCTCTTTTTTATCTTTTATGGAAAATATAATCTTGGAATGCTCTGCAGAGATGATAGCTTTGGTTGTACATAGGAACGGTCGTCCCAAAATGAATGGAACTCTTTCATCTCCTCCTGTCTCCACTACCACAAAATCCATTGGGACATATGATTGCCCCCACATGAACAATAACTTCTTTCAGTACTCTCTCAGGGTAGCAGATGGACTGATCTGCAAGCTGCTTACGCATATTTGTGTACAACAAAGGATTACCTAATATCTTTTCATAAATTACCTTGGACATGATGTTGACACTTGCACCGAAGTCGCAAGACGGCTTCTGAAAAGACATGGCATCCTATAGAGATAGGAATGATAGGTCTCCCTAGATCACCTTTCTTGTCGAGAAGTGAATAGTCAATCCACTTCACTTCTACCGGTTGAGTGTAGTAGTTGGCTGCATTGTGAATATCGACATGATTTGCAGTTTCTAAATCTTCCGGCATGCCCGGAATTCTACCTTTCTCTAGTAGAGGAATAACAGTTGCCCGCTGAGCTAATTGTGATTCTAACATTTTATTAAAGCTATGCTGGTTTTTAATAGCAGAAGTAAAGGTATCCATTCTAGAATTTATATTTTCTAAAACTTTATCATTAGAGGCTACCTTCTTATTCATTTAATCTAGCAGTTTAGATTGACTAGCAACTAAATCTCTCAAAGGTGGTTGATTGTAATTGCTATAATTATTATTGCCTTGAAAGTTACCTTGGTAATTACCTTGATAGTTTGGCCCTTGTTGCTGATTCCATTGATTCTGCTTAGGACGATAGTTGTTGTTGTTGTTGTTATTGTTATTGATGTAGTTCACGTCCTCTTGAAATTCTAGGCAGTTGACTCCTGAGTGCCCAACATCTCCATATTCTTCACAAGTCATGCGAGAATCACTGATGTGCATGACTTACTTCTTCATCATGTCTCTAACTTCAAGCTTCTTCATGATGAGGTCTAGCTTTGCAGACACCATGTCGGCTTCCTTGAGCTGATGCATACCTTCTCCTCTCTTGTGAGGTTGAACATGTTCTTCATTCCAGCTCTGATTTGAGGCCATCTTCTCAATAAGCGTTGTTGCATCTGTGAGGTTTAGTGACAAGAATGCACCTCCAGCTGCAGCATCGACTGATTCACAGGTACTAGTGAATAGCCCATGGTAGAAGATCTGCATAAGCAACCACTTTTCCATCCCATAATGAGGACATTCTAATATATAATCTTGGAAATGCTCCCATGCCTTAGCGATAAATTCATCATGTTGTTGATGAAAGCTTGTAATTTTCCCACGCAGAGCATTAGTCTTGCCTATAGGAAAGAACTTGGCTAGGAAAGTAGTTGAGCAACGGTCCCATGTAGTGTGACTCTCTTTGTTGGCATAGAATCACTGCTTGGCTTTCCTCAATAGTGAGAATAGGAAAAGACGAAGTAGAATAGCATATCTGGTTACTCACTTAATCGTGAAGGTGCTGCAAATCTCGAGAAAGTGTTGTTAATGTGCACTTGCATCTTCATGAGCCTTTCCACAAAACTGACTTGCTTGCACCATGTTAATGAGCACAGGCTTAAGCTCAAATCCATCTTCTCCAATGTTGACTTGAGGTCCAGTACGGATATTTTCTTTTGTCGGAGCAGAGAACTAACGGAGAATCTTGTTGGCCATAGCTTCAAATTTCGGTGCTAAATTTCTCTTGGCTTGGTTGACTTCTAAATTTTCTATAGAAACCTTCTTGAGTTTGGCTCTGGTCTTCTTTAAGATTGCTTCTGGGTTGTCTGTGTAATTCTTTAAAAAGTCAAAGCCCATACATTACCCTGCATTAGATAAATAAACAGACAAGAACAAGGGTAAGCCTGTGAGTTAGAGGTCAATTGGTTACTTTGATCTTTTCATAAATATAAGTTATCAATACTTCCTAAGTTTAATATCTTCCCCGGCAACGGTGCCAAAAATGCTTGTTGACATTAATTAACGCAATCGGTAAATAGCAACGACGTAAAAATGCATGGTAATAAACTAACATATCTCTAAATACTAGTCACCTTTTATATTTACCTATACTTCTTAGCATGGAACTAGGTTGTCATCCCTAATGAAAAAAGCTTAGAAGTATATAAGTGGCACTATGATTTTATTTGACTAGACAGAAATATAAATGATATAAAGATATGAACAATTAAGAATAAAAACAATTAAGAACATCTGCAAGCGGACATATAATTATATCATTGTAGCATTTTACCTAGAGTATTACCCGGTTATCATTTATAATTTTACCACTGGGAAGGTCTAGCTAAACTTCTATCTAGAGTATTGATAAACTTTATATTCATGACAAAGAGAGTAAATCAATGTTATTCACTCTTACTCAATAATAGGGATAATTCACATGATAAAAGATATATATACATGATAAGTAATGATCAGTTATCATAAATAAATAAGTAGATACACTCCGAGCTCCCTAACTATTACTAATAACAAAATCCAATCAAAATATTAGAGGAATAATTCCTAAGTATTCAAGTTACATGTCAAGCTACTACAACTAATAATCATCGTCAAGTAATACTTCCATATGTCCCAACCACAATGGAGCCATGAACAGGAGAAGTTGAGTTCAGAAACCTCTGATATACAAATATATCCTTAACCAGACAATGCTACTCTATCAATAATCCACTGTTTTTCGTGATCTTCGCGTCTGTGTGATCATAGCGAGACGTAGATTCAATTTACAAACTTTTTATCTTGTTTTACTACTATTGGTGTACTGTTCTAATTATAGCCTTGTTTGCTTTGCATGATTGCTTTTGGATGAATGTTGTTGATGTGTTGATCGAGTATAGACGGTGAGCAATTCGTTGGCGATCAAGAGTTCTTCTACGAGTAGGATCAACAGGACCAGTTTGATCAAGGCAAGTATAGCATGGGATTGTCCTTGTTGTCCTATTCATAATAAACAATTAAATTCATTATGCATGTATTCCCGTGTTAAGGATGACTTAGTTTTGATCCATTACCTTAGCACCCATGATATTGCATTGGGTAGCTTTGCTAGTGCTCAACATGAACTATGATCTTGTGAATTGACTAATGGAATATGCAACAAACATTAAAAGATGACTTGTAGTAACATACTTAAAGGGGCTAGAGCATTGGGCTATCTTATGGTGCTCTAGTTTCTCTCCATAAGGACTCATCTGTAAGCGAACATCCGAGACTTACAGTATAACTGTGAGGGCTACATGGCTCTGGCTTTAGTCATATAGAAGGGCATTTTCTAGCTTGTTAGTGGTAACCTTTTTGGCGTAAGAATGGCGACGAATCAGGTATAGTGCGGCCTCTGTCCTTATGTGTATAGGTTGTGTGTCATTGTGCCATATGGAAGGGGGCTCTACATCTGTTTACCGAGTGAATCTAATGGTCCTAACTTGTTAGACGAACCTTTGAAAGACTTCATAGTGTTTCCTTGTCTGCTCACCTTAGAAGTGTTTTGGGAGTAATTAACCTAAGCATATGGGCTACATGACTCACAGTAAAAGTGTACAACCTCTGTAGAGTGTAAAACTGTTATAACAGTCATGCTCATGGCCACGAGTGGCCTTAGACCCTTATGGAATAGTTGATCACCAATGATTAATATGTTTTTGCTATTCGTTATTCATTTTACATTGACCATATGTTTATTGTAAGTTGAGACATCTTGATGTTGTTGATATGCTAAAACTAAAAGCTACATGCTGTTAAACCATTATCAATGCTTTTGAGCCTCATGAACCCCATGTTACACTTGTTGAGCACAAGATGTACTTA
This sequence comes from Saccharum hybrid cultivar R570, assembly GCA_038087645.1. Classification (NCBI taxonomy): domain Eukaryota; kingdom Viridiplantae; phylum Streptophyta; class Magnoliopsida; order Poales; family Poaceae; genus Saccharum; species Saccharum hybrid cultivar. The sequence goes on along the minus strand of JAQSUU010000123.1, from coordinate 115,718 downwards.
CGCTTGTTTATTCTCTTTACTTGGATAAAATCTTGGATGGGTAACAGATGGTGCAAATAATAACTACTACTCCTACTTCCCTGAGGATTACTAGTCTTGTGATCAACCAGTCAATGTGCCTGTGCATGGAGCTACCATGAGAGAGTTATCTTTTTGTTTTCGCTATGATTATGTAAAGACTATGTGATAATAATCATGATGTAACAACACTTGTGATGATACTCCCTTTAATTTGTCGGCTTATGTGTGATTGATCTCTAAGCGCACATAAGATTATGCATTCTATTTTGTTCTAAAGAAATGGGTGTGACAAAGCTATACAATAATCGGAGGTCAGCTATACAAGAAAGGAGTTGTCCAACCCCTGCTCAAATGCATATCTCAAGATGAAGGTAAAGAGCTACTGTTAGAAATCCATTCAGGCAACTGTGGTTCACATATTGGCCCAAGAACATTATCAGCAAAAGCCATAAGGCAGGGATTCTACTGGCCTACACATGTCAGGGATGCCGAACAAATCACCAAAACATGTGGGGCCTGTCAAAACTTTTCACCACTTCAAGGAAGACCTTCGGCAGAGATACAAATGATACCTCCGATATGGCCACTCCAAAGATGAGGTGTGGACCTTGTTGGCTCTCTGCCACCCTCGCAAGGGGTAACAGATTTGCAGTTGTCACAATAGAGTACTCTACAAGATGGATTGAGGCAAAGCTTTTGGCATCAATTACCTCCGACGCAGTGAAGAAATTCTTCTGGCAAAACATAATATGCAGATTTGGAGTGCCAAGAATACTAATAGTCGACAATGGCAAACAGTTTGACTCTGACAAATTCAAAGAATTCTGCACCAGCATTGGAACCAAGTTAGCCTTCGCCTTGGTCTATCACCCAAAATCTAATGGAGCAGTGGAGTGAGCAAACAGGGTAGTATTCTCAGCCGTATCCAAAACATTGTTTAACCTCCACAAAGGCAAGTGGGTGGAAGAGTTGCCGAAGGTTGTCTGGTCGCACAACACTACAACCTCCAGAACAACAGGCTTCACCCCCTTCAAGCTCCTTTATGGGGAGGAAGCAATGCTCCTAGAAGAGATTAAGCATGAGAGTCTCTGCACCACGCAACAAACCATGGTAGAGGATGAAGAATGCTCCAAAGAAACAATCGAAGGTATCAGGCTAGAGGCAGTTGACAACATACTCAAGTACCAAGCCGAAACTAAAAAATGGAAAGACAAGTCCATAGTAAGAAGGGATATACAAGAGGGAGACTTGGTCCTTAGAAGAAAAGCAAATGCGACAACAGCAGGAAAACTGCAGCCAAAGTGGGAAGGCCCTTACACTGCAATAGTTGTGGGTAGGCCAGGGTCATTCTTCTTGGCTAACGACGAAGGCAAAACCATGACCCACACGTGGAACATCAACAACCTCCACAAATTCTACATCTAGGACATTGTAACACCGGCCTCCGCGAAAGCTATAAGCGAAGGTCAGCTCACCCTTTCCTTTTTTCATTTCACCAAGTCAAGGCTTTTCTTTCTAGTTTCTTTTACAACTTTATGGTCTTGTACTCTTTTCCTCACAAGGGGAACTCCTTGCGGAGGTGAGGTTTTTAACGAGGCAGAGCCTATGTACAAAATCCTCTAAATCTATAAAGAGGCATTTCCCCTAAGGAACATCTATGGCGCGAAGGTCGAAAGTGGCTAACAACGAAGCCACCGCATTCGACAAACCCAACAACTGCAGAGAACCTCCGTTACTAGGAGCCAAAGGCTCCTTGGTAATAGACAACCTCTTTGGCCAAAAAAGGCCTAATCTTGTGAAAGAAGACCTACCGAGCCGTAGGCATCACGATCAAAATTTCATATGGCAAAATGCCATCAAACACTGACAAAAATCCTACCTCCGCTGTAGGTGTCGGAGGTTATCAAGGTTTGCAAACCTAGAAAAAGACCCAGTAAACTCGAGCACCAGGCACACCAAACTCAAAAGATTCGAGCAATAAAAGCAAATCTTTTGCAATTATGGCAACTTGATCCATGGAAACAGAGGTAGTTCCAATATGAAATAGCACATTTAAAGAACCATGGCACCCTGCAAGCCTATAAAGCCAGGGCACTCCCCCTAAGCCTAACCTAGTCGGTAATTAGAGGAAAAGGGGGAAGCAAATAACTTGTCCCTAGCCACACCAAAATGCTGCCCCTGAAAACCATAGAGGCTGGCGTATCCTTAGCTAGCACAAACATGAGAGGAATTGTGTGAAGACACATAAAAAATAGAGCAAGCACAACCTAGAACACGCTGCAAGCATCTGGATTGCCTCCACAAGCTAACACCAGCAGCCAGGAGCCAACCATTGTTATGGGCAATTGCATGAAGACTTGTAAGATCCCCCACAAACTAAGTCAATAAGCGGGCGTAGTCCAAGATCACCCATGTTCCATGAGTGTGCGCACGCTAAACAACCTCTGCCAAACAAAGAAAAGGAGCCCAGCAACAAACGAAAGATGCGTGCAAGGAATACTTCAACCTCCAATACCTAAGCAGACCGTGTAGAGGTCTTCTAAGAAGCAACTAACAACCGCTCAAGTTGCACCAAAGCCTTTGCAACATCTACAAGATCGAATATGAGCACCACCTCGACTTCTCCACGATCCACCACATAGGCTCCATGTAGCAGAACCTCCTAAATTATATGGCCCACATGCATCTGTTATTGTCCCTAAGACCTCTGACGGCTATGCATGTACACCAGATAACCTAAGAAGATCTATTGGGTGCCCTCGTAGGACCCCGATTCAACTATGTTTGACAACTCATACCAGGATCAACAAAGGAGTAACTACAACATTACAATATTTGTTACAAAACTTTACATCAGAGTGCAAAAGAATAACAACAATGAATTTATAAATCATGATTAAGTTAACTTTTTACAAACTTAACTTGTATTATGGAAGTCGAGTAGAACTACAGAAGATAGCTTAGGCAGAGCATCTAAGTTATGGGGAACAACCAAATCATGTCGAGCCCACCGACATGACCTGATTAGCAGCACCAGTCAACACCTGCAATGAGGGTTAACAAACCCTGAGTACTCAATTGTACTCTGCAAGACTTACCTGATGAAAAGAAAAGACTCCAAGGATATGCTGGCTTTAAGAAATCAAGGTACGGGTATTCAAGAATTAAAATTATTTTGTAGAAAAGCTTACTAAAGTAAGTCCTTGCTTTCACATTTTATTTTTACCATTGATGGTTCATTAACCAATTCTAAGTGATCCTAATCTAGATCAAAGTAATTCTCATCAAGATCATTCCTTATTCTTTCCTCAAATTCTAGTTCTTAACTACGATGTAGGACAGGTGATCGAGTCTCCATAACCGAGGAGCAACGACGATTCGAACCGATTATACCCAGCTGGGGATCTCTAACCTCACGACATATGTAGAACCAAATCTTGCATATGCCAAGCCTCATTTAGATCTCTCAAAACCAGAACGTGTCCATCGCCACCCGAGAGTACATTACCCCTCGAACTCGGCCCACTTCTAGCCCTGAGGGTACACGCTATTCCCGCCATCTCTCCACTCCCAGTGCGAGGTTAGACATTCTCGTAATGGAATCACTAACGTCTTGGTCTTACCCAAGGCATGAGGCTAGTTGCAAAGTCTCAAAACACAAGCGGACCTACAACAAACGGTCCTTAATTGACAAGGCAGAAACACTACATTGAGACTCCTTTCTCAATACAAGTTAGCAGTGGCCAAACCATCCGCCCGATCTTCAGTTCATTCTTAAATTCTATTATTCATCAAGTATGTTATCACGGCCATATAAGCATTTCATTTAAAAGCCTAACTCATTAAGCATGGCAAAGCTTAACTACGTATTTTCCAATAAAACAGGTACCAAGGGTGATATCACAATAATCAAGGATGATAATGCAGCAATTGGGTTATCATTAAACTCCTAATTACTTAATGCAGTAAACCATAGTATCAATGATAAAGATTTGTAAAACTCAAGGAAAGGTTTAAATGCACTGGGGCTTGCCTTCATTGCAGCGGTGGTTAGTTCTCGTAGAAGTCAAGTTTGACACCAACACTATGGGGGAATCATCTTCTCCGAAGCTTGATCGACACGATCTAAAACTCTTGTATAAACTACATATATATAAATGATGCTTTGCTTAACATGATGGAATGCATGCCATGATGCATAATGATGAACAAGGCATAGCATACAATAGACATTTAGAAAGGATAAACATTAGTTATCAACTTGAGTATAACTTTCCTTCACGATACAGTTGCAATCCAATTTCATTAAGACACTTTATAGAGAATCATTTATCTCTACCTTTTTTACCCAAGAGGTTGCATCTAATAACAAGTAATTCTACCACAAGACTACTAATTACTTACACAAGAAATCATTAACCAGTAATGATCTATGTTAAACACATTAATTATCATTAACAAATTCTAGTTAACAAGTTAATCATAAACTTAAACAACTAATTAAAATACCAAAGGTCATTACATGTTAATGACCCAAGGTCATCACTCAATCCCAAAATCACACCAACCCTAAATGATTAAACACTAATAATTTGATTAACTAATTAATTAATAAAGCATAAATTAAGCATAAAATCAAAGTTGTTCAATTAATCTCAAATTTTTATTTTAGGAAGATTACATCATAACTAAGTGGCAAAACATATTTTCACAATTTTTGGATAATTAATTAAGCCTAGAAAAATTATGGAAAATCATTTATTAATTAATGGAGGTAATTAATTGACCTTTAAAAAGTAATAAAAATTAGCATTTCATATTTTCCTAAATAGTACACAACATAGGGAGGCTATACAAAAATTTTCATCATGTCTGGAGCTCTAAATAAATCGTAATGAAATAAACAAAAACTATTATTAATAAACATTTTTAGAAAAAGAAAAATAAAAATTTACATCACAGGCCAGCTGCCCTCTCTTCCTTCGCTCGGCCCAACTTGGCCCAACCGCACCGCGTGCTCCCTTCTCCTCCTTCGCTCCCCTCACGGCCCATCCGAACTGGGCCGAGATCGAATCGGCCCAAGCCGAGCTGAGCACGACAGTCGCCCGGCTCACCGGCGACCCCTCGTCGGCGGCGACCTCGCCGGTGGCACGGGCACAGACGCGATCACAGAGACCTTGCGCTTCATCTAAGGGTAGTGGCGGAGCAGCTGCAACATCACAGCAAGCTCGCCGCCGGTCATGGCAACCATGGCGGAGCGGCGATGGCGCACAGGGCTTGACAAGCTGGTAGAGATGAAATTGAGTGGATGGCTGGCATCAGCAGATCACTGCAGACCAGATAGGCCACACGGTGGAGGTGGAGGCACACCGAAATGGCCTGACCACATTGGGGGCCTCCACGGTGGTGCTCTGCTCGGTGGCGAAGAAGATGGCGGCACGTGGCAGCTCGAGCGGTTAGCGCAGGCGCTGGAGAGCTCATCCAGTGCGCAAGGGCGAGGCGATGCTAGCTACACGAGAAATTTGGCAGAGGGTGAGTGGTGGCGTTGAATTTTGACCAGCAAGCAGAGGCAGCCGACGGCGAGCAGAGAGAGAAAAGAGAGAGTGAGCTCACCGGCGTCGGCTTTTGTAGGAGGACCAAAAAATGACGAAGACAAAGCCAGGAGTTTTGCCAAGCCAGCGTGACACGAGACGTGGCCGGACAGCGCCTGGAAGCCAGTCGAAGCTCACCGGCCATGAGGTGCCCCCTCCCCATAGGTCATGACACTGTAGCACCTTTCCACCTCACTTTTGAAATTTCAAAATTATTTCTGATTTTGCATTGAAACACAAAAATCTCCAAGAACAAAAGTTCCTCAAAATTTTGAACTCTACAACTTTGCTTGTGTGACCTAACTCAAATTTTGAATATTTTTTGAAATTTGGATTTGAATTCAAAAGGGGGACAAAAGTAGGGTTTCTGTAAATTCAAAATTACTTCAAATTTTTTAATACAACTTGAAAATCTGTAAAAAGAGAAAATGTATAACTTTTGAAGATCTACAACTTTCATAATTGGACCATCACCCAATTATGCCTACTTTTTGAAATTGAGTTTAAAATTCAAATTTGGGATTTGCATCTTTTCAAATTTATTCAAAAGTTTGCATTGAAACTTTGAAAACTCAAAACACCAAAGTTGTACCTCTCAACAAGAGCTACAACTTTGCTTTTGGACTCACCCCAAAAATTTGCTTAGATTTTGAATTATATAAAAAGGGGTAAAACGTGGTTTTCCGAAAATCAGGATTTTGAATTCAATTGATTATTCTTTTTAACTAAATCATGATTAATTATTTATCCCTAATAAAATCTTATTTCTTGTGGTAAGCAACATGACATTTTTAACATATTAAGCATACTTGTAAAAAACAACATATCAAAATATTATTGAAACATGTGAAACATGTATATGAAACATGAAACATTCTAAAGCTATACTTGAAATATTTCCTTGCAACATAAACCTTACATGGGAAACATTGCTTAAACAACACATGTAACACATGCAACATGACTAAAGTAACATGTGCAACATGAATGCATTTATGGCATGTCATTTGATGTTTATGTTTGATGATGCTTCATGATCAAGTTTTAATTGTTTCTTAACATCTGGGATGTTACACTCCAACATCTACAAGCAAGCACATAGACGGAGGCTACCGCAACGAGCAAACCTCCGCGGTGGACTAAAAAACTTGATCAACACCACCCTCATGCGCTAGATATGCAAGACCAAGGGGAAGGGGAAGGGGAAGAAAAGGCAGAACCCTCCAGCCCAAAATAAGCGCGAGTCAGCTCTCCACGACATCTAGGGAAGGGAAAATTGTACGCAAACAAAATATTTGTAAACCAAAACCTATCATTGAAAAAGTTCGAGTCATACTTTAAATAAGAACATTTCTAAACACTTGGTCACATTGTACACAACTCCGACACTGTCCATCTAGACGAAAGTAGAGCGTAGACAAGTCAAAACTTGACCTAAGATGGCGGAGGTGCTTGCCAAGCTAAAGATCTGGTAAACTCGGTGCCTTTGTCGTCAATATCATACCCCACATCCTCGATCTTGGCACCTATGTTGCTACCAGGAAATGACCTCCGCCAGTACTCCCAAAGTTCGCCACTCACAAAAATACCATTAAAGTAAAATGTTAACGGAGTAACATCCTGCGCAGGCCCTCGGTCAGAAACCTACGCAGGATTAAAATATATACAAAGCTTTAAGACTTCATGTTACACAAGAGTCAAGAGTAATGAAAGACCGACTATGACCAAAACATCACTTTTAACAACACATTCAAGCTAAGACTAGACCTACACCTTAGGGTCTTCCAAAGTTGGTGTAGATGTTGTAGCATCACCCGAAGCAGCCCCACCTCCGCTCAACACAGCATCACCTCCGACCGCTGCAGTGGCAGCCGAGCTTTCGGTAGGTTCTTTCTCCTTGGAAGCCTCTGTCGTGCTAGCTTCAACACGCAGGCAGTTGCAGGAGCCAAAGGAGCAGGAGATGGCGGAGGCACAAGCCAAGCCCAACCGGAGGTGCCCTTGGCAGCCTTCTTCTACAATTCCTAAAAAACTCAAACAAAAAACACAATCAAAATAACACACCAAGATCAACAAGATGGTACCAAGAGACAAATTTGGAGCAAGGAGACAAACCTCCGCACGGCAATCCTCCGCCAATTGTTTGGCTGTTGCTTGACCAAATAGGGCCAGAATGAACCCATGAACGCATGGAGAGATTTTTGCAGCGCGCCGGAGGTCTCACCAAGAGTGGCAACATCGGCTATGGCTTCATTCTGAACCTCGGTGGTATGGACACAGCCCCCGCGTGCGAGTACCTTGGCAAAAAGGGTGGTGCTCACCAAAGTAGCAAAATCCACCGTGCCACCTACAACAGAAGGCACCTTCTCCACATGACTTCAGCCATGCAAGCACATTATATGCGCTAGTCTCCTCTGGAAGGGCGGAGGTGCTCCCGCCAAACTTCTCCACCGCAGCCTTCTAAGTCTCAGTCGTGACCAGCACAAGACCCTCCAACACCTCCATCCACTTATTTACCAATGAAACCTGCTCCCGCAATGTTGTGCTTGACTGCTTTTCGACATCGAGCGCGCTACGGAGATTATTGCAGCTCTCATTCGCCTTGCTCACGCGCGAAACGGTGAGCATCTTGGAGGTCTGAGCATCCTCAACTTGTCTTCTCAGGCGAGCCAACTCTCCCTCAGCCTTCTCCCTATCACCATGGAGATTGTTCACCTCAAGACGGAGGCTCGCAAGCTTGGACACCTCGGCAGAGAGTTTAGTCTTCTTAGACTCTAGGACCTCAACCTCCCGCTTCAACGTCTCAATGGCATTATTGCAACCAAGCATCTCTGTTATGGTACGCTCCTCCATAGCCAAGGCCATATGATGACCCTGTAAAAGCATGGCATAAAAAATAATAATAAATAATATATATATAATACAAGGAAAAAGTAGAACAAGTCAAGATTCTTCTAGAAAAAGGAAAAGAACGAAGGCTCACAAGACTTTGGTGCTCCAACTACACACGAGCAACTTCTAGTAGTCCATGGTCTTCAAGCCTTAGCGGAAACGATCTAAAAATAACGCAAAAACATGAGAACCATGAGCAAAAAGCAACAAAGCAAAAGAAATGGAAGTAAAATAACCTCCGACAACGATGTAAACTCTATCAGGGGAGGCGACCCAACCAGCCAGAACGTCGTTAGGGATAGCCGCTAAAAACCATACAACACAAGTAAGCAAAGGCTTTGAAAAAAGAGCGACTCTAACATTTAAAGGACACAAAAACTTACAAGTCCTAGCCTCCAAATTTGGCCCGACTAACCACACTGGAGGCACATCCGTAGGTGGGCATAGAGGTATGTCCAGGCCGGCACAACCCATGCTAGCACTAGCAGCGAGCTCTTCCCTGCTCGCCAAAGTATTAGTCATAGAACCTACGCGGAAGCAAAAACAGTCACACGGAAGAAAACCAAGACAAAACCAAAGCACAACAACAAAGGGAAGGAAAAATAGGCTAAAACAATAAGGAGCACAACACCCTTACTATAGAGAAGAGGAAAAGAGGCAGATGCCATGACGCGCGCAGCATCAGGTGAGTCTCCTTCATCCTCGGAGACCTCCGCCACGCGGCGACGCGAGCTCGATGCAGGGACCTCCAAGTACTTGGCAGGAGATTGATCACCGCGCTGGGAGGCCTCCGACGTGTCAGGGCTTGAATCGCCGCCTAGGACACTGGGAAAAGGGTCAACCACCGAGGTCACCGGAACCTCCGGAGCACCTTCCCCACCAGCAACGAAAGCCCCTGGGGCTTCTTCCGTAGCGGACGCACCATGCTCACCAACGGTATCCTCCTCTGCGCTAGCAGAGGCATCTGTAGAGCTCGTGGCAGGGGAGGGCACAGGAGCGGCGGAGGTAGCAGCAGTCTTCTGCTTCTTAGACACAACCTTAGGACCAACTTGGCCCCTCCTCTTCTTGGACTCAGCTGCCGCAGTCACATTTTTGGTGGCGGCCTTCTTCTTTTCAATGGAGGCTAATACCTCCGGGGGAACAACATTCAAGATGAACCCCAAGCTCCTCGAAAACTCGGTTAAGTCACAGCATGGTACCAGCATCAGACTTCCGGGCAAGATACTCCTTTTCGCTCATGGCACCAGCAATCCCTCGGGCGACTTCCTCAACCTCCACAACATAAGTGTCATGGTCTTGTTCAGCCGGGAGCACCCGATCAAAGTGAGGGAAAGGGATTCCCTCCGCCAGGCCAAACACAGGAACCTAGACCATCTCAATACGGAAACGGTCGCTCTTCTGCCTGAGTGACCAAAAGTTTGCAGCGACCATCTCCTCGATCAAGTCTCAGCCTCTAAAGTAACGACACACCAAGGCAAATGCCTTGTCGCATGCTTGCCTCTCCAGGGTGGCCTTCGTCGATGGATTAACCCGAGAAAGCGGGGACATCTCTGACATGACGGAGGCCAAGGGGTAGATCATCTCCTTCGTCCTGTCATCGTACATAATGGTTTGGCCCATTGTCCTCATGTAGAACCAGTGTTCCATCCACCCCTGGTCCCACTTACCATTCTAGCACCAGGATAGCTCAAGTCGGTTGCTCCCCTAGAACCTCTTCGCCATAAAAGTGCAGCTCCCATACTAAGCCACAAGCTCAACTCCATCCACCATCACTTTCTTCGGCTACTTCTATAACTCGTAATAGGCGCAGAAGGTATCTATGTCTGGATCAGTGCCGCACGACTCACATGCCCAGCAAAATTTGCTTAGAGTTAGAAAACCATTAGGAGTCAGATGATGTAGCTGCACCTGGAAAGTCTCCAGGACTTGGCGTAGAAAACCAATAGAAGTCCTTGAACACCACCGCGTAGCCCTCTGGAGGATTGGGAACGGTTTCACCTGCAGGCGGAGGCATCGCATGGCCAGCTCTGAAGTATCCCTCATCTTGCATCTTTGCAATAGATGCTAGTGTGACAGAGGATGGACCAAAGTACCAAGTCTTGCTCACCATTGCAGCAAACTCCTCCGCATAGGCAAGCTCATTGTCAGAGGTCTCAAAGCCCGCAAACTCCTCTACCAGCTCCTAAGCAAGGGTGCCTGCTACCATGCACTCCTCGTAGCACGTAAACCACCCGTTCGCCCTCACGTCGAGGAGATGGCGGTAGGGGCCGTACAAGGTAGCCCGGCGAGGAGCGGAGGTTGAGAAAGAAGCCACCGCCAAAAGCAAATGGATGGAGGTGAACGAAATGGCGGCGGGCGAATGGAGCTACAACGCAACCGAGTTGAGCACGCAAGCAGCTAAGTACGCGTAGCAGGCTTCTGGCGCCAAGAGTGAGAAAGCGATGGGGGTGCCCTGCGGGGAGGGACCCCCTTATATAGAGGGTCGTCCGACCGTTGGCCTTCCACTTGATAGTTACACTTCCCAAGAACACCAACGGCTACAATGTTCCATCAAACACAGTCCCAACGGTCAGAAATGGCGAACTAGAGGGGAAGAACGGCCTCCGCTCCCACAATCCAGAAGGAGAGCACCGTAGGCCTCCGTCGCACATGCGAAGACTTTTTGAGAGTCCACGGCCTTGCCGCTTCAGCCCACAATCTCAAAAAGGGGGGAACTGTTGGGGGCGTAACTCCCCTTGGTGCAATGGAGGCCGCTGAAAGCGCGATCCACAAAAACCTCCGAGCATACGTGTGAAGGTTAGGAAGCGGCAACGGGAGGTCCGGGCGCAAAACCATGCAAGGAGCCGGGAACCTTCTCGGAGACGCAGAGCGCGTTCCGATCATAGAGATCGCAGCACCGTCGTAGGGGGGTCTTCGGCTCTTGACGGGCGGAGGCCCCAAGTCAGAGGTGTGCAGAGGCTCCGAACACTAACCCTGGACGTAATCATTTGATTGTATAGTCATGCAGGATGCTCCTAGCGGCGCCGCGAGCGCGGCAGACGATGAATGGTCATGACCCCCCGAGCAGAGGTCTAGTCTCCGCCGCATCGGGCGGATGCGAGGCCCGTACTGTAACACTTCAAGTGTTTAGTCCTTAATTGCATTGCATTTGCATGGCATAAGCATAAGCATGCATCATTCATGTTTGTTATTTTATGTGATGCCACACATGTGATTATATTAGGGTTTGTTTGATTTATTTCATGAAGTACTTGATAATTGGAGTAACAAAAAGGGAAGGTAGCCAATCATGACCTACAACACCTTAGTTTTACTTAGGGTAACATTTGGAACAAGGTTCATGTTGACCAAAATTACAAAATTGCCCTCCAAGAAAAGTTTGACCACCATTTGACCCTAGAAGGCTCTAGTTTGACCAGTTAAAAAGTCTAATTTAGAGACCTTGCATGGAGGAGCAACCTTAAGCAAAGTTGTAGAGAATTTCATAAGGAACAAAAGTTCTAATATGGCCATCTCATGAAAATGACCAGAGCATGCTCAAAAATGGCCCACAAGTCAGCTTGAGTGGGAATCAACACTTAGAAAAATTCTAAGTCTGGAAATTGGACTTTTCAGTTTCACTGTACCTCACTTTAGCAACTTGTAACTCACCATCTAGGCCAAACCAGTCTTTGAGCCAATTGACAAAGTTGTTGTCCACACATAGCTCTACAACTTTGTCAATATCACCATCACCTGGTTCTCAATAGTTTAGGAGATATAGTGTCAAGAAGTTAGGGTTTCAGTCGGCATTGATCTCTGAAACTGCATTTCAGTTTCAAGGGGCACCACTTTGGAGATCTGTAGTTTCAAATCTAGGCCGAACCAGCCCGAACTCCAATTGACAAACTTGTAGTCCTCATGTAGCTCTACAATTTTGGTATTATCATCTTCTTCTAATTCGAACTGGTTTGGGAGAAAATCGGTGTTGAACTTGTCCTGTCAGTCGATGCCTTTGAGCTCTGAAACGGAACGTTCAGACACCGACGGCCGCGGCCGACCGCGTCGTGGTGCTCGGGCAGAGCCCGGTGGCCGCGTGGCGCGCGTGTTCTGCCGACGCCCCACGTCGCCTGCGAGCTCAGCGTGAAGACCAGGACGACCCGCTTCCCCCTCCATTCCATCGCCCTCCTTTCCTCTCTCATTTCCAGAGCGGAGAAAACCGGGCCGCCATTGCCGCCCCTCTCCGGCGAAGCTCGTGCCCGCTCACCACCGCATCGCAGTCCACCAGACCTCGCCACTCCCTCCGCCTCACCATCCTCCATCTCCCTGACCCATCGAAGCCAGCAATTTGACTCAAGGTGAGCCGCATTGCTTTCTTCCCCGCCTCCGAGAGGTCGCCGGAGCCCGCCATGGGACCTCACCGTGGTCGGGGTGCTTCGGGTCTCTCTCCACCCTCCCTTCCTAGCAAAACGGATCCGCCTAGCTTCGGTGAAGCTCGTACCGAGCCTAGACCGCACCGTGTATCCTCACCGGCGACGGTGCGCCGCCACCGGACATCACCGGCCGCCGCTCGCGGTGACAAGCCCCTTCCACCCCATCCCCATCCGTTCCACGAGCACCAATCGACGCACCGGGTGACGGAGAACACGAGGCGGTGTCCGATTGGCCGAGTGAGCCCTTCTCCGGCGAGCTCGAGCTCGTCGGAGCTCGCGGGTCTCCGCCTCCCCGGTTTCCGGTCGCTGACCGCGGGGGCCCGCCTGTCAGTGCCGCGCGCGGGCGGGAGCGCTGAGCGGGCCGCGCGCGCGCGAGTGTGGGCCGAGTTTTTTCCGGGCCGGCCCAGTTCATCTGAAACGAAATTCATTTTTATTATTTTGTCACTGATTTTTGTACAAGTTGGAAAAATATAGATCTAGGGTTTTAATGATCCAAAAATCATGAGATAAATTTTATTAGGGTCCACATGATGTGTAGTATTTTAGAAAAATATAAATCTGGAATGTGATGTTTAATTTTTAGGAGAATTTAATAGATCCTTTAAATGTGTTTTGGAATGCATGCAAATTTGTTAAATTTATAACTTGAGCTGTAATGTTCCATAAATCATAAAATTTGATGGGTAGGTTACTCTATGCTAGTCCTAGCTCTGGTAAAAATTTGGGCATCAGTGATTAATTAATTTCCAAGTTATAATGCTATCTTGTTATTCTAGGAAATACTTAAATGAATTTTTGTAATTTTTCTACATGTGCAATGTTCATATAACTTTTTGGAGAATGTCTTGGTACCCTAGACTGTCTAAGAAAAATATGAAATCTGTTGTTTGACACTTTTCAATAGGGTTTCCTATTTATGCAAAAATCAGCCTTATTAGCTTGTGAATTTTGTGTAGGGAGTTTCTGTGAATAAAACTTGTTCAAATTTTTACTGTGGTCTCTTTTTGGGTCAGAGAGTCCCCTGTAATTTTTGTAGAATTTTAGGAGCAGTTTACACCTATGTTTGAAATTCCACTTAATTACTTAAGTAAATTGAGAAATGGGTTTAAATAAATGTTCTAGGTGGGCACACCTTACTTTCTGGTGTCTTTGTGATATTTGTGAACTTGTAGTAGCATTAGTTTGGTTTTAGAGAATGTTTGCCACATCAATAAATATTTAACCTTTGTAATTTAGGTTTTCTGGACAGCTAAGTAGTAATTCTAAATTTGGCTTTGATAAAATTGGTTGCTGGACAACCTGTAAATACCAAAGTTGGAGTAAACTTGATGAACTAGCTTGTGTTAAAATTTGGAAGCATTTGGCTTAGTAGTTTGAGAGTTACTGTTGTTTAAAGTGGCAGTTCAAAATCTGCTACTCTCTGTTTTGGAGAGGACAGATTCTGGAACTTGTGAAGTTTGACATGGAAAACTTAGGAGTTTGGAGTTGAGGTCTGAAAATGAATTATAGTACATTTCTTAGGCTTTCCAGATTGTCTTAGATCATATCTTTTGGAATTATAAATCTCCAGTTGTGATAAAAACAAGTAGCTGCTGTCCAGAATGCTTACTGTGGTGTTTTGCTGATTGTTATGGTGAGATATCCTAAGACATGCTACTTTTGTAATTGTTAGGTGTTAGGGCCTTAACTGAGGATGAGCAGCTTTATCTTAGGTTAAGTAGATTAGGTAAGTACTTCTTTACCGGAGAGGAAATTTGCACCTACTCTTTTGAAGTGATTTGAATAGAGCGTTAAATTGTTGTAATGCATCTCATTCCGAGCCTATTGCATCTTTCGTTATGCATCCATGGTATTTATTGTGCATTCATGCAATAGGTGTACCGGAGGGGGTGACACTCCTCGAATTCGAACAAGCAATACCGGAGGAGGTGCTGAGTCAACCGGAGGAAGTAGCAGAAGAACCCAACGTCGGGGAAGCTCCGTCAGAAGATCTACCCGAGTGCCCTGACCACCGGCCTTCAACTTTTCTGAAAGGCAAGCCCCGGTGCATGCTGAACCCATCGTTTTATAAATTAATCTTGAGTACTTTTAATTGTTTACTGCATTAAGTGGTAGGAGTTATATGAAAACACTTGTTGCATTATACCTGTCCTTGTCCAGATATCGTACTTAATCCTATATTAGGTTTAGGCACGTGTCAATGCTTAGCCCTGCTTAGTACGGTAGAAGTCGGGTGATTTCCGGTCATCCGCGAGATATAGGGCTGGGTCGCGAGTGGCTTATGGCTATCGTGATGGAACCATGCTTTAAAATGAAGTTGAGACCGGGCGGGAGTTCGATGGTACAGCCGCAAGACACTTCACGTCTTGGGTGTGGAGCCATGCCCGTCTGAGTCGTTTAAGGACCGATTCGCTGTACGTCCTTGAGTCATGTTGAACGCAGTCTAACACTTAGTTGGCCGGATAAGTCGTTCCGACCGCGAAGCCGAGTAATGTGGTTCAGGCCGGGAATCGAATGGTAGGTTGCTTCTTGGAGGAGAGAAAGGATGTGCTTGGGGACATTGGCGTGAGACCAAGGGGGGGTTAGAGTCCCTATCACCTGGCAGAGTGTCGCCCTTGGGGTCGCGACATTATTCGGACCCGCGATTCCTGAATCATATGAAACGGTGGCCTGTGCGACCCTGGCAGGGGTCTGCATGGTGAGTGTTAGAAATACCCCTCCAGCTGGATAGGAATTCGATTCGAATCGCCGTCGCTCCCGGTTAGTGAGCACTTGACTTGAGCAGCGGCAACGTAGATCTCATTAAATGAACTGGTGGTTAAGGGAATGATACAATGTTGCCACAATTCATACCTGCTCTGGATATAATGATGATAATTGTTTGATTACAACCAAGTGCATGTTTAGTACAGGTGCTAAGATAGATGACAGGTAATTGCTAAAAATAACTGCTAGTACAGGCTACAAGAGTTTAAATTACTTATGCCTTTATGCAAAATGTTATGTCAGCTAGCCTCTTGTGTAAGCCTTGCATAATCCTTGGTGTCACTTTATTTCTGGTTTTCGACGGGTAAGTCTAGCTGAGTACCTTCCAGTACTCAGGGTTTATTCCCTCCTGTTGCAGATGACATGCTTTATCAGGGATTCTGCAAGACGTGTCTCCACCCTGCGGGTGATGATGACTAGATCAGAAGGGCATGATCGTCTTTATGTACTTTCCTCATGCTTTTGTGGGTTGTTGATCATCCAGACTGGCAGTATTTAAGTAACTAGTGTGTGTGTTATGCTTCCGCTACTTTCAAACTTGGTTTGTAATAATTGCTACTCCGTGGTGTAAACTTATTTCAGAACTACTTGTGAAATGTATCGTATGATGTTGTATGTTGAATGATGCGATCCTGGTTGTAAGCAGTTTGGTTTGAAATCCTTCGTGATTTCGATTGACTACCGGGATTATATGGGCTCAAGTTTGAAAATTTGAGCGCTTCGGTGCTTGTTTTCGTACTTGTGCTCTTATAATTTGGTCGGTTCTGTTACAGCTGGTACCGGAGCATAATTCAACATTAAACACATCTTATGATTATTTAAAAACAAAAATATTTGATTATGAAAAAGGGTTAAAACACTAAAAATTATTTTTTTAGGTATGTCAGTGATCACATCCCTTAGCCCAAATAAGGACTCCTAGGTGGCTTATTATAAAGACTAACTTGGGGGCCTTGTTTGTTTTTATTTCGTCGTCCATACGGCGTGATATTGTATGGATGCCATCCACTTGGGTGGTAATGTATGGATCAATTACCTCGACGCTCTGGTAAGTGTGAGTTGTGAGAGCATGATCGTCCAACCGGCGGTCTAGGGGAGAGTAGTTGTGGTGACTTACATCTTTACATGTTTAAACCATGTAACTATGTAAAAGCACTTAATTGTGGGAACCTTTATATCGGGTAGCTTGATACTGAAGTATATACATTTGGGGATGTATATATGGAAAGTATTTAAATTACTGCTTTCTTGTGTGCTTATATTGGGATTTGTTGGGCTGCAATGAAGTTTTCTGCAGGTACACTAACAGCGTAACGAGTAGACCGATAGTTTCGCTTATATGAGAGAACGTATGTATGCCACCGCCTAGCGTTAGAACTCTAGGTTTCTACTAAGGTGAGAGGACGTACGAAACGTGCATGCATCATGTTTAATTATATCATACATATCATTTACTCCCTCCTTAAAAATTTCTGTACTCCCGACTAAAGTAAATTTCGTATCCCCTAAATGATCCTCACTTTAAGTCGTATCTTATCTTGTTGCTACAGATGGCACGTACCAAGAGGACCGCTCGTAAGTCCACTGGGGGCAGGGCACCGCGTCACCAGCTCGCTCCACGTGAGCCCCGCCCTGAGCCTACTGAGGTGGAAAGGCTGAGGGCAGAGCTGGCAGAGGTGACTACTGCTAGGGATGCAGCACGGCAACAACTGGAACAAGTGATTCATGATCGTGATCAAGAAACGCTTGCAGTCCAGAGGTTGACAGTGGCAAACCGCAACTGTCAACGCATGTTGGTCCGTGTGATGGAACAGAGGGATGAAGCCTGGCACGAGGAGAACGTTCTGAGAGCTCGCCAGTTTGAGCTCGAGCAACAGTTGGAGAACGCTGAAGAATACAATGATAATCTTCATGAAGAAGTGCATCGCCTGAATAACGAGCTTAATCCCCTGCTGCCTCGAAACAACAACGTCGATGAGGACATGGGTTCGGGAATCTTCATGGCTGAGGAGGATGATGAAGTGGAGGTTGATGGACCACAGGATGCCCCACCTGCAGAAGCACCAGAGGAAGAGCCAAAAGAAGAAGAAGACGAGGAGTTAGAGCCTGTTAGTGATGAGGACGGCGGGGAGATCCATGACACCGACTCGGAGGATGATGCTTAGAGTAGTCATCACGTGCCTTTAATGTTAGGATCGTCTTTTGTGCCCTCCCTGTGAAGGAGTGAGGCCTTGTAATAACTTGACTTGGGATGTAAGGTTGAACCGTATGTTTCCTAATGTAGTTTGAACCTGTTAATTTCGATCACAACTTGATGTCTTATTATGTTGCGTTCGATGATGGGTCCCGGTTAGCACCCTTCGGTGCCGCGACGAAACCGAGAGCCTCCTATGGCGCGCGACATAAGGCTGTGCTGCTTGGCACGCGCAGGTATCGAGGTGGCTAGTCATGATCCACCATGGAACTCTTCATTGAGAAGTCTCTTTGTGGTCAGTTTGAAGTAGCCTTTCACAGTCAACTAAAAATCTTGAGATCGAATCCAAGTACCGTGCAAAAGGTCAAAAATCACGTAGATAGCAACGTAAACGGTCCAGTAACCGTGTGCTCCCTGTGAGTAAGCCTTCATCAAAGAGCATCTTGTTGGATTACCAAGTATGATCTCGTCAAATGATGCGCTTGAATGGATTGTGCGGTTGTGGTGAATTATTGTGCCATAATTATTATGAGAAGTCTATTTC
Organism: Saccharum hybrid cultivar R570; assembly: GCA_038087645.1. Classification (NCBI taxonomy): domain Eukaryota; kingdom Viridiplantae; phylum Streptophyta; class Magnoliopsida; order Poales; family Poaceae; genus Saccharum; species Saccharum hybrid cultivar. The sequence continues at coordinate 97,301 of JAQSUU010000123.1, read as the reverse complement.
ATGAAGTCAGTTTGACATATTTACAATAATTCATCTACAAGTTTCCCACATCGTCAGTGCTCATTGGCTATGCATTTTGCAGATGTCGTACAATCTTCGTCGGGGTCGTGGCAATGAGGATGAGGAACAGCCACCCCCTCCACCACCACCTACTCCGGCCGAATTGATGCAGACAGTGGTCGAAGGGCAGCGCATGTTGGCGGATGCTATGCGTCAGCTGGCTAACAGGGAGGCTCGTCCTGGCCGCCAGGGCCCAGAGCCCAATCAATACAGTGATTTCAAGGACTTTCTGGATACTAAGCCCCCGCTCTTCAAGGAAGCGGAAGAACCACTGCAAGCTGATGAGTGGTTAAATACTATTGAGCAAAAGTTTCGTCTGCTTCGCCTGACTGATGAGTTAAAGACTGAATATGCTTCTCACCAGTTGCATGGTCCAGCGGGTATTTGGTGGAGCCACTATCGTTCCACACTGCCTGCCAATGTCCCGATTGCTTGGGATCAGTTTAAGGCGGCATTCCGGGGAAATTATATCCCTCCCGGTCTTATGGCAATCAAGCATACAGAGTTTATGAGGCTGTCGCAAGGAAACAAAAGTCTGACTGAATACTTGCAGTCCTTCAACAACCTGGCAAGGTATGCCACGGAGTTTGTGGATACCGATGCCAAAAAGATTGCTAGCTTCAAAAGGGGCCTCGGCCCAAAACTGATGAAAACTATGGGCACTAGCAAATGTACAACTTTCAATGATTTCATCAGCGATGCTTTGACCCAGGAGAACAACAATACTATTTATTCTGCCTCTAAGAGCCGTAAAAGGGCCCTTGAGGCAAGTGCTTCTCAGTCAAGGGCCTCAGCGGCACCGAGGTCTTCCCCTCGCCCACCTGCTCAGAATACAAAGTTCCGTCCGCCGCAGAAGAAGCCTGCTGCAAAAACAGGGTTCCGTAAGGCTTATACCGTAGCTCTGCCAAAGGGGACTTCTGGACAGAGCAGCTCTAGTGTTCCTCCTAGCAATATGCCTTGCTGGAACTGCAACAAGCCAGGCCATTGGTCCAGGAATTGTCCTTACCCCAAGAAGAATGTCAACCAAGGTGGTCGTCAAGGTCACGCCCATTATAACAGCATTGAGGAAATTCCATCTGGTGAGGTGGTCACCGCTGGTAAGTTTCTAGTTGACCAACACCCCGCAGTGGTACTTTTTGATTCAGGTGCTTCGCATTCTTTTATCAGTCCTAAGTTTGCATCTAAATTTGCACACAAGTTGCATACTGTTGAAGGTGTGGGTTATTGTATTAGTGCTGCAAGTGGGAATATTTCCACAAACAAAGTAGTGGGGAACCTTAAGTTTGAGATAGAAGGGCGAAGTTATTCGCTTGCCCTATTGGTTTTACCTGGTTTAGACATAGATGTTATCTTGGGCATGAATTGGATGAGTCAGAATGGGGTACTCATTGACACATCCGCTCGAGTAGTTATGCTCAGAGATCCTACAGATCAAAAGGGTTTTCTAGTACAACTTCCCAGAAAGGTTGAATTGTCGGGGGAGATTCATGCTGTGCAAGCAAAGGCGTTGGCCGAAATTCCAGTAGTAAAAGAGTTTCCGGACGTTTTTCCCGACGATTTGCCGGGGCTCCCTCCGGATCGGGATGTGGAGTTTAAAATTGAGTTGTTGCCTGGCACGGCGCCCATCTCTAGGAGACCCTATAGGATGCCTCCGAATGAACTCGCTAAACTTAAGGTGCAATTGAATGAACTTTTGAAGAAGGGGTTGATTCGTCCTAGTTCATCGCCGTGGGGATGTCCGGCTATCTTTGTAAAGAAGAAGGATCAGTAGTTGCGGATGCTTTAAGCCGTAAGTCTCATTGCCATTCCTTAGTTGAAACTGATTTTCACCGATCTCGCCTTCTACATCTAGCAGTCTTGTACAACATCACTGTCAGTTGTACTCTCAAAAGCAGAATTATTGAGCTCCAAAAGACTGACACTGGTATATTCCACATCAAGCGTAAGATGAAAGAGCAAGAAACTACACAGTTCAGGATAGATGGAGAGGGTGTACTATGGTTCAAGGATAGGTTAGTTGTGCCTAAGGACCGAGAGCTTCGAAATGATATTATGTCTGAAGCACACTCCTCTAAGTTGTCCATCCATCCTGGCAGCAATAAGATGTATTATGATTTGAAGCCACTTTATTGGTGGACCAAGATGCGGAAAGAGATAGCTGCATATGTTGCTAGATGTGACACCTGTTGCAGAGTTAAAGCTGTGCACATGAAAGCTGGACTACTTCAGCCACTTTCCATTCCAGGCTGGAAATGGGAAGAGATAAGTATGGATTTCATTGTCGGACTTCCTCCTACTGTCAAAAATCATAACTCTATTTGGGTAATTGTTGATCGTTTGACCAAATCAGCTCACTTCATCCCAGTGAGAGTGGACTATCGTCCCACTGACTATGCTGAGTTGTACTTCAATCAGATAGTCCGGCTTCATGGGATACCTCGTACTATCGTTTCTGATCGTGGTCCCCAGTTCACTGCTCGCTTTTGGGAGCATTTGCATCACCTTCTGGGAACCAAGTTAGTGAGAAGCTCTGCTTATCACCCCCAGACATCGGGACAGACAGAACGAGTTAACCAAATCTTGGAAGATCTGTTGCGAGCATGCGTCATTTCATCCAAGGGTTCTTGGGAAAAATGGTTACCTTTAGCCGAATTCTCGTACAATAACAGTTATCAAGAGAGTATTAAGATGGCCCCATTCGAAGCTTTGTACGGTCGAAAGTGTCGAACTCCACTAAACTGGGTAGAAGCTGGGGAAAGAAGGTATTATGGCATTGATTTTGTCCAGGAAGCCGAGGAACAAGTCCGTACCATCCAGAAACACATGGCTGCAGCACAAGCGAGACAGAAAAGCTATGCGGATCGTCGTAGAAAACCACTCGAATTTGAAGTTGGAGACTTCGTTTATTTGAAAGTTTCTCCCATGAAGAGTGTCCAACGTTTTGGTGTTAAGCGGAAACTTGCACCAAGATACGTGGGTCCTTTCCAGATCATAGGCAAGAGTGGAGCTGTTGCATACAAAATCCAGTTGCCTCCTGAAATGAGTGCCATATTCAACGTCTTCCATGTATCTCAGCTTAAAAAGTGTCTTCGAGTTCCTGAGGAACAAGTTCCTTTAGGTGATATCAGGCTGGAATCCGACCTAACCTATGAAGAAAAGCCAGTCCGAGTGATCGATACTCAGGAATGAGTAACTAGAAGTAAAGTGGTTAAGTGGTACAAAGTGATGTGGAGTAATCAGGGAAGTGAGAGTGATGCTACGTGGGAACGGGAGGATTATTTGCGGGATGGTTATAAAGAATTCTATGAAAAATGGTACGCTTTCCAAATCTCGGGACGAGATTTTTATAAGGGGGGAGGGCTGTAACACTTCAAGTGTTTAGTCCTTAATTGCATTGCATTTGCATGGCATAAGCATAAGCATGCATCATTCATGTTTGTTATTTTATGTGATGCCACACATGTGATTATATTAGGGTTTGTTTGATTTATTTCATGAAGTACTTGATAATTGGAGTAACAAAAAGGGAAGGTAGCCAATCATGACCTACAACACCTTAGTTTTACTTAGGGTAACATTTGGAACAAGGTTCATGTTGACCAAAATTACAAAATTGCCCTCCAAGAAAAGTTTGACCACCATTTGACCCTAGAAGGCTCTAGTTTGACCAGTTAAAAAGTCTAATTTAGAGACCTTGCATGGAGGAGCAACCTTAAGCAAAGTTGTAGAGAATTTCATAAGGAACAAAAGTTCTAATATGGCCATCTCATGAAAATGACCAGAGCATGCTCAAAAATGGCCCACAAGTCAGCTTGAGTGGGAATCAACACTTAGAAAAATTCTAAGTCTGGAAATTGGACTTTTCAGTTTCACTGTACCTCACTTTAGCAACTTGTAACTCACCATCTAGGCCAAACCAGTCTTTGAGCCAATTGACAAAGTTGTTGTCCACACATAGCTCTACAACTTTGTCAATATCACCATCACCTGGTTCTCAATAGTTTAGGAGATATAGTGTCAAGAAGTTAGGGTTTCAGTCGGCATTGATCTCTGAAACTGCATTTCAGTTTCAAGGGGCACCACTTTGGAGATCTGTAGTTTCAAATCTAGGCCGAACCAGCCCGAACTCCAATTGACAAACTTGTAGTCCTCATGTAGCTCTACAATTTTGGTATTATCATCTTCTTCTAATTCGAACTGGTTTGGGAGAAAATCGGTGTTGAACTTGTCCTGTCAGTCGATGCCTTTGAGCTCTGAAACGGAACGTTCAGACACCGACGGCCGCGGCCGACCGCGTCGTGGCGCTCGGGCAGAGCCCGGTGGCCGCGTGGCGCGCGTGTTCTGCCGACGCCCCACGTCGCCTGCGAGCTCAGCGTGAAGACCAGGACGACCCGCTTCCCCCTCCATTCCATCGCCCTCCTTTCCTCTCTCATTTCCAGAGCGGAGAAAACCGGGCCGCCATTGCCGCCCCTCTCCGGCGAAGCTCGTGCCCGCTCACCACCGCATCGCAGTCCACCAGACCTCGCCACTCCCTCCGCCTCACCATCCTCCATCTCCCTGACCCACCGAAGCCAGCAATTTGACTCAAGGTGAGCCGCATTGCTTTCTTCCCCGCCTCCGAGAGGTCGCCGGAGCCCGCCATGGGACCTCACCGTGGTCGGGGTGCTTCGGGTCTCTCTCCACCCTCCCTTCCTAGCAAAACGGATCCGCCTAGCTTCGGTGAAGCTCGTACCGAGCCTAGACCGCACCGTGTATCCTCACCGGCGACGGTGCGCCGCCACCGGACATCACCGGCCGCCGCTCGCGGTGACAAGCCCCTTCCACCCCATCCCCATCCGTTCCACGAGCACCAATCGACGCACCGGGTGACGGAGAACACGAGGCGGTGTCCGATTGGCCGAGTGAGCCCTTCTCCGGCGAGCTCGAGCTCGTCGGAGCTCGCGGGTCTCCGCCTCCCCGGTCTCCGGTCGCTGACCGCGGGGGCCCGCCTGTCAGTGCCGCGCGCGGGCGGGAGCGCTGAGCGGGCCGCGCGCGCGCGAGTGTGGGCCGAGTTTTTTCCGGGCCGGCCCAGTTCATCTGAAACGAAATTCATTTTTATTATTTTGTCACTGATTTTTGTACAAGTTGGAAAAATATAGATCTAGGGTTTTAATGATCCAAAAATCATGAGATAAATTTTATTAGGGTCCACATGATGTGTAGTATTTTAGAAAAATATAAATCTGGAATGTGATGTTTAATTTTTAGGAGAATTTAATAGATCCTTTAAATGTGTTTTGGAATGCATGCAAATTTGTTAAATTTATAACTTGAGCTGTAATGTTCCATAAATCATAAAATTTGATGGGTAGGTTACTCTATGCTAGTCCTAGCTCTGGTAAAAATTTGGGCATCAGTGCTTAATTAATTTCCAAGTTATAATGCTATCTTGTTATTCTAGGAAATACTTAAATGAATTTTTGTAATTTTTCTACATGTGCAATGTTCATATAACTTTTTGGAGAATGTCTTGGTACCCTAGACTGTCTAAGAAAAATATGAAATCTGTTGTTTGACACTTTTCAATAGGGTTTCCTATTTATGCAAAAATCAGCCTTATTAGCTTGTGAATTTTGTGTAGGGAGTTTCTGTGAATAAAACTTGTTCAAATTTTTACTGTGGTCTCTTTTTGGGTCAGAGAGTCCCCTGTAATTTTTGTAGAATTTTAGGAGCAGTTTACACCTATGTTTGAAATTCCACTTAATTACTTAAGTAAATTGAGAAATGGGTTTAAATAAATGTTCTAGGTGGGCACACCTTACTTTCTGGTGTCTTTGTGATATTTGTGAACTTGTAGTAGCATTAGTTTGGTTTTAGAGAATGTTTGCCACATCAATAAATATTTAACCTTTGTAATTTAGGTTTTCTGGACAGCTAAGTAGTAATTCTAAATTTGGCTTTGATAAAATTGGTTGCTGGACAACCTGTAAATACCAAAGTTGGAGTAAACTTGATGAACTAGCTTGTGTTAAAATTTGGAAGCATTTGGCTTAGTAGTTTGAGAGTTACTGTTGTTTAAAGTGGCAGTTCAAAATCTGCTACTCTCTGTTTTGGAGAGGACAGATTCTGGAACTTGTGAAGTTTGACATGGAAAACTTAGGAGTTTGGAGTTGAGGTCTGAAAATGAATTATAGTACATTTCTTAGGCTTTCCAGATTGTCTTAGATCATATCTTTTGGAATTATAAATCTCCAGTTGTGATAAAAACAAGTAGCTGCTGTCCAGAATGCTTACTGTGGTGTTTTGCTGATTGTTATGGTGAGATATCCTAAGACATGCTACTTTTGTAATTGTTAGGTGTTAGGGCCTTAACTGAGGATGAGCAGCTTTATCTTAGGTTAAGTAGATTAGGTAAGTACTTCTTTACCGGAGAGGAAATTTGCACCTACTCTTTTGAAGTGATTTGAATAGAGCGTTAAATTGTTGTAATGCATCTCATTCCGAGCCTATTGCATCTTTCGTTATGCATCCATGGTATTTATTGTGCATTCATGCAATAGGTGTACCGGAGGGGGTGACACTCCTCGAATTCGAACAAGCAATACCGGAGGAGGTGCTGAGTCAACCGGAGGAAGTAGCAGAAGAACCCAACGTCGGGGAAGCTCCGTCAGAAGATCTACCCGAGTGCCCTGACCACCGGCCTTCAACTTTTCTGAAAGGCAAGCCCCGGTGCATGCTGAACCCATCGTTTTATAAATTAATCTTGAGTACTTTTAATTGTTTACTGCATTAAGTGGTAGGAGTTATATGAAAACACTTGTTGCATTATACCTGTCCTTGTCCAGATATCGTACTTAATCCTATATTAGGTTTAGGCACGTGTCAATGCTTAGCCCTGCTTAGTACGGTAGAAGTCGGGTGATTTCCGGTCATCCGCGAGATATAGGGCTGGGTCGCGAGTGGCTTATGGCTATCGTGATGGAACCATGCTTTAAAATGAAGTTGAGACCGGGCGGGAGTTCGATGGTACAGCCGCAAGACACTTCACGTCTTGGGTGTGGAGCCATGCCCGTCTGAGTCGTTTAAGGACCGATTCGCTGTACGTCCTTGAGTCATGTTGAACGCAGTCTAACACTTAGTTGGCCGGATAAGTCGTTCCGACCGCGAAGCCGAGTAATGTGGTTCAGGCCGGGAATCGAATGGTAGGTTGCTTCTTGGAGGAGAGAAAGGATGTGCTTGGGGACATTGGCGTGAGACCAAGGGGGGGTTAGAGTCCCTATCACCTGGCAGAGTGTCGCCCTTGGGGTCGCGACATTATTCGGACCCGCGATTCCTGAATCATATGAAACGGTGGCCTGTGCGACCCTGGCAGGGGTCTGCACGGTGAGTGTTAGAAATACCCCTCCAGCTGGATAGGAATTCGATTCGAATCGCCGTCGCTCCCGGTTAGTGAGCACTTGACTTGAGCAGCGGCAACGTAGATCTCATTAAATGAACTGGTGGTTAAGGGAATGATACAATGTTGCCACAATTCATACCTGCTCTGGATATAATGATGATAATTGTTTGATTACAACCAAGTGCATGTTTAGTACAGGTGCTAAGATAGATGACAGGTAATTGCTAAAAATAACTGCTAGTACAGGCTACAAGAGTTTAAATTACTTATGCCTTTATGCAAAATGTTATGTCAGCTAGCCTCTTGTGTAAGCCTTGCATAATCCTTGGTGTCACTTTATTTCTGGTTTTCGACGGGTAAGTCTAGCTGAGTACCTTCCAGTACTCAGGGTTTATTCCCTCCTGTTGCAGATGACATGCTTTATCAGGGATTCTGCAAGACGTGTCTCCACCCTGCGGGTGATGATGACTAGATCAGAAGGGCATGATCGTCTTTATGTACTTTCCTCATGCTTTTGTGGGTTGTTGATCATCCAGACTGGCAGTATTTAAGTAACTAGTGTGTGTGTTATGCTTCCGCTACTTTCAAACTTGGTTTGTAATAATTGCTACTCCGTGGTGTAAACTTATTTCAGAACTACTTGTGAAATGTATCGTATGATGTTGTATGTTGAATGATGCGATCCTGGTTGTAAGCAGTTTGGTTTGAAATCCTTCGTGATTTCGATTGACTACCGGGATTATATGGGCTCAAGTTTGAAAATTTGAGCGCTTCGGTGCTTGTTTTCGTACTTGTGCTCTTATAATTTGGTCGGTTCTGTTACACGTACTACCCGTGGAGAAAAGGGGAGCGACCAAGACTTGGTGGGCCCACGAAAAATGGAGTGCATCCCAAGTCGGCGGAGGATAACAAATTGCCCTTAGGGCATTAGCTCTAGAAGGGAATATGAGTAGAATATACTGCCACCGTCATGGGGCATGAATGTAATTGTGATTTGTACCAAACAGAGCCCTATAAAAAGGGGGTTGTAAATGCTCTAGAGAGAGGTTGGTGAATACAGTAATGAAACCCTAGTTTCCCTGGGTCCCACCTGTGTCTTCTCTAAACCTGTTCTTCCTTAACCTCCGCCCGCAGTCCAGTGGAGGTCCCATCCAAGTACACTATCACCCCGTTGGGAACAGTTTCCCAACAAATCTCAGCCTACAAATTCCCTTGAGGTTCAGGGTCTCAGACATGAAAATCTACTATTTGAGGTTCTAGCTCTTGGCCAACTGTGTCCCATCTTAATGAACAATGATCAAGGCTTCAGTGTTTACCATGAAATTGGAGGAGATCCTAGAATTAGGCCAAGGTTACTCCCAGCAAGGAAGAGGGTAAGTTAGATCAAGTCATTGCAGGATTGCTGATGGCATTTTTGTTGGGTTGATTCAAGTTATTGCATTCAGTTACATTTTGTAATGATGTGTTAATGTACAGGTATAACACATCTCAGTGATCTAGATGCATAACTTTGTGCTGATGAACCTTGTTCAAATAAAACTAAAAATTTCAGTTTCTTGCTACGCCCATTGGTCAGTACAGCAGTTCTGGCTAACTGAAACCAGTTTCTGTGCAATCATTCTAACCTATATGCATTAGACCAAATGAAAAACCACTTTCTGGCTTTCTGGTTGATAAACTGACTTGTTCCAACATCACATTCATATCTTCCCTCGTTGCAGAAATATATGTATTTCAGAACTCGCTAATCTTATTAAATAGCATAATTTCTGCCATAAGGTTTGCAGTACAAATCATTGCAGTGATTTGTACGAACAAATCTTCCTAACCTAATTGTACTGGCCTCTTCTTTGCTCCAAGGATGATTATCTGTTATCTAATTTTATGGTTTGCTGACAAGTCCCAATTGACATACAATTTTTTCTTATTCTGTGACCTAAAGTCCCAAACAATGTTTCTAATAATTTATTCATTCAAGCATACACAAATGTTTTCTTGAAGCAGATACATGAGTGAAGTTTATCATTTAATATTCACATTTTTGTTGCTACATGAGCATGATATGCGGCCATATGATTTACATGTTGGTTTGTTGCATATCCATTTGATAGGAGAAATGCCGTTCGTGTCAGATATCCCTTTCTGACCCATCTAGTGGAGAAAGCAATGCAAGCCAACAGAGGAAAGAGCTAAAAGAGAACTATTCATAGGCAATGCAAGCCAGCAGAGGAGAGAGCTAGAAGAGGTAACTAGGTTCTGTATCGCTACATAAACAGAGTATTTGTATCTGCAGTTTGTCTCGGGCCATTATCTAATGGCCTGTTTGGTTTGCAATACGGAATGGTCCGCCGGACGATCCGAACCTCTATCCGAGCCTATGATGCCGTTTGGTTTGCGTTGCGGGTTCACGTCGTCCGTCATCTGTCCCTGAAACTATATTATGTAATCATATTTGTAATATTTGTCTCATTTAATAAAATTTATGTAACTATAACTTATCTTGTGACTTGTTTTATTAATAACTAGCAAACATGCCCGTGCGTTGCAACGGGAGATACAACTTATTGTATAGTTTGTCCAGATGATTTGCAGCTTAAAACTTTATCCAACAAACACGTGGTACTCTAACTTGGATACATGAGCACGAGACGTTGTGACATTTATCAAATGATTGTGTATTTTAATTTGTCTTGAGATTGGACTCTCATAGTATTTGAGATTGCATCATATGTTTTCTTTGAATCGAACTCTATAACGTACCTATTTGGACAGAAAAAATCACACCAGAGGAAGAGGATCTCTCCATGCATAGAAAATAATGCAAGTGTGCAAGTGTACTGAAGTACATAAAAATTAACCCGTGCGTTGCAACGAGACCCAATATGTTTTAGAATCAGACTCTATATATTATCGCCAGACGTGAGTTGCTCTAACTCGTATGAGCATGTGTTATAAGTTCATATAACATACGAGATGCATAAGATGTGATGGCAGTTTGAGAATTACAAAACGGATCCTTAATATAAAGATGCAAGGGCAGTTTAATGAGTAAAAGAAGCAGGTCCCTAATACGTCTTGGATCAATGTATCATCATCAGACGTGAATTGCTCTAACTTGTATGAGCATGGGTCATGAGTCCGAGTCACATATGAGACATGGATAATATGATGGTAGTTTATCTATACTATTTTTTTTACCAAAGCTATATTTACGTTTTTCTTCTTAGAAAACTCACCTAGCACGTGAAAGCTTAGCATCAACAGGCTTGATCACATCACTGCTCTTTCATGCTCCTCTCTCAATTCTTGCTCCGTCCTGGCCTTTGTAACACTTTCACGTGAGCAGCAGCATGCAATCTCTCTTCTGGTCTTCATTATTGTTACGTGGAAATTAAGATCAGCCTGATTCATGGTCCAATCTATCACCTTTCTGCACGTCCAGCTAATCACAGGGAGATAATAATGCTCCTGACCGTTTCTTCCAACTCGCAAGGCGAACTTGAACTTGTTGTTGCAGTGCCATGCCCATGCTCCAACAAGACTGAGCAGCAGTGCATGGTCTGACGCGCGGTCAAGCATCAGTTTTTGCACCGTGCATTGGGTTGTGCCCTAGAGCCCACCTGTCGGTCCATCCTCACGCACATGCCACTGTGCGGCTCCCGTCCCTATCGGCTATCGCACGCACATAGATGCCAATGACGACGACGCCATCTCCGTGACCCCACCCACCAGCCATCGAGGATGCACGATCCTCGTTTCCTTCACCCGACGCCCGTTCCCCTTTCCGTTCTCTCCGTCAACCCTTTCTCCTTTCTCATACTCAGGCTGGATGTGCCGGTCTCCTCGCAGGTCATCTCCAGGGCCGCCGACGTCACCCTCGTGCATTGCATTGGGTCGCGACCGGATGACCACGAGGCGCTGGTGCACCGTGATCCTGGCTACCTTCAAGCCCGCAGCTGCCGTGGCTAGTTACACCTTCTCCGTTCGTGCCCGCGAGCAAGCACTAGGTGCCGACGAGCAACCACCACCATGCCCTTGATGAGCTTGCCAAAGATGACGAGCCCTAGGAGTCGTGCGCCTTGGTCGTCCGCCGTCCATCATTGCCACGTCGAGGGCACTAAAACTCAGCTCGTTTCCTTTTACTTCCGTTGTTGGCCAATCCAGCTCAGGACTCAGTTTGTTTTGTTTTTCAATCCATGGCCAAATCTGCTTTGAGTCCCTGACGCTGTCCGTTTGTTTCGTTGCCATTTTGTTTTTCTTGAGTCCTTGTCTCCTTTCGCTTTTAGAAATACAATACATACATACAGTTTTGTTTTCTATATACGGTTTTTATATGCCTATTGTTTTCATCACGTTATTCTATACGTCTATTATCTGCCATATTTCCTTCTGCCTCCCGTTTTTGTGCCGTCAACGGTCCATGGTTTGCCACGTTTTTTCCGACTCCGTTTGGCCGGCTATTTCTACGTGCTCGGATGTTTTTTTTATCCGGACTCCACTTGGTCGTACGCGGGACTCTGCTCGGCGGTGTTTATTTCCTTCGGTTACTCTTTGTTGTCGGAAGGTGGAATCAAGCCAAATAGCAAAGCACCGAAACGACTACTTGATTAGGATTCTAACTTTGAATTTGGATCATATTCCTATTCCTATTCCTATTCAGGCTCGGAGAGATCTATTTGTTCTAACTACCTATGATCATATAAGTCTAAGCACGGGTTATATATACATGAGTCTAGATAGAAAAAACTCTCCATCGTCCGGTAGTTAAAAGGAGATAGGCCAAACAAATGGATGGACGAAAAAAAAAGAGCCTGAAATTTTTCCTCTTTATTATTAGGGATAGATAAAGTTACTTTAAGTATGACTCATATTTCTATTTATTTGCATTGATATATTTTTTTAATGAGATGAATGGTCAAAACGTGTTCAAAAGTGATGATATGGCATGTCATACAAGTCGTCAAGTGCATTTTTTTAATTCGGATTAAAACTGAGTTTTTTTTTCTCGAAAATGCAAAAGGCTTGCGTTTTATTAGATTTAAGGAGTTTTACAAAAAAAAACGCCGAAGCACACGAGTTGGGAATTACAAGACAACGAAGCGCACTTCCTTCCCACACTCGAAAACACGGACCCCAATGTCACGTAGCCGACTACTCACGCACTAGACAACTAAGCTTCTGCGCGCCCGCCTCAATCCATTCGTCGGTGGTGTGTTTGATCATACGTAGTAGCTGGTGCACGGGGGGTGGCTTCCTTCCTAAAGCATCTGGTGTTCTTTTCCTTCCAAATCTCACATGCCACCACCATGAATAGTGAGTCTGCGCCCTTCCTCTTGTCACCATGCCAATGGCCCCGCCAACGGTCCCACCACTCGAGGAGGGTGCCCCCCCGATTCGGGAAGCATCAGCCCCAAGCGCCTCTAGTATGTTCCACCAAATCTGCCGCGAGAATGAGCACGAGATGATGATGTGGTCGATGGTCCCCGGCTCCTGGTCGCATAAGTAACAATGGTCATCCGCCTGCAGACCATGTCGCTGTCTCCTGTCTGCGGTCAAGTGTCGCCCCCAATCGCTAACCATAGGAAGATCTTAACCCGGAGAGGCCCCCAAGTTGTCCAGATTATTTTGCAACTTGGAATTGGGTGGGAAGCCATCTGCAGGTATTCGCGGATCGCTAGCATAGTGATACCTCAGGAGATCTGGCAGACCCATGCTCTAGCCTGCAGTCCGGCGGCCACCGTCGTGTTTGCAATGTTTCTCCTACTGACGAAGTGTAGTAGAGATGGCGCAATGTCCCTGGTGGCCTGACCCTATAGCCAGCGGCCAGTCTAGAAGTTGGTGGACCTCCCGTTGCCGATGACAGTGAATGTGGACATGTCGAAGAACGCCCGGACCTCCTTGGAACTGGAAAGGGATAGGCCGGACCATGCGTGTGTGTCGTCCGTGTGTCGTAGCCACAGCCACCTGGTCTGTAGCGCAGTGCTGGTGAGGTGAAGGTCCGGGATGCCTAGCCCGCCAAGGTCTGTTGGGCGGCACACCGTCGGCCACACCACCATGCATTTCCTGCGAACGAACCCCTCTATACCCATCCATAGGAACCTGCGGCAAATGGAGTCGATCTCCTCTCTGGCCCAAGGCGGTAGTCCATCGGCGATGGTGGTGTAGATGGGGACCGCCGCGAGGACGGACTTGATCCATACTAATCGCCCACTTTTCACCATCAGCGGCCCATGGCATGGTGGTAACCTCCTGGCCACCGAGTCGACGGTTGCTTGTATCCTTGCCTTTGGTATCTTCTTAGTGCTTAGCGGCATGCCGAGGTAGGTGATTGGGAATTCCGAAATCCGGCACCCTAGGATCTCCTGGAGTTGTGGAAGGCTGTCCTCTGACCCGTAGATCGGTGTAATAGAACACTTGGCCATGTTGGTATGTAAGCCCGAGGCCTCGCCGAAGATCCTCAAGAGCTCCTTTATCGCCCGCGCCTCCCTTGCTTCCAGGTGCATGAAAAGAATGACGTCATCCGCGTATAGGCTGCAATGATGCTTGATGGACGGCGTGCCCATGGGTCGGATAATTCCCTGCTCCGTGGCCGTAGCGAATAGGCGCACGAAGACCTCCATCACAAAATGAACAGCATGGGTGACAGGGAGTCACCTTGCCGTACCCCACGTGTGTGTCGGATACACTTGCCCGGACATCCGTTGAGCAATATGCGCAACGTGGCGGTCAAAAGTAGCGTGGCCACCCACCTACGCCACAGGTCACCAAACCCGAACGCCTGCAGTGTGTTGAGCAAGAATGACCAAGCCACTGTGTCGAACGCCTTGGATATGTCGAGCTTGAGCAGTGCCTTGGGAATTTTACTCTTTCGGATGAACACGGCTGCCCTTTGTACGAATTTGTAGTTGTCATGGATGGTTCGCGCTCTGATGAAGGCATTCTGATTGGCGGTTCTTTGTTCGTCGGGGTCTCAAGATTGGTGGGTGAAGTTGTACCGGTTGCATTTGCTAGTTTAGATTGCAACTAGTGCTAGTTACCCTTGTTTTTTGTTTACATCTTGCAAATCTAGCGTGAAAAATCATGCTACCCTCCGCCGATTTGATCGTCTTCTAGATTGGATCCACATAAGTAAAATAGGGGCGCATGACCATGTCTCCCCAAAATCCATCCTGCTATTGTTCATAAGCATTGCTACCTGGCTTGATTTGCCACTAGAAGTAGAGAGGATATAGATCGACTAAGCTCCGACTCGTCTTCAAGATTTGATCTGCTTAAGGCCCATTCGGTTATCTCGGAACGGGCCGTTCCGGGCCAGGAACCATTCTACGCTAGTATTGAAGGAACTGGTCGACTAGGAATCATTCCCATGCAACCTAATGAAGCAAGCAGATCTCCCGTGTATTCGAGAAAAGGAAGCCTAAGTAAAACAGGGGCTCATGACCACGTGACCACGTGTCCCCAAATTCCATCCCGTTATTGTTCATAAGCATCGTTATTACTTGGCTTGGTTTGCCACAGAGGACAGATCGACTAAGAGTTTCAGAAGAGTTCCTCTTGAGAACAACGATGAGAAGTGATTTGAAGAGATGTTTATTCAAAGCGATACCTATTTCATACCATATGGAGTAGTTCTGTTTTTTTCCCCTAAACTTAGTTAAGTTAGAGATGTTCGACTTATAGAATAAATAAAGTGTACATGCATTAGACATTTGACTTGTTACATTATTTTTCAAAAATGGAGGGCGTAATAATCAACGAGTAGACGTTGCCAACGCGTGCATTAGACAAGCTTAGGCCAGCACGCGTATTGACGTTTTCAGGTCACGCAAATTCACCTGAATCACACATGTAAGAGCCCACAAAGTGAACACGCATTCTCATTACGTGCTGCGTTCTGCTCGGCAATCACACGGTGTCAATCACGCGGGCACCAGCCCCTCTCCAAGATTTCATGTCTGACATTAGCGACAGCAGAGAAACAGGACTTCCAATCCTACCTTTCCAAAACATACTGGTTCCAACTTGCAGATGAACCGGTCGTTATCATACCACTAAACCATAGCCAAGAAAACGAACTTAAGAAGCTCATGTAAGTGCACAAGCATCTTTCATATTTATCTAAAATGAGAAATCCTGAGCTCTAATCTCAATGTGCAAAGAACATTTTATGCCTGGGAATTGATAGCGATGGTGTATATCTCTACTGCTTGAAGTAATCCTTCAGTTTCCTCAGCCAGAGCAGGTACTCACGGCTGTCCTTGTTGATCATGTACTCGTGCAAGAAGTTTGTGGTCATGGGTGAAATGCCACGCAGCTCCAGGTACTTGTGGAATGCCCTCTGCAGGTTCTCATCAAGGTCACTGCACATACAAGAAAATGTAGATTAGCGCCAAAAAAACAATTTGCTGAAGCATTTGAACACTCAAAAAACGAAACATGAGTTAGCTTAGTTATTTCTTCTTACTTGAAATCAGGACCCTCATATGCAATCATGTCGTGTTCATCATCCCCTGAGGGCTGTGTCACGGACAACGAGTCAATGAGGACCTCGTCAGGATAGGCAGTGCAGGTAAATTCAAGGACCGGACCATCACCCTTGGAGATAGTGACTGTGAGAGGAACGCTGGACTGTTCAGGCTTCTGGCCTTCGTCTTCCTCATTGTCATCTCCCTCCTTATCCTCACCCTCGTCCTCACCATCATGGTCATGATCAGGCTCATCTCCAGTGACGAGGCTGGGCATGTGAGCCACAACCTCAATCTGCTCACCCTGATATGTTCTTTTAAGGGTAACTACATTCGTCCCCTTCTCGTCACTGATTTTGAAAGGGAATTTATCTGGAATCTCCTCAACCTGTTTTGAAATGAACTGATGAGACCCTAACCACAAAACAAATCTACTAAAATGAACAGGCAGACAAGGCAATGTTCTCTACACAAGATAAGAACAGGCTGATTGCCCCCACAACATGTTTGCCATCATGTGGTATTCGCATCAATCTCCATTTCATCTTTGATTGCCAGAAATCATATATGGCTGAACTAAACCACTAAGGCATTGCATTCAAAAGGCTGACTCCTCTTCTATCCTACCATGTAGCTATTAATCACAAAAAGTATCAAACGAAAATAAAAATATCCTAAGCATTCTAAAGTACTCCTGTTCCAAATTATAAATCGTTTTGGTTTTCTAGATACGTATTTTTGTTATGAATATTTTTCTAGATAGGTGCATAGCAAAAGCTGTGTACCTAGAAAAGCCAGATGAATTACAATTTAAAAAAGCCAAATGACTTACAATTTGAAAAAGAGGGAGTATTATAAATGGGTAAGGTGGCAGCTAATTTATCTACCCTTACAACCAGAGAGTAATACAGCAGCATGGATGCTTTAGATTTGGAACCACAACACCAACCACACTGCTCATACTGATACACAATCACTCCAAGCAGTGGCAAGCATGCATCAGCTTCCCTAAACAAAAACCCAGTATAACAACGAATAATAGTAATAAAGGACATGAGGCAGATGAATCAAAAGACCACAGGCAGTCAAGGAAGTGAAGCAACAGAAGAAAAAAAAATATTAGGATGAGGTCCAACACTACAGGATGGGTATATAGTCACTGAATAAACAAAGGCATCGAAATCAATTAAAATCAAAAGGGCATTGAAGAAGAACAGATCATGTGTGTTAAAAGTATCACGATTTGACGATGGAATGCCTCAGTGCAGAAGAACTACGAGCACTAAGTAAAGCGGAAACAGGAGTACAGGATTACGCTACAAATCACAGAATGAGCATATATATTTGACCAAAAATAGAAACACAACAATACTACCTATGGTCCGACGTTTTGAGGATACTTAAAATCAGATCAGATTTCAATTCACAGCAGGTGCAACAGAATTAATGACAGATCATCAAATAATCTACCAAACAGGCCATAAATATGCTCAATCGCGTAATGAAATTTACACTGACAATGGATCCAGATGCAACAAACAAGGATTAATTTTTTACTCTAAGATCGCAAAGGATCCGGGTGCAACAAACAAGCACTGATTTTTTACTTTAATTATAGAGAGGGGAATCGGCTCGTTTACCCTGCCGTGGTCGTCGCAGTCCTCAGCGTACTTGATCTCGGAGTCGATGACGCTGAGTAGCTCGGTGTCGGCGCTGGGTCTCGTCGCGGGCGCCGAGGAGAACGGCATCGAGCGGGGCTTCGGCCGCGCCACGGCGGCAGCGAGGGGCCGGAGCAGGGCGGCGCTGCGGTGGGACCCCGAAGAGGCGGAGGCGCGGAGGAGGATGGGCACGGAGGAGGCCGCGGCGCGGCGGGCGGCGGCGAAGAGGGCCATGGCGAAGGAGGAGGAGGCGGCGGCGGCGGTGGCGCGTGTGAAGGCCTACTAGGGTTTTCTGGGTTTTAGGGGTCGGGAGTCGGGAGTTTTGTAAAGGCGTGGGGAGGCTTAAGAAGAAGCGGTGGTGGGCCCCATTCGTCGGTTTGATCTCTGTTCTCCTCCCAGTGCATGCTTTTCGCCCAAGCTGTACTTCTTGGAAACAAAAAGAACTGATGTTTCAGATTTTTTTTTTAAGTCTTTGGGCCTCGCGGCCGGACGTCCAGACGCTACCTCCGTCCGCCCGCCGCCGCTCCCCCCCTCCCCCTCATCCGTGTCCCGCGCCTGTCCGCACATCTTGCCTGCTTCGTCGACCCACAAACACGTGGGGACTATATTTGTCTTCCTGCACCTGAAACAATTGCAACATAGACTGAAAAACAAATGAAACATTTAAAATATGCGTATAAAATACTTGTAAAAAAACTTGAAAAACACTTGAAACCATTGTAAACATACGCAACATCCATATGAAACACTTGCATCATATGTGTGAAAATATATGCAACATCCAATAAACACTTGCAACATACGTCGGAAAAAAAACAGATAAAATATTGAGAACAAGATATTGCAACATACGTGTACAACCATTGCAACATGTGCAACATCCTGATCTACTTTTGCAACATCCGTATGAAACATTTGCAATATACCTCTTGAAACATTTGAAACACTTGAAACAAACGCTTGCAACATGTGTTTCACACTTCTTACGTACGACGCAACATAGAGTAGGGGACAGATGGTTCCAGCCAACCGGTAGCCGAGGATGGTGGCGCGGCCTAGCAACGGCTAGTTGTGCCTGCCCTGGGCGCGGCGAAGGATGGAGCATGGCGGGGAGGGGGGGCGGAGGCGCCGCTGCACTCGCCGAACATGCGCATGGAGCTTAGAGGTGGAGGGCGAGGCGCCGGTGACCGGGTCCGGCGGCAGCTGCAGTCGGTGGGGCGACTAGCAGCGTACCTCACGCGGAGGATTCCTCCTCTCCGCGGGAGACGGAGGTGCCGCGGGGATGGGGCGCCGTGGGGGATGGCGGGTGGGAGCGTCGCACCGGAGTGAGCGGCTGCATGGGATGAAGGCGGAAGCGCGGCGGATTGGGACGGTCGGACAGCCACATGACACCGTGAAGCCGCGACGCACGAGCGTGGAACGGGGGAGACAAGCTTCTGTGGGGATTTGGTTTTTCTTTTTAGGCGAGTGGAGCGAGGCATCCGGTCTCCGGACGTCTTAATGGTCACATTATCGTTTTTTTAAAAAAATCAGTCTTTAAAAAATCTAAGAATAAATTGAAGTTTTTAGAGTCCAAAGTATGTCTCGTTTCTGTCAAGTGCCAATCAAAAGAAGTCGTCACTGTGTACGTGTACAGGTTTTTGAACAATGCATTTTACTGCATTTCGAACTTGTACGACCTCGAAAACCAGAAGTAGAAGTATAGGCTCAAGCTCACCACACTATTCAAACAAAACAGATATCTTAAGCGCTCAAGCTCACCACACTATTCAAACAAAACAGATATCTTAAGCAAGATTTAGAATACCCTCATTTCTGCACAACGACAGGCTCATCGCACTGTCGCAGCCACCAGAATTCCACAACATACATCCAGATTTTTTTTTTGAAAGGAGATTACCTCTGCTTTTAAGAAAGCATATAAGAGTTTTACAACTGGGTATACCAGTTAACACTCACGCATTACAGCAACAGCAACCCTTGCTAAACAACAAGAAAACAGGTAAGACCAACTAACGTAGACACTAAAGGATAACGCTCTTCAGAGCACACGCCTAACAGGAAGACAGATATGTATCGTAATACCTAATAGCCACCACTAAACATTACTGGAAATCTACTTGCTCCTGTTTTGCCAGCTGATACAGATACATTGAGGCAGATACAGTTCTCCTTTTTGGAGTGCAACCAACTTCGTGTAATCGTAGTATTCCTGTAAGGCTGTAAGCCTACACATGCTAAGGCTACGTTCTACCAAAACTGTCGTTCCTCATTGCTTGACGAAATCCTTCAGCTTAGTCATCCACCGGATGTACTCCTGAGCCTGCTTAGTCACCATGTAATCATGCATATAGTTGGTTGCTGGCAGCGTTACCCCCCTTTGCTCCAAGTATTTGAACAGGCCTTTCTGAACATTCACAGGGAGCTCGCTGCAATACAAACAAACCAATAAATGAGTGGATTAGTAGCTAGCATTTCATTATTACAGGACCCAAACGGATGCCAAAACTGATATTGCTTACGTGAACTCAGGGCCCTCATAGGGGAACTTCTCTTCTCCATCATCTTCTGTTTCCTCTACTATTAGCATATCATCAATGGTGATCTCCTCACGAAAAGCTGTGCATGTGAACTCAAGCTTTGGGCCAGAGTCTTTGGAAACTACCACCTTAAGAGAGATGCTGCTATCTACGGCACTCTCATCATCTTCCTCTGCTTCTTCGTCATCCTTGACAGCACTCTCACCATCGCCCTCACCATCCTCATCATCAAACTCAGGGCCTCCATCTAAATTAGGCATGCTGACAGTAACTTCAATCTTCTCGTCCTTGTAGTCCCTTCTCAAAATAACCACACTCATATCCTCTTCGTCAATTATTTCAAATGGGAAGTTGTCTGGAACAGGGTCCTGACAAAAGAAGGAAAAATGAATATAGCTAAGCTAACAACCTTTATATATTTGCAAAATCAAGGACTCAAAGTAGGGTGGAACCAGAAAAGTGAATTTTATGTTAAATGTCAAATGTTGCAGAAAATAACATCTGCCCGAAGTCTTTTCAGGACTGTGCATCACCAGATAATCAGTCAACCTCAATGTCAGTTTGAACATTGGTCGCACGTGGAGCCTCAAAGTAGTTCAAAACTTGAAGCCGAATTCTCAACAAATTCAATCATTGGTCTTTGGTCCCACTAATTTTGAAGTCACAGTCCCTAAAAATCATTAAAATGGTTGGGTGATTTGACATCAGCTGAATGATTGCAGCTGTTCAGAAGAAAAATGATAAAAAAATGTGGGCTTCTTTTGCATTATATAATGAAGAGGCAACATGGTATCGAGCCAGTCTCATTCAAAGAAGTACTAGCAGCATGCTTTATTGGTCATGTATATGTTCATGAAACGCAGGAAAAGAAAATACCTAAGACAAGATGGTTTACTTATATAATTAGACTCTTAAGTGGATATTCATGTCAACATCCGAGAAAAAACAAATGCAAGAAAGCCAGGAATCTGGATGATTGAACACAGTGAATAACAGATGCAAGGAACAAAACAGCAGAATTTTGATACCGAGTTGTGCAGATGGAAACATTATCCATGTTAGAACACAACATTGTTTAATCCACTACCACCAAACACAAAGAGGTATTAAAATTTCCTTTCAGGAGATAAACCTCCTCATTTGTATAGTACATAAGCCACTAGAAAACTCTAGGTGCTCTTTTTTTTTTAACGAACCCTCAAATCATGTATGCAAAGTAGCATTAAGTGGTCAGACTACCAAAAAAATGGCTGTTAGACCCTGTTGTGAATTGGGTTCTCTTTCTTAGCACGCCAAATTATAGATGTATCTTCAAACTGTGGTAAATTAGTAGCTAGCACGAGTATTGAGCTCAGTGAGCAGAAAGCGATAAATTCATACCTATCAATCGCAAAGACATTCATAACACATGACAAATTTCAGTAAAGGCCGTCTCTCTCCATCACAGATTCGTCTCTAATACGGCTCAATACAATTCTAGTACTCGCGAAATCCCCACTACTTTGATGAGGGGAATGCATTTGCGGTTTGCCACATAATTCGAGTATTCTACAGGAATTGAACAATTCAAGTTGCAAAGCACGAGGGAGTCACAGTCACCTGCTCGTCGCTGTCGAGGTACTCCTGCGCCTCCCTGATCTCGACGTCGAGGGCTCCGGCGAGGTTCCCGGCGCCGGACCCCTTCTTCTTCTTACCCTTAGCCTTGCTCTCCAACACCACCGGCGCCGAGTTGGGGCCCTTCGCCGCGTGGAGCGGAGCTAAGAACGGCTGCAGGCGCTGCGGGAGGACGCACGCGCCGGCGCCCTGTGGTGCGGACAGGACGGAGAGGAAGAGGGTGGCGGGGGCGGCGGCGGTCGCGGAGACGAAGGCCATGGCGGTGTCGAGGTGAGTGACGGAGGAGGGGATAAGACGAGGAAGAGGGTAGAGGGAGTAGAAGCCGAGTAGGGGTTTTGCTTTGGGTTTTGGATTGGACGGCTTTATTGCTTTGGCAGATGCAGAATGCGCACGGGCTGTTGGTTTGTGTGGCCCACACGTCAGCGAGACAGTGACAGTACAAACACGTCAGTGAGACAGTGTTTGTAAATTTGGTATAAGAACTGAATTAGTGTTACTCGAAAGCAAAAAAAAAAAAGTTGAGAATCTTTCAAGAAACTGAACAACTTTCGTATAGTAATTTATGAGAATTCGACTTCTGAAAGTTGAGCTTTTGGTCCTTACTAAGGAAAATGATTTGGGTCTTCAAACGGTTTTATGGGAACCATGTATCTGGAGTTGGAATCGACTGGATGTTTCTTTCTCTTTATCTTCTTTTTCGTGTAGTGCTGCCAGCAGCTTCCAT
This sequence comes from Saccharum hybrid cultivar R570, assembly GCA_038087645.1. Lineage (NCBI taxonomy): Eukaryota > Viridiplantae > Streptophyta > Magnoliopsida > Poales > Poaceae > Saccharum > Saccharum hybrid cultivar. The sequence goes on along the minus strand of JAQSUU010000123.1, from coordinate 74,862 downwards.
CAGGCACAATCCATGCTGATTTACTTTTCAAATGATATGCTGCGAAGTGCGAACTGATCAAATGATATATCGATTTGCAGAACAAGAAAAAGAAAATTAAACAAAAAATAGTAGGCCTCAGATTAAGAGGACCACGCAGTAGCAGAAGATCATACACAGGAGGACAAGAACCTCACAAATCCTTGGCTAATTGATCTGATATATTGCAAATTGCAATCACAAACAATCAAACATGTACATATCAGTAGCAGTTTCATATTCGCCATGTCTGAGGGCCTGCAATTTGGCAAGCACCCGACTGATCACGTATATACAAGATGCAGAGGAGCCACCTTCACAAAGGCCCCCTGGACGGCTGGACCTCATCCATCCATCCACCATGCCTTTATTCCAAAGAGCAAAGGATGGGGGAGAATCTCCAAGAAGCCAAGAAGTAGAGGGAGGAGAATCAACGAGGGACTCGCATACTCAACACGCAACTAAGGGAAGGAGCTCACGAGAATTCTTCTTCTTCGCACGCCTCGTATCGTGTCGGACCCATCAGCCGGCCGTTGATTTGATCGGGCTCAGCTCACCCGCGATCGTAGTAGCCGCGCGCCGCGGAGGAGAGGAAGGCCGGCACGTCGGCGCCGGCGGCGAGGCGGACGTAGTAGGGCGCTGGCGACTCCGGCGGCGACTCGTTGCGGAAGGGGTTGCCGATGGGCGTCTGCCCGCCGTTGGCGAGGTGGAGGATGGCCCTGTACAGGAACGGCAGCAGGCCCTCCATGATTCCGCTCAGTCGCTCACCAAACAAAGCTACAAAAGCGCAGCGAGGCTCCAAAAGCAAAGCAACAGGCCAACGACTACTGTTTCCCCCTGTGTTTGGTTAGCCTGGTGCAAGTGCAGCTGCGAGGAGGGGTTTATAAAGGCGATTAGTGGGACAGAGACGTGCTCTGGACTTTGACGACTAATCAATTCGATCGGAGGAGGTGGAGAACAACTGGATTAAAATACGACGGCTGCAATGGTTGGGAAAGGGAAATGGTCAATCAGAGCATCTGGAAGAAGTGCAATGGATAATGTGCCTGGACGAGCTGAAGCTGAAGGTCAGGAAACTGATATTTTATCAGGAAGCACAGAGTAGTTTTCTAGCTTAGGCAGTAGCCTGGAATATTGGTTGTGGGAACAGCCAGTTGGTGGGGACAAATGATTTTTTTTGTGGTGCCTGCTTCCTGCTACCTGCTGGTGGCAAATCCGGTGTTGCTCTGGGTTACAGATTCTGGTCTGGGGGAGAGGACAGATGAGGAAGACCAATCCAGGGTTTGTTCACTTCGCGAAAAGTATGTGAAAAGTTACTGTAGCATCTTTCGTTGTTATTTAGCAAAATTTGTCCAATCATGGATTAATTGGGCTCAAAAGATTCGTCCCGATATTTACAGACAAACTATGCAATTAGTTATTTTTTTTACCTATATTTAATGCTCCATGCATGCGTCGAAAGATTTGATGTGATGGATGGAAGATGAAATATTTTGGGCTGGGATGGGAAGTGAACACACCCCCAATCCTCCATATATAAACAACGCACCAATGGGCTTCTGCCTGAAGAAAAAGGAGGGCCACCGAAAAAGATGCATATGTATGTATGGGGACGGACAAGGGACAAGTTACCTGACGTTAGGACACATTCTTGTGATGTTTGTTATGCATTCATGCGTCCGTTCCTTTCTGTTAGGTGAAAGCTTGTGTTTGGGACTTCTTCACCTTAAAACCTATCATTGGGCCAATAAATTGAGGTTTAACCCGGAATTTGGTAGACCATCTTTCTCTCGTATCTGAAAGAATGGGTCAACTTGAAGCATCATCCAGCTTACTGAAAATGACATCCGACTATGTCTAGCTATGTGCAGACAAGGAGGTAGTGGTCAAATAGCCCCCTCCTGGATCATCAAGAGCTTAGTACATTTCAAACTGCTCGGTGAACACCTAACACATGGATAGCAGAGTAGTACAACAGCGTAAAGTTTTTACATATATTATCCCAGCGAGCTCCAATTTGCAATCATTGGTAAGTGGTAACACATAATTTAATTTCCAGAATGAATTTCTAGCAACAAGTGTCGAAGCCTCTCTCTCTCTCTCTCTCTCTCTCTCTCTCTCTCTCTCTCTCTCTACATAAGCTAACCTATTGCTGATGGCTGGCGGGCTGTTTGTATGACCATTCCTCCACATGAAAGATGAGCACGTCAACGGGGGTAAGCAAAGATGTTGCTTACAAAACTAGTGTGACAACAATCCAAGGTGCTTGGATGCACATCACCTTGGCGAACTTAGGTGGAAGATCTGACAGTCTGGTTTGTATTTGTTCTTGGATGTAGCCTCTTCAAATTTCTTCAGTGGCCCTTCGTTCTCTGTCAAGCCAGTCTGGACAAAGTATCGTGTCCACCATGAAGAACTCCGCAATTTTGCCTGAAGACAAACAAGGTAGATTTCATCAGTCAACGAATCTAATTTGCCGAGCATGACAAATCTTCACCCAAAAAAATTATGGCCTTCTGTATGCACAGTAACAAACAAATACTTGGATTAGACAACAAAAACAGCACAACCAACAGTCTCTGACCAACACCAAGTCACCAACCATCAATAGCACTAACAGTATCCTACTACGGTGTGGAACCAACAAAAAAAAATACAGCCATAACACAACAAAACTGCTACAGCAAAAGGCTCTAAACAATACCAGCCATCAATATTCAATGACACTGACAGATTTGTCAACTTGTGTACCAAATTACACGGCCCTGTTCGCTTGTCTTATAATCCGTACTTTTCAGCTTGTTTTTTCAGCCGGAACAGTGTTTTTCTTTCACAGCAAATCAGCGACCAGTACTTTCAGCCATGGCTTTTCAGCGAAGCGAACGGGCTCTACGGCATAACACACCCTTAGTCAATATAATAGATCTAATCTAATTTTGAGATGCCAAACATCCACACAGAAATATGCCATGTAAACAATATTACTAGAGCAGTAATTTCTAGACCATCAGTGTTTACACAATGTTGCTGTATCATGAACAGGAAATGCATAGAACAATAAGTTTGGCTTAGTAAATTGGACATCTTGTAGTTAAGTCATATGCAAAACAAATTTGCATGCTATCAATAGAAACCATCTATGCATACCGGTCTTCCAAATTTTGGTAGTTCTGAGACCTTAGCTTTCTGCTGACCCGGATTACCTGTAAAGAAGAAATGAAACAAACATTTCTAAGATGATCTAGGCCATACACGTATACCACAAAAAGTTATGTTTAAACATTAAACAATTGATAAATAATGGTATAAAGAGTACAGGAGTAGAGCATTATTCAGGGCCTAGGTGGACATTACTAGCAGATTGCCAACCTTGAATGACCTAATACTCAAAAAGGAATATAGAGCTGTTTGAGCAGAAAAGTTTCAACTCCAGTATCCACCACGAGAGTTCAATCATGTAACTAACTACCTACTCCAGAGACCACACATTAAAAGTTGATAGCACTTTGATCTCCAAGATGTTAGTATCATCCGAGGTTGCACTACCCAGATTTAAATCTGTCATCTTAAGATAGAAACACATACTACTTTAAGGTTCATCCTTGTATCGTCTGATGTTGCACTAGCACGTAGTTAAATCTGTTATCTTAAGATAGAAACACATACTTCTTTAAGGTTCATCCATATGATTTCTTTTTATTGTTTCCACTTGGAAAGAAAATCCAATCAGTACAAGACACATGGCTAAGATACATAGAGTTCTGTGTTTGCGTTATCGTTTTCGTTAAACCGCTGAACTTTGCAATTTCGTTACAATCGTAATGAAATTCGGTTTCGACCGTTTTGGAAAAAAAAAAGATACATAGAGTTCTTAATACAGTTAAAGAAAGACACCTGGAAAAACAGCAGCAATGTTTCAAATATAACAGCAACCAAAGGAATATAAACAATCAGTAGTATTTTACCATTTGCTGATAGTTAAAAAGAATGCATGGTCACTTATTAAAAAAAAACTCTTTTACCACACACACAAAGGTACACCAACTGGTATGCATAGGTCAATGAGGGTTTTCCCAGAAAAAGAGAAGGCAGTAAATATTTCAAGAAAAAATACATACCAGCAAAAATAACAAGGCCATCTGTGGAAACCCTTGCTAAATCCGGAAGCGTTTTGTTCAGATACCTTGGGGTCAGATAATCTAAAGCATCTGACACAACAACAAGATTAAAAGAATCTGGACGGTATGGAAGGGGGAACTTAATATCTGACATACGGACAAAGCCCTTGCGCACAAGGCTTTTGCAAGTACTGTCAGTATCCTCCAAATCATAAGGCTCCACTCCCCAAGCTTCAACCTTTCCTTCTTTCAACAAATTAGAAACTACTGTACAACTATCAGGGCCTACATGGAGAACCTTTTGCATGGCATTGCCATATGCCTTTTTAAGATATGGAAGCGCCCGCATAACTTCTGATGTGCAAGAACCTGGATGCAGATGTAGATGGAAAGTCGATTAAGAGAACAAAACTTCCCTCATCAACATGTTGGGAAAGAAAAATGTGAAGATGACTAAAGCAATTAAATAATCATTCTACTATCCACTGGAACATTGGCCAATTCAACTTGCAGTTTGACTTGTATTACACTCGTAATGACCAATTTCACAAATCATGTACCTAATGTAGAAAATTAGCTACTAATCTTCCTGATCATATGGGAGTAAAGAAAAAGGGAAAAAAAAGAAATCCGTTTTGTTTAGTTACCAAGAATCAGAGAACCAAATCACAGTGGCACAGCAGAGTTTCAGTGTTCAAGGGGGGATCCTATTTATCATGAGGTTGATTACTGTTACTAGTATTAAATGTACTACTAGATATTTGATAGCCTACTGAAGAATACCAAACATCAAATCAGCTACAAAGGAAATAGGACACAACTGCAGCAAAAGCAGAGGCAGAACAACATAAATGCAGGGTCTCAATAGGACATTGCTCTTAAGGATAAGCATAAAGATTGTGTCTGAGATTTTAGGGTAACTGCACTACCAAAAAAAATGCTAAGATAACAATAACATAGCCACGAGTAAGATATATTGTGATATTGAAGTAAAACTAGTTGAGCGTCTTAATTGCAAACTACAACAGCAAGTGCAACCTTTTAATCAGAGAGAACAAAAAAATATTTCAGGCTGCAAGTCTAATGACACATTGAAGAGCAAGTTTAAGGGAGAAATCAGAAGTTTAGATGACTAAAGAAATAACATCAGCAGGTGATTTGACACCCAAAAAGAGAAGTGGAAGGGAGGGGGAAAATGTACCTTCAGACCTGGTCACAGCCTCTCTGCTTGTAACAGTTACACCTGGCCATTAAAGAAAGAGTCAAACAAGAAGTACAAGGAAACACTGATTGGTTTTACTTTGGTCTTTTGGAACAAACCAAAGTACATGCCAATAAGATAGAACGGTCATAATTCACAGGTGTCAATTCAATACACACTGACTTAAGTCAGTTTGCTTTCGAAATTGTATAATAATACATATGCATTGTTACTTTTTGACAAACAACTAGCAATCGTGCATGGTTGGTGTGTCCCCACTCTCAAACGATGTAGTGACTACAAAACAATTGATGAATTTGATTTAAAAAGTCGCAAACTCTTTCGCTACCCTACAGCAAATAATTTGATTTGTACATGTCACAAGCCATGTTATCTCGCCAAGTAGCAAGCACAGACTTTTCGTAATCCAACATTAATCAGGAAAATTGAGTGAGCGAGTCTAACCGAGAAACTTTAACCGACCTGAGCCGCTGTTGAAGTAAGCGATGAGAAGAATGACACCCTGCAAAGCACATAACACCATCAGCATCTGGAAAATTACAACTAACAGAAGTAGATATCGGGTAACAGACAGCGAGCTAGAATTACCAGGACGACGAGGGCAATGGTGAGCACGGGAGGCGAGCGTGACTTGGGGTGGAACAGGCCGCCGACGGACGGCAAGGCCCCTTCCGACACCCGCCGGCTCGGATTCACCGACCTTCTGGACATCCTCCCCTCCCTCTCTCCCTAATGCGACCACCCAAACTCTACCTCTCTCCCCTTCGATCACCTGGTCACATTAACACATCGTCGCTCAGATTATTGGCCACAAAAATTCGAAATAAAATGGGAAATCTCCCACGATGCAGCGGCACGTGATGCATCCGCAACACGCAAGGCCCCGCGTCGGCCGTAGATCGGAATCCTTTCTAGCGCGAGGCGGTACCTCTGCCAATGGAGGCGGCGCGGCGGCGGTCGGAGACGAGGAGGAGGAACCCGGCGCTAGGGTTGCCGGATTGGGGGTGGATCTGAGGCGCGGAGGTGGGGCGGAGTGAGGCGGGGCGGAGTGGGGTGTGGGGGAGGGGCAGCCAGCGGGTGGCGATCCGGCGCGATAGGGACGGCACGGGCACGGGAATGGGATTAGCTTCGCTGAAGCTCACACACAGGGTAATAAAGCGCGCCCTGCTGTATGCGACGGTGGGCAGATCAGCACGCCATTAGCGACCGAGATGAGGATTAGTGGAGCGCGGCCCGAATTCCGAGGGTGGGGAGGAGGAGATTTTGTTCGGGGATGTCGGTCGTCGACGCGTCCTGGCCTAGGGGGGGACACTGACTGGTGGGTCCCCCGGTCTTTTCTATTTCATTTTTGTGTGTTGGTTGCCGGCCCGGGTGGGTTTCGGCCCAACCCCATCGTGCTCGTCCAGAATGTTGACTGCTCGTCACTAGTCAACGCACAAATGGCCAATCGTAACCCTGCCATGGCATCATTGATCAGGTTTCAGTGTACCTAACACTTACTCGTACATAGTTGCGGACTGATAAATTAAATAAAAACACAGTTGCACGCTAAAAAAAAGAAAGTGAAAAGAAACACAGCTGAGTCAACATACCCAATGTGCCAATGTAGAAGTCTCAGGGCCCTACGTTTGCATAAACTAAAATAACTTGTCAGGATCATCTGAACCTATATCCCAACCTAGAATAGTTGTTTGGTTTGCATCATGAGTTGGAGCGATCTATCATCAACCCATCCTTCGTAATCTTCTCCGGTAGCTTAATTTGACGGACTGGTTGATTCCTCAAAAAACCTACATGACGTGGCTCCGTTCCATGATGGATGAACAAATTGTGGATAGAGCGATGCCGCAATCCAAACAGATTGTAATAGATTGCAATTTAAGATGCTCAATTATGTATCACCAAAGAAACATGGTAAGCTTCCAAACCGTTGGTTTGTTTGGTGACGTCAAAAGACTACCGGAGTCAACGTCGGTGTAAGTATAGATTTGCAAAATCCATATAAAAAATATAAATTTGAAAAAGAAATAGAAAATATAAAAAAATAATCGAGACGTAGCACCATTAAAACCAACTGCCTACTTGTGAGAAACTGAGACGTGAGACCGAGAACAGTGCATGTACAACAGCCGAATTCAACCATGATCGCGTGACATCACGCGAGGAGACGAAAGCCATTTGCGCACCAGAGCGAATCGTGCGGCCCAACCCACTACGGATTCCACTTCAACAAAGAACGGCTCGATCCGTGCGTTCAAAAAATTTAAGGGAAAATTGGCTATGTTCCATTAAAAGATGTCAAGTTTAGCTATGTACCATTAAATGATTTCTTCTTTGCTATATAGCACCGAAAGATCACAAAGTTATTGGTTTCTACCACTTCCATTAATTTCGCTAACGTTCCCGTTATATCTCCGTTCAAGTCATCTTCTTCGAAGCGTTTCCCTCTCCAAGTCATCTCTCACTCCCTTAGACCCTAGATGTGGAGGTGTGGAGGGCGAGGTTGCCTCGTCGACGACCTAGCCCCACCTACACCACCGCCACCCACGCCAGGCACGGAGCCCCACGATCTCCGATCCCTCTCTCTTCCTCTCCATCTCTCTCCTACTTTTCCCCATCTGGTGCAGCACCGCCATCCATGGTGGCCACTCGGCCTTGACCGACCGGCCTCGGTCTCCGCTCAAGGCCGCACGTGTCACGCAGCGCAAGCCGAGCGTGACCCGGTGCGTTGGCGTGCAGCTCGGTGAGCCGAGGTGGATAGTGCCGCGTGTTGCTTCCGGGACCTGCTGGCCTATCGCGTGCTGCTGCGCTCGGACCAGGCGTTGTACGGCAACGGCTTGCGTACGCCGCCAACACGACGGTCTTCGTGACTGACTTCGCCACCGCCATGGTGAGGATGGGAAACCTGGGCCCACCCATGGGGAACGCCGCTGAGGTCCGTCTCAACTGCACCAATCCCCCGCCCAATTTGACTCACCGGTGAGCACACACACCTGCGCACCCTCCTGACCTCTCAATCTCATTCACCCAATTCGACTCTCCTGTGAGCACACACACCTACGCACCCTCCTAACCTCTCAATCGTGTTCACCTGCTTAGCATTGGGGCTTTTCCCCGAGCGCTGCCGCTTGCTGTACCCAAGATGGGCCCCGCTGCCCTGGCAGCCTTCGCCGCCCGAGCTGGCAACGATGAGTGTCGGGCATCCTGTGGCCCTCCCTGTTGACGTCGGATGTGGTCCGAATCACACATCAGAAAGGGCATTGGACACCCGGGCCGCTACGGACCGAAGAACACAGCGAGGATGTCACTCTTACGTGGTGAAGCACGGAGAGGTTTATAAGCAAACCACCAAAGGATAACCAATCGCGCTTACATGACGAAGAACCGGCTAGTTTTTAGGCAAACTAGTAAAGAAACCGCCGAAGCTCTTGTCCGGGAGGGACCCCGTCAGGGCAAGGACATCGCCGAGTTGCCCTAGGTTGGCCGGCAAGCCTAGGGCGTCATCCTTGGTCATGGATGAAGGGATGAACAACATGGAGGTAGGAGAAGAGAGTAAAAGGGGTAGGAGTAGATTGATTTGTTGTATTTGATGATTGGATAGATGGGAACTCAATCGGCCATGATCCTCTCATATATATAGAGAGAGGGTGGTCTTATCCCAGTAGAAAACCTCTCTAAGGCTTATTTTTTAAGTTTCTCACGTCCAAAAACCGATCTAAAGACAAATCAGTTCGAAATCTGAAAGTCAGATTCGGAATAAACACCTACCGGAACTTCCGGTCAGGCTCCACCGGAACTTCCGGTCCCCACCGGAAGTTCTGGTCTCGGACCGAAAGCACCGGTAGTTCATTTTCGCACAAAACTACGCCTTCCTCCACTAGCCACCGGAAGTTCCGGTTTCGGACCGGAAGTACGGACCGGAAGTACTGGTAGCCCAGACAGATATTTTTCTCGGAGGCATAACTCCCTCGTCCGGACCCCAAATTGGATGTTCCATATATGTTTTTGACCATCTCGACGAGAGGAACGCAATGGTGAAGTCTGTTACACATTTTGACAACTTTATAAAATGAATATTTTTAGTTGTCAACATATATCCCGTGTTTTTCAGGTTTATAATGCATGAACCCGAAACAATTGATCAAACAAATATAATTAAACCAAACAGCAACGATACCATCTCATCGACTACATGGTGACTAAGGGCGATACATGTGTTGGCCATTGTTTGGAGAGCACTTAGGCTTCTTGCCAAACACTTGAAAAATACTTTTTCAAGTATCTTCTGTTGAATGCTACTTTGAGACGTTCACCTTGCAATGTCTCTAGCAAATAGGAATTACCATATATGACTTTGATCACTTTGTAAGGACCCTCCCAGTTAGGTGACCATTTGCTAAACTGATTGCTCCTCGATCCAATAGGTAGTATGGTTTTCCACACTAATTCTTCTACTTGAAAAGATTTTCTCTTGACTTTTTTGTTGTATGCTCTGACAACTCGAGCTTTGTCTTTCTCTATTTCCTTGAGAGCCTTTAATCTCACATCAGTCACCTCATCAATATTATCCATCATTAGATTATTGTAAGGATCCCTGGTAAGCCTAGAGGGGGGGTGAATAGGCGTATCTAAAAATTTCTACACAAAACTCAAAGTCACTTGTCAGCAACTGTCGGAAGTCCCGACAGTTTATGTCAGGACTCCCGACGTCGTCAGAAGTCCCGACGTCAGTTGTCAGCAGTTCCGACGCCTACGTGGAATGAACTACAAGTGCTCAAATGAACTTTGTGAAGCCAATAACTTACAACCCCACTTCCTAGTGGTAAGATGAAGTTGTCCAAGTGTTTCCTTGCCCTTAGAGCGCCACCAATTTATAGATCGGGACCAAAACCTAAGAAATAGCTTGAGAGAGAGAGACAACAAAAACCAAATAATCTCAAGTAATCACAACAACAATAAGCACGCGGGACACAAGGATTTATCCCTAGGTTCAACTCGCCACTAAGGCTTGTCTACGTCCTCGTTGTTGAGGTGACCACTAAGGTCGGAGTCTCTTTCACCTCCTTGCCTCTCTCAAGCAACCACAAAGGTAAACTTGAGTTCTTCACTAGAAAATCAAGGGTAATACAAACTTCCCAAGGTTCTCCCACAGATCGGGAGCTCTTGGGCGACGCCTAGCCGACTAGGGTTTCAAGAACCCAAGAGTAACAAACGTAAATCCAACCGGCTTGACGAAGAAATCAAGTGCTCAAGCTTTGAATCAATGTTTTTCTCACCAAATCCCTTCTCTCAACTCAATCTCTTGGAAGATTTGAATCTAGGAGCAAAGAGGAGAAGAAAGGGGGAGCTTGAGAGCTAGAGAGCACTTTCACTGAAGGTTTGGTCGAGTGAAATGAGTTCGTAACGATTAGAAGTGAAGAGATGGCTATTTATACTTGTAGTAGAAATCTAACCGTTCAGATCTACGTCGGGACTCCCGATGTAGATCTCGGGACTGCTGACCTGTATAGAAAACACTGTTCATACAAGGTCAAAGTCACTACGCGAAGGCCAACGTCGGGACTCCCGACGTATGTCGGGACTGCTGACAGTCGGGACTGCTGATGTACGTTGGGACTGCTGACGTACGTCGGGACTGCTGACGTACGTCGGGACTGCTGACCGTCGGGACTGCTGACGTACGTCGGGACTGCTGACGTACGTCGGGACTGCTGACATACGTCGGGACTTCTGACCGTCGGGACTCCCGACATACGTCGGGACTTCCGACGCCAAAAGTCACAAAAAATATTCTATGTGCTCGTGAATTGCTAGAGTGTCTCTCTTAAGATTTAGTTTTAATACTTGAGCATTCTATCTTCCTCAAACCAACTAGATTAGCATCCCCCTTTATAGTGCGGCATAGCCTAAACTCAAGATCAAATATCAAATAATTTAAACGCTTTTGAGTCCATTACCGCGTCATTTTGTAACTCGGGCTCCACCATCTCATGCATTATCCTCATTCTTATTTTGCCTGCTTGTCATCTCGATAAATCTCATTAGTCCTCTAATCGTGTGGTCATTATCATCAAAACCCACAAATAGGGCTTGATTGCACTTACAATCTTCCCCTTTTTGGTGATTGATGACAACACAATTAGAGCTTACAACAATATTTGAAATGAAACTGAGATTTTCAAGTCATGGGTGTAGAGACTCCCCCTAAATATGTGAATAGAGAAATGAATTCTCAAATTGGCATAAGAGGCCAAAATTCACATATAGAGTTAAGTGATGGGGCTCCCCTACATCCATGCTTCTGTGGGGTGCTGCACATAGTGTCACAAGAATATACGTGATGCATATGACAAGTGTGCACATAAGCAACCAAGGCGACGAAAAAAAAATTATACCCCCCTCTCATTCTCCCCCTTTGGCAACAAGCACCAAAAAGTGGAAAAAGAAGGAAGAGGGATACAACAAACTTGACAAATTATGGTCAACAACAGATAAACAAAAACAAGCAGTGACCATAAAGTGCAAGTTCTCTTTTGATAAAGCATTTTAAAAACACATTATGAACTTTTTGCAAACCTTTTGCCTAGATACTAGTTGATCAAACAAGGTGTGCAACATTTCAAACCACATTACGAGAGTCAAGTATATTTAGTTCACTACGCAAAGCACAAAACCTTGACTCGTCGAGAGGCTTAGTGAAGATATCGGCTAGTTGCTTTTCGGTGCTCACATGGCGAATTTCGATATCTCCTTTGGCTTCGTGGTCTCTCAAGAAGTGATGTCGGACGTCTATGTGCTTAGTTCTTGAGTGGCTTACGGGATTGTTTGCAAGCTTTATGGCACTTTCATTGTCACACAATAATGGGATTTTGGTAAAGCGACATCCGAAATCACGAAGGGTTTGCCTCATCCAAAGTAGTTGAGCACAACATGCACCGGCTGCAACATACTCGGCCTCGGTGATGGAAAGGGCTACACAATTTTGCTTTTTAGAACTCCAAGACACTAGGGATCGTCCAAGGAATTGACACGTCCCTGAAGTGCTTTTTCGATCTACTTTGCAACCGGCGTAATCGGAATCCGAATACCCAAGTAGATCGAACTTAGAGCCCTTAGGATACCACAAGCCAAGGTTAGGAGTGTGTACTAAATATCTCAAGATTCTCTTAACGGCCACCAAGTGGCACTCTTTCGGGTTAGCTTGAAATCTAGCACACATGCACACACTAAGCATAATATCGGGCCTAGATGCACACAAATAGAGTAAAGAGCCGATCATGGAGCGATATACCTTTTGGTCGATGGCTTTCCCTTCCTCATTGAGATCAAGATGTCCATTGGTTGGCATGGGAGTTTTGATGGGCTTTGCATTCGCCATGTCAAACTTCTTGAGCATATCATGAGTGTACTTTGTTTGGCTAATAAAAGTCCCTTCCTTCAATTGCTTGATTTGAAAACCGAGGAAGAACTTCAATTCACCCATCATAGACATCTCAAATCTCTTGGTCATGATCCTACTAAACTCTTCACAAAATTCATGGTTAGTACTACCAAATATTATGTCATCGACATATATTTAGCACACAAATATATCTTTATTGACTTTACGAGTAAAGAGGGTAGGATCGGCTTTGCCTATTTCAAAGCCTTGCTTGAGCAAGAATTCCTTAAGGCATTCATACCATGCTCTTGGTGCTTGCTTAAGTCCATAGAGCGCCTTTTGGAGTTTGTAGACATGGTTGGGGAACTTGGGATCTTCAAAACCCGGTGGTTGCTCAACATAGACAAGTTCTTGTATAGGGCCATTGAGGAATGCACTCTTGACATCCATTTGATATAGCTTGAAGTCATGATGGGCAGCAAAGGCTAGAAGCATTCGGATTGCTTCAAGTCTTACCACCGGTGTATATGTTTCTTCAAAGTCTAAGCCCTCCACTTGAGTGAAACCTTGAGCGACCAATCTTGCCTTGTTCCTTGTCACAATGCCATTCTCATCTTGCTTGTTGCGGAAGACCCACTTGGTGCCAATCACGTTTGTCTCGGGTCTTTCCACCAATGTCCACACTTGGTTTCTCTCGAAGTTGTTCAATTCTTCTTGCATGGCCATCACCCAATCCTCATCCTCAAGTGTCTTTTCTACCTTGACTGGTTCCACAGGAGAGACAAAAGAGTAATATTGACAAAAATTTGTTAAATGTGAACGTGTCAATACCCCCTTTCGAAGACTCCCTAGAATATTGTCAGCGGGATGATCTCTTTGAATGGTTTGCTTGAGTCTTAGGTGCTCAATGGCCTCTTGATTATCTTTTGGATTTTCAACTTCTTCTTCTTCAAAGATTGGTTGCAGGTTCTGTCCTCGAATCGGAGTTGGACTTGCTGCTGCTCCTAGAGGGGGTGTGGCACTGTCGCTCCTAGGTGCATCACTGCTGCCCTGCTGGACTGCAGCAGGGGTTTGCTCCCCCTCAGCATCAGGTACGTCAGTGGAAACTTCTTCATCAGCAGTTAGGGGAACCACCAAATCAGTGGCTTTATCTTCTTGTGGCCTTATATCGCCGATAGCTAATTGCTTGATTGCCTCACATGGTGGATCCTCCTTTCCTACAACACTTGCATCAACTTGCTCTACTTGAGAGCCATTAGATTCATCAAATGTCACATCTACCGCTATTTCAACTCTACCGGAGGTTTTGTTGAAAACACGATAGGCATGCTCATTTGATCCAAAACCAAGAAGAAAACCTTTATCAACTTTAGGTGCAAACTTAGAGGTTTTGGGTCTCTTGTTAAGTATGAAACACTTGCACCCAAACACTCTAAAGTAAGACACCTTTGGTCTGTTACCGGTTAGAAGCTCATATGAAGTTTTCTTCAACTTCTTATGTAGGTAGAGGCGATTGATGGCATGACAAGCGGTGTTGACGGCTTCACACCAAAATAAATCCAAAATCTTGTACTCATCTAGCATTGTCCTTGCCATATCAATGAGTGTCCGGTTCTTCCTCTCTACTACACCATTTTGTTGAGGGGTGTATGGAGTTGAAAACTCATGCTTGATGCCCTCCTCATCAAGAAACTCCTCAACTTGAGTGTTCTTGAATTCGGTCCCATTGTCACTTCTCATTTTCTTGATGGGGAGACCAAACTCCTTTTGAGCTCTTCTAACAAATGTCTTCACCTTGTCCCTGACTTGACACTTATCAAACAAAAAAATACCCAAGTGAAACGAGAATAGTCATCAACAATAACAAGACCATATTTGTTACCCCCGATACTTAGGTAGGCGACCGGTCCAAAGAGGTCCATATGGATGAGCTCCAATGGTTGAGTGGTGGTCATGATGCTCTTTGGTGGATGAGGTACGCCAACTTGCTTTCCGGCTTGACAAGCGCTACATATCCTATCTTTCTCAAAGTGAACATTTGTTAGTCCAAGGATGTGTTCGTCTTTTTGAAGTTTGGCCAAGTTTCTCATCCCAACATGAGCTAGCCGGCGATGCCATAGCCAACCCATGCTAGATTTTGCCACTAAACAAGTCTCAAGATTAGCTTTCCCTTTGTTAAAATCAACTAGGTAGAGCTTATTCTTTAATCGACCCGTAAAGACAATAGAGGAATCCTCCCTTCTAAAGACTTCCACACCCTTATCCGTAAAGAGATAATTGTAGCCCATCTCACAAAGTTGAGAAACGGATAACAAATTATAACTCAACGAATCAACATGTAAAACATTTGTAATTGAATGCGCAAGGGTTATAGCAACTCTACCGAGACCAAGCACATCCCCCCTAGAATTGTCTCCAAAGACAATATTTTCATTTGAGTCCAACTTTGGGGAATATGATTGAAACATACTTCTTTCTCCGGTCATATGATTTGTACATCCACTATCAAGCACCCAACTTGATCCACCGGAGGAGTATGCCTGCAAAACAAGTTTAGTTCCTTGATTTAGGTCCCCAAATGTTCTTGGGGCCTTGCATGTTAGTCACAAGAATCTTAGGAACCCAAATGGAAGTGTTAAGATAAACATTTCTATTATTGCCAACATATTTGGCAATCACTTCTCCCCTGCTGTTATTCTTCAACACAAAGCAAGAACTCAAGCTTTGTCGAGGTGCATGAGCCTTCGGTTGATAAGCATACTTAGGATTACCCCAAATCGATTTCTTTGGTCTCTGGGGCTCTTGCTTTGGTTGATACACCTTCTTTTTGGGCTTGACAAGAGCAAAGGAAGAAGAGGTAGCCTTCCCTTTTCTATGGGGGGTGGCACTGCCGCCCTTCATAGCAGCACTGCTACCCTGGGCTGGCTGTGCTGCTCGGGGCTGCTTTTGTGCCACCTTCTGTGCAGGCTATTCTATACCTACTTTTCTCTTGCTCATGAACTGGACACACTCATATCCATTAATGACCTTTCTTCCATTTGTTTTGGCTCCTGCAGTGTGCCCAAGCCCATGCTTGATTGAGGGGTGTCTCCCTTGCTTGAATTTAGGCACTCTTGAATCATTTATTTTCTTGTCACTTACTTGAGCCTTACCACTCAAGCAGCCCTTGCCAATGATCTCATTGATCCTAGCAATCTCCTTTCTCATTACCTCCATGTTTGCAAGGTTAGTGGAATAAGCATTTAAATCAAGATTATAATATTTTCCATAACATTGACTAGTGGAGGGAGTAGAGATGTCCTTTGCATTAGAGGGCTGTGGGGTGCTCTCCCAAAGAAGACTATATTGCTGCCCAAGTTCTTTGTGCTTTTCATCTAAGTCACAATACTTTTGGTTGAGAGCAATATTTACCTTCTTTGTGAGAGCATGGTCTTCTTGCTCTTTGGCCAAAGCCTTGCGCAAGGAGGCCACCTCACTTCTCTCTAATGCAAGAGCTTCCTTGCTAGCAATATAAATATTTTCTTGTGCAATAAGATCATCATCTCTAGTTGCTAGCTCAGCTTGGACACTCTCTAAATCCTCCATTAGCTTAGAGATGAAGAGTTTGGTTTTAGGATCTAAATTTTTAATTACATTATCAATCTCTTCATCACTAGGTTCATCATCACTAGAGCTATCACTAAGTTCGCTACTAGAGATGTCACTAGGAGGTGAAGGAGATTTAGCCTTTGTTTTTACCTTCTCACCCTTTGCCATGAGACAAATGTGAGGGGAGTAGTAGTCATCATCGGACATGTTGTTGAAGAGCCTTGGTGTGGAGGATGGCTTGTGAATGGCCACGGTTGCAATCTTCTTATCCTCCTCACTTGAGCTATCTTTTGTTGAGTCCCATTCATGTCCAATGTGAGCCTCTCCCATGTTCCTTTTGCTCTTTTTGTAGTCGGTCTTGCTCTCTTTCTTGTATCTCTTGTAATTGTTGTCTTCGATTTCATGAGGGCAATGAGCAATGAGATGTTCGGTGCTTCCACAGTTGTAGCATAGCCTCTTATTCTTGTTTGAGAACTTCCTCTTCACTACCTTGTAGCCTTGCTTTTTGAGTCCCTTTTGATATCTCCTCAAAAAGAGAGTAACATCTTTCACTTTCTCATATTGTTCACTATCACTTTCATCTTCACTTGATGATGTTGTCTCTACTTCTTCTTTGACTTGCTTCGGTGCCTTGGGCTTGCTAGTTGATGCTTGCTTGTTGGACTTGAACTTGCTTGTAGAGGACTGCTTGGTTGACTTGTTGGCTTTGAGAGCTACATCATCGTTGATCTTGATGCCTTCTAGCTTTGCTTGCAACTCGCCAAGCTTCTTTCTTTCATTTGCTTCTTTTCTTTGCATGTCAAATGTCAAGATCCTTCCAAGTACATCATTTGGTGTGAAGTACTCAAACTTCTTCTTGTCTCTAATTAGAGTCACTACGGTCTCATTTCTTGGTGAGTAAGCTTCTAACATAATCTTGACAACCTTGTGATCATCTAGCTCATCACACCCGTAGCCTCTAATCTTGCCCACCATGGTCATCAACCTATCAAACATCTCTTGTGGCCCTTCTCCATCTAAGATAACAAACCGGTTGAGCTTGGACATCATCAAATCAATTCTTGCCTTTCTCACTTTGTCAACCCCTTCATGTGCAAGATGCAAAGTATCCTAAATTTGCTTGGCAACATCCACACCAATCACTCTATTGTACTCATCACCATCCAAAGCACTAAGCAACACACTTGTGGCTTGACCATTTAGGTGAATGATTCTCATCTCTTCTAGTGTTGGATTCTTGGGATCAACCGGTGGCTCAAATCCATTACAAACAACCTCCCAAATGCCGGGGTGGAGACCTATAAGATAAGCTCTCATCAAGTGTTTCCACTTGGCAAAGTTAGTCCCATCGATATGAGGTAACTTCCCCGCGGGCACATTGATGAAAGACTTGCGATCATGGTTAGTCATAGACATAGAAGAATAATTAAAGGATACGGCGACATATTTGTTGTCGTCGTTCTTCTTGCCCTTTCCTTTCTTGTCCTTCTTGCTATGCACTTGATAGGACTCATCATCATCACCGTCTTCGGAGCTGCTAGAGAGCTCACTAGAAGATGTGTTGGAAGCTTTGGCTTCTTTTTCTTTCTTCCTTCTAGCTTCCCTTCTCTTTCTTCTTTCTTCTCTCTTAAGCCTTCTAGCTTCTTTTCTTGCTTTCTTTTCATCTAGCCGTTGCTGCTCCTTCTTCTTCTCTCGTGCTTCTCTTTTGAGCTTTCTTGTTTCTCTTCTCTTTTTCTTCTCTTCTTCATTAAGAACTCTTTCGACATCGGTAGCCTCAAGATGTGGGAGCATGGAGACACTTGCTGTCGACACGCTTAGCTCGCTGCTATCGATGTCATGCAGCTCAACTCGCTCCGGATCGACATCCACCGGCTTCACACCACTAGTTCCTCCTCCGGGCTTCATACCTCACGCGGTGAAGCGTATGCGAGGTAACCGGCTCTGATACCACTTGTAAGGATCCCTGGTAAGCCTAGAGGGGGGTGAATAGGCGTATCTAAAAATTTCTACATAAAACTCAAAGTCACTTGTCAGCAACTGTCGGAAGTCCTGACAGTTTATGTCAGGACTCCCGACGTCGTCAGAAGTCCCGACGTCAGCTGTCAGCAGTTCCGACGCCTACGTGGAATGAACTATAAGTGCTCAAATGAACTTTGTGAAGCCAATAACTTACAACCCCACTTCCTAGTGGTAAGATGAAGTTGTCCAAGTGTTTCCTTGCCCTTGGAGCGCCACCAATTTGTAGATCGGGACCAAAACCTAAGAAATAGCTTGAGAGAGAGAGACAACAAAGACCAAATAATCTTAAGTAATCACAACAACAATAAGCACGCGGGACACAAGGATTTATCCCGAGGTTCAACTCGCCACTAAGGCTTGTCTACGTCCTCGTTGTTGAGGTGACCACTAAGTTCGGAGTCTCTTTCACCTCCTTGCCTCTCTCAAGCAACCACAAAGGTAAACTTGAGTTCTTCACTAGAAAATCAAGGGTAATACAAACTTCCCAAGGTTCTCCCACAGATCGGGAGCTCTTGGGCGATGCCTAGCCGGCTAGGGTTTCAAGAACCCAAGAGTGACAAACGCAAATCCAACCGGCTTGACGAAGAAATCAAGTGCTCAAGCTTTGAATCAATGTTTTTCTCACCAAATCCCTTCTCTCAACTCAATCTCTTGGAAGATTTGAATCTATGAGCAAAGAGGAGAAGAAAGGGGGAGCTTGAGAGCTAGAGAGCATTTTCACTGAAGGTTTGATCGAGTGAAATGAGTTCGTAACGATTAGAAGTGAAGAGATGGCTATTTATACTTGTAGTAGAAATCTAACCGTTCAGATCTACGTCGGGACTCCCGACGTAGATCTCGGGACTGCTGACCTATATAGAAAACACTGTTCATACAAGGTCAAAGTCACTGCGCGAAAGCCAACGTCGGGACTCCCGACGTATATCGGGACTGCTGATGTACGTCGGGACTGCTGACAGTCGGGACTGCTGACGTACGTCGGGACTGCTGACATACGTCGGGACTTCTGACCGTTGGGACTGCTGACGTACGTCGGGACTGCTGACGTACGTCGGGACTGCTGACATACGTCGGGACTTCTGACCGTCGGGACTCCCGACGTACGTCGGGACTTCCGACGCCAATAGTCACTAAAAAATATTCTATGTGCTCGTGAATTGCTAGAGTGTCTCTCTTAAGATTTAGTTTTAATACTTGAGCACTCTATCTTCCTCAAACCAACTAGATTAGCATCCCCCTTTATAGTGCGGCATAGCCTAAACTCAAGATCAAATATCAAATAATTTAAACGCTTTTGAGTCCATTACCGCGTCATTTTGTAACTCGGGCTCCACCATCTCATGCATTATCCTCATTCTTATTTTGCTTGCTTGTCATCTCGATAAATCTCATTAGTCCTCTAATCGTGTGGTCATTATCATCAAAACCCACAAATAGGGCTTGATTGCACTTACAATTATGATACATAACAGCTGATAGATCATTTTGTTTAGCAAGCCTATATGCATCTAAATTCACTTCGACGGGCAACACGGCCTCTTGACCATATACTAGTTCAAAAGGAGTAACTTTTGTAGCACCATGCCTTGAAATACGATGTGCCCATAGAGTTTCAAACAATACTTCATGCCACCTTCTTGGATTCTTCTCGATTTTCTTTTTGATAAGCTTGATCAAAGTCTTATTACCAGACTCAGCTTAATCATTAACTTGAGCATAATATGGAGATGATTTGAGCAACTTGATCTTATATAATTCGGCAAAATCCCTCACTTCCTTGGACATAAATGATGTCTCTTGATCTGTAGTTAATGTTTGGGGTATGCCGAATCTATGAATGATATGCTCAGTGATGAACTCAATAACCTCCTTATGTGTCATATTCTTCAAAGGAACAAGTTCAGTCCACTTAGTGAAATAATCTGTAGCAACCGACACAAAGCGATGTCCCTTAGAAGATGGGGATATATTTAGCCAATGAAGTGTAGTCCCCAACCACGAAAAGGTAATGGCTTGATAATAGGATGAAGCATAGCAGTAGGCACCAGCTGAATATTCTCAAACCTTTGGCACTCTTCGCAACCTTTGTAGTATCAAAAACAATCGACCATCATAGTAGGCCAATAGAAATCAACTCTACGCAATAACCACTTCATCTTCGGGGCCGATTGATGCGTACCACAAATACCTTCATGAACTTATTCTATAGCCACTCTTGTTTGATCAGATCCCAAGCACTTTAGCAGCAAGTCTTCGACGGTCTTTCGATAAAGCTCATCATTGTGAACACATACTTGAAAAGCACTTCGCCGAACACTTTTATCAACTTTAGCATTTGGATCACGTAGATATATCAATAAAGGAGTCCTCCAATCATACAAATTGGCTCCAACATCACTAGAAGTTTTGCCAGATCGATTTAAGAGCTCGTCATGCTCATTGACCGTGTTGGTCACAGGGGAGTTAGTTGAGCCGACAGGGGCAGTCGGCTTAGTTGACTGGGGAAGTTGGCCTAGCCGGCTATAGCAGTCAGCTTAGCTGACTTAGTCAGTCGGCTTGGCTGACTAGTCTGCATCTGCACCGAAAAATTCTAAACTTTTATGCATTGACTGTTCTTGAACATGAAAATTACGCCCACCGACGTCATAGCCAGATGCTTGTTGCGCTAACATATTGGCATTTTAATTTTCATGCCTTGGAATATGCCAAATTTGAAATTTAGCAAAAGAACCAATGATATCAAGGCAAACATCAAGACAAACTTTTAGTGACTCTTCTGAGCATTAAAATTCACCAGTAACTTGCTGCACCACTAGTAAAGAATCACCATAGGCTTCAATATGTCATACTTCATGGATTGCAATATAAGCCAAGTCGAATAAGAAAACTTCATATTCGGCTTATTTGCAAGCCGATTAATCATATTGTCACATCCATGAAGTAAATCCAAAATGCATATGTCATGCCCCCTGGGCCTGAAATCCATCAAAGTAAATTTCATGAGGCTTTCTAATAGCACGATGGTCACAAGCACTCATCGGCTATATTTTTACACTAAGGGCGATATCAAAATATTGGCCATATGAATTCATCCACAAGAGCATGCATAATCGAAATAAATATTTCAGCTCTTGATCATTGATAAGCAAAATAATTTGGCAAACCTCCGAAGCATACAGATCCATACCAAGGATCAAAATAAGGAGCTGAGGGATAACCATGCATACCAGGGGATGAATTCCACATAAGCATAGGCAGAGAACATGGTTGATGCCAAGACCAATGACTCTAATGATTTGGTGCAAACTTCCAACTTGGCAATTGCTTCTCGAATCTTCTTCTTTCTTTTGCCTTTGTCACACCACTTGTTTGAGCATCATCCTTATGAGCTTGAATACTTCCTTTAGGAACCCAAGCAAAGCCTTCTTCTCTAAGCTTTTCTGCACTAAGCTTTTGCAACTTCTTTTTTTGCCACTTTGGTAAATCGATTGAGCATATCGGTTTCACTTCTATTTTGGACAGCGGCAATTCTTTCTTAATTTTAGGCACTTTCATCTTCTTTTGTTCAAATTTGGCACCTACAACATTAATAGATGATTTCTCTACTTCTTTGCTATCATTAGCTGAATTTTTCAACAACGTAATCGGCTTTTCAATAGTTGAATTTAGATCTGAACTTTTATCTTTTCGGCCATCATACTTCACGCGGTAAACTTGTTTTACCAGTTTCTTCTTTGCTTGAGCTCCGGACCGATTTTGATCAAATCGGTCTTTATAAGAAGATGATTTCTCTGAATATCTAGGAGCTGCATACTCTATGTATTGTGGCCTATAATATGATGGCAGATGTGTCTCTTCATCAAACCAGCCCCAAGGTGAATATGGATAAAAATATGTGGACTGTGGTCCATAATACATGGGAATTGGTTGCGCACAAGGATAATATGTTGCTACTGCGTGAGATCCATTCCCTTGCCAATTCCACTCTTGAGATTTGTGCTTTAGAGGTAATTTTGATGATTGGACTTTCTTTGATCGGTTGATAATATTTGCTTCTCCTATCTTTTCATATTTAGCTAGAAGTTTCTCGAAGCTAAGCTCCAGCCTTCTAGTCCTTTGTTTGCCATGACCCTTACCTCCATTAGCTTTATGAGCATCCTCCCCTTTCTTTTCATCTTGACAAACATGTTCCAAAGGAGGATTTTCAGCCGATTCCCCTTACTCAATGGAGTCAATCGGCTTTTGCTTTAGTCGGAGAAATTTCACCTGTCACCCAGTATCTTCTGAAATTATAGTGACATTGTCATCCACTGAAATATCTTTAACTTGCAATTGATGGACAACAACCTTGTCATCACTTGAGGGCTCCACATCTTTCTCATGTGCAACAAGGGGTGCTCCAGACGGCTTAGTTGTATCCTAGGATGGCTTAGCTGTCTCTAGCACCTCCAGAGGAAGCAAGGTTGGCTTAGTCGTCTCCTGGGGCGGCCTAGTCGACTCTACCTCTGGTAGAGCAACAACAGCCTCTCCAGATGGCTTAGCCGACCACTGGGTCGGCTTAGCCGTCTCAGAGACAGCAAGGGTCGGCTTAGCCATCCCTAAGGGTGGTTGAGCCGACTCAGCAGCAGCAGTAGCAATTGACTCTCCTAGATGACTTTCTTGATCTATGAGTTCCATTAGTTGATTCTCAGCCATCATAAGAGCTTTTGGTGAATCGGCTAATAATGCAAGCTGATTCGAAACCTATTTGCCATCAAGACCAATTGAATCCAATTGGTCCATCTGTTGAGCTTTAGAAAATTTCAATCGGCCTTTATCAATGGCCGATTGGATCACACGACGAAACATATTGCAATCACAAGTATTATGATCAAACGAATTATGCAACTTGTAATATGTAAGCTCTTCTAAGTTTTGAATTGATGGCAAAACATTGTGGTCAATGATTCTAATAAAATTATTTTTGAGCAAGATATCAAAGACATGATCACAAAAAGTAAAGTCAAAGCTATATCTTAATTTACTAAGCCGATTCTTTTGTGGAGTCGGCTTCAAAGCTAGGCAAACGAAAGGATCAGATTTATTATCAATCCATTCGGCCACAGCTTTGCAATTGCTCTTTGAAGGCCTTAGCTTTGACAAACTAGAATTATCGGCCTTACCATATGGCAGAATGTGTTGGCCGATATAATCTGAATTTATTTTATTATTAACAAATAAATTGCCATTATCAATTGGTCTATTATAACTACTTCCAAGGATATCTGTAATAGATGCAGAAATTGAAATAGTGTGACCGGATTGGAATTTAAGCAAAATATTTATGTTTTGTACCTTGTTGATCATGTCGGAGAAATGTATATCCTTGATTTGAATAATGTGATTCTTTATCTCTAAGGAACGATCAACAAGTGCCAAATCATCCAGAGATGCATCGGCAACTGCAGGAACCAAAGAAATCGGCTTAGCCGACTGGGAGTCAGCTAGACCGATATAGGTACTAGCAGTAGAGGCAGACGGCTTAGCCGACGTAAGTGTCAGCCTAGGCGACTCATGTGAAGCAGCATGGGTAGTCGGCTTAGCCGACTTTGAGTAGGCATGCAGTGCTTAATTCTTTTTTGCAAGAACTTGATCTTCACTAATGACATAATAGTCACTAGATAAGTACACGGGCCCTTTAGCTCCTGAAAATCAAGTCTAGCTGATTTCTGACGCTTTTCATGTTTTTCTGTAGTCAGACTTTCCTTTTGAGGGTCTAACAATTCTGCTTTAGCCAATGTTTCAATTGTGATTGGCTTTTTCTCATTGGTCTTTTCAAAAAATTCATAGAATTTCTCCTCTAATTGAGACCATGAATCAATAGTGCACCGGGGCAAAGATGTAAACCATGCAAAGACAATACCGGTAAGTGATAAAAAAATTACGTATTCTCATATAGTCTTCTTTACTAGCAGGACCCAACTGCGAGAGATATATATTAATGTGTTTCACAGCGGTCTTATCATCTTCACCACTAAACTCATAAAAATCAGGTATCCACCAACCATGAGGAGTTTTCAAGTAATCAATGTGTAATGAATACGGTCTATGATATGCGGGCACCTTCTATTTAGAGGAGCCATATGGATTTCTAGTGTGGGCTGAATCTTCATCGATTCGGCTTGTTTTAAGAAAATTATGTTTAGCCGAATCATATGCAATAACTTTCATGCTCCTTGCTGAATTCTCATTGATTCGGCTAGAATTAGTAGTAAAACTTGAAGCCGAATTATGAGTATTGCCACTTATCCACCTCTCATCAATTCGGCTTAAGCTTTGAACTACACGTGAAGCCGAATTTTGAGTATTTACATTAGCACACCTTGCTGAATTTTCATGGATTCGGCTTGAGCTTTGAGCTACACATGAAGTCAAATTGTTAATATGAGCATTAGCATAGGGTGCTGAATTTGGAGAGTAATTGGCTAAGTAATTAATATCATCATAGCCAATTCTCTCATTCATCGGCATGTCTTGTAGTGGAACCACATAATGTGAGCTTATAGCCGATGAATATGGATTTACATGTTGTATGTTGCTAGAAGAATTATAGCTCAATGAATTTTCAGCACACATCGGCTCTTGGTCATAATATTCATCAAAAGTATTAGCCGATGCAACATATCTAGGATTATCATAGCTAGCAATACCAACATGAGAATTATATCACTTGCAAAAAAAATACTATAACCATTAGATGCATTTGTAAGTTGTACCTCAGAATAATTGTAGTAGTATTGTAATGAATCCTCTTGGTATTTTATGGTTTTGCACTCGACCGCCTTGATGATATCTCCAATGAACAACATGACACGTTGCAAAATAGCAACCTAGATCACAACGGGTCAAAACTAAATGCAATCGGCCTCTCAGGGCCGGATTGGACGGTAATGGCAACCATAAAAAGATAGATCAACGAAGAATAGGGCTAGGGAAAAGAGATTCGGCAACAAAAAGTGAAGCCGAAGCAATATTCTTCCCTAGCTGAGTCGCAAAAAAATGTGTTGACGTTGGATGTGGTTCGAATCACACACCAGAAAAGGGAATTGGATGTCCGGACCGCTACAAACCGAAGAACGCAGCGAGGATGTCACTCTTACGTGGTGAAGCACGGAGAGGTTTACAAGCAAACCACTAAAGGATAACCAATCGCGCTTACGTGACGAAGAACCGGCTAGTTTTTAGGCAAACTAGCAAAGAAACCGTCGAAACTCTTGTCCGGGAGAGACCCCGTCAGGGCAAGGACATCGCCTGGTTGCCGTAGGTTGGCCGGCATGTCTAGGGCGCCATCCTTGGTCATGGATCAAGGGATGAACAATATGGAGGTAGGAGAAGAGAGTAAAAGGGGTAGAAGTAGATTGATTTGTTGTGTTTGACGATTGGATAGATGGGAACTCAATCGGCCATGATCATCTCATATATATAGAGGGGGGTGGTCTTATCCCAGTAGAAAACCTCTCCGAGGCTTATTTTCTAAGTTTTCCACGTCCAAAAACCGATCTAAAGACAAATCGGTTCGAAATATGAAAGTCAGATTCGAAATAAACACCTACCGAAACTTCCGGTCCCCACTGAAAGTTCTGGTCTCGGACCGGAAGCACCGGTAGTTCATTTTCGCGTAAAACTACGCCTTCCTCCGCCAGCCACCGAAAGTTCCAGTCTCGGACCGGAAGTACCGGTAGCTCAGATAGATATTTTCTCGGAGGCATAACTTACTCATCCGGACCCTAAATTAGACGTTCTATATATGTTTTTTTTTTGACCATCTCGACGAGAGGAACACAATGGTAAAATCTGTTACATATTTTGAAAACTTCATAAAATGAACATTTTTAGTTGTCAACACTCCCATGCACGCGTGTATGCCCCAAGTTCGACGCCATTCTGGCCGGCTGTGTGCCCGTGTTCTTCGTGAAAAGGCTTCGAAGATGACTCGAGAACGGAGATACAACGGTTGAAGTTAACGGAAGTGGTAGAAACCAGTAACTTTGGACCTTTTAGTGCTACGTAGCGAAGAAACAATCTTTTAATGGTACTTTGCTAAACTTACATCTTTCAGTGCTACGTAGCCAATTTTTCCAAAATTTAATGTGCGTTCAAAGATCGGCTCGATCCCCAATCTGATTCATCGTCCCAACTGACGGGGCTCCGCCTCCTCACGCGCCGCCTCTGGACGCATCACCGGTGTCGGCGACGAGCCTTGGCCTCAGGGTTTCCTCTACGAGACTGGCGGCCAGGTTAGCTCCGTGCTCGTCCTCCACCTCCCGCGGTCGCAGACGTCTTCATCCCGCCCACTCTAACCTGCCGGCCTCTCTTGCACCTGCCGTACCCGCACACCACCCTCCCCGGCGCCGCTACTGCCGTTCCATCTGGACCATCAGAGATCTGTGATTCGGGACGCGGCTGATGGGTCGCGGATCCTGCTCGGGGTCACGGCCTTATTACCTTATATTGTTTATTACAATGCTAGCATGATCGAATCGTTGGGTCACGATTCTACATCTTCTCTGTTTAGCATTTGATAATCGCTTATTGTAAGTAGTGATCTATACGAATTATTCATTGGACAAAGTTGCAGCTTATATTACTCGCAAAAAAAAGTTGCAGCTTATATTGATCATCGTTTGAGAGCTCCTAGCAGCTAGCACAGTAGCAGCAGCAGCTACAGCACACACAGACAACTGCCAATTAGTAGTTGTTCAGATTTTGCTGAACAATGGCCGGGCACAACATCCGGGCTCCATCTTGACATGCCTTATTTCTTTCTTACTCTTATATATTCTTTCACTTTGCAGATAAGCTTGGTTCTTCGGTGGAGTGGGGAGCTTCTCTTACTAATCAGAGATCATCTCAGATATGTTGGAAGAACAGGGAGGGCACGTTGAACCAGCTCCCAGAAGATGTGCTTGCCAATATGCTCCGACGTGGCTTGTTATTGTTGACAGGCTCAACACAAAGGCAATGTTGAGAAGAAGACATCTCAATACCCAAGATGATCTATATTGTGTATTGTGCAATGCCAGCATTGAGGAAGACATCGAGCACCTCTTTTTCTCTTGTCCCTTCGCGCAACAATGTTGGTCTGCTCTCAGCTTCAGCTGGGACACTACCCTCCCTCTCCAAGAACGCTTCCTGAAGAAGGAAGCCAAGGATTGCCGTTTTTTACGGAGGCTGCTCTAATTGGCGCGTGGGAACTCTGGAAGCTGCGAAACAACAAGATCTTCCAGCGTAGAGACCCTACTCCCGTTCTTTGGTTAGCTAATTTCAAAAATCAATGTTTTGCTCAGTCTGTTAGATTTAAGGACGACCTTAGGTCCTCTTTTTGCTTTTGGCTTGATGCTTTCAGTTAAGACAAGTGTGTATGAACCCTTGTAATTTTCCTGCAATTCATTTATAAAATCCAAATTGTGGGGACCTCCCCCACAGTATTTTCCGTCAAAAAAAATATGCTCTGACGTCTTGCGCCACGCTTCCTCACCACATCCCGCTGTGTTTGCAATCCCTGGTGCACAATCATGGACTCCTGCCGGTTACTGCATACAGACCTCCTCCCCTTCTCGTCGGCTGGCATCTTCATCAACTTCCATGACCTAGTTTCGTCGGAATTCTTCTCGCGTTCCTCAACAGGCCCAAAATATCTGACTATTTGCCGCCCAGAGATATCTTTAGCACTTTTAGTGACCACTGCAATGGGCTTCTCTTGCTTGACGACTATGTGGTTAAGGCCCTGTTTGGTTTCCTCTTGCTAAACTTTAGTAGCTAAACCATGGACTAAACTTTAGTCACTGGATGTTTGGGTTGGGTGACTAAAAGAGACTAAAAGAGACCTTTTAGTCCCTTTTAGTCAGGGTGTTTGGCTTTAAAGTGACTAAATGAGACTAAAAAGTGAGGTTTAGTCCCATTTAGCAATATCCTGGTGACTAGTCGGCTAAAGCCCATTTAGTCCCATTTAGTTATAGTGTTTGGGTGAAAAGTGACTTAATGGGACTAGATTTAGCTGACTAAAGTTTAGCAGGGGAAACCAAAACACCCCCTAACCCAGCGACATATCAGTGGGTGCAATTGCCCCCATTCCCAAGCCCACATTTGGGTAGAAAACTTTTTTCACAAGGAGTACCTAGTCTTTGATCCTGCAGTGTCACCACACTATGAGGTTTTTCTGATCCCATTTGCTTGTGCCAGATCTGGCCGGATCAAATTAAACCCTGCAACAGAGGAATTTGAGTGGCCACTGTCGCCATGCATACTTCATTTGTTCTCATCAAGGACTAAGAAATGGGAGGAGAGGTCGTTTGTTCGACAAGGGGAGGCTGCAGAGACTGTGGCTGACATGCGATTGGATGGTTCATATAGTAATCATTATCACAACTCTGTCTATTGGCGGGGAGCACTTTATGTCCATTGCCAAACCAACTTTGTTATGAGGTAGCTGCCCACCCCACTTAAATATTTGAACTTCTCCTTTCATGAAATGTTGTTTAATGCTACTATCGTTGATTCAGATTTCTCAGTTATATTTGATTCTTGCAGAATATCACTGTTAGATGGTAAGTACCAGGCAATTAAACCACCTCTAGTAGATACTGAGCTGATACCAGATCCAGATCTTTATCTGGGAAAATCACAGAAGGGAGTGTACTGTGCGTTGGATGATCATATGTTTATATTCTGGATGAATCATATGGCAAGATGGAGTGGGTTTTGAAGACTAGTATTTGCTTGAGATATAGGCAAACTGATAGACCTAAACCTTGGACCTTACAAGATATTAAGGTTGTGTTTAGTTCCATTGAAAAGTGCACTATGCAAAAAAAGATTACTCGTCACATCAAGCTTGCGATACATGCATGGAGTACTAAATGTGGATAAAATCAAAAATTAATTGCACGGTTTGGTCGTACTTTGCGAGACGAACGTTTTGAGCCTAATTAGTCAACGGTTGGACAATTATTACCAAATACAAACGAAATGCTACAGTGTCGCTACGGTGAATTTTGGCACTCCAAATTTGGGAACTAAACACAGCCGGATCACGCGATGAGTATCAGGATGGTAATGATGAAAGTGATAATGGAGGAAAATTTTGAATTTGGCTGTGACAACAAAAATGTTTTTTTTCGAAAGATCCGTTACCGGCTTTCATTGATAAGAGGAGAGCAAATTAATTACAAGTGTTTGGGCTCAAGAGGCGCCCCTTTTTGCATGGCTTCACCAAAAATGGTGATGCCACACCACCCCTACCTTTCATATGGTCAGGTTACACGCAGATTAAGATTGCTAATCTAAAAAGAACAATCATCTAAATTATGATCTCGCGGGCACAACACCCTGTAGTTGCAATGTCAAGGGTAGCACCATCTCCCGGCCTTGTTGAAACCAAAGAATGGGACTCGGACGATGATAATGTTATTCACACCGAAGGTTGGGGCAATAGGGACTTTGGTGGCTATATTATTACTGTCCTCGGATTTCACCCTTACAAGGAGGTTGTCTTCTTGAGTGAAGGATTGAGCCGAGGACTGGCCTATCACTTAAATACCTCAAAGGTTCAAGAATTAGGCAACCTCTCCCCAACACAGTATGGAACGTTTATGGGTATCCAACCATTCATAGAAGGGTCTTTTCCATACACACCTTGGATGGGAAAGTTTCCAGAGGAAAATTAATTTGGAAGTTCATCTTTACAATATAATAATGTTCTATAAGGCAATTTTATTTAGGACAAGGCATGAAGTACCTTTTCAGAGCCCACAACGGCAAGCAATTGACTTGCAGAACTATTGTTTATTTGGCATGAGAATTCTGAAGGCTGGAATTTACCTGCAAAATGACGGTAAGTTGCCATTACATCTGGAAGCTATCATGTTTCCCATGTTTGCTTGATTTCCACACGTGCTTGATGGTTTACCTCTTAACAATCTATATTCCAAAGGATTTTCTGTGCTGAGTGTCATGTCAGGACTGAGAAGGTTCGTCCTCCACAATAAGCTGAACGTCACAATATGCAATTCCCAACCGTATAGAAGTCCTATAGTCGGTGTTTATTTTCAAAGTGTGCTGTAAGATGGTGATAATTTATCTGTTACACTTGAGTTTGATGAGCCTAAAGCAATGCTCACAACAAAATGCAGAATGGGGAAAAATGAATTGAATGAAATCACAAGGTTTTCTGCACACAAATCCATGAACAAAATCACCTGAATTAAACAGCAAGTTGCCTGAATTAGACATCGATATTACCAGGGGATCACAGATAGGAAATTCAGATAACCCGTGGGCTATTTAAGCCCCTATATGCCACAGCACATTCGCGCGTGACCAAATGGAGGGCCGGTCCATTGGTGACCATGCTTAAATATTCAACCATACCATAAATCATCCAACCTATTGGATCAGCTACATCGCGCTTAACAGCCTGTCCCATCAAAATCGGATCAAATCCACACTGTCTCCCTCTGCCTCAATTGCAATTCGACACTCATGTCTGTGTAATGAAAATCTAATGAAATTCACAATGCTTATCCTTACAACATTGCATTTTCATATTCTGAGCTCATGGCCTTGTCCCTAGCCAACATGCTTTCATCTCACCATCTCTGCATTGACAAAATGGCATCATGATCCAGGTCTCTCATATTTCATCAGGCACTAAACACTTCATGAGATACTTCAGGCCCCATATCACTTCCATCACAGCATCATTAACACAGGCAGTATACTCCCTAAAAGTATACACAACAGAACTGGCGCTGAAATTCTTCACAGGCGTAAGCAAATTAGCAAACAGGGGAAGTAACAATGACCAATCTTGCTTAAAGGATGCAATCCAGAATAGGTTCATGTGCAGCAAATCTATTTTATTTTTTTTTCTCGAATACGCAAAAGATTTGTGCATCTTTGTATTTAAGAAGAAGAGTTTTTACAACGCGCACGGGCGCGCATTGGGAGGATGAGGTTTACAATAAGCGCATGGCAATTATTCGCGGACTACTTCACCTAGATGGCGCGCCCCCGCCTCTATCCAGAGGTCGGCTATCTGCTTGATCTTGGCGAGGAATTGTGCGCTAGTGGCCGCTTCGTTCCTGAATAATCTTGTGTTTCTCTCTTTCCAGAGCTCCCATGCCACCAGTGCGAAGAGGGTGTCCGCGCCCTTCCTCTTGTCTCCATGCCACCTTCGTCTCCAGTGTTCCCACGAGTCGATGATGGAGCCCCCACCAACCTGTGAGGCGTCGACCCCAAGCACCGCCAGGATGGTCCACCATATGTGTCTAGAGAAGGAGCATGAGGAGATGATGTGGTCGATGGTTTCCGGGTCTTGGTCGCATAGGTAGCACTCGTCGCGCGCATCGAGCCTGTGGCGGTGCCTCCTGTCCACGGTCCAGTGCCTTCCCCGAATTGCCAGCCATAGGAAAAGTCTGACACGTAGCGGCGCCCAGGTGCTCCAAATCCGGGTGCACCCGGGGATCGGGTGCGAAGGCAGGTGTAGCGCCCTATAGGCAGAACTGGAGGAGTATGTCCCCTGTTGTGTCCATCTCCATACCAAGCGGTCCGCGTTGCCGTTTAGTGTTTCCATGGCGACCAAGTCCCAGAGACGCTGGCTGATGCGTTGCCGGGACAGAGATGCCTCCAGTGATTTGGCGTACCCAAGCACGCCCCTGTAGGCCGTCGGCCACGGTTGTCTGCCGGATGTCCCTGCGGCTGATATATCTTAGCAAGCTTGGCGCGATGTGCTTGACCACCTTGCTCTGGATCCACCTGCCCGTCCAAAAGGCGGTGGATCGACCATCTCCGAGGATCGTGTAAGTGGACGCCTCAAAGAAGCTATGGACCTCACGGGGCATGGACAGCGGCAGCTCTGCCCAGGCTCGACTCTCCTCTGCCTGTTGTAACCATAACCATCGTGTTTGCAGTGCGATGGAGGAGAGTCATAGATCCGGGATGCCTAGGCCCCCTAGGTTCGTCGGTTGGCATACGGAGGGCCAAGCGACCATGCACTTTCCCCTGATGCTGTCTTCCTTGCCTGTCCACAAAAACCTCCTACAGATGGCATTGATCTCCTCGATTGCCCACATAGGTAGACCGTCAGCGATGATGGTGTAGATCGGGATTGCGCACAACACCGACTTGATCCAGATGAGCCTTCCGCTTCTGTTCATGAGGGGTCCGTGGCAGGCCGGCATACGTCTGGCGACCGCGTCCACTACGGATTGGATCTTGGCCTTGGGCACTTTCTTCACGCCCAGAGGGAGGCCGAGGTATGTGATGGGGAAGTCCGCGATCTGGCATCCTAGGATGGCCTGCAGCTGCTGCGTGTTGTCCTCTAGAACGTGGATTGGCGTGATGGAGCATTTCCCCAGATTCGTCCTTAGGCCGGAGGCATCGCTGAAGATTTGTAGGATTGTTTTTATTGCATTCGCCTCTCCCGCGCTCGGGTGCATGAAGAGGATCACGTCGTCGGCATAGATGCTGCAATGGTGCCGTATTGGGGCGCCCCCCATGGGTCTAAGAAGGCAGCTATCGGCTGCCGAGTCCACCAATCGCGCGAACGCTTCCATCACAATAATGAAAAGCATCGGCGAAAGGGAGTCTCCCTGACGCACCCCTCTCCTGTGCTAGATAGCCTGGCCTGGTCTGCCGTTGAGGAGGATCCTGAAGGAGGCCGATGCCAGAAGCATGGCGACCCAATGACGCCAGTGATCCCCAAACCCAAACGCCCTGAGGCTGTCGAGTAAGAACGGCCAAGACACGGTGTCAAACGCCTTGGAAATGTCTAGCTTTAGTAGGGCCTTGGGGATCTTCTTCTTTCGTAGGTGTACGACCACTCGCTAGACGAACTTGAAGTTGTCGTGGATCGTTCTTCCCTTGACGAAGGCGTTCTAGTTCGGCGATATTAGCTCATGAAGCCTAGGGGCCAGCCGGTTGGCCATGAGCTTGGAAGCCATCTTTCCAAAGTTGTGGATCATCGTGATGGGGCGGTAGTCTGCAGCTGACCTGGCTCTCGGCTTCTTAGGCAGTAGCACAACGAAGGCGTTGTTGAGCTTATCGAAGGCTCTGCTGTCGCCGAAGAAGAGGGTGTTGATGGCTGCCGTTACGTCGTCCTTGATGACTGGCCATGCGGTCTTGTAGAAGGCCCCGGTGAAACCGTCAGGACCCGGTGCTCTATCCGGGGGCATCTCGCGCACGACCACCTCGACCTCCTCCACCGAGAATAAATAGTGTTGGTAGTAGTACCATGTCAGGCCTCAATCATAGTAGGTACAGGTTGCTATTAGTGTGGCACAATGCAATACCATCACAGGTTTAAACCCATTCATGCCAATTGATTCTTTAGAAACCTTTGCATCGTTGGTGTGCATTTTAGGAGAAAAGTTTTTGGTTGTGCATGCATGCTTGAAATAGCATCACACTACATGGTTTTCCAAGCAACCTAAACCCAGGAGGCCTGGTTTTGAGTTTTGATTCCCCATGGGAGTGGATTTTCGGGACAGGGCTAAAGAAAAACCCTCGCCTCTATGTGGTGAAATACGCAGCAGCTGCAGGCGTCCTGGCAGTCAGATCTGATCTGGATTGGGTTATTTCCATTACATCTTCGACACAAATACATAGAGCCAAGGGGAGAAGATAGCACAATGCTGGCATTTTTTTTTTGTGTGGGTAGGCAATGTTAATCCTGCAAATGGATAGCATTTTGGTTACATGTTTAATTCAAATGTAATATAGATATATAAGTATCGTGTTTTAACTTCGATATAATATTTGACCCAGTCCTTTTTTGGAACATGAGCTCATGTTTCAGCTAGCTTTAGGTTGAGCTCATCTGGTTCGTTTCTACATGCTAAGTTCAAGTATGACAGTTATTTATATATCCTTATTACCAAGCATCAATATTATCGTTTCATCATGCTATAAGGAAATAATGTGCCGACTCATCAAGGAACTGACTAACGAACTCATTTTTCAGGATACCAGTTAGGAAGCTCAGTGTCGTACACTACTAGGCAAGCTGCTGAAACTCTCTACATTATAATGTAATTGACCTATCTTTGTTTACGATGAATGATTGCATGCTTTGGCCATCTCTGTGCTTCGGTATCACTACATACCTGTGTGTACTAACAGCATTGGTTTGCTGCCTGCCGTCAAAAGGCTTTTAATTTGGTTTTTGTTGCTTGGACTGCACAATTCAGTATGAGCCTGTTTAGTTCACGAAAAGTGAACCTAAAAAGTGCTACAGTATCTGTCACATCAAATCTTGCGGCACATGCATGAAGTATTAAATGTAGACGAAAGAAAAAACTAATTACACAGTTTAGTTGTAAATCATGAGACAAATCTTTTGTGCTTAATTAGTCCATGATTGGACATAAATTGCCAAATAAAACGAAAAGTACTACAGTAGCCTAACCCAAACTTTTTCACCAACTAAACAACCCCTATGTTTTACACCAATGCTGACAGCACAGGACATCCAGCGCCTTCAATTGCGGGCGTTCCATCCTAGTTTATGTCTCCTTTTTTTTTAAAAAAAACGTACATCTCTTTTTAGTTTTTGCGCACAAGAGAGCGCAGTGCATTGACAGACAGCGCGACAGTGTGCCCGCGAGCAGCAGGTAGTCGAAGTTGAGCAGTCAACATTCTGGACGGGTACGAATGCAGGATGGGGTTGGGCCGAAACCCGCCTGGGCCAGACCACCAGGCACCAATGTGGTATATTTTACTTAAAAAAGAAAGGAAAAGAAACACAGCTGAGTCAGTGTACCAATGTGGCAATGTTTGAAACTTGAGAGTCCTCCGATAATCTATATATATGAGGAAAAAGTCTAATTGACCCCCAACTATTGGGGTAGTCTAGTTTACCCCCTCAACTATGAAACGGTCTAATTTACCCTCTGAACTTTACAAAACCGGCCAAATCACCCTCTCGAGCGGTTTTAGACGGTGGTTTTGCTACAGTAACAACGGTTTTTGCTACAGTAACAGTGATTTTGTCCTTTTCTTTTTAATTTATTTCGTCTGAATCTTTGAAAAATCATAGTAAATCATAAAAAAATCATAAAATAAAAAATACAATTTTGTTGGACTCCACATGAGTAGATCTACACAGTGAACATATAATATAGTATGCTTTAGTACAAAGTTTTTGCTGTAAATTTTGATCTTTTTTTTGTAATTAATTTGAATAATTCATACAACAAAAATTTTGTACTAAAGCATACTATATTATATGTTCATTGTGTAGATCTACTCATGTGGAGTCCAACAAAATTAGATTTTCTATTTTATGATTTTTTTGTGATTTACTATGATTTTTCAAAGATTCAGACGAAATAAATTTAAATGAAAAGGACAAAACCACTGTTACTGTAGCAAACCACCGTCTAAAACCGCTCGAGGGAGTGATTTGGCCGGTTTTGCAAAGTTCAGGGGGTAAATTAGACCGTTTCATAGTTGAGGGGGTAAACTAGACTACCCCCAATAGTTGGAGGGTCAATTAGACTTTTTCCTATATATGACCAAGTAAAAAGTTACTTGCACATAACATTGTTCGTTGATTTACACGTAATTACCAGTACCCTTATTATTTCTGGGCATCCTCCTCCTCCTCTATAACTCAATTTACATTTCTCGCATCCTTACAGCTGCAGATACAGATTTATTAAGGCATTGAATAAGTTACAAGTCTCACAAGTCACGGGGTCTTCCATCGATCAGCTGCAGAACAGAGTCTCCTTGGTGGTGTTCCCAGTGGTTGAATTCACTCTGTTCGATAAACGATGAGATCAACAAACAAATCACTAGACTTAATGGCCATCAATCCGTCCATGTCAATGCGTTGTGTTCTTACCCGTCAGCAATTTTGCAGAGGTATTCCCGTTGATCGTCTCGCAGCGGGACATCGGTAAAATCTGCAGGTTGAAGAAAATGGTGCATGGTGGCACTACTGCTTATGTGATCATGTCAAGACTCAAGAGACAAGAACAAGCTCATTTATCCAGTTTGAGCTTTGCCTACTTTTGCTCATTTTGATTTTGCAAAGGGGAATAATGGAAATTTGTTTGTGCCTCCTCTACTGATGACAACCTTTGGAGTGGAGAAAGGTACAGTTGCTGAGTTGCAGCAAGAGAAGGCTATCAGAGTAATAAGCAGAAATCACTTGCCTGCCCCAGTTATGTTGGCACCTTTGAAAGAAGTGTTTCCTGTGACAAGTGCCCCTTCCAAGTTGGCATTTGATAAGTTTGTCTGCAAAATGAAATGGGGCAAAACCAATCACGAGCGTGTTGAAAAACGAATCACCATGCCTGAAATCTATGGACAGATAGTTCTTTGTTTCATAAAAAGTAAAGTAAGAGAGGAGCATGAACAAAATGGGTCCAAATATAAACGTCTGATTTAATGATGGCTGAACGTTTTGGATGAGGATGAGATACTTGTCAGGTATTTTGAACAGAATAGAATACAGCCGCGTGCTCAGGCGTGCTTGAATTGAATCTTGATGAAATTGAACCGAAGCATTGTGCAATGCTGAACATTTTACCTTTGTTAAATTCGCCAGCGAGAAATCGGCGCCTCTAAGATCAGCATCAGAGAGATCAGCGCCTGAATCCAGTAAGCCACACAGCCAAAACCAAGTCACAGACTTTCCAATGAGAACGAAAAAGAACTTGAATCATCGAAGATGGAGTAGCCAGCAAATTCAATACTTGTGAGGTCTGCATCGAAGAAGCTCGCGCCGAGCAGGTTCGCGCCTTTGAAGTTCGCCTGCCTCAGTATAGACTGCATCATCAAGAACATCAAGAATAAACAAGCATGAGCAGGACCCTGACAAATGACATGCTTTTTTCTGCATTTTTACACAGAACTTCGAGGATTTGGCGCGTTTCTAGGCTTCTTCTTCACATCGAGAAGCATGCGATAGCAATTGTAAGAAAATTGCACAGGCTAGGCAAGGTGAGATGTGCATGCAATCGCAGTACCGTCTTGAAGTCCTGCTTGACGAGCGTCAGGCCACTGAAGTCCTTGCCGGTGAGGTCCTGCCCCCGCGTCACCTGCTTCCCGTACGGGCCTCCTCCCTGCAGCCACGCCACGCGCGCGCCGTCAACACCCCGATTTCGCAAGAACTTGGGAGGACAGCAGAAACAAAACAAGGCAGGGTAAGTAAGCGGCGGACAATGAATGCGACGGCGGGGTCGGCGGAAAGGAGCGATGCGGCGACGAGCGCGGCGGCGCCGGCATTGGCGAGGTGGAAGTGCACGGAGGAGCGCGCGGGCGTCGACGTCGCCGGTGGCGCGGCGCCGGCGAGGGCGGGTGGAGACGAGCCGAGCTTGAGGGCGCTCAGGATGGCCATGGCCGTGAGCTTCAGTTTCAGAGCTGCTTGTTTATGTTTCCGTCTAGGCTACGTACGTGGCTGTGTGTTATCCGTCTTATCTGTTTTGTGGTGCTGCTTGGGACTGGCCAGTCAGCCGAATCCACGATGCTCGATGCCTTCTTCCATTCCTTATTTCCTTCTGTTTTTGTTGGACAGAAAAGCAAGATCAAAATCCCCTCACTTTAGTTTGAATCCAAACTAATCCAAAAATCAATTCTGAGCAAACCAAAGTTAAACGAAGATACCTTTGGACAAAGTTCACCTAGTTCATCTTAGGGGAAAAAACATACATGCTCCCTTGGAATGGAGACTTTTTCCAGTCTCATACCTTTTCCTATAAAAATGACTGATTTTCGTGAAATTTTTAAATGATTCTTATAAAATTTATGTGTTCCATACCGTGGAGAATGGTAGAAATGAATGGATGACGCCGTTTCCTTCCGTGAAGATGACTTTACTTTGGGGACGGGCTGGACTCAGGTCTAGATGGACGGGCTAGGTCCAAGCGTGGCCTAGATATAAAATAATTAGCAGCGAACACAAGGTTGAAATGTGCCCTTGTGTTTTGTTTTGTGATGAGTGATTGTTAACGTGATCCACGAAGAAGGTTGAGTAGTGATTAACCCTACCATGGCGAAAGCTATGTGTGCGACATATCTCTTGGCTTGTGTTGTGCAGGTGTGGAGCTCGAAGACGGTGGTCGACGGCGGGGTGAAGGTCAAGTAGAGACGTGTCATGCCGATGAACCGGGAGTGGTGGAAGGGCGGATGTGAGGCTTGGACTGAGGGACCAGAAGGCCGGGTGACCAGCCGCGGTGGATGACATCTGAGACATAGACAAGCGCAAGTGTACATGGGAGTGATCTTGTTGACCGAGTCAAGACGGAGGACGTGTAAGTTGAGCGGGGCTCAGAGGACTTGGTGGCCGGCTGGTCGAGGACGGCGGTGACACGTGTCGAGCGGCGGGGGACGCGTATGGAGTACGCTACTTGCTAGCGGGTTTAGTGGTTTGAGCCTCAAAACCATCGGTGACGGGTTTACGGATTTGGGCCTCAAAACCCGGGCGGAGGTTCCGAGGAGAAACGGACGACACGTGGGTTGGACCATAACGCCCTTGGGCTAAGTGGTTTGACACAATTGTATCCAGGGGCAAAACTAGGATTATGTAATAGCCCTGTTAAATAGGATAAGAGAGCTCCATCTTCCTCACCTCCTCCATTTGCATTTTTCTTCATCCTCGTTAAGGTTTCCCCCTCCCCTTAGTTGCTTGTGAGAGAGAGGTCCACAACTAAAATAAATTGATGGTTGTACTTGCTATGATTTTGGTTGGGAAGTGAGGCCCTTACCTCATGTGGCCCTCTGTGGTTTTATTTCTGTGTCTGTGTTTTCATTTGGCAGTCCAGGTGTTCTTCGTTCTTGCTTTAGCCTCTTCCAAATTTTGCTTCCTGTGTCGATTCGTGTTGGGTTGAGGTGCTTTTGGTTGATCTATGACGAGCAGGGACATGTGGTGAGTCTATACTCAGGTCGATTTAATCCAATTTACCACGAGCTCATAGATCAATTCAAGTTTCGCTTTTTGGTGAAACATCCGTTCTTGCCCCCAATTTCTTTATTTCCCGGAGTTTGGGTTAACCCCAGGCAATGATCTCTTGGGATAGGTTCGGGTTTCGCTAAATTTAATCTGGACAAATTTTGGGAACGAATTATAGAACTTTGGTAAAATTCTCGTTGATTTTTGTTTGCTCTGTATCCTGTTCGTTCTTTACTGTTCTTCGTCAGTTTCCTGCTGTACGTTTGTGAGGGTGCCTGTGAGCTGCTAGTGCTAGCATCTTGGTCGTGTGCATCTTCTGGCTGATTTGTTTTGGCAGTTGTGTGAGCCAGCAGCAGCGCTACCAGCGCCGGCATCCAGATGCTGTGCACGCTCAGTTGAGCAGCGTTTGCCGTAGGCTCAGCTCCGTTCTTCTCCTTCGCTCGTAGCTGTGTCGGATCAGGCATAGGAGCCGTGCGGCTCTAGTCTCGCCCCTGCTGCCGTGCGTGAGCAGACCCATGCCGGCGTTGTTGTCTGAGCGGTGGAGTGCAGTCCCTCTGCCCGTGTCTTTTTCAGTGCCCGGCGGCGTGCAGCACCGCTGTCTGAGTCTCTTTGTTTCTGTTCGTTCCGCAGGTCACGGACAGTCCGCCAATCCCGAGCGAGTTCAGACCAGAGGCAATTCTCCTCGGTTGTTTTCTGAATTTCTTGCCAGCGTACAGTCCGAGGATGATGGGAGACTATCCGAAGTTCTGAGTGCAGACAGTCCACGGTTGAGGTCCGGACAGTCCGCAAGTGCACAATTTTGACTGTTTTCTCTCGTTCTTTTGCGTGCTCGTTTTCGGTTGTTTCCGATTGTTCTGCTATGTTTCTTAGTCATCGCCGGAGGTACCTAGCTTCCTTTTGGCTCATGTTTTTATTGTTCTTGCGTGCGTTTGCTTTTGGGGTTTGATTTTGGGATAGCGGCCAAACATTTCGAAAGAAATTTGAGACTCCCATTCACCTTCCTCTGGTCGCCATTTTCGATTCTTCAATTGGTATCAGAGCCGGTTAAGGATCATTCCACCTTAATCGGTCCATGATCCACGAAGGCGACATAGAGCGTGGTTCCGGCAAACCACCGTTCTTCGATGGAACAAACTACCCCTATTGGAAGATCCGCATATCCGCGCATCTCTAGGGATTGGTTGACTTGTTTGAGAGATTTACAAGGATGCTACCTACATTGTGCTTGAACCCCATGCTCGTGTCAAGCAAGATCAAAAAGATCGGCACAACTCTAATAACAGAGCTCGCGCAATTCTTTTCTCGAGTCTTTCGCTTCAAGAGTTCGACAGAGTCTCCGATTGTACTACCGCTCGGGAGATCTGGGTGAGGCTTCAGAGCTATCACGAGGGGATCACACAGATCAAAACCAGACTCTACGAGACGTACAAGAGGGAGTACGAGAACTTTACCCAGCTTGATAGCGAGTCCATCGATGTCATGTTTTCTCGCTTTGAGACCATCGTTAACAAGATACGAGCAAACAAGGCACAGTTACCTTATGACGATCATGAGAGGGCACTTAAGCTTCTATATACCCTAGATCGGAAGGTATGAGATGTGAAGGTGACCACTATCATTGAGTCTTAGAAGTATGAGACCCTCACCGTGGATGAGCTTTTCAGCAAGCTCAAGTCCACCGAGATCGACTACCAGACCCAAGCCAAGCTCAAGAATCCATCTGCACCGACTATGGCTTTAGTTTCAGGTAACGGCTCAAGTTCTTTGGCTAACCCCTCACTGATGTCGTTTGCCTTGTCTTCTTTGGTGTCTGTCACAAAGGAGCAATTGGAGACCCTTAGGGACGACGAGCTGGCGTTAATCATCAGCCGGTTCTCACGGTTTCACAATGACCGCTTGAATCGCCGGCGTGGTGGTGGTCCGAAGGAAGGATGCTACGGCTGTGGAGACCCTGACCACTTTGTCGCCCACTGCCCCAAGAAGAACAAGCACTCCTTCGACAAGCACGACTCCAGCAAGCGCAAGGACAAGCGCGAGTACACCTCCAAGCACAAGGCGAAGGGAGGATTTGACAAGGAGGCACTCAAGAAGAAGTACTTCAAGAAGGCCAAGGCCCAAGAGCGTGCCTTCCTCACCTCCCTCAGCGACCTCGACAACGACACCAACGACGATCGTTCTTCTTCCTCGAGCGATGATGAGTCCGAGAAAAAGCGTGAGGACAAGTTGATCGGGCTTTGTTTCGTCGCCAAATCCATCCACGGAGGCTACTGCACCATGGCCATGGATGAAGGGGTGAAGCCCAAAAAGGACGTGCTTCCCGGCGACGACGAATCTACCGAGGTAAAACCCATCGTTGATGCTCTTATTATCGAGCCTGATATTATAACTGATACTTTGATGAGTCAAGATAAGCTGCTAAAACATGCTGCTCGTGAGAGAAAAGAGTTTAAGGACAAGCTAAAAGTTGTGGAGAATGAGCTTAAGGAAGCTAAGAAGCTTGTCGTTCATGTGTCTGACGATGTTGAGTGTGATGAATGTACTGTTTATATGACCAACTTTTCT
Source organism: Saccharum hybrid cultivar R570 (assembly GCA_038087645.1). Lineage (NCBI taxonomy): Eukaryota > Viridiplantae > Streptophyta > Magnoliopsida > Poales > Poaceae > Saccharum > Saccharum hybrid cultivar. The sequence goes on along the minus strand of JAQSUU010000123.1, from coordinate 33,019 downwards.
GAGTTGCAATCTAAGTATGTTGTATTATTAGATGAGAACGATGAGCTGAAAGCAAGGTCTAGCTTGTTGGGTGCATGTAAGTCTTGTTCGAGCTTACAATCTGAGCTGGCAGAGAAGAATGTCAAGATCCTTACTCTTGAGAAGGCCAGTTCAGATAGCACAATTGTTGAGTGTGCACGTTGTGAGAGCTTGATGTTGGAGCTTAAGTCTTGCAAACAGGACAAGATGAGATCCGAGGAAGACAACACATACCTTCGGTCCATATTGAATTGGGTGTCTTGTAGTGAGCCACAGTTGGGCATGATGATGAGCCAGTTTAGGCGGGGAACTAGGACATCGGGAGTAGGTTTTGCTTTAGGTGGGAAGGGTGAACATATCTATAGCAAAGTTGGTGAGTTCAGTGGTTTGAGCCCAAGTGAGAAACCTTCCACTAATCCCAAATTGATCAAGATCAATCCACCTAAGCCTAACGAATCCACTGTGAAAGATGGAGTGTTTGAAGAACCTCTAAGAGCTCCACCCCAGAAATAAGTTTGGGTTTCAAAACCGAACCATCTCAGGAACCCACTTGATACTCTACCGAACATCTCTGAGGATACCCTTTCGAAAGCCAAAAAGCTACCAAGAGTGACACATACCCATAAGAAAGTGAGCCAACAACTACCCAAGAGAGAGGTGAGGTATTACTGTGACTATTGCCATAGGGATGGTCACTTTGTTGAGTTTTGCTTTAGAAGGAAGAGAGATGAGCGGCGGGAGTATGAGTTGAACAACCGGAACATGTACCGCCCGCCCCATGGCGTACATGTGCCGCCTGTTCAAAGGCGCAATGCTAGGCCTCGAGAGGCAATGCCTCAAGGTGCTAGACCTCAGGTTGCGAGACCATGCGGTGGTCGTGTCCAACGTGATTCAGGTCGTGATCAATATGACTTTGGACCTCGTGGCAGTGGCTTTCAGTCCTACAGTTCTAGCAGACCACGTTTTCTCCCACACGGTGCCCGCTTTCCTCAAATAGGATGTGGTATGTTTGGTGTTTTTTCTAACACTTTTCCAGGGCAAATGAGCCAACACTGGTATTCTTCATAGTTTACTAACCCCAGGGTTGCGCCATTTGCTCATCCCATGTCTTTCTATTGATGTAGGACAGAGGCCTGGAGAACACGTGGCTCATTGATTCTGATTGTTCGCGCCACATGACCGGAAGTTCAAAATGGTTCTCCAGCCTTGACCCCGTGCAATGTAAGGAGTACATCACATTCGGGGACAATAACAAAGGTAAGGTGCTTTCTCGTGGGAACATTCGGGTCAATGAGAGTTTTGTCTTGAAGGATGTTGCTTTGGTTTTGAATTTGCATTTCAATTTGCTTTCTGTTTCGTAACTCCTTCAAGATGGCTTTGAAGTGCGCTTTAAGACCAGATTGTCCCTTTTGGCTATGTCTTTCGAGCTAATTTTTCTCACTCCTTTGGCTCTTCTCGATGTTTGGTGGCCGGATCCTCCTCTGAGATTTGGAAGTGACATAGGAGACTGGGTCACTTGAGCTTTGACTTATTAGCTAGGTTGAGCTCACTTGACTTAATTTGAGGATTGCCCAAGTTGAAATTTAAGAAGGATTTGGTGTGTCACCCGTGTTGTCACGGGAAGATGGTTACCGCTTCTCACCCACCTATGAACCAAGTCATGACCAAGGAACCCGGCGAGCTACTTCACATGGACACAGTTGGTCCAGCTCAGTTCGGTCAGATGATGCGAAGTGGTACATTCTAATGATCATGGACGATTTTGCTCACTACTCTTGGGTGTTTTTCATGGAGGGTAATGATGAGGCTTTTTCATATGCTCGGGATTTGATTCTTCGGTTACAAAATGAGTTCACTAAGAATGCCATGAGAGCGATTCGCAGTGACAATGGCACAAAATTCAAGAATACTCATTTTGAAACCTTTTGTGCTTCTTTGGGCCTCGAGCATCAGTTTTCCTCTCCCTATGTCCCTTAGCAAAATGGTGTTGTTGAGCATAAGAATCGGACCCTTGTTGAGATGGTCATGATGATGCTCAATGAGCATAGGACCCTAGGAGATATTGGGCCAAAGCGATCAACACCGCGTGTCATGTTTCAAATCGTATTTTCCTTCGAGCCTTCATGAAAAAGACTTCTTATGAGTTACGATTCGGACGACCACCCAAGGGAAGCCACTTTAGAGTGTTTGGATATAAGTGTTTCATTCTGAAACAAGGTAATTTAGACAAATTTGAGTCTTGATCCTCTGATGGTATCTTTCTTGGTTATGCTTCACATTCTCATGCTTATCGTGTACTTAACCTTAAAACTAACCAAGTTGTAGAGACCTGTGAGGTTACCTTAGACGAGACCATGTCTTGTTCGGTTCCTGTCTTTGAATGTGCAGGTGATTAGGAGATCGGTGAGAGCATCTTTATTGAGGAGAATGTGGAAGATGCTGATTGGAGAGATGTTGAGCCGACCTCTTCAACTGCTCCAGTCGAGTCTGCGATGACTACTTCGGCTCACGGCCCCGATCCATCTTCTTTCACTACTTGGGGTCTGCACGATTCACCTCCTCAGCCTACGCCGGCTGCACCTGAGGAGGCCCCAGCTGCTGTTGAGGGGGTGGTGACTTCTTCGAGAGAAGCACCTTGGCACATTTCGCGTTGCCACTTGCCACCCACCTCAGACCATGATCGGCGACATCGACCAGCGGGTCACGCGGTCCATGTCACATCAGATCTCACACTTCGCTCACTCTGCTTTCGTAGCTTCTTTTGAGCCTCGAGATATTGGACACGCTCTATCTAATGCCGATTGGGTCAATGCTATGCATGAGGAGTTAGAGAACTTTGAGCGAAACCAAGTGTGGGTTTTAGTTCCACCTCCACCAGAGTGTCACCCCATAGGTACAAAAGTGTGTTTATAAGAACAAACAGAGTGAGGATGGGGTGGTAATGAGAAACAATACGAGAGTGGTGGCTCAGGGTTTTAGCCAAAAAGAAGGAATAGAGTATGAAGAAACATTTGCTCCTATTGCCCGTCTAGAAGCCATTAGGATGCTTTTAGCATTTGCAGCTTCGAAAGGGTTCAAACTATATCAGATGGACGTGAAGAGTGTCTTCTTGAACGGGTACATATAGGAAGAGGTTTATGTGAGGCAACCCCGTAGCTTTGAAAATTCTAAGTTCCCCAACCATGTTTTTAAACTCCACAAAGCCTTGTATGGTTTGAAACAAGCCTCAAGAACCTGGTACGAGCGTTTGAAAGCTTTCTTGCTTGATAAGGGTTTTAGGATGGGTTCTGTAGATAAGACTTTGTTCCTCCTCAAGTAAGGCACTGACATCCTTTTGGTTTAGATATACGTGGATAATATAATCTTTGGTGGCTCTTCTCATGCTTTTGTTGCCAAGTTTTCAGATACTATGAGTAGGAAATTTGAGATGAGCATGATGGGCGAATTGACTTTCTTCCTCGGGCTGCAAATCAAGCAAACTCACAAGGGGACGTTCGTGCACCAAGGCAAATACACCAAAGACGTGATCAAGAAATTCAATATGGGTGAGGCCAAGCCTCTTTCGACGCCCATGTTAACCACGATGGCCCTGGATGAAGACAAGGAAGGAGAAGCTATGGACCAGAAGGAATATCGAAGCATGATCAGATCCCTGATGTACCTGATGGTGATGAGACCAGACATGCAGTTTGCGGTCTTCTTGTGCGCACACTTTCAGTCTTCGTTGTGCACGTCTCATCGTCAAGCCATCAAGCGGATCCTCAGGTACCTTCGTTTCACACCCGAGTTTGGTCTTTGGTTTTTGGCCTCCTCCTCTCTTTCTCTTTGTGGGTATTCCGATGCAGATTATGCTGGTTGTCGTGTTGAAAGGAAGTCCACTTCCGGGACTTGTCAGTTTCTTGGATCTTCTCTTGTGTCTTGGTCTTCTCGCAAGCAGTATAGCGTCGTCCAATCCACCACAGAAGCTGAATATGTTGCTGCTACTGCTTGTTGTTCCCAATTGCTTTGGATAATAGCTACTCTGAGAGACTTTGAGTTATAGTTTAGGTGAGTGCCTTTGTTTTGTGATAGCACCAGTGCCATAAGCGTAGCCAAAAACCTAGTCCTCCACTCAAAGATAAAGCACATAGAAGTCCGCTTTCACTTCTTGCGTGACCACTATGAGAAATGTGATATTGATCTGCACCACATTGATACCCAAAACTAGCTCGCAGATATTTTCACCAAACCACTTGACCAAGCCCAGTTTGCTCGCTTGGAGTTTGTTTCCCTTTTTAGAGGAGGGGAACCTTGGTTGATGTACTCTAGTTTTGTTTTTCTTTGTAGTTTAGCCATTGTTTTTTGTTTTTGTATCATAATTGCATATCATATCATTATATATCATATTGCATCCTGAGCTTCATCCTTATAGTAGCTAGATTGACACTATAATCTTATTGGGGATGTTATGGATATACATGATGTGCTTTTGGCTTAGGCTCCTTTTGATCAATTGATGCATGTTATGAGCTAAGCTTGTTTTTCAAACTGTGAACTTAATTAAAATTTGTTGAAACATGAAATGTGTTCACCACTACTTGTGGCAACTAGCATGTGTAGAATGTGTCGAGATCTCTTTTGCCTCATATATATGCTTCGTTGCTATGGCTCATACCTTGAGTTACACACTTGCTTGAGAAACTTGAATTTGTGCTAAAACTTTAAAAACAAGCTAAGTGATGTGAAAAGATCGGGATGTGTCTATGCTATCCTATGTCAGAGTATCGAGACAGCTCCAAATTGCACTTATTGGTGAACTTGAGCTCTGTAATGGATACCGAGATTATTGTTTTAAACTTCTAATTGCCTTCGGCATAGGCTTGACATGGTTGCTAAGTCAGGTTTTGATGGCCCAGATAACCTCCCGCACACACTTGTCTGACAAACTTTGGTGATAAGCTGCATAACTCCGATAAATTTCAATTGGTATTTAAAATTTGATCAAACCACAAGTTTGTCTCATGACATGATGTGTGAACTTTGTTTGGGGTAGTTCACTTTGTATACATGTGTAGCACAAGGTCAATCTCCTATCTATCTTTGCTATGTGCACCTTTGGTGGTGAACCCTCTTTTAAAATTGCTCTAACTTGACCACACTTGCTTACATGCCATATTTCGTCTCATTTGGTTACCTTGAGCATTTGCTAGCACTTGTATGTGTTGCTATATATACATGACAACATCAATTAGAGCATCTTTTCAATCTACTTGCTATAATCTTGAAACTTTTGCATTTTTGCATTCCGTGCATTCATAGCATATTTTGAGGGGGAGCTGCAGTCTTTGGATTTAGCTTGATAAGTGCATGTGTCAACAAGAGAGAGATGGCACACACGACTCCGAGAGAGAGATCACACTCCAAGGGGGAGAGACACATGTTGAGTGTGCATTCATCTGGGAGATTGCATTTGTTCAGGGGGGTTGCACTTGAGTTGCTTTTGCTAGATGTGTTGAGCTTTTGCCTCTTCTAGAGGGTCTAGCAGTTTTTTCAACTTTTTGAGCTTTGCTAGTGGTGTTGAGCCCGTTGCCTCTTCTTGAGGGCTAGCTTTGTTTTACTTGGTTGCGTCGAGCCGTTGCCCATGTCTTTGGGGACCAAGTTTTGCTCATTTCAAATGACCCCGTTTTAGCTTTTCTTTGGCTTTTGGTCATTTGGTTGAGCTCTTTGTTTTCTCTTCTTCTTCTTTTTGTTTTGCTCAAGTTGTTCATGTGTTGGTGTTGCCAATGCACTCATCAAGGGGGAGATTGCGAACACAAGGTTAAAATGTGCCCTTGTGTTTCGTTTTGTGATGAGTGATTGTCAACGTGATCCACGAAGAAGGTTGAGTGGTGACTAACGCTATCATGGTGAAAGCTATGTGTGCGACATGTCTCTTGGCTTGTGTTGTGTAGGTGTAGAGCTCGGAGGCGGTGGTCGACGGCGGGGTGAATGTCAAGTAGAGACGTGCCGTGCCGATGGACCGGGAGTGGTGAAGGACGGATGTGAGGCTTGGACCGAGGGACCAGGAGGCCGGGTGACCAGCCACGGTGGCTGACATCTGAGACATCGACAAGCGCAAGTGTACATGTGAGTGACCGTGTTGACCGAGTCAAGACGGAGGACGTGCAAGTCGAGCGGGGCTCAGAGGACTTGGCGGTCGGCCGGTCGAGGACGGCGGTGACACGTGTCGAGCATCGGAGGACGCGTATGGAGTACGCTACTCGTGAGCGGGTTTAGTGGTTTGGGCCTCAAAACTATCGGTGGCGGGTTTATGGGTTTGGGCATCAAAACCCGGGCGGAGGTTCTGAGAAGGAATGGACGGCACGTGGCGGCGTCGGGGAGTTCGCGTCTAGCTAAAACTATCTCATGAAGGGTGCGATGGCCGTCGAATGAAGATGACACCGGGTTGAACTATAACGCCCTTGGGCTAAATGGTTTGACTCAATTATATATAGAGGCAAAACTGGGATTGTGTAATAACCCTGTTAAATAGGATGAGGGAGCCACCATCTCCCCCACCTCCTCTATTTGCATTTTTCTTCATCCTTGTTAGGGTTTTCCCCTCCCCTTAGTTGCTTGTGAGAGAGAGGTCCACAACTAAAACAAATTGATGGTTGTGCTTGCTGTGATTTTGGTTGGGAAGTGAGGACCTTACCTCACGTTGCCCTCTGTGGTTTATTTCTGTGCCTGTGTTTTCATTTGGCAGTCCAGGTGTTCTTCGTTCTTGCTTTAGCCTCTTCCAAATTTTGCTTCCTGTGTCGATTCGTGTTGGGTTGAGGTGCTTTTGGTTGATCTATGACTAGCAGGGACATGTGGTGAGTCTATACTCAGGTCGGTTTAATCCAATTTGCCACGAGCTCAGAGATCAATTCAAGTTTCGCTTTTTGGTGAAGCCCCGTTCTTGTCTCAATTTCTTTATTTCCCGGAGTTTGGGTTAATCCCAGGCAATGATCTCTTGGGAAAGGTTCGGGTTTCGCTGAATTTAATCTAGACAAATTTTGGGAACGAATTATGGAGCTTTGGTCAAATTCTCGTTGATTTTTGTTTGCTCTATATCCTGTTCGTTCTTTACTGTTCTTCGTCAGTTTCCTGTTGTACGTTCGTGAGGGTGCCTGTGAACTGCTAGTGCTAGCATCATGGTGTGTGCATCTCCTGGCTGATTTGTTTTGGCTGTAGCGTGAGCCAGCAGCAGCGCTACCAGCGTCGGCATCCAGATGCTGTGCACGCTCAGTTGAGCAGCGTTTGCCGTAGGCTCAGCTCCATTCTTCTCCTTCGCTCGTAGCTGTGTCGGATCAGGCACAGGAGCCGTGCGGCTCTAGTCTCGCCCCTGCTGCCGTGCGTGAGCAGACCCACGCCGGCGTTGTTCTCTGAGCGGTGGATTGCAGTCCCTCTGCCCGTGTCTTTTTCAGTGCCCGGCGGCGTGCAGCACCGCTGCCTGAGTCTCTTCGTTTCTGTTCGTTCCGCAGGTCACGGACAGTCCGCCAATCCCGAGCGAGTTCAGACCAGAAGCAATTCTCCTCGGTTGTTTTCTGAATTTCTTGCCTGCGGACAATCCGAGGATGATGGGAGACAGTCCGCGGTTCTGAGTGCAGACAGTCTGCGGTTGAGGTCCGGACAGTCCGCGAGTGCACATTTTTTACTGTTTTCTCTCGTTCTTTCGTGTGCTCGTTTTTGGTTGTTTCCGATTGTTCCGCTGTGTCTCTTAGTCATCACCGGAGGTACCTAGCTTTTCTTTGGCTCATGTTTTTATTGTTCTTGCGCGCGTTTGCTTTTGAGGTTTGATTTTGGGATAGCGGTCGAACATTTCGGAAGAAATTTGAGGCTTCCATTCACTCTCCTCTTGTCGTCATTTCCGGTCCTTCATTAGCAAAAAAAAATTAATTACCTTAATTGACTGCTTTAAAATTCGTGCAAATCTTTGAGGGAGGAGTACCGGAGCAGATGCCCTAATTATGTGCCCATATATGCAATTATTTATCACATTAATCCTACCAGCTCACTATTTCCTGCCCTGTGAATTTCTGTCATTCATCAAACGTGCATCGGATCATGGCATGTGTAAAATCTTGGTTGAGACCACCATACCGTTGGAGAATTGGAGTTCTTTGTCAGACGTATACATGACTGATTTCAGATTTTTGGTCTGGGTAATACGGGATCACAATGATTCTTAGGATTTATAGGAGATATTCACAAGAATTTTATCTCTGAACATCAGGATAGCTAAGCAAAATTCATATGGTCACATCCTTACCAATGGAATCCGAAGGTTCTCATGAAATCATTATTCAGCTTTGTGCAAATATATTTAACAACCTCCAACTGGTAGTAATCAACTTCTGACCGGCTAGGTGAGTTTCCAATAGCTTTTACCTGTTTCTTCAATTATTCACTGATGGAATCATTATTCAGTTTCATATAAAATAAACAACCTCCATCTGATGGTGAGCTGAGATTCCAATAGTTCTAACATCTTTCTTGAATTATTCAAATTTCCCTTTTCAGTTTAGTTTACCATGTAGCAAGTGATTAAACTGTTGTGCATCGTGGTATTACTTTTTGTTTTCGCTGACTATCAGTGTCGAACAGTAAACAATTGACAAGTTGTCTCCTTCACATAATCAAGACTTGGAGGAGCACTGATTGATGAGGACACAAACTTGCCGGATGATCATTGCAGAAGGCAATGAGTGGACTGCGCGGGCAACGGTGATGTCGCATCGCTACTTAGCCTGCTCTGAGTCTGGGTGCTGATCTGAGTCGCAAAATTAGTCACCATGTAGTTGAAAGTTTGGATGGGTGCCCTCTCTAGGCTTGTCTAAGCGTCACATTGCGGACACCACAGCTGCTATGCTGCTCGCGTAGCTGGTGTGTAACACCCTAAAATTGGCTTGTTTGGAAATAGAGTTAAAATGATTTAATTATGTATTTTTGTGCTCATGAAAACATAGGAAAATAATATTTTCATTAAATTAAAATCTATCAGAAGGTTTAGCAACATTATTGTGCATATATGCTGATGCATTTGTGTTTTTGTATTGCTTGGTTTTGACCACAGATCAAAATGAATTCAAGTTGTCCTTTCAAAATGCATTTAGGTCGATTTTTCTTCTCCGATATACATATATTATTTTTATTCAATCAAATTTCTTGTTTCTCATCCGTCAATCAACCTTTACAAACTTCTCAGGAATTTTTCTGACTTTTTATGTAGCTTGTTTCTACTTATCTGTGAGCATAATCTAATTTTTAGATGCTCCAAAATATCTTTTCACGTGTTTCAAATACTTTATCAGGGTTCCTCATGTTCCATAATGTCTCTGAGAATTTTCCCTGAATTTTCGGAGCTTTCAGAGTATTTTTCGCGGCTTAAATAATAATTCTGAACTTTTCTAGAATTATTTTATCCATGAAATTAATTAATTCTGAAAATAATAAATCTCTCATTTTACCCCAACGCTCAAAGCCCATGATCTCGAGGGCTAATGCATTTATTTACTAATGGGCCTTAATGTCTATTTATGTCTATTAGTGGAGGTGGACGGTGCAACATCAATTAGTACCATATTGCTAGTTGATGCGAAGGTGGAAAGTTTTCCTCCCTATAAGTATGTACCTACCCCATGGGCAAAGCATACCAAAACTACCGTAAGAGGAGTCCCTAGTTTAGGAAATCTCTCGTGTAGTAAATTAAATATTTCTCCTCCTTCTCGTGTCGTCCCTAGGACGAGGCCCTTCAAATAGATGGAGGTAGAAGATGAAGTATTTGCGGTTCTGCCACTGGTTCGTAATATCTTTATCGTTTATTCGTTTTAATTCTGTTTTGCTCCGTTTTAGTTGCGTTAGTTTCGTATAGTTGCGCTCTATGCATTAGTGTTAATGTTTTTTTGTCAGATGTTTTTTTTCATATATAGCTAAATATTAGATCGATTAATATGCTTGTAATTAGATTAATGATTACGCAAACTGGTTTCCAAATAAAAGCAACATAGGAGAATATGGATCTTTTTATAATTACTTGTCAACTTAAATATTTATTTATTTTTTTATAAATTGTCTAGTTTAAACATGATTCGGATAAAGTCAATTTAGATGCAATTTCATTAATATTTATTCAATGCCTTTTTGAATTACAACTTAGGTTTATAATTTTGGTCTTACATAAATAAATGTTAACTTGATTAATATCAACCTGAATATCTTTTGAATTATAAGATGATTAGTTCAACCTTGAAACATAAAGTAGTTCGATTAGTCTTCTCTCATGTTTTATGTTTTTTAAACTATAAATATTTAGATGACTTGAATACTATAAAATATATATAAATAAAATATGACCAGGGTTAAATCTAGCTTTGTAATTCAATTGATTAATCTAATTTTAGAATATTTCTTTAGAATGTTTATCACCTTATTTTAATAACTAATATGCATTAAGTTTATAGTCGGTCTTCTACGTTATGTTGTAATCGTCTTGATCGTCGCGTGTCCTCTTTAATGGTAGCTCCGTTATCCGTCGTTCTTGCGTTTTTCTGACTGTAGCAACGTACCATGTCGTTTAGTACGCTCTCTTTTGAAGAGTCTCTCTTGTTTGGTGTGTTGTTCTTAGTTATCCCTATTTGTTTGCTTATATGTTTGTTAGTGTGCTGGGTTGCTATGATCTACGAGTAGAAGAAAGACTATCCGTGAGCGCCGAAGATCCGAAGGTGAAGACCAGAAGCTGAGTGCCAGAAATTGCAAATGAAAGATTAAGTTGAGGCTTTTCAGAGCAAGTTTCTTTGGGCGTAAAGCAAGTAAAAGGCAAGTATAGTTTGGGTATTCTTTTTCTGTGACCATGATCTTGTGACTTAATTAATGTAAGAGCTACGATGGTTGAGAAATGACTTTTTAGCAATATAAGATCTTGTCTGTACGTGAACATCCGGGATTTACAGTACAACTATGAGGGCTATATGGCTCTGACTTTAGCTCAGTATGAGAATCTTTTCTAGCTTGTTAGAGGTTACCCTTGTGGCGCAAATGGGGAAAAGTAGACTGTGGATCCCTAGGACTGGTTGTATCACACAGACTGACTTCTGAAACATAGCGGCCCTAACTTATTAGACGAACCTTTGAAAGGCTTCATAGTGAACCCCGCCGACCTTCCTTGGAAGTGGGTCAAGAGATTAGCTACCTCGGGCGAAGGGGTAAATCACGACTCACAGTGAAAGTATACACCTCTGTGCAGAGTTTAATAAACTGGTATACTAGCCGTGCTCACGGACACGAGCGGTCTTGGAGACATCTACATTAAAGATGATGATTCTTGTTTTGTTAAGATGCTCATTTACTTATCGATTACGTTTTATATTGATTATGTTACATTGATCATGAGTTTATGGGATCTATACTACCTTGTCGCTATGCTTGCAGAGTTCAGCATAGACTCACTCTTGCTATTTCCCACACTCCAGACTTTAGTAAAGTTGCCTCAAAGATCGATGGTGTTATGGTGGAGTTCCTAGAAGACTGATAGAAGTGCTAGGCATATGTTACCCCCAGTCAGTCGTCCCTGAGAAGAATGGAGTCTGAAGTTTAGTCACTGTTCCGCGATACTCTGATGTAAGTGTTTAATATAGCTATGTCTATGTTATATAATAACATTGTTTCTAATATTTTTTTCATTCTGACATATGTGTGGACTTTCTGGGCACACATATGACAAGCTTGATTTTGTTCTTTAGAAAACCTAGCGTGACATGTGTAACATCCCAGATGTTAAAAAGCAGTTAAAACTTGATTAAGTACTGATCATGCATACATCAAGGCATAAGATGCATTTAATGTTGCATAAGCAATGTTTCATATATCAGGTCTCTGTTGCATAGTGATGTTTCATGTGTTGCTTGGTGTGTTTCATATGTTTTATATACGTGTTTTACATGTTTCAATAGTGATGTGATATGTTATTTTTATTAGTATGCTTAATACATTAATAATGCCATGTTTCTTATCACATAAAATAATGTTTTATTAGTGTTAAATAATTAATCATGTTTAGTTAAAGAGAATAATCAATTGAATTCAAAACCCTCAATTTCAAAACCCTGTTTTACCCCTTTTAAAATAATTCAAAATCTAAGCAAAATTTGGGAAAAAGTTTAAAACCAAGTTTGTAGAACTTTTCAAGGGCTACAACTTTGGTGTTTTGAGTTTTCAAAGTTTTAGTGTAAAATGTGGAGCAATTTTGAAAATAATCAAATTTCAGATTTAACTTATTTTTGTCCCCAAACTAAGATTTCAAAATGGAGGCAGAATTTGAAAAAGTTTTGAACAGCAAAGTTGTAGGTCTGGTCAAGATATACAACTTTGATGTTTGGAGATTTTGAAGTTTCAATATAAAATCAAAAGTAATTTCTAAATTACCAAATCTGAAAAATATGTCCCCTTTTGAATTTAAACTCAAATTTCAAAATCCAGTGAAAATTTGAAACAGTGTTCAATACAAAACTTGTAGAGCTTGAAATTCTAAAGATTTCATACATTAGAAGTTTTTCAAGTTATTACATGAATTTGAAAGTAATTTGAAAAACCAGTTTAAATTTCAGAGTTTGGGGGGGGAGCTACAGTGCAACGCCAATCACCGACGGCCACCGGCCGGTATGGGCGCCGGCGAGACGCCGGACGGCTTCGGCCAGCTTCCAGGCGCGCCCAGAATCGCCAGCGCGACGATGTAGCAGTGCCGCTCTGTAGTCGCGACCGCCTACTATAAATACCGAACGTTCACCGTGACCTTGTTCGTTTTCGCCACCGCCGCCACCGCAGCTCCGCCGCTCGCCGCTGCCGCCACCAAGCCGTCTCTGGCCACGCCAACTGCACCACTAGCTCTGCCTCGGCCTTGCGCATCTTGTGGACCGCTTGCATTCACCATTTTCGCACCCGAGCTCCCGCACCGCCTGCTCCCGTGCTCAACTCCGGCGACTGCCCGCCATCCTCGCCTTCCCATGGCCAAACCACTCCAACCGCTCCCCGTCGCCACCGAGAGCTTCACTGCAACCGCGGTGAGCCGCTGATGCTTCCCGACCCTCCAATTTAGTCTCTACCGCTTTGTAGGCGCCGGCGTGCTGCTCCCGTGACCACCGTGCCGCCATCGCCGTCGCTCGCTAGTCGCTAGAGCTCGAGCCAGGGTGTTTAGTAGCAAAACGGAGTCGTGGGTGGTGTAGAAGGTGTTGGTAGAGTCGGTTTGTCGACCGAGACACCGGTCACCGGCCGGCCACCGTGGGAGAGCGAGTGAGCGCGCGGGAGAGCGAGAGGGAGATAGAGGTGAGGGATGACAGGCGGGACCGCGCTGTCAGCGAGAGAGAGAGGGAGAGCGGGCGCGCGTGAGGCAGGCCGCCTGCTGGGCCGCGCGGCTGGGCCGAGCGCGCGTGCGGGCGCGGGCGTGCGTGAGCGGGCCAACCAGCTGGGCCGGACCGCGGGAGAAAAAGAAAATCGGCCCGAGTTCGGTTTTTGTTTTTTCTTTTTCAAAAATTTTGAATAGTGATACTATTTGTTTATTTCATTAAAAATTGTGTAGAGTTTCAAAATTTCTAAAAATTTTTGTGTAAGCTTCTCAATGTGCAAACTATCTAGGAAAAATGTTAAACCCTAAATTTGATTAATTTGTGCAGTAGATTTAATTAGTTCCAATAAAGATTAAATGCAACTTTCATGAATTTTAATAATTAATTTATTAATCCAAAAATGATGAAATTTATTGTGACACTGTTTTAAGTCATTCTTAATATATAGAAAAAGTTTGAGCTTGTTTAGGTAAAGTTTGATCAACTATTAATTATGCCCTAATTAATTAAATAGTAATTAAATGTTAAATCAATAACTTTAAGTGTTGTGTGCTCTTTTGGGATTGAGTGATGACCTTGGGTCATTAACATGTAATGACCCTTGGCACTTTAATTAATTGTTTAAGTTATGATTGACTTGTTAACTAGGATTTGTTAATGATAGTTAGTGTCATTAACTTAGGTCTTTAGTAGTTAATAACTTATTTATGTTACTATTTAGTGGTCTTGTGGTAAGTTTACTTGTTATTAGATGCAACCTCTTGGGTAAAAACAAAGTTATGGTTAGTTAACCTTTAAATTAACCTTGTTAGCTTACAACTGTACCGCGAAGGAAAGTTGTACTTAAGTAGATAACTGATGTTTATCCTTTCTAAATGTCCCTTTTATGCTATGCTTTGTTCATTATCATGCATCATGGCATGCATTCCATCATGTTAAGCATCGCATCATTTATATACGTGTAGTGCCTACGAGAGTGAGAAGATTCATGGTGAACAAGTGATGACGAGGTTGGTGTTGATCAATCTTCGGAAAGGTGTCATCCACCCGTGATGTTGGTGTCAAACTTGATTTCTACGAAAACTAACCACCGCTGCAACGAAGGCAAGCCCCGGTGCATTTAAACCCTACCTTGAATTTTACAAATATTTTATTATTTATAATATGGTTTACTGCATTAAGTAATTAGGAGTTGAGTGATAACCCAATTGCTGCATTATCATCCTTGATTATTGTGATATCAACCTTGATACCTGTTTTACGGAAAATGCGTAGTATGCTTCGCTATGCTTAGAAGTTAAGCTTTTAAATGCAATGTTTATATAGCCATGACGGCATATTGAATGAATATTGAAATATGAGAATGAACTTGAAAGATCGGACGGGTGGTTTGGCCACTGCTAACATGCATTGGAAAAGGAGTCTCAATGTAGTGTTTCCGCCTTGTCAGTTAAGGTCCGTTCGTTGTAAGCCTGTTGTGTTCGAGACTTTGCAACTAGCCTCATGCCTTGGGTAAGCCTAAAATGTTGGTGATTCCATTACGAGAACGTATAACCTCACACTGGGAGTGGAGAGATGGCGAGAGTAGCGTGTACCCTCGGGACTAGAATTTGATCGGGTTCGAGGGGTACTGTACTCTCGGGTGGCGATGGACACGTTCTGGTTTTGGGAGATCTAAATGAGGGTTGATATATGCAAGATTCGGTTCTACATATGCCATGAGGTTAGGGATCCCCAGCTGGGTATAATCGGTTCGAATCGTCGTTGCTCCTCAGTTATGGAGACTTGATCACCTGACTTGCATCGTAGTTAAGAACTGGAATTGAAAGAAAGAATGAGAAAGGTTTTGATGATAATTACTTTGATCTAGATTAGGATCACCTAGAATTGGTTAATGAACCATCAATGGTAAAAGTAAAATATTGAAGGTAAGGACTTACTTTAGTAAGCTTTTCTGCAAAAGAAAATTTGATTCTGGAATACCCGTACCTTGATTCCCTAAAGCTAGCATGCCCTTGGAGTCTTTGTCTTAGTCGGGTAAGTCTTGTTGAGTACTCTCGTACTCAGGGTTTGTTAACCCCTGTTGCAGGTGCTAACTGGTGCTGCTAATTAGGTCATGTCAGTGGGCTTGACATGATTTGATTGTCCTCTCCTGACTTAGGTGTTCTATCTAAGTTGTCTTCTGTAGTTCTACTCGACTTCCGCAATACAAGTTAAGTTCGTAAAAAGTTAACTTAATCATGATTTGTAAATTTATTGTTATTATTCTTCCGCACTCTAATGTAACGTTTTGTGCAAATGTTGTAATGTTGTAGTTACTCCTTTGTTGATCCTGGTATGTGTTGTTAAATGTAGTTTAATCGGGGTCCTGTGAGGGCACCCGACAGATCTTCTTAGGTTATTTGGTGTGCATGTATCGCTGTCAGAGGTCTTAGGGACAATGACAGGTGCATGTGGGCCATATAATTTAGGAGGTTCTGCTACAACATGGTGCATATTGTAACATTTTACACTCCTGTTAATTATTGAAAAACACGTAAACCGACGTGTTCTCAAAAAAATGATGAGGACACAAACCAATGCAATTATAGAAAGACCGGCTCATGTCAATATGTATACGAAAGACTAGTTTTCCTTACTTTTTGTATCATACAATTCAATTTGTTCCCACAAAGATTCAAATTAACATGTGTGCGGATTGTGCTTTTGCTATTTCTCAATCCATGAACCATTCTTCTTAATAGCGCTATAAAATTTCCGCAACAATGCGCAGAGTATCATCTGATATACTTAAATGTTCATATAAGTCGACATTATTTAGGAACAAATGCATTTAAAAAATCGCTTGAGTCTTATACTATAAATATCTACATCCTAATCGGGGAAAGAATCCCTGCAATTCCGGCGCCCCACGCCCTACAGGGACCGGTCCTTAGCCACCACGTGTCGGTGTGTGTTTGCTGCCGATATGGATCGGTCATCCTGCGTGTGTGGCCATGTTTTCTTGTAGCTGTGGTTCGTCTGGCCTCTCACGTTGTGCGCAAAAAAAAGAAAAAAATCCTCGCTGCAAGCCTCGCCCTAGCTTCAGCTCCGTTCCCCATCGCTGCCGCCGCGGGAACAACGGGGCTGGCCTCGTCATTGGCGACCCCGCCGGCGCTTCCTTATCCGTCTGCCGCTACCGCACCTGCTGAGCCCCCGTTCTTCTTCCTCTCCTGACCCTCGCATTGTGTTCTATCTGTCTCAGCTGCGGCACTGCCTTCCTCGCTGTACATCTAGGGTTTCATTGCCGGCGTCCATCGTTCCTCCCTAGCTTCCGATTGCTTTGGCTTTATCTCAGATCAGGTGCGCCAGTGCCTTGATTGCTTTTATTGTTGCTTTCCTGCTATCTAATATCTTTTTCCAGTTCTACTGCTTACCTGCTTACTGCTGCGTCCTCTCTTCATCTGCCCTGGCGGCAGCACCAGCGGATGCGGCGGCAGTCCCGGCTGGCGGCTGTGTACTTGGATGCGCCAGTCGGCCTAGCTGGCGGCTATGTGCAGGATCTAGGATGGACATGAAGCGACGGTGTCATCTCCCATGGCAGCAGCAGCCGCGGCTGCAGCGGTCCGCCCTGCCGGCGGCAGCGCGCGCGGATGTGGCAGTCGGCTTTCCTGTGCGGCCGCATGTTCCTAGCCCCTCGCCGAGCTCCTCTTCAGGATTCAAGGACATTCATCGAGTGTGTCCAGCTCTATTGCTGCTACTGCTCCTTCCAATCTTATTGGAAGGATGCAAGGAGGCAGTGGACCTCGTAGGAGCAGGTGCTGCGGCTCTAGCTTCCTCTATTTAATAGCCGGTAACAACTCATTCGTAATCCATCTCTCTTTGTTCCTGCATTGCCTCATTGGTGCCAATTTCCCCCACCGTGTGTATGATCCTGATTGTGGTTAGTGTAGACAATTTGTACATATACAAAATTAAACAAGCTGCAATGTCTGGCCTCTATGATTTCCTTTTTATGCCAAATTATTTAGGCTTAAATTTCAAGATAATATAAAAATTTACGTTCCTCATTAATAATAAATATGATTACAACAAAGAGAAATGTGGCATACCTAGAGTCGTTTATCAGCTGGACTATTCCATGTGCAGATAAATCTGAAGTTGTACATAAATACTCACTGTTCACTCCTTTTTATCTAACATAATTATTTAAGGTGGAATTTCCTCCATGAAGATATCAAGATATCAATATTGCCATACCATTATTCCTGTGTGCCACCCGTATCATGAGGATGGATTTTAAAATGCTGAGGAGATAGGTATCCAAAGTGCTGGAGCCCAAAACTGAATCTTCCAAGGTATTGTTTGTGAATGATGGGACATTAGGTTGTCCACTATACATGACAATACTTGGTGAGTAGTTGTTTAAAACAAGCTGGTTTTTTTGCCTCTGTGTTTTAGTCACTGAGGGCTGAGGCAAGGCTACGTGAGTTGGTTGGAGGGCACTGACAGCAAAAGGCCATGACCTCTGTGCTTGTGCGTCTCAGCAGCAGCCAACGAACAAGCAGGCAAGCGTCAGCGCATGGCAGCAGGTCAGGTATCCTACTGTTCTCCCCTCTCATTCTGATTTATATTCCCGCAATTTGTTCAAAGCAGCAGTGTTGTTTCTTCTTTATGCGAACTCTTGAATCAGCAATTGCCCACTGAATTCCTAATTATGCATTATAGATACAGTTATAGTATTTTGCTTTCCTTTGTGTTTATGTTGCCGATATGTATGTTATTTTGCTATGGCTGAATACTGATAATTCAAAATGATATGTTTAATACTTATACGTAAAAACCTTTGCTCCATTTTCTTCCACCGATGCCTCAAGTCAAAATTTGTCTGCTTTGGCCCATCTCAAACCATACATACTCGACCTAAAAATTCCATAACTTACACTCCTATATATGATATCATGTATGCTTTGGTTATTTTTATTGTGCCCTAAGATTTTTAAACACTGTTATGCACTTTCAAAACTCATGGTTATTTATGAATATAACCTCTGCTACCATTAGTTACCAAGCCCGGATAATACGTATGTTTTTCTCTTTACATGGTAAGTACAATATAATGGCCCATGCAACCCGATTTAAATGATGGCCTCCTCAATCTGATCCTTCTTTTTCTTTTTACTTATTTTATTTGAAAAGCATGGATACCTCCCGGCTAACATTATCTTCATCAGGGGTACAATGTTGTTCATTCCATTACCATATTGCAGTGATTGGAGACCGCTCATCACATTTACAATAATATTTGTTCATCTACTGTAATGTCCGTCGATCTGTGTGTGTGGACATATCCTTCTCCAACAGAAATCATCACCTGATGAAAGCTAACTAAAAATTAACCCTCTATTATCTCATCTAGAGGCGGCTGTGACACTCTTCGAATGCCGCAAGGCCAGCGGCGGCGACTTACACTAGCGCCGGCGATCAAAGCGCGGCTGTTTCCCTTTCAGCGGTCTTCATCGATCTCGCAGGGAGAAGAGGTAAAGTCAGAATCTGATGCGGCTCGGGCCAGGGAGGAACTCTCCTGCTTGGTTTCTTCGGTGGCT
Organism: Saccharum hybrid cultivar R570; assembly: GCA_038087645.1. Taxonomy (NCBI): domain Eukaryota; kingdom Viridiplantae; phylum Streptophyta; class Magnoliopsida; order Poales; family Poaceae; genus Saccharum; species Saccharum hybrid cultivar. Next base: position 14,076 of record JAQSUU010000123.1, on the reverse strand, counting down.
GCGACCTGTACACGTCCCAAGCCAGTTCACGCGATGACAACAATGCCGCCCAAATTCTGGGCGTCCGACTCGGAGTCCGACGACGAGGTCGACAAGCACATCAGGGTGGAGATGGCTCCGGATGACAATGCAGCCGGCATCATTTCAACCCCGGAGTTCGTCGCTGCTGCTGCTGCAGCAGTCGGATTCTCGAAGGATGATCTCCATCAAGCGGAGCAAGAGCTGGGTGCTGGGAGCTCGGTAAGTCCCTCGAAACCAGTACAGTTAAAGAAAAAAAATCAGCTTTGGCACATCGGATTGTTTCTGCGATGGTGAGTAACCATTTGAAACTTGCACCGTGGTGCGGCAAGCTCCCACCGCCGAGAGTTTCTCCGCCCAGAACGTTCGGGGATGTTTTGGAGGAGGCCTTCCGTGCATCTCCTTCATACTATCCTCGGCGCAAATCGGGGTCCAGCATTCACGATCGATTCTGCTCGCCGCCGGCGCGGTCAGAGACGAAGAACACGGCGTTGCCGTCGAAACAAATTACGTTCTTGGGCGGCAGTCACGGAGGACAGCTGTCCGATCCGAATTGTTCGCAGCAAGTTCAAATTGTGCGTGCAGGAACGTTCCTGGGCGGCAGTCACGAAGGACAGTTGTCCGATCCGAATTGTCCGCAGAAAATTCTGTTTTCAAATCGGCAAGTTCAAAATGTGCGGGGAGGACGTTTCGGCCCATGGCTGGGCTATCTCGTCTTCTATCCAGAACCGGCACGGGCAAACCCTACTCTTCTCATTCGCAGCCACCAAACAGAAACAAACTCGCCCGGTCCTACGCTGACGCTGTCAGGTCGCCGGCGATGGCTATGCGACCCAACGCCCCTCCGCAGTCTGGTGCTCACTTCCAGCAGGGGCACGGCCAATTCCCTCCGCAGTATGGTGCTCAGTCCCAGCAGGGGCATGGCCAATTCCCGCAGGGAGGAAACCCTACTCATCCGGGTTTCCACCCGGGGTATGGCAACCAAGGCGGGGGACTCCAGGGCCATGGCGGCGGCCGTGGGTACCATGCCAACCGTGGAGGTTACGGGTGGAACCGGCGCAACCGTGGCGGCCATGGTGGCAGCCGTGGTCGCGGTTATGGAGGGCGTCGTTATGGTGGAGATTTTGGCTATGGTGGCAGGGGAAACTTCAATCACTTCAACTCCTTCGACAATGGAGGACGCGGCAACCCGGAGTGGGCGGCTGCTCCCGATGGCTCTAACCTTGGCCAGCAAGGTCTGGGCGCCGGCGGCAGGGGTGTTCCATGGGCTGCAGGCAGCCAGCGGCCCGTGCAGGGCGCTGGTGCCCCAGCCGCTGTTGACGCCGCGGCGCCAGAACAGGCAGTTTCGGCTGAAGGCCAGTCGTCTTCCATGGTGGACGTTGATGCTGCGAACAAGCAGGCTGGCGCGATGACGGGTTTCTCTCATCAACAGCAAACCGACCTACAGCTGCAGGCACAAGATGTCAAAGGTAAAGGTGGTGCTGTTGTTTCTCATGATTCACATACAGCAGGGCTCAATAAGGGTGAAGGGAGTTTCCAGGGTAACAGTGATATGCAGATTGATGTTGTTAAGATACCCCCTGTAGGTCCTAAACCATATGGTAAAAACAAACCGTTATGCTTCCGTTGCCTTACCAAGGGTCATGTCCTCACGGAGTGTACTGCAATTATTAGCTGTGATGTTTGTGATAGTGACAATCATGTCACTAAAGCTTGCCCTATGGTAAAGGGAGCTAAACCTACAGCTATACTTTGCGGTTATGCAGTGGACGGTCTTGGTTTTTATTACATTCCTTACACGAGCAAACAGAAGGTGGCTATTTCAGAGCCCAAAGAAGCATTTATTTCTGTGTCTGATAGGGTGCTTTCTACGGCCCAAATTACCCGGGAACTTGAGAGGTTGGTTCCGGGATGGAAGTGGGTTGTTGAAGAAAGGGAGGATAAAACTTTCAGTACCACCTTTCCTTCAGCCGCTGAGCTTCAGTGCATGATTGAGTGGGGTCCAGTACATGCTAAAGGTGCTAAAGGGATTTTAAAAATTACAGCGAAAAAGGACCATGCTGTTTATAAGTATGAAATCCCAAAAGCCTGGGCACAGTTCCGGGGCCTCCCAGATGATTTACGGGAGTTTCCTATCTTATGGGCTCTTGGCACTATTTTTGGTGCAACCCGTGAGGTGGACATGAAATTCACCAAGCATTTTGGGCGACCAAGAGTGAAGGTCGCAGTTTTAAACCCAGAATTGATTCCAGAATTTGTGGATATAGTCATTGGGGACTATGTTTATGAACTACAAGTTCGGGTTGAGTCCGAAACTGAGGAGTTTAATCCGCTCCCTATTGATATGGATACTCAGGCGGAAGATGGAAACAAAAACCTGGGAAAGATGCTCAAAATGCAAATGATGCAGGAGAACCAAAATCTAATCCAGGGGAGGAAAAAAGTAGTACAAGCAATTCAATGTCGGGGGGAAATCAGAGTTCTGTGCAGAACAAAAAAAAACATGCAGGACCCTGAACCAGTGCTGCTGGAGGCCCAGGCTGATCCAGTCATCGCACAGCAGGAGGGAAAACCGATCTGTGCAGCCCAGCCGATGGCACTTGTGGGTGATCAGCAGCTCAGGGCAAACGGGCCAGAGGCTGAGAAAGGCCTGTCGGATGCAAGTCCCGGAAATAAAAGCAGGCCAATGTTCCAACTAGAACTGGCTGCCTCGGAGTCCACTAGAGCTTGGGTTGCAAAAGCTTTTGTTAACTCGGCTAATGATAAGTCTGTGACCCCTAAATCCCCAAATTCTCCCTCAAAATTAACAATGCAAAATGCAATGCCCAAGTCTGCTAGTGTGACTCCTAGAAAGAGTAAACGCAGCACTGCCTTTGCGGATCAGAATTCGATTGAGAAGGCGGCCAAGCTCAAAGCAAAAAAGAATTTGGAGGAACCAAATCAGAAAGGTATGACTGCTGTTGATTCCTTTGGGTGTGTTCACTTCGCGAAAAGTAGATAAAAAGTTACTGTAGCATATTTCGTTGTTATTTGGCAAACTTTGTCCAATCATGGACTAACTAGGCTCAAAAGATTCGTCCCGACATTTACAGACAAACTATGCAATTAGTTATCTTTTTTACCTACATTTAATGCTCCATGCATACGTCGAAAGATTTGATGTGATGGGTGGAAGATGAAATATTTTGGGTTAGGATGGGAAGTGAACAAGGCCTTTATTTCTTTTTCAGATGTTACTCTTTCTACTACTGTTACCAACCTAGGTATCAATTTGGGGGACTCGACACATAGTCCGAGTTTTTGCATTAATAAACTAAAAAAACTAGAGAGTGATAGGCTTTCGTCCGACCCAAGTCCGAACAGCAAATTGGACAGTGTCACAAAATTAGACTTTTCTATCCTCGAATCTGAGGATGAATTAGATCTTCTCACACTGAACCAGATATGTGGGGAAGTGGTCGAGGGATTTAGCGCTGGGGAAGCAAGTGATCTAGATGATTTACATGTTGTTCCTAGAAGGAAAACAAGAAGTAGCAAGAATAAAAAGAGTAAGAGTGAGAAACAGACTTGATTTAGTTAAGATGAAAGGTATTTTTTTTGAATTGTAATGGTTTAGGTGACTCTAAAAAACATAGGTTCCTATCAGATTTGGTCAAAGAAAAAGAGTTAGATTTTGTTGCCTTATCGGAATCTGGGAGAAGTGATTTTACCACTAATTTCCTAAATAACCTATGTGGTAGGAAGGATTATTTGTGGCACTGCAAACCTCCTAAGGGCCGTTCCGGTGGTATGTCAGTAGGAGTGGATCTCTCAATCTTTGACATAAGCGAAATTGAGGAAGGAGATTTTTTTTGTCAAATTTAAATTGAGAAATAAACAAGATGATTTTCAATGGCTTTTAGTGTCTATTTATGGTGCCGCACAGGACCATTTCAAACAGGCTTTTCTAGCTGAATTAGTGCATTTATGCTCTAAAGAATCCTTACCTATGCTGATAGGTGCATTTATGCTCTAAAGAATCCTTACCTATGCTGATAGGTGGTGATTTTAATATTATTCGCGGTCCGAATGAGAAGAATAATAGAAATTATAGTGATAGATGACCTTTTTTTGTTCAATGCCATAATAGATGTGGTCAATTTGAGAGAATTGGAATTATCCGGGAGACAGTTCGCTTGGGCTAATTCTCTGGAGACACTAACTTTTGAAAAGTTGGACCGAATTCTATCTTGCACTGAGTGGAAATCCAAATTTCCGCATACCACGGTACACGCTTTATCTCAAGAGATTTCTGACCATACACCTCTACTACTTAATACGGGGGACTCGGCTGGAAGGACCACGCCACCTCAATTCAAATTTGAACTAGGCTGGTTCCTACGAGAGGGTTTCTTTGACATGGTTAAAGAAATTTGGTCAGAAGCACAAGGTGGACATACTCCTTTAGAAAAATGGCAGGCCAAGATTCGAAGGGGTCGCCAATTTCTAAGGGGTTGGGCTAAAAATATAAGCGCTACCAATAAAAAAGAAAAGAGTCAGCTACTTGACAATTTAAATATGCTAGATAAGAAAGCGGAAAATTCTCCACTCGATCAGGATGAATTGAACTTAAAGCATGTAATGAACGAAAGGTTGGCAAATTTATTGAGAGAAGAAGAATTAAAATGGTACCAAAGAGCGAAAGCTAAAAACCTGTTAGAAGGCGATGCCAATACTAAATACTTCCACTTGGTTGCCAATGGAAAACATAGGAAGTCTCGTATCTTCCGGTTAGAGCAGGAGGAGGGTTTGATTCAAGGCGAAAAAGAGCTAAGAGATTATATAACGAAATATTACAAAGAGCTCTTCGGTCCATCGAAAAGTATTCCTATGTCCTTAGACGTCGTTGTGATGATATCCCTCAAGTCTCTATACAGGAAAATGAAATGTTAGTAGCACATTTCTTAGAGGAAGAGATTAAAGAAGCGATTTTTCAAATGAAACATAATACAGCACCAGGGCCAGATGGTTTCCCGGTAGAGTTTTATCAAGTCTTTTGGAATGTTATAAAGGAGGATTTGATGGCTCTATTTAGGGAATTCCACAAGGGATCTTTGGCGCTCAACTCATTAAATTTTGGAACAATTATTCTCCTCCCAAAAAGTAAAGAAGCTAACCAGATACAGCAGTACAGACCTATATGTATGCTTAATGTTAGCTTCAAAATTTTTACCAAAGTGCTTACTAACAGGATCACCAAGGTAGCCGAAAAAATTATAAAACTGTCGCAAACAGCTTTTCTACCTGGTCGAAACATCATGGAAGGGGCAATTATTTTACACGAGACTATCCGTGAATTACACACTAAGAAAAAAGATGGTATTGTTTTTAAAATCGACTTTGAAAAGGCCTATGATAAAGTTAATTGGGATTTTTTAGAAGTATGTTTAAGAATGAAGGGTTTTGACCCGATCTGGTGTAATTGGATTAGGAAAGTAGTCCAATGTGGAAATGTTTCTATTAAAGTGAATGATGATTTGGGACCTAATTTCCAGACCAAGAAAATCCTTAGGCAGGGTGATCCTTTATCTCCTATTTTGTTTAATATTGTAGTGGATATGTTGGCTATCATTCTGAATAGGGCCAAACATGATAATTTAATAAGGGGAGTAATTCCACACTTAATAGAAGAGGGTCGGTCTATCTTACAATACGCAGATGACACGGTTATATTTCTAGACCATGATTTAGAACTAGCAAAGAACATGAAATTGTTGCTTTGTGTTTTTGAGCAATTGTCTGGTCTAAAAATTAACTTTTACAAAAGTGAAATCTTCTATTTTGGTCAAGCAAAGGATTGTGAGATACAATATTTGCAGCTCTTTGGTTGCAAAATTGGTGCTTTTCCCTTTAAATATCTGGGCATCCCAATGCACTATAGAAAACTTTCCAATAGAGATTGGAAGCAGGTCGAAGAGAGATTTGAGAAAAAAACTAAGTAGCTGGAAAGGAAAATTACTCTCTTCAGGAGGGAGACTTGTGCTGATTAATTCAGTCCTATTCAGTCTGCCTATGTTTATGATGTCTTTTTTTAAAATATCGAGAGGGGTTCTCAAAAAGTTAGAGTTTTATAGATCTAGATTCTTCTGGCAGAATGATGATCACAAAAAAAAATATAGACTGATTAAATGGCCTATTTTATGTTAGCAAAAAGAACAGGGTGGAATGGGTGTGCTTAATCTAGACTTACAGAATAAATGCCTCTTGAGTAAATGGCTTTTTAAACTATACAATGATGATGGCATGTGGCAAGAATTGATTAGAAACAAGTATATGAAAAGTAAACAGTTGAGCCAAATTGAGAAGAAAGCTAGGGATTCCTATTTTTAGGTAGTCTTATGGGTGTCAAGAAACAATTCCTTAGATTGAGTTGCTTTAAATTAAATAGCGGTATCAAAATTAGTTTCTGGGAGGATATTTGGTTAGGCAACCAAGCTTTTAAAACTCAATACCTAGATCTTTATAGTACTGTACGTAAAAAAACATGCAATGGTTCCTGAGGTTCTATAGTCTACTCCCCTAAATGTTTCCTTTAGAAGGGCTTTAACGGGGAATAAACTGTCACAGTGACATGATCTAGTTGGACGTCTTCTAGACATCAACCTGGGCGAGGAATCAGATAAATTTGTCTGGCAGCTCCATAAAAATGGATCCTTTTCAGTTCAATCGATGTACAATCACCTTATCAATGATGGGGTTAAGGTTACGCAAGAGATTTGGCGAATGAAACTCCCTTTGAAAATTAAGATTTTCTTGTGGTTCCTAAAAAAAGGGTTACTCTCACAAAGGATAATCTGGCCAAAAGAAATTGGAATGGTAGTAAGGTTTGCAGCTTTTGCAGTAGCCTGGAAACCATAAAACATTTATTATTCGATTGTATTATCGCTAAGGCTCTATGGCGTATGGTTCACTGTGTTTTTGGTTTGAGACCACCGAGGAACATAGCCCATATGTTTGGAGGTTGGTCTAAATTGGGTCAACAAAAACACAATATCTTATTATTGACAGGTGCAGCAACCCTTTGTTGGGTTATTTGGCTCACAAGAAATGATTTGGTGTTTAATAAATGTCAACCAAAAACTTTTTTACAGGTACTCTTCAAGGCGACATACTGGCTCCGGTTTTGGGCTCCATTACAATGACTGGATGAACACAGGGTGCTTATCCAAGATGTTTGCATAAATTTAGAGTCAAAAGCCATGTTTATTTTTGCTTTAAATGGTTGGAACTTTAGATATCGCCTTGGGAACTAGTTTGCACCTGTGTGAGTTTCGTTTGGAGTGATTTTGTAATAAGCTTGGTCTGATGCTTCTCTTTTGTGAGATGCTGAAGCCGGAACATTTGGTTTTATTATCTAAAAAAACAGAAATCATCACCTTGTGTCCTCACTCTTTTATCGTTCCATATTTCATCAGGTCCAGATCGATTTAGTTTTTAGTTTAATGGCTCAACTACATTAATCTTTTTGGTACTAGCAACATCAGCAATTTACAGTAATCAATTGCTGAGAGGTAGGATATTGCAATACTTTCCTGTCTTCCTCTTATTCCCGTGCCACCAGGCCACGCCTTATGTAGAACCAAGATGTATGACATCCTTCGTACAACACCTTTTCTTTGGTAATTATGCATGTATTCAAATCAGGAAGCATGTGTGAAGTAACCAATACAAAATCCAAGGTACCTGAACTACCCTGGTCTCTCTTTCTTCCTGCTCCATTCCATCTTGTGCATGGCAAAAATAAATGCATGATGTATGTACTAAGGCTAATTTTAATGAGTAGATGTTTAGACCCTGTAATATGAAAGATCTGCCATACTTTACAGAATTGTTATTGGAATAGTTTACAGAATTATTATTGGACTAGGTGACCTGAACAAATAGCTAACCTAATGGGGAGATAGGGATCAACGTTGTTTTCATGCCTCTTGCCTTCATACTAAGCCCTAATCAAAAGCCAAAGAGCTAAGTTTAATTACAAATGCATGTGTGGCCTCTACTAATTATATGTTTGGTGCTTTTCCTTTTTACTCTCTCATATAGAAGTTGGTAATCTATTCTTTGTAATCAATGAGTCACATGAGCTGCCAAGTTCAAACTTAAATACTGAACACATCACTGAATTTGATGGCCACCTTTGCTTATTCACAAATTATATATGAAAATTTAGATCTATTTATATATCAAATTTTATTCCCTTCTAGGTTATTCGCATGCTTCCTGCAGTATGTTCATGAAGCTGAATAGATCATGTATTGGCTATATATGATTTTATTGCCATATCTTCTACATGCTCTCATATCTACTTGATTTCTCTATTTTATTCTTAACAGCCTCCGGTACATTTGATTTACCTTACCAGCGTATATTCAGATGATATCATGTACATAGGGAACTAATATTGCTACTGTGAACTCGAAGATGGCGGCTACTGTATACCTCATCCTGCCATCCGAATCAACAACTGACAAGGCTCGCTCCCCTCTGAGTTTGCTCCCCTTTCTTCTATTCGTTCCTATTTCATCAAGCAAATGCAGTTATCTTCCATTGGCCACATGTGAACCACTACAAGACTTTTATATTTATGATTTGGGTTGTCGTGCTTAGTGACCACTGTAGTTGGCGACGCAATGAGCAAGGCCCCATCATTGACCTCTATGATTTACAGACGCCATTTGTTTGTATTTGTAGTTACATATTAGTATGGTTGTTTAATCTATTTGATTTTCTTATTTCTGATCAGTATGGTTACATGAACCTGCTTGTGTCTATATTTCATGAGCTTCGGCCAACATATTGCTTCCTGTAATCTGTTGGTCCAATACCTTCATAGTTACCTTATTCATGTAAGACGATGCATGAGCATGGTTTCCTCGGTTTGATTTGCATTAATTAGGACTTGGGTACTGAAGTTCCTTATTATCTTAAAGGATTCTAATATGCCCTGTTTCCGCAATTTCGAAGCTTCTAATATGCTCTACGAGACTACAGACATATGTTTATATGGTAACTTCTATCCATCTTATTATCTTAAAGATTTCTAATATGCCCTGTTGCCGCAAATTCCAAGCTTCTGCTATGCTCTACGAACATATAGATTTACGGGGTAACTTCTATCCATCTTTTCTTATAGTCAAACCAAGATGACCTTTCTCAACTATTACTTCTATCCATCACTGTTAACCAGGATAAGGTCAAACATACAACTACGAACACGAAACATAGAACATGCGCAACGCGCAGGTGCGACCACCGGTTGCGCGCGCAGCAACGCGCGCGTACCGTCCTAGTAAGTAAATTAATCAAATACGACTGGCTTCGAGGATTTCTTGCATGACCCGCTTGAGCGCCCAGTCCTCTGTCACAATAGTACCGTGCTCAGCCCCATGAAGTTTGATGGACTTGTACAGCTTGTTCTGCTCCGGCTGCCGACGCATCTTCTCGTCGAACGCCAGCATGCTGATCAAATTGATGGTATTGTCTCCGTCGCCGTACACTATCTCCGGTTCCGCGTCGAAGTCGCCGTCCCAGTAGACGAGCTGCTCCGGCGTGTCGTTATTGCCCACTCCGTTGATGCACGTCGTCGGTACCATAGGGGCCTGGAAGTAGCTCATCTTGGGGACCGCTCGTCTCCTGAAAGGCTCCACGCCGGCGCTGAACCCGATGGCGGCGAGGAGGTCCTCCACGTCGTAGGCGGAGTAGTTCCTCTGCGCGGTGACCACGAGCGGCCTGTGCCTGAACACCGCCGGGGACGGGAAGTTGATGATGGAGGACTCGAAGCTCCTCCACATGGGCCTCAGAGTCAGCGCGAGCTGGGTGACCGTGGGGATGTACATCAGGTCGGAGCCGGAGATGAAGTACTGCAGCGTCTCCACGAGCCCTTCCGCCGGCACCGGAGCGACGAGGATGAGGTGCTTGATGTACCTGTCTCGCCACGCCATGGGCGTGCTCCGCACGAACTCCAGCGCCACCATCCCCCCGAAGCTGTGCCCGAAGAGGATCACCTTCTTGTTCTCGTTCTTGCCGCTTGCGTCCTCGATGAGCCTCGTCAGCCGCCGGAAGTAGCGGGAGAAGACCTCCGACGGCTGGCCGGGCACCGGGGGGGCGTAGCGGAGGTCGTACTGGGCGGCGAACAGGGTGTCGCCGTCGCTGTACCCGGCCCTCTCGAGCTCGTGCCTGAGGACCTCGAAGCACCAGGTCGTGTGCTCCGGGTTCCTCTGGAAGCCCCGGGAGGAGCCGAAGCTGCGCACGCGCGTCTCGACGCCGGGGAGGTTCCGGTAGTAGTTGGTGGCGGGGTCGTAGACGAGGGTCATCTGCTCGATGAAGCACTGCACGTAGTGGTGTGCCGGCAGGTCGGAGCAGTTGGCCCAGAGCCCGAACCAGGCCTTCCCCTTCATGGCGCCGCACCGCGGCACGGTGGGGCGGTAGGCGTCCGTGAGCCGTGCCTCCAGCTCGTTGCAGGTCAGCCCGGGAACCAGCACGAGCGGGTGGAGGAGGACGTCGCCGTCGGCAGCACCCTCCGGCGGTCGGTGGTCGATCGTCGCGGGCGAGAGGAGCTCCCGGAGGCCAGCGGGGAGCAGGAGGAGGAGGAGCGGCGCCACGACCTGGAGAATCCTCGCCATGACGATGTTGCCGGCCGGCTGTGTCTGTGGGTAACGTAACGTTGGCACTCCTCAGTGCACTCCAGTCGGTCACGTTCGTACGTTCGCCTTTATTTATTTGGCTGCACGACGACGTTTCCCAATCGGCTACCTTTCCTGGTGCAGGGATATGATGCGGAGAATAAGAAAAAGGACGGTAACGTGAAGCACGCCGTCTCCTTGTGTTTCCATCCCTTTTGTGAAAAATTTCAACACTGTTGATTGACTTCTACTGGTAGAACTTCACGAGACGTTTTTCCATCTCCTCCGATCCATATCTTTTTTGTTCTTATACTGTATGCGTACGTCTCTCGTCCTCTACGACGATATCTGCTCAGTTACGAACGATGGCTGCGTGTTTGGCCCTGTTTAGTTTCCAAAAGGTTTGGACGAAAATATCATATCGGATGTTTCGTGCGACGCCGGAAGGGATTTTCGGATACTAACAAAAGAAAAAAAAACTAATTGCACAACTAGTCTGGAAACAGCGAGACGGATTTATTAAGACTAATTAATTCATCATTAGTAAAAGTGTTACGGTAGCACTTTAGTGTCAAATCACGGACTAATTAGGCTCAAAACATTTGTTCCGTAATTGCGTAAATTGTGCAATTAGTTTTTTTTTATTTTGTCTACATTTAATACTCCATACATGTACCGTCAATTTTACTATAGCATTTTTAAATTCTGAATGTTAGAACTCAACCAAGGGCCGGTTTAGTTCCCAGAAAATTTTGCAAAATTTTTCAGATTCCCCGTCACATCGAATCTTTAGACACATGCATGAAACATTAAATATAGATAAAAAAATTAAACTAATTACACAGTTTAGAGGAAATGGACGAAACGAATCTTTTAAGCCTAATTAGAACATGATTGGACACTAATTATCAAATAATAACGAAACGTGCTATAGGGTCATTTTGCAAAATTTTTTACAACTGAACCAGGCCCAAGCCTTCCACGACTAGAGGTCACACCGAAAAGCCACGGTCGTCGTCGATCCAAGCAGCATGCGGATCAGCGGATGTACTGTGAAGCCCGCTGAAGCAAGCAAGCAGAAACAGCAACAAGAGGTCCGCCAGACAAGCCAGTGTAGCAGGGAAAAAGGCCATCAAATGTGCAGCTTTCGTAGCTATAGCAGTAGCAAAAGACCAGGAGGCGAGGAATCGACGGGGCAATTACGCACGAGCATCGGCGACGGCGGTCTCGGCGGGACGGCTCAGACTGGGGATACAGTTCCGGCCGGCGACTAGTTGCTTGTGGTTGTGGCCGGAGTCCCAGCGTTGCCGGCTGCTGAGAATGGCGTTCCAAAATTTTAAATCGCATATATTGATTTCATAGAAACCAGTTTTTATTTTCACAGAAAAAGAAAACCCCAACAAAGAGAAAAAAAAGCTATGCGTTGCTCGTGTGATTCGTTTGCTTGTGTCACTCGAATTCTGGATCGTTTGATTTGTTTTTGACTTGATCCTGGCCTTCAGTTTTAGAAAAGCTATGCGTCAACTGAGTGTTTTGGTGCGTGGTATTTATTCTGCTCGGTACTCCATTCGTCCCAGAAAAAGAGTCGCTATGGAAATTATGCTGGTCAAATTTTCTCAACTTTGACTAGGTCTATAAAACATACATGTAATATTTATATCTCTAAATAAGTTTATTACGAAAGTATATGTACCGTAAATATTAATATCTTGTTAAATATATTTAGTCAAAGTTAAAAGTGGTTGACTTTTTGAAAGCGAGAATAACTTTATTTTTTTTTACAGAAGGAGTATCTCTGATTTGGAGGGCCCACCTTCTGGGTGTGTTGAAAATTTGGGAGACGCGCCTGTCCCTTTTCTGAGAGCAACTCCAACAGTTTTGCAAATGGGCTTTGCATTCCTGTTTTTGCAAAAAAGCCTACAAAACTCCTATCCAACGTTTTGGCAAATGAGCTTTGCATTTTTGTTAACTTGGCAAAATCCTGGGATGGATTGGCATATATGCAAGCTCGCGATCGGCTTGGCATTCCGTCTCACGCACTACTCCCACGTGCGCTCTTCCCTCCCGCGCCGCCGGGTTTCTTTTTAAAATTTTGGCAAGTCAATTTTGCTAAACCGTTGGAGATAACCTTTTTTTTCTCCTCTCCATATTAATTTGAGAGTCGGCAAACTCTATATTTTGCCAAAACAAAAAAATGCAAAACCGTTGCTGAGTGATTCATTTTCCCGTTGTCTTCCTCCTCGCGATGCTCTGCCCTGGTGAGAGGCGATTCGATTAGTCTCCCAGGTTCGTTCCTTTTGCTTCCTTCGATTCCATGAAATCTTCGTTGTTGGGGGTACGCTCATGTGTTCCGCCTCGTTCTAGAGGTTAGGATTCGAATTTATTCCAAGGATTTGGTCTGTACTGTGATTGGGGATGGATGGAATTTCTGGTTTCCTTGTCTGTTCTATGGTTCGAGCAGGCATTTGGCATTGATGTTTAGGTCGGATTTGCGTTGGGTTTAAGGCTTTAGGTTGCTGTACTTGTCGCCCTGGGCCGGCCATGCGCCGTCGCCTTGGCCGCCTGCCGCGCGCTACGCTCGGTGGGCAGCCCAAGTTGCGCCGCCCTGGCCAGGCGGCTGCTGCCGCGCGCGCTAAGCCGGTGGTTGCTACGCCCCGCCTCCGAGCCAACCTGCTGCTGCCGCTCCCCGCCTCCGAGCCAAGCTGCTGCTGCCGCGCCCCGCCTCCCAGCCAAGCTGCTGCTGCTGCGTGGCTGCATTCATCTCTCCCTGCCCTGAGCACGAGCAGCACCGCTCTCTCGACAAACCGTATGCACTCAGAGATAGGATCTCCACTCTTCTAGCTTCAGACTATTCTGAGAAACTTCAAATGCATCGATTGCAATTTGCAGATGAAGGGTGCGGCTAGACTGAATGCAAGGGAGCAAATTTCGTCCACTCGCGGCTTGAACTGTACGCATAGTGAATATTCTGCTGTATATATTGGGGCTATTGCAGTTCCTTGCACAGATTACTGCTGTTCCAGATTACTTTATTCATCTGTATTTGCTGCTGTTATTTTGGGGCTGTTCTACTGAATATTTTTTTTCAGATTAGTTTAGAGCATTTGTTTATATTAGTTTTAGAAGTGTATATTTCCTTTGGATCATTACTTTGCTTGTGAAATGTTCGTTCTGTTTGTCCAATAGTTAAAAGACATATGAGGCATTTATCATTTATTTAGTACTCGAAATTAGTAGTTCACTATGTCTGTGCTGATGCTTGTATTACTAGTGTTTTTCCCATTGGCTTTCTCTATGTGTAATCATGATAGAATTTTGATATTTCTGATAGATGGCTAGGAAGAGGCGTCCTGGTTTTGACGTTTTGTTGAGATATCGAGCTCTAATGATTTAGAAG